>CM059431.1:56055176-58455176 GCA_030390025.1 Squalus acanthias | reverse complement strand
ATTGCAGCCTTGAATCTCGGCCTGGAGAGACCAGCACATCAAATCTGCTGGGAAGAACAATGGAGAGTACCAGGGAAAGAGCTCAGAGTGCAGCCCCCACAATCTCTTCTAAATCGATACAAGGAAGGGCTAATCAAAATGAACCTGCAAAGTGCTGCTCAGTACCCAAAATCCTTCACACAGCGTTGAATCTCTCCAGAAGTCTCTCTCTCAATCTCTCTCTCAAAAATGGCACCAACAATAAAAGGCAGGAAGCGGTCGCCTTTAAATAGCGCTCCCCCAGTCCCTTCATGACTGCAAAATGCTCCCCTCAACCTGTCGTTGCTAGTGTCAGGCGGTAAGGCAGGGGACGCCACTCAATATCTGCTCCGGGACGATAACGGGGCGTTGCGCACTCGACTGACGTCACGATCTGCCTGCGCAGGAGATCGTGGTGGTAGTGTTTAGCGCCGCTGCAAAATGTCTAGTTAATTTCGCGAGCGGCGCAAACATCGCCGCGCCTGGGCGCTAGATGCTTTGCGCCCCATTAGCGCCCTCTTAAGGCGCTAACGGGAGGCGCAACCAACTGAATTTTCCCCCCATAATCAGAGTTTAGGATGGAATATAACACACTAGTAATACAGCAAAAACATACGACCGTGACAAGCAGCTGGTACCGGACCCAATTGGACAGATGGCTGGCATGTGTGAACAGTTCTCTGGCTTCTGGTCTCTCTCTCTCTCTCTCTCTCTAGAACCTCCGATGGTGAGCATGGGATCACTCTCAAAAGAGCGTTCGACCAGCCCAACTTCTCTTTGCATCTTCTGTTCGGCTCTCCCCTCCACCGTCTGTGTGGGCAAGCCCTTGGGGTGTCACTTTTTATTTTTTTAGGGGTGGACCTGAGGCCAAGTTCCTCTAAAACTTCATCAACCAATGACAGCTCAAGTTCTTTGTCTTGGTTCTTGAATGAAAGCCCTCCCCAAAAGGGGGTCTCATTACTTCATCCAATTTATCTTTCTTGTTTTTACATTTTGAAGGTTCCTCCATTGGAATCCATCTTATCTCTCTTGACTCTATCCTCCTTAACCCAGCAAGTACAAGTCCCAGCCCTGTCCCTCTTAATCATGGCCCCAGCCAGAGCTGTCGCACATTAGCCAATCGCTATCTCACCTTCATCTAGCAAATGGTCAATTCTAAGATGGATACCTTAGCCTCCTCAAATTCCTTTCATTCTATGTCTTTTCCTGATTAACTTTTAAATATCCTCGCAAGCAGTTCTGCTAAACAAACTCCAAATTCTATCTGTAGAGATTATAATATGGTCATTAGTAATAATGGAAGAAACATAGATTGGGCCTTTACTGGCCAAATTAAAGATACATGAACAAAGTCAAAACCCTAACTTACAAGCAACAGATAACTAGCCTGGCAGGGCCATCCTATGGGCCCCCGTGTGGAATGTTTATGTTTCACCTAATCTAACTGATTAAAAAGACTGTCTCAAATTCTAATGCAAGCTTTCCGGGAAAATGAAACTTATCATTTAAACACAGTATTATTCGTGTAGCCATATACATTTTTAGGCACTCCTAGTTTCTAACACCCTACTGTGAAGTGCTTTGGGCCATTTCCTTTGTTAAAGTCACTGTATAAATGCGACTGTTATTTAATTTTATTAACCTGTAAAAATAGGGGGAATTTACAGTGGCGCAAAGTTAAAACTACTACATGACTAAAGAGCAAAGATTAAAATCTGCATGGCTGTTTGATGCTCATCGGTGGCTTTTTGTAGGCTGATGTAATGCCTCCTTCAAGAAATTCACGCTTCACCTGATGTCTGATTTTAATTGAACTGTTTCTGATCAATTAAAAATAATTATCTAAGAATCTGAAACCCGCTGAAATCTACTGGAAAGTATTTATGATGAACTTTTAGAATATATTTGCTGAAATTTCTAGAAGCTCATTGTGAGAGACAGCTGAAGTTCAAGGTTGGTTGGTGCTTGTTTTGTTGAGTTGTCATTCTTTCCTCCTCATTTATCTAGGCTGTTTTCATTATTGCCTCAGGAAGCTTTAGAGTCCTTCAGCTTGGCCTGCTCCAATCATTGTGTCCCATGATAGCAGTTTTAACATAATGATGAAGGGGTCCTTCATTCCTATTTATGTTTGTAATTCAACTTCATCTTTAATGTCAATAGTTTGATTCAAATAGGTCTGTGAAAGTTCAATGCTTCTGACTTGTATCAAAATAAAGTAAAAACTAAAGAACCTGTCATAGAAAAGCCAATGCAAGATAACTCTGAGGACTGCAGTAATAAAGCAGGTATATACAGTGGAATCCCAATATATGCTGTAGATGAAGCTAATCACAGTTGTTTATAACCACTGCATAGAAAAGAAAATGATGTGGAGATGCCGGCGTTGGACTGGGGTGGACAAAAATGAGAAGTCGCACAACACCAGGTTATAGTCCAACAGATTTATTTAATTTTACAAGCTTTCGGAGCTTTTCGCTCCTTCCTCAGGTAGGTTAGAAAAGCAAAGAAAGACTTGCATTTATATAGCGCCTTTCACGACCACCGGATGTCTCAAAGCGCTTTGCAGCCAATGAAGTACTTTTGAAGTGGAGTCACTGTTGTAATGTGGGAAATAATTAGCTATAATAAAAAATATCTTTGTCTTTTGGGAAAAACGGAACCGATGTTATCTGTTTGTGTGGCCAGAGCGTCCTTTTTGCAAGTGTACAGTTAAACCTCCGAACATTTTATTTCTCTAAAGGGCATTGCCTGGATGTTTTCAAGGTCACAAGTACATTTTAAACCATTGAATTATTAGCACTAACATTGTTAAGACTTTTGTCGCAATTTTTATTTTCTGTTGTACAATATCAGCAAGAATGTTGCCCTGTGAATTGCTCAGCTGTTTGTTGACAGCATTACATGTAGCCTATGTTGAGGTGTCAAATTAAACTTTGAGCAGACACCATTGAAAAGATACAATTTGTCCACTTGGGGTGACTTAATTATAAAGAATAAAAATAAGTTTGATGCAGTATTGATGTCCTGACACTGGGGGGGGAGAATTTTAACTCCCCAAAATGGGTGGGTTTAGGTCCAGTAAAATGTGAAAATTTAAAACACTTCAAACCCGACCCCAACCTGCCCACATCCGATTTTAAATGAGGCGGGGCGAGGATTGGGCAACCTACCTGCTCCCAGGAGGCGGGTTGATCATTTAAATATTGCGTGCCTCAGATGTAACCTGTCTTCCAGGTTTAATCCTGGTCAGCCAGGTTTCCCGGGCCTCAGAAAACCTGGCAGCTAAAGGGAGGTGAGGACTGCTTTGTGGAAAAGTTAAGTGCATTTACAGCACTGCTTGTGGACCAGGAGGAGCAGGAGTGATTCCTCCCAGCCCACCAAGCTTAACTTGTTCCTGCCCTCCATCGGACCGCTCCACCCCCCCACCCCCTCCCTGCCCCGGATTGGAGATCGAACCCCACCCTGGGATCGTAAATCACCCCCCCCACCGCCGCACTCCCCCCACAAAGATCCAGTCCCCACACTACCACTAACCCAGCTGCAGGCTCCCTACCTGCTCCTGGCCTGTGGCCCTCTCCGGACTGTTCCCCGCCCAACAGGGAGCCAAGCCTGTCAATCAGGCTGACTTCTGGGTGGGAACATGCTGGGAAAAAAAAGACGCACGCTGTACCGTTAAAACTGCACAAAGTGTGTGGTGACCAAGACTCCTCCTCCCCGCCCTTCCCACTCACAAAACCCATCCCAGTAAATATCAGGGCTTAGACATCATCAAGATACTGTTTGCTTCTTATAAGCAAGTGTTTCAATTTTTGGGACATTTTGCTATGTAGTTCTGGAATCCCTTTATTATTTCATAGAAAAATCTCCAGTTCTCCTTCTCCAGTACCTTCCACCACTTGCCCCGCTCAGACTGCCATGGTGGTGGTGTGGCTCTCATCACTAAATCACATCTTGGCCTGTCCCCCGACTCCTCCGGCACTTTCTCCTCCTTTGAGCATCTCACCTTATTTCTCCCCTCTCACCTCTCATTTAAAATTCTTGTTCTCTACCGCCCACCCAAGTACCATAAAAATGTTATTACCGAGATATCTTCACTACTCTCCTCCCTCAGCCTCTGCATCGAATTATTTCAACTTTTATCTCAATTCATCATGCTCTCTCTCCTCTGAGTTCACTTGCCTCCTATCCTCCCTTAATCGCTCCCTCCATGTAAACTCCCCAACCCTTATTCACAGCCTCCCCCTCGACCTTGCCATCTCTCGTGGCCTCACTACTCCCAACGTGTCAATTGCAGATAAGGCCATCTCTGACCATTTCCTCGTATCGCTCTCCACCCACATCCCCCTTCCACCACTCCCCTCCCTCAAGAACCCTACTTCCTTCTGTATCTGCCCCTGGAAAAAAACTCTCTCCCGTCTCTCTTACAACTGCACTTATGAAATACCAACTGTCCAGCCGTTGGCCCTCCATTCACCATGACTATTTCTGCAGCTACCGATCTGCTCAACTACACCCTCACCACCACCTTTGATGCCCTAGTCCCTATGAAAACAATTATTCCCTCTCACCCTGGCCGTTCCCCTGGTATGGCCCTCATCTTCGATCCCTTATGTCCAAGGGACGCAGACTTGAACGGATATGGCGGACAACTGGTTTAGCCATTCACCACCAGATCTGGCTGGACCACATAAAGCATTATCAGGTCCTGCATCGTCTGCCAAAATTGCTCGACTATTCCAGAATCGTTCTGGAATGCAAAGATAAACCCCGGCTGCTATTCTCTATTGCTCACCATCTTCTTAAACCCCTCTCCCCTGTCTCCTCCACCCTCACCTCCGACAACAAGTGTGAGGAGCTCATGGACTTCTTTGTTTCTAAGATTGAGACCATCCGTTCAGCTGCCCCTGCCACTTCCCTTCCTTCCCCTAGCCCACCAGGCCAAACTTCCTCTAAGGTCCCCCCCCACCCTAGCCCTGAACTCGCATCTTTCTCCAGTTTCTCTCTGATCTCCCTCATGACCTCTCCGAGCTCATCTTGTCCATGAGAACCACTTCCTGCTCCCTCGACCCTATTCCCACCAACTGCTGACCACCCAACTTCCTTTTCTGGCTCCCATGTTAGCGGACATTGTTAACGTTTCTCTTTCCTCAGGTACTGTCCCCCTCTCCCTCAAATCTGCCGTCATCGCCCCTCTCCTCAAAAAATCAACCCTTGACCCCTCCATCCTTGCAAACTACCGCCCCGTCTCCAACCTCCCTTTCCTCTCCAAAGTCCTTGAACGTGTTGTCACCTCCCAATACGTACCCATCTTCCCCGCAATTCCATGTTTGAATCCCTCCAATCAGGTTTCTGCCCTTGCCACAGTACTGTAACGGCTCTCAATAAAGTCACAAATGACATCCTTTGTGACTGTGACAAAGGTAAACTATCCCTCCTTGTCCTTCTTGACTTGTCCTGCAGTCTTTGACACGGTTGACCACTCCATCCTTCTCCAATGCCTCTCCACCGTCGTCCAGCTGGGTGGGACTGCACTCGCCTGGTTCCATTCTTAGCTATCTAATCGTAGCCAGAGAATCACCTGCAACGGCTTCTCTTCCCACTCCTGCATCGTTACCTCTGGTGTCCCCCAAGGATCTATCCTTGGCCCCCTCCTATTTCTCATCAAATGTTGCCCCCTGGCGACATCGTCCGAAAACACAGCGTCAGTTTCCACATGTACGCTGACGACACCCAGCTCTACCTCACTATCACTTCTTTCGAGCCCTCCACGGTCTCCAAATTGTCTGACATCCAGTTCTTGATGAGCAGAAATTTTCTCCAATTAAATATTTGGAAGACCGAAGCCATTTTTTTCGATCCTCGCCACAAACGCCGTTCCCTAGCCACTGACTCCATCCCTCTCCCTAACATCTGTCTGAGGCTGAACCATACTGTTCGCAACCTTGGTGTCATATTTGGCCCTGAAATGAGCTTCCGACCACATATCCGCAGCATAACTAAGACCGCCTATTTCCACTGTAACATCGCTCGTCTCCGCCTTTGCCTCAGCTCATCCGCTGCTGAAACCCTCATCCATGCCTTTGTTACCTCTAGACTTGACTATTCCAACGCACTCCTGGCTGGCCTCCCACATGCTACCCTACGTAAACTTGATGTGATTCAAAACTCGGCTGCCCATGTCTTAATTTGCACCAAGTCCCGTTCGCCCATCACCCCTGTGCTCGCTGACCTACATTGGCACCTGGGTAAGCAACACCTCGATTTCAAAATTCTCATCCTTGTTTTCAAATCCCTCCATGGCCTCGCCCCTCGCTATCTCTGTAATCTCCTTCAGCCCCCCGAGATATCTGCGCTCCTCTAATTTTGCTCTTTTGAGCATCCCTGATTATAATCACTCAACCAATGGTGGCCGTGCCTTCTGTTGCCTCGGCCCTAAGCTCTGGAATTCCCTGCCATACCTCTCCGCCTCTCTACCTCTCTTTCCTCTTTTAAGACGCTCCTTAAAATCTATCTCTTTGACTAAGCTTTTGGTCACCTGCCCTAATTTCTCTTTATGTGGCTCGGTGTCAAATTTTTTGTCTTTTAATACTCCTGTGAAGCGCCTTGGGACGTTTTACTATGTTAAAGGCGCTATATAAATACAAGTTGTTTTTTCTGGTATATCCATTGAAGTTTCTCAGGACACAGTTGTTTTATCGTAGCAACAACAATCTGTGAGGGTGAAATTGGTCTTTGGCAGTAGCGCAAAATTGGCGATAACGAATCAGCAGCATGTTTTACATTCCGTCCAATTTTCTGTTCCATTGACTTCATATTTTGAAATGAGAATAACAAAACGGGAGAGTATTCCAGGAGAATGCTCTCAACTTATATCGACATCAAACTAGTTGGAGACCCAATTTCAAGCTGCTCCTCGATATAGAAAATGGAACACTGTTATATTTCCTAGCATGGACATCCTTTAGCTTGATGATTTCAAAGTTCTTGGGCCGGATATTCTAATCCCTATGGGTGTGTACGCGCTATGTACACACACGTAGGGACATCGGAAATGCTGGTTTCAGGCATGCGCCTGAAAATTGGCATTTCCGATCTGTCAAGAAAGCTCTTGACAGATCGGACGCCTGCCCTAGAGAAGGGCCTGTGGGCGGATAGTTCCGCTTTCTGGAGACCCTCCACCTGCAGAAAACCCTGAGAATTCTTACGCCTGGTAAAAGCAGGCGTAAGGCCTGCTTTTACCAGGATAAGAGTTGAAAAAAAGTTTTAAAAAATATTTTCACTCATTTATAATTTTAAATACTTTCAAAAAAGGTAAGTTTATTTTTAGCCGCATAAAAAAACATGAATTCTTTTTTTCAAAAATTTAATTTTTTGTTTAAAATATTTAATTTATTGTAATTTCAACTAATTTAAAAAAGGTGATTTAAAAAAAAATTATTTGAAGTTTTACTATGTTTTTGGGGTGATCTCCATTCATATATTTGACAGGTCTATCTGTCAAGTGTATGAAGGGAGATTCCCTTCTTTGATTGGCTCCCCTGGCCCACGTGATCCCAGGGACGATTGCGAACTGCCTGTGCCTCTGGGATACGTGGGCCCTGCGCACTTGGAGTTTGGAGAGGCCCAGGATCGGAAGTATAGGCGCCTCAGGAGCCCTCAGGTAAGTTCGTAGATTTTTCCAGATCGGAGACCACCACATGTAGGAGGCCTCCGATCGGAAAATACGGCCCCAATGGAGGAGCCAGATGACGTCATAAATTTCCCAGTTATGTTGAGGTCGGTCAATTTTTACAAATCTGTGTTTGTATATATTTTCATTTTAGGCTGGCGGCTGGAGCATATCCACTATCCACCCATTGTAATCACTGAGAGGCCTGATCCATTCTGATGGCCTGGCCTCATTTGCATGCAGCCAGCAAGTTGCGTCCATCAAACCAGCACTCTGAGGCAGCTCGTTGGTTGGGGAGGGTTGGGAAATCAGCCACCTTGGCGCATTGCTGCTCCTCCAGGTTCAACAAAAATAAAAGTTGAAGGTGTCTTTGTTTGTTGAGCAGCCTCCAGTGGTTCCTTTCAGGACTGATGGTTAGGCAGCTTGATGCTGGTACTAATGGGCAGGCGGCAGTGGTGCACTCTGCCCATTTTTATATAAAAATTTAATAGGAGTCCATTGTTCAACATAGAACCCTGATTTACATATTAAAAGTGACATCTTGCCTGAAACGGGCAGGTGCTGCAGCCATCCTAATCAGGAACCTACCCAAGTGGCTAAGTGACCTGTTGCCATTTTCAAGTCACGACCGTCCTGTTTTTGCTGGGCAGAGGAGGTTAAAATCAGCCCCACAGTGTCTTTTTTCATGCAGTTTTTTTTTCCACATTAAAATAAACGTGTTGAATTTTGAATGTTCTAATTATCTGTGTTTTGTTGATAATTAGTAATTACGATACTTACATTTTCTTATAGCTGTGAGAGAACAACAACACTTGCATTTATATAACGCCTTTAACATCATAAAACATCCCAAGGCACTTCACAGGAGTGTTATCAAACCAAATTTGACACTGAGCCACATGAGGAGATATCAAGACAGTTAAGAAGCAGGTTTTAAGGAGTATCTTAAAGGAAGAAAGAGAGGTACAGAGATGGAGAGGTTTAGGGAGGGAATTCCAGAGCCTAGGGCCTAAGTAGCTGAAGGCACGGCCGCCAATGGTGGAATGATTAAAATCGAGGATGCACAAGAGGCCAGAATTGGAGGAGTGCAGAGATCTCGGAGGGTTGTTGGGCTGGAGGATATTACAGAGATAGGGTATCATTCTATTCTATGATTCTCCTCCACAGTTACAGCATCTCTGCACACGCACAACATGTGACATGATTCACTCACGTAGTGGAACATATCAGCCTGCCGAGAGGGAGAGAGTTGAGTAAGGATTCAGCATGGAATTTTAAAGCAGTATCAAAATGCTAAGTGGAAGAGTAACCGTAGCACTGAAATTTAACATTTTAAGATGAATTGGCATTTATTTGAATTATCTGATGGGTTATAAAGTCAATTACAACAAAAATAGGAAATTTTAGTTCTACCCATTTTATTCAATTGATGCAGTGTGGTGCATTCTTCAAATTGATAGCCACGTGAAATTTGTAAAAGAAAATTATGTGTCCCAATTCAGTTTGCAATATGTATTTTACATTTGACATTAATTTGAATATTTCTGAAACATTAATCGTGTGTTCCCTTCAGGCTTACTAATCAGCATACCCTGTGGTTTTGAAAAACAAAATTTTTGGTCGTCATTTCTGTGTAAAAACCCTTGAAATGTCTGATTCTGTACAAATTACATATGCAATCGGCACCATTCAGTGTCATTACAGTGCGTAAATTCTGCATCGATCAACTTGCCTTTGATTTTAACTTTGAAAAATGATGGACAGACCACAGAAAGAGAGAAAAGTAATTATTACTGAGATCATCAACATCAGCATTTTTTCCTTTGTTGGAGTGCTTCGATCTGAGCAACTCCAACAGAGGGAGTAAAACGCTAATGGATTTGTGGGTCTGAGCAATGGTTATATTTTGCTGCATACGTGCCAATCATCTGCATTCCATGCTGACATCAGTGTTTCTGAAGCCTGTGAATGTGTCAGCTCGTGGACCTATAATCAGTGGTTTTGCCGAGGATGTTTTTGATTTCAGTTGGACCAGAGAGTCCCAAAAGTTGTTTCCGCTTTATGCAAGGAATTTGCTGGCTCTTAAGACGGCTCTTTGGGTTGTTGCGGTGTGCATAGCAGAAGCTTTGCAGGCTTTATATAAGATTGCAGAGAACTGTAAGGTTCAAGGGGAAGCCACTTAGATTGCTTTCAGCAATTTTCATTAGGATTTTGTGCTAATGGCTCATGTAGTCCTCAGGAAGAAGCTGGAATCTATGGGAGTACAAGGCAAATCTTGAATTTTAGCTGAAATTCCAACTCCAAGATCCATGTAACAATGGATGAGAGACTCACTAAACCTACCATTCTTGAAATAGGAGTGAGACAAGAATGTCCACTGTCATCACCAATGGCATCGATTAGGACAGCCTCAGAGGGCCAGTTCTGGGCATTTCTGAAATGTGCTCCTTTTTGGCAGATGACATATTTTTGGCAGATTGACCTAAGGTTCGGATGCTTTCCACTTACCATTATTTTGGCTTCAAAAGTAGAATGCTGGATAACATGTCAAAAAGTGTTGAGTGAAAATTTCCTGGGGGCCATGCCCCCAGACTTCGTTGAGAAATACATTTTGCGTCCAGCAGTGCCCAGATTCCCCCTTCAGAAATGCATAAAAGAATTATTGAAAAATATGGGGGGAAAAATTCGGTTGCTTTGCGCCTCCCGTTAGCGCCCGGGTATGGCGCTGTTTGCGCCACTCGCGAAATTAACCAGACATTTTGCAGCGGCGCTAAACACTACCGCCACGATCTCCTGCGCCCGCAGATCGTGACGTCAGTCGAGCGTGCAATGCCCCGGTCTGGATATTGAGTGGCGCCCCCTGCCTTACCGCCTGCCTCTAGCAACGACAGGTTGAGAGGAATGTTTTGCAGTCGGGAAGGGACTGGGGGAGCGCTATTTAAAGGCGACCGCTTCCTGACTTTTTTTGTAGGTGACATTTTTGCACCACGCATTCTGGAGAGAGAGAGAGACTTCTGGAGAAATTCAACGCTGTGGGAAGGAGTTTTGGGTACTGAGCAGCACTTTGCAGGTTCATTTTGATTTGACCTTCCTTGCATCGATTTAGAAGAGACTTTGGGGGCTGCACTCTGAGCTCTTTCCCTGGGCCTCTCCATTGCTCTTTCCAGCAGATTTGATGTACAGGTCTCTCCAGGCCGAGATTCAAGGCTGCAATGAGCAGGGCGTGGATGGGGAGCAAGATCAACCCTCCCCTTTAAGAACTGGCTGGCGCCATTGTGTGTGTGTTCCATTGCTGACTGACATCGTGAGCTTCGCCAGCGCTCTGAGGTAGCACCTTGCTCCTCGGTGTTAGCGCCTTAAGAGAGGTGTGTAGCGCCTGATTTAGCGCTCCAATCACCTCCAGGGGCGATAGAAGCCAAGTTTGCAGTCGGAGGCGATAATTAGCGGCAGGCGCTAAACTTTGCGCCCAGCCGATAATTGCGCCCCAATTGGGGCGATACCGAATTTTTCCCCCATGCACTTTTGTGTTCTTCAGTTTTTGATTTCCCATCTAATGCAACTGCTGAAATATTGGGTGTACCCACACCTTACAGTATGACAAGCTCAGCTCCCAGTGTTACTATTTCTTTTCATATATCATAGTGAGGCAATTAGATTTCAGTTTTCACAGAAAACAAACTGAATTGTCTCATGTGACCCCAAAACACTAACGAAAATCCTGAAATCCAATGTCATAAAAAGAAATATAACTAATTCAGTCGCCTTGAAGCAGTGGACTTAGTGATGGGCCTTTTTCTGGGGCTCTTTTTAGTTTATACATTGGCCCAGAAATTGGACTTCGATGGTTGCCGCGGGGGTAAGGATCCCCCGCGATATCGCACTCCGCGCCTGCCTTTATGGTTTTGGCCCACACGAACTTCAGTTCCTGGGCCTCTCCCTGGTGCCGGCGCGCAGTGTGTGCGTGTCCCAGAGGCGCAGTTAGTGTGATGCGACCTCTGGGATCACGTGGGCCAGTTAGAGCCAATGGCAGCACACCATCTTTCATTCATAGTTTTGACAGGAAGAGCTGTCAAAACTATGAATACAACAAGCCCCCAAAAGAACAGCTAAACCTCAATTAAATTTAAAAAAAAGCCATCACATTAATAAAATAACTATAGTTAAATAAATTAACCACTTTAAACAAAAATTTTAATTTTTGAAAAAATTTAAATTCTTTTTAGAAGTTATAAAAATAAACTTACCTTTCTTTAAAGTCTCTAAAAAAGATAAACCTGTTGAAAAAAATTTAAAATACTTAATTAACTGCTTACCTTGTTAAAAGGGGGTCTTACGCCTGCTTTCTTCATGTATAAAATCTTCAACACTTACCTGCGCGTGCAAACCTGAAAAAAAAACGAAGTGTGCTGCGTGTGCACAACCTGTAGTGCGCACGCGGTTCACTTAGGAACCGCCCCCTTCGCAATACCCGAAGTGCCGGTTTCCCGCGCATGCGCAGTGCATGCAGGAAACCGGCACTTCGGGACCTAATACGCGAGAGTACATAGTGCGTAATCTCCCGTATTAGGTCTAATTTTCGGGCCATTGTCTTTTGACTTAACTGTTTTTTTGGGACGGTGTCAGCTTTTTTGAAGCTGTTTGTCAGCTTTTGCAAGTTTTGTAAGTTGGCGTGTGTGGCATTCACCATACTTATACACTATGATATGACCAACCAGAGAACTTTGAGATTGTTTTGTTCTTGCTGTTTATGAGGGTAACGTTCACTCTAAGTTACTTTCTCCTATTCTCCCTCAACTGACTTTCTCAATGCCATGCACCAACAGCCATGTAGGCAACCTGCTGCCAGATCTTTGCTATGCAACTGTATGTGGTGTGTGATAGCAACTAGGGTGACTGATTTCTCCTCCTTGTTCAGGAGCATCTCGCCCCTGCTTGGTGCTTTCCCAAACTGCATAGCTGATATCAGGAACTCAGCGAGGAGAGGATCGTGCCAAGAAGCTTTATCGAACTACTTTATGGCACTGCTCAACAGTACTCCAGTGTCTTCTGCCACCAAACTACCTATGAATTGAGATATTGAAAATGTACTTATAATTCACGTGAGGAATGCAACATAGCTTTGAAAAAAAAATAGGATGAAAAGCACGTATGAAGTTAAAGCCATTTTCATATGCTGGAATATGTGCCTTTTTGTTTTTAATTTGACTCCTCTTTCTTCCAAGTCACTCCACACCATGTACAATTCTGTAATTGAGGAAATGGGGATACAAATGGTTCCCGGGACACCTTCAAAGCCAGTTTGGATCCTAGCACTTTATGGTGTTGTCAGTGACTTGTTATCAAAGTGTTTTGCTTCCTACCTTTTAGGGAAGTGCATTGCTTCCACACTATTTCTTCCAATGCATACCTCAGGCTCGAAACTCTGCATGTGTGAAATTACTAGCTTCAAACCATGTACTGCTAGTGTGTGGCCTAATGTATTGGAGTATCAACCTGCCTGTAGCACTGTATGTAATATGTACTGAAGTTAATGGAGGATATTTTTTTCCCCATTCCACATTGAAAAAAAATCTATTTACACAAAGACAAATGGAGCTGAAGTTGTCACAGGTTCTACCGCACCTTTAATTAAAATAAACAAGATCTGCATACAATTAGCACAGTAAAATGCACTGATTAGCTTTCAAGATTAATGTGCAAATTTGATGAATGCATTTCCTGGAGTTGTATAATGTATTCTTATATTTAGTTTATTGATTCCTATAAGGATACATGTTTCCCCAGTGTCCTATAATCATTAGTGGCTTTGACAATAATTCGTAGTCCAACAGTGACTCAGACAGACAAATGGGCCTGCTGTGTCAGAGGCCAGCTTCAGAAGCTATTAGTATGTGCGTGTTTACAATGATAAGTGGGTGTTGAAGGCACTTGTAATGGCAAATGTTGGGGGGAATTATTAATACCTACCAGCTCTTTCACATTTTGAATTATTGGATTTTGACACTAGGACATTGGGCACATTTACTACCTTTTCATTCACCTCACATAGTACTTACATAATAGAAAAAAAATGCAGCCTTCATTTTGTACTTTGGCTGTGGCTGTTACGATAATCATCTTCATAAACCTTGCAGATCGCTTTTAGATGGGCTTGCTTGCTTTGAGGTGCTGAACTAGATTTGAATTTGGATGTTTCTCCGGTTGACACAGCTCAATGTAAATCCGAGATTTGTTATTAATCTAAACTTGATTCAGAGATAATGAAAGCATTTCCACAAGTCTTGCTATCATTGAGTCAAGCTGCTTTTAATCAAGGTCAAGTCTATATCTATTTAAATCAAAAGAACACCTGCATTTACATTCTTGTTTTTATATATAACAGGTTATATGAATGAATTTCCCTTTTTTTCCTATTGCTCTTTGTTTCCAGCGCACCCAATCACCTGAAGGCAAATGCTCCTTACCAGGGCACTGCTTGATTAATGGCAGTCACACTCAGTACCTTATCCAAAAGTCATTGCTTTGTGTCGGACATTACAGTGAATGTTGACAGATGAAACAACAGGGAGTTTCACAGCCGATCCTGATCCTGCCCTCACCTAGTGGTCTCTGTCTGTCACACCCCCACACATACCCAAACCCTGCACACACTCACACTCATGCCCTGCACATATGCACCCGCACACACACCCACATGCATCCCCCGCACACACACACACCCCCCACATGCACCCCCCGCACGCACACCCCGCACACACACACACCCCCCACACGCACGCACCCCCCACACGCACCCCCCACACGCACCCACCGCACGCACGCACCTTCCGTACGCACGCATGCTCCCCCCGCACACACCCCCGCGCGCACCCACACCCCGCACGCATGCACCCCCCGCAGGCACCGCACGCACGCACTCCCCCTGCACGCATCCCCCGCACGCAGCCCCCGCACGCACCCCCCGCACGCACGCACCCTCCGCACGCACGCATGCTCCCCCCACACGCATGCATCCCCCGCACGCACCGCACGTACGCATCCCCCGCACGCACGCACCCCCTGCACGCACACACACCCCCGCACGCACCCGCCGCACGCACGCTTCCCCCGCACGCACCGCACGCACGCTTCCCCCTGTACGCCCGCACCCCACGCACACACCCCCCCCGCATGCACCCGCCGCACGCACGCTTCCCCCGCACGCACCGCACGCACGCATCCCCCTGTACGCCCGCACCCCACGCACACACCCCCCCGCATGCACGCACTCCCCTGGACGCACGCACCCCCCCGCACGCACGCACGCACCCCACACGCGCACCCCCATGTGCGCACGCACCACCCCCCTCCTCGCAAGCACGCACCCTCTGCACGCACGCATGCTCCCACCGCACGCACCCCCCACACGCATGCACCCCCCGCATGCACGCAACCCCCGCATGCACCCTCCGTAGGCACGCACCCCCCACACGCACTCAGCACACATACCCGCACACACACACTCACACACACACACACACTCATACACACTCAAACTCACACACACACACACTCACCCACACACACACTCTCACAATCACACTCACAATCAAGCCCCCCTATCACACAGACACACTCACCCTCACACTCAGTCTCACACTCACTCGTTCACACTCACACACACTCACACACACACTCTCTCACACACACACACACACACACACTCACACACACTTTCACTCTCATTCACACACTCTCACACACTCTTTCACACTCACTCTCACACTCACACCCACACTCTCTCACACACACAGACACACTCTCGCTCTCTCACACACACACACACAGACTCTCACACTCACACACGCTCACTCACACACTCTCTCACACACACTCTCACACTCTCTCACACACACTCTCACACTCTCTCACACACACACACACATAGACTCTCACACTCACACACGCTCACTCACGCTCACTCACACACTCTCTCACACACACTCTCACACTCTCTCTCACACACACACACACTTTCTCACACTCACACACACACTCTCACACTCACACACATACACACTCACTAACTCTCACAGTCACACTCACTAACTCTCACAGTCACACCCACACACACACGCACGCACACTCACACTCAACATCTTACACACACTCACACTCTCACACTCACAATCTGACACTCACACACACTCACACACTCACATTCACACACTCTCACACACACTCTCACACACTCTCACACTCACACACACACACTCTCACACTCACACACACACTCTCACACTCACAGACACACACCCACAGACACACACCCACACACACTTCCCCGACACACATGCACTCTCACACTCACTCTCACACCCACACTCTCTAGCACACACATACACTCACACACACACACATATCATACTCACACACTCTCACACTCACACACACTCACACACACTCTCACACTCACACACACACACTCTCACACATACTCTCACACTCTCTCACCCATACTTTCACACTCTCTCACAAACACTCTCACACTCACACACACACTCTCACACTCAAGACACACACCCACACACACCCCCGACACAAATACTCTCTCACACTCACTCTCACACTCATACTCAATCCACGCTTGCATTCATACACACACACACACACTCACACTCTTAACATCACTCTCCCACACACACACACTTATGCTCACACCGCCCCCCACCCCCCCACACACACACTCACACACACACACACACTCTCACATTCACACACACACATACACTCTCACACACACTCTCACACACACTCACACACACACTCACACACACTCTCACACTCACACACACACTCTCTCACACTCACACACACACACACTTTCTCACACTCACACACACACTCTCACACTCACTCACACACACACACTCACACTCACTCACACACACATACACACTCTCACACTCACTCACACACACATACACACTCTCACACTCACACACACACTCACTCACACACACACACACTCACTCACACACACACACACTTTCTCACACTCACACACACACTCTCACACTCACTCACACATACACACTCACACTCACTCACACACTCACACACACTCACTCTCACACTCACACACACACACACTTTCTCACACTCACACACACACTCTCACACTCACACACATACACACTCACACTCACTCACACACACACACACACACACACACACACAATCACTCTCACACTCACACACACACTCACACACACACTCACTCTCACACTCACTCTCACACTCACACTCACACACACACTCACACTCATGCACACTCACACACATACTCACACATGCACTCTTACACACACACACTTTCACTCTCACACACACTCACACACACACACACACTTTTACTCTCACACTCACACACACACACACACTCTCACACTTACACAGACACACATTCACCCCGAGTAGGGTAGGATCTCCCCCTACCCCATGACTCTGCCACTGATTCCGACCAATTTTCCAGGGTCAGTGTCATTTGAATAATTTTGGTGTTGTTCCAGCAGTGTTTACAGTGCCATTTGGTCAGTCTGTTTGGGAGTGAGAAGGAAATGTTGGCAGCACTTGCTGTAGTGTATCATGGCCGGTAGCACTGGCAGAAGTAGAAAAAATAATAATTAATTGTTTTTTTAAAATATCTGCTTTGCTGAGTGCAATTGATGACTCTCCAATCAATCATACTTGACAAGTCAGCCCGTTAGAATTTCAATCCCAGCAGCCCATAGCAACTTTAGACACCAGGAGAGCATGACGCTTTTAGAGTCTGGCATTCCAGTGGCACAAATGACGGGGAATATATTCTATTGCGTAATCCAAACATTTGTGTCTCATTACAATACCTTACCCATATTTGGATGGACTTATTAGATAACCAATCTCACATCTGGTATGAAATTGTGGAAGTGGGTTTGGGGAACAGTACCTCATTTTCCTTCCCTGCACATCTACGATTTGCCCAAAATCAGATGAAATCCAAAATCTCTCCTGCGTACCTTTACTCTATTTAAATGACTGCAAATGCGACATGTTGGTTTTTATTTTTGACTTTGCTTATTTGGCATGGTCTATATCACATCCATTACCCTTGTGCTGTGCTGGATACTAAATACAGGCAAGTTATGTTGAAGAATTTTGGAGGTCTTACGCCTGAAATTCCTGGAAGCCTGCCCCAGTACTACGAGTGCGGCAGGGCAGCGCTTCTGCCCATCAGTCTGCCCCCACCCTGACCCCATTCCAAATCTAAGCGAATGAGGCCATTTACGTAAAAGGAACAGGCACCCACACCATTGCTTCAGCGTCTTCCCTGCAGCGAGGGCAAGACATCTTTCAGAGGCATCTTCCTGCTCTGTTGAGTGGAGGCGGAAAAGTTCTGGTCAAAGATTGATCATTTTTCTCAAGAAACTAAAGTTGCAAATTTACATTTGCTGTTTGGAAGCCAACTTTTTAGCCTCACTTCTGACAGGATATTATCCTGACACACAAGTACATCTGCATCATGCAGGCATACTTTGCAGTGGGGGTGCAGGAGGCGGAACTGGCAGGATTACTAGTGAGTGATGTCTTCCCACCAGCCCCATCTCTTGTTCTAATGTCAGCATGGAAGGGGGGCAGGGGGAGGGCTGACACGGGAACTTCCAGCAAAATTTATCAATGTAAAAAACAGGGGGGGCAGAAACACGGTGGGACCCGAACCCCACCCAAAATCCTGTCTCCTGACTATGCTGTTATAACACTGTCCCAAGACCTGGAATTGTTGGGCCTTTATTTTTAGCTATCTTACGAATTTAATTTACTCTATCTGTTAGAAGTAGCATGCAAGCTAATTGTGTATAAAGGGACAATAATCTTGTAGTTTTGTGTTACTTGAGCATGTGTTAACTCTTACCCACGCTCCTTAATTTGCTTCTGGAAGTAAATATTTCAAACATGCAGTAATGGACAGACATGACAGGAATCCTTTTTTTTTTAAGTGCTCATTAAGCAGCAATTAATGTGGAACTTGCAAACGTACTCTGACTTCACTTTCATTGTGATATTTTCCCACATTTAAAGCTGTCATTAAAGCATTCGGGGCTATCAGATCAATTTATTGATACTAAATCTTTGAAGGAGGAAGAGCACCAACATCAGAAAAATATGACCTAGGGGGTTTTAAGCCGTAGGAGGCAGACATATGGAGTCACCATGATCTGGTGGCACGTCATACTACTGACATGTCACCGACCAGGATATAACCAAGGGACCCACAGACATCACAAGACAGAGCAGAAATACAATAGACCAGATCTTTTACCTCCTGAATATGATTTCCAATATTTGCACCATTCTGGTGGTGCCCTGCATTATGAGTTAGAGTGAATTAGCACAATACTTGTTGTATGTTACAAGCTGCAAACTATTGTGATTGAAACATATGCTTGCTAAAGAAAAGTATAAGAGGCAGCATGAACCCCTTGCAACATACAAGAAATTGATTGCTATGATTACTTACCAATTTCATTACCGTAGTACAGGAAACTCTCTTTTAACCGGCACCCAACTAACTGGAAATCTCTCTTAACCGGCAAAATTCTTGAGTAGGTAACCGGGGTTTTCCTTCATCTCTCCTTTAAAAATAACTTTAAAAAAACCCCCGAGGCGTTTGCCTTGTATCGGAGCGTGTAGATTGGGAGGGGAATGTGCAGCCCGGGTAGGCAGCGGACACGACAGATGGTCAGCTGGCGGTCCCCGGGGAGACGGAGCTCCGAATGCAGGCGCATGTCAATGTGTACGGGGCTCTCGTACGTTGGGAGATATAACTCTCCATTATCCGGACTTTTTGATTAACCGGCACCACGCCGGTCCCGTCAGTGCCGGTTAATAAAGAGTTTCCTCTATCATGTGACTAGCAGCATGGTAATAGAGGAACTAGATGGACCTTGGTCTTTTTTCGTCTCGCAATTCCTGTGTTCCTATACTAACCAGTGGTACAGGTGGGACAAACACTGGTCAATACATTTCCCTTTGCTCTCCTTTCTGCAAGCAGAGTCGAATGCAGAACTTTGTACTTACGGTTCAACTAAAATTGCCCAGGTTTTTTTTGTCAGTGCTAAGTGGAAAACAATTTGTTTTTCACATGAAAAGTACTCACTGCAAACTGTACGGTGGTCAATATTTGTTTTTATTAATGTAAGAAGGCATGTGTTGCACTGCTGTGTTGTCCATTTGTACTTTGTGAATCAGTATACCATGTACTTTCTAATCTCCTAAGTGATGCTCTGTTGAAGGATCCCTGAGAGATCTCCCTGAGCACTGAATTGCAATATTGCTGGCTGCCTCCCTCTCCATGTTGGAGACCTGGATCGCTCTGATTGTGTGTCAGTGATAGCCAGATGCTTTGAAGGACTTCTCTCTTTCATTTTCTCAGAGGCAAGGTAAGATATTTGAAGTGATTTGAAAGCCAACTGCCTGCACCTGTGCTTCACCATGCATGTCACTACTGGAGGTTGAGTCCAGACAGTAGCCACTGATCTCTATGTGCAGAAACCATTGTATTCCTGCGAGGCCGCTGAATCCCTGTGATGCCCCTGAATCCCTGCAGCACTCCAACAGCTAGTCCTCCTTCATTGACCACCCCCTGTGATTCACCCTGTGCTATTTTATGAAAATCAGATATATTCTGAAGTGTGATGTATGATCTGGTGCTCTCTTAAAGAGCTATGGGTGGCGCTTATTTATGAGGTGTGAGTGATGTTGGACTGCTTTCTTGTTCTTTTTCATCTCGTTACTTTAAACGCCAGATTACACACAGACTCAGTTGTAGCAATGCAGAATCAGGACTTGATTGAAATTCCATACTATCCACAACCGGTCTGATAGCTTTGTGAGACATCATACTCTCACAATTCCAGTATGAGCGCACAGGTCTGTTCATACTTCACAAAACCAGTATGAGAGCTCAGGTCTTTCCACACTACACTATTTCAGTACGAGAGCTCAGGTCTTTCCACACTACACTATTTCAGTACGAGAGCTCAGGTCTTTCCGCACTACACTATTTCAGTATGAGAGCTCAGGTCTTTCCGCACTACACTATTTCAGTATGAGAGCTCAGGTCTTTCCGCACTACACTATTTCAGTATGAGAGCTCAGGTCTTTCCGCACTACACTATTCCAGTATGAGAGCGAGCTGCTGAACAGTGGTTCACTCATAGCTCTTATACCAAATTTCACCTTTGATCATAGCACGTCAAAGATAAATACAAATGCCAACAGAATAAGAACACAAGAAATAAATAACAACATGAACAAAACAAACATGTACTTCTATAGACACAAGCGACCTGATTGTCATCATAAACTTTTCCCATCATTTATTACCATGACCAGAAGTGACCTAATTTCTGTCATAATCTCCTCCCATTCCCCTAAACACAAGTGACCAAGCTGACATATTCCAGACCATTACAGATATGGCTGAATGATTCTTAGACATTCTCCTGTGAAGATATCCTTGCTTTTAGGCCTGTTTACACAATTAATAACACATGCTCAGCAGAAAGCTATTATAACTTATCATGTGCTGATCCCACAGGCTGCCCAGAAGGAACACTTGAGGTACTCAGGTAATGCGACTTTCACTCCCACTAGTCCTGCAGCACTCATTTCTTCCTTTCTGGCAAAAAAGAAATGACACTAGATGAACACATGAACAGTATATTAATTAATTTATTAATTCTCAGGATGTGGGTGTCGCTGGCAAGGCTCGCATTTATTGCCCATCCCTAATTGTCCTTGAGAAGGTGGTGATGAGCTGTCTTCTTGAACCGCTGCAGTCCGTATGGTGAAGGTTCTCCAACAGTGCTATTAGGTAGGGAGTTCCAGGATTTTGATCCAGCGACGATGAAGAAACGGCGATATATTTCCAAGTCAAGATGGTGTGTGACTTGGAGGGAAATTTGGAAGTGGTGGTGTGCCTATAGATGTTACAGTGACCCTACATGCTGGGCTAGATTTCCTTTCATTTAGCACCCAATTTTGGGCATACTCAGGATGGCCTGTGAAGGAACATCAGGTGGTGAGGCTTAACACCAGATCGTTGCCCCAGGAAACTTTGTGATTCTCTTCCAGTTTGGTGAGGTTGCCACGTTCTCACTTTGCCAACAGTAGGTGAGCAGATTTACTGAAGAACCCCATTTCTTCTCCATTCATCCTGAGGCACACCCGATATTGGGCCTCGGGTCTCCATTAAATGAGACAGGTGAGCTGCAGACACCTGCTGGACGTTCCCAGGTAGTTCATCGGCGAAGAGACTTCAAATTCCAGGTGGCTGCATCACCAGCAATGCCTTTCAGGTAGGTTGTTAAAGGGAAAATGATCGGGAGGGGGCAGACCAGAATAGGGAGGGAGATCAGGACTTAAGAGGGGGTTCGATGCGATGGTTGGTAGGAGTGTCCAGTGCGCGATTGGGCGGGGGAGTGGTGGCCCGTATCGGCTCC
This sequence comes from Squalus acanthias, assembly GCA_030390025.1. NCBI lineage: Eukaryota > Metazoa > Chordata > Chondrichthyes > Squaliformes > Squalidae > Squalus > Squalus acanthias. The sequence goes on along the minus strand of CM059431.1, from coordinate 58,432,964 downwards.
AGATTCAGGTAAATATATTTTAAAATCTTACCATTTTGGTGGCAGTGTGCAGTGGTCTCTTTAAGAACCGTCTGTTAGGCTGCATGTGGATTACCTTTTCCTGAATGCAGGCAGTGCTGGCTCAGGCAGCCTCAGGATAGCACAATATTGCAGAGGGGACCACAAATAGATGTTAGGCCTCTAATTTGCATATGCAAAAGTACTAATGCCTGTTTCAGGCATGGGTCCTGGACGAGCACTTCCACCACCCCCTCCCACCCCCCACCCCCCGCACATAACTGCCTCCAGGCGAAAATCTCGGCCTATGAAACAAAACTAGAATATTCTGGAAACACTCAGCAGAGGTAATCAGCATCTATGGAGAGAACAGACAAGTTAATGCTTCAGGTGCAGACCCTTCATCAGAAATTAAATAAATATCAGATGAACAGCGTTTCAAAAGGAAGAGACCAAAGGGAAAGGGGAGGGAAACACAACCTCGCACGCACAAAACAGAATGACCTGTGATGTGCTTAAGTGGAAAACAGGAGATGGTTAAATGGCAGGAGATATATTAGCAGAAGACAACAGGAAGCAAAATGAAAGAAATTTAACACATTTATGAGACACAGAATGTGTGAATAGGTGAAAGAATTGAGGCTGATAGAAATGGAAGCTCGTAAAACTGGCGAGGCAGATCCAGCAGTCTGGGAGGAGAATAAAATCAGTTCAAAAGTACAAACTGCCCCGGCAGCATGGTGTTCCAATGGAGGAGCCCCATCGTAAGTACCACCCTGCCCCCTGCCCCCGAAAGGCCAACACACATAACCCACATCTCCAGTTCTTCCTGCCAGAGAGAAAGTGAAAGCTGTAGTTAAGGTCTGAGGTTATTAAAGTCAATATAAAGAAGAGAGGGCTGCAAAGTGCCTAGTAGAAAGATAAGTTGTAATTCCTCAAGCTTGCATTGATCTTCATTGGAACATTGTAGAAGGCCAAAGACAGTGAGATCAAAATTAGAAGTGGGAAGGGTCACACAATTCGGGAGTGTTTAGCAATGTGGTCATCTTATGTGCGTTTTGTCTCTCCAGTGTGTGGAGACTGCACTGTGAGAAGCAGATACAGCATACGAGGTTAGACCTACACATAGATCGCTATCTTACCTGAAATAAATAAATGTTTGGGGCCCTGCACAGTGGTGTGGGAGGAGGTGAATGGATAGTTGTTGCATCTCCTGTACTGGCACAGGAAAGTACCAGCAGAAGGAAAGACGGTGATATGGGTAATGTAAGAGTGAACCAGTGTGCCATGGATGAAATGATTTGGAAAACAGACAGGGGAGAAAATATATTTGTGATGGGATCATGTTTGGAGGTGACAGAAATGAAGGAAGATGACCTGTTGAATGGGGGGCTGGTTTATGGAAGATGAGGATCCTATCACGGTTGTGAGGTAGAAGGAGTGAGGGCATCAGCATGGGAAGTGGGACAGACCCAGTCACGGGTTCTCTGTAAAACAGTGGAGGGGAATCCTTGCCTTAAAAAAAAGGAAGACATTTTGGAAGCTCTGGTGTGAAAGGTGTCATTATCTGAGCAGCTGTGACTGAAACAGATGCACTGAGAGAAAGGAATGGAATCCTTACAGGAAGCGGAGTGGGACGAAGTATAATTCAGGTAGATGTGGGAGTCAGTGGACTTGTGGTAGAACTTGTGTTATGAAGTGCATTGAGTGGCTGATTTCTAGCTTCTGTGGTAACACATGACATCGTGTAACCCAGTAGCAATTTTACCTTAAAATGTTAAGATTGTCGGGTCTGTGAAGCGAAGACAGACCCAGCACTTGGGAAACTGACATGGAGGCGGGCTGAAAGCACACTTCCACCACGCTGTCAATCACTGCCATTTTGACAGCTGACCCGCCTCCAAACTCGCACTCGTAGCGCTGGTAAAATCCCGGCCCATGTGTCTAAGACTATCACCTGGAATGTGAAGGTACAAAGGAGAACCCATTAAAAATACTGAAAGCTTTCTGGTTTTGAAACTCTTTGATGAGACAAATAATATTAGAATGCAGGAATTATTCAATAATATTTCTATATTTCACTTTTTCTTACCACGTATCTTATATACTCTCTCTTTCCTTCATGTGTATGAGAGAAATCAGGTTAGCTATCGTAGGGAACTGGTGAAAATGGAGGAGAAAGGAGAAGGATAGGGTGTTGTACTGTTCTGGTAAGAGATTTATTGACTCTGGTCAGATACTGAAATCCCATCAGATACTGGGTCTGACATGCAGTCATGTGTGAGATGAGTTTGTCAGAACTCTGAACCAGTAGCTCAGTCAAGAAGCATTGTAACATTAAACAGGCAGCCTTGGAGGCCAGGGAATTCTCTCAGTATCCTACCTATTGCTTGGATGCACTTGAAGTTTGTTAATTTCAGGGACAATATATTACATTTAAAAGAAAAAATACTGTGGGATAGGTATTAATTTCACACCTGTATGGTCACAGGTTCAACCTCAAAATGTAGGCTGACACTGAGCAAGAGGTTTGAATTTCATTTGACCATTATGTCTGTGGATCATTTTGTGAACAGAGAACTGGATGTATTAGACAGAACCGCACCACTGAACTAATGCACCCCTCCTGTACCTTGACCCATCCCACTTTGTGCGTAGTATCTCCTTCTTACTTTGTGTCATACTGCTTTGAACCATTGTGGATACTTTTGATTTGTGTGATAGTGTAAAATGGGTGATCGTAAATCGGCAGCCCGTTTTACATCAGTCCCGATTTTTATATCCATTGAAGTCAATACAAATAAAAAGTGAGAGAGATGTAAAACGGGCTGCCGATTTTAAATCACCTGTTTTATACTGTGGCATTAAGTCAAAATTACCCCCTTAGGTTTTTACAGCACAGAGGAAGCCATTCAGCTCATCATTTCTGTGCTGGCTCTTTGCTAGAGCGATACAAAACTAATTCCACTGTCCCATTCTCTCTCAACAGCCTTGTTTCTTTTTCTGCTTCAAATATTTATCCAATTTTCCCTTAAAAGATGCCATTGTCTCTGCGTAAACCAATCTCTGTGAAAAGCATTACATTCTCCAATAACTCTCTATGGATAGAGCTTTCTCCGAACCTCTCTCCTCGCTCTCTTAGTGATAATTTTAAATTAATAATCGTTTGTCACTGATTCCCCAACCAAAGGAAGTAGACTGTCCCTTTTCAGTCAATCAAAACTCTTCACAATTTTATGAATCTCTAGCAAATCTCTTCTTACTCTTCCAGTGGAAAGAATCCCAGTATCTCAAAGCTCTCCTTGTGTCAGCTGTGACTCAATGGGTCGCACACTCACCTCTGAGTCAGAAGGTTGTGGGTTCAAGTCCCACGACAGGGACTTGAGCACATAAAGCTAGGCTGATACTCCAGTGCAGTGCTGAGGGAGTGCTGCACTGTCGGAGGTGCCGTCTTTTGGATGAGACGTTAAACCGAGGCCCCGTCTGCTTTCTCAAGTGGACGTAAAAGATCCCATGGCACTATTTCGAAGAAGAGTAGGGGAGTTATCCCTGGTGTCCTGGCCAATATTTCTCCCTCAACCAACATAACAAAAAAACAGATTATCTGGTCATTTTCACATTGCTGTTTGTGGGAGCTTGCTGTGCGCAAATTGGCTGCCATGTTTCCCACATCACAACAGTGACACTACTTCATTGGCTGCAAAGCGCTTTTCTATTTCCTTATAACTATTATTTCCCATCCTGGTATCATCCTGGTGATTGCCTGCTGTATACTCTTAATGGCTTTAATGTCCTTTCTATAATGGGACACCCAGCACTGTACATGGTACGCTTTTTATAAAAAATCATTCCTTCTTTACTCTTGTACTCTATGCCTTTATTTATAAAACCTAAAATTCTATTCACCTTTCTTATGGCTTTATCTACCTGCATTCATACTTTCAAGGGATGATGTATTTGAATTGTTAGGTCTCTGTTCATTTACACTCTTCAGTGTCTGTTCGTTAAGTGCATACTCTTATTCCTTGATTTATTTTCCCCAGAATGTATTACCTCACACTTACATTCACGTTAATTTGCATCTGCCACCTGACTGCCCAATCAACTAGCCTGCCTTGTCTTCCTGAAATTTTTTACAGTTGTCCTCACCATTTACCAAACCTCCTACTTTTGTGTCATCAGCAAATTTTGAGATTTTATTCACGATACCCAAGACCAAACCATCTATGTATGCAGAGAACAGAAGCAGCCCCAGCACTGACCCCTGGTGTACATCACTTCTAACCAACGTTCCTGCTAAGCGGTCGCACAGCTGTCTGGAGGTCCCGCGCAGCCCGAGACCGGCTTTTCAAACGGGAGATTTCGTGCACGCGCAAAATTTTGACTGGACCACACAGCCCATTAAAGGAACCATGCACCCAAATAAAATTAGGAGGAACATTGCTTCCAACCCTTCTCTAGACCAAGCAATACCCATTTACCCGAACTTTTCATTTCCTCTCCTTGTTGCTACGTTCCCTCTCATACCATATGCCACAATTTTTAACAAGCACTTGAGATATTTAATCAAACACCTTATGAAAATCCATGCACCCTACATCTACTGCATTGCCTTTAGCCTTTTGGTCACTCTTCAAAAAATGTTGTCAAATATGACTTGCCTTTAACAAATCCATGTTGTTGATTAATCCATGCATTTTTTAACGCTTACTAATTTTTGTGAAATTATCAATTCTAAGAGTTTGCCTACAAGTGACATTAGACTAACTGATATACAGTTACTCAGTTTATCCACCTCTCCCTTCTTGAACAAGGGTGTTACATTGGGCACTGCCCAGTTCCAATGGCTAATTTGCATAATTAAGAAGGGTTGAAAAATTATGCCCAGAGACTCTGCTCGCTCCTCTCTGACATCTTTTAAAAGCCAAGGGTGCATGCCATCAGGGCCGCTGACTTATACACCTTGAGTTTGATTATTCAAAGTTAGCTCTGTCAATTATTACACATTCTAATCTACTATACCTACATTCACACTTCCACCATCATTTATATAAACTAATGCAAAATGTGTACTTAATATCTCTGGAATACTTCATCCACAATTGGACACTCTCCTTCATTCCTGAGCGGTGTCACCAACTCTTTAACTATTATTTTACTGTGTTTGTGCTTACAAAAGCCCATACAATGTATTTGATATTATCTGCTGTACATTTATAATATACCCATTTAATCCTTCTCGTCTCCCTTTTAATTCTCCCATTACACTTTGTATATTCCTCGTGATTAGCTTTAGTATTGTGAACCCTATTTATCCATGGATCTCCATTCTTTGAAGCACCCCATCTTTGCTTATGGGGATATATTTTTTACTCTGAGCATCTCATATTTGAAAATCTGCCACTCCTGATCTGTCAACCTGTTTGCTATATTTCTGCTTAATTAATTTGGGCCAGATCCCTTATTATACTGAACTTCAGGGTGGATTTTAACTATCGGGCAGAAGGCCTGGTATATTTTGAGTGCCGTTCCTCATTAACTTATATGCAGCAGGTTTCGGGCACCAGGCGAGGTTCCTGATGCAGCTTGCTGGCTCCGGGTCAGTACAATATTGGGCAGGCCGGAAAAAGATAGGTCCGGGCAGGACGATGCAATCGTGGAAGGGCGGGAGCCGAGGGCAGCGGTGGTCCATATTATTCTTGTGGGCCCGGAGGAGCACTCCTGCTCCTCCTAAACTCACTAAAATATTTTTTGCATTTACCTATTCGGGCCTCTTCTGCTTTAGGCCACGTTTTACTGAGCAAAGTATCCACGGCGCACTCTCTGCCCAGTAGGCAGTTAAAATGGCATCGGAGTCCTGTGTAATGTTCCCTTTAAGCTGTGCGGCCGGGCGGCCTGGTGGCAGCACAGCTCTCAGGACCTCCGTCGCAGCCAGCTCACCGGCATTTCAATGTGAAAAACCGTGCATGCATGGTATTTTGAATGGGCGTGCAGCTCCTTAAAGAGGCTGTGCACCCATAAAAAAATAAGAGGGAACATTGGCTATTTACATCATAGGATCCCAATTTGCATAGGTTAATAATGGCCCTGCCTGATTCAGGTCAATGCCTCAACTGCTCAGTGGAAGGTCCCAGGAAAAATTGCAGCGGAGTAAAAACGGGGCAGTAAGTTGACCACCTCCATTTTAAATCTGTTTCTGCAGCGATTTTGTCGGGGCGGATTGAGTTTATGGGCCAACATTTGCGATCGGAGGCTTCCTGTGGGTGGACACCTCCGACCTGCAAAATGTCTTCGAAAGTACCTGGTGGCCCGGGTGGAATGGTGGTTTGCGATCCTGGGCCTCTCCGGGACCGCACGGGCAGAGCCCCACGTATCCCAGGGGCGCAGGCGGTTCGTAGGCGCTCCTGGGATCACGTGGGCCGGCCCAAACAATAAAAGAAGGGAATCCCCATTCAAACTTTTGACAGTTCTGTATGTATGGAACTGTCATAAGTATGAATGGGGATCACTTAAAAAATACACCAACACATGAAATAATGTTTTTTTAATTACATATTTAAAATTAATTAAAATGCCATTTAATTAAATATTTTAAACAAAAATTTTATTTTTTGAAAGAAAAAAAATTAATATTTTTACGGGGCTAAAAATAAACTTACCTTTTTGAAGAGTATTTTTAATTTATAACTGAGTAATAACATTTTATTTTTCTAGGTGTAAGAATTTGACAGGCATTCAGCAGGCGGAAGTTGTGCAAATAGCGCAACTCTCCACCCGCGGAGGCACTTCTCCTACGGATGCGAGGGATCTGTCAAGAGAATTCTCGACAGATTGCAAGTGCTGGGTTTCAATGCATGCACTTCACATGCCTAAACCTGGAACTTGCGCGGCCCCCATGGGCGCGTGCGCACCTCGTACGCGCCCGTGGGGGTCGCAAAATACGGCCCAGTATCTAACCATTTGTGTTTGTGGAGTCCACTATTCTTATCTTTGACTGTTCATTATCCTTTTCTATTCTTAGTTTGAAGCTGACTATGTTGTGATTGCAATTTTCCAATCGTTCTCTCAAACTCACGTCAGTTATTTGTCCCACTTCATTTCCCAGAACTAAATAAAGCCATACTTCTATCCTTCTTGGACTAGGAACACACTGAGATAGGGAGCTGTCCTGGGTGCATTCTAAGAAGCGTTCCCACTCTGGCCACATGCATTAACCTTATTCCAGTCTATCTTGAGATAGATAGAATCATATATTGGCCCGGAATTTGCGGTCAGCCGCAAAGCAAAGGCGTTCACCGCTGAATCCGAAGTAAGCTTTGCACTAAGATCTCACAATTTCTGTGTCGAGAAGTTCAGCTTTTCTGATGCGTAATTCAAATCAATGTAGAATAATGGGAATCCCATAGTGTGATTTATTTTTTAAGTTTCTTAAAAATGTTAATTTTTATTAAAATGGATAAATTTGACACTGCAAAAAAATAAAATTAGGTTTTCAGGGCCATAACCTTTGTTTAGCAGTCAAAACACTGTTAAAACCCCAGGTACATCAAATCCCTTTCGGTCTAGCTTTTAATAAGAATAGAAGAACATAAGAATTCGGAGCAGGAGTAGGCCAAACGGCCCCTCGAGCCTGCTCCACCATTCAGTAAGATCATGGCTGATCTTCGACCTCAACTCCACTTTCCTGCCCAATCTCCATATCGCTTGATTACATGAGAGTCCAAAAATCTATCTATCTCAGCCTTGAAAATACTCAACGATTCAGTATCACAGCCCTTTGGGGTAGAGAATTCCAAAGATTCACAACCCTCTGAGTGAAGGAATTCCTCCTCATTTCAGTCTTAAATGGCCGATCCCTCATCCTGAGACTACGCCCCCTAGTTCTAGACTCTCCAGCCAGGGGACACAACCTCTGAGCATCTACCCTGTCAATCCCCCTCAGAATCTTATATGTTGCACTGAGATCACCTCTCATTCTTCTAAACTCCAGCGAGTATAGGCCCAATCTACTCAATCTCTTCTCATAGGACAACCCTCTCATCCAGGAATCAACCTAGTGAACTACCCAGTACTTACCCAGTACTTACCAGACACTTCCACTCTCTCCAAATTCTTAACTTTAACACACTGTTTAGAAGCCCTCCGTTTAAGACTACTCTGGGGTATTTAACAGCGTAATTACTACGGAAGAGCCGAAGTTTTTGTCAGTTTCCATGACTTGAGAGATTTCACTGATTGCTGGCTCTGTGGGGAGCTGGGTGTGGGCACGCACAGTGCAGCCTGTGGAGGAGCAGTGAATGACAGACCGCAACTTCAGGATTTCTGCATTTGGCTGTGCATGCGCTAAATCCTGAAGTTGCGGTCAGTTTCAAAAGCGGAATGATGGTAAACGCTGCCAGTTTGCCGTCACCAGGACGGCAAATTCTGGGCCAATATTATAGCCCTATTGTCTCACATATCTCTCCGAAATATCGGAAAATTGCCCCCTCAAACCACCACTGCTTGGTGGCATGCAGTACACAGAGGACGGTACCATTCTCTTTTCGTAACTCTATACATGTGGATTCTGTTTTAACACAGCTTCCGAAGACATCCTTACATTTAAGAATAGGAATGGGAACTCAATGTCAAGTAGTAATCTGAACTGGTACAAATTTGGCCAGTGCATTTTTTTGTAGCCTGTATTCATTGAGTATGGTGGAATCTTGTTATATTGATCAGTTTGGTTATTAAGTGCAAATAATTTTTTTTCATTCATTTATGGGGTGTGGGCGTCGCTGGCAAGGCCAGCATTTATTGCCCATCCCTAAAATCATGATCATAACTGACAGGTCAGTATATCAGAAGGCAGGTAGTCCATGATTCCAACAGTGAATTGCACTTGGAATCAAGCAGCTGGCTGATTAAATGGCTGCTCAGTCTCTCTTTGTATTGCTCAGAAGGTTCGTGCTACAAAAAGTATTTCACTGTTTTTATTATGTTTCATTGAGTGCTCTCAATTCAAGACTGTTAATCTTATTGCTGAGATGTTCAGAATTCACCAATACTTTAAGCAGTTGAACAGCACTTTGCTCTGAATGCTGGTGTTGAGTTGAGATGAATGAAAATACTAACTTCCGAAGCAGTGTTTGGGGAGAAGATAAGAACTATTTAATCAGCTGTTTAAGGTACTAGTACCAATAGACTAGAAAACAAAACAGAAAATGGGAAACAATAGGGAGTTGAGGAAAAACTATGTATGGGTCTATGCAATTAGTGGAAAATATATAGGCCTAGAAATCGTGAAGAGATAGCAACCCGCGCCCGTTCGGAGGACTGCAGGCGAACTTCGTGCTGCCTGCTCATTTCCATGATTGCAGCGTTCAGTCGAGCACTGAATGTGCTGCTGAGTGGCTGAACACTCAGCAGGGGAGCCAAAGTTCATGTGAGGCTAGCTCCTATTAAAGCTAGCCTACACTATTAAAAGGCAGCCTGCACCTCTTAAAGGTGAGGTGCCTTCTGCCTGCAACAGGTGCTTGAAGTGGCTGGGAAGACAATGAACAAGAAAGTTATAATGATGGCACAACAGGGGAGAGAGCATGCACCAAGGTTCTCCAATGCAGCACTGGAGGCCTTGCTCCAGAAGGTCAACTCCAGGAGTGAGGTCCTCTTTCCACAGTGGACAAGGAGGCCCTCCAGGCAACAGACCAGAGTGCAGTGGGAGCACATAGTCACTGCGGTAAATGTCATGGATGTAGTGCAGGAAGAAGTTTAATGACCTCACACGAGTGGTCAAGGTCAGTGAATTCATCTTCAAATGTCATATCCCACCATCTGCACCACTAGCCTCACACACTGCTCAATACACCACATGCCCCTCACACACCTACCAATAACTCACACCTCGCATTCATAGCTTCACCTCACCCGTACACACTTACCACTGCAGTATGCCTCACACCCACATCTCACAGCTTGAATACACTGCCAGCTATTCAACCATGACAGCCACATCAACCAAACACATTGCATCACACTCACTGACACACTTCCCTTTCTCTTGCAGGAAAAGGTGGTGCATAACCAGCACCAGCAGAACTTAACCAGCGGGTGCCAGGCTCACCTGCACGACCTCAACCCCATGGAGGTGACGGTGCTGGCCATTCTTGGGAGGGGCACGGCTGAGCACGTGGCCAGTGGCAAGGATGAAAGAATAGAAGATACCAATATCCTCATATGTTATCCTTCTTCTCACATCCCACTTCCCCCTCATCCCAAAATCTCTTCTGATTCACAAGATGCACACGGTGTAAGCATGCAGCTATTGCTTCCCCCCCCCCCAAACACAACCCTACCCTTGTGCCTTTCTTATTTCATACACCCAAGAAACCTAGCCTGCCTAGCCAGCGCTTCAACAAGAAGAGGGAGAGGAGAGTAAAGAAGAAGAAACACCATCACTCGATTTCACACTCGCAGCCACCAGCTCAGATACTGACTCCACGTACTTTAGAGGATAAGTTAGACATGGGGGCCCAAAAATTCGGCCCTTCCCGGGTGAGTACACAGTCCGTACTCACCCGTATTGCTTCCCGAAGTGCCGGTTCCTGCATGCACTGCGCATGCGCGGGAAACCGGAACTTCCGGTATGGTGAAGGGGGCGGTTCCTAGGTGAACCGCGTGCGCGCTAGAGGCTGTGCGCACGCAGCACACTTAGATTTTTTTTCAGGTTTCTACGCGAGGGTAAGTATGGAAGATACTACGCTAATAAAAAGGAAGCGCAAGACCCGTTTAGAACAAGGTAAGTGGTTAATTAAGTATAATTTAAAAAAAATTCAACAGTTTTATCTTTTTTAGATACTTTAAAGAAAGGTAAGTTTAATTTTATAACTTTTAAAAAGTATTTTAATTTTTGTTTAAAGTGGTTAATTTATTTAACTATAGTTATTTTATAAATGTGATGGTTGTTTTTAAAAATTTATTTTAAGTTTATCTGTTCTTTTGGGGCCGATTTCAATTCACAGATTTGACAGGTCTCTGTCAAATCTATGAATGAAAGATGGTCTGCTGCCATTGGCTCTCCATGGCCCACGTGATCCCAGGGGATGCATCGCACTACCTGCGCCCCTGGAACACGCAAGCACTGCGCGCCGGCAGTTGGGAGAGGCCTAGGACCCGAAGTTCCCGTGGGCCCAAAACACAATGGCAGGCGCGGTAGGTAAGAGCGCGCGCGATCCTTACCCCCGCGGCAAGCCGGACACGCAAATTTCTGGGCCGGGATCTGCATATGGGGAGACACGAGTGGGCTGCAGCCAGGGCAGGGAGAAAGGGTGTCAGGTGCAGATGCCAGCTCCCCAGAGGGCGAGGTTGCACATGAGTTCTGCTGCACAGGACTCAGATGAAGACTTCGATGGAGCGCCCTACAGAAGAACGCTGATGGGTATGCACAAGCCTGCCAGAAAGTCTTCATGCAATGTCAAGGAGCATGGAGGAGTCCAGCTCCAGACTTGCACAGGCCTTTGGGCAGAGTTTGGAGCCCATCCTTTCCAGTGTGGAAGGGCTGGGCAGATCCATTAACGCACTTGTGGACCCAACCATCATGCCGCGTCTGATGGCCGAAGTCTCAGCTTCCATTGCAGCACAAGCAGAAGCCACCCAATGTCTGAGTGCTGCAATGGAAGCTCAGACTGAAGTCACGCAAGCTCAGCTTGTGGCCATTCAAGCACAGACTGCTGCCATCAGGGCTGAGTTTACCAGTGTTGAAAGGGTGTCACAGCAGTCCAGCAGTCTGTACTCCAGCAGATTACTGGGATTGCTGAGGCGCTGCCCTGGGGGAGTGGCAGTGGGTCCGTGGAGGATGACCCTGCTGTCCCGTCTCAGGACGACAGCATTCATCCTCCCACCACTGCCACTCTGCCAGTGCCCTTGCTGTTGCCTGTCAGCCAGCCAGCTCAGACTGCTGCCGCCCATGCCGAGGTGGTGCAGTCGAAGCCAGGCCTACTACGGGCCCAAAGCTCCTCGAGGTCGTCCTGCAAGGCCATCTGCAGTTTACCCCACTGAAAGTCAGCAGCCTTCCACTAGCCATGCTGCAGCCACTGGGGTAGCACTGCGTAGGAGAACTAGGATAGGCAAAGGCACACACAGACAGTCACTAAGGGAATGCACAAAGGTGATTAGTTGATTTTTGATGTAATATTGGATGGATAGATGTATAAAGTTGGATTGGAATGTTTTCTTTGTGGTGGCTTAAATTTCAGCATTGTGGCCAAGAGACAGCTGTGATGGTCAGTAACAGAGGGAAGGTAAGGGGTGGGACAAATGTTCAAAGGTGAATTGGGGTTGCATTCACTGGTACCACAGGCGGATGATCCGATCCAGGATATCCTGGCCAGAAAGGGGCTGTATGGGTTGCCTCCTTTCTTCCGCTTCTCCTCCTCCTCTTTCGATTCCACCTCTTCCTCTTTTGATTCCTCCTCTTCCACTTCCTCTACTTCGTCCTCCTCCTTCTCCTTCTCCTGCTCCTGCTCTTGAGCTGGTGACCATAACCCTGGTGGCAAGGGCTGTGCCCTCATGATGGGCAGGTTGTGGTGAGTATTGTCGGCCTCCTCCAGCGTGATCCAGGCAGCAGAACCATTGATTCAGCACCCCAATGGTCTGATCTATGATGTTTCATGTAGCAGCATGGATCTCATTGTACGCATGTTGGCAACGTGTATTTGGGTTGCAGAGTGGAGTCATAGGCCAGGTGGTCAAGGGATAGCACTTGTCGCCCAACAGCCAGCCTCTGGTTTGATGTGGTGACTCAAAGATTAAGGGAACAGTGGACGAGCACAGAACAAAAGCATCATGACCGCTGCCAGGATACTGGGCATCCACCATCATGATGTGCTGAGCATGGTTGGAAACCAACTGCACACTCAGCGCATGGAAGCCTTTGAGGTTGTGGTACATCTCAGCATTTATATACAATGTCCGCAAAGCCACGTGGGTGCAGTTGATGGTGGCATGCACCATGGGGAAGCCCGCTATCCTGGCAAAGCCACGTGCACACTTCGCCTGCTTCTCGCTGTTCAGAGAGAAGACAATGAAATTCCCTCTCCTGGTATAAAGAGTGTTTGTCACCTCTCTTATGCGGCAGTGGGCGGCGAACTGGGAGATGTTACAGTTGTCGCCTGCTCTAGCCTGGAAGGATCCTGATGATGTGAAGAAATTCAGGGCCACAGTCACTGGCAGCACTTTCCTTGCCCTGGAGTGAGGGCTGCAGGTCTGGTTGCAAGAGGTGGCAGAGTTCTGTGAGCACCTCCTTTGTAATGCGCAGACCCCTCAGACACTGCTCCTGGCTCAGGCTCAGGTAAGAGAATTGCTCTCGGAAGACCCATGGTGGGTAAGGCCTCCTGCTGAGAGCCCTTCTCCCCCTCCTCCTCCTCCCTCTGCGAGCAGCTTGTCCTCTTCTTTGCTGCCTCTGCTCCATCTCCCTGTCATGCTGCCAGCCAAGGGGGATGACAACTAGAGCCCCCATGACTGGGAGCAAGTGGTCTGACCAGAAGCCTTGAAGTCAGAATCAAGGCCTTATCTATTTGCAGCACCACTCCCTGTCACCTGACCAACAACTCTAGCAAGCTGCAAACAGTTCCACAAACTTACACAGAGCCAGTCGAAATCAATCAACAACTGACCTGAGAATAGTTGATGATTCCTTTAAATAATCGCTAATAGGGGGTCCTTGCAGCTGCTGATGCGAGGTTAACACAGAGCGTTACCTCCAGCTTTGTTGACAAAAATGGCAGCCTTGGTGTCAAATCAGCATTGCACGTTGATTGACGTCATGATCTGTCTACTCTACATACTTCTGGCACATGCTTCCAGCCCAGACACTAACCCGTCACCAAGATTGTGCGCGTGCTGCTCAGACGCCATTTTTGAACTAAAACAGCACCCGTAGCTCCCAAACAACAGGCGCTACAAAATTGAATTTCTAGGCCACAGAGTTAATATAAATCAGTTTTGACAAATTCAATTTGAGCGTTATATTCCTGTGATTAGGGAAAGTGATGATCACTAAAAGCGGTTTCACTATGTATGTATCCATAGTATATTAAATATGGTATGTGGGGTGGGTGAAAACACATTAAAAGTACCTGTAATACCTGCTACTCTTTTCAGGTGTCACTGATAGGTATTTTGAGTGGTAAAGGTGAGACTATGGGCTTAAAATTCGAGTGCGACACGAAAGCTGCCAGAGCTACTGTGGCCGCGGGTTAACGGCCGCCGAAAATGGTGGTGCTGATAGACTGAAAAATTGGCACTGGGGACTAATGGTGATTAGCCCAGCACTAAGCTCACTGTGCAACCCCCTCCTGGTGGCGTTCGTCCTGGCATCAGGCCCCAATGTGGCGTCCACAAGTAGCGTTGCAGCTTCGAACAACCTCTGAAAGCGAGTCTGTGATTTTGCAAAGCATTGTGGGATCTTAAAAGGGCAATGCATTGTCGTTTTCTTAAAAGGGCAATGCCTTCTGCAATAATAAAAATAAAAATGATGTAAAAATAGGCCTTCCAGCTAAACTGCCTTCTGAAAAAAAAATTAACATTAAAAAGAACTCCCAAATGGGAGTCTTAAGCACTTAATGCTGAATTCCCTTCCGCACCTAAAGAAATGGGAGAAGTGCTTCAGCACTAACACAAATGGCTTATCAAGTCAGGGAAGGGGCACCCAGGGTCTCGCACACAGCACTCCAGCTTTGTGCAGGAGGTCAACACTGCAAGAGAGGCCCTCTACCCACAGGGACCAGGAGGCCCTCCAGAAAGAACGATGTGGGACCAGATCACCGAGGTCGTCACTGCCAGCAGTGTCGCCCCACCACCTGGCTCCAGTGCCCAAAGAAGCTTCATGACCTCAGACCAGTGGTCAAGATCAGTGAACGCATCTTCAAAAGACTTCTTCTACCAACTGCATCACTAGCCTCACACACTTCTCAATGCACGACTCCCCTCCTCCAATCACTCACCTACCAACAATCTGTACCAAACACGAGACACACCTCCCATACCTAGCTTCACCTCACCCCTTTGGAGGAGATGGTGCTGGACATTCTTGGCAGGGGCGTGGCTGAGCCCTTGGCCAGCAGCGGAGCTGAAAGAATACAAGATGCTGGTATCCTCATACATTATCGACCTTCTGGCATGCACCTCTTGCTTTCCCGCCCTCCCCTCACCACAACCCTACCCTTGTGCCTTCCTCATTTCACACACCCAAGAAATGCAGCCTGCCCAACCAGTGGGTGACCAAGAAGAGGGGGAAGAAAGTGATGAAGAAGAAGAAACACCATCATTGGATTGGACACTCCCAGCCACCAGTTCCTCAAGGTCAACTAGCAAGGACATTTTCAGTGTCCCCCACTGAAAGTCAGCAGCCTTGAACCAGCCATGCTGCAGCCACTGGGGTAGCACTGCATGACATCAGTAGGCTAGGCAAAAGCACACACAAGACAGTAACTAAGAGAATGCATAAGGGTGATGAGTTGATTTCTTGATGTCATATTGGATGGATAGATGCATAAAGTTGGATTGGAAAGTTTGCTTTCTGGTGGCTTTTATTTCAGCATTGTGGCCAAGAGGATGCTGTGATGGTCAGTAACAGGGAAGATAAGGTGTGAGACAAATGTTGAAAGGGGAATTGGGGTTGTGGTCACTGGTACCATAGGCAGATGATTCCAACCTGGTTATCTCGGCTAGAAAGGGGCTGTCTGGATTGCTTCCTCCTCTTCTGCTTCTTCCTCTTCTGCGTCTTCCTCTTCCCTCTGCGAGCGGGTGCTGTAAATCTGAACAAAAAGCATAAAATGCTAAAAATACTCAGCAGGTTAGGCAGCATCTTGACCTGAGACATGAACTCTGTTTCTCTCTCCAAAGATGTTGCCTGACCTGCTGAGTATTTGCAGCATTTTCTGTCTTCTCAGAGGCCTTCCTTTACCATCCGAGGCCTTGCAAGCATCCAGCAGTGCTCCCTGCTCACTTTAAAAACTTTTAACATGTATTGCAGCAAACCACTACTTCAATAAAATAAAAAATATCCAGTCCAAAAGCTTACATGCAAACTTAACTGAAAGATATGTGTGTCCCTTTAAGAGGTGTTGCCAGAGCATCTTTCATTCTGCTGAACGTTGGATTTTCATGGCGAGCTTAGGACCCAGTGCTGAACTCAGTGCAATGGTCCAAGTTCGCTGAGGTGCCGTTAAGTTGGCGCTGCAAGCCGACTTAGGTTACCCTCTCCCCATTTACATTTTCCATGACCAGCACTTTTACCGGCAGTGCTGCCGGCCCTCATAAAATGGCAGACGCCGCGGGACCAGCCAGGAGCTGACGCAGGATCGGCAGCTGCCGTTTTTTCACCATATTATGCCAGTAATGGGTGTCGTTAAACACTCGAATTTTTAGCCCTATATTCACTCTGTGATTGCAAATCTGGCCAGTGAGTTCCCACAAATTGGTCAAAGTACTTTTTGAAAATGTTTTCATTCCCATTTTCTCTCAGCAACTGAAATTTCTAACAGTCAAAGTAACGGCTTAAACAAAATTAAAAATTCAAATAAAATGACATATTTCAAAATAACATGATTACATTTATGCACTTATTTTAGGGTGACCGTATTTTCTAAACTGAATGCGGGGACACACAGGGTGGGAGCACAGCAAAGTAGCCAGGTAGCATTTCAAGAAAACCGTCATAACTACTTTGTTGCTTCTGTTAGTGGAACACTCGTAGAGACAACACCATTTTCACTTTACACCTAATTTGTAATCTTGCGTGTGTTCTGGCAATAGTGCTGTACTGACTATACTCGTCCCCGAATACCCTAACTTTTAATTTCTCTATTTTAAATCTGTTCCAAACAGACTAAGATTTTTCCATATAATGTGTGAAACACCCTCTGTCTCAGAAGTCTTCAGAAACCTCTTCCCTGTGGGAGAATTTAGAGTTTGCCGTATTCATTAAAAAAACCACAATGCACCATACTGATCTCTGAGGTAAAGTAAATCCACTCACCCATCAGCTCTCTCCGCACCCTCAGTTTCTCCCACGCATTTTAAAAGTTCCGCCCTCTGGCCAGTCACTATTGACCGAAACACGGGGTCAGGTGACGCAATCCCCCCAAAGTGCAGTGCGGCCCGAGCGGCCAATGGGGCCTTTTCTCCGCCGCGCTGCATTGTGGGAAGGCAGGACCACCATCGTCGCTTCCATTCAACTGGCTCCTGGAATCCGTTCCTGAGCTCAAACCGGGCGCGAACGGACAAGGAGCTCCTCCTGGGGTTTTTGTACATTTGTGTTTAAAAAAACAAAGATTGAATTTTTCCAGTCTATCCGAAAATAAATTTAAAATCCAACTCCTGCTGAGTAGCAGACCATTGAATATGGCTCTATTCGGGCTTGAGTTTCATGAACGGGGGACTCTTCCAGGGACATTGTTTGCCGGGGTCACAGTCCCTCATCTGGGGACTATCCCTGGAAAACGGGGACGTAATGTCAGCCTAACTTATTTTTTAATTGAAGTTTTTACTTGAAGCCTCTCCCAAAAGCCTGGGCTCAACTGTGATATTTTTACCCAGAGCTGTGACACTGTAAACTAAATTTAGATTGTGCAATCTGAGTACTTGGCACATTCCTTTGGCATAACTGTTTTTGTAAGGAGATTCCAGGATGGCTATCAAATTGAAATTAGAACTAGAGCATCCAAGGAAACTTACTGAAATATATGTTGCACAACAGATCAATTAAAGATTGCACGTGTATAAATCCTGCTCCGAGATGGCATATTTCTGATTGTAAAAGGTCTAGTATGGTGCCCAGAACAATATTGCTTGATGTCATAACCAGGGTTATCTATCTGATTTGTTCTGCACCAGCTATTTTTTCAGTTTGGCAGTCACAACTGAGCTAGTGTATTGAAGTGATTAGATGAAAAAATCAAAAAATAGATTTAAATGTGGTTTGTTTGACTTTCTTTTTCATGATACAAATGTTCATTGATCTGGAAAGGAGATCACAGACTTTACAGGGAAAATATAAGCAAAAGTGTAGTAGGGTGAGCTGGAAGGCACAAGTGCTGCCTTTCCACACAGCATAACTTTTACTGAAATGTTGATGGGAATGTCTTTGAATCTAAAGGAAACTAAATTCTGAATAATGAAAACAGAAAGTGCTGGAAATTCTCAGCAGGTCAGGCAGTATCTGTGGAGAGAGAAACAGAGTTAACGTTTCAGGTCGATGACCTTTGACCAGTTCTGATGAAAGGTCATTGATCTGAAACGTTAACTTTATTTCTCTCTCCACAGATGTTGCCTGACCTGCTGAATATTTTCAGAATTTTCTGTTTTTATCTCAAATTTCCAGCATCCACAGCATTTTGCTTTTGTAAATTTGCGATAAAATGCTTTATGGGGAATAACATTCTCATGGAAACAAACGGAGTTGCATAAAGCATTATACTTGAGTGCATAGGCCACATGTGAGGGCAATCTACTCGATCCAAATGGTTTCATGACTTTATCATATTGGAGAGTTTATTGATAAGGCAATAAAGAACTTGAAGAGTTGTGTATGTCAAGGGAGTTACCAGGCCAGTAATTGCTTTGGAATGAGGTGAAACTGAATGCTTAAACAATCATTGGTGTGACTTAAAAAAACAAAATATAGCCAGCCCCATCAAGGTCATTATTGTCATCAGATTTCGATTTTCAATATTGTATTTATTTTAAAAGAATCTATCTGACATTAAATCATAAATCTGATTGGTAAATGGACTTCACACTGTAAAAACTATTATTCACACAAGCTCCAAACATAGCTGGAGTACTTTTAATGAGTATGCCACAGGTAGCTAGCTATAATACTCACCACCATGAGTAACAGTGATTTTATGCTGCAGTCTGCTAGAGTCAAATATCATTAATTGTACTTTGGAAATTTTTGGATCCATTGGGAGCCGAATGTCAAATAACTATTGCATATTGAAGGATCAAATATTACATCAATAAGCATCTTGGGGATGATTTTTTTGTTCACCTGGGTGAGAAAAATTAATGTGAGAAAAGAGGAAATCCCATTTTATGGTCACACTGGCTTTTTTCTTAAAATTATTCACAAGAAGAATTTTGCCCCCTTGATCATAGTCACAACTTCTTGACTTTTAAAGAATTGCTTATTTTTGATAACATTGATCACAATACAGCAAGCAAAGCAGAACCAAGATGTTACGTGCAGGAAAATATATTCACTGTGATCCAATATTTCCTTGTTAGTTGAATGTAATTTATTAATAGAGGAAACTAAATGTTGGTAGCAGATGTGATTATACTGTCTTTAGTGTAATCGCAACATGAAACTTTTTGTGGACTGATAGTTACTCTGTTCTTCACCAGTTGAATGTCACCAAAAGCCTTGTATAACTGATGTCCATTGACCTTATTGTATAGGGACACAATAGTCACCAAGAAAAAGAGTTTGTCGCATATTACTAAATTTTTAACAATGACCTACTTTTCATGCATATATTCAGGAATAAATATTTCTTGCTCTTTGATTAAATGCCTAGGCCTGTTCCCTTGGCATGTAATCAACATAGGAGCTGTTCATAGCCTTGTGTGTTGACAAACAGGTTATTGCTTAATTAGAATTATTTATTTTGGTAGCATTCTAGAACCAGCACTTGCACGTGTGCTTTAGTATGGGGCTTAATCAGGTTTATACTTAATAATTGTAAAGTTCAGAATACACTTCACTTTACATTTCAAGGTACATTTCTTATATATAAGACCTGCTGAAATTCTTCTTCTATTCAAGATCTGCTGAAATCCATTGCTAGCCTAAAAGGAGCACTATGGATAAACCAGTTGTTATAACATAAATTTTAAAAAGGTGGGATAATATATTTGAGATAAAACGCTATCAAAGTATATTCAAGTAAAATAGTTAGCCCGCGAAATTCGGGGGTGTAGCACCGATTTTGTTGAAAAAATGGCGGCCATCTCGCTTCCACGCGCTTCTGGCGTGGAACACAGTGGCCGCCATTTTGGAGAGGTCGTTCGTGCTGCCGTTGTCTGCGCTCGCCTCTCACATGTAAATATGCAGATCGTGACGTCAATAGGAGTGCAATGCCTGAATTGACACACAACTGAGATTTTGGACATCGCCGCTCTGGATACCGCCCTATCCAAACCACGCAAGGCAGAACGTGTGTGCAGCAGTACAACAGAGACGTTTCTTAAAGGGACACACACATCTTTCAAGTAAGTTTCGATTTCAGCTTTTGGACTGATTTTTACATTTTATTGGAGCAGTGGCTTGGTGCAATACATTTAAAAAGTTGTTACAGTGTGCAAAGGGTGTTGTTGGATACTTGCAAGGCTTTGGATGTTAAAGGAAGGTCTCTGAGAACACCACTTGCTCCCAGTCCTGGGGGCTCTAGTTGCAGTCCCCCTTGGGCTGCAGCATCACATGAAGATGAAGCAGAGGCAGCAAAGGGGACAAGCTGCTCACAGAGGGAAGAGGAAGCAGATGAGGAGGAAGCAGAAGAGGAGGAAGCGCAAGGAAGGTGGCAACCCAGACAGACCCTTTCTGGCCGGGATATCCGGATTGAACCATCTGCCTGCGGTACCAGTGAACACAAACCCAATTTCAACATTTGTCCCACACCTTACCTTCCCTCTGTTACTGAATATCACAGTGCCCTCTTGGCCACAATGCTGAAATAAAAGCCACCACAAAGCAAAATTTCCAATCTAACTTAATTCATATATGCATCCAACATTACATCAAAAAATAAACTAATCACACTTCTGCATTCCCTTAGTGACCTTGACCATGAAACTTCTTTGGGCACTGAAGCCAGGAGTTGGAGGCAACACTGCTGGCAGTGATGGCCTCGGTGATCTAGCCCCACATCCTTCTTTCTGGAGGGCCTCCTGGCCCCTGTGGGTAGAGGACCTCTCTTCCAGTGTTGACCCCCTGCACAAAGCTTGAGTGCTGCGTCCAAGACCCTGGGTGCCCTTTCCCTGGCCTGTTGAGCCATTTGTGTTGGTGCTGAAGCACTTTTACCATTTTTTGAGGTGCAGAAGGCAGTTCAGCTGTAAGAGCTGCAGACTGCCTAGTTTGGAAAGATTTTTTTTTTGCAGAAGGCAGTTCAGCTTTAAGGGCTAGAGACTGCCTTCAAAACTAATAGCCGTGCTTTAAGGAAATGCACCGTTGCTCCGGCAATGTGACCTTGGGCCTCCTGCTGAGCGCACACACTGTCAGCAGCATGATAGTTGCTGGGCTGTGCACAAAAATCATTTACATGAGCAGGCAGCACCAAATTAACATGCTGCCTGCGCTTTCTAAACGGGTGTGAGCAAATCTCGCCTCGCGGTGCCCGCACCCGTCTTCGGGCCTTATCGAATTTCCCGGCCTTAGTATTTTTGTTTTTACTATTTTCGATATATTTGATGTTCGATGTGATGGTTAACAGTAAATGTTTAGGAATTAATAACATTGTTCAGATTGGAGGTTTGCAATGGGTACAAATTGTTATTTTTTGGATTTGTTCTTGAGATATGGGCAATGCTGGCAAGGCTGCATTTATTGCCCATCTCTAATTGCCCTGAGTTAGAGGTGGTTAGACTTCTTCTTGAACCACTGCAATGTGGTGATGCTGCTCCCACAATGTGTTAGGTAGGAAATTCATTTCATCATTATAAAGTGCTTTCGTCTTACAGTGCTTTTCAAAGCTCAGAGGACAATGTATTCTTATGTTAATGGTTGTAAACATAATACAAATGGTTATTTAAGTTTAAGTGGGTACTACTTTGAAAATTCTACCCAAAAATCATAATAGCCCCAGTTGAGATTGATCCAAGAATAATTGATTGCCTTTTTCCCTTTGCAAGGAATTCTTTTTTTTTTCATTCCTTCACGGGATGGGGGCATTGCTGGCAAGGCCGGCATTTATTGTCCATCCCTAATTGCCCTCGAGAAGGTGGTGGTGAGCCGCCTTCCTGAACCGCTTCAGTCCCAACTTCCAACAACTTCTATTTCTATTATTTTGTATGCTTTTTTGATAATTTTCTCAACATTCTACAAAGTTACATTATTAAGCATTCCACTTTAAATTTTAAATGCTGCTCAATTTGCTAATTTTATGACATCTTCAGTAACTCAGAGTCACTGTTGACGTTCTAACATGTATGGTTCGAATTTACTATTGTGACTGAATGAGATGAAAATATGTATTATACAACTGAGAGTCACTCGTAGGACAGATTCAAGATTGTGTCACGGAAAGAAATCCGAGGAGTGAATGTAAATAAGTTCTTAATTACAGCGGCAGAAGAAACCTTGAGAACCTAAGTTAAAGCTGAAGGAGCTTTGATTGAAATGTAACCTAAGAGTAACTATTTCACACTTAGAATTGTCTATTTCATAATCAATGGGTAGAAAATGTATGCCATACTGCCATCAAGGACAGTCATTGCAGTATCCAATGTACACAACAAAGGGTTCCATTGTTAAAAGCCCCAGGTTGTACTATTATATGACTAGATATCGGGCAGTAACAGTAAACTCCTGATTGTAGGGATGTGAGATCCACTGACAGGAGAGACCGCTGATGCTCCACCCAAGGGACTATCTAGTGGAGACCCAAAATGTGTAACAGTCACTTATCTGGGGAAGTTATGACCCAGATTGCATGTTCAAAACCAGGAATACATCATGTGGAAAACTGACATCCAACCATGCTATGTGATATTGGCTGCATCCCTTGTAAACGTGGGCAACAGAAAAAGCAACCAAGATTATTCGATACTCAATTAGATACAGTAAAGGATATTTAACCACCCCAATCTGAAAATAGTACATTCCAATGCATGTTATAAGTTGTGAGACTTTTTGCCTGCCCAATCCCCAGCCATGTAGAGATACCAGGAAAGGCCTTATCTTGCCGGTGTGCTCCAACTTCCCAGGCAGGTACACAGTGATCTTCCATGAGCTGTGTCCTTCCTGTCAGATAAACACAGCATAATTCAAATTATATACCCTTTACAATGCTGTCAACCAGTCAAAAGCGAGGGCAATTCTTGGCAATAGCAACTGTTCAGCGACTGAGGAACCATCCCACCATTGATGGTCAGCGTGCACAGAGTGTCTACTTAAGCTGCGCAATGTTAAAGATCAGCGCCTCGTCACACTGCCTAATATTTAACAAAGAGCACCCAGTAATTCTACCTCATATAGATGATTAATACCTGGTCCCTCAGTCCCTGATAATGGGAAGTGTCCAGTCATGAGACTTTGTTTGTATCTGATGTACTTTGATGAAACTTACTACAATGGCATCCACTACAAGGCTGGTTGGGGAGTGTCGTTGGCCCCCGTGCAATGGCAACGTGCCATGAAGGTTGTCCTGAAAAATCTTTGCTATTTATGGGGAAAGAAGGAATAGATTGTGTTTACTGTTTGCAATCAAGGTGTATTTCTATAAACTGCCTGGACAAAATTGTCCTTTTACCCCTTCCCGTTACCTCTGTGATACTGTGTGAGATATTTAATGAGCTGATAGTTATAACTAACAGGAAAGAGTGAACAGCCTGGGGCTCTTTTCTCTAGAAAAGAGAAGGTTGAGGAGTGACCTAATAGAGGTCTTTAAAATTTTGAAGGGGCTCACTAGGGTGGACATAAAGAAGATGTTTCCACTTATGGGGGTGACCAAAACTAGGGGCCAAATTATAAGATAGTCACTAATAAATCCAATAGGGAATTCAGGAGAAACTTCTTTACCCAGAGAGTGGTTAGAATGTAGAATTTGCTACCATGTGTAGTCGTTGAGGTGAATAGCATTGATGTCTTTATAGGAAAGCTAGATAAGTACATGTAGGAGAAAGGAATAATAGGATATTCTGATAGGGTTAGATGAAGTAGGGTGGGTGGAGGCTCATGTGGTGCATAAACACTGGCATCGACCAATTGGGCCGAATGGCCTGTTTCTGTGATGAATACTTGATATAATTCTATGTAATTGCAGAATTAGTGAAGCACTCACAAAAGAAGTGGGCCTTTCTGTGTTGTGTTTTCATTTTCCTCTCTAGCCTTATATCTCTGAGACTAACTATTGGCCTAGAAATTCCGTTCCCTACGGGTGGGTACGCGCTGTGTACTCACTCGTAGGGCCAATGGAAGTGCCGGTTTTATGCATGCACTGCGCATGCGCTGGAAACCGGCACTTCCGTTCTCTGCAGAAAGGGCTTGACTGGACAAACGCCTGCGCCGGATAGGCAGCCCTTACGTTAAAAACTTCCATTTTTTTCCACACTGGCTTGAGTCCAGGTAAGTCGGGAACAGCTGCGCCTAGAAAAGCAGGCGCAAGGCCTGCTTTTAGCAGGCTAATAGTTTAAGAAAGTAAAAAAAAAAAAAATTTCCACTGATTTATCATTTTAAAATACTTTAAAGAAAGGTAAGTTTATTTTTAGCCCCGTTAAAAACTTCAATTATTTTTTTCAAAAATTAAAATTTTTGTTTAAAATAGTTAATAGTTAATTTATGTAATTTATAGCACAGACCAGGAACTAAACCTGTCACTGCAAGACACAGGTACTCATGTTATTCACTGGGCTTTCTCCTGATGCTTTTAATTCTGATGGGGACACAGTTACTGATGTTGTACACTGGAAAATTGTGACACACAAACAATGGATTTGATTTCCTCCTTCCCACTGAAATCAGTGATAATGTATGGTATTCAACTTTTTATGCAGTAAGTGGTTAGGATCTGGAATGCATTGCCTGAGAGGGTGGTGGAGGCAGATTCAATCGTGGCTTTCAAAAGGGAATTGGATAAGTCCCTGAAGGAAAAAAATTTGCAGGGCTACGGGGAAAGGGCGGGGGATTGGGACTAGCTAAAGTGCTCTTGCAGAGAGCCGACAAGGGCTTGATGGGCCGAATGACCTCCTTCTGTGCTGTAACCATTCTATGATTCTATTATTCAAGGGTATTAATGATGTGCCACCCCCGAAATGTTTGTCGATTTTATGGAGCACAGCAACTTCAATCTCTGCCATGCACGTTACTCCACCTCAAAGCAGCACAGTGCAGAATTGCAGATTCTTCTCTCATTTATATTCCCCTGGGGGGGGGAATTATAATGACCTTCGAGCCCTGTAGCAATCAGATTTCACTTTTTAAACTTGCTGCTCTGTCAATGCAGGGAGGAAATTGCCTCATTATTGATACTGTTCCACGTGAAGCAATTTCTTAGCTTGCTGACAGAAAAACGCACTGTTAGCACATAATTTGTTAATGTTCAACAATGGAAAATAGCAGTTTGAATAAATTAAGACTATAAGGATTGTGGCAAACGTAAGCACCAATAAGTGTATCCTTAATCCTACTTATAGTGGCTGGTTGAAGAACACAAATTTAAAGTAAAAGAAAACCTCTTTCTACTAATTTTTCAATGTTTTATCACTTTTTTTAAGGTGCTATTTCAGAGATTCAGTTCAGAGCAGACAGATAAGTGTAACAATCAATTTTACAATAAAGGTATTTTCAGTCACTTTTCAGTCACTTACTTTTCAATAAAAACTTCAGCTGCAAAATTTGGCTCTGTAGCGCCCATTGTTTGGGCGCTAAGAGTGCCGTTTAGGGTCCAAAATGGCATCCATGGCATGCGCGCGCACTTCTGGTGCGAGCCGCGCCAGACGACACCTTGGTGAGGGTGTTGGCGCACACGCAGGGAGCGCCAGCCAGTAGTATGCAGAGTCGGCAGATCGTGACTTCAATCAGCGCGTAACGCTGATTTGACACCAGCGCTGCCATGTTGGAGCTCAACACGCCAGCTAACGCCCTCTCTTAAACTCACACAGCCGAACACCTACTTTCAGGTTAGTTGCTGATTGATCTCTACTGGCTGTTGCTCCGATTGTACTAGTGTTTGGTGCTTTCTAGAGTTCTTTAAAGTTGCTAAAGTCTACAGGGAGTGGTGTGGGTAGTGCTGAAGGACTTTGTCCTGGCTTCAAGGCTTCTGCAGACATGGGTACACTCGTAGGAATTTCCCCTTGGATCACAGCATGACCTTGACCTGGAGAATGAACAGAGGGCAGGCAGAGCAGGACAAGCTGCTGGCAGAGGGAGGAGAAGGAGGGTGAGAAGGGCTCTCAGCAGGAGGCCATATCCACTCAGAGTGTTCAGGGAGCAATTCACCTACCTGAACCTCAGCGAGGAACAGTGTGTGAGACGTCTGTGTTTCAATAAAGACGTCCTCAATAAATCAATAATCTGCCACCTGCTGCAACCACAACTGCAACCTCAGAGCAGGGCAAGGACGCATTACCAGTGGCTGTGAAGGTGACCGTAGCTATGAACTTTTATGCATCTGGCTCCTTCCAGGCTGGAGTAGGAGATATTTGTAACATCTCCCAGTTTGCCGTCCACTATTGCATAAGGGAGCTCACTGAGGCTCTGTATTCCAAGAGAGTATTTCCAGCATTTTCTGTTTTTATTTAACATTTCATTCTCTCTTGCCAGAGAGCAGCAGGCGGAGCAAGCACATGGCTTCACAAGGATTGCAGGCTTCCCCGTGGTGCAGGGTGCCATTGACTGCATGCATGTCGCTTTGCAGGCGCCGCATGTCAACTCTGAGATATACTGCAAACCGATAGGGAGTCCATTCCCTCAACGTCCAGCTGGTGTGCAACCATATGCAGTGCATCATGCAAGTCAATGCCTGGTATACTGGCAGCAATAATGATGCCTTCATTCTGCGGCAGTCCACTGTGCTGTCTGCATTTGAGCCACCAACGCCAACCAGAGGGTGGCTACTGGGCAACAACGGCTATCCTTTGACGACATGGCTCCTGACTCCGGTGCACATGTGGGCAGCATGCATAAAATGAAAGCCATTCTGCCACACGAAATTTGATGGAGCACACCATTGGCATGCTGAAACAATGCTTCCACTGCCTGGACCGCTCTGGAGGAGCCCTGCAGTACTCGCAGAGCAGGAGTCAAAATTCGTGGTGGTCTGCTGCATGCTGCACAACCTCACCATCATGAGGTCACAACCCTTGCCACCAACTTTACGGCGACCAGCTCAGGAGGAGGAGGAAGGGAGGAGGCTATCTAGAGAGTCACTTTCTGGCCAGGCTGTCCGTGAATGGCACAGCCGACTGTGATACCAGTAAATGCAACCCCAATTCCCCATTCACCAACAGTCCCACACCTTACCTTCCCTCTGTTACTGATCATCACTGCGTCCACTTCGCCACAATGCAAAAATACGCCAACACAAATAAAATTCCAAACCAAATTTATAAATCAATATTGAATACAAACGTCAACTGATCACCCTTGTGCATTCCCTGAATGCCTGTCTTCCAAGTGCCTTTACCTGTCCTCGCACTCCTACGTAGTGCTACCCCAGTGGCTGCTGCATGGCTGGTGGAAGACTGCTGACTTTCAGTGGGGGAGACTCCAGCTAGCCTTGGAGGACGACCTCGAGCAGCTCTGGGCCGAGGAGACCTGGCTTCGGACTGCACCATCTCGGCATGGGCAGCAGCAGCGTGGGCTGGCTGGCTGACAGGCAACAGCAAGGGCACTGGCGGAGTGGCAGGGGTGGGCGGATGAATGTTCTCAATCCTGAGAGAGGGCCTCAGGCTTGTGCTTCATGGAAACCACTGCCACTCCCAACTCAGCAATCCTAGTAATCTGTTGGAGGACAGATTGCTGGGCTGCTGTGATACCCTGCAAGCCCTTTGAATACTGGTATCCACCGCCATGATGGCAATGGTCTGAGCTTGCATGAGAGCACTCTGAGCTTGCATGGCACAAGTCTGAGCTTCCACTGCAGCACAAAGGCATTGGGTGGCTTCTGCTTGTGCTGCAATGGAAGCTGAGACATGGACCAACAGTCGCTGCAACATGGCTGGGTTCACAGGTGTGCTAATGGAGTTGGCCACCACTTCCATGCTGGAAATCATGGGTTCCAAGCTCTCCGTAAAGCCCTGTGCAAGGTTGGCGCTGGACTCCTCCATGCTTCTTGACATTGCACGCAGGCTTTCTGGCAGGCCTGCCAATGCACCAAGTATTTTATTGTGCATACCCATCAGCCTTCTTCTGTTGCCCACCCCATTGATGTGCTCATCTGAGTCCTCTGCAGCAAAAGTCATGTGCGACCTCTCCCTCCGGGGAACTGGCACCTGCACTATCCTTGTCCCCTGCCCTGGCTGCAGGCTACTCGTTCCCGCTGTCTCACCACGTGCAGATCCCGCCTCTAAACTGTCCTCGAAATTACATACAGTGTCAGTAACTGAGTTGGTGGCTGTGAGTGTGAATTTGAGTGATAGTGTTTCTTCTTCATTACTGTCTTCCTACTCTTCCACCTATTGCTATTCCCTCACTGCTTGGCCAGGTTGCAGTATCTGAAAGGAGAAAGGCACAAGGGTAGGGTTGTGGTGAAGGAAGGGGGGAAAGCAAGAGGTGCATGCTTACACCATCTGCAGCTTGTAAACCAGAAGAGATTGTGGGATGAGGGGGAAGTGGGATGTGAGAAGAAGGATTAGGTATGAGGATACCGTCATCTTCGATGGTTTCAGCCTCGCCGCTGGACACTGCCTCAGTGGTGGCCACTCCAATGATGGCAACCACTGTCTCCACCATCGGGGTAAGGATATGCAGCCACCCCCACTGATTAGCTCCTGCTGCCTCCGGTTATGCTCCAAAAAGGGAGAGGGAAGTATGTCAGTGAGTGTGGTGCAATGTGTTTGGGTGATGTGTCTGTCGTGGTTGAATAGTTGGCAGTGTGTGCAAAGTGTGAGATGTGGGTGTGAGGCTTGCAGCACTACTAAGTGAGGTGAAGCTATGATTGTGAGGCATGAGTTGTGATTGCTAGAGATTGTTGGTAGGTGAGTGATGGGGGCGTGGTGCATTGAGCAGTGTGTGAGGCTGGTGGTGCAGTTGGTGGGAGATGGCATTTGAAGATGAAGTCACTGACCTTTACCTCTCGTGTGAGGTGATTGAATATTTTTCGGCACTGCATCTAGGTCCTCGGGGCTTGACTCCTGGCATTGACTGCCATGGCTATCTGCTCCCACTACCTTTGCAGAGTTTGTCTGGAGGGCCTCCTGGCCCCCTGTAGATAGATCATACCTCCTGTCCACCTCCTCCTCCAAGGCCTCCAGTGTGGCATTGGGGAACCTTGGAGCTCGCTCTCTCCTCTGTTGTGCCATAATTTAACTCTTCTTCCTGCTCAGACTCTCTTCCACAAGCAGTTCCCGCACCTCCTCCAGCCAGAATGTACTTCCCTCTGAAGTAGTGCAGGCTAGCTTTAAGTGGTGCTAGTCTCGGACAATATTGGGCCCCCTGCTGAGGCATGCAGCCACTCAACAGCGCAGTTAGCGCTGGCTGCACGCAGCAATCATGCAAATTAGGGTTAGGGTTAGGAAGTTAATGTGCTGCCTGCATCAGAAGCAATGGGTGCGGGTCAATCGTGCATCGTGATCCCCGCGCACGTTTTCGGGTCTTATCCAATTTAGCCCCCTTTATCTTTTAGGCCTATTGAAAAATATTTTTCACACAAAATTGGCTACCATCACGTTTGATTCCCTAAAATAACACTGAATACAGAAATGACCAGCAAAACCTTAGCTCCTCACTGCAAGTGTGATCCCCACTGCAGTTGACCTGAAACTCACAGATGATAGTACCTTCATCAGCTTTCAGTTTCGAATATTGTTTTTCTATTCTTTTGTTCTTCCCTAAAGTTAGAAGACAACAACTGGGAAATAGTAATGCAATGGGTATGATACTGGGCTAGCAGCCCAGAGGTCACGAGTTGAAATCCCACTCTAGCTAGATGTGAAATTGAATTTAATAAATCTGGTAATTTGTGGACTGGCACAAAAAAACTAACCATGGAAACTGGCAGATTATTGTAAAAACCCAAATTAATCACTGATGTCCTTCAGGGAAGGGAACCTGCCAACCCGCCACCCCACCTACTCCACTCCCACAGTATGTGGCTCAACATGTATAAGCTGAACAAAGAGAGTCAGCATGGATTTGTGAAGGGTGGTCATGTCTGACTAATCTAGTTGAATTTTTGGAGGATGTCACTAACATGGTGGATAAGGGAGTGTCTATGGATGTTGTCTATATAGACTTACAGAAGTTTTTGATAAGGTTCCATAATAAGCAAAAATAAAAGCACCCCAAATTGGAGTTAATCTTGTGACATGGGTTGGTAATTAGTTGGGAGGTCGGAGACAGAGAGTGGGGATAAAGGGAATTTACTCTGATTTGTGGAATGTGACAAGTGGTGTTTCCCAGAAATCTGTACTGGGGCCTCAGCTTTTCACCATCTATATCAATGTCTTGAATGAAGGAACAGAGAGTTGTCTATCCAAGTTTGCAGATGGCACCAAGCTAGGAGGCACAGTAAGTTGTGTAGATAGCAGCAGGAAGTTACAAAGGGACATAGACAAATTAAGTGAGTGGGCAAAACTGGCAGATGGAGTTCCATGTGGGGAAGCGTGAGCTCATTCACGTTGGATCCAAGAAGGACAAATCAGAATATTTTCCAAATGGCGAAAGACTAGGAATTGTGGAAGACCAAAGGGATTTTGATGTCCAGGTAAAAGCTAGTGCACAGGTATAAAAATTAATCAAAAAAGCAAATAGAATGTTGGCTTTTATCTCAAGGGTGTGGAAATCAAAGGGGAGGAAGTGATGCTTCAGTTGTTCAGAGCTTTGGTCAGACCCCATCAGGAGTACTGTTCAGCTCTGGGCAACGAACCTCAGGAAATATATATTGGCCTTGGAAGGGGTACAGCACAGATCTACCAGAATGATACCAGGGCTCCCATGGCTCTGGAATCTGGTCAAAGAAAGATAGATACCAGGGGTGCAGTCCACCCTGCCGGCCATTTTCTGATAGGGGAGCCCCACCCCACATACCAGCCCACACCACCTCCACTTGCAGTGGCTCTGGTACAGCTATCTTCCAATACCAAGATCTGCAGTCTGAGAGAAAATGGGAGCAGTGGTTAAGGTCTAAAGTTGTTAAACACAATGTTACGGCTGGAAGGCTGTAAAGTGCCTTATCGAAAGATGAGATGCTGTTCCTCGAGCTTATGTTGCGCTTCATTAGAACAGTGTAGGAGGCCGCGTGGGATGGAGAATTAAAGTAGCGACTGGAAACTCAGGATCACGCTTACGAATTGAATGGAGGTGTTCAGCAAAGCAATCACCCAATCTGTGTTTTGTCTCCCCAGTGTAGAGGAGACTGCATCTTGAGCAGAAAATACAGCATACTAAGTTGGAAGAAGTAGAAGTAAATTGCTGTTTCACCCGAATTGAGTGTTTGGGGCCCTGGATGATGGGAAGGGAGGAGGTGCAAGGGCAGGTGTTGCATCTCCTGCACTTGCTTGGGAAGGTGCCGGGGGAAGGGGAGTAGGTTTTGGGAGTGATAGAAGAGTGAACGAGGGTATCACTGAAGGATCAGTCCCTTTGGAGTGCTAGAAGGGGAGGGGAAGATTTGTTTGGTAGTGGAATCGCGCTGGAGGTGGCGGAGAATGATCCATTGAATAGGAGGCTGGTTGTGTGGAAAGCGAGGACAACAGAGACCCTGTCACAGTTCTAATTACAGAAGTCCTATTTGCTGTGGATGCAGGCTACAGTTGGCAACCATTCTTCATGCCAGCTACCATGGCAGTAGAAAATGAGTGTACAGAAAATGGCATTTTATGGCTCTTTATCCCACTGTATTTTTAAAATATCTGGGATACGACACAATGGTGCAACTTTGCTGCATATGAATATATGCTAAATTATCCCAAAGTTGGTTCAATTTGGATCACTTTGGGTTCTCAGTTAACCATTCATCATAAATTATCTATTGTTTTACAAGGTTTAGATTATGCATGCAGTCACATGTAACAATAATGGGCCAGAAATTCAGCTTTCAGGCTTCCTGCGGGTGCAAGCATCGCGCACGTACTTGCCTACTGCGCCTGCTGTTGTGCTGTGGGCCCGTGTGGGATTCCGATCCTGGGCCTCCTGCAGCTGCCGGCGCACAGTGCTTGTGTATCCCAGGGGCGCAGTTAGTTCGAAGCGTCCCCTGGGATCACGTGGGCCATGGAGAGCCAATCCTAGCAGGGCATTTTCATTCATAGATTTGACAGGAAGACCTGTCAAATCTATGAATAGAGATCGGCCCCAAAACCACACTTAAACTTCAAATAAATTGAAAAAAATAACATCACATTTTTAAAATAACTATAAGTTAAATAAATTAACTACTTTAAACAAAAATTAAAATTTTTGAAAAAATTAATTATACTTTTAAACAGTGCTAAAAATAAACTTACCTTTCTTTAAAGTATCTAAAAAAGATAAACCTGTTGAAAAAATGTTTAAATTGTAATTAATTAACCACTTACCTTGTTAAAAACAGGCCTTGCGCCTCCTTTTTAAAAGCGCAGCGTCTTCATACTTACCTTCCCGGAGAAACCTGAAAAAAAAAACGAAGTTCGCTGCGTGCGCACAGCCTCTCCCACGCACACGTTCGACTTCTGAACCCCTCCCTTCAGGAGAACGGAAGATCCGGTTTCCCGTGCATGCGCAGTGCATGCAAGAAACCGGCACTTCAGATGGCCTTACGGGTGAGTACACAGCGCGTACTCACCTGACAAGAGCCGAATTTCTGGCCCAATATCTTCTTTATTCTTGATGCTGCATGTTGTTATATTCCTTCAAAACAGAATAGGCAGGTTTGGCTTAAAATAAGGTGTGAGACACAGGGAAATTTGAACAGTGGCAGTAGTTCTTCATGGATACTGCTTCAAGAATAACGTTAGAATGATGAAATATTGTAGAATGATCTCAGACTCCATTGGCTTGAATAATGGCGATGGACTCCTTCTATTGATTAATCCATCCTTCTTAACATACAAGGTACTTGGTGTTATAACTAGTATTGCTGTTGGAATCACAAGATGGAGAGCCACTTTCTGTTCTGGTGACTGTTCATAGAATCATAGAATTATAGAAAGTTACAGCATGGAAGGCGGCCATTTCGGCCCATCGTGTCCGCGCCGGCCAACAAAGAGCTATCCAGACTTATCCCACTTCCCAGCTCTTGGTCCGTAGCCCTGCAGGTTAGAGCATCCCAAGTGCACATCCAAGTACGTTTTAAATGTGGTTACGGTTCCTGCCTCTACCACCCTTTCAGGCAGTGAGTTCCAGACCCCCACAACCCTCTGGGTGAAGAAATTTCCCCTCAAATCCCCTCTAAACCTTCCACCAATTACTTTAAATCTGTGCCCCCTGGTTTTTGACCCTTTGCTAAGGGAAATAGGTCCTTTCTATCCACTTTATCTGTGCCCCTCATAATTTTATATACCTCAATAAGGTCTCCCCTCAGCCTCCTCTGCTCCTCTGTACCCTCTCTAGTGCAATCACATCTTTCCTGTAATGTGGTGACCAGAACTGCACGCAGTACTCTAGCTGAGGCCTAATTAGTGTTTTATACAGTTGAGGCATAACCCCCCTGCTCTTGTATTCTATGCCATGGCTAATAAAGGCAAGCATTCCGTATGCCTTCTAAACCACCTTATCTACTTGCACTCCAAGGTCCCTTTGTTCCTCTACACTACTCAGTGTCCTACCATTTAATGTGTATTCCCTTTCCTTGTTCGCCCTCCCCAACTGCATTACCTCACACTTCTCCGGATTGAATTCCATTTGCCACTGTTCTGCCCACCTGACCAATTTATTGATATCTTCCTGCAGTCTACAGCTTCCTTCTTCAGTATCAACCACACAGCCAATTTTAGTATCATCTGCAAACTTCTTAATCATACCCACTATATTGAAGTCAAGATCGTTGATATATACCACAAAAAGCAAGGGACCTAGTACTGAGCCCTGCAGAACCCCACTGGAAACAGCCTTCCAGTCACAAAAACACCCATCAACCATTACCCTCTACTTCCTGTCTCCGAGCCAGTTTTGAATCCAACTTTGCCCTGGATCCCATGGGCTTTTAACTTTGTGACCAGTCTGCCGTGTGGAACCTTATCAAAAGCCTTGCTAAAGTCCATATACACTACATCAAACGCACTACCCTCATCTACCCTCCTTGTTACCTCCTCAAAAAATTCAATCAAGTTTGTCAGACATGACCTTCCCTGAACAAATCCGTGCTGACTAGCCTTGATTAATCCGTGTCTTTCTAAATGAAGATTTATCCTGTCCTTCAGAATTCTTTCCAATAATTTTTCCACCACCGAGGTTAGGCTGACTGGCCTGTAATTACTTGGTCTATCCTTTTCTCCCTTTTTAAACAAGGGTACCACATTAGCAGTCCTCCAGTCCTCTGGCACCACACCTGAAGCCAGAGAGGATTGAAAAATGATGGTCAGGGTCTCTGCTATTTCCTCTTTTGCTTCGCTTAACAGCCTAGGATACATTTCATCTGGGCCTGGGGATTTATCCACTTTCAAAGCCACTAAACCCCTCAATACTTTCTCTCTCACTATGTTTATTTCATCTAATATTTCACACTCCTCCCCCCAAATAGCAATGTCTGCTTCGCCCCTCTCCTTTGTGAAAACAGATGCATAGTATTCATTAAGAACCCTACCGACGTCTCCCACCTCCACACACACATTACCTTCATGATCTCTAATAGGCCCTACCCTTTCTTTAGTTATCCTCTTACTCTTAATATATTTATATAACATCTTTGAGTTTTCCTTGATTTTACTTGCCAAGAATTTTTCATGCTCTCTCTTTGCTTTCCTAATATCCTTTTTAATTGCACCCCTGCACTTTCTGTACTCCTCTAAAGATTCTGGAGTATTTAGCCCTTGATATCTGTCATACGCCTTCCTTTTTTTCTTTATCCTACCCTGTATGTTCCTAAACATCCAGGGGGCGCTATATTTGTTAGTCCCACCTTTTTTCTTTAAGGGCACATGTTTGGTCTGAACCCTCCGGATCTCCTCCTTGAATGCCTCCCACTGCTCTGACACTGATTTACCTTCAAGTAACTGTTTCCAGTCCACTATGGCTAAATCCCCCCTGAGCTTAGCAAAATTTGCTTTTCCCCAATTTAGAATTTTTATTCCTGGTCTATCCTTGTCCTTTTCCATAACTACCTTAAATCTAACAGAATTATGTTCACTAGCAACAAAATGTTCCCCCACTGATACGCCTTCTACTTGCCCAGCTTCATTCCCTAAAACTAAGTCCAGAACCGTCCCCTCCCTTGTTGGGCTTGCTACATACTGGCTAAAAAAGTTCTCCTGGATGCATTTTAGGAATTCCGCACCCTCTATACCCTTCATGCTAATTTTATCCCAGTTAATATTGGGGTAGTTGAAATCCCCTACTATTACTGCCCTATAGTTTTTGCACTTCTCAGAAATGTGTCTACATATTTGTTCTTCTATCTCCCTCTCACTGTTTGAGGTTCTGTAGTACACTCCCAGCAGTGTGATCGCCCCTTTTTTGTTTTTCAATTCGACCTGTTTTGCCTCATTTGATGATCCCTCCAACATATAATCCCTCCTCACAGCTGTAGTAGTTTCTTTAATCAATACTGCGACCCCCCTCCCTTGTTACACCCCTCTCTATCCCGTCTGAAAATCCTGTAACCAGGAATGTTGAGCTGCCATGCCTGCCCTTCTTTCAGCCACGTCTCTGTAACAGCAATAATATCATAGTCCCAAGTATCTACCTGTGCCCTCAGCTCATCTGCCTTGTTCACTATACTCCTTACATTGAAGTATATACCATTTAGTACAGGCAAACCTCCTTGTTGACTACTAGCCAGCCCTTGATTACTCTGTCCTTCCAATTTACTTTCTACGTTTTTGTTTTCCAATTCCAGTTTTTCTTCCCTCCCTATTGACTCTATACTTAGGTTCCCATCCCCCTGCCAAGCTAGTTTAAACCCTCCCCAACAGCACTAGCAAACCCTCCCGCAAGGATATTGGTCCCGCTCCCGTTGAGGTGCATCCCGTCTGGCTTGTAGAGGTCCCACTTCCCCCAGAAATGGTTCCAATTCCTCCGGAATCTAAAACCCTCCTTCCCACACCATCTCTCCAGCCACGCATTCATCTGCTCTATCTTCCTATTTCTGTACTCACTAGCACGTGGCACTGGTAGTACTACCTTTGAGGTCCTGCTTTTTAACCTCTTTCCAGCTCCCTAAACTCTGCCTGCAGGACCTCATTCCTCTTCCTACCTATGTCATTGGTACCGATATGGACCACAACCTCTGGCTGTTCACCCTCCCCCCTCAGAATACCCTGCAGCCGTTCAGTGACATCCTTGACCCTGGAACTAGGGAGGCAACATACCATCCTGGAGTCACGTCTGCGGCCGCAGAAACGCCTGTCTGCTCCCCTAACCATTGAATCCCCTGTCCCTATTGCTCTCCCTCTCCTCTTCCCCCCTGCCTGTGCAGCTGAGCCTTCCATGGTGCTGTGGACTTGGCTCTGGCCGCACTCCCCAGAGGAACCATCGCCCTCACCAGTACTCAGCACCGAATACTGGTTGGTGAGCAAGATGGGCTCAGGGGACTCCTGCACTACCTGCCTGGCCCTCCTTTTCTGTCTGACGGTCACCCATTCCCTCTCTGCCTGCACACTCTTAAACTGCGGGATGACCACCTCCCGAAACGTACTATCCACGTAGCTCTCAGCCTCGCGGATGCACAGCAGTGACCAGGTGCTCGAGCTGCTGTAGCTGGTGACACTTCCCGCACATGTGGTCATCCAGACCACAGGAGGTGTCCAGGACTTCCCACATGGCACAGGGTGTGCCTTCCACGGGTGTGAGCTGCCCTGCCATACCTCTAATTAACAGACTATTTACTAACCTAGCTGGAATAAACTTAAAAACTTTAAGAAAGCCAAGTAAAAACACTTACCAGATACTCACCAATCAGCTCCCTCTTTTTGAACGTTTAGTTTTTAATCCCAGCTCTTAATTTAAACAAGATAAAGAGAGAAATACTGACCAACCAATCACTTCCCTGCTTTCCTGTGACATCACTCCTCGTTTTTGTTGTCGGGTCCGCTGCCTCCGCTCTCGGGCCTCACTCTGCCACACTCTTTATATCCTCAGGCTCCGCTCTCGCTCCCTCTCAGGTCCGCTGCCTCCGCAAGTCACGTGAATTTAGAGATGTATGAACTTTTCTTTCCCAAAGGGACACTACTTGGGTATGTGGGATGTGCTGATTGTCACTTAAATGTTTGTGCTATACTTCGACAACTAACGTGGGGATTATCTTATGGTTCTCTGGAAGGGAAATTGGACATCAATGCACCCATTTTTCGAGTGTAAAATAGGCAAAAATGGGATACAAAATGTGCAATCTCCCGTGCCCAATTGACCCCAGAAGTGTGCCTCACACCAAATTGATTCAAGCGACATTTAGTCACCCAGAGTGCACGCCTGAAATGAGCGACAGGCTTTACATAGGATTACATAGGATATGCAGCACAGAAACAGGCCATTCGGCCCAACCAGACCATGCCGGTGTTTATGCTCCACTCGAGCCTCCTCCCGGCTTTCCTCATCTAACTCTATCAGCATAACCCTCCATTCCCTTCTCCCTCATATGCTTATCTAACCACCCCTTAAATGCATCTATACTATTTGCTTCAACCACTCCCTGTGGTAGCGAGTTCCACATTCTCACCACTCTCAGGAGTATAGAAAGTGCAGGGGGGTACTTAAAAAAGAAATTAGGAGAGCGAAGAGGGGGCATGAAAAAACACTGGCGGGCAAAATAAAGGAAAATCCCAAGGTGTTTATAAGTATATTAAGGGCAAGAGGATAACCAGGCCCATTAGGGACCAAAGTGGCAATCTGTGTGTAGAGCCGGAAGATGTAGGTGAGGTTTTAAATGAATATTTTGCATCTGTGTTCACTAAGGAGAAGGACAATGTAGGCATAGAAATCAGGCAGGGGGATTGTGATATACTTGAACAAATTAGTATTGAGAGGGAGGAGGTACTAACGGTTTTAGCGGGCTTACAAGTGGATAAATCCCCAGGCCCAGACGAGATGTATCCCAGGCTGCTGTGTGAGGCAAGGGAGGAGATTGCAGGGGCTCTGACACAAATTTTCAGAACCTCTCTGGCCACAGGGGAGGTGCCAGACGACTGGAGGACAGCTAACATAGTACCATTATTCAAGAAGGGTAGTAGGGATAAATCAGGGAATTACAGGCCAGTGAGCCTAACATCAGTGGTAGGGAAATTATTGGAAAAAATTCTGAGGGACAGAATTAGTCTCCACTTGGAGAGGCAAGGGTTAATCAAGGATAGTCAGCATGGCTTTGTCAGGGGGAGATCATGTCTAACCAATTTGATTGAATTTTTCGAGGGGGTGACTAGGTGTGTGGATGAGGGTAGTGCAGTTGATGTAGTCTACATGGACTTCAGTAAGGCTTTTGACAAAGTCCCACATGGGAGACTGGTCAAGAAGGTAAGAGCCCATGGGATCCAAGGCAATTTGGCACATTGGATCCAAAATTGGCTTAGTGGCAGGAGGCAGAGGGTGATGGTCGAAGGTTGTTTTTGTGACTGGAAGCCTGTGGTGTACCGCAGGGATCGGTGCTGGGTCCTTTGCTGTTTGTAGTGTACATTAATGATTTAGATATGAATGTAGGAGGTATGATCAGTAAGTTCGCAGATGACACGAAAATTGGTGGGGTGGTAAATAGCGAGGAGGGAAGCCTCAGGCTACAGGACGATATAGACGGGTTGGTCAGATGGGCAGAACAGTGGCAAATGGAATTTAACCCTGAAAAGTGTGAGGTGATGCATTTTGGGAGGACTAACAAGGCAAGGGAATACACAATGAATTGTAGGACCCTAGGAAGGACAGAGGATTAGAGGGACCTTGGTGTGTATGTACATAGATCCCTGAAGGCAGCAGGACAGGTACATAAGGTGGTTAAAAAGGCATATGGGATACTTGCCTTCATTAGCCGAGGCATAGAATATAAGAGCAGGGAGGTTATGATGGAGCTGTACAAAATGCTAGTTAGGCCACAGCTGGAATATTGTGTGCAGTTCTGGTTGCCACACTATAGGAGGGGATGTGATTGCATTGGAGAGGGTGCAGAGGAGATTCACCAGGATGTTACCTGGGCTGGAGTGCTTCAGCTATGAAGAGAGACTGGACAGGCTGGGGTTGTTTTCCTCAGAGCAGAGAAGGCTGAGGGGGGACCTGATTGAGGTGTACAAAATTATGAGGGTCATAGATAGGGTAGATAGAAAGGAACTTTTCCCCTTAGTAGAGGGGTCAATAACCAGGGGGCATAGTTTCAAGGTAAGGGGCAGGAGGTTTAGAGGGGATTTGAGGAAAAGCTTTTTCACCCAGAGGGTGGTTGGAATCTGGAACTCACTGCCTGAAAGGGTAGTAGAGGCAGGAACCCTCACAACATTCAAGAAGCATTTAGATGAGCACTTGAAACGCCATAGCATACAAGGCTATGGACCAAGTGCTGGAAAATGGGATTAGAATAGACAGGGCTTCATGGCCGGCGCAGACACGATGGGCCGAAGGGCCTCTTTCTGTGCTGTATGACTCTATGACTCTTTGGGTAAAGAAGTTACTTTTGAATTCCCTATTTGATTTCTTGGTGACTATCTTATATTGATGGCCTCTAGTTATGCTCTTCCCCACACAGTGGAAACATTCTCTCTGTATCCACTCCATCAAAACCTTTCATGATTTTAAAGACCTCGATTAGGTCACCCCTCAGCCTTCTCTTTTCAAGAGAAAAGAGACCCAGCCTGTTCCTCCTTTCCTGATAGGTATACCCTCGCATTTCTGGTATCACCCTTGTAAATCTTCTCTGCACCCTCTCCAATGCCTCGATATCCTTTTTATAATATGGCGACCACAATTGTACGCAGTACTCCAAGGCTGATTTGGTTATGCAAATTAGACCTGCAACGTTTATAGAACCTCGATGTGAAACTGGACAACAATGGGACGGAGCTTGCGTTGTGCAAACTCTGACTGCACCCTCTGTACTAGCTCAGAAACATGATCATAAACCAACCGCCAGTAAGAGGAAAGAGCTGCAAAATGCACCACATTCCCAGGCCATGGGAACCTTTTCCTTTTTGCAAGATTTTTCATGCTTCCCCGCCACCAATCCCCCACTCACATCCCCCCACCCCCTACTCTACTGTTCGGCTGTAACCATTTACACCTCCTCTGGATCCATCTTTTGTTTCTTCACTTGTCCCATTATCACCCCCTTTTGCCTTGCAAGATCATCTCTTTCATCAATTAATTACTCATGCCTTCCACCCTATCAATGACCTTCACCTTTGTTCTTTCCTGCCCCCCCCCCCCTCCCCCACTTTCCCTTTGTATGCAAGTTAGAGAGTCCCACATGGTATGTTCCCTACCTGGTGCCAGGGTAAGGGATGTCTCTAACCGGCTTGAAAGGATATTGGAGAGGGAGGGGAGGATCCAGTCATTGTGGTCCATGCTGGGACCAACAACATAGGGAAGAGTAGGCAAGGGGTCGTGTTTGGGGAGTACCAGGAACTAGGAGCTAAACTAAAGAACAGGACCTCAAGGGTTATAATCTCTGGATTATTACCTGAGCCACCTGCAAATTGGCGTAGACATAAGCTGATTAGGGAAGCAAACATGTGGCTAAAGGAGTGGTGTGGAAAAGTGGGGTTCCATTTCATGGGGCACTGACACCAGTATTGGGACATAAAGGAACTGTACCATTGGGACGGGCTCCATCTGAACCGGTCTGGGACCAGGGTCCTAGCGGAAAAGATAAATAGGGTGGTCACAAGGACTTTAAACTCGTAAATGGGGGGAGGGCTCAGGGGGAAATTGCAGTACAAATAGTACAAATAATAATTCAAAAACAAATGAAAGGGAAGAGAGTAGAGTAGCAGTCAG
Source organism: Squalus acanthias (assembly GCA_030390025.1). NCBI lineage: Eukaryota > Metazoa > Chordata > Chondrichthyes > Squaliformes > Squalidae > Squalus > Squalus acanthias. Next base: position 58,392,016 of record CM059431.1, on the reverse strand, counting down.
AAATTGCGATAGCTAGAGGTAAACAGGCAGTGGAGACTTTATGGGTAGAATTAAGAAATAGGAAAGCTTTTAAGACTGTAGTGGGAGTTCTGCATAGGCCCCCTGGTAGCAGCTGTGTAGTGCTAGATTGTATAAATGCAGAGATTAGACAAGCATGTAGCAAAGGCAGAGTGGTTTTAATGGGGGATTTTAACTTTCATATAGATTAGGAAAAGCAGACCAGCATCTGTCAGAAAGGTAGTGTCCGGGATAGTTTTCTACAACAATATGTCCTAGAGGCAAGAAGGGGGCATACCATATTAGATTTAGTAATGAGTAACGAGCCAGATTTAGTTAACAGCCTAACAGTGCGTGAACATTTATCCAATTGCGATCATAACATGATCGAGTTCAATGTAGCGTTTGAAAGGGAGAAACGCGAAACAGGTACTAAGATCCAGATTTAGGTCAGGCCGATTTCAACGAGATGAGACAGAGACTGTCCACAGTAAACTGGGCAAATCTGTTAATGGGTAAAATGACAGAAGATCAGTGGGAGATATTTAAAACAGAATTTAACGTGATACAGAACCAGTTTAGACCCCTGAGGGGCAAGAGCTCTACTTGCCAAAAAAAACAGCTATGGACAACTAAGAGGTAAGAGTCAGCATAAACCTGAAGGAAAGGGCACACAAAAATGCAAAAAATAGCACAGATCCTGGCGACTGGGAAAGATACAAAGAACAGCAAAGGGTCACAAAACAGATAGTAAGAGCTACAAAAAGGGAGTATGAAAAGAAACTTGCAAGGGATATCAAAATCAATACAAAGAATTTTTATAGTTACATTAGGAAAAAGAGGGTAGTCAGGAGCAATGCTGGTCCCTTAAAAACTGCAAGTGGTGATATTGTCAATGACAACGGGGAAATGGCGGACATGTGGAATAATTACTTTGCTTTAGTATTTACAGTAGAGGAAGAGGATAGCATGCCGGAAATCCCAAAGAAGCTGATATTGAATCAGGGACAGGAACTCAATAAAATTATCGTAAGTAAAATAACAGTAATGAAGAAAATAATGGCACTAAAGAGTGACAAATCCCCAGGGCCAGATGGTTTCCATCCCTGGGTTTTAAAGGAATTAGATGAGAACATTGCAGATGCCCTAACTGTAATCTTCCAAAGTTCTCTAGATTCAGGAACCGTCCCTTTAGATTGGAAAATTAGGCATGTCACTCCACTTTTTAAGAATGGCGAGAGAGGGAAACCAAGGAAGTATAGACCAGTTAGCTAACATCTGTTGTCAGGAAATTGCTAGAGTCTATAATTAAGGATAGGGTGACTGAACACCTTGAAAATTTTCAGTTTGATCAGAGTGAGCCAGCATGGATTTGTGAAAGGTAGGTCATGCCTGACGCACCTGATTGAATTTTTTGAAGAGGTGACTAAAGTAGTGGACAGGAGAATGCCTGTGGATGTTATTTATATGGACTTCCAGAAGGCATCTCATAAAGTCCCACATAAGAGACTGTTATCTAATGTAGAAGCCCACGGAATTGAGGGCAAATTATTGACCTGGTTAGGAAATTGGCTGAGCGGCAGGAGACAGAGAGTAGGGATAATGGGCAGGTACTCAAATTGGCAGGATGTGACTAGTGGTGACCCGCAGGGATGTGTTGGGGCCTCAACTATTCACAATATTTATTAACAACTTAGATGATGGCATAGAAAGTCATATATCCAAATTTGCCAATGACACAAAGATAGGTGGCACTGTCGGCAGTGTAGATGAAAGCATAAAACTACAAAGGGATATTGATAGATTAAGTGAATGGTCAAAACTGTGGCAAATGGAATTCAGTGTAAGCAAATGTGAGGTCATCTACTTTGGACCTAAAAAGGATAGAACAGGATACTTTCTAAATGGTAAAAAGCTGAAAACTGTGGAGGTCCAAAGAGACTTGGGAGTTCAGGTACATAGATCATTAAAATGTCATGAACAGGTACAGAAAATAATCAAAAAGGCTAATGGAATGCTGGCCTTTATATCTAGAGGACTAGAGTACAAGGGGGTAGAAGTTATGCTGCAGCTGTACAAAACCCTGGTTAGACCACACCCGGAGTACTGTGAGCACTTTTGTGCACCACACCTTAGGAAGGATGTATTGACCTTGGAGGGAGTGCAGCGTAGGTTTACCAGAATGATACCCGGAATTCAAGGGGTAAGTTACGAGGAGAGATTACACAAATTAGGGTTGTATTCCCTAGAATTTAGAAGGTTAAGGAGTGATCTGATCGAAGTTTTCAGGATATTAAGGGGAACAGATAGGATAGATAGAGAGAAACTATTTCCACTGGTTGGGGATTCTAGGACTAGGGGGCATCATCTAAAAATTAGAGCCAGACCTTTCAGGAGTGAAATTAGGAAACACTTCTACACACAAAGGGTAGTAGAAGTTTGGAACTCTCTTCCACAAACAGCAATTGATGCTAGATCAATTGTTAATTTTAAATCTGAGATTGATAGCTTTTTGTTAACCAAAGGTATTAAGGGATATGGGCCAAAGGCGGGTATATGCAGTTAGATCGGTCATGACCACATTGAATGGCGAGACAGGCTTGAGGACTGAATGGCCTACTCCTGTTCCTATGTCCCTGTTCCTATGTTCCCTGGCTCTATACTTTCTTAAAAGCTGTTAAGCTCTAACATCTTCCAGTTCTGATGAAAGGTTATTGCGTTAACTCTGCTCCTCTCTCCACCGATGCTGCCTGACTTGCTGAGTGTTTCCAGCATTTTGGGATTTTATTGCTAAAACTGCTATAGCCTGATCCCATCAGGATCAGCTGCTGTTTTCTAGTTATAAATAATTGGGTTGACAACTGGTATTAAAATATATTCAGATTTACAATAGTAAAACTGAATAATCCAATGTTTGTTAAAACTCAGTTTAATAAATTGTATTAAGAATGGAGAACCTTTTTGTTGATCATGATTTAATCATCTCTGGTTTTCTGTGAAAGTAGATGGATGCCGACAGCATTGCTAAAAAGCACATGATTTGCCCTGGAATATTATCTACATCTTAGTGCAGTGGCAGAGTGGAGCCAGCTCTGCTATAGGTTATAGGACAGCATTTGGAGGAGTTTTTCCAATTAGCCTAGAAAAACACCAACATGTCCATGATCATACAAATCAAATTGGTTCAAACTTGTTGAATGTCCCATTAGACTGCACAGATTTGAAAAGGAACACTGTGTAACTGAGAGGCCTTATTAGGAATCCCAGTCATCTGCTGATGTTGTACTGCTGTCTTGACAGCTTCTCATGCCTCTGCCATCCTCTTGCTTTCTATCTTCATTTCCTAAAGCAGTGGCAGTCCCCACATCCTAATCTTCTCATGGTTGTAATATTCAGTGTACTCTACAGCATCACTCATCCTGACAGACCCATTTTGTGTTCCGTAATTTTTGCTTCTAGGTGCGAATTTCAAATTAGATATTTTACATTATATAAGTGTCATAAAAAATATTCTTGAAGGCTCTCATGCATGCTCAAGTGCGAAAACAACCAAAACATGAAGTTTGTAGATAGTGTAAACCCAGGTCAGAAAAGCACAAAAGACTAATCAGACGGATCAGACATACTTTCTACAAAACAAACATTGCAAAGCTTTGTGCTGCAATCTTATTCAGATGGGCGCGAAATTTGGTAGCGCCCTGTTTCGGGGCGGTAACGCTGGCGAGGCGGGACGTTCTGCGCCCGGCAAGGAAAGCCCGTCCCGGCCGCGAAATTCGCCTTACCACCATGCCAAGGAAGTGGAGCGCAATGTCGGGCGCTACACTTCCCGGTGGGGCGGTAACCGAGGCACGGTCGGGCACGAGCGCTGCCGCGTTTCAACGCCCCTCCTCTTCAGTTAAAGGGGAGGGCCGCTGTGCACTTTGCAGGGCCTCCGGTGGCCCCAACTAGGTCACCAGGGCGGCATGGTGCCATGGCAGCAGCCCGGCGCCAAGACGCAGTGGCGGGCTGTGCGATGACGGCCTGGACCACGCCATGGCACACCACGGAGGGCCGACCTGGAGGGCGGGCAAAAAAAGAAAATGGTGACGGGGTTCGTGGCCAAACCTCCCCTTTAACTACCGCCCCGGGAGCAGAGGTCGGCCCGGTTCACGACCCATGAGGCTAGCACTGACACCACCCATGGCAGCCTTGCGGGGCGCAGCCGAATTTCTGCCGCAGGGCGGTAAGGGGACGTGTCAGGGCGCTAAAGGGTCGCCGCACATGCCGAATTTCACGGGAGGTGTTTTTTTCAACCCCCGGGCGATAACCCTTTTGCGCCCCGTTAGCGCCCCCCAAAAACGCTAACGGCCGGTGCAAAGGAGCCGAATTTCGCCCCCAATGATGACTTCTCTATATGTCCCTTACTAAAATATCATGTAGGATAAAAACATTGGGGGGAGAAATTCCACGACTTTGCACCTCCTGTGGGGGGCGCTAACGATGCACAAAGGCCTTTTCGCCCGGGTGCGCGCTCACCTCGCCTCCCACCAAATTCGGTGGGAGGTTAGCGGTGGCGCTATTGAGTTGCACCCTGATCTCCTGCGCCAGAAGTTCATGACGTCATCTCTGGGCGCATCGCCCCGGTAGTGCCCCGGCACAAAAGTTCCCCTTCACCCCCTGCAGCAGCGCCGGGTGATGGCAGCGACTGCTACAGGGGACGCAAACAGGGAGGCTGGCCGCTAGCGGGGTGGAAGTTAAAGGTGAGGTGGCTGGCCGCCTTGAAAAAAAATTGGATTTTTTATTACTTTTTTTTTGTGCCTCTGGACGCAGGGTCGGTGCCGCGATCGGTCTGCCCGGCACTCTGCTTGCAGCGTGGGGCCCTTCCCTTTAATTCAAGGAAGAGCTCCTGCAACGCGGTAGCGCTACGTGTCCCCAGTGCATGGCGCTGCTGAGCCGTGTGCTCCAGGTCATGAACTTCCCCCCTTCTTGCGCTTGATTTAGCACTCCACTTCCCTCTTGGAGCAAAAAATGGGAATTTCAGAGAGGCTGGAAGAAGTTAGCACCTGGCGCTAACTTTTCCAGCTTTTCTGATTTAGTACCCCAAACGGGGCTCATGGGGAATTTCTAGGCCATTCTTATTAGGATTATAAGGGGGCGCAATTTGGCTCCTTTAGGCCTGCCGTTAGCGCCTCCAGGGGGCGCTAACAAGGCGCAAAGGGGTTATTGCCCGGGGGGTGAAAAAAGCGCCTCCTGCGAAATTCAGCAGGGCGTTGCTGAGGCGCTACCCGATAGTGCCGCGTCCCCACCGGTAGTGCCCCAGGCCACCGCGTCTCTGGCAATGATGTTATCGTCACACGCGGCAACCCCTTAGCGCCCCACCGTGTCCCCTTACTGCCCATGGTAGAAATTCGGCTGGGCCCCGCGAGGCTGCCGTGGGTGGTGTCAGCGCCAGCCTCGCAGGTCGCGAACCGGGCCGACCTCCGCTCGAGGAGCGGTAGTTAAAGGGGAGGTGCAGCCACGACCCGCACTGCCATCATTTTTTGGCCGACCTCCATGTCAAACCTTCGTGGTGGGCCGTGGCGTGGTCCTGGTCACCATCGCGCTGCCCGGCACTGCGTCCCGGAACGGGGCGCTACTGAATTTCGTGCCCTTAAGATCTTGAGTTTGGTCAGGGAAGCATAATTACCTTGTACATTTATGAAATGCAAATTATGTTTAAATACTTAGACTGATTCCCATTTGTAGACGTAAATGGCATCATGAATGTAATTATAGAGATTGTTTCTGATATGAAGTTAATTTTCAACAATGGAGAGGGGCAATTTGTGAACTTGTTCTGTGGGTCCTTATTGATAAATTCCATGGCACAGACTATTGGTTTTCATTTGTATTAAAGATTGTTTTTGAACATCAATGGCAAAAAAGTTCTATTTTCCCAGGCCACAAAATTCGATTCTAACATATAAACTAAGGGGGAGAAATTGGCCTCCTTTGCGCCTCCCATTAGCGCCTCCGGGGGCGTTAACGAGGCTCTATCGGCTTTGCGACCGGGCATGGCAAGAGTACCGATGCCCGCGAACTTCCGCTGCAGGTTACCGGCGGCAGTAAACCCTAACGCCACGATCTCCTGCGCCCCGGTACCGCCCCAGATGCGAACTTGGCCTTCCGCCCCCTGCAGCATCGCTGGGCCTCAACACCGGCAGCTGCAGGAGGCGTTGTCACCGTGGATGGCCGCTTGGGGAACGGTATTTAAAGGGATTGCCGGTGAGGTAGGCGAAAAATGTTTCATCAAGACCCTGTGCTTTTTTTTCTATTTTTCAGGTGCCGCGCTTGATCAGCCTGCATTCTGTTAGAGAACTTAGGGCTGATCGGCGCCGACCGGAGGGGGATTTGTTTTCTTGCAGAGCCTGCAGCAATGGCCCTTCCCTTTAAGGGAGGGAAGGAGCCTTCCATTGTGCAGAGCTGCATGGCCCATTGTGCAGCGATATACATCTACTGCCCCACCTGCTGCCTGTTGCGCTCCAGGAAGGAAGTGGAGTGCTTGATTTAGCGCTCCACTTCCTTCCTGGAGCGCAAAACCGAATTTTTTAAACATTGAAAAGCATTAGTGCCTGGCGCTAATTTTTTCAACTTTTAAAAGTTAGCGCCCAAACGGGGTGATACCAAATTTCTCCCCCTCATTTTCTTAAACTAAAGTACATTACTATTTCCCTTGTGTATATGTAAAAATAAATTTGTGTTCCTTAGCTCTCGTAGACTAATACCTTCTTAAAATTGTGGAGCACTTTAATAAACTTGTAATATCTCCTAATATTACATTTACATTGCTGTAATTATATTTGTTGAGATGCATACACAATGTAATGAATGTCTGTATGTGTGTTGGATTCTGCAGATTTAATCTGTTATCTTCTAATTATGGTTGCTATAATCTTTTTACTAATTAGTGTCTTAAATTTAATTTTAAAGCAAACCTAATTCAAATATACTTCTAAGAAGACAAAATCTTGTTCCTGTACAATTGATTGTCAGGCCGTAATTTTCCCTACCTCGGTGGGTCCGTGGCAGGCGATGTTGGTGCTGGGTTGTAGCCTCGCTGCTGGCTCCATCCCGGCCTCTGAGATGACTTGTTAAGCCCGCCCAGCGCGTTTCCCAGTCCAATTGAAGGAAGCGGGTCTGATGACGTCATTTGATGACGCGTCATCAGCAGGTTCTCTTAAAGGGACCATGCACAAATTCACTTTGACATTTGTGCTGTCAGTGTTCTACAGCACTGAGGTACTGCAAACACTGACAAGCACTGCACAGAGGTGCACGGCTGCACCCAGGCTCTCCCATGACTCCCGCATACAGGGAGGTCCTCTTCCCTTCCCATGGGTGGAAGAGGCCTCCCCAGGAGACCAACCCAGCCTGGTTGCACATTGCACAGGAGGGCACACGAAGGGATGTCGTCAGGAGGACCAGGCTGCAGTGGCGCAAACCTTTCAATGATCTCACTAGATCACGAAATATTACTGCCAAGCCACACTCAACCTCATCCTGCTGTGCCACTCATCACATCCCCATCACTCTGCCTTCCTTACCCTACTCCTGCACTTCCTTACTCACACCAACTTACCTTGCACCTCCACGCATCCCTCTCTATCTACATTATCACTTCCCCATCTCACTAGCCACCCCTCACACTTAACCTCATCCTAGTGCAATCGTACCAACTAACAACACACAAGGGTATGCACTTGTGTGTTTTAGCCAATGTTCATGTGACATTTCTGTTAATGTGCTGTCAAACATTGAAATCTTTATTTTCAACACTTTGTGTTCTTGGGCAGATTCGTGTGCACCTTTGGAAGTGGCTTAGTGAGTTGCAGTGAATGGTGAGACATAACGGTACCCCCCGCAAAGGTGGTGAGTGTGAAAGGGATGGCTTGGACATTGTAGGGATGCTTTATGTTGCTGGTGTGGGGTGGTGCCAATCTGGTGCATCATGTGGCAGCCAGGGTGTACAGCATCAAGTGAAGTAAATGTGGCCATGGTGAGGCCACCCCTGGCATCCCAGGCAGCAATGTGGTCGGGTGCTGATGCCCTCTGTCCTGTGCAGCATCAGGTGATTGCAGAGAAGGTTGGTGTGGTTGTTGGTGCTGCTAGTGTGCCTGGTGATGCTGGTGTTGGGGCTGATCATGTTCAGATTCTGAAGACCAAGGTGAGAGAGCATAAACCGTACCCATGCTGATGGAATAGGTGGCAGGTGAAGTTAAGATGACAGAAGCAATCTGTCAATGGTGAGAGAGGTTGTTCCAATGAGGTGACACTGGATAGAGAGTTTGCTCCAAACACTTGAAACCTTCATAAAGCTCAATCTGTCTTCCAAATGCAGTAAGCACCAGCTTCTGAGGTTGGAAAGTGAACAGCTGTGAGATGGGGGGCTTTTATAGCACATTTCAAGCTGTCAAGTAATGAGATGATTCCGTGGCCATTCAACTCCCGCCCAGCATAATAGACGTGATCCCCGAGCAGCGTGGACCCCGTTGGTGAGCTGGTAAATTCTAAAGGTGAGCTCAAAATTGTTGTTAATCCTCTGTTAACAAGGTCATAATGACCTGAATTGTCTCCCTGCCGTTGCTCAGCGCTGACAGACCCAACATTTGATAAAGGTGCGTGGCGGCGGGGTCCCGACCTGCTGTCAAAAAAAAAACACGTTCCCACCCGATCTGCCATCGATCGCGCCCGCTAACCCCCCAGAAAATCCCCCCCAAAAATGTGCGGGTTAGGTTGATTTGGCTATGATAAATTGACCCTTAGTGTTAGGGGGGGATTAATGTCTGTGTCTATGTCTAGCTTCACAGCATCTTCACAGAATAGCAATTTGTCCATTTTGAGAATAAAGTTTAGAATAATAAGAAACTTAAATTTTGCCATCATTTTTTATCTGACCTAGAAACTGAACAACAGAGTTTTCGTTATTTTATGATGAAGTATTATAACCTTACCTTCACTTTGGAGCAGTGAACAATGTCAATGATCATTCTTTAAGAATATATAACTCACCATTTGAAAGACAAACAGTGATCGAATCATTGCAGGCAGGTATAGACTGAATTGGATAGTGAACAGACAAATGGTGTGGTATCCTTAGCACTAAGAAGACCAAGTCAATAACTGTCAAGAAAGATTGACCATAATGACGCTGCCCACCAATTTCCACTCAATAAGGTCTCCAAAGCTCTCTTCAGTTATAAACATTCAGCTACTTGGTTTGGTGATCGTATCTATTCTATGTTGGGCATACAAGTGTCACAGGTGGCTGATAAAACTGGTACGTGTATGTGAGTCCTCCAGATAGATTAACCCTGCTTATCAGTCATAAATTTCTGTGTCATGGGGAGATATGAACTGAGAGTGGGTTTGGGGCAGACAGATGGGAGGACAGGGCAAGCATCAAACTCCCCCAATGGCATTAATTTGAGAAAATTGAGAGGTCGCACAACACCAGGTTATAGTCCAACAGTTTTATTTGAAATCACAAGCTTTCGGAGCTATCGATTGCTCCTTCCTCAGGTGAAGTAAATTAGATACAGAATCGCCAAAGCATATATAGATAGAAAACAAAGCATGTGTACCTTACAATTGCAGACCACTAAATTAAATCATCCTGACTATCTGCCGAGGTGTGATAAAGTTAATTAAGTCAGCCAGGAAGGTACCACATCAAAGACATAGCAAGATACAACTGAGACAATGAGGTGTAGTTGCAGGGGTTCTAACGTGTCAAAAGCTGCCGTCTGTATGTAAAACGAAAAGCTTTAAAATTTTTACTTTTTTACTGGGAAAATTTTTACTTTTTTACTGGGAATCACATCTGTGAACAAGCTAACGACGACTCGAGTCCGGATCACGTCATGTATCGTGACATAAACCCAAGATCCCGATTGAGACCGTCTTCATGAGTGCGGAACTTGGCTATCAGTTTCTGCTCGATGATTTTGCGTTGTCGTGTGTTTCTAAGGTTGCCTTGGAGAACGCTTACCCGCAGATCCGAGGCTGAATGTCCTTGACTGCTGAAGTGTTCCCCGACTGGGAGGTAACAATCCTGCCTGGCGATTGTTGCGCGGTGCTCGTTCATACGTTGTCTCAGTGTCTGCATGGTCTCGCCGATGTACCATGCCGCGGTGCATTCTTTCCTGCAACGTATGAGGTAGACAACGTTGGCCGAGTCACATGAGTATGTACCATGTACCTGGTGGGTAGTGTCCTCACGTGTGATGGTGGTATCTGTGTTGATGATCTGGCATGTCTTGCAGAGTTTGCCATGGCAGGGTTGTGTGGTGTCGTGGTCGCTGTTATCCTGAAAGCTGGGTAATTTGCTGCGAACGATGGTACTTCTGAGGTTAGGCGGCTGTTTGAAGGCAAGTAGTGGAGGCGTGGGGATGGCCTTAGCGAGGTGTTTGTCGTCATCGATGACATGTTGAAGGCTGCGAAGAACATGGCGTAGTTTCTCCGCTCCGGGGAAGTACTGGACGACGTAGGGTACCCTGTTGGTTGTGTCCCGTGTTTGCCTTCTGAGGAGGTCTATGCGATTTTTCGCTGTGGCCCGTCGGAACTGTCGATCGATGAGTCGAGCGTCATATCCCGTTCTTACGAGGGCATTTTTCAGCGTCCGTAGGTGTCCATCGCGTTCCTCCTCGTCTGAGCAGATCCTGTGTATTCGCAGGGCTTGTCCATCGGGGATGGCTTCTTTAACATGGTTAGGGTGGAAGCTGGAGAAGTGGAGCATCGTGAGGTTGTCCGTGGGCTTGCGGTAGAGTGAAGTGCTGAGGTGTCCGTCTTTGATGGAGATTCGTGTGTCCAGGAATGAGACCGATTCTGAGGAGTAGTCCATGGTGAGTTTGATGGTGGGATGGAACTTGTTTATGTTATCGTGTAGTCTTTTCAGTGATCCTTCGCCATGGGTCCAAAGGAAGAAAATGTCGTCGATGTATCTGGTGTACAGCGTTGGCTGGAGGTCCTGTGCAGCGAAGAAGTCTTGCTCGAACTTGTGCATGAAGATGTTGGCGTACTGGGGTGCGAATTTGGTCCCCATGGCTGTTCCGTGTGTTTGGGTAAAAAAATGGTTGTCGAAGGTGAAGACATTGTGGTCAAGTTGCTTTGAGACCCATTAGCGCCCTCTTAGGGTGCTAACGGGAGGCGCAAAGCAACCAACTTTTTCCCCCTTAGGACTTACCTCAGATACTCACCTCTACACTCTTGCACCCATCACTTACCTTCACACCACACTTTTGCACCGCCCCCGACCCCTGCAGACCCAGTACTCGCCTCGCTGATCTGGCGTGTTTTGGAGCCTTCGGGAAGCCTGCACTCGTGAGGGCATAAATGGGATTTTCCTATTTTCTGCCTGTTAACAGGCAGTTAATAGGCTTTAATCCCTTCCCGCCTCCAAGGAGATGGGACCTGGCGTGGGACGCCTACCCGCCTCCTGGGATGATGGCACGGAGGCGGGTTTGCCACCCGCCCCCAAATTCTGCCATTTTCCTGGCAGTCCCGCCTCCATACCCGCCTCCTCGGGGCTGAGAAAATCGCCCCCGTGATTTTCAGCTCCTGAATGGAGCACTGGTGGGTAGAAGCAGTGGAAAAACATATAGCCCTGCAGTTTCCTGCGAGGGCGCAGCCCGGAAGAAACACCCAATTTTAAAAGGGCATTAATTGGCATAAATCAATGTAAATAATCGAGGCCCAAGGAAACACCAAACCCACAACAGTAGGTTTCTTCTTTGAAGTCTTAAAATTGAAGTTCTAACTAATTTTAACATCATTCATGCACATCATGCACACATGTTTAAGAACCTGTGACCGGGGAAGCTTTTCAGTTTTTAATGTGACTTGTACTTAGGCCGTAAAAATACATTAACAGAAACAGAAAATACAGAGCAGGTCTCAGGGTGGATGATTTTTCTGAAAAACAAGTCTCAAAAGACTGCAATTCAAAGACTATCTGCATCTGAAAATCTGCGCTCAACGTTGAGAGGCCCTCCGAACAAGTGCAATTGAGAGCCGGGGGCGTGGCTAGTTTTGTGGCCTGAGATTCGTTCAACGGAGGGTTTGATGGACGTAAAAGATCAAGGAGACTTGGGCAGATGACATTTATGCCCAAATTCTGCAATATTTTAAGCCACGTCATTCGTTTGTGCCCAGATTATGTGTACATCTGGGCGCAGTTGCGGAAGAACTCCAGGCCATGCTTTAAAATATAAAATGTTACAAGTATGCCAAGGGAGGTTGACGTAGTAAAATGGGGGGTAAGGGGGGTGAGGGAAGGGAGAGACAGACTGGGGGGTCTGAGAAGATGAAAAAAAAGTAAGGCATAGTATAAAAAAAGCTTGAAGGTTTATTTATTTGAAATCCTTTTCAACTGTATAAAGCTAATTGGGGTGAAATTGGTCTTCGCCAAGAGTATGAAATGGGCTCATAGGGAATCGGCAGCCCGTTTTACATCAAAGTCAATGGAAAGAAATTGGGCACTGTGTTAAACGGGCTGCTGATTTCCATCGTTAGTGAAATTCCACGGGAGGTTAGCGGCGGCGCTACCGGTTATCGCCCCAATCTCCTGCGCCTGGAGATCATGACGTCAACTCCGGGCGCAGCGCCCCGGTAGCGCCTTGGGAGAAAAATTTCCCCTCGCGCCACACATCAGCGCCAGGCGATGTTACCGACTGCTGCAGGGGTCACGAACAGTGAGGCCGGCCGCTCCCGGGGCGCTATTTAAAGACGTAGTGGCCGGCCGACATTAAAAAATTGCTGATTTAAAAAAAAAAAAATTCTGAGCACCGGACGTGGGCTGAATGCCACGATTGGTCAGCCCGGCTGATCGCGCCGCACTCCCGCACCCCGATGCTCCAGCAGATGCCAAATAAAATGCAGAGCTCGCAGCGCGGGAGCCCTTCTCTTTAGTTGAGGGAAGAGCCCCTGCAACGCGGCAGCACCACCCGTGGCCACACGTGGCGCTGCTGAGCACATCGACCCGGATCGGGACATTCCCTGCCTCTTGCGCTCCACTTCCCTCTTGGAGCAAAAAATGGGAATTTCTCAAATGTTTGAAAAGATTAGCACTTGGCCCCAAATGGCCCTCTAGGGGAATTTCTCCCCCTGAATCTTACAAAAGAAATTGTGCGGGTGTTACAGCACTATAACCAGTCATTTTATTTTTCAGAAACAAATTAGACAATTTATGTTAAAAGCGCTGCATTTCAGAACCTCCTTCAAATTTGCATGAGTTTTCTTAGAGTTTCCAATTTCTTGGGATAAAATGATGTCTCCCTACTTCTGGATGAAATTTACATTTGAACCAAAAAACGACAATGTTTTCCTCTGTCTCGTGGTCAGCTCATGAAATAACGGGGTTGGTATTCAATTTGATGTCTGGGCACAAAACTGGTGTTCCGAATCATCAGCCTGTTATAGAGACCATCCGATTTTTAATTCATTTCCATCTAAATCATTCAGCTGACCCGGAATGTCAGTTTTTAAAAATCTACCCCCACATCTTAGAAATTGAGGGGTGGAATTTCTGTGCATGTTTAATCGGGAAGTTACGCCCATTCGTGTGCCCATTTTGTCAATGCCTATTTACATCCAAGCTTCCTGCCAATATCATTAATATACGTAAGAAGTCGGCATAAACAAGCGAAAATCAATGTAAACAATCAGGGCCTGAGGGAAAGCGCTGAACTGACACTGTATATTCCCCATTTCCCAGCCCTAAACTTGCTTCAAAATCTGTTCCATTTCCAGCTTTTTTCCAGTTCTGACGAAAGGTCATCGACCTGAAACGTTAACTCTGTTTCTCTCTCCACGGATGCTGCCTGGCCTGCTGAGTTTTTCCAGTGTTTTCTGTTGTTATTTCGGATTTCCAGCATCCGCAGTATTTTGCTATTGTACTGTATATTCATTCCTTCTTTAAGTATGAAAATTAAAGTTTCAAGCCACCTAACTTGCACACTTAGCACTTTGGGATAGAGTTTCTGCTCTGAGTACAAACAGCAATCTGAGCACAAATTGCGCTCAAAATTGCACTCGTTTTCTGAATTGAATTTTTTGATTAAGTTTCCGCTCAAACTCATTTGCATATTGGTGAACGTAAAATCTTCCATGAACCAGAGCAATCGGGCAGTGTTTTAGAATGTAATAATCTTCTTGCACTAAAAGATATTTCTTGATATATTTATGAGTGGTAACTGGTACAATATTATTAATATAGCTGAAAATGGGTTTATCACAAAAAGTAAACATTTTTAATAAGAGTGTCCAGTCCACCACCTGCGAGTAAACTGATTTTAAATAACTGGAAATGACTTAAAAAAACTATACAGAACCATTTACTGTCCATCCCTTATTGCCCTTGAGAAGGTGGTGATGAGCCGCCTTCTTGAACCACTGCAGTCATGTGGTGAAGGTACTCCTACAGTGCTGTTAGGGAGGGAGTTCCAGGATTTTGACCCAGTGACGATGAAGCAACGCGAATATATTTCCAAGTCAAGATGGTGTGTGACTTGCAGGGGAACTTGGAGGTGGCGGTGTTCCCATGTACCTGCTGCCCATGTCCTTCTAGGTGGTACAGGTCGCAAGTTTTGGAAGTGCTGTCGAAGAAGCCTTGGTGAGTTGCTGCAGCGCATCTTGTAGATGTTACACACTGCAGCCACGGTACGCTGGTGGTGGAGGGAGTGCCAATCAAGCAGGCTGCTTTGTCCTGGATGGTGTCGAACTTCTTGTGTTGCTGGAGCTGCACTCATCCAGGCAAGTGGAGAGTATTCCATCACACTCCTGACTTGTGCCTTGTAGATGGTAGAAAGGCTTTAGGGAGTCAGGAGGTGAAACATTCGCCGCAGAATACCTAGCCTCTGACCTGCTCTTGTAGCCACAGTATTTATGTGGCTGGTCCAGTTAAGTTTCTGGTCAATGGTGACCCCCACAGGATTCAGTGATGGTAATGCCGTTGAATGTCAAGGGACGGTGGTTAGACTCTCTCTTGTTGGAGATGGTCATTGCCTGGCACTTGTGCGGCACAAATGTTATTTGCCACTTAACAGCATAAGCCTGAATGTCATCCGGATCTTGCTGCATCCAGGCATGGACTGCTTCATTATCTGAGGAGTTGCGAATGGAATGGAACACTGTGCAGTCATCAGTGAACATCCCCACTTCTGACTTTATGGAGGAGGGAAGGTCTTTGATGAAGCATCTGAAGATGGTTAGGCCGAGGACACTGCCCTGCAGTGATGTCCTGGGGCTATGATGAAAGGTCTCCAACAACCACAACCATCTTCCTTTGTGCTAGGTATGACCCCAGCTAATGGAGAGTTTTCCCCCTGATTCCCCTTGACCTCAATTTTACTGGGGCTCCTTGATGCCACACTTGATCACATGCTGCCTTGATGTCAAGGGCAGTCACTCTCACCTCACCTCTGGAATTCAGCTCTTTTGTCCATGTTTGGGCCAAGGCTGTAATGAGGTCTGGAGCTATGTGGTCCTGGCGGAACCCAAACTGAGCATCAGTGAACAGGTTATTGGTGAGTAAGTGCTGCTTGATAGCACTGTCGATGATACCTTCCATCACTTTGCTGCTGAGAGTAGACTGATGGGGCGGTAATTGGCCAGATTGGATTTGTCCTGCTTTTTGTGGACAGGACATACCTGGGCAGTTTTCCACATTGTCAGGTAGATGCCAGTGTTGTAGTTGTACTGGAACAGCTTGGCTAGAGGCGCGGCTAGTTCTGGAGCACAAGTCTTCAGCACTGCAGCTGGGATATTGTCGGGGCCCATAGCCTTTGCTGTATCCAGTGTGTTCACCCATTTCTTGATATCACACGGAGTGAATTGAATTGGCTGAAGACTGGCTTCTGTGATGGTGGGGACCTCAGGAGGAGGCCGAGATTGATCATCCACTCGGCACTTCTGGCTGAAGATGGTTGCGATCACTTCAGCCTTGTCTTTTGCACTCACGTGCTGAGCTCCACCATCATTTAGGATGGGGATGTTCATCGAGCCTCCTCCTCCCGTTAGTTGTTAAATGGTCCGTTCACGACTGGATGTGGCAGGACTGCGGAGCTTTGATCTGATCCGTTGGTTGTGGGATCGCTTAACTCTGTCAATAGCATGCTGTTTCCACTGTTTAGCATGTATGTAGT
The DNA here is from genome assembly GCA_030390025.1 of Squalus acanthias. Classification (NCBI taxonomy): domain Eukaryota; kingdom Metazoa; phylum Chordata; class Chondrichthyes; order Squaliformes; family Squalidae; genus Squalus; species Squalus acanthias. The sequence continues at coordinate 58,375,862 of CM059431.1, read as the reverse complement.
CCTGTGTTGTAGCTTCCCCAGGTTGGCACTTCATTTATCGGTATGCCTGGTGCTGCTCCTGGCATGCTCTTCTATACTCCTCATTGAACCAGGGTTTGTCCCCTGGCTTGATGGCAATGATAGAGTGAGGGATATGCCGGGCCATGAGGTTACAGATTGTGGTGGAATACAATTCTGCTGCTGATGATGACCCACAGCACCTCATGGATGCCCAGTTTTGAGCTGCTAGATCTTTTTGAATCTATCCCATTTAGCACAGTGGTAGTGGCACACAACACAATGGAAGGTGTCCTCAGTGTGAAGACTGGACTTTATCTCCACAGTCACTCCTACCAATACTGTCATGGATAGATGCATCTGCGACAGGTAGATTAGTGAGAACAATGTCAAGTAGGTTTTTCCCTCGTGTTGGTTCTCTCACCACCTGTCGCAGGCCCAGTCTGGCAGCTATGTCCTTCAGGACTCGTCCAACTCGGACAGTATTGGTGCTACTGTGCCACTCTTGGTGATGGACAGTGAAGTCCCCCACCCAGAGTATGTTCTGTGCCTTAGCTACCCTCAGTGCTTTTTCCAAGTGGTGTTCAACATGGAGAAGTACTGATTCATCAGCTAAGGGAGGGCGGTAGGTGGTAATCAGCAGGAGGTTTCCTTGCCCATGTTTGACCTGATGCCATGAGACTTCATGGGGTCCGGAGTCAATGTTGAGCACTCCCAGGGCCACTCCCTCCCGACTGTATACCACTGTGCCACTGCCTCTGCTGGGCCTGTCCTGCCGGTGGGACAGGACATACCAGGGATGGTGATGGAGGAGTCTGGACATTGACTGAAAGGTATGATTCTGTGAGTATGACTATGTCAGGCTGTTGCTTGACTAGTCTGTGGGACAGCTCTCCCAATTTTGGCACAAGACCCCAGATTTTAGTGAGGAGGACTTTGCAGGGTCGGCTCGGCTTGGTGTGTCTTTGTCATGTCCAGTGCCAGGTGCATGCGGAAATCGTGAAGTTGTGGTCTGTCAATCACTGCTCTGACAGGCCTAGCTGTGTCTCCCCCCCGCTCTCCCCCCCACCCCCCGCCCCGTACCAGCCACAGATCTGGCAATCGGTGAAATCTCTCAAAGCAGGGAAACTGACTAAAACTTTGGCACTTCTGCTGTTAAATTTCCCACTAAAAGTTAGACCCAAATGGCTTTGGTGTAACTGAGGTTTTAACAGCGTAGTGACTGCTTAAACAAAGGTTATGGGACTGAAAAACTAATTTAAATATTGTGCAGTATTAAATTTATCTATTTTAATAACAATTAACATTTTTAAGAAAATTAAAAAAAATGTTTTTTATTTTTTTTCAAGTTTGTTCCTCTTTATTTCACATTTGCCTTTTCCCCATGTGAGCCCCAATCTTTGTTTTGCTCTCTCTAACTATTTTAAAAGTTAGAATTTTAAGACCGTACTCACTTCCTTGTTCACTGTCTGTGAGAATTCTGCATTTTAATTGGCTGCTTTGACAACTTGTTGACGTCACAGGAGCTCACACTAAGGGAACCCCACTATACTCCGTTGATTTTAATTGAACGTCGGAAAACCCGAATTTCTTGACACAGAGATCTTTGTGCGAAGCTTACTTCGGGGCCAATGGCGAATGCCTTTGCTTCACTACTGATTGCAAATTCTGGGCCAAATGTTTTTAAACTAGCGCAAACTCGATTTACGCCGGACGTTACTTGTGCTTGAAATTCCTCGATTTTTTTTTTTTATTTGTTCATGGGATGTGAGTGTCACTGGCAAGGCCAGCATTTATTGCCCATCCCTAATTGCCCTTGGGAAGGTGTGGTGAGCCACCTTCTTGAACCGCTGCAGTCCGTGTGGTGAAGGTACTCCCACAGTGCTGTTAGGTAGCGAGTTCCAGGATTTTGACCCAGCAACGATGAAGGAACTTCCATACTTCCATGTCAGGATGGTGTGTGACTTGGAGGGGAACTTGGAGGTGGTGGTGTTCCCATGCGCCTGCTGCCCTTGTTCTTCTAGGTGGAAGAGGTCGCGGGTGTGGGAGGTGCTGCCGAAGAAACCTTGGTGAGTTGCTGCAGTGCATCTTGTAGATGGTACACACTGCAGCCACGGTACGTCGGAGGTGGAGGGAGTGAATGTTTAAGGTGGTGGAAAGGGTTCCAAACAAACGGGCTGCTTTGTCCTGGATGGTGTCGAGCTTCGAGTGTTGTTGGAGCTGCACTCATCCAGGCAAGTGGAGAGTATTCCATCATACTCCTGACTTGTGCCTTGTAGATGGTGGAAAGGCTTTGGGGAGTCAGGAGGTGAGACATTAGCCACAGAATACCTAGCCTCTGACCTGCTCTTGTTGCCACAGTATTTATGTGGCTGGTCCAGTTAAGTTTCTGGTCAATGGTGACCCCCAGGATGTTGATGGTGGGAGATTCGGCGATGGTAATGCCATTGAATGTCAAGGGGCGGTGGTTAGACTCTCACTTGTTAGAGATAGTCATTGCCTGGCACTTGTGTCTCGCGAATGTTACCTGCCACTTATCAGCCCAAGCCTGAACATTATCCAGGTCTTGTTGCATGCGGGCATGGGCTACTTCATTATCTGAGGAGTTGTGAATGGCACTGAACACTGCAGACATCAGCGAACATCCCCATTTCTGACTTTATGTTGGAAGGAAGGTCATTGATGAAGCAGCTGAAGATGGTTGGGCCTAGGACACTGCCCTGAGGAACTTCTGCAGCGATGTCCTGAGGCTGAGATGATTGGCCTCCAACAACCACCTTCCTTTGTGCTAGGTATGACTCCAGCCAGTGGAGAGTTCTTCTCCTGATTCCCATTGACTTCAGTTTTACTAGGGTTCCTTGATGCCACACTCTGTCAAATGCTGCCTTGATATCAAAGTCAGTCACTCTCACCTCACCTCTGGAATTCAGCTTTTTTGTCCATGTTTGGACCAAGGCTGTAATGAGGTCAGGAGCCGAGTGGTCCTGGCGGAACCCAAACTGAGCATCAGTGAGCAGATTATTGGTGAGTAAGTGCCGCTTGAAAGCATTTATATAGCGTCTTTCACGACCTCAGGACATCACAAAGAGGCAGGGAAAATTTCACTTTCTGATTTTATCTGACAAAATAAAATATTCTAACCATGCACAAGCAATCTTTGCTGCTTAATCTAAGGATAAATGGAAAAGGTCAAATAATTTTGACTTTAAAAAAGCTTTTTTTTTAAGTAGGATTGTAGCTGACAACAATTTGCTGGAAAGTCTGCAGCCTTCTGATCGAGGGAAGTTTTTGGTTGCAGTCCTTTCTCTGAGAATCATATGCTACTCTTATTTCTTGCTGCATTCCAGCTGTTGTACAGTCATTTGAAATTTTGATTAAATGAAGGATCATAACTCAACTGAACAAATCTTTTTAAAAAGATCAACTGATCTTCAAATTGTATTTTTATAACAAAGATTAATAAAAGTTTGAATGGTAATAGATGAACAGGTCAATGTGGGTGGTAAATAATTTATTCATCAATAATGATGTAATGGTTGTGCTTGTTCATTACACTGCTGTTTGCCAGGCTTTTGATTACAAACGTGTTTTCTTTTCATTTCCTAGAATCACAGTATCATACAGCACAGAAGGAGGTTATTTGGCCCATCGTGCCTGTGCTGACTCTTTGAAAGAGCTTCCAATTAGTCCCACTCCCCTGCCCTTTCTTCATAGCCCTGCAACTTTTTCTTTTTAAGTGTATATCTATTTAACATAATTTAAAATAGCTGCACAACAATATTCCATAGAGCTGAAAAAGAAATGTACTTGCACTTATTTCTGATCAAAGTGAGATTTTCAGCTCAGTGTAGGTGGGCATTTGCACACAATTGGCAATATGTTGTGTCCTCTTGAATTCACCTCTTTTTAAATGAACAACTGTCATTTGGGAATAAGATGAGAATTTTTAAGGACCTGCCCTGGTGAAAAAAAAAGTATGAATGTTCAGATTATTTATGGTTTTCATTTTGTTTCTGTCTATATACATGAATGATATAAGCATGGAATAATCATTGGTTTTCCTGTTCTGTTTATGATCTATGCTATTTTGCTTATATCAGATAAAAATAAATTTGCCTCCACTGGGTTTGTGATATCAGTACCTAGAAGATAATCTGTGGCTATTAATTCTGCTTATTTTTGGTTAGCTGTGTGTCAGAGGCACAGAAACTCATTGCAATGCTTGGGAGTTTTGATACATAGCTATTGAGAAATCTGCACATTTTGGGCTGGATTTTGCCGGCGTTCAGAGTGCGGGTTTGGAGGCGGGTCCGCTGTCAAAATAGCAAAGATTGACAGTGGGTAGGAAACCCTCTGTCAACCCGCCTCCACGCGAGTCTCCAGGTGTTGGGTCTGTCTGCGGAGAACTGACCCGACACCAAACGGCGAGAGAGACAATTGAGATCATTAAATGGCTTATTAAGAGTCAATTTAATGCTATTTTGAGGCTACCTTCCAATTTTACGTGCTCCCCCACGGGGAACACGCCAGCTCACCCTGTTGTGAGCTGAGACTGCTCTGATGTATCTGAGAAGCTGACAGCTGCAGAAGTGGTGTAAAGGATGCCCTGTTGCAGATGTTCAGTTTTAGAGTGCAGAAACTGTTAGTTACTGCATTTGTAAAACATAGAGATTTCTTTACCTTGCAAGTGTTTATAGCCAACTGTATGTCCAGTGCCACCTCATTGGGAGAACCTCTCTCACCATTGACAGATCACTTCTGTCATCTCACCTGCAGCTGCCATCTATTCCAGCAACATCAATGCCCTGGAAACAATCTCACCTTCTCCTCTGAATCCCTCCACGTTCAGCCCCAACACCAACATCACCAGGCACACCAGCAGCACCAACAACAACACCAACCTTCTCCGCCATCACCTGATTCTGCACAGGACACAGGGCATCAAACCCTGACAACATTGCTGCCCGGGAGGCCAGCGATGGCATTACCATGGCCAGATTTACTTCACTTGATGCTGTACACCCTGGCTGCCACATGATGCGCCAGGTTGACACCATCCCACACCAGCACCTTAAAGCATCCCTTTAATGTCTAAGCCATTCCATGCACACTCATCACTATGGGGGTGTGGGGGGGGGGGGGGGCGGGGGGGGGGGGGGCGGGGGGAGTTATGTCTCAACATTCACTGGAACTCAGTAAGACACTTCTCAAGGTGTGCACAGATCTGTCCAATAAGGTGAAGTGTTGAAAATATAGATTTCACTGTTTGACAACACATTACCAGAAACTTCACATGAATATTGGCTAAACCTGTCAAGTGCCTACCCTTGTGTGTTGTTAGTTGGTATGCTTGCAGTAGGATGAGGTGAGTGTGAGGGGTGGCTAGTGAGATGGGGAAGTGATAATGCAGATAGAGAGGGATGGGTGAAGGTGCAAGGTAAGTTGTTGTGAGTAAGGATGTGCGGGAGTAGGGTATGGAAGGCAGAGTGATGGGGATGTGATGAGTGGCACAGCAGGGTGAGTTTGAGTGTGGCTTTGCAGTAAAGTTTTGTGATCCACTGAGATCATTGAAAGTTTGTCAGCACTGCAGCCAGGGACTCCTGATGACACTCCTGCTTTTGCCCTCCTGTGCAATGTGCAACCAGGCTGCATTGGTGTCCTGGGGAGGTCTGTTCCGCCCTTGGAAGGGAAGAGGACCTCCCTGCGTGCTGTGACTCCCTCCATAAGTATATTCTCCCTCCCTGGACCATGGATACTAGGGGGTCAATTGTACGTCCCCTAACCACCTTAGATGAGATCAGTTGACAAACCAGGGATTGAACTTCGGACATTCTGTGTTCAGGTAAAATAATATCTTTATCAACTTAACCATTGAGGAGTTCAATGATGTCCATTTCAAATGTATATGAGAATTTTATTCTGGAGAACACTGTGAACAAATAAATGTCCAGTAATTCAATTAGTTATTTTTAATTCAAGCTTGCAATATTCAAATTTTAGCAACTTGCATTTATATAGCACCTTTGATGTAGAAAAACATCCCAAATTGCTACATAGAGAGGTGAGGAAGATAGACACAAAGTCAGTGAAGGAGAGATTAGGAGATGGTAGCCAAATGCTTGGTCAAAGAAGTGTGTTTTAGGGAGGATATTAAAGGATGAGAGGGAGATGAAGAGGCAGAGAGATTTAGGGAGGAAATTCCAGAGAGTGGGACCAAGGTGGTTTAAGACATGGCTGAATATAAGGGGATGAAGGGAGGGGGTGATGCATAAGAGACCAATAGTTAAAGGAACAGAGTTCATGGGAGAGGATGTAGGGCTGTAGGTGGTTACAGACATGGGGAGGAGTTAGACTATAGAGGGATTCAAATACGAAGATGAGGATTTTAAATTTGAGGCATTGCAGGAGCGGAAACCAATGTAAGTGAGGATGGGGTGATGGGAGACTAGGACTTGGTCTGGGAAAGGATCTCAGAGTACCAGTTTTGTATTTTGAGCTTTGAGGGAAATTCAGCACTAAGTAATTAAATTAAACTTTCGCCAACCAATGCAAACATAAATCAAAAAGTGCCATGATTACCTCACCAGGATCAAAAGAAATGTTCATATCTGTGGGTGACCAAGTGACCCAGCTGGTACCCATAGTCTTGTGTGAGGCTAGTTCCTCAACTCAGTCATGGGGTGTGTTGAACCAGGATGAGGCACCTCAACGAATGGAAGGGAAAATCTGAGGCAGAATTCTTGGTGCCATTCTATTATCCCTTCTAATAAGGGGTTTCAGAGTGGCATTGGCAGAGTGCTGAGATGCTCAGCCTGAGGTGACCTGTGATGTAGGAAAATACCAAGAAAAGAGAGGGGGGGTTGCGGGGGGGGGGTGGCGGGGGGGGGGGTGGCGGGGGGGGGGTGGCGGGGGGGGGTGGCGGTGGGGGGGGGTGGCGGTGGGGGGGGGTGGCGGGGGGGGGTGGTGGGGGTGGGGTGGTGAGGTGAGAATTAACAACAAACAACAACAAAAAATTGTGCCATTGTTAGGCAGCGCTATAATTATTGATCCATATTACAGATTAGAAGGGTTTAGTGCTTCAAAAAAATAAAGCAATTTTCAATTTCCTAAAATGTACTTCAGTGATCTCTGCCCAGATTACATTGTGGAATGTAACGGGCAACACGGTGGCATAGTGGTTAGCACTGGTGCCTCACAGCGCCAGGGACCCGGGTTCGAATCTGACCTTGGGTGACTGTCTGTGCGGAGTTTGCACATTCTCCCCGTGTCTGCGTGGGTTTGCTCCGGTTTCCTCCCACAGTCCAAAAATGTGCGGGTTAGGTTGATTTGGCTATGATAAAAAAATTGACCCTTAGTGTTAGGGGGGGATTAAATATGTGGGGTTATGGGGATAGGATGGGATATGTTAGGGGGAATTAAATACGTGGGGTTACGGGGGTAGGGTGGGATGTGTGTACTGTGGGGATTAAAGCAGGGACAGGGTACTGGATTTGGATGATCAGCCATGATCGTATTGAATGGTGGAGCAGGCTCAACAGGCCAAATGGCCTACTCCTGCTCCTAGATTCTATGTTTCTATGTGTGTACAATGCTCTGAGAGTTCTCCTATCATCAAGCATGCTCAAATAACTACTACGTGCAACACTAAGCATATCTTCACTAAAAATTCAAATGAAAACATTTGAAAATATTACTTTAATTCAAATATAACAGGGGTTTCTGTTGTAATTGTGTTCGATATATTTTCAACTTTTGCAGATGTATATTTTCCATCATCAGGACCCAAAAGAGAACAATATTTTCATTTATATATTATAAGTTAGGAAATTTCTTTATGTTGGAATTTCCCATTAATCATCCACTCCTATCTGAATCACTGTGCGTAGAATATAATTTAAAATCTCTTGATCTGAACTAAATTTGATCGACCCACAATTGGTAATTTACCTATATGCTTGATTCTGGGTATGCAGCAGATAGGTTGAAAACTCTGCTGTCCATATTTTACCTCACTCATGCTGCTCGCCAATCATCTCATCCTTACTGACCTAAACTGGCTCCCCATTCCCTCGGACATTAAATTCAAAATCCTTGTTCTTATCTATACATCCCTCCATGCTTTTCCCCACCTCATCTCTGCAGTCTTCTCTAGCCCAATATTGCTTCCTAAATGCTCCATTGCTCTCACGCTTGACTTGCTGCACCACATCCTCCCATCACTCTACCATTAACATAAGAACATAAGAAGTAGGAGCAGGAGTAGGCCATATGGCCCTTCGGGCCTGCTCCGCCATTCAATAGGATCATGGCTGATCCGAACCTAGACTCACGTCCACTTCCCTGCCCAGTCCCCATAACCCTTAATTCCCTTATCAGCTAGGAAACTGTCTATCTCCGTTTTAAATTTATTTAATGTCGCAGCTTCCACAGCTCTCTGAGGTAGCAAATTCCATAGATTTACTACCCTCTGAGTGAAGAAGTTTCTCCTCATCTCAGTTTTGAAACGGCAGCCCCTTATTCTAAGATTATGCCCCCTAGTTCTAGTCTCGCCCATCAGTGGAAACATCCTCCCCGCCTCCACCCGATCAAGCCCCCTCACAATCTTATATGTTTCGATAAGATCGCCTCTCATTCTTCTGAATTCCAATGAGTAGAGGCCCAACCTACTCAACCTTTCCTCATAAGTCAACCCCCTCATCTCCAGAATCAACCAAGTGAACCTTCTCTGAACTGCCTCGAGAGCAAGTATATCTCTTCTTAAATATGGAAACCAAAACTGTACGCAGTATTCCAGGTGTGGCCTCACCAGTACCTTGTATAACTGAAGCAAGACTTCCCTGCTTTTATACTCCATCCCCCTTGCAATAAAAGCCAAGATTCCATTGGCCTTCCTGATCACCTGCTGTACCTGCATACTAACCTTCTGTGTTTCATGCACCAGGACCCCCAGATCCCTTTGTACTGTAGCACTTTGCAGTTTCTTTCCATTTAGATAATAACTTGCTCTTTGATTTTTTTCTGCCAAAGTCATCTGCCAAATTTCCGCCCACTCACTTAGCCTGTCTATGTCCCTGTGCAGGTTTTTTTATGTCCTCCTCACTCACTGCTTTTCCTCCTATCTTTGTCTCATCAGCAAACTTGGATACGTTGCACTTGGTCCCCTCCTCCAAATCGTTAATATAGATTGTAAAGAGTTGGGGTCCCAGCACTGACCCTTGCGGAACACCACTAGTTACTGATTGCCAACCCGAGAATGAACCATTTATCCCAACTCTCTGTTTTCTATTAGATAGCCAATCTTCCACCCATGCCAGTATATTACTCCCAATCCCGTGATTTTTTATCTTGTGCAGTAATCTTTTGTGTGGCTCCTTATCAAATGCCTTTTGGAAGTCCAAATACACCACATCCACTGGTTCCCCTTTATCCACCCTGTTTGTTACGTCCTCAAAGAATTCGAGCAAATTTGTCAAGCATGATTTCCCCTTCATAAAACCATGCTGACTCAGTCCGATTAAATTATGCTTATCCAAATGTCCTGTTACTGCTTCCTTAATAATGGACTCCAACATTTTACCAACCACAGATGTTAGGCTAACTGGTCTATAGTTTCCAGCCTTTTGTCTACCTCCCTTTTTAAATAAGGGCGTTACATTAGCAGTTTTCCAATCTGCTGGGACCTTTCCCGAATCCAGGGAGTTTTGGAAAATTACCACCAATGCATCCGCAATCCCTACCGCTGCTTCTCTCAAGACCCTAGGATGTAAGCCATCAGGTCCGGGGGATTTATCTGCCTTAAGTCCCATTATCTTACCGAGTACCATCTCCTTAGTGATTGTAATCGTGTTTAGCTCCTCCCCCCCCCCTATAGCCCCCTGTTTGTCCAGTGTTGGGATATTTTTAGTATCCTCTACTGTAAAGACTGATACAAAATATTTGTTCAGCGTATTTGCCATCTCCGTGTTCCCCACTACTAATTTCCCGGTCTCGTCCTCTAAGAGACCAACATTCACTTTAGCCACCCTTTTTCTTTTTATATAACTGTAGAAACTCTTGCTATCTGTTTTTATATTTTTTGCTAGTTTACTTTCATAATCTATCTTCCCCTTCTTAATTTTTTAGTTATTTTTGCTGGCTTTTAAATGCTTCCCAATCTTCTATCCTCCCACTAGATTTGGCTGCTTTATATTCCCTTGTTTTCAGTCGGATACTATCCTTTATTACTTTACTTAGCCACGGATGGCTGTCTTTTCTTTTACGCCCCTTTTTCCTCAGTGGAATATATTTTTCTTGAAAGTTGTGAAATACCTCCTTGAATGTACACCACTGCTCCTGTACCATCTTACACCTTAATCTATTTTCCCAGTCCACTTTAGTCAACTCTGCTCTCATACCTTCATAGTCTCCTTTATTTAAGCTTAGTACGCTGGTTTGAGATCCAACTCTCACCCTCCAACTGAATTTGGAATTCAACCATGTTATGGTCACTCATTCCAAGGGGATCCTTTACTAGGACATTTTTTATTAATCCTGTCTCATTACACAGGACCAGATCTAAGATTGCCTGCCCACAGGTTGGTTCAGTGACATACTGCTCAAGGAACCCGTCCCTAATGCACTCTATGAACTCTTCCTCAAGGCTGCCCTGCCCAATTTGAATTGTCCAGTCAATATGAATGTTAAAATCTCCCATGATTATAGCTGTTCCCTTATTACAAGCCCCAACTATTTCCTGATTTATACTCCGACCAATAGAGTTACAACTGTTAGGAGGCCTATAGACTACGCCCACTAGTGACTTTTTCCCCTTATTATTCCTTATCTCCACCCAAACTGTTTCACTATCCTAATCCTTTGACCCAATATCATTTCTCACTATTGTAGTGATTCCATCCTTTATTAACATAGCCACCCCACCTCCCTTTCCTTCCTGTCTGTCCTTCCTAATAGTCAAATACCCCTGGATGTTTAGTTCCCAGTCATGGTCACCTCGCAGCCATGTTTCTGTAATGGCCACCAGATCATACCCATGTGTAGTTATTTGTACCATCAACTCGTCTATTTTGTTACGAATGCTGCGTGCATTCAGATAAAGAACTTTTAAACATGTTTTGTGACAATTTATTCCTGCTTTTACCCCGTTTACCTTTATCTTTATATATTCTGTCCCTTCCTGACACGCTCTGATTTTTAATTTCCCCACTGCTAATTTGCTCTATTGCCTTCTCCACTGACATTTTTATTCTTCGCCCTCTTGAAACCTCCCCCCCACTAATTAGTTTAAAGCCCTCTCTACAGCCCTAGTTATTCGATTCGCCAGGATTCTAGTCCCAGCACTGGCCAAGTGAAGTCCGTCCCAACGGAACAGCTCTCTCCTGTCCCAGTACTGGTGCCAGTGTCCCAAGAAGCAAAACCCATTTCTCCCACACCAGTCTTTGAGCCACGCATTTAACTCTCTGATTTTATTTACCCTAGCCAAATTTGCTCGTGGCTCAGGTAGTAATCCAGAGATTATTACCCTTGTGGTTCTGCTTTTTAATTTGGCCCCTAGCTGCTCATACTCCCTCAGCAGAACCTCTTTCCTTGTCCTATCTATGTCATTGGTACCAACATGGACCACGACAACTGGATCCTCCCCCACCCACTCCAAGTTTCTCTCCAGCCCAGAGGAGATGTCCTTAACCCTGGCACCGGGCAGGCAACACAACCTTCGGGACTCTCGCTCTCTGCTGCAAAGAACCCTATCTATCCCCCTTATGATACTATCCCCTACCACTACAACATTTCTTTTTACTCCCCCCACTTGAATGGCCCCCCGTTCTACGGTGCTGTGGCCAGGTTGCTCATCCTCCCTGCAGTCCCTGCTCCCGTCCTCACAGGGAGTAAGAGCCTCGAACCTGTTGGACAAGAGCAAGGGCTGCGGCTCCTCCAACACTACCTCCTGGATCCCCGTACCTGCCTCACTCATAGTCACACCCTCCTGTCCCTGACCACGGACTACATCTGAATTAGTTAATCTAATTGGTGTGACTACTTCCTGGAACACAGAGTCCAGGTAACTCTCCCTCTCCCTGATGTGTCGCAGTGTTTGAAGCTCGGACTCCAGCTCATCAACACGGAGCCGGAGTTCCTCGAGCAGCCAACACTTACTGCAAATGTGATCACCGTGAGCATCAATGGTGTCCACCAGCTCCCACATATTGCAGCAGTAACACATCACCTGCTCTCCCATTCTATGTAATTCATTACATTTATTAATATTTTTTAAATACCCTCTGCCCCGCCTGATGAATATCACACCTTAGAAACTATAAACCACAGAGTTTAAGTTTAAAAAGAGAGAAATACTCACCAACCAGTTACTTACCTGCTTTCTGGTGACGTCACACCTCGATTATTTTTTACCTCTCTCCCTCCCTCCGTGTTCGGAGACTGGTCCCGCCTTACCTGGTCTCTGGAGCCTTTTAAACCCTCTGCCGCCGCCTCGCCTCACGCAGGTCTGCCGCCGCACCAGGAAGCTGACAAAGATGGAAAAAGGAAGGAACCCCCCCTCCCCACACTCCCTCCCTCCCCTCACTCACTCACTCACTCACTCACTCACTCACTCACTCACTCACTCACTCACTCACTCACTCACTCACTCACTCACTCACTCACTCACTCACTCACTCACTCACTCACTCACCAAACTCGCAGCTTAACACTCTGTTCTAATTTGCACTCTGTGACAAACTGCACTCTAGTCTCCCTTATTTATACTGCTGAGATTTAAATAAGTGAGCTCTCTGGCAGTTACAGAACCAGATCAGACCAGTTAATTAATTAATTACTCTCACCTGCTCTCCAGCACAGAGCTTGCTTAGCCCTGCCCAAGCCTGGAAGAAACTTAAAACTTGAAACAGTAAATTTAAATGCTAATTGCAAGCTCATAAGACTAGAATTTATAAAAATAAGAGATTAACCTTTAAGATCTACTCCCTCACTCACCAAACTCGCAGCTTAACACTCTGTTCCAATCTGCACTCCGTGACAAACTGCACTCTAGGAAAGCCTTCAGCCATCTCAGTTCTACTCACTGGATCTCCCTCTCCTAAACCTCTTTCTGTTCATCCAACTTTTCCCCTTAAAAACCTAATCAAAACCCATCTCTTCGACCAAGTATTTTGGTTACCCATCCTTACCCTAGTTATGAAGCATATTGGGACAATTTTTACATTAATATAAATATTTAGGGAGATGGTTACAAACAGAAGTTTGAATGAGACAGCTTGCTGCAAATCTGTTTACATCAGAAGGATTTTGAAATCAGCTGGTGGAAACCTTTAATTTGATTGCATTCTTCATACTTGGTTGCTGCTATGAAAGCAATATTTCTTGGCTTTGCACAGAGGTAAATCTACTACATCTGGGACCTGCATTAAACTGGTCACCTGCAGTGATGCCTGCTGAATTGTGATGAGCAGCAGCACCACATGTGTGCACAGATGCATTGAAGTAGTGAAATGTCTTTCTTCCTCTCCCATTATGTAATAGAATGTGAAGGTCAATTTACTGTTCAGATTTTTCAAGTTGAAAGGCTGTAATGTATGTATGCTGGAATTTATAAAGCAAGATCCATCAGTTTCATTAACACTATATTCCTGTTAATGTGTACTTATGTGCGTCCTTGCAAATCAAATTTAATTACATATACTTTCTGAACAGAATAAGAACAAATAAATTGTAAAAGCTACAGGATCCCTTGGTCAATAATTTACTTTCCCAATTTTATTATCAGTCATTGTAAGAAACATGAGCCATTGGTTGATATATTTTGGCTACAGTTCAAAAGGACATTGATGTATTGGGGAGGGTTAGGGAGATGTGACGGGAATGATTCCAGAAACTTGGCTAAGTGTTATAAAGAAGGATTCATAGAGCTGGTTTAAAAATCCTGAGAGACAATGCAGATAAAAGCCGGAGTGTGAGCACACTAACTAGACTCTGAGTGAAAAATTAGCAAGTCCCAAGCAAGGCTTGAAAACAATAGTTTTCTCCCTGCCACCTCATAGAGTGGTAAATATATGGAATAGGGTCCCAGTTAAAGTAATTGATGCTCTGGCAATAAATGTTAAAATAAAGCTGGGCAACTATCTGCTTAGAATTGGGATTGAGAGTTACAAGGATACATGCAGGGGCTCCCTCAATGAGTTTGTTCAGTGAGTTGTTCACTCATATAGATCAGGGAAATCCCAGGTTTAGTCCCCAGTCTGTGTCGAATTAGTTGATCTCAGTCAGGGCAACAGCAGGGGAGTTACCCATGGAACTATACCCTGGTAAGGACTCAATTCAGAGGGAGAAAACCGGTGAGAAGAAGGAAAAAGATAAGTACAGAAAGAATTAATGTTCTGTGGATCACTGAAATGTTATGCCAAGTAAGGCAATAGGTCATAAATGAGTTCTGATGAAAGGTCATCGACCTGAAACGTTAACTCTCTTTCTCTCTCCACGGATGCTGCCTGGCCTGCTGAGTTTTTCCAGCGTTTTCTGTTGTTATTTCGGATTTCCAGCATCCGCAGTATTTTGCTATCGTATCGGTCATAAATGAGAAGTGTGTGAATGGAAGTTCAGGAATTTCCCTCAATTTACCTTTAGAAACAGAGGAAATGTTTGCTTAAACATATCTTCAAGATGTTGCATGGGTTTGCTAGATTGGCCTATATGTGCTCTGTGAAGGGGTGGGCTTTACCTGCTGTAAAGCTTTGAAATGGAGGCAATGCTATTTCATGACAGCTTATGTAATGATATATCGGTGTGGTTTTGCCACCACAATAGCACTGTTTTATGGATGTTTTGTTCTAGACTAGCTTAATAAAATGTGGGGCAAAACTGGAGGGGGAAGCATTTTACAGTATTTTGTTGGTTTGAAATCTCAAAAAATCTTGATGCAAATATGGCACTGGGTTCAATATTAGTCATGCTGGAGTGAGTTTATTTTCCACACTTTTATAGTGAGAGTAGTCAGTTCAGAGTAAATCTAAATCTGGACCAAATTTACAGCTGCAGTATAATCAGGGCTTTCTTAAAAACATCCAGCATTAGTGGAACTTCATTAAATATAGTAGAAAGAAATAGCTCTTACTCTAAAATGCCAAGTGTGAAATGTAGAATTAATATTTCCAATTTTGTGTTAAAGGTTATATTCTGCAGTTTAAATACTGAAATATACGCTCAGTAGTCACGTTACTGGATAGTTCAACCATGAGGTCATCAATAAATAGTACAGTATTTGATAAAAATGTTTTAAAATTACCTTCAAGATGTGATTAAATAACGATAATGAAACCCAAAGTATGGTCTTGCCAAATTGAGGATTAGCTGGAAAGTTGCTAAATTAATGTTCAGACAATTTATGTACGTTGTTGCTTCCATCTCAAGATAGGAAAATTGAGAGAGCGCACAGCCCATTCACTCCTTCAAGCCCACTCCATCCGAAGGCCATGTTTAATTGTTCGATTGTGAACTTTCCTCTAACATCACCTGTTGATCTCCTGCTTTAGAGAACAGTAATTTTCATCCTCCTGAAAAAATAAATCAAGCAATGTTATTAAAATCTCTATAATCCTCAATCAAATAGGTTTCTATGGTTGGAACATAAGATGTGAAACATATCCATTTTTTTCATAGACAATTTTTTACGCAATATTTCAGCTCTGGAGCAAGACATACATTTTAAACAGATCGTTAGGTGACCGGAAGTAGTCTTCTGGGGCGCAAACCCAACTAGAATTGGCTTTCAATTATTCAGGCAGTCACTGTTAAGTTGGAGATGAAAGGAAGGCATCAATGCTGTTAAGAAAATCTGTTTTCTCATCTTCGCTAGTTTAGGTATAACTATACACATGACGTATACAACACTGATTTTGTAGTTAACAAGTTTAAATTTGCCAACAGAGAATTTAATGTGGCTTCCTTATATGTGATCAATGTTTTGTTGAGTTTTGAGTCACAGGGTGGAAGAGCATAATGCTACAAATGGAAAATCTGGGGAGCAGGTAACAGGGCATTAAGACATTAAAGACACATTTGTTTTGTTAAATGCAGCAGTTGGTCTATTAGTCAGGAATGCAATGTCTTATTGAAAATCTTTGAGAAAAGGTTTTTCTGACTACCATGTTGACTCAATTGATAAATGTACTATTAAGTGTGTTACTGAGCCATACAGACCAGGGAATTCCCAAGTTTTATTCCTGGTTTGAGAAGAGTTGGCTGATCACCAGGGAAGAGGTGGCATCAATACCACTGGAACAGGGATGGGAATGAATTAGCAAGGGATCCCACTTCTGATTGCTATCTATTAATCCTCGTACACAGTATATGTTTGTGGATATCTGGTGAAGACAAGATCATACTTATTGTGATATCCCTCACTGTCAAATGGCCTGTCAACACTCATTGTGCAGGTCTGAAATATTAAGAATGGCCACTCTGGTGTGATACTTGAAGACTAGCAGTTCCTATAGAACTGTACCTCAACATAATTCACCACACTTCAGAACCTAAAGGGCTGATTTTAACCCAGATCGCCCGGCGGGAATGGTAGCCCCTTGCCCCAACTGAGAAGCTGCACATGAACAGGTGACAGTCTAGAGAATGCAGGTTGAAGTTGCTAAGTTGCTGTATCTGTGCTGAGTTGAATGAAGAGCTACAAGTGATATGTAGACACCCTGCTTGGAGTATGCCACCAGCCGCTCCCAGTCCGATACTCATGGCCCTGCCTGGACCATTGGTTTGTTCAGGATTTCTCTGCCTGTGTGAGGGCGATGATGTTCTGGACTCTTCCACCCATCTTGTTCCTCTCCCTGGCATTATGTGCTGTCTTGTCCTGCAAAAAAAGAGGGCGAGAGTGAGTGGCTGTTAAAGACGTAAGTGGAGATGCTTAGAGCTTGTGTATATAGTGGATGTATTGAAAGATGTAGAAGAAGCAAGATGGTATGAGGATAAGGAGGTGATGAATGTAAAGCCAAGTGTGTGGAATGCGAAGTGAGTAGGGAGTTCTGGGAGGAGTTGGTTGTTGTGCAAGTGGTAGGATGTGATAATGTAATGCTGTTAGTGTGTGCTGTTAAAAGAGGAAAGGAAGATGTGAGTGTACTTGGAATGAAAAAGATTGGTGTGGCAATGTGCTCTTGTGATTGTATTGTGAAGGATGTGAAGGAGGAGAGGTAATAGTTTAGAGTGTGGGTAGAGTGTTGTCAGGTTTTGTTGAGAGAGTTGAAGAGGTGTGCTAATTCTTGCTCTTCTTGTGAGGTTATTTCTGCATTGTTCCAAAGTCCAGGCACTAATCCTCTCAGCCATCTGTGTCCAGGCCTGCCTTACAGTAACCTTGGGGAAGTTCCAGTGGGTGCTTGGAAAAATAACCTCCCTCCTGGCTTTCACTTCCTCCACTAGGACCTCCAGGGATGCACCAGGAAAATGGAGAGCAGCCCTTCGATTCACTTGATTGAAATTAAATTTTAAAATTTAATGACTTGCTTTGAAAACAGATCAATTAATTGACCTAAATTACTTTAATTTCCCTCAAATAGTTTATGATGCCTTCTGAATTAGTTTGATTAGATTACCGCCTTGTAATCACTTCCAGATATGCATTCTTTTCTCTGTCATATAGGAGCTATGTTATTCCATTGTATCAATAAGTCAAATAAGTCCCTGAAGTCACATGATATATTTCTGCCTGTCAAATGCAGGATTTGATTGTGGGAGTTTAGTGCCTATTTCTGTTCATTACATAGAATACCACACTGATAAATTTAACACTTGGATTTTCTTATTACAGTGACCTTGAACTGTAGTATTTCAGAGGATTTAAGTATCTGCTATAACTACAACTTAAAGACGATATTGTAAGAACTTAATTTTGAAAATAAATACTAGTGTAGCTGCCTGAGTAGGTTGTAAATGTCAAGAGTGCAAGAAAGGATGAGCGCTGCTTTAGAGAGTTAATGGATCCCTGTTACACTGCACAGAGAGGAAGTCAAATTTACATATTGGGTAGTGCACACTCTGGGGTATGCTCCAAAGAAGTAACACATTGCAAAGTTGACGTCTTCTCAATCTCTCAATGTGTTACTGCATCTAACAAACTGCAGACTGTGTGTTATCTAATATACTGCACCACCACTGGTGTGATATCCTGCATTTAATTATTCATGTAATTATTTATAATTGTGTTATCACAGCTTTTTTTGAACATTAAATCATGGTTCACAGCAATTAGTTGAAGGGTCACCAGTAAGCAAAATAATGCGTCAGCCTCACCTGAAGTAAATGTTAGTGTGTTATCTACATTACTAAGACCTGCACTTTTTTCATTAGCCTTTGGCAGGCAGGAATTAATTAGTTTCTAAAGCCCGTAGTTAATCAAGTTTCCCTTTATAGTTGGCAGTTGTGAATGTTGTTGTTTTAATGCAGAGAAATTCCTAGGTAACATACACTGACATTTTAGCCAGAATTGGTCTGGAGAGCCGATTATAAAGTGTAATGTTAAATAGACTGATGTGCATTGTTAAGAGGCAAAAATCACTGCTGTAATTTTGAAATAAAAATGGCAAGCAAACAAAATATCAGTTATATGTATCAGTCCCTGAAAGTGCAAGATTGAATGGTGCAGAAATTGGAACTCATTGCGCCCATTTTATGGGTGTAAAACGGGCACAAGAAGGGCCAATTTTGGGAACCAACATCCTGCACTGCAAGGCCGCCTGAAAGGCGTCACATTCGATATTGGGTCAGGCCATTTTTCACATGTTTCGAATACTAAAACATCCTCTTTCTTTCAGGCTCTTTTGCATCTCTCTGAGGATGAGCAACTTCCATGCCTATTTACTGGTTATTTTCCCTGTGAAGTAGAGGATTTTTTTGTATATTTGAGAATCCAGCAATAGCTGAAAAAGTGAAGGGAACTGTTGTAAGGATAAGGATACTTTGCCTCCCCCACCCCCCAACTTTCTCCTCCCGCCTTTCCTCAATGCAGAGTTATCCTACAGAAAAGTTGTACAAGTCGTACTTGTAAACAATGGCCCATAATTTGAAGCAAAGGCATTCGCCGCTGGCCCTGAAGTAAGCTTTCCATAAAGATCTCGCAATCTCTGTGGCGAGAAGTTCGGCTTTTCCGATGTTCAGTTGAGATCAGTGTAAGTTACTGGGGGTCCCCTAGTGCGAGCTGCTGTGATGTCAACAAGCTGTCTAAGCAGCCAGTCATAATGCAGAATTCTCACAGAGCAGGAACCAGGAAGTGAATAAGCTCCTTTTATTCCAACTTTTTAAAAATTAATAGAGAGCAAAATAAAGATTGGGGCTCTCACGTGGGAAAAAGATAAATCTGAAATAAAGATGAACAGACTTTAAAAAAAGTTTTTTTTAAAGTTTCCTAAAAATTGTAATTTTTGTTAAAATGGATAAATTTAACACTCCACAAAATTAAAATGAGTTTTTCAGGACTATAACATTTGTTTAGCAGTCAGTAAGCTAATAAAACCCAAATGACACCTAATCCAAAAGGGTCTAACTTTTAATGGGGTATTGAACAGCAATATTACTGTGGAAAAGCCGAAGTTTTCATCAGTTTCACTGATTACCTTGATTGCCGGTGACACAGCGCAGCCAGCATCTGAACAATGAATGACTAACCACAACTTCAGGATTTTCGCATGCGCTAAATCCTGAAGTTGCAGTCAGTTTCAAAGGGGTAATAATAGCGTACGCTGTTAGTTCGCCATTATTACCCATCGCAAATTCTGGGCAAATATATTCAAATCATGCTGTATTCATACAAAGAAATGTTAGCAAGAATGTTACAAGTGAAAATAGCAGGATTATGCAAATGCCATGCTGCAAGAGTAAATGTACTGCAGGAAGAAATTTACATGGGTCAGTCAATGGCCCAGAAATTGATCTCGCTCTGTTCCCGCGGGGGTAAGGCTTCCCCGCGATCTCTCACTCCGCGTGTGCTTTTTCAGATCCAGCTCGCACGAACTTGATGTTCCAGACATCAGCTGGGCAGTGCTTGCGTATCCCACCGGCGTAGTGAATTTGTGCGAGCTGTGGGATCACGTGACTCAGTTAGAGCCAATGGCAGCACACCAGCTTCCATTCATAAGTTTCACATACGTGCAGTGAAATCTATGAATCTTACACCCCCCCAAAATAACAGCTAAACCTCAATTAAATTTTTTAAAAAAACCATCACATTAATAAAATAAGTATAGTTAAATAAATTAACCATTTTAAATAAAAAATTAAATTTTTGAAAAAATTTAAAATCTTTTAAAAAGTTATAAAAATAAACTTACCTGTCTTTAAAGTCTCTAAAAAAGATATACCTGTTAAAAAAAATTCAAAAAAATACTTAATTCACTACTTACCTTGTTAAAAGTGGGTCTTACTCCTTTTTCCATTTCTAAAATCTTCCGTCCTTACCTGCGCGTCCAAAGCACGAAGTGCACAGCGTGCGCGCAGCCTGTAGCGTGCACGCGATGCACCGAGGAACCGCCCCCTTTTCAAAAGACCAAGTGCCGCTTTTCAGCGCATGCGCAGGGCATGCAGAAAACCGGCAATTGGAGAGAGAATACGCGAGAGTACGCAGTGCGTACTCTCGCGCAGCGGGATGATGAATTTTTGGCCCATTATGTCTGAAGTAAAAGAGGAAATAGCAGAGGCCTTGACCATCATTTTTCAATCCTCTCTGGCTTCAGGTGTGGTGCCGGAGGACTGGAGGACTGCTAATGTGGTACCCTTGTTTAAAAAGGGAGAAAAGGATAGACCGAGTAATTACAGGCCAGTCAACCTAACCTCGGTGGTGGGAAAATTATTGGAAAGAATTCTGAAGGACAGGATAAATCTTCATTTAGAAAGACACGGATTAATCAAGAATAGTCAGCACGGATTTGTTAAGGGAAGGTCGTGTCTGACAAACTTGATTGAATTTTTTGAGAAGGTAACAAGGAGGGTAGATGAGGGTAGTGCATTTGATGGACTTCAGCAAGGCTTTTGATAAGGTTCCACATGGCAGACTGGTCACAAAGTTAAAAGCCCATGGGATCCAGGGCAAAGTGTCAAGTTGGATTCAAAACTGGCTCGGAGACAGGGAGCAGAGGGTAATGGTTGATGGATGTTTTTGTGACTGGAAGGCTGTTTCCAGTGGGGTTCCGCAGGGCTCAGTACTAGGTCCCTTGCTTTTTGTGGTATATATCAACAATCTTGACTTGAATATAGTGGGTATGATTAAGAAGTTTGCAGATGATACTAAAATTGGCTGTGTGGTTGATACTGAAGAAGGAAGCTGTAGACTGCAGGAAGATATCAATAAATTGGTCAGGTGGGCAGAACAGTGGCAAATGGAATTCAATCCAGAGAAGTGTGAGGTAATGCATTTGGGGAGGGCGAACAAGGAAAGGGAATACACATTAAATGGTAGGACACTGAGTAGTGTAGAGCAACAAAGGGACCTTGGAGTGCATGTCCACAGATCCTTGAAGGTAGCAGGCCAAGTAGATAAGGTGGTTAAGAAGGCATACGGAATGCTTGCCTTTATTAGCTGTGGCATAGAATACAAGAGCAGGGGGGTTATGCTTCAACTGTATAAAACACTAGTTAGGCCTCAGCTAGAGTACTGCGTGCAGTTCTGATCACCACATTACAGGAAAGATGTGATTGCACTAGAGAGGGTACAGAGGAGATTTATAAGGGTGTTGCCGGGAGTAGAGAATCTTAGCTATGAGGAAAGACTGGATAGGCTGGGTCTGTTTTCCTTGGAACAGAGAAGACTGAGGGGAGACTTTATTGAGGTGTATAGATAAAGTGGATAGAAAGGACCTATTTCCCTTAGCAGAAGGGTCAAAAACCAGAGGGCACAGATTTAAAGTAATTGGGGGAAGGTTTAGAGGGGATTTGAGGGGAAATTTCTTCACCCAGAGGGTTGTGGGGGTCTGGAACTCACTGCCTGAAAGGATGGTAGAGGCAGGAACCCTAACCACATTTAAAAAATGCTTGGATGTGCATTTGGGATGCTCTAACCTGCAGGGCTACGGACCAAGAGCTGGGAAGTGGGATTAGGCTGGATAGCTCTTTGTTGGCCGGCGCGGACACGATGGGCCGAAATGGCCGCCTTCCGTGCTGTAACTTTCTATGATTCTATTCTATGAAACTAGTGCTTTTAATTTTTAAAGGCAAAATGGTTGCACAATATGAGAGCACAAGATGCAACAGCAGGTGCACCACCCTTCTGCTACACTTGAAGGTATTCACAATATATGAGGGAAAATAGTGGATTTGTCAAGCAGGGAAATATCTTGAAAATATATGGAGACTGGAATACCAAAAAGAACTCATGGTAAATACTATATTAATCAGATATTTGATATGCACAATATGCCCATACACACTGTGTGCAATCCCCAGTAGTGCACATAATAACAATGAAGAACACAAATGCATATGTATGTATGTGTGCTTAGAATTTATCATTTGCTGTCTTCACAAATCACAAACAGAACCCAGTCAACCATCAGCTGCACCAAAGAGACTACACACGAACTGTCACTGGCTTAATACTAACTCTAACACAGTCCACAAGCAATGCGGGTAGTAATGGGAAGGCCCAGAATGAGAAGCTAAGTGCTGATGAAGAAGAGGTGCTAATGATGCTGATTGATGAGCTGCCAGCTGGTACAGGGCAAAGACCCAACATGCTACATAAGCCTCTTGAGTTGTATGGAGATGTGGACCTTAGCAGGTCTGCTTTCAAATGGAATGTTACAGCAGCGAGACTATGCTGAAGACTCACTTTCTCCCTGCACATAGACTTGGAAGATGGTCTGGGTAGTTTGGAGGAATCTAATACTAAATATGCCACCTATAAATGGAAGTCTTTCTTTACATAAGTGATGTTATGGAGCAACAGTTGTCTGCACTGAAGTCTGCAGTTGATCACATGGCAGCACCAGTGGTATCAGTAGTGGAGATTTCAGCTATTAACAAAACTGGATGCATTTCTCACGAACTGTTATCCTCCTGCTTTTCGACTTTGCAGTCAAAACTCTAAGATGCAATTCAACTTGATTAGAGAACAGTTACTGGCAGTCATGACAGAGAGATTTCAAAACCTCTCAGATGCTCAGTGCTGTTTGCTGCCATAGATCAGTGAGCATTGTGAATAGGTGCCCCGCATCCGTGGTATGTATGGAATAGCACAGGTGCAGTTAATTGCCACTCATACCAGCAATGGTTTTGTGCCATCATGTAACCAAAGCAGAAATGGCAGAAAGCACAATGGTTAGTCCCATAATGATTCTAGCACTGGAGACCACTGACACTGAATTCCTTCTGAAATGCCTCCCACTGCTGGGCTGAAACCAGTTAACCCAGCACAGACCAAGCACTTTCCTGGTCTGTATGTGCTTGAAGGTGTTCTCGTAGAATATTTGTATCCATTCTACGTGATGGGTTCCTAGGATTTTTATTATCTTTGATGGTTCAATAGTGTGATATCCAGGGTCTAGATGGTTAAAATCATGTCCACGACAGTGAATTACTTCAGTGAATTCCTCTGAATTGTCAAATGTACAGGAGGTGGTCTCAATTGTAACACATCTCTGATACAACCTCCGTTGTTTATAACTTTATCATTAATGTAAAACAGCCTCACTGTAACATTGGAATACTTCTAATACTGTATAATCTTAATGGCTTCTTAATGAACGAAGACACCATACAAAAACCTCTCCGTACAAATAGAACTCTCATAAGGTATTTTGCATGGTTCTCAGCAGGAAAGCAGTTCCTGTTTTGGGTATATCTATGTCCAAATGTTATTTTAATCAAAAGACTGCTGTTCTTCATCATTGTAATAAGTTCAGAGATTGGCTCTAATCACATTTATAATTGACATAAGTAATGCAACTTTTTTTTCGATTGAACATTAAATCCTCAGAAGATTTAAACAGAATTTAGAGGTCCTCAATATTTCAAAAGGCAGGTAAATGATGACTGACAATAGGTAATTATAACTTGCACTTCCAACCTAGATAATTATTATTTTCACAACCTAATGTCAGTGCCGTATATTAGAACCGGTTTCCACCCTCTGCTGCCTTTGTTGTAATTATTAGCCAGAATTGATTGCATGTCACTGTGCTGGTGCTTCAGAACTAAACAGCGTAATTTAATTTCCTGCATCATTTCTGAGTTCTGCTGGGTGATGAAAGCAGGCAGCAGAAGTAACCTCTGCCTGGTGGATGGTTGCACATTGATATAGCAACAGAGAATTGCACGCCATGATTCTCTTCACTCAGTTGGAATTGACAAGTCTTTGAATTTTCACACATCAGCTCCGGTGAGTAAGATCAGCAGCTGTGATGGGCTGGGAGATTTGTGAAGAGACTGTCAAAGTCTCTTAAGTTAATACTGAGAGGTAGAGGCAGGGGGGCAGAATTACTGGCATAAATTGAGTTCATTTTCTCAGCAGAAGAGGATGTTAATATTGTAAGATGATGAATACTGCGCCCTGTGGTCTCACTTTTGCAGTAGTTTTATCTATACAGCCTTAATTAGATGGTGCATCAGAGTAGCATAAAAAGGTCACTTCTGTGAGTGCATGTCGGGGCAGCAGGGGGCTGATAAGGCACTTCTGTAACTGGATACTGCCTTCGCAGGTCTAGAAAAGGATTGCTCCTGTGGCCACATGAAATGCCACATGAAATGGGTTTCCAATATGATTATCAATTAGTTACTTTCAAAGGGAATGATCCAGACCAGCAGTTCACTGGTTATCTTCCTTACTAGCTAATATAGCCAACTAATGTTAAAAGAAGTAGTGCAATAATTTTGATAAATATGATTAATTGTTAACTACTTTCTCATTCCTCTGTGTTAATTGTTTCGTCATTCATTCATATCACTCTGTCAGTGTCTGCTACCTTACTGTAGTCAGCGTAGACAACTAACAGATCTAACAAAGTTACGTGGAGAAGTCATTTTTTGAGAATCTTTTGATATTTCTTGTATCCTCAATCAGCTTATATTCCTCCCAGTTCTACTTCAGCTTTAGTTGTCAGTCCATAGATTAAACTTTGAACCATTCTCTGAGGATATCTATAAATAAATTAATTTTTTGAATCTTAAATTTATACAAATGAAAACATTTCATATTTCTTTCTGTAACATAAAATATAAAGTTATCTTTGTATTGTTCTGAGGGAAGTAATATCAGATTAAACAGGAAAAATTCCCTACCTTTGATTCCATATTTGTACTTCACACTTGTTGCAATAGACTTATTCGGCCAGAAATTCAATGGTGCCATCCCCAGTGTTCCCTCTAATTTTGTTTGGCCCTCCGCGGCTCCTCCTGGCCCATAATAAAGACACTTACCTCCTGGATCCAGTCCTTCCCACCTCCTTTTACCCGCCTGGATTCCCGAGGACCAGGAATCCTGGCTTTCATGAGTTAAAAATAAAAATGCTGTTAAAATGGAGACACACAATCTCCTTAAAAGATTTCAGTGACCAACCCGCCTCCTCGGAGCGGGTTGGTTGCCCGCCACCCCTCAACCCGCCTCTATTAAAGCAGGAAGTGGGCGGGTTGGAGGCGAGATGGGGTCAGGTTTGAGAACTTAAAATTTTAGCTTCCCACCCGCCCCCAACCCCTTGGGGTTAAAATTCCCCTCTTTGTTTCAGAAGTTAGGACAGAAAGTCCCGACGAGTCTGTCAATATTTTCAGGGGACCTGCTGCTGTCTCATGTTAACCAGTGAACTAGACAATGAAGCAATAAAAATTGGGGCTGTACTGTGGCAAGTACACTGGGGCTCCAAAGCATTGTGTCACGAAGTGTTGCATATGGGCTTACATTTATGATTTCCCTTCCTGGTGTTCTTGCTCTCAGCCATGATGAGTAAAGACCAGAAAATTATTTCTTTAAAAATCAACCAATTGGTCAACAACAAAATTATTGTTACACAAAGACTTCATATTAAAATCTCCAATTGCTTCATCAAATAAAGAATCTCACATATGATTAAATTCATAAATGGCATTAATAATCCAATAAATATGTCAACATCCAAAAATAAAATACAGCATCTAAGGATGAAGGTAAAACAATTTTGATTTGTTTTACTGAGGAACCTGCTAGAATATTGCTCTCTTTTAAAGTTCTCTGATATTAGGACGCTTTTTGGAGGAGTTAAATTAAAATAATAGTGTAAGATGTAACAGGGTTAGCTATTTGCTGTGAGATTAGATTTGTAGCATTAGGTCTCACAACTATTTGACTTCAGATCAGTTCTGAAATGACTTCAGCTTATTGGACTCAGATCAATATCCAAACTGCTAAAATTGCTAAATTAAAACTTGGCTTTCACATACATCTGTTGTCTCTTCAAAGTAAGATTTCTTAAAGAATGGAGAAACCGACTGTTGCGAAGGAAATCCAAATGCAGTTTCATTTTTAAACTGATCCAGGTTGAGTGAGTTAGACTTTTGGGATCAATACAACACTGACCCCTAGTGTCAGGTGGACTTGAAAATCATGGTAAAGGTGTGCTAATATTCGGCCTGAATTTGCGGTCGGAGGAAATGCCTCTGATCCGCAAATGAAATCCGCGCCGACCTTCTGCCTCGGTATCCACGGAGACTCGCGCTCCTGGGCCTCTACGCATAGACATGTGTAGAGGCCCACGTATCCCAGGGGCGCAGGTGGTACGCAAGCACCCCTGGGATGACGTGGGTCGGTCCAACCAATGAAAGAAGGGGGATCACATAAAAAAAACATATTTACATAGCAAATTTAAAAAAATTATATATTTAAAATTAATTAAAATACAATTTAATTAAACATTTAAAACAAAAATTAAATTTTTTGAAAAATAAATTTAAATGTTTAAAGGGGCTAAAAGTAACCTTAACTTATTTTACAGGTGTTTTAATGTTTAAATAATTGACAAAAAATTATTTTTATATTCATTTAAACTCTTACGCTGGTAAAAGCAGGCCTTATGCCTGCTTTTACCAGGCGTAAGAATTTCACGGGCATTTGCTGGGCAGTATAGTTGGGCAAATAGCGCAACTCTCTGCCAGTGGATGCCCTTTTCCCAGGGATGCGGAATTCTTGACAGACTGTAAGTTTCGGGTTTTCGTGCATACGCTTCTCGCGTAAAGACCTGGAACTTGCGGGGCCCTTACGGGCGCGTATGCACCAGAAAACATGAGCCATTGTGTCAAAGACAAGTGAAGCTAGGACCTAAAGTGACTTTTTTGATAGAGGAGAACATTTTTCCTCGCTCCATAATTGCAGGTACAACACTTCCTACCTTCCAAAGAAATGACTTTTCCCTTTAGTTAAAAATTCCTTTTCCATCTTCCAGAATATTTGTTCTGGTGATTGACTTATCTTTGCTAATGTTAATAATTTGCAGCTATAAGCTCATTTTTGATCTGTCAGGAGAAATCATTTTTGTAACTTTTGTTTCTTTGATCCGATCCACAAATGCTGACCCAAGACAAAAAAGACAAAAGGAAGACTGTTGGCTTTGAAATATTGGGGAAAATGCAACTGAGCCTTAAAATAAAATCAAAGTAAGGGAGAAATGCTTGTGTTCACTTCTGAAATAGGTGCATTTGCAAATAGGTACATCATTAAGCTCTTAATTTAGTTTAATATTATATATGAAGATCTGGATAAATGCACATCGCTATATGCCCAGTTCAAAACAGTCTGTCAAAATATTTGAGGTGGCAATAAACCATGAACAGCCAAGAACTGTATTTTGTTGTGAATATTTCCAATGAGTTATAGATCTTTTACTGGTAATCAAAACAAAACTAACTGAAAAAATTAGTGGTATGGAAACTATATATTAAATTGTACAAAAGACAACAAGTTCCTATATAATGTATAACCTCCTCTGAAGGAAGCTCACTTAGTCAAAAGCATATAGGAACTCTAAAATAAACAACCAATAGTTCAGCATAGAAGGAGGCCAAATACAGTTCTTGGCTGTTCATGGTTTATTGCCACCTCAAATATTTTGACAGACTGTTTTGAACTGGGCGTATAGCGATGTGCATTTATCCAGATCTTCATAGATAATATTAAACTAAATAAAGAGCTTAAGTCTCCACTGGCTCTTTTGAAGAGCAGTCCAGTTAGTCCCACTCCCACGCTCTTTCCCCATATCCCTGCAATTTTTTCTCCTTCAAGTATTTATCCAATTTCCTCTTGAAGGCTACTATTGAATCTGTATCCACCACCCTATCAGGCAGTGTATTCCAAATCCTAAACACTCATTGCGTAAAACAATTTTTCCTCATGTCGCCTCTGTTTCCTTTACCAATCACCTTAAATCTGTGCCCTCTGGTTATCGACCCTTCAACCATGGGAAAAAAATTCTCTTTACTTACTCTATCTAAACCCTTCATGATTTTAAACACCTCTATCAAATCTCTTAGCCTTCTCTGCGCTAAGGAGAACAACCCCAGCTTCTCCAGTCTATCCATGTAACTGTAATCCCTCATGCCTGGAACCATTCTAGTAAATCTCTGTCCCCTCTCCAAAGCCTTCACGTCCTTCCCAAAGTGTGGTGTCCAGAATTGGACACAATACTCCAGCTGGGGCCAAACTAGTGTTTCTTTAGGTTTAGCATAACTTCCTGGCTTTTGTACTCTATGCTCTATTTTTCAAGCCATATGCTTTATTATGTGCTTTGCTAACCTGTCCTATCACCTTCAAAGATTTGTGCACAAACACCCCCAGGTCTCTTTGTTCTTGCAAAATTGTACCATTTAGCATGTATTTATTGTCTCTCCTCATTCTTCCTACCAAAATTTATCACCTCGCACTTTTCTGCGTTGAATTTCATCTGCCATGTGTCTGCCCATTCCACCAGCCTGTCCATGTCTTCTTGAAGTCTATTACTAGCTTCCTCACTGTTTACTACACTTCCAAGTTTCGTGTCATCTACAAATTTCAAAATTGTGCCCTGTACCCCCAAGTCCAGGTCATTAATGCATATAAAAAACAGCAGTGCTCCTAGTACCTCCCACCAGTTTGAAAAACAGTCATTCAACACAATTTCTGTTTTCTATCCCTTAGCTAATTTTGTATCCATGCTGCTGCTGCCCCTTTTATCCCATGGGCTTCAATTTTGCTAACAAGCCTAATATGTGGTACTTTATCAAACACCTTTTTAAAGTCCATATACAGAGCAACAACTGTACTGCCCTCATCCACCCTCTCTGTTAACTCATCAAAAAACTCAATCAAGTTAGTCAAACACTTATTAGTCCAAGCTTGTCCAAGTGGTTGTTAATTTTCTCCAGGATTATTGTTTCTAAAAGCTTCCACACCACCAACATTGAACTGACTGGCCTGTAATTGCCAGGTTTATCCTTCTCCCCTTTTTTGAAAAGGGTGTAACATTTGCAATCCTCCAGTCCTTTGGCACCACCCCTGTATCTAAGGAGGATTGGAAGATTGTGACCAGCACCTCCGCAATTTCTACCCTTACTTCCCTCAGCAACCTCGGATGCATCCTATAAGAAGAATATCTCATAAAACATTTTGAGTGTGGTCTGTGGGGTAGTAATAGTGTAAAGGGCAGAGTGGGGGAACAATTTCTGAAGTGTGTTCAGGAGAACTTTCTTGATCAGTATGTTGCCGGCCCAACAGGGAAGGAGGCATTTTTGGATCTGGTTCTGGGGAATGAGGTGGGTCAAGTGAAGCAAGTGTCAGTAGGGGAACATTTAGGGAACAGTGATCATAGTATCTTAAGGTTTAGATTAGCTATGGAAAAGGACAGGGCGCAATATAGAGTAAAAATACTTAATTGGAGGAAGGCATGTTTCAGTGGGTTGAGAATAGATCTGGCCCAGGTAAATTGGAATCAAAGATTGGCAGACAAAATCTCTGACCCCCGTAGACCCACTGCTCGCCTCGGTGACCCTTCGGGGTTTGCAGCCTTCGGGAAACCCGCACTTGTGTGGGTGAAATGGGGATAATCCTCTTATCTGCCTGTTAACTACCTGTTAACAGGCAGTTAAGTGGCTGTAATCCCCTTCCCGCCTCCAGGAGATGGGACCCGGCGCGGGTCGGCTACCCGCCTCCTGGGAAGATGGCACAGAGGCGGGTTGAGGGCAGGATGGGTACCCGCCCCCAGATTCTGCCATTTTCCCGGCAGTCCCGCCTCCAAACCCGCCTCCCCAGGGCTGGCAAGATCGCGCCCACTGATTCGGCCTCAACTGGAGTCCAATTCTGGGCACCACCTTTTAGGAAGGATGTCAAGGCCTGAGTGAGGGTGCAGAAAAGATTTACGAGAATGTTTCCAGGGATGAGGGACTTCAGTTACATGGACAGGCTAGAGGAGCTGGGGTTGTTCTCCTTAGAGCAGAGAAGGTTGAGAGGAAATTTGATAGAGGTGTTCAAAATCATGAGGGGTCTAGACAGAGTAGATAGAGAGAAACTGTTCCCATTGGCAGAAGGGTCGCAAACCAGAGGACACAGATTTAAGGTGATTGGCAAAAGAACCAAAGGCAACATGAGGAAAATCTTTTTTACGCAGTGAGTAGTTAGCATCTGGAATGCACTGTCTGAAAGGGCGGTGG
Organism: Squalus acanthias; assembly: GCA_030390025.1. NCBI lineage: Eukaryota > Metazoa > Chordata > Chondrichthyes > Squaliformes > Squalidae > Squalus > Squalus acanthias. The sequence continues at coordinate 58,345,232 of CM059431.1, read as the reverse complement.
AGGCTTGATGTTTGGTAGTGGGGTCATGGTCATGGTCCAGGGGGAGGTAGCAGGAGGTGTCGAAGAGTTGGCGTTCAGCTTCCACACGGTAGAGGTCAGTCTCCAACACCTCCTCCTACCTCCCCCTGGACTATGACCCCATTACCAAACATCAAGCCACTGTTTCCAAGACTGTCACTGACCTCATCTCCTCTGGAGATCTTCCCTCTATGGCCGCCAACCTCATAGTCCCCCAACCCCGCACAGCCCGCTTCTACCTCCTTCCCAAGATCCACAAACAGGACTGCCCTGGTCCACCCATTGTTTCAGCCTGTTCTTGCCCCACGGAATTTATCTCTTCTTATCTCGACTCTATTTTTTCTCCCCTTGTCCAGTCTCTTCCCATTTACATTCACGACTCTTCCGACGCCCTCCGCCACTTTAACAGTTTCCAGTTTCCTGGCCACAACCGTCTCCTTTTCACTATGGACATCCAATCCTTCTACACCTCCATCCCCCACCAGGACGACCTGAGGGCGCTCCGCTTCTTCCTTGAACAGAGGCCCAACCAGTCCCCATCCATCACCACCCTCCTTCGCTTGGCTGAACTTGTTCTCACATTGAACAACTTCTCATTTGACTCCACTCACTTCCTCCAAATTAAAGGTGTTGCTATGGGAACCCGCAGGCCTGCCTTTTTATGGGATATGTGGAACATTCTTTGTTCCAGTCCTACTCAGGTCCCCTCCCTCACCTCTTTTTCCAATACATCGATGACTGTATCGGTGCCGTTTCTTGCTCTCGCCCTGAATTAGAAAAGTTCATTCACTTTACTTCCAATTTCTACCCTTCCCTCACCTTCACATGGTCCATCTCCGACTCTTCCCTTCCCTTCCTTGACTTCTCTGTCTCCATTTCTGGCGATAGGCTATTGACAAACATCCACTACAAGCCCACTGACTCCCACAGCTACCTGGACTACACTTCCTCCCACCCCGCTTCCTGTAAGGATTCTATTCCATTCTCCCAGTTTCTCCGTCTCCGCCGCATCTGTTCTGACGATGCCACCTTCCATACCAGTGCTTCCGATATGTCTTCCTTTTTCCTCAACTGAGGATTCCCCTCTACAGTGGTTGACAAGGCCCTTGACCGTGTCCGTTCCATTTCCTGCACTTCTGTCCTCACCCCTTCCCCTCCCTCCCAGAACCACGATAGGGTTCCCCTTGTCCTCACCTTTCACCCCACCAGCCTCCACATTCAACGGATAATCTTCCACCATTTCCGCCACCTCCAACGTGATCCCACCACCAAACACATCTTCCCCTCAGCTCCCCTTTCAGCATTCCGAAGGGACCGCTCCCTCCGAGACACCCTAGTCCACTCCTCAATCACCCCCAACAGCCCTTCCCCTTCGCCTGGCACCTTCTCGTGCAAGCGCAGGAGATGCAACACGTGCCCTTTTACCTACTCCCTTCCCACTGTCCAGGGCCCCAAACACCCCTTCCAGGTGAAACAGCGATTTACTTGTACTTCTTGCAATTTAGTATACTGTATTCGCTGCTCACGATGCGGTCTCCTCGACACTGGGGAGACCAAACGCAGATTGATAACCGCAGTGCGGAACACCTCCATAAGGGTGACCCCGAGCTTTCGGTCACTTGTCACTTTAATTCTCCGTTTCACTCCCACTCTGATCTCTCTGTTCTTGGCCTCTTGCACTGTTCCAATGAAGCTTTACAGCCTTCTGGACTCAACATTGAGTTCAACAATTTCAGACTATAACCCCTGCCCCCATTTTTCAGGCTGTTTATGATTTTGCCATCCCCATTTGCAACATATAATCTTCCTGCCTCCTACCCTAGCACAGAATGTTCCTTCCTCCCCTCCCCTCCCCCTTTCCCTGCCTCTGCACCTGCTTAAAACCTGTTACATCTCTAGCCTTTTCCAGTTCTGACGAATGGTCCCAGACCTGAAACGTTAACTCTGTTTCTCTCTCCACGGATGCTGCCTAGCCTGCTGAGTGCTTCCAGCATTTTCTGTTGTTATTTCATCAGTGAAGCTGTTGTGAATGAGCAGTTCAGGTGATTATCAACAATGAAAAGTAAATGAGTGTTTCACTGTAGTTGATCATGTGTCCAATTCATAGCAAGGACTGAAAGTGAAGAGAAAAGGTATTTTTACCTCGACTTGATGACTGGTTCTTAGTTACAGCAGAAGAATGCATCATGATGTCAAGGCAACGAGGACATGCAGAATATACTCTTGTGTTGCACATTGTACCCGACTATGTCTGACTTGTTCTGTAGTTGTTTCTATTAGTTTACATTTTTTCCAACTTCTCCCCCCTCCTCTCTTTAAGATGATAGCCTCAATTTTCTTTCATCGGCAAAATCTACAGCAAAATGAATATTGGTTGGTTTTTAAAAGGCTCAGATGGAAATGTAATGCTTACACGCATCTCACAGATCACCTCATTAGCACAATTTAAGGTGCAGATTTGGATGGGTCGAAGAAGCATTCTAGTGATGATGGCGGAATGTGTGTAAATGGAACTTGGAGCGAGGGGGACAATTAAAGGGCAGTGTCACACTAGGGTGTAGAGATTCGCATATCTCTAGTAAACAGGATCGAGTGCAAACCAATACAGTGGGTATATTGGCCCAGATATTCCGATCGCAGGCCTCCCGCGGGCGGAGGGCTGCGATCTGGAAAAATCTGCACCCTTACCTGAGGGCTCCTGGGAGGCGCACAGTTCCGCTGCTGGGCCTCTCCCAACTGCCGGTGCGCAGGGCCCACGTATCCCAGAGGCGCAGGTGGTTCGCAGCGTCCCTGGGATCATGTGGGCCATGGGGAGCCAATCAGAGAAGGGAATCTCCCTTCATACATTTGACAGGAAGACCTGTCAAATATATGAATAGAGATCACCCCCAAAACATAGTAAAACTTCAAATATTTTTTTTTTTTAAATCACATTTTTAAAATGACTTGAAATTACATAAATTAACTATTTTAAACAAAAATTAAAATTTTTGAAAAAAATAATTAACGTTTTTAACGGGGCTAAAAATAAACTTACCTTTCTTTAAAGTATTTTTAAATGATAAATCAGTGGAATTTTTTTTTAAACTTTTTTTCAACTCTTATCCTGGTAAAAGCAGGCCTTACGCCTGCTTTTACCAGGTGCAAGAATTGTAAGTGTTTTATGAGGGCGGAGGGTCTCCAAAAAGCGGAACTATCCGCCCACAGAGGCCCTTCTCCAGGGCAGCCGGAGGATCTGTCAAGAGCTTTCTTGACAGATCGGAAATGCTGGTTTCCAGCGCATGTGCAGTGCATGCCTGAAACCGACATTTCCGATGTCCCTTTGGGTGGGTACACAGCGCGTACACACCCGTAGGGATCGGAATATCCGGCCCATTGTGTTTAATCGGAGTTTAGGACAGAATATAACACACTAGTAATACAGCAAAAACATACGACCGTGACAGCAGCTGGTACCGGACCCGATCGGACAGACGGCTGGCGTGCACGAACAACTCTTATTCGTTCTCCTTCTTGTCTCACGTGTCTCTCTCTCTCTTTCTCTGAACCAACCAAGAGTGTTAGACTAGAGTCCACATGGGTCCACTCTCTGAAGAGTGTTAGACCACCATTTCCACTCTTGGGAGCCCCTCGCACCACAGTCTGAACTAAGAGTTCTTTAGCTCTTCCATTTATTCACTTTTTAGGGGTGGTAAAATAATGGACAAGCCCATTTAACCGATAGAGGTTCCCCTTAAAACAAGGTGCCCACTGGCACGTCGAGTTCTTTGTCTAAACCCTCAGATGAAGACCCTCCTTCAAGGGGTCTTCACAACCATTACACATGCTTTCTGTACTTGACCAATCATGACCTTACAGCATCTTGAGGACTGTCTTCCCTTATCTCATCCAGCCCTTTCCTTCCAAAGCAATAGTCTCTTACCTCATCCTGTCTTGGCCCCACTGGGTCAGTCAGTGCGTGTACCAGGCACAGTTTTGGGTCATTAAATCAGAGGCCCAAGCCAGAGCTGTCTTACTCAACCAACCGCCATCCAAACTATCTCCCCTTAATCTAACAGACTATTCCATTCTGAGATGGTACCTTAACTCCCATAAATTCCTTCTATTCTATGTCCTTTATGCTAATGAACTTTTAATTATCAGTTCTGTTAAACAAACTCCAAATTCTACCTGAGCATTATAATATGGTTATTAGTAATAATGGAAGAAACATAGGTTGGGTCTTCATTAGCCAAATTAAAGATACATTAACAAAGTCAAAACCCTAACTTACAAACAACAGACAGCTAGCCTGGCAGGGCAAGGCCATGCTATGGGCCCCTGTGTGGAATGTTATGCCTCATCCAATCTAACTATGACATTTTGTCTCAAAGTTTAATACAAGCCTCCAGGAAAACGAAACTTACACAGTTCCAGTAAAACTCAACTTAAACATTAACCCCTTACTTGTCTCGATCAGAAACATACAATCATTTAAACACATTTTTATTTGTGTTACAGTTTCATTCGCACAACCATATATATTTTTAGGCACCCCTATTTTCTAACAAGGGGGACAAAATTTGTGAAAACCTTTGCAGAGCCTCAAAGGCATTTCCACCTGTTAGTAGTCTTTACCAAAGTTGAAGCAGCAAGGACTAAGAAGCAACAGGCAAAAATGAAAAGAAAAGAACCTGCAGATGCAGCTTTGATTCTGCAGGCCAGCGAGAGACCCACACAACCCCCTACCCTTATTTAATTAATAGCCGCCAAAGTGGAGATGGTTCTGCATGATTGGATGTGGGTGTGCCACTGCATAGAAACATAGAAACTAGGAGCAGGAGTAGGCCATTCGGCCCGTCGAGCCTGCTCCACCATTCAGTACGATCATGGCTGATCATCCAAATCCAGTACCCTATCCCTGCTTCCTCACACAGAATCCCCATCGAGCCTGCACCGACACATATCCCACCCTATCCCCGTAACCCCACGTATTTAATTCCCCCTAACATATCCCATCCTATCCCCGTAACCCCACATATTTAATCCCCCCCTAACACTAAGGGTCAATTTATCATAGCCAAATCAACCTAACCCGCACATTTTTGGACTGTGGGAGGAAACCGGAGCACCCGGAGGAAACCCACGCAGACACGGGGTGAATGTGCAAACTCCACACAGACAGTCACCCGAGGCTAGATTCGAACCCGGGTCCCTGGCGCTGTGAGGCACCAGTGCTAACCACTATGCCACCGTGTTGCACCATCCCCTAGGATTGCAGCATGCCTGCCAGGCGATGGGGGGAAGATTCAGGCCACAGATGTCTGTTACTGTCACTGCTTGTGATAGCCCTGCGCTGTGTGATAGCTGTAAGTGTTCTTGCATCAGATAATACAGCACTGCATCTGCTTCTCTGCTGACACAGACCCTGAGAAAATAGTTCTCCATACCACTGCCAATTACATGTGCCAAGCTCTGCAGAAATAGTGTTACGTCTTGGCTGGTATACCCACTCAGGCTGCAGTGGCTCTTGATCAGTTTGGCATGCTTTTTTCATGCAGTAGCATTGAAAGTATGATGCACTGTGATTGGAGTGTTTACGAGGCAACATGCTACATTCACATATTCTAGTGATGCCATTGGCATCCTATGGGATGAGGAGTCTCCACCAGCACTAATCATCTGCCAAAACAAGGTATGTTCCATTGTGTCTGCTAATGCGAGTGTGCAGGTACCAGTGGAGCGGGGGTGGGGATTGGAGTGGGTGGGGGGTTGGGCACAGAACACCTCTCCTGCAGCCTGATCTGCTTGGCATCCTTCCATCGGTCCTCCTCTTCTTCGCAATACCTCAATGGCTAGTAAATTCCCATTGGTGCCAGTAATATTGCTGGGGGAAAAGTAGGTATTTTACAAGAATTAACACAAAAGGCTCCTGAGTGCCAAGGAAAGAAAAAGAAGAAAAATGGTTAAGAATTGCTGAAATCCACTTACCTTTGTATTACTGCATACTTTCCAAGACTTCCAATATAACCTAGCATTCTTGGACTTCCATTTCAAAGGGGCATAATTATCTTTTGATGTTCTGCACGCCAGAACAGCAGGAGTGAAGTGCAGATTGAATAGGCCCCCAAATTCCATTGTAATGAAGTACCCACCTGTTATAGAATGATCCTTCAGTTGGTCTCAGCCACGGAAAAATGTGTCAGCCACAAAGTGGGTGGGATTCTAGGAGGGATACTTCTGCCATTTTCGGTCTCCAGCTGCCTAAATACTGACCCAAAATCAGGCAGTATTTGTAGAAACATCGAGATTATTGACGGCTGTACCTTGCCCAAGTGGCCATTCAGGATATTGAAGTGGAGAGGACAACTGATGCACTTAACAGCGTGGATTCTTGATGATCAGGAGCGGGAATCCTCGTTGTTTTCCACACCCCCCCCCCCTCCCCCCAACCCCCCACTCCCTTCACCTCCATTCCCTAGCCCAGGAATTCGGAGGTCAATTATAGCATTGTTACTACTGCCCACCTGAAATCAGCGATTTCAGCAAAAACTGGTGATCAATCTTGGTCCATGTGGCTTAGTGCTGCTCCAGACCATGCCTTGATCCACCAGGCTACTGGAAGACCTTGTTCTGTGGTTTTATGTATTTTCAGTGAATTCATCCTTTGTGCAGACTGGACGTCCCCGCTTTATTTAGGCCAAATTTTGGGGAAGTTTGATGACATTCCAACAATGAAGATTTTTTATATTTAATTGATGAAAAACCTTTACTCATGGAATAACTGCTCATTTTAATAAATTGTTCTTTGACCCATCAGGGTTGATTCAAACAGTAATTCAACTCCTAACTTAGTGCACCTATGAACATTGTTGCTTAGTAAGAGCTTGTCATCTTAAAAGGTATTAAACAAGCTGTAAATGTCAGATGTCTTTGTGTTTCCTGAGACACTTGCCAGGACTCCTAATCTTGCACTGATACACGTGGTTCATGCATACTGTTGTTTGTAATGGTGTGCAGAACAATATGATCCGCAATTACGACTTCATGGCTGACTGTTTACTATTTATTTTCTTGCTTGTAGGCAAGACAACATATTGGACGATAATTTGCCGTCAGCGGCGAAGCAAAGGTGCTCGCCACTGGCCCCAAAGAAAGCAGCCCACAGAGATCTCACAATCTCTGTGGCGAGAAGTTTGCCTTTTTCAACGTTCAATTGATTGCAGCGCTCTGTCATGGGAATTCCCAGCGAAGAGCTGCTGTGATGTCAGCAAGCTTTTTAAGCAGCCAATCACATTGAAGAATTCTCACAGACAGGAAACCAGGAAATGAGAAGCTGCTTTTATTCAGACTTTTTAAAAGTGTTACAGAGAGCGAAATAAAGATTGGGGCTAAAATGTGATGAACAAACTTGAAAAAAGTATCATAATGGAGAAATTTGACACTCCACAAATATAAACATTCATTTTTCAGGGTCAGAATTTTTGTTTAACTGTCAGTACGCTGTTAAAACCCCAGTTACACCTCTTTCAACAAGGCTTAAAAGTGAATGGTGTATTTAACAGCAATGTTAGCATGGAAAAGCACAAGTGCGAGAAATTGGGCTCCTTTGCGCCTCCCGGGGCACAAATGGGTTTTCGACCAGGTGTACCCATATCACTGCCTCCCGCTAAATTCGGCAGGAGTTTTGCTGCGGCAGTAAAACATTGCGACTTGATCTCCTGCGCCCGGAGGTTGTGACGACCTTGTCGTGCGCAGCGCCCTGGATGAAAAATTCCCTCTCGCCCCCTGCTTGTGTGCCTGCAGTTAACAACGACAGGTAGAGGAGGCGGCTTTCAGTCGGATGTCTGCTGGAGGAGCGCTATTTAAAGGCGTCCACATCCGGTTTAGTTTTGTCGGCCAACAATGCTGCGTTGTTAGTTTCACATAGGCAAAGAGGCCTTTTGACCAATTTGAGCATTTTGCATTTCAACGAGTGTTCTGGCACATAAAGATTATTGAGTTTCATTGGGGGGAGATTTGTAAGTGCAATATTTGGATCCTTTCATGGGGCTGTACTGGCACTGGACCTCGTCCTCCAGCGTCAACGTCAGAGGCAACTGAGGCACAGAGAAAGATTGCAAATGTGGCCAGAGGTAGGAGGACCAACAGGGCTCTCAACAGGAGGCCTAACCACCCAGGGTATTCCGGCAGCAGTTCTCCGACATGAATTTCACTGAGGACCAGTGTGTTAGAAGGCTCCGCTTCAGCAAGGACGTGGTCACAGAGCTCTGCCACCTCCTGCAGCCAGACCGCGAGCCTCAGATCAGGACCACCACGGCTCTCTCAGTGGCAGTCAAGGTCACCATCGCCCTCAATTTCTACACCAGCGGATCATTCCAGTGTGACAGGCGACATCTCCAACAGTTTGCTGTCCATTGCTGCATCCGTGAGGTCACAGATGCTCTGTACAGAAGGAAGATGGGACTACATTTCCTTCCCCATGACCAGAGAGAAACAGCGCGAGCGTGCATGTGGCTTTGCCCATGGTGCAGGGCACCATTGATTGCACCCACGTCACTTTGTGGGCACTTCATAACAATCCTGAGGTAATCTGTAACCACAAAGGCTACCACTCACTTAATGTGCAGTTGGTGTGCGACCACACATGGAGAACCTGGCAGCAGCAGAGCTGGTGGAAGGTTGCTGAGTGTCGGTGCCAGAGACTACAGAAGGCCTTGCAGGATGCCCTTGACCAGCTCTGCATCTGGAAGGCCTGGCTGTACACTGCACCACCTCAGGCTGGGCGGTGGCAGTCTGGGCTGGCTGGATGACAGGCAGCGACAAGTGCAATGGTGGAGTGGCAGTGGTGGGAGCAGGAATGCTGTCATCCTGAGAGAGGACAGCAGGTTCCTGCACCACTGACCCACTGGCACTCCCCCGGGGCAGCACCTCAGCATCCCTAGCAATCTGCTGGAGCACAGATTGATGGGCTGCTGTGACACCAGAAGATCCCCGGTGGACTGTGGTGGACCCAGAGACGATGGCAGCAGTCAGAGCTTTCATGGCATCAAGCTGAGATTGCATGAGAGCAGTCTGAGAGTTGATGGCAGCAACCATTGACTGCATTACAGCACTAAGATGTTGCTATCACTTCCACCTGTGCTGCAATGGAAGCTGCCACATTGCCCATGACATGCGTCATGAGTTCTGGATCCGCACGGTCTCTCTGGGAGTCCACCATCCTCTGCACAGTGTAAATGATGGGCTCCATGGTGTGCACAGAGCTCTGTGCAATGTTGGAGGCGGACTCCTCTATGCTCCTTACCATTGCCGAGAGGCTCTCGAGCACCCTTGCCATTGCACCTATCATCTCAGTGTGCATGGCCATCACCCTTCTTGTGAACACCTCCTCATCGAGGTCCTCCTCTGAATCGTGTGCAGCAGAACTCACGCGCGAACTCGCCCTCCGGGGAGCTGGCTCCCGAGCTACCCTTTCCCCCTGGCCTTGCTGCAGCCTGCTTGTCCCCAGTGCATCACCTAGTGCAGACCCCTCCACTAAACTTGCCTCTAAGATCATGTAGTGCCAGTATCTGAGGTGGTGCCTGCGGGTGAGAGATGCAGTGACGTGGTGCTTTGCTCCTCCTGCTCTTCTCCTTCCTCACTCTCAGTGGGAGATTCAGGGACAGGCTGGTCAGCTGGTTGCTGATTATCTGAAAGCATAAAGGCACAACACTCGCGTTAAGGTGAGGGCAGGGGGGCAGGAATGGAGCAAGGAATGCAGACATTCTCAGGAGGTGGAAAGTGAGAAAGGTTTGTGGTGTGATGGGGAAGTGGGATGAGAGAAGGAGAGGGGCTGATGATACCGTTTTTGCCCCCAACCCGGGTCGCGTCGCCGACGGCCATGGCACCCATGACCTGCTGCCCAATGAGTCGAAGCACTCGCTCCTCAAGGTCTGAGAACTGCTGCAGCTGCGCATCACCCCCGCCTGTTCTCTGCTGCTCCCTTCTATTGTGAGCCATCTTAGCCTGCAAGAGAACCAAATGTGTTTGAGTCAGAGTCCAGCTATGTGTTTGGGAGATATGCCTGCTGTCGTTGAATAGCTGTGACTGTAGGCAAGGTGAGATGTGGATGTGAGTTTCAGTAGGTGAAGATGTTTGGTGGGTGAGTGGTGGCGGTGTGGTTCTTTGTGCAGTGTGCACAGACTGAGGTTCAGGTGCTGGTATGTAGGAGCTGTTGAAGCATGTACTCACCTTGACCACCCGACTGAGGTCGTTGAATTCCTTGCGGCACTGTGTCAGGCTGCGTTCCACCACACTACTGGCCAAGACCTCCTGGGCCACTTCCTTCCACATTGCCCTGAACACCTGAGGCAATGGCCTCCTTCCAGTGGCTGGGAACAGCATTGCCCTCCTTCGCTCCACTCCAGCCACCAATGCCTCCAATGCCACGTCTGTGAACTGACGAGCTCTCTCCCTGGGAGTGGGAACAGCCGTAGCTATCGGGGGATTCACTTGCTCGCAGGACGCCTCAAAGCCAGCAATGCTGAAAATGAGCATCTGCACAATGATGCAACCTCCCCTTTAAGAGCTGGAAGGAACCAGTGTGAAGGATCATTGCTGAATGCATTGCACCTGAAATTCATTAGCACTCTGCTAGTAACATCCCTGTAGCACCCCACTGAGCTTGTTTGTGCTTGATTTAGCATCCCACTTCCTTCCTGGGGCGCTAACACCCAATTTAGTAGAAGTTCAGAATCCTTAGCGCCTGGCGCTAAATTTTCAAAATTTCCAAAGTTAGCGCCCCAAACGGGGTGATACCCAATTTCACCCCCCAAGTTTTCATCAGTTTCACAGTGCAGCCTGTGTCAGAGCAGTGAATGACTGACCACAACTTCAGGATTTCCATGTTTAGATGTGCATGCGCTAAATCCTGAAGTTGCGGTCAGTTTCAGAGGGGTAATGACGGCGAGTGCTGACAGTTCGCCATCATTAACCACTGCAAATTCTGGGTCATGACCTTTAAGCAGAGGGAGTCTAAAGAACTAGCAGTTTACCCTACAGAACCGGTTATCCAGGAAGGAACAATTTAAACCTTGCCACAGTGTATCAGAGTTATGTTTGTTTAGCCAGTATGTCTTTGCACCTTGAAGTACTATAGTCATATGGAAGACAGATGGACATGTCTGGTCTCTTACCTCCACAGTCATTAAATTGAACTCTGCTTCTGGTCATATCATAGAGAAAGAATCACAATAGACTTTAATAACTGTTGGGATGCAGCTATTATTCAATTCTGTGGAGTGCCAGTGATGGATATTTTATTCAGTTGTCTATTACAATCTGCCATCAGCATCTGTTCAGTCTTTGTCCACAACGAAGATTCTTTGTAATGTGTTTATACCTTTATAAATAGCTTGCGTTAAAAGGATAGGTTGGAGAGTAGCATTGCCTCAGAAGCTGTGGTTCTTGTGCATTTTATTATTTATAATTGAACCAGAAATGTTCAGAAAAAATGTCTGCATTTCTTATACAGTACAGCATCAGTGGGACAATTATCTGACTATTCATGAAGGTTTTCAACAATGTGGCAGCTGGCTTGGGTTTGGAGGAATTTAGTTGTTGTAAATTACTTATTTCAATTGCTGTATTATTCATATGCTGTTTAGATATGTGTTTGTGTTTTTCATAACTGGCTTGTGACTGAAGACTAAGCGACAGATGATTTGTTAGTGCACTGACCCTAATAAAATAGCTTTTCTTTTTAATTCTACCAGAGCAGGATGTTTACCATCACTAATCTGCAGTAGTTATTGTTTTAATCTTTTTTAATATTGGTTATTACTGCAATTTATGACTGTTGGAAAATTTGTAGCATTTGTCAAATCAAATACACAAATTATATACCAAGAACATTCACTACATTAGAAGACCACCACTATTATTACCATATCTGGTGTTACCTCAAATGACAATCAGTAACAGTGGTACAAAAACAATTGTCATCGACAAATAGTAAAGTTCTGATAAATTAGGGATACTGTTTTCTACCCTTTGTTAGCTTATGTGAATGAATGAGATTTATCTCTTGCCTTTGCTCATAAGTAAGGGTGCTCATTGAGATGATGGTCTTGATCCAATAATACATCTTTATGCACAGCATTGTCCAGAATTCAGTTTTAGGCTTTTATGCTCAATTTACAGTGGCAAAAGTTAGTTGAATTCATCTCAAAATCCACTATAAATTTCTTGAATAATGTATTCCAAATTGTTAAATTATAGGTAATAGATTTCAGATGCTGTGGTGGATGGGGTGGTCCCAGTTCCTATTGGCAATCTTTCATCATGAAAGAAAGCAGTGCCTGTATCTCGGCACTGACGCTGGGTAGCTGCGCATGTCAAGACCACATATAACAACAACAACTTGCATTTATATAGCACCTTTAACTTAGTAAAACATCCCAAGGTGCTTTAGAGGAGCATTATCAAACAAAATTTGTCACCGTGCCACATAAGGAGATATTGGGACAAGTGACCAAAAGCTGGTCAATGTGGTAGGTTTTAAGGAGCATCTTAAAGGAGGAGATAGAGATAGAGGCAGACAGATTTAGGGAGGGAATTCCAGAGCTTAGGGCCCAGGCAGCTGAAGGCACGGCCGCCAATGGAGGAATGATTAAAACCAGGGATGCGCACAAAGCCAGAATTGGAGGAGTTTAGAGATCTCGCTGAGTTGTAGGGCTGGAGGAGGTTACAGAGTTAGGGAGGGGCGAGACCATGGAGGGATTTGAAAGCAAGGATGAGAATTTTAAAATCAAGGCATTGCATGACTGGGAGCCAATGTAAGTCAGCAAGCTTTTGGATGATGGATGAATGGGACTTGGTGCGAGTTAGAATACGAGCAGCAGAGTTTTGGATGAGTTCAAGTTTATAGAGGGTGGAAGATGGGAGGCCAGCCAGGAGAGCATTGGAATAGTCAAATCTAGATGTAACAAGGTTTCAGCAGCAGATGAGCTGAGGCGGGGCAGAGATCGGCAATGTTATGGAGGTGGAAATAGACGGATATGTGGTCAGAAACTCATCTCAGGGTCATATAGGATGCCAAGGCTCAGCCTCAGACAGTGACCAGGGAGAGGGATGTAGTTGGTGGATAGTTTGTGATGGGGACCGAAGACAATGGCTTTGGTCTTCCTAATATTTAGTTGGAGGAAATTTCTGCTTATCCAGGACTGGATGTCGAACAAGCAGCGTGACAAATCAAAGACATTGGAGGGGTCAAGAGAGGTAATGGTGAGGTAGAGCTGGGTGTCATCAGTGTCATCACCTGATGTGTTTTTGGATGATGTCGCCGAGGGGCAGCATGTAGATGGGAAATAGGAAGGGGCCATGGATAGATCCATCTACAAGATGCACTGCAGCAACTCGCCAAGGCTTCTTCGGTTGCACCTCCCAAACCCGTGACCTCTACCACCTTGAAGGACAAGGGCAGCAGGCGCATGGGAACACCACCACCTCCAAGTTCCCCTCCAAGTCACACACCTTCCTGACTTGGAAGTATATCGCCGTTCCTTCATCGTCACTGGGTCAAAATCCTGGAACTCCCTCCCTAACAGCACTGTGGGAGTACCTTCACCACACGGACTGCAGTGGTTCAAGAAGGCGGCTCACCACCACCTTCTCAAGGGCAACTAGGGATGGGCAATAAATGCTGGTCTTGCCAGTGACGCCCACATCCCATGAACAAATTTTTAAAAAAGGACTCCAGAGGTAATGGTGCTGGAGTAGGAAGAGAAGCCATTGCAAATGACTCTCTGGCTACGGCTGGGAAGCTGCATACGTCAAGTGCGTACAAACTTGGATGTAAAGAGTGATGGAGAATGGAGGTTGTCTTGTGGTAGGGAATGGAGCCATAATTAAAGGCTTCATGCAGGTATTGTGCAGGAGGGACATCAAAATATTCTGAGTATCGAATTATTTGAAAAAGGGAATATAAAAACAAAAAGTGTCAAACAATAGATAAAAAATAAAGTTAAAACTGAATGTTTTACTGAGTTTCCTTGCATGACAAAAATAGTAGGTAAGATGTTAAATTATAATGAAGCAGATTGTCCAATTTAATGAATAAAAAGAATTTTGCATTGTTTTTAGAGCTACTATGGACATCTCTTATGTGTGCAGGAATGTTGAATGCCATTGTCTGGGTTTTGCAGGAATTAAGGTAGAATGTTTTGTTTGACACTTCATAACGTGCATAGCACCCGGAACCAACCAAAGGAGCTCACTTCTAGTCATAGTATAGTCATCTATTTCATCGCTTGTGAGTATGGCAAAGGCTACATTAGTGAGGTTGTCAGCCCTTTGATTATGTGCCTTTATGTACAGACTTTATTTGGAAAAACGGGGTTGTCAACTGATCAACACTCATAGCCAGTTTAGTTAAGGAAATCATAAATTGGCCTTCCTTGTTGCTAAATTGATCCATTCAATATGGACTACAATGCAAGCGGTGAGAAGGTGTGGAAGTCCAATCTGGTAGACAACATAGCTGTTAACATTAACTGCTGCCTGTAACTGGAGTAACAGTTTAAGGGTTTTGAGTAGCTTGTTGATGTCTGGTTTGCTGTAAGCAGGGCTACCTAGGCAATTGGCTAGAAAGACGTGAACTTGTACAAATGCCTTATCATATCTCCAAAAACATCTCAAACTGCTTCACAAGGCAACGGGGTGAATTTTAACCCCCAAAAACAGGTGGGTTTAGTTCGGGTGAGAGGTTAAAAAGCTAAAAATCTGAAACAGGAACCCAACCTGCTTCGAACCCATCCACTTCCGGTTTTAACGGGGGCAGGATGAGGGGCGGGGAACCAATCCATTCGTAGGAGGCGGGTTGGCCATTTAAATATGTTAATGAGGCTGCGTGCCTTCTGGTGCTGACTGGTGAAAGGAGGGGCGAAGGGCTGAATCCATGAGGTAAATGCCTTTACAGCACTGCTTATGGGCCAGGAGGAGCAGGAGTGTTTCCTCCAGGCCCAACAAACTACCCAATAAACCCCCCCGCCCATGTGAGTATGACAAAGGCTACATTAGTGAGGTTGTCAGCCCTTTGATTATGTGACCCCCCACCCCCCCCCACGATCGGACCCTCCTCGCAATTGGACCCACCCCCACAATTTGTCTGCTCTTCCCTCGCGATCGGATCCCCCCCCCCCCCCCCCCACATGATCGGATCCCCCCCCCCCACATGATCGGATCCCCCCCCCCACATGATTGGATCCCCCCCCCCACATGATCGGATCCCCCCCCCCCACATGATCGGATCCCCCCCCCCCACATGATCGGATCCCCCCCCCCCACATGATCGGATCCCCCCCCCCACATGATCGGATCCCCCCCCCCACATGATCGGATCCCCCCTGCCACGATCTCTTCCACCCCGCACCCCCCACCACCCCCCGCAATAGACCTACCTGCTCTTAGCCCAGCTTGGTTGCGGCCTTGTGCTGCAGGATTTTCTGTCCACAGCCAGCCTGTCAATCAGGATTTTTAACTTTAATGCAATTAGGAGTTTTAACTTTATTATCCTTTTTCTATCATTTGATTCTTTTGCCTTTTCTTTAGTTCTGCTGTTAGTCGTGTATAACCCATTGTCACTCTAGAACATAAACATGGGGGAAATCTGAAGCAGACATATTGGGGACAAGAAAAATTAGAGACCAATGATCTATCCCTTGATCCCTTCCTCTTCCTCCTCTAGATGCTGCCCCTTGGCAACATTATCCAAAGACAAGGGTCAGCTTGCACATGTATGCTGATGACACCCAGCTCTAACTCTCCACTATCTCTCTCGACCCTTAAAATTCTCACTGCCTCTGCATTGTCAGACTGCACATCCTATATCCAGTTGTAGATGAGCCGCAATTTCCTCCAGTTAAACATTGGGAAAACCAAATCCATCATCATCGGACTCCACCACAAGTATCAGTAATGCCATCCCTCTCTCGGGCCACTGTTTCAAGTTGAACCAGATAGTTTGCAATATCAGCATTCTATTTGAACTGAGCTTCCAACCCCATATTCTCTCCATTGCAAAGACTGCCGACTTCCAACTCTGTAATTCTGCCTGCCCCTGCCCCAGCCCATCTGCATCTGAAAGCCTCATCCATACTTTTGTCATCTTCTAACTTATCTATGCCAGTGCTTTCCGGACCAGCCTCACATCCTTCACTCTCGGCAAACTTCAGCTCATCCAAAACGTGGCTCCGCTCACCCATCACCCTGTGCTCTACCACCTGCGCCCTCTACCACCTAGAAGGACAAGGGCAGCAGACACATGGGAACACCATCACCTCCAAGTTCCCCTCCAAGTCACACACCACCCTGACTTGGAAATATATCGCCGATCCTTCATCGTCGCTGGGTCAAAATCCTGGAACTCCCTCCCGAACAGCACTGTGGGAGTATCTTCACCACAAGGATTGCAGCGGTTCAAGTAGGCGGTTCACCACCACCTTCTCAAGGGCAATTAGGGATTGGCAATAAATACTGGCCTTGCCAGCAACGACCACATCCCAGGAGCGAATAAAAAAAATAAGAGTATGTTCAAGGCTGTATTCAGTGATAGCAGCAAGTCAAGGTTATTGAGCACTATTCTAATTAGTCAAATGTAATTTAAAGAGGAATATTTACATTGATCATTGAACTTGATGAGTAGTTCTATATTTAGTGAAGGAGTCATGGTTACATTGCAGTCAAAGCATGTAAATAAATAGACTTTTCTGAAAATATTACAAATGTAGTAATTAGTGAAATAGGCATACTTGGGTAGAATTTTCACCTTAACACAGGCAGAGATTTTTGCCCTGTACTTTTCAATAAACAACATATTTGGTTTAGTTTTATGCTAAGTGGTATGATGGTGCTGCTGTTCAGTTTAATGTGTTAAAAGTTAAACCCCAAAGCTGCGTTGAGCAAGGAATTCCAGTTATTTACACCACTGTTTATAATGGTGAGACTGTAAATGTGGCATGAAAATCATAGTATAGGGTAGTTGAACCTCACTCTAACTTGGCTGCACCACCCATCACACAGAAGCACTCAAATTGGTGGCTCAGTAATGCAGTTGTACAGTGACAGTGTATTGATGTGCATCATGGTGTCATAGCCGCATAATGTTTAACAAAATCTCCCTTCTATTTATAAATTGCTTAATGTCTACCCTTTATGCTGGTAGGTTTATGCAGGTATTGGGCTCAATTTTAACTCCTGGGCGGGAGCACGGCAAAGCAAGCAACGTGCCCAACCAGGAGTGGCTGCAGGCAGGCTCAGCTGATTTTAGTGACCAGGCCTCATTAGGACGCTGCTTGTCAACTTCCCCATCAAAACGGCCAGAAAGTCGGTGGGAAGCGGCTGCCCAGCTGTTAAAATTGAGCAACAGGAGGCTGTCGCTGGGGACACTGGCACAAGGTAAAGGCTCCAGGATGGGAATCCCAGTCGGGGGAGGACACCCGGGTCAGGGGAGGCTGAGGTTTTCCCGTAGGGCTCAGAGGAGCACAAGTTAAAATTGAGCCCAATGTGTGTGCAGCTGAGTCAAACAGGACACATGTTCTGTTTGCACTCGAATTCAGACCTTCACTGTGGACCCTGACTGGCAAGAGTAATTTTCTTCCTTTGGACCCATGGCGAAGGATCACTGAAAAGACTACACGATAACATAAACAAGTTCCATCCCACCATCAAACTCACCATGGACTACTCCTCAGAATCGGTCTCATTCCTGGACACACGAATCTCCATCAAAGATGGACACCTCAGCACTTCACTCTACCGCAAGCCCACGGACAACCTCACGATGCTCCACTTCTCCAGCTTCCACCCTAACCATGTTAAAGAAGCCATCCCCTATGGACAAGCCTTGCGAATACACAGGATCTGCTCAGACGAGGAGGAACGCGATGGACACCTACGGACGCTGAAAAACGCCCTCGTAAGAACGGGATATGACGCTCGACTCATCGATCGACAGTTCCGACGGGCCACAGCGAAAAATCGCATAGACCTCCTCAGAAGGCAAACACGGGACACAACCAACAGGGTACCCTACGTCGTCCAGTACTTCCCCGGAGCGGAGAAACTACGCCATGTTCTTCGCAGCCTTCAACATGTCATCGATGACGACAAACACCTCGCTAAGGCCATCCCCACGCCTCCACTACTTGCCTTCAAACAGCCGCCTAACCTCAGAAGTACCATCGTTCGCAGCAAATTACCCAGCTTTCAGGATAACAGCGACCACGACACCACACAACCCTGCCATGGCAAACTCTGCAAGACATGCCAGATCATCAACACAGATACCACCATCACACGTGAGGACACTACCCACCAGGTACATGGTACATACTCATGTGACTCGGCCAACGTTGTCTACCTCATACGTTGCAGGAAAGAATGCACCGCGGCATGGTACATCGGCGAGACCATGCAGACACTGAGACAACGTATGAACGAGCACCGCGCAACAATCGCCAGGCAGGATTGTTACCTCCCAGTCGGGGAACACTTCAGCAGTCAAGGACATTCAGCCTCGGATCTGCGGGTAAGCGTTCTCCAAGGCAACCTTAGAAACACACGACAACGCAAAATCATCGAGCAGAAACTGATAGCCAAGTTCCGCACTCATGAAGACGGTCTCAACCGGGATCTTGGGTTTATGTCACGATACATGACGTGATCCGGACTCGAGTCGTCGTTGGCTTGTTCACAGATGTGATTCCCAGCAAAAAAGTAAAAATTTTCCAGGTAAAAAAGTAAAAATTTTAAAGCTTTTCGTTTTACATACAGACGGCAGCTTTTGACACGTTAGAACCCCTGCGACTACACCTCATTGTCTCAGTTGTATCTTGCTATGTCTTTGATGTGGTACCTTCCTGGCTGACTTGATTAACTTTATCACACCTCGGCAGATAGTCAGGATGATTTAATTTAGTGGTCTGCAATTGTAAGGTACACATGCTTTGTTCTCTATCTATAAATGCTTTGGCGATTCTGTATCTAATTTACTTCACCTGAGGAAGGAGCAATCGATAGCTCCGAAAGCTTGTGATTTCAAATAAAACTGTTGGACTATAACCTGGTGTTGTGCGACCTCTCAATTTTGGCAAGAGTAAGCCAGAGTTGTTTCAACCCTTTCACACACAGGCCAAGCAAATAAAATGATTTTAATCACAGCACTGCTCTTAGAGGCATTAACTACACCACCCTCCGCCCCCTGCCACCCCCATCACCCACGATTGGCGAGAGAGGGTCGGGGGGGTGGGTTAAAGAATTAAATACGGGGAACGCGTCCCCAACATGCTGCGCCAGCAAATGCTGCCTTTTTTATGGCGGTGGTTATCGGGGCATCCGTGTGTCCTACCGTGGAGAGGCATGACACTTCATTAACATATATAAATCGGGCTCCCATAGTGCAATTGGGAACTCGTTTTGAAATTGACTGTGGCTGCGCGACTTTCCCAGAGGTCAGGAAATCCGGCAGTGAAAGGCAGGCAGAAACTGCCGGCTCCCCTAGGTAAGTGCCTTTTACAGCATTCCTTGTGGGATAGGAGAAGGAGGAGTGCTGCCTCTGGCCCATAAGGAAGCCTTCAGACTCCCCAGCTCCGATTGCCAGCCTCCTCCCCCCTCCCCCCAACCCTCCCAATTGCCGACCTCTCTTCCCCCTCCCATTCACAATCTCTCTCCCCCTCCCGATTACTGACCTTGCTCCCTCCTTCCGGTCACGGCCCCTCTCCCCCCTCCTGATTGCAGGGGGCCATACCCAAGGGCCCCCAACTGCAGCCTCCTGCTGTTGGTGTTTCCTCCCGGCCGCTGACCAGGTGACCAATTTGGCTGACTGCCAGGTGGGAAACGGAACAAAATAAAGTCAATCAGTTCGGCAGGATCTTCGCGTCCCTGGCCTCGCCGGGTTCTTTGGCCATTTTTGGCCTCCCCGCAGCCTTCCCGCCTCCCCGTAAATATCGGGGTCATTGGCTGCGATTTTCCCTACCTCGGCGAGTCAGTGGCGGGTCGCAACCCCGCTCCAGTCTCCATCCCAGCCTCCGAAATGACTTTCCCCTGATTGGGCTTGTTAAGCCCGCCCAGCAAGTTTCCCAGCCAATTGAAGGAATTGTTCATGTGAAGTTTCTGTTAATGTGCTGTCAAACATTGAAATCTTTATTTTCAACACTTTGCGTTCTTGGGCAGGTTTGTGTGCACCTTTGGAAGTGGCTCAGTGAGTTCCAGTGAATGTTGAGACGTAACGGTACCCCCCCCGCCCCCCCCCCCCCCCCCCCCCAACAATGCTGATGAGTGTGAAAGGAATGGCTTGGGCATTGTAGGGATGCTTTATGGTGTTAGTGTGGGGTGGTGCAAGCCTGGCGCATCGTGTGGCAGCCAGGGTGTGCAGCGTCAAGTGAAGTAAATCTGGCCATGGTGAGGGCATCCCTGGCGTCCCGGATAGCAATGTGGTCGGGTGCTGATGCCCTCTGTCCTGTGCAGCATAAGATGACTGCGGAGAGTATTGGTGTGGTTGTTGGTGCTGCTGGTGTGCCTGGTGATGCTGGTGTTGGGGCTGATTGTGGTCAGATTCTGAGGACCAAGGTGAGACAGTATAAAGTGCACCCATGCTGATGGAATAGATGGCAGGTGAAGTAGAGATGACAGAAGTGATCTGTCAGTGGTGGGATAGGTAATGAGGTCAGACTGCATGGAGACTTGTGTAAAGATATGCAGCATTCTGAATCTGTCGTGGAAATACAGTTTAGAGAAGCTAATGGTTAAGGGAACATTTCCCAATCAGCTGGGAGCTTTGACTTGACATTTGAAGCCGTCAACTCATCAGCTGATTCAATGGCAATTGACCTCCTGCCTCAGCTTCACAGACGAGGTTTAGGCACAGCGGGAAACCGGTGGGTGACCTGTGAAAGTTAAAAAGCTGGGGAAATAAAGCATTGTTAAGTGGCTGTAAACAAGCCACTAATGATTTGAATGAGGTCCCCCGCTGCTGCCTGTCGGGTCTGCTCAGCGCTGGCAGACCCGACATCAGAAATGCAGGTGTGCGTGTTTTGACAGCGGGATCCCGACCCACTGTCAATCATTTTAAACTTCACAGCTGACCCGCCACCCATCCCGTCCGCTGAGCGCCGGCAAAATTGCGACCATTGTAACTGTTTCAGTGATTTTTGGAGCAGGCCTGAGCTTTGGAGCATCATGTTCTGAAAGCTTCCCTTTGAAGTGACAAAGCTGACCAGTGGGAATATTAATAGTGCCGCACAAACTTTAGGAATGCTCCTTTGGCAGCAACTATTTCTGTGCAATTTTTGAAAATGTTTTTCCCAAGAAAGATCAGAAATGAAATCATTTGAAATGCACAACCACCTTGAAAGCATTTACAGATGCTTTTCTGCGTGACAGTGTCTCTTTGAAGCAGATTTATAGCACCTGGTAAAAATGTCTCAAGGAGGAACTGAGAAACCCCTAGCCCTTTCTTTCTATTGCAAGCGCAGTAGATTTTACTTGGAGCGGACCTTAAGACTGTTTAAAAATTAGCATTTTCTCGAACACTGTTTAATTCTGCATTCATTGTTTTAAAGAGAACTGGCATAAAAAAAGAGAAGGTGTTGCATCTCCCATTAAAAAGGCTCCAACTCTGCACAAAATTGAGAGATAGAAATGAACTATTTGGAATTGAGCATTTATAATTTTTAAATGTAAATTCTTTCAAACTTTTTTTGTTTTTTTTCTCTCTTTCCATTTTGCATTTTAGCTTTTATTTTGTTCCATGTAATTACAGCAGGATTCTTTACACTGGTTAGTTGACTATAAAGTTCCAGGTGGAGATGCCAGCAGCTACTTTAATTTGGAATACTGTAATGTAACTGGTGTGGATCACACAAGAAGAAAAGTTCATCTGTTGCAATTTGGTCTGTAGCCCTGAAGGGACTAGTTTGATAAATTATTGCAGCTAACAGACCTGGAACTCTTCGCTCACTTAAATCTTTCCCTGACAGTCTAAGCAAATTTCATCTATTTATGTCTCCTAGCTGATAGCCTACTTAAAGACTGAGCAAATCACAGTGAAAGTTATTTTTTTAATTGCCCCTCATTTTTTCCGCCCAAAATTTGCGGTAGGATGCTTCCCGCAGGCGGATGCCTCCGACCTGTAAAAAATCTACGAATTTACTTGGCGGTCTGGAATTACGGAGATTCACGCTCCTGGGCCTCTCCGGGTACAAACGCCCCTGGGCTCGCGTGGGCCGGCCCAACCAGTAAAAGAAGGGAATCCCCATTCATACTTGTGGGAGTTGCGTACAAATGGAATCCACATAAGTATGAATGGGGATCACTTAAAAAATACACGAACACATGAAATAAAAAAAATTTAATTACATATTTAAAATTAATTAAAATGCCATTAAATTAAATATTTTAAACCAAAAATTAATTTTTTGGACAAAGGAATTATATGTTTCAAAAGGGCTAAAAATAAACTTACCTTATTGGACAGGGTTTTTAAAGTATAAATGAGTGATAACATTTTATTTTTCTATTTTTTAAAACTCTTATGCTGGTAAAAGCAGGCCTTATGCCGGGGATGCAGATCATCTGTCAAGAGAATTCTTGACAGATCGCGAGTTCCGGGTTTTCGCGCATGCGAAAAAGTACTTGGTAAAATACTGGGACTAAAAGATGACAAGTCCCCTGGACCAGATGGCCTGCATCCCAGGGTCTTAAAAGAAATGGATGCATTGGTTGCAATATACCAAAATTCCCTGGACTCTGGAGAGGTCCCAGCAGATTGGAAAACTGCAAATGTAACACCCCTATTTAAGAAAGGAGGGAGACAGAAAGCAGGAAACTATAGACCAGTTAGCCTAATATTTGTCATCAGGAAAATGCTGGAGTCCTTCATTAAGGAAGCAGCAGCAGGACATTTGGAAAATCATAATGCAGTCAAGCAGAGTCAGCATGGTTTTATGAAAGGGAAATTATGTTTAACAAATTTGCTGGAGTTCTTTGAGGATGTAATGAGCAGGGTAGATAAAGGTGAGCCAGTGGATGTGGTGTATTTGGATTTCCAGAAGGCATTCGATAATGTGCCACATAAAAGGTTACTGCATAAGATAAGAGCTCACGGAGTTGGGGGTAATATATTAGCATGGATAGAGAATTGGCTAACTAAGAGTCAGGATAAATGGGTCATTTTCCGGTTGGCAGACGGTAACTAGTGGGGTGCCACAGGGATCGGTGCTGGGGCCTCAACTATTTACAATCTACATTAATGACCTGGATGAAGGGACCGAGTGTAATGTAGCCAAGTTTGCGAATGATACAAAGATGGGTGGGAAAGCAAGTTGTGCAGAGGACTCAAAGAACCTGCAAAGGGATATAGACAGGCTAAGTGAGTGGGCAAACATTTGGCAGATGGAGTATAATGTGAGAAAGTGCGAGGTTATCCACTTTGGCAGGAAAAATAAAAAAGCAAATTATTATTTAAATGGAGAGAGATTAAAAAATGCTACAGTTCAGGGGGACCTGGGGGTCCTTGTGCATGAAACACAAAAAGTTAGCATGCAGGTGCAGCAAGTAATCAAAAAGGCAAATGGAATGTTGGCCTTTATTGAAAGGGGGTTGGAGTATAAAAGCAGGGAAGTCCTGCTACAACTGTACAAGGTATTGGTGAGACCACACCTTGAGTACTGCGTACAGTTTTGGTATCCTTATTTAAGGAAGGATATACTTGCATTGGAGGCAGTTCAGAGACGATTCACTAGGTTGATTCCTGAGATGAAGGGGTTGACTTATGAAGAAAGGTTGAGTAGGTTGGGCCTATACTCATTGGAATTTAGAAGAATGAGAGGTGATCTTATTGAAACATATAAGATACTGAGGGGGCTCGACAAGGTAGATGCAGAGAGGATGTTTCCCCTTGTGGGGAAATCTAGAACTCGGGGGCATAGTTTCAGAATAAAGGGTCGCCCTTTTAGAACTGAGATGAGGAGGAATTTCTTCTCTCAGAGGGTCGTAAATCTGTGGAATTCTCTGCCCCAGAGAGCTGTGGAGGCTGGGTCATTAAATACATTAAAGGCAGAGATAGACAGATTTTTACAAGATAAGGGAGTGATAATGGAGAGCGGGCAGGGAAGTGGCTTTGAGCCCTAGATAAGCCATGATCTTATTGAATGGCGGAGCAGGCTCGAGGGGTCAAGTGGCCTATTCCTGCTCCTATTTCTTATGTTCTAGCGCGACCCCTACGGGCACGTACACACCTCGTACGCACCCGTAGGGGGTTGAAAATTATGGCCCAATGTCTTTTGAGCCAGGGGAAATGCAAGGTTTTGTAAGGGATTCTGACCCTGCGTGTCTCGTGGCCTGTGAGATTCACGCGGCTCTGTGCAGCCTGTATGTCAGTGCGGGTCTAGGCCTTGCTGCCTGTTCTGGTCTCCAGCCAGTCTGGGAACACTAGACACACCTGTGAGTGGTTCGAATCACTCTCCCTTACGGTTCTAGACACTGGACTTAGATGCGAGAGCAGTAATGGAGATAAAACTCATGTAGACTTGGTTTGAATGGTACGAAATGGAAAATCTTTATTGCATGTTACTTAAGATTATGAAATACATGTCATAAGCACAGATTAATGACAGTACAATCTTACAAACAGTTATATAGTCGATCTTAGGGAAACGAGGAACGAACGGCACAAAGTAAATAGGGGCACACATTACAAATATCCTTAATCCTTAAACCCTCCCCTATCAATATCTATCCTAAACTAGATTCGTAGGATTTCGAGACTCATGCTCACCACTCGTGATAACTCGGAGAAATTCCGAATAGCTGATCGGATGTTTTTCACCGCAGCACCCACGTGTCGGTCAGGAGATCTCCTGGTCCCACTTGTTTACTTGCTTCTGCTGCTCCGGCTAGCAGGCTGGACCGTCTGCTGTGATGAAGACCTGTGTTGGTTGGTTTAACAGGTACTCTTCGAGCACAGTTGTCGATATCGTCGATACGATGTGTTTCCTTGCAAGTTCAAAGAAGTCTTCCTAGCAAGGAAAACTTGGACAGTCGACCTACAGGCGCGGTCGGGATTTACTGACCGTGGCGATGGATATGGTCTTCCTCTCTTCTCATCTCATCTCATCTCATCTCATCTCATCTCGGGCCTTCGGTTCCGCTGCCAGTTACCAACATAGGTCTTCGGTACGCGACACGAGGTAGATCCGAACGGATCAGAAAGTTCAACAGTCTTTTCAGAAGAGGCAACAGGCAAGCAGGAGCGAGCCCAACTACGAGTACACAGGAGCAGCCACGAGGTTACGAATCGACCGGATAAAAGCACAGGAGCAAGAAAAAAGAATGGACGGTTTGGAGCCTGCAATTATAGTGCAAAATCTTCCGTTTCCCGCCCAACTATAATGTCCATTCTTTTGTTTAAGGTCTGGCGCTCAAATGTCTTGTATGGGTGATCTCCGTTCTTAATGGGTTTCGGGGCTACTCGTAAATGTCTGAGTACCTGTTAATATTTCTCCCATTGTTAAATCGGTCGGTGTTCTCCCTGGAGGGGTTTGGGGCTTCCAAGTGTCCTGTATAACTACCTGCTAACGGCTCTCTCATCGTAGAGTCGTTGGGATTTTACATATTAATGTCTTTTGGATGGGCCCTTGATTACTCGGTACAATGGCTTTCCTTTGTACCTGGGAGACCGATTTCAGTATCTATGTGGATACTGCAAACCCATAATGTCTCGTGTATTATCTTCACTGTGCTGAATCTTAATCGATCTTGCACAAATGTTTATTGGAACGCCATCTTGTCTGCCTGTTGAAAAGTCTAGAATGTTCTGTCACGAGGTGCGGTGGCCATTTTACAGGCTGCTTGTGTCCACTTTAAACCTGCCAGCATTCTACTGAAATAAAAGCTGTTTGAACGAAACTTTGTGTTTTCTCCTTATTAATGAAATCGCGATATATTGCGAATTCTACAGTCCCTCCTGTTGATGCGAATAACTCCGCTTATCGTATCAAAAATCATAGTGGTGAGCAATATTATCTCGATTTCTCTCCGAATCCAGTAAATTAATCCCATAATTTTAACTTAGCTAGGGTCTCTGTATCGTCCTCATTTCCCAAGAAAATTACATTTTATATCACCGTAGGCATTATTTGCCCTTAAACTTACACCACTTGTTTTCCTTCCCGGCGTAACCAGGCCGATGCCTCTCGTATCACCTGCATATTCATCTTTTATTCAGGGAAAGGAAAAACAAAAACCCAAAACCAAACAATCATTTTTAACTGTAACACCATCACCAAAATAATCAACACCAACTCTTAACATGTCGAGTTTCCAACGTATTTACAATCTCTGAAAATCTTATAAGAGTACAGGCTTCCGCGGCGCACGTGGCGAGCGGGAGTGACGTCATTTTCCGATTACACGGTGCTCTCATCGTGCACGCGCACGTAACGTTCTCGCCACTCTCCCGTGTTTTCATGCTTGGTGAGGCGCTTGTCTCTTTTACAATGTACAACCAATAGGTACACTACAATGAAAACTTGGCATACGACTAAAATGTGGGAGGCTATTCTGATCCATGAAGGTACTTCAATATTGGTGAACAGATTCCACCACGGTGGAACTACTATATCCAGAATGTCTGTTCCTATTTCGACAGTTTTCTGCTCTAATGTATAAAAATGTTTCTGTGATACCGCGACGGCTTTCAAAAGCTTGGTGAGGTGTTCAGGGAGAGGGGGAATGAGGTATCCAAAATGCGCGACGAATCGCTGCAAGTCGGTGAAATTCTCTTTTACTGTGAGATGAACAGTGGATGGTTCAGGGATTGGGATAATTCGCTGTTGTGCTACTTGAACTTCCGCCCTGGGTTTAAAACAGAAACTGCTGTCACTCACCGGACACCGGCTACGGTTTCCATGCTGGTAGTGTTGCGCTGCAGTGGTAACACAATATGTTCCACCCCCGATGTATGCTACCTGCGGAGGCACATGATCTTGTGCCATTGCCTCCATGGTGCAATTCATGGACTTGGCGCCAGTCGTTCTGAACCCGCACTGTGGTGTTAAAAAGGCATTCAAGTGCTGGGGGCACAGTATTATGTGTGCTCCCCTGCCACGACAACCAGAGAGATCTGTACCTGTCATCGTTTGCTCCCAGCGGATGACGTAAGGTGGAACCGCTGCATAACGAATGTGGGCTCCCCCCTGAATGACACCGATGTTCTCTACCCGATATACCGGGGCGGGCTTTGCTGTGTCGCCCAAAACCGGCATGCGTAAAACTATACCCATAATGGTATGGTTTGATCGTCCGCAGTCCACGGGGACTGGGTAAGCTTCTGAAGCTAGCCTGAGCTGGCATGGACTTAATGCGTTCTGAAAAGGGTGGAGCGCCCGCAGGTGTTTGTTACTTATCCAGGACGGAACCAAACCTTGTTTTAAATCCTCCAAATTACTGCGGCCCTCGCCCAGTAACCACGCCCCGTAAAGCACGCACACCTCGTTCTGCGCAGCTTGATCGGATGCATTCCGATCTTCCCTAATCAGGGCATTTACCGTTTTTGCATGTTTCTCCAGCTCTGCTATAATTTCCTTTAAATGGAGAGTCATGGCTTGGTCCTCGTGTAAACCCGACCCTACCACTTTATTCTCATCTGTTAGAATGTCCTTTAATTGTGTCTTTAAACCATTAATCTGGGTCTGCAGCTCCACACTGTCTAGAGCGTTGACCACAGATGTACCTGTGTTAAAAGCAGTGAACGCATCGTTCACCAAACCCCTTCTTTGCCTCCCTACTTGATCCAAAACTTCCTGTGGTGCGGTGTACAAACTTGTTTTATCAATTTCCGCGAAATCGAATTCGTAAAATTGTCTGAACATCTTGGTCAACAGGACCTGATACAACTGTTCCGTCTTTTTGGGGCACCACTCTGGTAACCGCACCTCAGTGAGATTTAAAATCACCGAGGCCACTGCGTAATGTACCCCCTGAAATAGTATCTGGTCTGTGGGGACCAGTACCAAACCATTCCCGGGTCCCTTACTAGTTTTAGGGCACCCTTCTTCCTCAGCTAGAACCACCGGAATCGTGGGCGGGGCTTTGCGTGGGCGCGTAATGAGCTCAGTGGCATTTACTGGGATCGGGGAGAATGGGGCTCCGCACCCCCTGGTGCTCGCATCCCACCTCATCCCCTGTCCGTTATCCTGCCATTGATTAATAAAAAATATGGAGATGCCTTTGGGGCAAACGTACTTTGACCCCCACATACATACATAAATTCCCTCATCCGGTTCCCACCATTTGTCCCAACAGACTTTCACTTGTCCGTCTGTCCCCGTAATTGTCCGATGGGTATTATTACCCAGTCGTTCCCACTCGACCGAAGAGTTCCTCATAGTTTTGCTCAGCTTTCGCAGCCACCACCATCGGCTCAATGGGACCTTCCCACTACAAGTCAAACAAATCCGTTTGCCGACGGTGACGCTGATCCTGGGTGCGATGATCCTTACTTTGGGGCACAGTAAAGAAGTCTCTTTGTAGGCAAACCCCGATGTGCTGGAATACTCCGTTGAGTTCGTTCCCAGCCATCCTGGCCACCTTCCCTTGTGGAAATAGGTGCTGGTCTCCTCTGCCTCCCGTCTTCCGGTCCCATCCACCGCGATGGGGGCCGTGTCCCCGGAACATCCAAACACCACGACATCCTTGGTGCGGCCTCGATAGGCCAATCCACATCCGATTGCCACGAGCAATACTAGAATTCGTTCCATCCTTCCTTGGTTCCTGTGATCAGATAGAATGAGGTAGCCAGCCTCGCAAGAGTCTCTGGCTTTTGTGAAGGGTGAGCGGGTCCCCTGACCTCGCCTCACGTAAACTTCAACGTTCGCTGAATAAACTTCAACTAAACCTATCTTTAAAACTCCCATCATTTTATCGTTTTCTGTTAAAAACACTACAAACTTAACCTTATTAAAACTATAAACTTAACCTTGAACTATAAACTTAAAACTTAAAACTATAACTTTACAGTGCCGCCCGTTCTCAGGGCGGCCCCTTTAAATTCTGAGAAGGCTGCTGCGAGCTCTTCCCGACGGTGGGAGGGCACTGACCCTTCCCTCTGATCTGCCGCAGCCTGTTGCTGCGCTGACCCTTCCCTCTGATCTGCCGCAGCCTGTTACTGCTGCGATGTGGCCGGTCTGTACCTGGGTTATCTTAACCTTAAATTTTCGCCTTGGGGCAGTCTGGGGACATGACCACATCCTCCTGGGCTGGGGTTCTCTACTTGACCTACGGGGAGTTGCTATGGGCGGGGGTTCCGTGACGGACGGACCGGGTTCCGAGACCTCCATCGGGATGACCTGGGGTTCCATCACAGTCGCCGGCTCCGCCTCCGCTGACTCCGCCTCCCTAACCTCGGGGCTGGCAGTTCGTGGCTCCGCCCTGCTCGGCCCAGCAGGCGGCCCTTCACTCGTGATCTCTGCCTCCCCTGAGGACTGGACGTTCAAAGTGGGCGGCCACATCTCTGGGAGCCACACCGGTACTCTCTGTGCTCCCATAGCGGCTGGCCCTGCCTCCTCTAGCTCCTCCCTCCTGTCCTCGGGACCTGCAGCTTGTGTGTCCACCCTGTGTGGATCTCTACCTACAGCCCCCATTCCCTCCAGACCGTTCCTCAGGAACCACCCGTCATCATCACTATGCTCATCTGCACTATCCTCATCTGACCAGGGTACCCTGAATTCTTCCTCATCTAACCCCCAATTCCAGAAAAACGCTGCATGATCGTCCGGGATGTCCCTTCCCCTGATGCAAGCTGCTATGCCTGCCTGTGTGCCTTGTGGTCCTACCTGGGGCTGTGCTTTCCCATTGGCGGGATTTACCCCTGTAGTTTTCCCCTGCGCACCTGGCTGGTACAGTTTGCATTGGTTTATGTGGAACCACTTAGTGCGCCGAGGTACTTTTACGGCGTAAACCATGGGACTCGCCTTGTCTACAATGTTGTAGGGTCCCATATACAGTGGTTCCAGACTCCCTACTCTGGCGTAGTTTCTGACCATGACCTGGTCTCCTACTTCCCACTCCCGCGTTTTGCGGGGTTCCAGCAACAAGCGATTGCCCTGATGCTGCCTTCCCATGTTCCCAGCCGCCTGCTCATAAACTTGCTTCAGGCGCTCCAAGAGAGTCTGGGCGAACTTGTCCCTGCTTATCTCTTGGAGCTGACCCTCAGTGAGCACCGGTGCTAGCACATGGGTGGGGGTTCGCATGAGCCTCCCAGTCATTACCTCGTGCGGGGAGTACCCCGTACTTTTTGACTGACTGGCCCGGACCCCCATGAGGACTAAAGGCAGAACTTCCGCCCATTTTTGGGGCGAGTTCCTAGTCTCTTTCCTCAATTTCTCCTTCAGGGTCCGGTTCATACGTTCAACAATCCCGGATGACTGGGGATTGTGTGCTACGTGCCACTTCCCTTCAATGCCCAAAAGCATGAGGGTGTTCTGCATCACCTGGCCGGTGAAATGACTCCCTTGGTCTGACTCCACAAAACGGGGGAGTCCCCACCGTGAGAACACTTCCCGGACCAAGATTTTTGCTGTACCCAGTGCCGTAGCTGTTCGACAAGGGAAGGCTTCCACCCACTTGGAAAACACATCCACCAGGACGAGGCAGTACTTATAACCTCCCTGGGTGGTGGGCAGGGGTCCTATATAGTCGATCTGTATCGACTGCCATGGTCCCTCTACCCTTCTTACGTGTCCCATGGGCACCTTCCTTTTCTGGGGGTCTGGGTTGTTTGCAGCGCACACAAGACAGTTTGCGCAGAACTCGCGGACTTGTTCCCTGAGCCCTGGCCACCATCCCGCTTGCTCTACCCGTTGCCAGGTAACCTCGGGCCCGGGGTGCCCTGCCCCTGGTCCCTCATGAGCCAACTGGAGGAATTCCCTCCTGTGCTGCTGCGGCACAACCCACTGCTCCTCGCGGAACAGCATGCCTTCCTTAACTGAGAGGGTTGCCGTACTGTACGGACCTTCTACCTGCCTCCCCTCAGCAATCGTTTTTAGGACTGCTTTTAGGGTGGGATCCTGGGCTTGGACGGTCTTAAGGTCTAGGGGCAATGCTACCCTGGGGTTCCCGGGATTCCCGTCCCCGCCTCGGACCGCTGCTATGGGTCCGGTCCTATAGGGGTTCCAGAAAGTGCCGACGCGGGCACCCTCCCTGGCTAGCGCATCCGCCTGCCGGTTGCCCTCCCCACGGGGCTCTGTGGAGGAGTGAGCTTTCACCTTATGGATGAAAATCTCTCCTTCCTCCCCTACTGCTGCTGCTAAGATCTTTTCCAGCAAGGGCTTCACCGTTAAAGGTCGCCCGTCCGCGGAGGTGTATCCGCGGCGGGACCAAATGGCCAGGTATTCCGTACACGAATTGCAGGTGAACATACTGTCCGAGCAAATCGTGTATGGGGTTGGGAAAATGTCTGGGTGGGTCACAACGTACACCACGGCAGACAGCTCAGCTTGCTGCGCGCTCATGGTGCTAGGGAGCTTGATCGCCAGGGCAAGGTCTGCCGCAGGGTCATAAACTCCACACCCTGTGAGTCGCTCGCCAGCAGACACTGTGCTAGACCCATCAACATAGATCTCGCGCCCAGTGGGATGTATCCCGGCCCGTAAACCTATGTTGACGTCCCACACCCCTTCCACCGAACACCGGTGGGCTGTACCGGGGTATACCAAATTGGCCGCAAGCCTTGGCTCGCAAAGACCTTTTACTCTAAGATCCAACTGGGAGAGAAGAAGGGTCCAACGCGCAATGCGTGCGCTGCTTACGGTCCCGTCTTTAATCCTCCCATCCAGAAGCATCTTAGTTGGTGTGTGATGTGTGAGGAGAGTGATGGGAGAGAGCCCTGTGAAGATCGCTGATCTTTTCACAGCCCAATGCGTGGCTAAAAGGTGCCTTTCGCAATTGGAGAAACTTCTCTCCACATCCGTTAATACCCTGGATGAATAGACAACCGGCCTCAGCTTGCCGTGACGCTCTTGGAGCAGCACGGCACTTAAGCTGTCTCCGCTGGCAGCTACCTCCAGGAAAAACTCCTTCCCCCCATCTATGGCCCCTAAGGCTGGCGCGGTCTGCAGATCCCTTTTTAACTTCTCGAAGGCTGCTTGGCAGCCCTCGTCCCAAAACCACTCCACCCCCTTATGGAGGAGTCGGAGGAGCGGCGCTGCTGTGGCCGCATAATCTTCGATAAAATCCCTGCAGTAACCGGTCAGTCCCAAGAAGGACCTCACACCCCTTACGTTGTTGGGAATCGGTAATTCTTGCACCGACTCCCTCCTTGCTTTGTCTATGGCTCTTTCCCCAGCGCGTATGGTCAGTCCCAGGAACTTTACTTCCCGCTGACCGATACGTGCTTTCTTAGGGTTTATTTTAAAACCCTTTCTCGCTAACAGCTCCAATAACTCGTCCAGTAGTGGTCCGTGCTCCTCCCTTGAGTCCGTAAATAGGAGCAAATCATCCACATACTGTACTATCTGATTGGGTTGACTAAACTCCTTTAAACTTCCTGCCATACACTGATGAAAAATACTGGGGCTATTGTGGAAACCCTGTGGCAGACAGTTCCACGTGTACTGTTGCCCTTTGAAAGTAAAGGCAAACTTGTACTGGTCCTCTCGCCGCAGCGGGATGGACCAAAAACCGTTCGAGATATCCAGCACCGTGAACGTGGTCGCGGACGCTGGGATGCTCCCTATTAGGTCAGCAACTGCTGCTACTGTGGGCGCGCAGGCGGGAATGTTACTGTTAAGGACTCTGTAGTCCACCGTGGCTCTCCACGAATTATCCGGCTTCCTAACCGGCCATAATGGGGAGTTCACGTGTGTGGCTATTGGCCTCAACACGCCCTGCTGCACCAAGGAAGACATTGCTGTCTCCATATCGGGTTCGGCTTCTTTGGGGAAGTTATACTGCTTTTGGGGTCGGGTCATGGGGTCCCCATCTACGCTGACCTCAAACCCGACCACTCTCCCACAATCGTGCTTGTGGGTTGCAAACGCGTGCATATTATCTGACACGTACGTTTGCATGTCCGTTGGGACATCTGCAACCATAAGCCTGAGGTCGTAGCCTCCGGATGGCTGTACGGTACACAGGACCCCTGTTTCTTCCTCCCCCGGAATCACTATTACCTCGCCCTTTTCACCTTTAGCCCCCCAGAGACAGTGATTTCTGAGGTCCACGAGGATCCCGTGTCCCGCTAGGAGATCGGACCCGAGAATACCTCTTCCACCCCCCTTTTGCCATGCCATCAGTATACACTTCCACTTAAGGCGAAGTGTTCCTAAACGAATGGATAGCGGAAGGGAAAACGTGCCAGCCTGTTCTTTTCCTGTGAACCCTGCTAACGTGAATGGGACCTTGGTAGATAGCGGCGAGTCAAAAGGGTTATCTGTATGGATTATGGTGCAAGAAGCTCCCGTGTCCAACAAATAACTACCCTTCTGTTTCTCTACCTCCATCTCCACCACAGGTCGCCTCCACGCATCATAGCTAAGCGGACACAGGTAGACGGGCTGTGCTGGTTCTAGTCATGGGGTACTATTAGACGGTCCTGCGGCACCTACGGGGCCGGTTGCGACCGCCACCTGTCCACGCGCATTCAAAACCAGCTTGCGCATGGCTCCTAACACTGCTTCGAGGTCGTCGGGAGGGGTGGGTGCCTTGGCTTCCTTAGCCGGGACAGGCGCCTGGGCTCGGACCGCGGGATTTTTATCCTTGGAATCCTTCCAAGGGTTCCTGCAATGCTTGCGCCAGTGCCCTGTCTTCCCACACCCGTAACAAGCATTACTTGCCTGTGGGGCGCGATTACCCTCCTGATGCCACTCTCTTTGATACGGGGCTGCGGGTCGTACCTCATGTACTCTTCCCTTAAGGGGACGTGTTGCCATACCCCTTATATTGCGATAACCTAACGTGAGTCGATTCAAGACCGACTCTTCCGTAATGTTGGGGTCATTGGGATCAAACCATGCTTTTGCCTGCTCTCTGACGGCTGGTAAACTGTTGGCTATTATGCACCTAAGCCAATGAGTTAAAGCTAAACCTTCCACATCTTCGCGCTCGGGCGCACCTAGACAGCTGCGCTCATATACTGGCCACAGCCTGTCGGCAAAAACCTTCGGGGGTTCTCCCTCCATCTGCACTGTCTGTCCCACTCTAGCAAACGGACCTTCGTCGTTCGCCCCCAACACTTCCAGGACCTCATTCTTTAATTCCTCATAACTCTTGGTTCCCCTCTTGCTCTCGCCTGAGAGACACTGAAGGACCGAGCTGTCTAATGAGAACAGCAGCATTTTTGCTGTCTCCCCATCATCGCAGCCGTTAATGGCTGCGGCTTGCTCAACTTCTCTGAAATGTACGGAAGGGTCGTCTGCCTCGGTCAGCTTCCGTACGTGATTTATCATAGCTCTCAGCTGATGTGAACTGTGAGGCAACACCAGCTGTCCGAGGAGATCCCCCGGTTCTTCCCCACCGTTTCTGCTTGGGCCCCTTTTAATACCCGTTACTGGATACAACGATCCCTTTTCTACTTCCTTTTCAATGGGCTCTTTTGTTTCTTCCATTGCTTCCTCCCTAACCCAGGTTTCTGAATAGCTGGGTGGCGCGGAGGGCGCAGTGGCTACTACTTCTTCTGCTTTACTTGGTGGGGATTTTCTAAATCTCTCATTTACTAGCGGCTGGTGCGCCGACGGATTGATAAGGCACACCATGCCGTTCGCATTGTTCACGGCCTTTTTGAGGTGCTCTATCTCCCTTTGGCAGGCGCTATGATCGGCTCCCTGAAACTTATCCTCAAGGGCCAACTTATATGCCGCCCTAACCCCCATCAAGCTCTCTTCTTGAGTTCTTATCTGGGCAGCTTGGCGGTTACATCTTTCCTTTAACCTGCTCTCATTCAATTTTGCCTCAGTGACCTGGCACTCGAGATAATCTATCCTTGTTTTAAGGTGACTGGAGACTTCCTGGCTTTCTTGGTGTAACTCATTTAAATTCTTAATGAGCACCTCCCCTCCAGAAACCTTCTCCTCCATTTCTCCCTCTAGATGACTGATTCGAGCTACTAGCGCTGTAATGGTTTGGTTGGAAATCTGAACCTGCCTTTTGTAACACATAAGCCAGACTGCTTTCTCAAGTGTCTTTTTATGTTTTTTACTATCTGTCCACCTTTCGGCTGCCTCTAGTGGGCTCTTATCCGCTAACAATTCACTTATCCATTTCTTAGTTAGATTAACCTTTCCAAACACATAATCCGCTATCTTTTCCTGCATAACATTTCGTACAGTCATACCAAAATCTAACACACTACCCTCTCGCTGCCAGTGTCCTGCCGCGGTCGCCATTTTCTGTAAGGGATTCTGACCCTGCGTGTCTCGTGGCCTGTGAGATTCACGCGGCTCTGTGCAGCCTGTATGTCAGTGCGGGTCTAGGCCTTGCTGCCTGTTCTGGTCTCCAGCCAGTCTGGGAACACTAGACACACCTGTGAGTGGTTCGAATCACTCTCCCTTACGGTTCTAGACACTGGACTTAGATGCGAGAGCAGTAATGGAGATAAAACTCATGTAGACTTGGTTTGAATGGTACGAAATGGAAAATCTTTATTGCATGTTACTTAAGATTATGAAATACATGTCATAAGCACAGATTAATGACAGTACAATCTTACAAACAGTTATATAGTCGATCTTAGGGAAACGAGGAACGAACGGCACAAAGTAAATAGGGGCACACATTACAAATATCCTTAATCCTTAAACCCTCCCCTATCAATATCTATCCTAAACTAGATTCGTAGGATTTCGAGACTCATGCTCACCACTCGTGATAACTCGGAGAAATTCCGAATAGCTGATCGGATGTTTTTCACCGCAGCACCCACGTGTCGGTCAGGAGATCTCCTGGTCCCACTTGTTTACTTGCTTCTGCTGCTCCGGCTAGCAGGCTGGACCGTCTGCTGTGATGAAGACCTGTGTTGGTTGGTTTAACAGGTACTCTTCGAGCACAGTTGTCGATATCGTCGATACGATGTGTTTCCTTGCAAGTTCAAAGAAGTCTTCCTAGCAAGGAAAACTTGGACAGTCGACCTACAGGCGCGGTCGGGATTTACTGACCGTGGCGATGGATATGGTCTTCCTCTCTTCTCATCTCATCTCATCTCATCTCATCTCATCTCGGGCCTTCGGTTCCGCTGCCAGTTACCAACATAGGTCTTCGGTACGCGACACGAGGTAGATCCGAACGGATCAGAAAGTTCAACAGTCTTTTCAGAAGAGGCAACAGGCAAGCAGGAGCGAGCCCAACTACGAGTACACAGGAGCAGCCACGAGGTTACGAATCGACCGGATAAAAGCACAGGAGCAAGAAAAAAGAATGGACGGTTTGGAGCCTGCAATTATAGTGCAAAATCTTCCGTTTCCCGCCCAACTATAATGTCCATTCTTTTGTTTAAGGTCTGGCGCTCAAATGTCTTGTATGGGTGATCTCCGTTCTTAATGGGTTTCGGGGCTAAGCGTAAATGTCTGAGTACCTGTTAATATTTCTCCCATTGTTAAATCGGTCGGTGTTCTCCCTGGAAGGGTTTGGGGCTTCCAAGTGTCCTGTATAACTACCTGCTAACGGCTCTCTCATCGTAGAGTCGTTGGGATTTTACATATTAATGTCTTTTGGATGGGCCCTTGATTACTCGGTACAATGGCTTTCCTTTGTACCTGGGAGACCGATTTCAGTATCTATGTGGATACTGCAAACCCATAATGTCTCGTGTATTATCTTCACTGTGCTGAATCTTAATCGATCTTGCACAAATGTTTATTGGAACGCCATCTTGTCTGCCTGTTGAAAAGTCTAGAATGTTCTGTCACGAGGTGCGGTGGCCATTTTACAGGCTGCTTGTGTCCACTTTAAACCTGCCAGCATTCTACTGAAATAAAAGCTGTTTGAACGAAACTTTGTGTTTTCTCCTTATTAATGAAATCGCGATATATTGCGAATTCTACAGTTTGGATCATACAAATTTTTTTGGTAAATTTTATGCTCATCAGGTTGAGTGACGTTAGTTCAGGGACTAAAATACTTTCCATTTTGGGGACCCAATGTCAGTATCAAACACTCCCAAGTCAATATCTCACATTTAGTAAAGTTGTTTCCACTCTGCCCCAGATCACACTCTTTCCCATGACCTTGCTACTCTGTAGAGGAAGCACAATGCAAATAGAGGGAATTTAACCATATACATCTATCAGCTTGACTGGGAACTGACTAAACTAATTCAATTGTGGGAGTTTGGTTTTGAATTAAAATCATTGTTCTTCTTGGTTGGGCAACGCACTCGTTCACTTCAAAAAAAAAGCTCCTCTCACAAAAAATGAGTAAATAAGGATAAACTGTTTCCACTGGCAGGAGGGTTGGTAACTGGAGGACACAGATCTAAGATAATTGGCAAAAGAATCAGAGGGGAGATGAGGAGTAATTTTTTTACGCAGCAAGCTGTTATGTTCTGGAATGCACTGCCTGAAAGGGTGGTGGAAACAGATTCAATAGTAACTTTCAAAAGGGAATTGGATATATATTTGAATAGTAAAATTTGCAGGGTTATGGGGTAAGAGCAGGGGGTGGGACTAATTGGATAGCTCTTTCAAAGAGCCAGCACAGGCACGATGGACTGAATGGCCTCCTTCTGTGCTGTAAGATTCTATGAAATAAGAAAATTGTTAATGATGCGGTTTTGATAATATGCTTTCATACTTTTACTTTGTAATTTTAGCCACTATCTACTAAAATGCGATACCATGGTCAGATAACTTGCCAATACTTACCATCTAGACACATGTGTGAAGAATGGCCATTTGGCCATGTTTACTGTAACTGTATAATCATATTATATGATAGTTACTGATTTGTTTGTTTATCTGTTGTAATGCAATCACTTGATAGTTTAAACAGGTCTGATGTGATGCTCTTCCACTTTTGGAGACTATAGTGCGATCATATGAAGGATTAGGATAAATTCATTTTAAGTCACTCAAAGAAAGTAGCAGCTAGTGCTCATTTCCCAGCCACATTATTGAAAGCTTACCCTAGATTCTAAGGTAAGAATAACACATTCAAAAGTTATGGGAAATTGGACTCACTTATGAGATTAATCTAAAATATGAAAGCTAAAATTATCTAAGGTAACATGGTTAAGACAGACTCCAAAATGTAATGGTGAAATAGCTAAAAACGTTCGTAGGAGAAACCTTTTTTATGTGTCTGAAGGTTGAAGAGTTGCACATCAATTTCATCATGAAGTATGATAATGCATTTTGACGAAATTTCCATTATCTTATGTGTTTCCAAACAAAAAGAAAAGTTTGCAAATGCTCTTTCATGATGCCAGTGCCACTATTGTATAAATCAGGTCATGAAATAACCGGTTGGCATACTCACATCTGTGCATTTTGACTATTTCAGGGTTCAAAGAGTACAATTGTCCCAACACTTAGTAGTTGATATGAATTGGAAAAGATTACTGCTGTACAGAGTTGATGAATAAATCTCAATCCAACAACTCCTGCTTACAAATTGTAGACTTGAAGGTGTTAGCCAGAAGCAAATACAAGTAGAAATATTGAAAAATAACTCAGGGTTTTTCCAAATGTTCTGTGCTTTGACAGACATTGTGGCTTTCAATTCATTTATTTTTTATTGATTCATTTATTGCAGAAACAACTCTATTTCCTATTGATCCTGGGTAAGTAATAAAATTCACTTTTTTACAATAACCTAATTTAACAGGAACGTCTTGAAATGCAACAATTTAAAAACCTATAGGAAACTCTAGTTGCCCTATGGCATTTTCTTCACTCCCTCTGAATTTCATCTTTGTATTCATTTCCAGGCCACTTAGCATGGCTCTCTCAATTGTAAGTAATCATTTCCCCATGTATGTGGGAAGAGAAAGTGTGAATTC
Organism: Squalus acanthias; assembly: GCA_030390025.1. Taxonomy (NCBI): domain Eukaryota; kingdom Metazoa; phylum Chordata; class Chondrichthyes; order Squaliformes; family Squalidae; genus Squalus; species Squalus acanthias. Next base: position 58,306,210 of record CM059431.1, on the reverse strand, counting down.
AAAGTCTGAGTGCTAGAAGATGCTTTCCCTGAGGAGGATGCTAAAATAAGGCTCACATAAATGACATGATGCACAAAGAACACCTCATGTCAGTACAGAGTAGCCTAATGCACCAAGGCAAAAAAATCACCTTTAATTTTCCGGTAGAGAGGCTCACAAAGCTTTACACCTCCTGAGAGAATTCAGCAGAATCATTAATATTTCATATGTGCATTTTTACAATTTAGCACGCCATTTCTTTTGCATGCAGATATGGTAATTCTGAAGTGTAAATAATCATATGTATAAAGTAAGATTTCCGTGGATTCCCCAAAGTCTTTAATACTAATCCCACAATTCTAAGTTACTTTGTAGAAATATATTTCGCAATAATCAGACAGAAAGGCAAGAGTGAACATTTTGCAAATATATCAGTGATAGTTTCTTTTATTAAGTTGGCCATAGCACAGAACATATTTTAGCAATTGATAAATGCATTAACAAAGTAAAAATAAATATTCTTGACTTCTGTCTTAATATTGCAACATTATATAACTGACTTTTGTAAATATGTCCATGTAATTATAATATTTTGTTGAATCCATATGCTCTCTATCTTCATATTTGCACAAATTATCTTTCTTATCCAGTCAGAATAATATTTGCAATTATAGATACTTCCTCACCCCAAAATCAGGGTTTTTCATCTGGAGGAGAATTTTTACAAAGCAAATGCGCAGGATCTGAAATATAAACAGATAATGCTGCAGATAAACGCTAGGTTATTCAGTGCCTGAACAAAAAAGGCAGGTTGATGTTTCTGATGAAGGATTTGAGCTGAAACATCACATTTGGTGGGGTAAGGACGTGTAAAGAAGAATTTGGAGAGAAGTGTCACAAATTAATCTAAAAATTCCAATTTTCAATTAGATACATACATCATGTACTTATAACTAGGAATGTATTCCTTCCAGTGTTTCAGTCATCCCATGATAGCCATCTTCAGGCAAAAATACATGAATAGTATAACTGAAACAATGCAAAGAATTTCTTTTACTTAGACTATATACATTTTTACAATCATTGGTTTAGCTGCACACCACACATACTGTATAATGAAACATGTATTTCATAAATTTGTCATTCAGGTGGTGTGCAATTGAACCAATGTAATCAACTTCCTTTACATCATTTTTTTGGCATTTTTTTTAATTGTTCTGTTTTAGTGTCAATTGCTTGATTTCACCATAGCAAGAGTGTGAGCCTCACTGCATCACAGTCCTGTGTTGCAGTGAGACCTGCCCTGTTGCTATGGTGTGATTTTCTGTTTCCATTGGTAACCTAGACACATGGCTTCGCACCAGAGCTGTTATATTAATGTCATTATTTTTATTTATTAATTTTTAATTGCATACTTGAACTAAAATATACAAATATAATTTAATATAAAGTCCGAAACACCCAACATTGTTAAGAGAAAGAAAAATCTGTAACTTCACTGTTACTCCCTGGTCTTTTCACTGAAGTATCAGTTGTGTGTTTTTTTTAATCTGTTTTCCCAGCTGTATCTTCACGGCTTATCACAGCTTCCTTAGTGCATGTGCCAAGACTTATTAGTGTTTTTTGGGCGCTGTGAGGCTTCCAAAATGACGTTTGCGATGCACGTGGACATTTCTGACATGAAGGCGTTGGACACCACATTGGTATCGGAACAGTTTGGAGGAGTGCTGTGATGTCCTGGAATTCCCTTTGCATACTGGCATCCAGAGCCATGGTGGCAACAGTCTGAGCTTCCATGACCGCAAGCTGAGATTGCGTGACAGCAGTCTGAGCTTCCACTGCAGTACTCAGACTTTGGGTGGGTGCTGCAGTGAAAGCTGAGACATCGGCCATCAGACGCTGCATCATGGTTGGCTGCACAGGTGCTTTGATCGAGGTGGCCACCCATTCCATGTTAGAAAGGATGGGCTTCAAGCTCTGCGTTGGTGCCAGACTCCTCCATGCTTCTTGACATTGAATGCAGGCTTTCTGGCAGGCTTTCCATGCATCAAGCATTTGAGTGTGTCCACCCATCACCCTACTTCTGTGGCCTGGCCCATCAAAGTCATCATCTGAGTCTTCTGCAATAGAACTAGTCTGCAACCTCGCCCTCCAGTGAGTTGGTACCTGCACTATCCTTTCCCTGGTTGCAGCACACTTGTAGCTGGTGTCTCAGTACATGCAGATCCCTTCTCTAATCTATGCTCTAATCTATGCTCTAAATTAAGTGCAGTGTCAATATCTGAGCTGGTGGCTGTGAGTGTGAAATCGAGTGATGGTGTGTCTTCATCTTCACTGTTTTCTTGCTCTTCCTCCACTGCTTGGGAAGGTTGCAGTTCTTAGTTATCTGAAAGGAAAAAGGGACAAGGGTAGGGTTGTAGTGAGGGGAGGAGGGAAAGTAAGAAGTACATGCTTACATCATCAGCAGCTTCTCAGTCAGAAGAGACTATGGGATGAGGGAGAAGTGGGATGTGAGAAGGAGGATTAGGTATGAGGATACCGTCATCTTCAATGGCTTCAGCCCTGCTGCTGGCCACGGCCTCAGCAATGGCCCTTCGCATAATGGCCAGCACCGTCTTCTCCATGGGGGTTAGAACATGCAGGCATGCTTCTCCCCCTCCAGTTAGTTCCTGCTACCTCCAGTCGTGTGCCACCTTCTCCTGTAAGAGAGAGGGAAGTGTGCCAGTGAGTGTCATGCAGTATGTTTGGGTTTTGTAGCTGTTATGGTTGAATAGCTGGCAGTGTGTGCAAGCTGTGAGATTTAAGTGTGAGGCTTGCAACAGTGCTAAGTGTATAAGGGTAAAGTGAAGCATTTGAATGTTAAGTATGAGTCCTGATTGATAGAGATTCTTGGTAGGTGAGTGATGGGAGTGTGGTGAATTGAGCAGTGGCTGAGGCTCGTGGTGCAGTTGGTAGGATATGGTATTTGAAGATGCATTCACTGACATTGACCACTCGTGTGAGATCATTAAACTTCTTGCGGCACTGCATCCAGGTCCTTGGGGCTAAACTCCTGGCATTGAACTCTGTGGCAATCTGTTTCCACTGCCTTCTCATCATGTGTCTGGAGAGCCTCCTGCCCCCCTGAGGATACAAGACATCTCTTCTCCTTTCCACCTCCTCCATCAAGACCTCCAGTGCAGCGTCCGAAAACCTGGGAGTCTGGTCTCTCCCATGGTCAGCCGCTCTTTCCCAAGTCAGATTCAGTTGCAGAATGACACCCAGCACCTGTTGCAGCCACAATGCACTACCCCTTTAAGAGGTGCAGGCTAGCTTTAAGTAGTGCAGGCTCGCTCTAAGTAGTGTAAGTTAATAACGATATTGGACCCCCTGCTGATACGTGCAGCCAATGAACAGTGTAGGTGACACTGGCTGCACGCAGAAATCATTATAATGAACAGGCAGCACCAAGTTGGCGTGCTGCCTGCATTACACTGAACAGGCGTGGGCTAATCGCGCATCACAATCCCCTCGGTTGTCTTCGGGGGCTATCGAATTTAACTCTCTATTTTCCCAGCTTCTCCTGTTTCTTGGTGCGTTCTTTTATCCTTGCAGCAATGAGGTGGGTCACAAGCTCATACCTGTGCTGTTCAAGAGCCTGCAGCTGTATACATGGAGAATACATGAATGCAGATTGGTTAGTTATGGAAAAATAAACCATCCCTACACTTCAGTGGTTTATTTTGAACCATTCATGGATCTTGTGCCATGTATTTGTGTTGCAGCACACTTGTTTTATTAAGTTGGCAACATTTTGTGAAATACCCTTTGACCTTAGATGGTTTTCCAATTGGATGGAATGTTGGGGGAATTGAGTAAAAGTGGATGCATTTTCTTCCCAAAAAGTTACTGAAATCCTGTCTGGTACAAACAGAGGGCAGAATACCCAATCATCTGTTGTGTCTCTCTTCTCCATCTGGTATATGAAAACATCTTTTGACTCTCCAACCTTAACTCACCTTCATCATTTGCTTGAGTAATCTTGTTGCTGCTGGATGGATACAGCGACATATTCAGCAGGTTTGTGTTTTCTCTGGGGTTAGGTGGCTTTTGTTTGGCTCCCAGGCTAGTTGGTTAGCACTGAAACTCAGTAACCACTGAAGGAGTGGCATAGCTACTCTTAAATTGTAACATGTCATTGACTTGGGAGGAGGGCAGAACAGAGATATGAAATTTTGGATGTTTTTGTTTGTTTTAAGAGAGATGGTGAAATACGTTGTAAAGAAAGTACACTTCCTAGCCTTTCCTTCCTTTAACCATTTGTTCTAAGTTCATTTTGGCCCACAATGGGCAGGAGTTTCTGCTCGGTTGCACTGGCCCAAAATCGGCCAAACCAGTGCAAAAGATCGTGGAATTTCAAGTGCAAGTTATGTCCAGCGCAAATTGAGTTTCCGCGATCTTTTGCGCTAGTTTAAAAAACATCACGCCAGAACCCGGCCCTGCCCACAAAATTGTCCACACCCCTGATCGAATTGAGCAGCATTGTGAGTTTCCACTAATTGCGCCCGTTTGTGGGCCTTTGAGGAGGCTCTGAAAATTAAGCTTTTTTTCAGGCGCAAGGACACAAATAGGTACATTTTAAAAGCATTTCATTTTTTTTTTCAATTTATTAAGAAACTGACTACTGTACGCCAATGAAACACCAATGAAATTAGTAAATGGTTCTGTATAGTTTCTTTAAGTATTTTCAGTTATTTAAAATTGGGTTATTCACAGGTGGTGGACTAGACACTTATTAAAAATGCTTAATGTTTGTGATAAACCCATTTTCAGCTGTATTAATAAAACTGCACCAGATTACCACTCTTAAATATTTCAAGGAATATTTTTGAATGCAAATTTAAAAAAAATTACATTCCAAAATGCTGTCCAATTGCGCTGGTTCATTGAAGATTTTACATTTGGCGATATGCAAATTAGTTTTAGCAGAAACTTGAGCAAAAGAAACACCTCTTAAAACTAGCACAATTTTGAGCGCAATTTGCGCCCAGATCGCCGATTGCGCTTAAAGCGGAAACTGTTGGCCAATATCTTTAACTTTTTCCCTTAGAGACAACTCCCAAGTAGAAACATTAATTTGTTTGCACAGCATGTGCCAGGGACAGTAAGAACTGAAGGGGCTCATATTCACTTTCTGCACTGCTTGTTTGAATATAATTCACACTACTTAAAAGATGACTCTGCCACACATTGTGGCATCCATGTCCGACAGAAGACTTGCATTTATACATCGCTTTTCAGGACCTCAGGACGTCTCAAAGCACTTTAGAGCCAATGAAGTACTTTTAAAGTGTAGTCACAGTTCTAATGTAAGAAATACAGAAGCAAATTTGTGCACAGCAATGTCCCACAAACAGCAATGTAATAATGACTAGATAATCTGTTTTTTAGCAATGTTGATTGAGGGATAAATATTGGCCAGGAGACTAGGAATAATTCCCAGCTCTTCTTCAAAATAGTGCCATGGGATCTTTTACGTCCACCTGAGTGGGCAGACAGGGCCTTGGTTTAATGTTCCATCTGAAAGACGGCATCTCCGAAACTGCAGCACTGAAGTGTCAGCCTACATTTTGTGCTCAAGGCTCTGGAATGGGACTTGAACCTATAACCTTCTGACTTAGAGGACAGAATGCTACCAACTGAGCCAGAAGCCCATTGTATGGAAACCCAACCCATCTTATGCAGAGAAATGTGGGTTATTTGTATGCTTCTTAAAATAATCTGAGAAACTAAACAAATGAATAAAATATTGTCCTTGACTAATGTAGCTTGTTCTGATTTCCAATATTAGCTCTGATGCGTACACAGTTTGCCCTGTTGTAACAGAGAAGTGTGACATGAGTTGTACTGTCTACAGCAAATGTAACACCCTTATTCAAAAAAGGAGGGAGACAGAAAGCAGAAAACTATAGGCCAGTTAGCCTAACATCTGTCATTGGCCAAATGCTCGCATCCATTATTGAGGAAGTAGTAGCAGGACATTTAGAAAATCATAATACTATCAAACAGAGTCAACATGGTTTTATGAAAAGGAAATCGTATTTGACAAATCTATTAGAGTTCTTCGAGGAGGTAACGAGCAGGGTGGATAAAGGAGAACCAGTAGATATAATGGGGGAAAAATTCAGTTGGTTGCGCCTCCCGTTAGCGCCTTAAGAGGGCGCTAATGAGGCACAAAGCAACTAGTGCCCGGGCGCGGCGATGTTTGCGCCGCTCGCAAAATTAACTAGACATTTTGCAGTGGCGCGAAACACTACCGCCACGATCTCCTGCGCCCGCAGATCGTGACGTCAGTCGAGTGCGCAACGCCCCGGTAGCACCCCGGAGCGGATGTTGAGTGGCGCCCCCTGCCTTACCGTCTGCCGCTAGCAACGACAGGTTGAGGGGAGCGTTTTGCAGTCAGGAAGGGACTGGGGAAGCGCTATTTAAAGGCGAACGCTTCCTGCCTTTTTTTGCTGGTGACATTTTTGCACCAAGCATTCTGAGAGAGAGAGAGACTTCTGGAGAGATTCAACACAGTGTGAAAGAGTTTTGGGTACTGAGCAGCACTTTGCAGGTTCATTTTGATTTGCCCTTCCTTGAATCTATTTAGAAGAGACTGTGGGGGCTGCACTCTGAGCTCTTCCCCTGGTTCTCTCCATTGTTCTTTCCAGCAGATTTGATGTACAGATCTCTCCAGGCCGAGATTCAAGGCTGCAATGAGTAGGATGTGGATGGAGAGCAAGATCGACCCTCCCCTTTAAGAACTGGCCGGCGCCATTGTGTGTGTGTTCCATTGTTGACTGACATCACATGAGCTTCACCAGCGCTCTGAGGTAGCGCCTCGCTCCTCGGCCTTTGCGCCTTAAGACAGGTGTGAAGCGCTTGATTTAGCGCTCCAATCACCTCCAGGGGCGATAAAAGCCAAGTTTGCAGTCGGAGGCAATAATTAGCGCCAGGCACTAATCTTTGCGCCCAGCCGATAATTGCACCCCAAATGGGGCGATACTGAATTTTTCCCCCAGTGTATTTGGATTTACAAAAGGCATTCGCCAAGGTGCCACATAAAAGGTTACTGCATAAGATAAGAGCTCATGGTGTTGAGGGTAATATATTAGATTGGATAGAGGATTGGCTGACTAACAGAAAACAGAGAGTCGGGATAAATGGGTCATTTTCAGGATGGCAATCTGTAACTAGTGGGGTGCCACAGGGATCAGTGCTGGGGCCTCAACTATTTTCAATCTATATTAATGACTTGGATGAAGGAAGAGAGTGTATTGTAGCCAAATTTGTGGCCGATACAAAGATAGGTGGGAAAGCAAGTTGTGAGGAGGACATAAAGAGTCTGCAAAGGGATATAGATAGGTTAAGTGAGTGGGCAAAAATTAGGCAGATGGAGTATGTGTGGGAAAATATGAGGTTATCCACTTTGGTAGGAAGAATAGAAAAGAAAAATATTATTTAAATGGAGAAAGACTACAGAATGCGGCGGTACAGAGGGATTTGGGTGTCCTCGTACATGAAACACAAAAAGTTAATATGCAGGTGCAGCAAGTAATTAGGAAGGCAAATGGAATGTTAACCTTTATTTCAAAGGGGATAGAGTATAAAAGTAGGTAAGACTTGCTATAACTGTATAGGGCGCTGGTGAAACCACACCTAGAGTACTGCGTACAGTTTTGGGCCCCTTATTTAAGGAGGGATATACTTGCATTGGAGGCAGTTCAGAGAAGGTTCACTATGTTGATTCCTAGGATGGAAGGGCTGTCTTATGAGGAAAGGTTGAGCAGGTTGGGCCTATACTCATTGGTGTTTAGAAGAATAAGAGGTGATCTTATTGAAACATATAAGATTCTGAGGGGGTTGGACAGGGTAGATGTTTAGAGGATGTTTCCCCTCGTCAGGGAATCTAGAACGAGGGGGCATAGTCTCAGAATAAGGGGTCGCCCATTTAAGACGGAGATGAGGAGGAATTTCTTCTCTCAGAGGGTCGTGAATCTTTGGAATTCTTTACCCCAGAGAGCTGTGGAAGCTGAGTCATTGAATATATTCAAGGCTGAGATAGACAGATATTTGAGCAATAGGGGAGTCAAGGGTTATGGGGAGCGGGCAGGAAAGTGGAGTTGAGGCCAAATTTGGATCAGCCATGATCTCATTAAATGGCGGGACAGGCTTGAGGGGCCGAATGGCCTGCTCCTGCTCCTATTTCTTATGTTCTTATTATCCTGTGTGAATGTGGAAGCTGTACTGTATTCACTTAAGCTCCATTAAAATTGTGGTGCCAAACAAAAAGTTTAAAAGTGAACTTTAATTTTACTTTACGCGGTACAGGATGCAGACCCATCACACATTAAATAATATATTTTTTGGTGAAGTAATGGGACATACTGTGGACTAGAAGCATTAAATGATAACATTAATGAAATAGAAAATGTGCATTGTTGGTGAGATACAGTGTTCATACTAGATTTGGGCACACAGCTTCACCTTTATTTTCAGACTGATGCTGGCTAACATTATTCAGTAATGCACAATTTCTCATTCATTATTCGTTAGATGTAATTTCCATAGAAACACTGTTAAGAAGATGATTTAATTACAGCTGAATGGATGGGTCTGAAAGGTTATCTAAATTAGATGTTATTGCCAGCTTTGCCATCAGTCTTGCTATTTCTCCCTTTATCTTTGCCTTACATGCTTGAGAGTGCCGGTCTCTTGTGGCCTGGCTAATTAATTCATACTATGGTGAGAAAAAAGCAAGCATTTCTAAATTATTGACTAAAGGAACAGGGAAATGAGGCCTGGCTTTAAAGCTTTTAGCCCTTCAATCAGCAGTTGCTGCAGCTTGTCGGAAACAATGGTGCTACTTCTTTTAATTGTTCTCCTGTGAATACTCTACTTCTATCAACAGCGTTCTTCAGAACTATTAGATGCTTAAAAGAGTTGACTCGCATGGGGCATTGACATTATGAGCTCCTGCTTTTTTGTCTGGCACAGCAAAATCAACATTAATCTGTTACAAAGTGTGGAGGCCTGCTTTCCCTCCTCTCCTTTGACCTGTACATTATCCTAGACTGCTGATGTTACGTCTTGGCTAAAAGGCATAATTACAGTGATTATGTGCACTGCAGAATGAGGTCAGAACCATTATGTACGAGTACCGAAACATATGCTGTCAGGCTTTGAGAAGTTTAAGTACTAACAAGTCTTTCCAGCAAGAGGGAGGTGGGGGAGGTGGGGGTGGTGGCGGGGGTGGAGGACTGTACGAGGAATTCTGCCAGTGTAGAAATACAGCTCAGCTCTCCACCTGTGACTGCTTCTAACCATGTCCCTGCCCTCCTCCCAAAAAGAAATTATAAATGAAAGTTAAGAGAGCTTACTCAATTAATCCAGAAGAGAAGTGAATGACCAGATAGCGCATTCTTGTAATACATGAAATAATTGCTTATAGGTCTTGAACTGACCAGTTCCTAAATTGGCTGCTGTGTTTCCTGCATTACAACAGTGACTACACTTCAAAAGTACTTCATTGGCTGTAAAGCGCTTTGGGGCATCCTGTCGTCGTGAAAGGCGCTATATAAATGCAAGTCTCTTTTTTTTTTCAAAAGATATATTCATTCCAGAGACCCACGTATAGGTTTAACATTGCTTGGTTGCCTGTGGTTCACTCCAGTGTTTATCCACCTACAATGTTTGATGTGTATGAAGAGGAAGCACAAATAGTTTTATTCCCCCTTTTAATCCTCCTCCCACTTACCACAATCAGCAAATTATTATTTATGAATAATTATTTCATCCAGAATAGGGAACCTTTATTCCCAGGAAAGTTACATAGTTGCTGGTTCTGTAAGATTGAGATGACTGATATGAATACTCAAAAAATATCAAGCTACATAAATTATACGTACATATGATTTATTAGCTTTGAATATTTGATTTAACATCCATGAGATTTTGAGTTTTCTGCCTCATTGGATCCTGATAAACCTGGAACTAATTTATCAAGAAATATAGTGCTTGGATCTGGTTTTCTCTAAACTCCAGGTAAAAGCATTCATTCATTCAGCAATTCCATCTTAACAGAAACAACAGAAAGCACTTAAGTAAAATATCATTCACAGAAAAATGTGTTGCTGTCACCTGGGTGAAACTTGACATTGGATTTATGGTCCTTCACGTGTTGAACATTCACATTCAGATAATTTTGGAATGTTAGAATTAAACATTTGTCTTTGTTACACCACAATTAAGGATTCTGTACAATGTGAGGTATATTCTAATTTGGAACCAGAGTGGAATTTATGGAATCTACTAAATCTACTTCACAGACCTGTCATATACAAAGATAAAGAAAATGAGCCGAGAAATTTCTTATAACATTTTTTAATTTAAAAAAAGGATTACTTTTGGTTATGACGCAGTAACCATCAAGTATCAAGTAAAATAATACAACAGCAAAATACTGCGGATGCTGGAAAACTGAAATAACAACAGAAAGCGCTGGAAAAACTCAGTAGGCCAGGCAACATCCGTGGAGAGAGAAACAGAGTTAATGTTTCAGGTCGAAACCCTTCGTCAGTTCTGATGAAAGGTCTTCGACCTGAAACGTTAACTCTGTTTCTCTCTCCACAGATGTTGCCTGGCCTGCTGAGTTTTTCCAGCGCTTTCTGTTGTTATATCAAGTAAAATGAGCTTGACTATCAGACTCACTCTATTTTTGTAAATCATTTCAAAATGATCGTAACTGTCTGTCAGGTTTTGGGGTAGTACACTAGGTCATTTCTCAGGTCCAGTGTCCTCTGCCAGTCCCTCACATGCCCTAAAATCCAGAGCATACTTTTAACTGTCCAATATCTAGGTAATCTAAGAGATTGTAACAGCTCCCTTACTCTGTACACCAGCTACTGAAAATGTATCATGTGCCACCATGTGATTCCCCTCTCTTTGAAATGCATTCTTAGGCCCAGATATTTACTGGGGCGGAATTTCCAAGCCGGGGGGTGGTGGGGGGTGGGAGGAGTTCTCAACTCCACAGCGTGCGTGTTGTTTTTTAGCAGTTTCCCCAGCTGGAAACCAGCCTGATTGACAGGCTTGGCTCCCTGTCACGCAGTGAACGCTGCAGCCCATGAGCAGGTAGTTTTCCTGCTGCTTAGAGATCACGAGGAGCGGGGAGGCGGTGGGCACAGAGTGGTTTGGAGGGAAGGGGGTGATCGCGGGGGGGGGGTTGGAAACAGATTGGGGAAGAGATGGGGGTCAGGTGAGTCAGTGATCGTGGGGAAGGGGTGGGTGATATCGTGGGGGTGGGGTGGTCTGATCATGGGGAAGGAAGCATGTTAGCTTGGGGACCTGGGAGGAGGCACTCCTGGTCCTACTGGCCCACAAGCACTGCTGAAAAGGCACTTACTTCTTCCACGCAGCAGTCCTCACCTCCCTTTAGCTGCCGGATTTCCCGAGGCCTGGGAAACCCGGTCGGCTAGCGTTAAACCTGGAAGGGAGATCAAATTTGAGGCACGTAGCCTCATTAATATATTTAAATGACCAACCTGCCTCCTGGGAGCGGGTTGGTTGCCCACCCCCTGTCCTGTCTCCGTTAAAACCAGAAGTGGGCAGCTTCAAGGTGGGGTGGGTTGGGTTCAGGTTTAAAAAATTTTACAGTTCTTTGAAGTTGATGTAGCACTCAGGTGATCTCATTATAACAGCTGAAACCTGTGTCAAAACTTGCATTATGAAACTACTTTGTCTGCTAAGCAGCAAAATTCAGCCTCTCCAATAAATAGAATTAAGTGCATAAAGCTGAGAGGAAAGCTGCACACATTCCAGTTAGAACTGTAGCACAATTGATTAGCTTCGGTAAAACCCTACCAGTATCACTAAATTGTGTCAATTGTATGCAATGCACCTCACTTGTGCCACTGTGGGACAAATAACATAGGGCAGTAGACCCACACCAGTAGATAATTTGACTCTAGGCTCAATAAGCCGAATTCCAATCCATCGTGACCACACCCGATACATCTTCAGTAATCCATGCTTAATGTTTCTATATGCTGATCTCAATTACAGTATAACTGAGGTATCTCTTTCCCCTTCTCCTACGCTGATATATTAAACAATAATCTGACACTGCAGTCATCCCTTCTATGAAACGATTGAGAACAATGATAAATTTACTGGTGTTAACATTGGCTGAAATTGTGATTAATTTCTTTGAAACAAATATTCTACTCTCCATTTTGAGTTACAGCAACAAAAGATAATGCTTGGACAATGTTGAGAGGTGCCAATTAGCAGATAAGTTTTGAAAAATTACAATGGGCTAACGGATACTGCAGCAAATTATAATGCCCACTTGTTTAAAATATATTAAATCATTAACATCTTGCCTGTTGGTTACATTCAGAAATCAGAGGGAGGGGAGGAAGATTTTGGGAAAAGTGAAGCCATCACTATTGTCCCCAAACTCCATACCTTCATCACCGACTCAATTCCCCTCCCCGGCCACTGTGTCAGGTTGAACCAGACTGTTCGCAACCTCGATGTCGGCGTCCTATTTGACCACAAGCTGAGCCTCTGGCCCCATATTCTCTCCATCACAAAGACCACCTACTTTCACTCCCATAACATTGGCCATCTCCGCCTCTGCCCATCTGCTACTGATATTCTCATCCAGGCCTTTGACACCTCTGGATTCAACTATTTCAACACACTCCTGGTCGACTTTCGATGCTCCACCCTCCATAAACTTCAGCTCATCTAAAACTCTGCTGCCCGTACCACCATCCATCGCTGATCTACATTGGGTCTCGGTCTCCCAACACCTCCAATTTAAAATTCTCATCCTCGTCTGTAAATCCCATTATGGTTTCATCCCTCCCTATCTTTCTAACCTTATCCAGCCCAATAACCCTCCGAGAAATCTGTGTTGCTCCAACTCTGGCCTTTTGTGGCCCATCAGTGGTGGACATGCCTTTTAGGCCCCACACTCTGGAATTCCTTCCCTGAACCTGTCTGTCTCTCCATCTCCCTCTTCTCCTTTAAGAAACTCCTTAAAACCCACCTCTTTGACCAAACCTTTAGTTACCTGCTCCCAATATCTCCCCCTTCTGATATCTCCTTCTTTAGCTTGCCATTGGTTTTTGTCTGAATACACTTCTTGGAAGGTTTTTCCATTTTAGAAACGTTATATAAATGCAGCTAGTTGTTGTTGACAGAGGAACTCTGTCTTTGTAGGCTGCAATTACTCACAGAAGCTATGACAGAGTTGTGCCATATTACCTTCCTCGTGGACAACCAGCAATATTTTGACAATTTTATCTTGAATTCTAGATTATAAGAATTTGCCCACAATGGACACACAGACACACACACATCCCACACCACCACCACCACAGCACAAACCCCACACCACACACACAACCACACACATTCAGTAGAGAACCATGGACAAAGAACTAGATTTATGAGCAGACCTTTAAACAGAAACCCTTCAATGGCCCTGAGGTAAAGTCACTGCCCAAACAATCCAGAAAGGTTGCAGATTCAACCTTCAGTCTGTGCTGAGTTAGATGATCTCAGCTAGGGTATAATGGTAAAGGTTCTATCATTGGCTGCAATTTGCAGGACTTACTGTCTTTTGACCTTTATACAGTAACTGGTGCAGGAAGTGTACCTGTATAGGGCGCAGGATGGTGGCAGGATTGGGCTTACTATCATGTCTTACCCAGTCAGACACTCTACCAGCACTCTATCACCACAGAGGCTCATACATCACTAATTGCCAATTGGACACAGCACAGATAGTGACCATCACCTGTTGGACTGTGTGCCAATATGGCAGTCTATACTTTGCATAGAAAACATTGGAGGGGGGAAAAAACATTACAAATGGATCATTTTCTTTTGTCAATAAGAATGAAGCTTCCATTGGAGCTGCTGTAAACAGCTTGATGCGAACTGCCTATCATTATGTGCTGCAGGGAGAAACCCAACACATGTGTGAAGTCTGGTAATTGAATATACCTCTCAGTGCAGAGGATAGTGTAAATGTTGCAAGAATGCATTCAGTTCCAATCATCCTGATGGAAACAGAATGCCATCCTGCAGTGGAAATGCAGCTTCTGATGACAGGTGACGTATTCAAGGTTGTCAAATTTGACAGCATTTCTGCATTCCAGTGACATTCTGACTTTAGTCAAATATGCCACAGGTAAATGAATCTCCATCAGATTGGCTGTTTGTTTTTTTATTTAACTGTGTGGTTCACATCTTCAATAGTGAAAGCCAGCCATTTACTCTCATGTATTTTTTTGTTTCTGTCTCTGCTACAAAAGATAATCTACAGCTTTGAACTCAGGGCAAAAGTGTCGGAAAGATTTGATTTATTGTAAAAGGGTTTGACAAATGGACACATATTCAACAAAAGAAGAAGATAGTGGTGAAGTCTTGTCTAATCAGTCTCAGACAAGTTAAGACAGATGTGTTTCTTTTTGATTGGTTTTGTGCTGAATACGCTTGCACTTCAGGCGGATATTAAAACCAAAAACAGGCAGTAGCTGACATTTTTCTTCATATTGTCACTATTCATTAAGACAGAGTGTCATTGTTGACATGTCTGATTTTCAGATACAGTATATGTTTATTTTCAGACAAAGTCTTCTGAACTTGTAAGAGTCTAGGATCAGCTTCAGGCTCCCCACTAAAATGGAAAAGTACAAAATTAGATCAATATCTGAAATTCTGAATAAGTTAATACTGGTTATCATTTTCAGATTTCAAAGTGTATGAGTTTTACATCATGCAGTATATACAGTCATGATTTTCCGGTCACTTTAGATTCTATGGGGGAAAAATTGGGTTGGTTTGCGCCTCTCGTTGGTGCCCCCGAGGGTGCTAACAGGGTGTAAATCCCTTAGCGCCTGGGCGTGGTGCCGCTAACGCCGCCCACAAAATTCAGTGGGAGGTTAGCAGCGGTGGTAGCCGGTAGTGCCCTGCGCCGCTGGCGATTACATCATCGCTGTGCGCAGCGCCCCGCTTGCTCCCTGGCCGCAAACTTCCCTTGCGCCCCCTGACCTATTGCCGGACGATATGTCCGACAGGATCAGGGGGCATTTTTGCAGCAGCGGTTGCGCTACTTAAAGTGCAGGTGTCGGGCGGCCATTTTTATTTTGGCCGACTGCCAGCACCTGCCCCCTTTCACTTTTTTATGCGGGGTGCCGGCTGCGATCGCTTGATCACTCCTCTTGAGTGCCGGGCTGTTTTCACGGCACCCTGCTCCCCGGTGGTCCAGCAGGGCCCCGGTGTGTGCAGCGCTAGGCCCCTCCCCTTTAATCAGGGGAGGAGGCCTGCAATGACTCGGCGCTATGTGACAATGCGAAATTCAGTTGTAGCGCCCTAAGCAGGAGGTGGCGCGCTTTCCAGTAGCGCCCTACCTCCTGCTTGGGGCGCTACTACTGAATTTACGGTGGAGGGGCGCTAACTTTTTCGGGGTGCTAAAATTAATGCCCCAGTGACGTTAGCCCCCCAAAATGGGCGCCACTTAATTTTTCCACCTGTAGATCCAAATAGAGCAGAGCTGCAATTCCCCTCCACATTAACCGGTTTTCTGAAGAAACATAACTTTGCGGCTTTTTCTTTAGGTGGGAATGGTTGGCTAATGTTTTCCTTTCCACTTCTGACTACTTGCTGGGTAAAAGTCACAGGCTCCATGGGGGTAATTTTCACCTTCACCATCTGGGTGGTAATGTGTTGGAGCAGATCGCACAGCCGTTGTAGAACTCGCCCGATTTTCATTCCGTTGATTTCAATGGAATGAGAATCGGGCAGGTTCTGCAATGGGCAGGCAATTCACTCTGCCAAATTACAGCCCAGACCATGATGATGGAAATTACCCCTTGTGTGTGCAGGTTGCCCCGTCAACGTTGCAGTCAATTGAGTCTGAAAAGTCAGAATTACAGACTCGATGGGCTGGATTTTGATACTGGGGCGGGTTGGGGTTGTGTCATCCGCATTTCGTGTTATCCACCCGACTGCAATTTGATGTGGGAGATTGATGCAATTTTCACTTAATTGGGCAATTGAGTTCCAGCATGTGGGAACCCATGAACCAATTAATGGTTTCAGTCTGAAAGTCGCCTCTGATGATGTCATCATTGCCGGTCAGAGACTGCCTGGCCTTTGCTGTGAGAGGACCTGGATGCAAAATGAGCAGCATCTCAGAGAGAGAGAGAGAGAGAGAGAGAGAGAGAAAGAGAAAGAGAGAGAGAGAGAATTTTTTTTGCAACCAAGTCCTCCAAGGCAGTCTCTGAAGACATTCAATGCAGCAGCATCAGAGGCGACTTTCAGACCTAACTACGACTACCTTCATCACAATACTACTACTACCTTCATCACATTTCCGTTGTAATAGTGGACCTGCAGCGATAGTCAGCTATCCACTTGTGCTCCCGCCAGGTTTCACTGGCATGTTTCACATCAGGCATACTTCACGTTGGAAAAGGGTTAAACTAGCTAAAACATTTCAAAATTGCATTACAGAGCCAATTTAGGGCTTGTTAAGGGCTTTAATGGCCTCTCCCGCCTCTTGGAGGTGGGACGGAGTCGGGAACCCCGTGGCCGATTTTGTCAAAATTGCGTGGAGGCGGAATGGAGTCAGGATGGGGTCGGGACCCCCGAATCTGCAACTTTAACCCCCCACACGCCTCCAAACCCGACTCCACGGGTCATTGAAAATCCAGCCCTATGGCCATGAAATTCAGAACCTTAGCACCGGCTGTTAAGACCGGTCTCGGCAAAAAATATGGGGGCCGCCACGTTTCTGCCCACTTTCGCCGCATCCCGCCATGGCTGCCATTTTGGGCAGGTCAGCAGCGCGGCCGTTGCCTGCGTTCGCTAGAAAAATGGTAATGTGGCAGCCAGTGTGCAACGCTGATTTCACGTAAGACCTGCCATTTTTGATGTTGCTGCTCCATTCAACACCCTCTCCAAAACACAAAGAGCTGGATCGGCAAAGGCACACACAAGACAGTCACAAAGGGAATGCATAAGGGTGATGAGTTGATTTCTTGAGGTCATATTGGATGGATAGATGCATAAAGTTGGATTGGAAAGTTTGCTTTGTGGTGGCTTTTGTTTCAACATTGTGGCCAATTCCCCTTTCAACCTTACCTTCCCTCTTTTACTGTGATAGTCAGTAAAAGAGGGAAGGTAAGGTTGAAAGGGGAATTGGGGTTGTGCTCACTGGTACCGCAGGCGGGTGATTCGATCTTGGATATCTCGGCCAGAAAGGGGCTGTCTTTGTTGCAGCCTTCCTTCCGCTGCCTCCTCTTCTGTTTCTTCCTCTTCTGCGTCTTCCTCTTCTGCATCTTCCTCTTCCCTCTGTGAGCGGATGCTGGAAATCTAAAATAAAATCAAAAATGCTGGAAATACTCAGCAGGTCAGGCAGCAGCTCGACCTGAGACGTGAACTCTGTTTCTCTCTCCACTGATGCTGCCTGACCTGCTGAGTAGTTCCAGCAGTTTTTTATTTTCTCAAAGATCTTCCTTTACCATCTGAAGCCTTGAAATCATCCAGCAGTGCTCCCTGCACACTTTAAAAACTTTCAACATCTATTGTACCAAGCCACTACTTCAATAAAATATTTTTAAAAAGTCCAAAATCTTAAATGTAAACTTACCTGAAAGATGTAAAACAGGGGAACTGGAGGGTCTAATGAGAGGGAGGAATTGAATGAAATCAGTATTTGTAGGGAAATGGTGTTAAGGAAATTGATGGGATTGAAGGCCGATAAATCCCCAGGGCCTGATAATCTACATCCTAGGGTACTTAAGGAAGTGGCCCTAGAAATAGTAGATGCATTGCTGGTCATCTTCCAAAATTCTATAGACTCTGGAACAGTTCCCATGGATTGGAGGGTAGCTAATGTAACCCCACTATTTAAAAAAGGTGGTAGAGAAAAAACGGGGAATTATAGACCGGTCAGCCTGACATCGACAGTGGGGAAGATGCTAGAGTCCATTATAAAAGATGTAATAGCAGAGCACTTGGAAAACAATGACAGGATTGGACAAAGTCAACCTGGATTTACAAAAGGTAAATCATGCTTGACTAACCTACTGGAATTTTTTGAGGATGTAACTAGGTAGAATAGATAAGGGAGAACCAGTGGATGTGGTGTATTTGGACTTTCAGAAGGCTTTTGATAAGGTCCCGCATAAGAGATTGGTGTGCAAAGTTAAAGCACATGGAATTGGGGGTAATGTACTGACTTGGATAGAAAACTGGTTGGCAGACAGGAAGCAAAGAGTTGGAATAAACGGATCTTTTTCCGAGTGGCAGGCAGTGACTAGTGGGGTACCGCAGGGGTCGGTGCTAGGACCCCAGCTAGTCACAATATATATTAATGATCTAGACGAGGGAACTAGATGTAATATCTCCGAGTTTGCAGACGACACAAAGCTGGGTGGGCGTGTGTGCTGTGAGGAGGATGCAGAGAAACTCCAGTATGATTTGGACAGGTTGGGTGATTGGGCAGATGCATGGCAGATGCAGTATAATGTGGATAAATGCAAGGTTATCCACTTTGGTGGCAAAAACAGGAAGACAGATTATTATCTGAACGGCAATAGATTGGGAGAAGGGGAAGTGCAATGAGACCTGGGTGTCCTTGTGCACCAGTCGCTGAAGGTAAGTAGGCAGGTGCAGCAGGCAGTTAAGAAGGCAAATGGTATGTTGGCCTTCATAGCGAGAGGATTCGAGTACAGGAGCAAGGATGTCTTGCTGCAGTTGTACAGGGCCTTGGTGAGACCACACCTTGAGTATTGTGTGCAGTTTTGGTCGCCTTATCTGAGAAAGGATGTTCTTGCCATGGAGGGAGTGCAGCGAAGATTCACCAGACTGATACCTGGGATGGCAGGAATGACATATGAAGAGAGATTGGGTCGATTAGGCTTATATTCGCTAGAGTTTAGAAGAATAAGAGGGGATCTCATTGAAACTTATAAAATTCTAACAGGACTAGACAGACTAGATGCAGGAAGGATGTTCCCGATGGCGTGGGAGTCCAGAAGCAGGGGTCACAGTCGAAGGATAAGGGGTAAGCCATTTAGGACTGAGATGAGGAGGAATTTCTTCACCCAGAGAGTGGTGAACCTGTGGAATTCTCTATCACACAAGGCAGTTGAGGCCAATTCATTAAATATATTCAAGAAGGAGTTAGATATATTTCTTAAGGCTAAAGGGAACAAGGGATATAGGGAGAAAGCAGGGACAGGGTACTGAATTTGGATGATCAGCCATGATCGCATTGAATGGCGGAGCAGGCTCGAGGGGCCGAATGGCCTACTCCTGCTCCTATCTTCCATGTTTCTATGTTTCTATACGTTGCGAGGAACCAGACATACGGATTACTGAGACATGGCTACAGAAAAATCAGGACTGGGAATTAAACATTTTAGGGTATAGCATATTTAGAAAAGATAGAGGGGGAGAAATATGGTATCGCCCCGTTTGGGGCGCAATTATCGGCCGGGCGCAAAGTTTAGCGCCTGGCGCTAATTATCGCCTCCGACTGCAAACTTGGCTTCTATCGCCCCTGGAGGTGATTGGAGCGCTAAATCAGGCACTACACACCTCTCTTAAGGTGCTAACGCCGAGGAGCAAGGCATTACCTCAGAGCGCTAGCGAAGCTCATGTGATGTCAATCAGCAATGGAACACAGACACACTGGCGCCGGCCAATTCTTGAAGGGGAAGGTCGATCTTGCTCTCCATCCACACCCTGATCATTGCAGCCTTGAATCTTGGCCTGGAGAGACCTGTACATCAAATCTGCTGGAAAGAACAATGAAGAGGCCCAGGGAAAGAGCTCAGAGTGCAGCCCCCGCTAGTCTTTTCTAAATCGATGCAGGAAGGTCAAATCATAATGAACCTGCAAAGTGCTGCTCAGTACCCAAAACTTCTTCACACAGCACTAAATCTCTCCAGAAGCCTCTCTCTCTCTCTCTCTCAGAATGCGTGGTGCAAAAATGTAACCTACAAAAAAAGCAGGAAGCGGTCGCCTTTAAATAGCGCTCCACCAGTCTCTTCCCGACTGCAAAATGTTCCCCTCAACCTGTCATTGCTAGCGGCAGGCGGAAAGGCAGGGAGCGCTACTCAATATCCGGTCCGGGGCACTACCGGGGCGTTGCACGCTCGACTGACGTCACGATCTGCCGGCGCAGGAGATTGTGGCAGTAGTGTTTAGTGCTGCCATGTAATGTCTGGTCAATTTCCCATACGGCGCAAAAATTGCCGCATCCGGGCGCTAGTTGCTTTGCGCCCCATTAGCGCCCTCTTAGGGGAGGTGCAAAGCAATCGAATTTTTCCCCCAGAGAGTGAAAAAGGGGAGGTGGAGTAGCTGCACTTATTGGGATAACATAATGGCAGTAGAAAGAAATGATGCAGCTATCAACAAGACAAAAATAGAATCCATATGGATAGAGATAAAAGATAATATAGGATCAATCACACTAATAGGGGTAGTCTACAGACCACCTAATAGTGGAAGGGAGGTGGAGGAAGAAATATGCAAACAAATTCGGGAAATGAGTAAAAAACATAGGGGGAACAATTCGGTTGATTAGCGCCTCCCGGTTTCACCCTAAGGGGGGCGCTAATGAGGTGCAGAGCAACTAGCACCCGGGCACGGCGATGTTTGCGTTGCTCGTGAAATTGACCAGACATTTTGCGGCGGCGCTAAACACTACCACCACGATCTCCTGCGCCGGCAGATCGTGATGTCAGTCGAGCGTGCAATGCCCTGGTAGTGCCCCGGACCGGATATTGAGTGGCGCCCCCTGCCTTTCCGCCTGTCGCTAGCAATGACAGGTTGAGGGGAACATTTTGCAGTCGGGAAGAGGACTGGTGGAGCGCTATTTAAAGGCGACCGCTTTCTGCCTTTTTTTGTCGGTGACATTTTTGCACCACGCATTCTGCGAGAGAGAGAGAGAGAGAGAGAGACTGACTTCTGGAGAGATTCAACACTGTGTGAAGGAGTTTTGGGTACTGAGCAGCACTTTGCAGGTTCATTTTGATTTGACCTTCCTTGCATCGATTTAGAAGAGTCTATGGGGGCTGCACTCTGAGCTCTTTCCCTGGGCCTCTCCATTGTTCTTTCCAGCAGATTTGATGTACAGATCTCTCCAGGCCGAGATTCAAGGCTGCAATGAGCAGGATGTGGATGGAGAGCAAGACCGACCCTCTCCTTTAAGAACTGGCCGGCGCCAGTGTGTCTGTGTTCCATTGCTGACTCACATCACATGAGCTTCGCCAGCGCTCTGAGGTAGCGCCTCGCTCCTTGGCGTTAGTGCCTTAAGAGAGCTGTGAAGCGCCTGATTTAGTGCTCCAATCACCTCCGGGGTGATAGAAGCCAAGTTTGCAGTCGGAGGCGATAATTAGATTTCAACTACCCTGATATTAATTGGCCAGAAGAGGTAGGTAAAGGGGATATGAGAGTGGAGTTCCTACAATGTGTACAGGACTCCTTTCTAACCCAATATTTAAAAAGCCCAACAAGGGAGGATTCGCTATTGGATCTGGTAATGGGGAATGAACCAGAGGAGATAAAATAAGTAAAAGTAGGGGAACATCTAGGCAATAGTGACCATAATATAATACGCTTTAAGATAATAATTGAGAAGGAAATAAATATGACGAAGACCAGGGTAATAGATTGGAGAAAAGCCAATTTTGAGGGGCTGAGAATAGAACTTGGGAAAATAAAATGGACAACAATATTGGCAAACAATGCTATAGAACAGCAGTGGGAAATATTTAAAACGGTGTTCAAGACAGTCCGGGAAAAATATAATCTGCTAAAAAACAAGAACAAGCTAAACACTAATGAGACACCATGGATGAATAAAGACATAAGGGAAAAATGGAGCTTAAGGCAAGCTACCCTTTCCCCCTGGCCTTCCTGCAGCCCACTTGTCCCCAGTGCATCACCCAGTGCAGACCCCTCCACTAAACTTGCCTCTAAAGATCGCTTAGTGCCAGTAATCTGAGGTGGTGCCTGCGTGTGAGAGATGCCGTGACACGATGCTTTGCTCCTCCCCCTCTTCTCCTTCCTCACTCTCAGTGGGGGGCTCAGGGATAGGCTGGTCATCTGGTTGCTGATTATCTGAAAGCATAAAGGCACAACACTCACGTTAAGGTGAGGGCAGGGGGGCAGGAATGGAGCAAGGAGTGCAGACATTCTTAGGAGGTGGAAAGTGAGAGAGGTTTGTGGTGTGAGGGGGAAGTGGGATGAGAGAAGAGAGGGGCTGAAGATACCGTTTTTGCCCCCAACCAGGTCGACGTTGCCGACGGCCATGGCACCCATGACCTGCTGCCCAATGAGTCGCAGCACATGCTCCTCAAGGTCTGAGAGCTGTTGGAGCTGCGCATAACTCCCACCTGTTCTCTGCTGCTCCCTCCTATTGTGAGCCATCTTGGCCTGCAAGAGAACTAAATGTGTTTGAGTCAGAGTCCAGCTATGTGTTTGGGAGATATGCCTGCTGTCATTGAATAGCTGTGACTGTAGGCAAGGTGAGATGTGGATGTGAGTTTCAGTAGGTGAAGATGTTTGGTGGGTGAGTGGTGGCGGTGTGGTTCTTTGCACAGTGTGCACAGACTGAGGTTCAGATGCTGGTATGTAGGAGCTGTTGAAGCATTTACTCACCTTGACCACCCGACTGAGGTCGTTGAATTCCTTGCGGCACTATGTCAGGCTGCGTTCCACCACACTACTGGCCGAGACCTCCTGGGCCACTTCCCTCCACATTGCCCTGAACACCTGAGGCGATGGCCTCCTTCCAGTGGCCGGGAACAGCATTGCCCTCCTTCGCTCCACTCCAGCCACCAATGCCTCCAATGCCACGTCTGTGAACTGACGAGCTCTCTCCCTGGGAGTGGGAGCAGCCATAGCCATCAGGGGATTCACTTGCTCGCAGGTCACCTCAAAGCCAGCAATGATGAAAATGAGCATCTGCACAATAATGCAACCTCCCCTTTAAGAGCTGGAAGGAACCAGTGTGAAGGATCATTGTTGAATGCATTGCACCTGAAATTCATTAGCGCTCTGTTGGTAGCGTCCCTGTAGCACCCCACTGAGGTTGTTTGTGCTTGATTTAGCACCCCACTTCCTTCCTGGGGCGTTAACACCCAATTTAGTAGAAGTTCAGAATCCTTAGCGCCTGGCGCTAAATTTTCAAAATTTCAACAGTTAGTGTCCCAAACACTGTGATACCCAATTTCACCCCCAAAATTTCAAAATTTGCAGATGGACATCAAATTGGGAGGGATAGTCAATACTGAGGAGGACTGCATCAAATTACAAGAAGGTATGAATAAACTTGCAGAATGGGCATATAATTGGCAAATGAAATTCAACACAGATAAATGTGGGGTATTACATTTTGGTCAGAAAAATAGGGAGGTCACATATTACTGGGAAAATACAAATCTAAGTGGGGTAGAACAGCAAAGGGATGTCAGAGTACAAATACACAAATCACTGAAAGTTGTGACACAGGTTAACAAGACCATAAAAAAGCAAACCAAGCACTACGGTTTATTTCTAGAGGGACTGAATTGAAAACCAGAGAAGTTATGCTAAACTTGTATTGAACCTTGGTTAGACCACATTTGAAGTACTGTGTACAATTCTGGTCGCCATATTATAGAGGCACTGGAGAGGGTGCAAAAAGGATTTCCAAGGATGATACCAGAAATGTGAGGGTATACATATCAGGAAAGGATGAACAGGCTGGGACTCTTCTCTTGAAAAGAGAAGGCTGAGGGGTGACCTAATAGAGGTCTTTAAAATTATGAAAGGTTTTGATAGAGTAGATACAGAGAGTATTTCCACTTGTGGGGAAGAGCAAAACTAGAGGCCATCAATATAAGATAGTCACCAAGAAATCAAATTGGGAATTCAGAAGGAACTTCTTTACCCAGTGAGTGGTGAGAATGTGAACTCGCTACCTCAGGGAGTGGTTGAAGCAAATAGTATAGATGCATTTAAGGGGAGGCTAGATAAGCATATGAGGGAGAGGGCTATGCTGATAGAGTTAGATGAGGAAAGATGGGAGGAGGCTTGAGTGGAGCATGAACGCTGACATGGTCTGGTTGGGCTGAATGGCCTGTTTCTGTGCTGTATATCCTATGTAATCCTAATCCTAATCCGATGTGTGTGTCCCTTTAAGAAGCACTGACAGCATCTCTGCAGGGCTGCTGAACACATGCGTTTCTGAGCGTGTTTAGGACCCGGCGGTAAACTCAGCGAAAAGGTCAAGGTTTGCTGATGTGGCGTCAAGTCGGCGTTGCATGCCGACTGACGTCACGCTCTGATGATTTACATTTCTAGGGCCAGCGCTGCCAATTTTTTCCTGGATCAGGCCTGAACAACCAGCAGTCAGTCTGCGAATTTCTAGGCCATAGTGTAAAAGTAAGGAATTTAGTCAACATTTTTTAAGTAGGAGGTTGATAGAAATATGGAATAGATTACCAGCAGGATGGTAGAAAAGAATACAAGGGCAGGTTTAAAAAAAATCCTTTCAGTGAATATGCTACAGGACTATTACTGATAGAATCACACTAAAGAACCTGATGGAAGGTTTGGAAGAGATCGCTAGATGAACCAATGTTCTTCTGCCCAAAACATTTCGATATTACTAAGATTGCCATCCTGTTTGATCAGCTAACCCTGCACAGACTGGGAGTTTAACCTGAGATCACGTATCATATGGAGGACATTGAGTATCTCAAAAAATAATTGTTTCTAATTTCTTGATATATCTGTAGCAATGGCATCACCTGCTCAGGTCATTTTGTGTGAATGTCATCGTGCTTCAAGGGAATGTAACACATTTACAGTTGGGGTCTGATCTGACAGCTGCCGCTTGCCCCAAAACTGATCAACTTAATAAAAAATTGTCATAGTTCTCAAATTAAAATGACAGACACTGGAGAGTGAGTTCAGGGCAGTAACCCAATTAGGAGCTTTGGCAAAGTTTGTACATCTCCACCACTAGATTGTACACTGCACCACTAGATTATTGCCTTAACACTCACAAGCATCTGTTATCCTATGTACAATTATACTGATGCAGAAACATTACTGAAATGTTCAAAATGCTGGGCAGGAACATATAGCTTCATCAGCATCAACACAGCAGCTCTATTAATTGCAGGACTTATCATCAGAGTGTTTCACAGCAAGAACTAACTTCGACAGTGGGCCTGATTTAATATCTGGTAACGTCAGTTGTAATTTAGTTTATGCCCTAGCCCTGGGCACATGAAATGCCCGAATTGGATTTTAACATTGTTAGTTAGTGCTACAAATTTTGTTTTAGGGGTGTGTTTTATTCAAGAGACGTCATGTTTTCAATATTGGTACCAATTAAATTAACACTATCTGTAATTGCAATCCCAATGCTGTGTCCCAGATATCATTCCAAAGGAATTGAATATAATGGTTCAGGAATTGATTTGCACCGGAAGTCATGGTATTGTATTTTGTGTGCAATTTAACATTTCCATTTATGATGATAAAAGCCCTTTAATCTACATTAAGGAATTGCCGGTCTCCAAAAGCCACCTTTGTTGCACAGACTCCTGCTATTTGGTTTGGAGGTGTTATTCATCTGTCTGTTGTCACTCATTTTGGACAGTCAAAGTAACTGCTCCTGAACTAGTTTGCTTTCAAAGTTAAGCTACTTGTGGCAATTTTGGAATATTATTGCCTGGTTGCATTTAAATGAGGTTGCAAATAAGTTGGAATTTCGTCAAGATTATACTTTTGTCTCACAAATCCATCACATATTTCTTCTTAACCTAGCAGCGCCTCGATTTCAAAATTCTCATCCTTGTTTTCAAATCCCTCCATGGTCTCGCCCCTCCCTACCTCTGTAATCTCCTTCAGGCCCACAACCCCCCGAGATATCTACGCTCCTCAAATTCTGCCCTCTTGAGCATCCCTGATTTTAATCGCTCAACCATTGGTGGCCATGCCTTCTGTTGCCTGGGCCCTAAGCTCTGGAATTCCCTCCCTAAACCTCTCTGCCACTCTACCTCTCTTTCCTCCTTTAAGACGCTCCTTAAAAACTACCTCTTTGACCAAGCTTTTGGCCATCTGCCCTAATTTCTCCTTGTATGGCTCGGTCTCAAATTTTTTACCTCCTGTGAAACGCCTTGGGATGTTTTACTATGTTAAAGGTGCTACATAAATACAAGTTGTTGTTGTTGTTGTTGTGATTGTAGCCTGTTGCCTTTACAGAATGTGGAATTGAACAGCACAGTTTATTTGCCTAGAATGGGAACCAAGGAAGAAAAAGGGCATAACATCAATTTCTAGTCACAATTCACAAGCACGCATTTATATCTACCAAGATGCAGAACTGCCATGAAGAACATGCAATGAAAAGATCTCAATTGAATTCCAATCCACAATCAATGGTGAATAGAACCATTTTGGCAAATATTCCCATTAAGCACATACCATTTCAAAAGTATGGACTGGATATTTACAGGGGCGGTTTGCGTAGGCGGTGGTGGAGTTTCGGATGGGAAACCCGGAAGTCTGGGTTTCCCCACATACTATGAAGTTTTAACTTCGCAGCGTGTGACTTTTGCCCCTGACAGGTTCCCCGCCCGGAAGACAGCCTGATTGACAGGCTTGGCTTCCAGTCAGGCGGGGAGCACTCCGGAGGAGGCTGCAAGACCAGATAGGTCCGATCCCCAGCCCTGGGACGGGGTCCGATCCCTGACCCCTGGGGGGGTCCAATCCCTGACTCCGGGGGGAGATCAGATCCCAAAGTGGGTCCGATCCCCTACCGCCAACCCCAGGGGTGGGGGGGGACCCGATCCCAGGGGGCTGGGTTTGTATGGGGGGTGTCTGATGGTGGGGGTTCTTGGGGGACAGGGAGGAATCACTCCTGCTCCTCCTGGCCCAGAAGGAGTGCTGTGAAGGCACTTACCTTCTCTCCGAGGCTGTCCTTGCCTTGCTGCAGCTGGCGGATTTTCAGAAAACCCGGCCGGCCACAGTAAATCCTTCCAGCCTCATTAACATATTTAAAATCCCAACCCGCCTCCTGGAAGCCCTGGTCCCGCCTCAGTAAAACCCGGAAGTCGGGGGGTTGGAGCTGGCTTCCCGACGTGCTCGGAATTTTTGCCCATTTAATCACCCACCCGTACCCGTGTTAAAATTTCCCCCCATGTTAAAATTTCCCCCCATGTACACAGATTATGACAATGCAGTGTCCTGTAAATACCTAAGGACTTAATTTTAAGTCAATCTATAACAAGCTTGCATAGCATGACGAGTATATAATACACTGTACTCTTTATATTACAACATTGGTATTGATGGCAGTTTGAGCCTTGACAGCAGCACCCTAATATAAACGAGGTGATTCTACTGCATTCAAAAACACAGAGAATCATTTCAAAATGTTCCTCTAGCAGCAAATGTAAATGGCAACCACCACTGGAAACAGCTACCATTTTCTCTAACTAAGGACAGGAGGGCACTGAATTCAGAGCTGAGAGGCCAAGGAGAGCTGCGATGAAGATTGAAATCACCGAGGATGAGGAGTTGTCATTGCAGAATCTAAGGAAGGAAAGGAGGGAAGATATTTCAGTGCGAAAGGTGGCGCTTGAGTGGTGGGTAGAGAACGAGCATTCTAAAGGAGAGGTGAGGGATGTAACAAGGTGAAGTGCTTGATGAAGGAGAAAGTACCAGAGGAATACGGAGAGAGACAAATGTGTGATTTGGTGATAAGGGCCACACCACCACACGACGGTGGAAAGTATAGCCAGGCAGAGAGCTTCCATGAACATATGGAGTGGATTTCAGAGCACTTGGAATCCTTGCAGAATCACTTCAAGGAGGTCTGTCATATAAAGGGAGTATGGAATTGAACCAGTCATCTTATAGAAATAGTTACATTAGATCATGAAAAATCAACTCAGTTACACTTGCTATTATCTGATATAAAGTACCAGATCAGCACGCATCAAAAAATTCATATTTCTCCTACATTACAACAGTGACTACACTTCAAAAGTATTTCATTGGCTGTGAAGTGCTTTGGGACAGCCTGAAGTTGTGAAGTGCATCATATAAATGCAAATTCTCTCTTTCTAACTACTTGGAAATTGAACTCAGATTGTTGCTTTTTTTGTCATCCTTACACCAATCAAATGCAAAAATGGAATCCAACTGCAATGTTATGAAATGTGCCTGTATATATATTTCCAGTATCAACTCTGCACAGACTAGTCGCTTTTCTATTGGAACGTATAGGGAATTGAGTTATTATGGCTGAGCAAATCATTTAAGTGAACATTTCCTGTAGCTGACACTTGCTCGACTAAAGGTCATTAGTTCTTGTCCCTTCCTCAGCAGTCTGGTGGTTTGTTGAGTCTGTACTATTTAATCACAAGTTAGCAAAGTAAAGGTTGGTGTTAATTAAACTGAACTGGGGTAATTGAGATCTGCATTTAAAGGCAAATTGAAATGGATTGTGCAAAGAGTCTTTCATCAGTTTAGCAGTTGAATTGCAAAAAAGCTCCAAGCAAACGAGTATCAGTAGTGTCTGTAGCCAATTCTGTCTGGCTCCCAGATGTATGACTGATAACTGCTGCAACAGTTTACAGAAAGTGCATCCCTATTCTGTATCATTTGCAGGAGATACTTTCAAAAGGCAACAGTAGCAGAGCACTACATCTTACAAGAATTTTCAGCATGTTTATAAATTAGGTGTGGTGGAATTTTCTAATTCTATCATGTGTCTGTCATACCTGGCATGATCCGCTGATAAAACTAAAGGTTAAAGTGCAAAAAGCACCTCGAGGAAACTTATACGCCTGTTGCAATGCATGCTGGGCAGAGTGGCCAACATTGCAAGTCAGCACTGGTATTATTCAAACCTGCCGAAAAACACTTCTTCCTAGCCTTAGTGTAAGAACCCTGAGAAATCTCCATTTCAGATTCCCACTAACTAACATGGATGAAATGAAATAAGCATAATTAATTGTAGGTTTAAGTTTGTATTGTGTAACCATTAGTCAATGCATGCCGATTCTTGAATAATCATGCTTTTAAACTAGTGTAATATGCCTTGGGTAGAAATGGTTAAAATTTAAAATGGAAGAAAGAGGCTTTGGGCCTGCTTGAACAAATATTAAAAATGTAGACTCCAACAAGGCCTGCTAGCAGAGCGACAGTCAGTCCGTGAGAAAAACTGAGAGGATGAATGGAATTCCAGGGTCTGAGATAAGAAGCAGGGACCGTAAGATTGTCATCGACCTGAAACGTCAACTCTCTTTCTCTCTCTACGGATGCTGCCTGGCCTGCTGAGTTTTTCCAGCGTTTTCTGTTGTTATTTCGGATTTCCAGCATCTGCAGTATTTTGCTACCGTAAGATTGTTATGGGTTACATGTTAGTTTTTTTTTTAATACTTGTTTTAATATCTTATAACCATTAATATCTTATAATCATCAGTAATAGATCCATAATCATGTGTAAGGATTAAATGTAGATGTTGTAATCATCAACTGCATGCAAGGATAACCGTAATTATGTATAACATGTAACCGTTTTTCTTATGCTTAAAAGTCTGTAAGCAGACAACCTGGGGTGAGGAAGATATTGCCTGGGAACCAAGGTCAGGTGCAGTTACAATTGTGCTGGAATGTTATAACATCCGCAGTGAATTATATAAACAAAGGCCAACAGCAAGGGCCGTGTCTCAACCTATGGAGACATATTCCTTTTGTATTGCCATAACTACCCCAGATATGAGTCTTGCTGGTCAAAAACAGATGATGTAAGAGTGTCACAAGACTAGAGCCTGCGTAAGCCAGCGTGCTATGAATGTGGCATCTTTATGATTGGATTTTGGGTTTGGCTGTCAGCCAATGATTGGTTCAGGATGACTCCATAGGTTTTGAATGAGAGTAAGGGTATAAGAAGGGGGTCTTAACAGTCACAAAGTGTAGAAGATTTCAGGAGTAGAAGATCTCAGGAGCAAGAGATTTCAGGACGAATCAAAGAGATACTCGAGAGATGGAGAGAGAGAGAGACGCAGGAGACATGGTGCAGCCTACTCACAGTTGTGGCTTCTACCCAGAGGATAATGGGGTAATATAAGTCTCAATTATTCTCTGTAAACTGCTGCTCTCATACTGTAATGTATTAAGTCTTGCTTGTGCTAACTAAAGTTAAATCACTGTCCACAATAGGGGTCAACCCCGAATCATTTGGTTCCAGGGACCCTCTGGGATCCTACATTAGATATATTTTGGATTCTAGGTTTTATAGACAAATTGGACCCAAATAATGGGCCTGAATTTGCGGTCGGAGGCTTCCCGCGGGCGGATGCCTCTGAACCGCAATAAAACTACGCACCGACCTGATGGTCCTGGATACACGGAGACTCGCGGTCCTGGGACTGCAGGTGTACGCCAGCGTAAAGGCCCACGTATCCCAGGGGCGCATGCAGTTCGCAAGCGTCCCTGGGATCACGTGGGCCGCCCAACTAATCAGAAAGGGGATTCCCATTATGCTTATGGGGATTCCACTTATGTACGGAATCCCTATAAGCTTGATAAGAATCACCCAAAAAATACATGTACACAACACTGAAATAAAAAAAAATTACTTATTTAAAATTAATTAAAATACAATTTAATTAAACATTTAAAACAAAAATGTAAATTTTTGAAAAATAAATGTAAACATTTTTCAAGGGTCCAAAAGCAACCTTAAGCTATTTTACAGGTTTTTGAATGTTAAAATGATTTTGCAAATGTTATTTTAATATTTATTTAAACCCATAGGGGGCTAAATTCGGTTGATTTGCGCCTCCCGTTAGCATCCTAAGAGGGACCTAAGAGGGCGCTAACGGGGCGCAAATCAACTAGCGCCTGGGCATGGCGCCACTAACGCCTCCTGCGAAATTCAGCGGGAGGTTAGCAGCGGCACTAACCGTTAGTGCTGCGCCACCGGCGATATCATCATCGCCGTGCGCAGCGCACCGCTCGCACCCCGGCTGTAATATTGGGTGGCGCCCCCTGACTTACCGCTGGACGCTATGTACGCCGGGGTCAGGGGCCCTACCTGCGGCCGGGGCGGCGCCAGTTGAAGGGGAGGTGGCGGGCGGCCATTTTTGATGCTGGCCGCCTGCCAGCACCGGCCCCCTTGCTGTCCCCGGCCCCCGTGAAGCCCACCCGCGGGGTGCCAGCTGCTCTCTGTGAGCCCGGCACTCCTCTTGAGTGCCGGGCTCGTTTGCCGGCACTCCCGATCCCTGATGGCCCAGCTGGGCACCAGGACGCGCTGCGCCAGGCCCCTCCCCTTTCATAAGGGGAGGAAGGCCTGCAGTACCATGGCATGACGTGCCACAGCGTGTGACGCTGCGGCACGTAGCGCCACGATATTGGCTCCCAGCGCCCCAAGAGGGACGCGGGGCGCTTCCAGGAGCGCCCCTCCTACCTCTCGGGGCACAACCTGGGAAAATCGGCTGCGGGGGTGCTAACTTTTTCGGGGCGCTAAAGCGGCGAAGGTAGCGCCCCAATTTTTACCCCTTACATTGTTAAAAGAAGGCCTTATGCCTGCTTTTACCAGGCATAAGAGTTTCATGGGCATTCGCTGTGCAGTAGTTGGGCAAATAGCCCAACTCTCTGCCAGCGAATGTCCATTTCTTGTGCATGCGGATGATCTGTCAAGAAGATTCTTGACAGAGCGCAAGTTCAAGATTTTCACGCATGCGTATTGCATGCGGAAACTCGGAACTTGTGCGTACGCAGTCATAATGGCCCCGGAAAATCCGGGCCATTATGATTCACATAATCATAAATAATACAGTAAGAGGGCATGGAGTCAAGCGCAGCAGAGGAAAGGTGAAGAGAATGTCAATTTAACTGCTTTGCTCAGAGGGTGAAACCTTGGAAAAGCTGCCAAACAGCATCAAAAAAGCTGACACAACCCAAAGTTGACATGCTATAAAACAATGGGCCAGAATTTGCGGTGGGTATGACAGCGTATTCTGAGAGTACGCCTTCATACTGCCTTTGAAATGGACTCACTCACTGGAAGGAGACACCACGGGACACACTCACTGGAAGGAGACACCGCGGGACACACTCACTGGAAGGAGACACCACGGGACACACTCACTGGAAGGAGACACCGCGGAACACACTCACTGGAAGGAGACACCACGGGACACACTCACTGGAAGGAGACACCGCGGGACACACTCACTGGAAGGAGACACCACGGGACACACTCACTGGAAGGAGACACCGCGGGACACACTCACTGGAAGGAGACACCGCGGAACACACTCACTGGAAGGAGACACCACGGGAAATACTCACTGGAAGGAGACACCGTGGGACACACTCAGTGGAAGGAGACACCGCGGGACACACTCACTGGAAGGAGACACCATGGGAAATACTCACTGGAAGGAGACACCGTGGAACACACTCACTGGAAGGAGACACCACGGGAAATACTCACTGGAAGGAGACACCGCGGAACACACTCACTGGAAGGAGACACCGCGGGACACACTCAGTGGAATGAAACACCGCGGGACACACTCACTGGAAGGAGACACCGCGGAACACACTCACTGGAAGGAGACACCGCGGGAAATACTCGCTGGAAGGAGACACCGCGGGACACACTCACTGGAAGGAGACACCGCGGGACACACTCACTGGAAGGAAACACCGCGGGACACACTCACTGGAATGAAACACCGCGGGACACACTCACTAGAAGGAGACACCGCGGGACACACTATAAGGAGGACGGGACCCAGGAGCGAGGTCAGGGCCCAGGAGCGAGGACGGGACCTAGGATCGAGGTCGGGACCCAGGAGCGAGGACGAGGCCCAGGGGCGAGGACGAGGCCCAGGGGCGAGGATGAGGCCCAGGAGCGAGGTCGAGGCCCAGGAGCGAGGACACGACCCAGGAGCGAGGTCGAGCCCCAGGAGCAAGGACAAGGCCCAGGAGCGAGGTCGAGGCCCAGGAGTGGCACAGCATGGACCAGCAGCGGGGTCGGGAGGACCACACTGCAGCCTATGAAACCCAGGCAGAGAGGACCTGCGGGAAGGAGGGAGGAGGACAGTAGGAGTATGTTTGTGCATATGTGCTAGGCCGATGTAGCAGAGCCTGGTCTCCAATCATCTTGGATCCCTTTGCCATTGGACCAAGACCTTGCTCTGTCAAGCCCGTGTGGTAGCTGGTGTGCAACGGCCACCCCACGTTGAAAGAATTCACGCACCCTTTAAAATGAAGTTCGGGACCTGGAACATCAGGACCCTCATGGACAACCCCAACAGCGACAGACCGGAACGCCGTACTGCTATCGTTGCCCGGGAGCTCAAACGTTTCGACATAGACATCGCCGCCCTAAGCGAGAACCAGCGGGCAGGGGAAGGCCAGTTCAAGGAGCAAGGCGGTGGTTACACCTTCTTCTGGAAAGGCAAACCTGAAGAAGAACGCCGCCTCCATGGGGTAGGCTTCGCCATAAAAAATAAGCTAGTTGAACGTCTCAGAGACTCCCGTTGTGGAATAAACGAGCGCCTCATGACTCTCCGGCTCACTCTAGCCCGGAACCAGTGCGCTACAGTCATCAGTGCGTACACCCCAACACTGGAAGCCACAGACGAGACCAAAGAGGAATTCTATTCCAGCCGCGAACAATCCCTGTCCTGAGTCCCAACGGGCGACAAGTTGCTCCTCCTTGCGACTTCAATGCCAGAGTTGGAAAGGACACAGACCTCTGGGGAGGTGTGATCGGCAGAGAGGGGGTGGGGAAAGCCAACTCCAATGGTACCCTCCTCCTGACGAAATGCTTAGAACATGGCCTTGTCATAACCAACACCTTGTTCCGTCAGAGAGACAAGTACAAGGCTTCATGGCAGCACCCTCGCTCCAAGCACTGGCATCTGCTGGACTACGTCATCATCCTAGTGAGGGACCACAAGGACGTCCGCATCACCCGCGCCATGACAGGAGCTGACGACTGCTGGACAGACCACCGCCTAATCCGTTCTGTCATCTCCATCAACGTAGCCCAAAAACAGCGGCAGCAACAGAAGCAATGCTGCAGGAAAATCAACGCTGGAGCACTCAAAGACCCTGCTAAGAAAGCCCTATTCAAAGCCTGTGCCTAACAACCAACCTGACAACTCCCAGTGATTCAGAGACACAGAGTGTCCACAGCGCCTGGTCTGCACTCAAGGCCTCCATAATCAGCACCTGTGAAGAGACGCTCGGTCACTCGACCAGGAAACACCAAGACTGGTTCGATGAGAACGACCAGGAGATCCAGGAGCTAATAAGTCACAAGCGCAAGGCATTCCTGATCTGGAAACAGCAACAGAACTCGAGAGCAAGAAAGCAGCTCTACAGATGCCTGAGGGCCGAGGTCCAACAAAAAACTCGCGACCTAAAGAACAGATGGTGGGTGGAGAAAGCGCAGGAGATCCAGCAGCTAGCCGACAACCACGACGTGCGTGGATTCTTTAGCACAGTCAAGACCACCTACGGCCCAAGCACCCAAGGTCTTACCCCATTGCGGGCCAAGTACAGAGAGGTACACATCAAGGACAGAGACGCAGTCAGTGCCCGCTGGAAGGAGCACTTCGAAGATTTCCTTAACCGAGACTCTGTCTTCGACGCGAGTGTCCTCAACTCCATCCCGCAGCATGCTACCCGCCACCACCTCAGCACAACCCCAGCCCGGCATGAGGTTGAAAAGGCCGTCCAACAACTGAAGAACAACAAGGCCTCAGGAGCAGATGGAATCCCCGCCGAGGCACTAAAGCATGGCGGAGAAGCACTATTGGCACGAATACATGAACTCATTTCTCTTATTTGGAAGGAGGAGAGCATGCCAGGGGATCACAGAGACGCCGCAATCGTGACCATCTTCAAGAAAGGTGACAAGTCCGATTGCGGTAATTACAGAGGAGTCTTCCTGCTGTCTGCCACAGGGAAAGTCATCGCAAGAATCCTCCCCAATTGCCTTCTCCCAGTGGCTGAACAGCTCCTCCCAGAGTTGCAATGCGGATTCCGCCCACTAAGGGGCACAATGGACATGATCTCCACCGCGCGTCAACGACAAGAGAAATGCAGGGAACAGCGCCAATCGCTGTACATGGCCTTCTTTGACCTCACAAAGGCCTTCGACACCGTCAACCATGAGGGATTATGGAGTGTCCTCCTCAAATTCGGCTGCCCTCAAAAGTTGGTCACCATCCTCCGCCTGCTTCACGACGACGTGCAAGCCGTGATCCTGACCAACGGATCCACCACAGACCCAATTCATGTACGGACCAGGGTCAAGCAAGACTGTGTCATCGCACCAACGCTCTTCTCGATCTTCCTGGCTGCAATGCTCCATCTCACCCTCAGTAAGCTCCCCGCTGGGGTGGAGCTAATCTACAGAACAAACGGGAAACTGTTCAACCTCCGTTGCCTCCAGTCCAGATCCAAGGTCGTCCCATCCTCTGTCATCGAATTACAGTATGCAGACGACGCTTGCGTCTGCGCACACTCTGAGGCCGAACTCCAAACCATCGTCAACAGCTTCACCGAAGCGTACAAAAGCATAGGCCTTACACTAAACAGCCGTAAGACAAAGGTCCTCCACCAACCTGCCTCCGCCACACAGTACTGCCCCCCGATTATCAAAATCCATGACAAGGCCTTGGACAACGTGGACCACTTTCCATACCTTGGGAGCCTAGTGTCAACAAGGGCAGATGTCGATGATGAAGTCCAACACCGCCTTCAGTGTGCCAGTGCAGCCTTCGGTCGACTGAGGAACAGAGTGTTTGAAGACCAGGACCTCAAACCCAGCACCAAGCTCATGGTCTACAGAGCAGTAGTGATACCCGCCCTCCTGTATGCTTCAGAGACATGGACCATGTACAGCAGGCACCTCAAAGCACTGGAGAGGTACTACCAATGCTGCCGCTGCAAGATCCTGCAAATTCATTGGCAGGATAGGCACACCAAAGTCCGCGTTCTCGCTCAGGCCAACATCCTCAGCATCGAAGCTTTGACCACGCTCAATCAGCTCCGATGGACGGGCCACATCATTCGCCTGACCAATACGAGACTCCCAAAACAAGCGCTCTACTCGGAGCTCTGACACAGCAAGAGAGCCCCAGGTGGGCAGAGGAGACGCTTCAAGGACACCCTCAAAGCCTCCTTGAAAAAGTGCAACATCCCCACCGACACCTGGGAATCCCTGGCCCAAGACCGCACAAAGTGGAGGAGAAGCATCCGGGAAGGCACCGAACACCTCGAGTCTCTTCGCCAGGAGCAAGCGGAAGCCAAGCGCAAACAGCGGAAGGAGCGCACGTCAACCCAAGCACCCCACCCACCCGTCCCTTCAACCACCGTCTGCCCCACCTGTGACAGAGACTGTAGGTCCCACATTGGACTCATCAGTCACCTGAGAACTCATTTTTAGTGTGGAAGCAAGTCATCCTCGGTTCCGAGGGACTGCCTAAGAAGAAGAGAAGAAATGGACCGCAAGTTCGGATTTCCGCTTGCGAATGCATTAAATCCCAAACTTGCGATCTGTCAAGTTACGACTTGACAGATCACCCGCACCGCCTTGGAAATCCCAATTGCTGGCACAGAGTTGGACTAATTGCCCACCAACTGCCCAGCAAGTACGTACAAAATATTTTACGACTAATGCAAACAGGAGCATGGTTTGTTTGTAGCAGCATAAAGGGAATACCTCAGGTAGTGCCTCGGGAGAAAAATTCTCCCTCATACCCCGCAGCAGCGCCGGCTGATGTTACCAACTGCTGCAGGGGCCGCTCGTGGGGCGCCATTTAAAGGCGCGGTGGCCGGCCGACATGAAGGAAATCGCCGATTTAAAAAAATTATAATTTCTTAGCACCGGACGCGGGCTGAGTGCCACGATTGGTCAGCCCGGCACTCAGCTTGAGTGAGTGCCCGGCTGATTGCGCGGCACTCCAGCACCCCGGTGCTCCAGCAGAGGCCCAAAAAAAGTGCAGAGCTCGCAGTGGGGAGCCCTTCCCTTTAGTTGAGTGAAGAGCCCCTGCAACACAGCAGTGCCACGCATGGCCACACGTGACGCTGCTGAGCACATCGCCCCGGATCAGGACATGCCCCGCCTCTTGCGCTCCAAGAGGCAAGTGGAGCGTTTGATTTAGGGCTCCACTTCCCTCTTGGAGCAAAAAATGGGAATTTCTCAAATGTTTGAAAAGGTTAGCGCCAACTTTTGAAACATTTTTGACTTAGCGCCCCAAATGGCCCTCATGGGGAATTTCTCCCCCCCCCCCATTTTTTAAATGGAACTGACCCTCCACCCCCCCCACACACAAGATGCAGCGCAGTTGAATAAGTTTGTCCTTATTTGTATGCCCCTCTCAAGCTGCAGCAGGTGGGAGCACTGCCAGCTGTGGAAAGCAGGTCCCTCATGCGAGAGATCAATGCTGCCGATGGACTGCTCTCCTCCCGGGTACGCCTCAGTCACCCCTCATTGGCAGCTCTCTCATTGTTACATTTGCAGCCAACCCTGAGACGGGCACTATAAACTAGCTGTCTAGCTGGAACCCCAACTGCAGCAGACCCCGAGACGCAGGATAGATTTTGCCTGAGTATTGCAGAAAGGGGCCAGTGCAGTTTGTGGGATGGACCACAGAAAATCCCATGTTTAACTGAGTGAGAGCCAGTAATAGTTTTTAGAAGGTGTTATGTTTGGTTTTGTAAATTTAAAGCTTGTGCTGTGTATTTCTAGGTATTAACAGGGGAAGTGGTGGGATTTGATGAGCCACACTGAAAGCCTGCACCTCCAGCTTCTCCAGTAAAGGTGACAGCTTAGTGAGGAACTGTTGCAGTGGCATTTTGCGAGGGCTTGATTTGCATTTACTTTCAGTGGATGACATGTTTTGTATATTATTGTTTGTAATAACTAGAGTGTAGTATTTCTTTTTGCCCATGTGCAAAAGGCATAACCAGCAGATAATGGCAGGAAGATTTAACTAGGCTAACTTTTCAGTGTAATAAAAATGTATTTTATGTGGCTGAACATTGCTAGCAGTGCACAAATAGGAAAGAGCCTTTGTTAACCACCAGGGACTCAATATATGATCTACCAGGACTTTATGAGTGACAGCCAGTAGATCAACACAAGAACTAATGCATAGTCATTGAAGCCATCAAGAGCAAACAGCTGAAACCACAGAGAAAAGAAAATTACGGGCACCTTGGCAGGCACTCACTATGACTGAGCCAAGCATTTGGTTTAACAAATCAAAATTGTTGTATCTCTATGCAAATAGTTGCATTAATTGGGAGAGAAATTCATTCTAGCCCGTTTAAGCGCTAACTTTCAAAAGTTGAGAAAATTAGTGCCAGGCGCTAATGTTTCTAAGCTTTAAAAAAAATTCGGTTTTGCGCTCCAGGAAGGAAGTGGAGCGCTAAATTGAGCATTCCACTTCCTTCTTGGAGCGCAATCGGCAGCAGGCGGGGCGGAGACTTCAGCAGCGCTGCACACTGGGCCGTGCAGCGCTGCCACGTTCAAAGGCTCCTTCCCTCCCTTAAAGGGAAGGGCCATCGCTGCAGGCTCTGCAATATAAAAATTACCTACCTGGACCACCCAGGCAGCTGTGACCCCACACAATCAGTCTGATCGATCGCGAGCAGGAACCCGCGAAAAAAACTGCAACAAGAAAGGTAAGTTTTTTTTTACTTACCTCGGCCACCTCACCTTTAATCAGCGCCCCTGAAGCGGCCGGCCGCCTGATGCACGCCTCCTGCAGCTGTTGGTGTTTTCGACCGATGCTGCTACAGGGGGACAGAAGTCAATTTCGGGTCCAGGGCGATGATGTCACGATCTCCGGGTGATGGCGATCGGGGTGCAACGATGTAGCGCCGCTGCAAAACTCTCGCCGAATATGGTGGGAGTCGATGTCAGCGCCGCGCCCGGTCGTAAAGCCATTTGCGCCCCATTAGCGCCACCAGGTGCGCTAATGGGAGGCTCAAAGGCACCCAATTTCGCCCCCATAGTATTTTAAACAAGATCCAAATTTATTCTCGTTCAAATTAGCCCCATTTAGGACATAATGGCCCAGAAATTGGATTCCGATGGTTGCCGCGGGGTTAAGGATCCCTCGCGATATCGCACTCCGCGCCTGCCTTTATGGTTTTGGCCCACACGAACTTCAGTTCCTGGGCCTCTCCCTGGTGCTGGTGCGCAGTGTGTGCGTGTCCCAGAGGCGCAGTTAGTGCGATGCGACCTCTGGGATCACGTGGGCCAGTTAGAGCCAATGGCAGCACACCATCTTTCATTCATAGTTTTGACAGCAAGAGCTGTCAAAGCTATGAATACAACAAGCCCCCAAAAGAACAGCTAAACCTCAATTAAATTTAAAAAAAGCCATCACATTAATAAAATAACTATAGTTAAATAAATTAACCACTTTAAACAAAAATTTAAATTTTTGAAAAAATTTAAATTCTTTTTAAAAGTTATAAAAA
Source organism: Squalus acanthias (assembly GCA_030390025.1). NCBI lineage: Eukaryota > Metazoa > Chordata > Chondrichthyes > Squaliformes > Squalidae > Squalus > Squalus acanthias. The sequence goes on along the minus strand of CM059431.1, from coordinate 58,266,643 downwards.
TAAACTTACCTTTCTTTAAAGTCTCTAAAAAAGATAAACCTGTTGAAAAAAATTTAAAATAATACTTAATTAACTACTTACCTTGTTAAAAGGGGGTCTTACGCCTGCTTTCTTTATGTGTAAAATCTTCAACACTTACCTGCGCGTTCAAACCTGAAAAAAAAACTAAGTGTGCTGCGTGCGCACAGCCTGTAGCGCGCACGCGGTTCACTTAGGAACCGCCCCCTTTGCCATACACGAAGTGCCGGTTTCCCGCGCATGCGCAGTGCATGCAGGAAACCGGCACTTCGGGACCTAATACGCGAGAGTACACAGTGCGTACTCTCCCGCATTAGGTCTAATTTTTGGGCCAATCTGAAGAAATCTGAATCTTGCTGAATGTGGATTAGTCAAATTACCTTTTAAGCGCTGAGAACATAGAGAAGTCAGACCTTTCTAGAATCTTTGTCTTGAAGTGCTTGGCTGCAGTGAATTTAACCACATTTCTCACAAACTGAAGGCAGCTGGTCAATATTTGCATTCATTTCTCACCGGAAACACCTTACAGTGGGCCTGGGGATTTTATGTTTTTGCCTGGCACCATTTTGAATTTCTATTCGAGTATATAAGAATGTAAAGAGTGTGAGGATTTGTTGCTGGTTCATTGTATTTCGACGGGCTAGCATTCTTCTCACTATATTATAGAAATAAAAACTAAATTAATTTCAAAGTTAGCTGAACACTGACTTTCTAATCACTCAGACTCATTACTAGCTTGTTGTTTGTCCAGAAAAAACATAACATTTGATGAGTGAAAGTTCAAGTGATCCATCTTGCTCAGAAGTTCATTTTACTTTCCATAGCATTAGACAGGAAAAGTGGTGAGGAAATTATGCATTCAAAATTAGATTTCAGCAGGCATCAACATGTAGACTGTCAGCTGCCAAGCGATGCATATCTAGGCAATTTCAGCATGTATCCTCTGAGGCTGAAATCTACTTTGAGGATGGTTCGCTGATGAAGAGCTTTCAGCAAGCATCAGACAAGCTCATAATGATTGTGTTAAACTGACCACCAGCTATTGTTGCCTTACAACAATATTCTCCCTGTTACAAGTCATTTGACGCATTTTAAGGCTGTTCCTGTAGCTTGACTCGGTTAAATGCACATTTGACAGATCCCGTATATAAATAAGCCGATGCAATTGGCTGGTATGAAGAGAGTCAAAAGCACCCTTCAAAGAATTTTCTTTCTTACTGGCAAAAATAATTTAAGCACCTTCATATGATCTGTTAATATCTTTTCAAAGTCCATTATGAAAATCAACCACATCATTGTTTTTCTTTATTCGTTCCTGGGATGTGGGCGGCGCTGGCAAGGCCAGCATTTATTGCCCATCCCTAATTGCCCTCGAGAAGGTGGAAGTGAGCCAGCTTCTTGAACCGCTGCAGTCTGTGTGGTGAAGGTACTCCCACAGTGCTGTTAGGGAGGGAGTTCCAGGATTTTGACCCAGTGACGATGAAGGAACAGCGATATATTTCCAAGTCAGGATGGTGTGTAACTTGGAGGGGAACTTGCAGGTGATGGTGTTCCCACGTGCCTGCTGCCCTTGTCCTTCTAGGTGGTAGAGGTCGCAGGTTTGGGAGGTGCTGCCGAAGAAGCCTTGGTGAGTTGCTGCAGTGCATCTTGTAGATGGTACACATTGCAGCCATGGTGTGCCGGTGGTGGAGGGAGTGAATATTTAAGGTGCTGGATGGGGTGGCAATCAAGTGGGCTGCTTAGTCCTGGATGGTGTCGAGCTTCTTGAGTGATGTTGCAGCTGCACTCATCCAGGCACGTGGAGAGTATTCGATCACACTCCTGAATTGTACCTTGTAGATGGTGGAAAGGCTTTGGGGAGTCAGGAGGTGAGACACTCATCGCAGAATACCCAGCCTCTGACCTGCTCTTGTTGCCACAGTATTTATGTGGCTGGTCCAGTTAAGTTTCTGGTCAATGGTGACCCCCCAGGATGTTGATGGTGGGTTATTCGGCGACGCTAATGAGATTGAATATCAGGGGGCGGTGGTTAGAGTCTCTCTTGTTGGAGATAGTCATTGCCTAGCACTTGTGTGACGCGAATGTTACTTGCCACTTACCAGCCCAAGCCTGAATGTCGTCCAGGTCTTGCTGCATGTGGGCATGGACTGCTTCATTATCTGAGGAGTTGCAAATGGAACTGAACACTGTGCAATCATCATCGAACATCCCCACTTCTGACCTTATGATGGAAGGAAGGTCATTGATGAAACAGCTGAAGATGGTTGGGCCTAGGACACTGCCATGAGGAACTCCTGCAGCGATGTCCTGGGGCTGAGATGATTGGCCTCCAACAACCACAACCATCTTCCTTTGTGCTAGGTATGACTCCAGCCAGTGGAGAGTTCTTCCCCTGATTCCCATTGACTTCAATTTTAGTAGGGCTCCTTGATGCCACACGGTCAAATGCTGCCTTGATGTCCAGGGCAGTCACTCTCACCTCACCTGTGGAATTCAACTCTTTTGTCCATGTTTGGACCAAGGCTGTAATGAGGTCTGGAGCTGAGTGGTCCTGATGGAACCCAAACTGAGCATTGGTGAGCAGATTATTGGTAAGTAATTGCTGCTTGATAGCACTGTCGATGACACCTTCCATCACTTTGTTGATGAATGAGTAGATTGATGGGGTGGTAATTGGCTGGATTTGTCTTGCTATTTGTGGACTAGACATACCTAGGCAGTTTTCCACAATGTCAGGTAGATGCCAGTGTTGTAGCTGTACTAGAACAGTTTGGTTAGAGGCACGGCTAGTTTTCGAGCAGCAGTCTTCAGCACGACAGCCGAGATGTTTTTGGAGCCCATAGCCTTTGCTGTATCCAGTTTCTTGATATCACGTGGAGTGAATCAAATTGGCTGAAGACTGATTTCTGTGATGGTAGGAGCCTCAGGAGTAGGCCAAGTTGGATCATCCACTCGACACTTCTGGCATAGATGGTTGCAAACGCTTCAGCCTTGTCTTTTGCACTCACATGCTGGGCTCCGCCATCATTGAGGATGGGGATATTCATGGAGCCTCCTCCTCCCGTTAGTTGTTTAATGGTCCACCACCATTCACGACTGGATGTGGCAGAACTGCAGAGCTTTGATCTGATCTGTTGATTGTGGGATCGCTTAGCTCTGTCTGTAGCATGCTGCTTCCACTTTTTAGCATGCATGTAGTCGTGTGTTGCAGCTTCCCCAGGTTGGCACCTCATTTTTAGGTACACCTGGTACTGGACCTGGCATGCTCTTCTGCACCTCTCAGTCAACCAGGTTTGGTCCCCTGGCTTGATAGTAATGGTAGAGTGAGGGATATGCCAGGTCATGAGGTTACAGATTGTGGTGGAATACAATTCTGCTGCTGCTGATGGCCCATAGCACCTCATGGATGCCCAGTTTTGAGCTGCTAGATCTGTTCTGATTCTTTCGCATTTAGCACGGTGATAGTGCCACACAAGATGATGGAGGGTGTCCTCAGTGTGAAGACGGGACTGCTACCAATGCTGTCATAGACAGATGCATCTACGATAGGTAGATTGGTGAGGACGAGGTCAAGTAGATTTTTCCCTCGTGTTGGTTCTCTCACCACCTGCTGTAGGCCCAGTCTGGCAGTTATGTCCTTCAGGATTCAGCTAGCTCGGTCAGTAGTGGTGCTACCGAGCCACTTTTGGTAACGGAAATTGATGTCCCCCACCCAGTGTACATTCTGTGCCCTTTCTACCCTCAGTGCTTCTTCTAAGTGGTGTTCAACATGGAGAAGTACTGATTCATCAGCTGAGGGAGGGCGGTAGGCGGTAATCAGCAGGAGGTTTCCTTGCCCATGCTTGACCTGATGCCCTGAGACTTTATGGGGTCCAGAGTTAATGTTGCGGACTCCCAGGGCCTCTCCTTCCCGACTGTATACCACTGTGCCGCCACCTCTACTGGGTCTGTCCTGCCGGTGGGACAGGACATACCCAGGGATGGTGATGGATGAGTCTGAGACATTGGCTGAAAGGTATGATTCTGTGAGTATGACTATGTCAGGCTGTTGCATGACTAGTCTGTGGGACAACTCTCCCAAATTTGGCACAAGTCCCCAGATGTGAGGAAGGAAGACTTTGCAGGGTCGACTGGGCTGGGTGTGCCGTTGTCATATCCGAAGTGTCGAAGCACATTGAATACCAGAATTTGTGACTCCCGAGATCAGGTCTGTTTCAAAGCTCTTTACTATCTCAATATTGTCATGGAAATGAAATAAATAAATTTATTCACAAAGTTTTTTTTATCAAAGACCGATACTAAAATACACAAAAATATTGCCATGACCTCTGGTGATGTCATGTCTGGGTCACTTAACTAATTCACAGAATCTTGAAGCCTTGAATCCTTTATTTTGGCTTTGCTTGTGGGGCCAGGTGGAGCAGGAGTGCTCTTCTGGGCCCCACATGCGAAGTTTAGGCCTCTCCTGCCCCAGGCTTTTCGCCCTCCCCCGACAGCGTGGCCCTCACCAACCTCCTACCAACCATTTAACTGAGTGCCGGCGACCTTTCCTTTGGTTCTCGGCAGCGGCCTCCTGCCACCCAACATTCTGCTTCCTGCAGGTTTCGGGTGGGGAGAGTGATGGGCCTTCTGCAGATGAGATCCGGGAGTTAAAATCTCCCGGGCCTTATGCTGCCTCGGCCTCCAACTGCACGATTGCTGCCCCATGTTAAAACCGGGGCTAAAGTCAACGTTAAAAATCTCACCAAGGTGCTAGCAATAATCTATAAATAGCACTCTCTATTTTGCCATCACAAGGCAGTATTTACATTGGTCTACAATAAGAGCTGAACTGGACCCTATGTTAGACTTCATTTTATACAAAAATTAATGTGAGTCCCATAAAATCTATCTTCTTCAGAAGAGATTTTAAACATTCTGCTACAATTACAGTAAAGGTTGAAAACCAGTGCTTATCTAACTTCTGTGGGAATTGCTTTGCAGCAAGTGAAGCTATATTAAAATTGAATATTGTGTCAATCAGCCTTTTGATCATTTTAATATTCAGCAAACCAACTGACCATAGAGGGATTTGTCTTAACACAGAATTTTCAGCGCTGTATAAATCAATGTGTCGAGGTGTATGAGAGGACACAGTTGACGCATTTGCCTTTGCTCAGATATATAATTTATATACCTTAATGCACTGTGGTTTCTACTTTCTAATTTTCTCCATTATGTGTCACTGTTTGATATTTTTATATGGCTAAGACTGGAGTAATCTATAATAGTTGAAATTTTGCAGTTCACTATAATGTAGCACTCTCGAATTCCTTTTAGTATGCCTCACACAACCAGAATCTTCTGCTAGGGGCGGTCGTAAACCTTGTAATCCTTTAGGTTTTACTGACAAAAGGCAACTGACAACTATAACAGCAGTTACAACTTTTCAATATAAAAAAAACACGTGTGAAGAAATCCAAATACCAAAGTGCGTTGGGAGGGAAGAGGGAGCTTTGACAACTTGCAGTTCAGCAAATTGTAAACAAGCAGATATTCCAGAATGTTTGATCTCTTCTAACACTTCCATTGTTCGAGCTGGAAGATGCTGTGGATGTATGTAAACATGTATGTTCACTGTGCTTGTGAAACAGGGGTATCATTGTGAGGCAGCCTGGGATATGGGCCAGCAGCAGAAAAGCAGAGTAGAGTTCGGGTTCTCATTATAGAGTGGGGGGAAATCGTTGGGATCAATGTAAAACAGAATAGAGTGTGGGAGTAGTGGAAGAAGTGATGGGCAAGGACAGTACAGCTGTCATCAGAGATGCAAATGTGTGCATTTATAACTCAGCCATGGGGCCCTATTTTCAGGAAATTTGTTCAAAGAATGGGTTGTATTAACATATTAATCAGACCTTCATTCATTTGATTATAAAATGGGTGATCTCCTGCATTGCAAATCCTGTCTTTATGAAACTTATAATTATATTGTTATTAGAGATAGCATATTAAGAACATAAGATCATAAGAACATAAACATAAGAACATAAGAAATAGGGGCAGGAGCAGGCCATTCCGCCCCTTGAGACTGTTCCGCTATTTAATGAGATCATGGCTGATCTGATTTTGGCCTCAACTCCACTTTCCTGCCCACTCCCCATAACCCTTGACTCCCCTGTTGCTCAAAAATCTGTCTACCTCAGCCTTGAATATATTCAATGACTCAGCTTAAGAACATAAGAACATAAGAATTAGGAGCAGGAATAGGCCATACGGCCCCTCGATCCTGCTCTGCCATTCAATAAGATCATGGCTAATCTTCGACCTCAACTCCACTTACCTGCACTATCCCCATATCCCTTGATTCCCCTGGAGTCCAAACATCTATCTATCCCATTCCTTGAATATAGTCAACGACTGAGCAGCCACAGCCCTTACCCAAACCGTTTTTTTTTAAATTTGTTCCTAGGATGTGGGCACCACTGGCAAGGCTTCCACAGCTCTCTGGGGTAAAGAATTCCAAAGATTCACGACCCTCTGAGAGAAGAAAGTCCTCCTCATCTCTGTCTTAAATGGGCGACCCCTTATTCTGAGAGTTTGCCCCCTCATTCTAGATTCCCTGACGAGGTGAAACATCCTCTCAGCATCTATCCTGTCCAACCCCCTCAGAATCTTATATGTTTCAATAAGATCACCTCTCATTCTTCTAAACTCCAATGAGTATAGGCCCAACCTGCTCAACCTTTCCTCACAAGACAACCCTTCCATTCCAGGAACCTTCTCTGAACTGCCTCCAGTGCAAGTATATCCCTCCTTAAATAAGGGGACCAAAACTGTACGCAGTACTCTAGGTGTGGTCTAACCAGCGTCCTATATATTTGTAGCAAGACTTCCCTACTTTTATACTCAATCCCCCTTGCAATAAAGGCCAACATTCCATTTGCCTTCCTAATTACTTGCTGCACCTGCATATTAACTTTTTGTGTTTCATGTACGAAGACACCCAGATCCCTCTGTACCGCCGCATTCTGTAGTCTTTCTCCATTTAAATAATATTTTTCTTTTCTATTCTTCCTACCACAGTAGATAACTTCACATTTTCTCACATTATACTCCATCTGCCAAATTCTTGCCCACTCACTTAACCTATCTATATCCCTTTGCAGACTCTTTACGTCCTCCTCACAACTTGCTTTCCCACCTATCTTTGTATCGTCCACAAATTTGGCTACAATACACTCTCTTCCTTCATCCAAGTCATTAATATAGATTGTAAATAGTTGAGGCCCCAGCACTGATCCCTGTGGCACCCCACTAGTTACAGATTGCCATCCTGAAAATGACCCATTTATCCCGACTCTCTGTTTTCTGTTAGTTAGCCAATCCTCTATCCAATCTAATATATTACCACCAACACCATGAGCTCTTATCTTATGCAGTAACCTTTTATGTGGCACCTTGTCAAATGCCTTTTGGAAATCCAAATACACTACATCTACTGGTTCCCCTTTATCCACTCTGCTTGTTACCTCCTCAAAGAACTCTAATAGATTTGTCAACACGATTTCCCTTTCATAAAACCATGTTGATTCTGTTTGATTCTGTTTGATTGTATTATGATTTTCTAAATGCCCTGCTACTACTTCCTTAATAATGAATTCGAGCATTTTGCCAATGACAGATGTTAGGCTAACTGGCCTATAGTTTCCTGCTTTCTGTCTCCCTCCTTTTCTGAATAAGGGCGTTACATTTGCGGTTTTCAAATCCGCAGGGACTTTTCCAGAGTCAAGGGAATTTTGGAAGATTACAACCAATGCATCCACTATCTCTGTCGCCACTTCTTTTAAAACCCTAGGAAGCAGAGGCCATCAGGTCCAGGGGACTTGTCAGCCTTTAGACCCATATGTTTGCCAAGCACTTTTTCTCTATAGTGATAGTGTTTGAAAGACTAGGGGCTGGATTTTGATACTGGGGCGGGTTGGGGTTGTGTCATCCGCATTTCGTGTTATCCACCCGACTGCAATTGGATGTGGGAGATTGATGCAATTTTCACCTAATTGGGCAATTGAGTTCTAGCATGTGGGAACCCATGAACCAATTAGTGGTTTCAGTGTGAAAGTCGCCTCTGATGATGTCATCATTGCTGCTGCATTGAAGGTCAGAGACTGCCTGGCCTTTGCTGTGAGAGGACCTGGATGCAAAATGAGCAGCAGCTCTAAGGAGAGAGAGAGAGAGAGAGAGAGTCCTCTCACAGCAAAGGCTAGGCAGTCTCCGAAGACCTTCAATGCAGCAGCATCAGAGGTGACTTTCAGACCTAATACTACTACTACCTTCATCACATCTCCGTTGTAATAGTGGACCTGTAGCTGATAGTCAGCTATCCAAATGTGCTCCCGCCAGGTTTCACAATCATGGTTCAGAACAGGCGTGCTTCACATAGATCAAGGGTTAAAATCACAAAGGCCTTTCAAAATGGCATTATAGAGCCAATTTAGTGCTTGTTAAGGGCCTTAACAGCCTATCCCGCCTCTTAAAGGTGGGGCGGAGTCAGGACCAACAGACACGATTTAATGAAAATTGCGTGGAGGCGGGATGGAGGCGGACTTGTGCCCGCCCGCCAGTTTTCGCAATTTTAACCCCCCACACGCCTCCAAACCCACCTCCACGGGTCAATGAAAATCCAGCCCTAGGAGATTGACAGATCATTTTCAGTTGCACTTGCCTTCAAAATAATTAGCAGAAACATCCCCAACTATGATGACAAGACATCTCTGAACAGCATCCACACCTGATATTAGTTTTTGCTCTAAATGTCCAACCTGGCCTCTGATAAAATTGATCAAGCACTTGTGCCAGTTTTTGATGCTGGATGCAATGGTCTCTTGAGGGCCATTTATCATAATTCCCAAACCTAAGACTATCTTAAACATTAAAACAAATCTCTTTGACCGAAACAATAATAAATTAGTGATATGCACGAGGATTTGAAAAGTTGAATTTCCTCGCCATTCATAAACAATGAGAAAAAAGATCCCCAGGAAATGTTTCCATCAAATCATTCTGATCAGTAACACTGAACTTCAAGATGTAAGGTTGCCCGTATTTTTGGAACACATATGACTTTTACCACATTTGTCTGTACTTATATGATAATCAGTAATAATTCAAATTAATGGCCAAATGACCTTCAATGCCAGCAGTATTTTGGGTAGAAGATTAGTACTCGTGGATTGGGGAAAGCAGGTACAGCAACACAAGGACCAGTATGGTGTAATTTATAACGGGGCACCCATTGGGGCATAAATTTAACTTTATGACTTAAAGGGATCCAATACAGGCACTGCTAACATTTTCAAAATGTACTTATCACTGAGCTGAAATTGCTACATAATTCGTTATGAAAATAAGTGTTTTAAAAAGATGGCAGAGGCACTGCTCAGAGTATCATCTATGCAGATAAATAAGCATGTTTAGTATACAGAATGCTATTTTGTGTGAGGCTGCTTGTTATATACATGCACTCATATTTTAAGTAGCAATTATAGAAGATGTGTGTTCCTGATAACTACACATAAAATTCGAACAAATAGACTTTACACTTCAAAGCACATGACATACGAACTCAGGATGCGGAATAAAATGAATTCCAAATTCGTTCCAGAGTCCTATAGTATTGTCATTTTAATTTGGATCAAAATTCATCCTTGTTGACAAAAGGTTTGCTCATACCAAACCTTGTCATCTTTCCAGTTATTACTTTTACAAGCTGTCAGGTTTGCACATGCACTTGTTGGGCTTTGTATGAATTCCATTCTCGTGCTTTCCCTGGTGGCTTGTCTAGTGATTTCAATTTTACAGAATGTAGATCAGAATTCTCTTAGGACGTTTTCTTTGCCAAGAGAAAGTAAAGTAGAATTTCACCTAAACTTCTGAAAGAGGATGTGTAATGGGGAAAAATTATTGGAGGCTATCCCTTAGAATGTAAACATTTAACAAAATAGATGCAGTTTATAGTTTATATTAAAAAACTGCTAGTTTACGTGTGTTTTTGTTTAGTGAAATTGTGCTAATTTAAGGTTGGCTTTGTATTGAAGACTGAACAACAACAACTTGTATTTATGTAGCACCTTTAATGTAGTAAAACGTCCCAAGGCGCTCCATCGGAGTGTTTATAAGACAAAAATTTGCCACCGAGCCACGTAAGAAGAAATTAGGGCAGGTGACCAAAAGCTTGGTCAAAGAGGTAGATTTTAAGGAGCATCTTAAAGGAGGAAAGAGAGGTAAAGAGACGGACAGGTTTAGGGAGGGAATTCCAGAGCTTAGGGCCTAGGCAACAGAAGGCACGGCCACCGATGGGTTGAGCGATTATAATCAGGGATGCTCAAGAGGGCAGAATTAGAGGAGCGCAGATATCTCGGGGGGTTGTGGGGCTGAAGGAGATTATAGAGATAGGGAGGGGCGAGGCCATGGAGGGATTTGAAAACAAGGATGAGAATTTTGAAGTCAAGGCGTTGCTTAACCGGAAGCCAATGTCGGTCAATGAGCACAGGGGTGATGGGTGAACGGGACTTGGTGCGAGTTAGGAAACGGGCATCTGAGCTTTGGATGACCTCAAGTTTACGTAGGGTAGAATGTGGGAGGCCAGCCAGGAGGATGTTGGAATAGTCAAGTCTAGAGGTAACAAAGGCATGGACGAGGGTTTCAGCAGCAGATGAGCTGAGGCAGGGACGGAGACGGGCGATGTTACGGAGGTGGAAAGAGGCAGTCTTAGTTATGCCGCGGATATGTGGTCGGAAGCTCATTTCAGGGTCACACCCTGTTGCGAACAGTGTGGTTCAGCCTCAGACAGATGTTAGGGAGAGGGATGGAGTCGGTGGCTAGGGAACGGAGTTTATGGCGGGGACTGAAAAGAATGGCTTCAGTCTTCCCAATATTCAATTGGAGAAAATTTCTGTTCATCCAGTACTGGATGTCGGACAAGCAGTCTGACAATTTAGAGACCGTGGAGAGGTCGAGAGAAGTGGTGGTGAGGTAGAGCTGGATGTCATCAGCGTACATGTGGAAACTCGCGCCGTGTTTTTGGATGATGTCGCCAAGGGGCAACATGTAGATGAGAAATAGGAGGGGGCCAAGTATAGATCCTTGGGGGACCGCAGAGGTAACGATGCGGGAGCGGGAAGAGAAGCCATTGCAGGTGATTCTCTGGCTACGATCAGATAGATAAGAATGGAACCAGGCGAGTGCAGCCCCACCCAGCTGGATGAGGCGTTGGAGAAGGATGGAGTGGTCAACCGTGTCAAAGGCTCCAGACAGGTCGAGAAGGACGAGGAGGGATAGTTTACCTTTGTCACAGTCACAAAGGATGTCATTTGTGATTTTGATGAGAGCCGTTTCAGTACTGTGGCAAGGGTGGAAACCGGATTGGAGGGATTCGAACATGGAGTTCCGGGAAAGATGGGCATGGATTTGGGAGGCGACAACACGTTCAAGGACTTTGGAGAGGAAAGGGGGGTTGGAGATGGGGCGGTAGTTTGCAAGGACTGAGGGGTCAAGGGTTGGTTTTATGAGGAGAGGGGTGATGACAGCAGATTTGAAGGAGAGGGGGACAGTACCTGAGGGGAAAGGGGGACAGTACCTGAGGAGAGAGAACCGTTAAAAATGTCAGCTAACATCGGAGCCAGAAAAAGAAGTTAGGTGGTCAGCAGTTTAGTGGGAATAGGGTCGAGGGAGCAGGAAGTGGGTCTCATGGACAAGATGAGCGTGCAGAGGTCAAGAGGGGAGATTCGAGAGAAACTGGAGAAAGATGCGAGTTCAGGCCTAGGGCAGGGGGAAACCGTAGAGGAAGTTTGGCCCGGTGGGCTAGGGGAAGGAGGGAAGTGGCAGAGGCAGCTGATCGGATGGTCTCAATCTTAGCGACAAAGAAATCCATGAGCTCCTCGCACATGTTGTTGGAGGTGAGTGTGGAGGAGACCGGGGAGAGGGGTTTAAGAAGATGGCTAGCAGTAGAGAATAGAAGCCAGGGGGTTATCTTTGCATTCCAGAATGATCCTGGAATAGTGAGCAATTTTGGCAGACAAGAGTAGGACCTGATAATGCAACACATTTTATTTTGTACTGCATGTGGGATGACAGATAGATAAAACTTAGTAATTCCTTGACTAATTGCATCCAGAATTATTTTTTGTCACGTGAGAGTATCCTGAATGCTGCAGCAAGCAATTCCTTTAATATATGTATAGGCAGCAACAACATACCAGGTAAAGTGGACTCGAAACAAAGAGTTCAGACTTTGCTCCAGAATTGGTACTGTTTCAACCAGTTCACAAATCAGCAGGTTTGAGTAGGAATTTACTGATCTTAACTAGAATTTGGAGTTGGGGTATTCACTGTTGACTGCCATTCACATTTCAGTTTTCCTTGGGTGTTTCTATTGCTGCAAATGTTGGGAGGGAGAGTGCCAACCAAAGTGCAGCATTTGTCAGTATCTGCAGTGATATTTGGTGTATACTATTCACAATACAATGTGGACATGAGTGGGCAAAATAGGCGGAAAAAGGGCAAAAATAAAATGGGGAAAATATTAGAATATTTTAGCAGTGCTCGGAAGATGGAAATTCATTCAAAATCTCATTAATCATGAGTGCAAGTGAGCAAGAACAGCTTTTCATACGAGTAGAAAAAAAATCTCATAATACACTGTCAAATGTGCAATGTTCTATGGTTTACATGACATATTTCAGAATATACTTAAAAGCAGCAAGAAATAGTTAGTGACTCAGTTACGTGCATAAGTACGTGCTGAGTATATTCAAGGCTGAGATAGATAGATTTTTGGACTCTAGGGAAATCAAAGGACATGGAGATCGGGCGGGAAAGTGGAGTTGAGGTCGATGATAAGCCATGATCTTATTGAATGGCAGAGCAGGCTCAAGGGGCCGTATGGCCTACTCCTACTCTTATTTCTTATGTTCTTATGTTTTTACAGCCATTTTTCATTTGTGTTACTTATCATGTTTCTGGATGATGCACACTGGTTGAAAAGTAATTTCGTATTAGTAATTCAGTAAAAAACCTTCTGAGGCGAGGTCGTGTTAATTGCAATATTATTTTGTGCTTATAGATGAATCTAGAGTTGTATCAGTTAGGTTAATAAATATAATAATTTCACAGTTATGTTTCTATATTTATTATATCTATATATAATTAAGAAGTTGGCTATTTAATCCACATTCAAAGAAAACATTAACTTTTAGCAGCATTGATCAATATTGATAGGTGCAATTGAAAAATAATTGAATTTGCAGTAATACTGTAATTGACTAAATCTGGGACTGACTGTTCCAGCATGTACTTATAATTTTTATCTCCTGTATCCTTTCTTTCATTCTGAGAAGAATGAGGCAATAAATGTATTAACTCCTCACTGCCAGGTTGATCCAAATGCTTTAAAAGTAACTGCTTCTTAAGCAAAATCCTAAATGATTTCTGAAACTGCAAATACAATTCTAAATAAATGAATATTCTGCTGGGTGGATAATACATAAGGCCAGATTTTGCTCTCAGCGGTGAACGGACGGCACCAGCCATCATTACACTTGCACTTGCCCACAGACTTTCTATGGGATTTTGCACTGGAACTTACTGTAAATTAGAGAGCCAAAACAGTGCGGCATCTTCCAATGTTCTCTCTCATTTTTTTTGGTGCTGCCGGGCCCCTTTAAGGGGCTACGCGGACCATTCAAAATACCGCACATGCACGGTTTTTACATTGAAAAGCCGGCAAGCTGACTGCATGGGATCCCTGGAGCACTGCACAGCTGCGCAGCTTAATTGGCGCCCTCTACAGAGGATCTGGGACCTGTGTGAAGAGGGCAAGCAACGGTGTGTCTCCTTAACCAATCAGATTGAAGAATCGCTAATGAGCAGCACAGACTCCAGGAAGTGTCAGTTAGAATATTTAATTCAATGTCAAATCAGATACAGCAAGTGAAATAAAGAGAAGGAAAGAAAGATGGGATTAAGAGAGAGAGATAGATAAAAGAGACAGAAAGAACATTTTTTCAAAAATTACTTTTAAACATTTTTTTTAAATCTCCAACAATAATTAAAATCTGAAGGAATGAGGCATCACACTTGTAAAAGTTAATTTTCAATGCCAGAGAGGTTGTTTGGCAATAATTAAGACTTATCACATAGTTAAAAATTTACTTACACTGGATGGACAAGCCCTAATTTTTTCTGGCAAGTTTAGTGGGTACATATCACTTATGTACAGCAACTTCACGCCCTTCCTTGTATTTCATTGCCGAGTCTCTCGGCAAGGTACTGATATAGCGCTGCTTCTGGAGGAGCAGGGCAACTTGGACAGTAACTTCCTGATTTCAGTGTTTACTTGTGCATGTACAGTCACTTGAAATCGCTGTCCAATTTACACTTTAGTAACGGTGAGCGCTGTTAGCCTCACCATTATTTCTACAGCCAATTCTGGCCCATAATCTTTATGGACTGGCACAGCATGATAGAGAATACTTCAGCCTAGAAATCTTTGTTGCCGATTTAGTGGAACAACACTTAATGACTCTGTGTGACATTCTTCTGTCTTCTATTTTAATGCAGATGTTATAAAAAAATATATATTAACACCTGCACTAAAATAGCAGTCAAAGCAATGTTCTCCAAATGCATTAAGCATTCATGTGCCAATATTGGCAATATTGATATCCACACTTTAGATCTCTCACCTTTGGGCCTGTACCTAAATACACTAAGGTGGGTGGAATTAATTTCTGTCTGTGACTGGGAAGATTATCCACCTCCTTGTACAAGTAAAATTCATAATAAAAATGCTTTCTATCTGTTATTAAATGGTAAATTGCATTCAGACGATTGACTTTAGTGAAGGATAGAAATAGTACATTTTACTGTGCTGGTAAGACTGAAAGGTGGAAAAATTCGATTGCTTTGCACCTCCCATAAGCGAGAAATTCAGCGGAAGGTTAACGGCGGCGCTAACCATTAGCGCCTTGCGGCGCTGTGCTGCCGCCGATGAAGTCATCGCCGTGCGCAGCGCCCCGCTCGTGCCCCAGCCGCGATCTTCGGTAGCGCCCCCTGACTTACCGCCGGACACTATGTCTGACGGGGTCAGGGGGGCCTACCTGCGGCCGGGGCGGCGCTATTTAAAGGCGAGGTGCCGGGCGGCCAATTTTGTTGCTGGCTGTCTGCCAGCACCTGCCTCTGCTGCCGTCCCCGGCCTCCTTACCCGCCCCCCCACGGAGTGCCGGCTGTGCTTCATGATCCCGGCACTTTTCTTGAGTGCCGGGCTCTTTTGCCGGCACTCCCGATCCCCGGGGGCCCAGCTGGGCCCCGGGTCACGCTGCGTAAGGGGAGGAAGGCCTGCAATACCGTGGCACGTAGCGCCATGATATTCCCTCGCAGCGCCCCAAGAGGGAGGCGCCCCATTTCCCTCTTAGGGCACTACAACTCAATTTCGGTCACGGGGGTGCTAATTTTTATGGGAAGCTAAAAGTAGCGCCCCGGCGAAGTTAGCGCCCCAAAGGGGGCGTGACTCCATTTTTAGCCCACAGTCTATTGCAATAACATCCCTGAAGAGTTTGAACTTTTTTGATTTTATATTATGTAAGAATATATTTTACATAAATGTATTCCAGCCATCTGCATCAGCTGTTTTTGTTCTATGGTTTATGGGCGCTGTTTGCTATGACTGGAACTGTTTTCTAAAGCAATTGATTATGCCCTAATGACCCCCGCCCCTATTGACCCCGCCAAAGGACATTTATTCCCTTTTTTCACTGCTGCATGTCTTTTGGCCTATCTTTCTCTCGTTCTTACTCATTGGATGATGGAAATTATAGCACATAATTAAAGGCCATTTAGTTCATCATGTCTGCGCTGGTGCTGGTTTTTCACTGGTTATCTACTTTAATCCCATTTCCCTGCCCTTTTTCCATATCCTTTTGCATTCTTCCCTCCTGTTATTCAATGCTTATGTGCGTCTTCAGAGTTGGTGCCCAAACTAAAATACCTTTCGTCAGTCAGAACAGATAGAGCCCAAAAGACTTGCATTTATATAGCGCCTTTCATGACCACCGGACGTCTCAAAGCCAATGAAGTACTATTTGAAGTGGAGTCACTGTCGTAATGTGGGAAATGTGGCAGCCAACTTGCGCACAGCAAGCTCCCACAAACAGCAATGTGATAATGACCAGATAATCTGATTTTGTTATGTTGGTTGAGGGATAAATATTGGCCAGGACACCGGGGATAACTCTTCTTCGAAATAGTGCCATGGGATCGTTTACGTCCACCTGAGAGAGCAGACAGGTCCTCGGTTCAATGTCTCATCCGAAAGACAGCACCTCCGACAGTGCAGCACTCCCTCAGCACTGCACTGGAGTGTCAGCCTAGCTTTCTTTATGTGCTCAAGTCCCTGGAGTGGGACTTGAACCCACAACCTTCTGACTCAGTAGGGAGGGTGCTACCAACTGAGCCACAGCTGACACTGAAGAAGAAGCAGGCAGAAAATTGTCTTTTCATTAGAGTCAAGGAAGGAAGGCTACATATTCTTGTCATGTAAAGACTTCTCTCTATGATCAAGCCATTAAATCTCTTCAATGTGGATTTTTCCCATTTAGCAAAAGGACAAATTAATTTGTCAAAACTTGCTTCATGAAACAAGATCAGAGTTTGGTGAAAATATTAAGCCATTGCAGGTTGCATAGTGACAGTTGGTTGCTCAGACATTATAACATTTAAGATATGGGTTGTACAACATTTCATCTATCTGGTACAAGCTATCTAGAGTCAGGATGAGGAGTAAATGCATCCCGTTGATATGTTGCTTTGAATCTCAGATTTTTGGATTTAAACTTAAACTGTCATTGTGGGAGCAGCTGCATTGCAACTGCACATAGCCAGAGCTGTTTTTTGTTTAATCCTTGTGTAAATGATAGCGATATTTCAACTTACATTTTCTGATGAATACCATTGGTTGATATTTGGGTGAACAGGGTTGGCAATTCATTCCACTGGATCCCCGCCCACTTTTGTGTCACGTGATTTTCAGCAGACAGCAGAAGCACCCACCCTCAAATGGACAGCATATTTAAATGTGGCAGTCAAAGGAACATAGGAATTGCTGGACAAAAAAAGACCAAGGACCATCTAGTGCACCTTCTACCATCCTGGCAGTCACATGATAGAATGATAATGGAGTTTTGGACTAATCATAGAATTGGTATTGCATCATGGTATTGTGACATCAAACATTCCATTTTGTGTCATTACCACTTCATTTACACTCAGTGACAATCACACCCATATTCTAACGTTGCTGGAAGCTAGAAAAAAAAGCAGAAGTGAAGTGGATTTCAAGAGCTCAGCAAATGTGTTATAAGGATTCACAGCAGGGTTATTTTTCAGCAGATTTTGGTCATTTTCTTTATTTTTGCTGCTGGCAGCTGCTGAATCATCTACCTTTGTGCCTTTTCCTGCGGGGCTACCATTTCCGCTCCCCATTCTAGAACACCTCTGTAAATTAGTTTTTTGGCGGAAGACAAGGATTAACAACGGAGGGAGCCCTAAGCTCTGGAATACCCTCCCTAAACCTCTCTGCCTCTCCACCTCTCTCTCCTCCTTTAAGGTACTCCTTAAAACTTACCTCCTCTGTCCTAATATCTCCTTATGTGGCTCGGTGTCAAGTTTTGTTTGATAATGCTCCCATGAAGCGCCACAGTTTACTTTGTTAAAGGCGCAATATAAATGCAAGTTCTTATTGTTGTTGTAGGACAGGGTGGTCAGGCAGCACAGGAGTCATGTGGCATCCATTTGCCAGTACCCTCACACAGACTAAAATGCTCTTGTCTCTAGTTGACCCAGAAACAGTGGTTGCAGAGATTGTCATTCACAAAGGAAGCCATCAATGAATTATGCCATATACTTCAACCTGACCTGCAAGCCAACTTCCACCATTGGCACAGCACTGCTAGTAACTGTAAAGCTCACAACTGCCCTGAACTTTTGAGCAATGGCACGTCAATAACAGTAGCCAATCAGCAGTTCATAGATGCATAAAGCCACAGATGCATTGTTTGCTCGAGCAAGCCAATTCATTCACTTCCCTAAGGATAACCGGTGGTAGCATGACAGGGCACTGATAGTAGGATTCTCCAAGGTGCAATGAGTCATAGATTACACCATGTGGCTACATATGCTCCTTTGACTAATATTATCATATATATCAACAGGAAATGATTACACTTACTCAATGCGCCGATCATTTGTGAGCAGTGCTCCTCATCATGCAAATGAATGCTTGTTTTCCTGGGAGCTGCCACAAAGCCTTAATTTTACACCAGTACACAATGCCCACATTCTGACACAGCAAGACAATCTTCAGGTGGTTTCCGAAGATGAAGGCTACCCACTACAGGCATAGCTGATGACACCTGTGGACTTAGCAAGACAACAGATGATGTGGTCTATTCTACCAGCAAAGTCATCATTAGCATGGAGTTGGTATCTTGAAAATGTGCTTCAGGTGTCTGGATCAGTCTGGAAGTGCTCTGTAATATAGTTCTGCTAGTATCTCATGCTAGTGTGCTGCCTGATGCACAACTTTTCCTTATATAAAAATCTTGTCATTGAAACCCAAGAGGATGAAGGTACCCAGGGACAGTAGGGGAATCAACTAGAGGAGTAACAACAACCTGAAGTCAAGCATAGGTCCCTTGCAGTCAGAATCAGGGGAATTTATAATGGGGAACAAAGAAATGGCAGACTAATTAAATACATACTTTGGTTCTGTCTTCACAAAGGAGGACACAAATAACCTCCTAGAGATGTCAGGGAACATAGGGTCTAATGAGAGGGAGGAATTGAATGAAATCAGTATTTGTAGGGAAATGGTGTTAGGGAAATTGACAGGATTGAAGGCCGATAAATCCCCAGGGCCTGATAATCTACATCCTAGGGTACTTAAGGAAGTAGCCCTAGAAATAGTAGATGCATTGCTGGTCATCTTCCAAAATTCTATAGACTCTGGAACAGTTCCCATGGATTGGAGGATAGCTAATGTAACCCCACTATTTAAAAAAGGTGGTAGAGAAAAAACAGGGAATTAAAGACCGGTAAGTCTGACATTGGTAGTGGGGAAAATGCTAGAGTCCATTATAAAAGATGTAATAGCAGAGCACTTGGAAAACAATGACAGGATCGGACAAAGTCAACATGGATTTACAAAAGGTAAATCATGCTTGACTAATCTACTGGAATTTTTTGAGGCTGTAACTGGTAGAATAGATAAGGGAGAACCAGTGGATGTGGTGTATTTGGACTTTCAGAAGGCTTTCGATAAGGTCCCGCATAAGAGATTAGCGTGCAAAGTTAAAGCACATGGGATTGGGGGTAAGGTACTGTCTTGGATAGAGAACTGGTTGGCAGACAGGAAGCAAAGAGTTGGAATAAACGGGTGTTTTTCCGAGTGGCAGGCAGTGACTAGTGGGGTACCGCAGGGATCGGTGCTAGGACCCCAGCTATTCACAATATATATTAATGATCTCGACGAGGGAACTAGATGTAATATCTCCAAGTTTGCAGATGACACAAAGCTGGGTGGGCGTGTGTGCTGTGAGGAGGATGCAGAGAAACTCCAGTATGATTTGGCCAGGTTGGGTGATTGGGCAGATGCATGGCAAATGCAGTATAATGTGGATAAATGCAAGGTTATCCACTTCGGTGGCAAAAACAGGAAGACAGATTATTATCTGAATAGATTGGGAAAAGGGGAAGTGCAACGAGACCTGGGTGTCCTTGTGCACCAGTCGCTGAAGGTAAGCATGCAAGTGCAGCAGGTGGTTAAGAAGGCAAATGGTATATTGGCCTTCATAGCGAGAGGATTCGAGTACAGGAGCAAGGATGTTTTGCTGCAGTTGTACAGGGCCTTGGTGAGACCACACCTTGAGTATTGTGTGCAGTTTTGTTTACCTTATCTGCGGAAGGATGTTCTTGCCATGGAGAGAGTGCAGCGAAGATTCACCAGACTGATACCTGAGATGGCAGGAATGACGTATGAGGAGAGATTGGGACGATTAGGCTTATATTCACTAGAGTTTAGAAGAATGAGAGGGGATCTCATTGAAACTTATAAAATTCTAACAGGACTAGACAGACTAGATGCAGGAAGGATGTTCCCGATGGTGGGGGATCCAGAACCAGGAGTCACAGTCTAAGGATAAGGGGTAAGCCATTTAGGACTGAGATGAGGAGGAATTTCTTCACCCAGAGAGTGGTGAACCTGTGGAATTCTCTACCACACAAGGCAGTTGAGGCCAATTCATTAAATATATTCAAGAAGGAGTTAGATGTATTTCTTAAGGCTAAAGGGTTCAAGGGATATGGGGAGAAAGCAGGGACAGGGTACTGAATTTGGATGATAAGCCATGATCTCATTAAATGGCGGAACAGGCTTGAGGGGCCGAATGGCCTACTCCTGCTCCTATCTTCTATGTTTCTATTTAAGAGGATGGGAAGAGCAACCTCTTATCAGCTGTGAGAGATATTCACGCAGATCTGATATGGAACACTTTGTCTTGACTATTGGTCATTGTATGTGCAGCCCTGTCGACGCATTTCACCTTCTATGTCACAGACACTTTTCTGTGAGCAGCAACTCATACCTCTTCATCAAACTCACTTCCAAACCTTGTCCAAAACAATATATGCACAATAACTTTAGTAATACCATAATTTTATTCACAACTGATTCTGTGCATGCATGCCTACTTCTTCTTACCACTGTGTTTCCCCTTGATGCCATTGGTGTGATATTTGAACTCTTAAACCTAATCTATCAGCCCTCTTAAGTGTTGTCTAAGTGGTGAGAATATGTGAGGAGGCTGGCTTCCATGTCTCAGTATAAGAATCTTGGGACTGAGATGACCTTTCCCTCAGGGCAGTTAATTCTTGAGCTGGGCCTATTCTAGATCTGAACCCATGTCTCTCTTGCTCTCTTGTTTCATGCCTCTCTTCCTGCCCCTTCAATGCTAATCTCATCCGTGAGACCAGCTCCTGCTATCTCAACCCCATTGCCACTATACCCCTGGCCACCCAATTTTCTTTTCTAGCCCCCATGATAACTGACATTATAAATGGTTTCCTCTCCTCAGGTCCATACTGTCCATAGCCTTTTAAAAAAAAGCCTCATCCAAAAACCCACTCTCAACTCTGTGTCCTTGCGAACAACCATCCCATCTTCAATCTCTCTCTTCCCTCCAAGATCCTTGAATGTGTTCTTGCCTTCCAGATCCTTGCCCATCGCCCCTGAAACTCTTTGTTTGAATCGCTGAAATCTGATTCTACCCCAGCACCCCCACCCCGAAAGGTCCCGAACCAAAGTCGGGACTGGCATTGTCTTTTTTCTCCTTATCCTCCTTGGCCTTTCTGCTGGCTTTGACATACCATCGTCCAACCTTTGTCCAGTTCCATGGCACTGCTCTAGCTTTGTTTCACTCTCAAACAATCTAATTGTAGCCAATACACCTCTAGAAATGGGTTCTCTTCCCACCCCTACACCGTCATCCCTGAAGTCACCCCAAGGATGAATCCTTGGCCTCCTCCTCTTCCACATCTACATACTTTTCCTTGGCAACATCATCCACAGACATGGGGTCAGCATCCATAGGTATGCAAATGATAGCAAGCCCTTAGTCTTCATCACCTCTCTTAGCCCCTCAACTGCCTCTGTACAGTCAGAATGCTGGATGAGTCCTGGATGAGGCACAACTTCCTATAACTGCTGACGACCCAACTTTCTTTTCTGGCTCCCATGTTAGCTGACACTGTTAACGTTCTCTCTCCTCAGGTACTGCCCCTCTCTCCTTCAAATCTGCCATCATCACCCCTCTCCTCCAAAAACCAACCCTTGACCCCTCTGTCCTTGCATACTACTGCCCCCATCTCCAACCTCCCTATCCTCTCCAAAGTCCTTGAACATGTTGTTGCCTCCCAAATCCCTGCCCATCTTTCCCGAAACTCCATGTTTGAATCCCTACAATCAAGTTTCCGTCCCTGCCACAGTACCGAAACGGCTCTCATCAAAGTCACAAATGACATCCTTTGTGACTGTGACAAAGGTAAACTATCCCTCCTCATCCTGAAGGGATAATTACTAGTCCTAGCCCCTTTAGGGCTACCCCAGATCAGGCATATTCCCCAGACATTCACTTTCAACTAAAGTTTGAGGTAGCCGAATCCTAAAGACGCTTAATTGGGTCTAAAGGTCTGGACCATCTCTCCCTAAAGGAAAGGAACAACCTGAAGATGTTACCGTCCTCCAGATAGCACTTTTAATAAGTTTAGCTAGACTGTAATGTTCCAGACATTATGAGGGTCCGGAAAACTCCCCCAGAATTCTGCAACTCCTCACCAAAGAGCGTACAAAGATTGAGTTTGTAAGTTTGATACAGAAGTATTATGTGAGACAATTCTAAAAATATATAGATTTATTAAAGAACCGACATGTAATTACAGTAGGTGTTTTAATCGCAATATTAACAGATCCAAAAAGAGAAAGCTTACAATTCTTATTATCAGATCTTAACTTCGCTACAATTTTACAGTTCTTAGGGGTAAAAATTCAGTTGGTTGCGCCTCCCGTTAGCGCCTTAAGAGGGCGCTAATGGGGCGCAAAGCCGCTAACGCCCGGGCGCAGCGATGTTTGCGCCGCTCGGGAACTTAACTTGACATTGTGCGGCGGCGCTAAACTTTACCGCTGCGACCACCTGCGCGCGCAGATTGTGACGTCATTCCATGGTGCAACGCCCTTGTGGCGCCCCAGAGCGGAAATTGAGTGGCGCCCCCTGCCTTACCGCCTGGCGCATCCAACGACCAGAAGACTGGAACGCTATCAATCGCTGTGGGGCTGGGGGGGGCGCTATTTAAAGGGGGCCTCTTCCTGTCTTTTATTGTTGGTGGCATTTTTGAACTACGCATTATGAGAGAGAGAGGGAGAGACTTCTGGAGAGATTCAACGTTGTGTGAAGGAGTTTTGGGTACTGAGCAGCACTTTGCAGGTTCATTTTGATTTGCCATTCCTTGTATCGATTTAGCAGAGACTGTGGGAGCTGCACTCTGAGCTCTTTGCCTGGTACTCTCCATTGTTCTTTCCAGCACATTTGATGTGCAAGTCTCTCCAGGCCGAGATTCAAGGCTGCAATGAACAGGATGTGGATGGAAAGCAAGATTAACCATCCCCTTTAAGAACTGGCCCGTGCCATTGTGTGTGTGTTCCATTGCTGACTGACATTACATGAGCTTCGCCAGCGCTCTGAGTTAGCGCCTCACTCCTTGGCCTTTGCGCCTTAAGACAGGTGTGCAGTGCCTGATTTAGCGCTCCACTCACCTCCCGGGGCGGTAAAAGTGAAGTTTCCAGTCAGTGCCGATAATTAGCGCCAGGCGCTAATATTTGCGTCCAGACGATATTTGCGCCCCAAATGGGGCGCGACCTAATTTTTCCCCCTTAGTCTTTATCCAGAATATCCACCAAAATCAAATACAGTACCGTTGATCCCTGAGATACAAAGAGTTGTAGACTTGCAGAGCCGCCTCTGAAGCTGAGAATCGCTTTGCCCCTTTACAGCGAATCTATCCTCCCATTTGAAAGTTCATTATTTATATCCTTTTTCAGTGGTATTTCCTTTGAAGTTTTCTGCTGATGTAAGCGAATTATCTCTAGTCATTTTTCTGCTGACCCCTGCTATTCTTACAGTCACCTCAGCTGGTAGCAATGCAGAATTATGTCTCCACCTCAGGTGTCCCAAGCCCAACATAAAAACAGTGTAACAGCAGGTGCATATATTTGATGTCATTTTTACCAAGGCATATGTTTCTTAAATTTATGTGTTTCTTTCCGAAGTGTAATTTAGAACACCTTAACAGGGTGTACCATTATGTTCTTTCCAAAGCTTCAGACTTCAGGAGCCTCCAACCTCCTGTTTCAATAAGGTTATTGATTCAGTGTCAACAACTTATCTTATCTCAATCGCCTGAATGCTGTTAACAGTTTTAGATTGTTGAGGCTTCCAGATTTCCAGACCTAGTTTGTCATGTTTTAATAAGGCCAGAATTCTTTCATAGTGTGATAGTCGGGACTCCACTGTCAAACCGCCGCCATGTGCCTTTACCAAATGTCGGGTCTGTCAGGGCTGAGCAGACCCGACACGCAGCGGCAGGGGAGGCAATTATGGTCATTATGACCTTGTTAAAAGACCATTTAGAACTATTTTGAGCTCACCTTCAGAGTTTACCAGGTCACTCACGAGGTCCACGCTGTTTGGGGATCATGTCAGGTAAGCAGGTCAGGAGTTGAATCGCCATGGAATCATCTCATTACTTGACAGCTGCAAATGTGCAATAAAAGCTCCCATCTCACAGTTGTTCACTTTCCAAGCTCAGAAGCTGTTGCTTACTGCATTTGGAAGACAGATTGATTTTTATGCAGGTTGCAAGTGTTTGGAGCAAACTCTCTATCCAGTGTCACCTCATTGGAACAACCTCTCTCACCATTGACAGATCACTTCTGTCATCTCAAGTTCACCTGCCATCTATTATATCAGCATCGGTGACCTTGAAACTATCTCAGCTTGGTCCTCAGAATCCCACCACAATCAGCCCCAACACCAGCAGCACCAACAACAACAACAACAACTCCGCAATCAACTGATGCTGCACAGGACACAGGGCATCAGCACCCGAGCACATTGCTGCCCGGGATGCCAGCAATGGCCTCACCATGGCCAGATTTACTTCACTTGACGCTGTACACCCTGGCTGCAACATGATGCACCAGGTTGGCACCACCCCACACCAACACCATAATGTATCCCTACAATGCCCAAGCCATTCCTTTCACACTCATCACCATTGCGGGGGGTACCGTTATGTCTCACCATTCACTGCAACTCACTAAGCCACTTCCAAAGGTGCACACAGATCTGTCCAAGAACGCAAAGTGTTGAAAATAAAGGTTTCAATGTTTGACAGCACATTAACAGAAATTTCACATGAACATTGGCTAAAACACACAGCTGCCTACCCTTGTGTGTTGTTAGTTGGCATGATTGCACTAGGATGAGGGTGTGTGTGAGGGGTGCTAGTGAGATGAGGAAGTGATAATGTAGATAGAGAGGGATGAGTGGAGGTGTAAGGTAAGTTGGTGTGAGTAAGGATGTGCAGGAGTAGGGTAGCGAAGGCAGAGTGATGGGGATGTTATGAGTGGCACAGCAGGATGAGGTTGAGTGTGGCTTTGCAGTAACGTTTCGTCATCTACTGAAATCATTGAAAGGTTTGCACCACTGCAGCCTGGTCCTCCTGATGACATCCCTGCTTGTGTCCTTTGTGCAATGTGCAGCCAGGCTGCGTTGGTCTCCTGGGGAGGTCTCTTCTGCCCATTGGAAGGGAAGAGAACCTCCCTGCATGCTGTGACTCCCTGCATAAGCATATGGAAGGAGTCATGGGAGTTCCATGGGTGCAGCCCTGCACCTCTGAGCAGTGCTTGTCAGTGTTTGCAGCACCTCAATGCTTAGAACACTGACAGCATAACTGTCCAACTAAATTTCTGCATGGTCCCTTCAAGGAAATCGGATGATAACGCGCCATCAAATTACATCATCAGACCCACTTCCTTCAATTGGCTGGGAAACACGCTGGGTAGGCTTAACAAGCCCAGTCAGGGGAAAATCATTTTGGACAGTGGGCTGGAGCCAGCTGCGAGGCCGGGACCCGCCACGGACACACCGAGGTTAATAAAATCCAGCCCAGAGTCTCTTTAACAGTTACAAGAATAAGAACATAAGTAATTGGACAGGCGTAGTCCATATGGCCCCTCGAGCCTGCTCTGCCCTTCAATAAGATCATGGCTGATCTTCGACCTCCACTTTTCTGCCCGATCCCCATATCCCTTGATTGCCTTAGAGTCCAAAAATCTATCGATCTCAGCCTTGAATATACTCAACACATACTCAAGGATCCACAGCCCTCTGGGGTAGAGAATTCCAAAGATTCACAACCCTCTAAGTGAAGAAATTTCTCCTCATCTCAGTTCTAAATGGCTGACCCCTTATCCTGAGGCTATGCCCTCTAGTTCTAGACTCTCCAGCCAGGGGAAACAGCCTCTCAGCATCGACCCTGTCAATCCCCCTCAGAATCCTACATGTTTCAATGAAATCACCTCTCAATCTTCTGAACTTTATAGGCCCAATCTACTCAATCTCTCCTCGTAGGACAACCCTCTCATCCCAGGAATCAATTTAATGAACCTTCGTTGCACCCCCTCTAAGGCAAGTATATCCTTCCTTAGGTACAGAGACCAAAACACCAAAGCCCTGTACAATTGTAGCAAGACCTCCTTACTCTTGTACTCCAACCCCCTTGCAATAAAGGCCAACATACCATTTACCTTCCTAATTGCTTGCTATATCTGCATATGTTCACTTTCTGTGTTTCCTGTACAAGGACACCCAAATCCCTCTGAACACCAACATTTAATAGTTTCTCACCATTTAAAAAATATTCTGTTTTTCCATTCTTCCTACCAAAGTGAATAACCTCACATTTCTCCACATTATACTCCATCTGCCAGCTTATTGCCCACTCAGTTAACCTGCCTATATCCCTTTGCAGAATCTTTGTGTCCTCATCACAGCTTACTTTCTCACCTAGCTTTGTATCATCAGTAAACTTGGATACATTACATTCAGTTCCTTCATATAAGTCATTAATATAGATTGTAAATAGTTGAAGCCCAAGCACTGATCCTCGCGGCATCCCACTAGTAACAGCCTGCCAACCTGAAAATGGCCTGTTTATTCCTACTCTCTGTTTTCTTTCCTTTAACCAATCCTCTAGCCATGCTCATATATTACCCCCAACCACATGAGCCCTTATCTTGTGTAACAACCTTTCGTGTGACACCTCATTGAATGCCTTTTGAAAATCCAAATGTACTACATCCACTGGTTCCCCTTTATCTACCCTGCTAGATACATCCTCAAAAAACTCTAATAGATTTGTCAAACACAATTTCCCTTTCATAAAACCATGTTGACTCTGCCTAATCATGTTATGATTTTCTAAGTGCCGTGTTACCACTTCCTTAATAATGGATTCCAGCATTTTCCCAACGACTGATGTCAGGCTAACTGGCTTGTATTTCCCTGTTTTCTCTTTCCCTCCTTTCTTGAATAGCCGTGTTACATTTGCTACCTTCCAATCCACTGGGACCATTCCAGAATCTAGGGAATGTTGGAAGCACAACCAATGCATCCATTATCTCTGCAGCCACCTCTTTTAGAACCCTAGGATGTAGGCCATCATGTCCAGAGGATTTGTCAGCTTTTAGTCCCATTAATTTCTCCAGTACTTTTTCTTTACTAACATTAATTACTTTAAGTTCCTCACTTTCATTAGACCCTTGGCTCCCCAGTATTTCTGGTATTTTTTTCTGTCTTCTACTGTGAAGACAGGTACAAAATATTTGTTTAACTTCCCTGCCATTTCCTTATTTCCCATTATAATTTTGCCTGCCTCAGCCTCTAAGGGACCCACGTTTATTTTCGCTGCTCTCTTTTTTACATACTTGTAGAAGCTCTTACAATCTATTTTTATATTTCTTGCTCGTTTGCTCTCATATTCTATTTTCTCACTCTTCATCAATTTTTTGGTCATCCTTTGCTAGTTTCTAAAACTCTCCCAATCCTTAGGCTTACTACTCTTCTTGGCAACATTATAAGCCTCTTCTTTTAATCTCATACTATCCTTAACCTCTTTAGTTAGCCATAGATGGATGACTTTTCCCTTGGAGTTTTTATTTCTCAATGGAATGTATATTCGTTGAGAATTATGAAATATTTCTTTAAATGTTTGCCATTGCTTATCTACCATCATACCTTTTAATCTAATTTCCTAATCTACCTTAGCTAACTTGCCCCTATTACCTATGTAATTGGCTTTATTTAAGTTTAATACTCTAGTTTAAAATTTAAGTATGTCACTCTCAAACTCAATGTGAAATTCCCAGAGGATCCCTTACTATGAGATTACTAATTAACCCTGTCTCATTACACGAGACAAGATATAAAATAGCATCTTTCCTGGTTGGTTCCACATGTATTGTTCTAGGAAACTGCCTCAAATACATTCCATGAACTCGTCCTCCAAACTGCTTTTGCCAATTTGATTTGTCCAGTCTATATGAAGATTAAAGTTCCCCATGATTATGGCAATAGCTTTGTTAAAAGTTCCTTGTATTTCTTGATTAATATTCTTTCCAACAGTATAGCTACTGTCAGGGGAGCTATAAACTACTCCCACCAGTGTTTTCTGCCCCTTGTTATTTCATATATCCACCCATACTGATTCTACTTCCTGCTTTTCAAAGCCAAGATCCTTCCTCACTACTGTCTTTATGTCATCCTTTATTATCAGGGCTACCCTGCTCCTTCTTTTCTAGTTTTTCAGTCTTTTCAAAACATCAAGTACCCTGGAATATTTAGTTCCCAACCTTAATCACCTTGCAACCATATCTCTGTAATGGCTATTAGATCAGACCCATTTATCTCGATTTGTGCCATTAATTCATCTGATCTTGTTATGAATGCTTTGTGCATTCAGATACAGTGCCTTTAATTTTAGCTTTTTACCATTTTTCCCTGATTTGACCTTATTCACTGATGCACTATTACCGTTAAACTCTCTGTCCCTTCCTGTCACGCTCTGCTTACCTTTACTCAAATTGCTACATTGCTCCATGGCCTGGACATTTCTCTTTAGATTTCTAAATTTCTGCTCACCTGAACCCTGCCCCCACAAATTTCACTTTCAAATTAAAATAAAATCAAACTCACCTGCCCTTAAAAGGTTAGCTGTCACGATGTTAATTTGCTTGTTTTCAGAATAAGGATATCTAAAGCCTACACAAATTCCTTTGCTACTTGCTTGATGAGTTTTATTTTTAAAACAGTATTCCTCCACATTGTGGTGTTATATGCATATTTGGGGAAATCAGAATAAATGCTGACACACTTTTAACTGAATTTGACAATTTAATTGGCCTGTTGAATATGTCTTGGAAGCTCATTTGCCGCCACACTTTGTTCACTTTCCTTGAAACTGTTGGTTCCCCATCATCACTAAATTCCACCCACAGAGATCACTGTCGAAATCTGAAACATGTGACCTGTAGGCACATTCTTTCTTATTTTAATGGATGATCATTCCAATCCCCTGATGTGTAGCAATGTTATGATTGACAGGCTGCAGTGTACGCAGCGCTGAGATAAAAAGTGATTGTTTTAAATTAAATTCAGAAATATCTCCAGAAACAGAGTGAATTTAACTTGTAGTTTTACGAAATCGTCTCATCGCTGAGTACGTTTACATTAAATTCAAATATTTCCGGTGGTTATATTTTTTTTATAGTTGATTCATGTGTGTATCTTTATTGAAGACAGAAATCAGATATTTAAAGTTTAGGCAGAAGATCAATTCTATGTATCTTGTGCGTTAACCTTAATTTGATAGCACCATACACAATCAGGAGCTGATTTTCAAATGTTAATAAATCTCTGAGACAAAAAATATACTTTTTTTTGCATTTATGATATACATATATGACCAAACCAGATGTCCTGATTTTGTCAAAATGCTCCTACTATCTGGAGCAAGTATTTGTGTGTCCCTGGAGAGAGAGAGAGGGGGTACTTCTTCGTATCTTAGTTAGAGATACAGTTAACGTCATAAAAATGATACAAATGCATGAAAATGCCCCAAGTCAGGCAAGTTTGGTAAAGTCTGCAATTGATGTGGAACAATCACCAGGGTAGAGAAATGCGAGAAGTGTTCCTGCTCTTGATATTGCAATAATGAGAGGGGAAATTGGAATATTAAAATAGATTTTTCAGAGAGGATTATCCTCGTTAAGTTAACTTAGTATGGAGTTACTAAGCAAAAATTCAAAGCCCCCAAAATTCCACAGCCCATACGCCAGGATCAGGCCCAGTAGTAAACTAAACTGGCTAGAGTATAGGTTTACTGGACAGGCATCTAATTAGCATGGTGCCAGCGGGGACCCATAACACTATAGGTACACCTCGGATGCCCTGCCTTCCCAAATCTGCCGGGAAATTCGGCCTTTGCTGCCAGGTCCGAGCCTTGCCAGATACACTCAGTATTGGCCCCAAGTGGCCCCTTTATAATGAGACCACAGTAAACGCAGAAAAAAAAAATTACCTGTATAATCTGTCTTTGAGAATCCAAGCCACTTCTCTGGTCTGGACCCCCATGGTGGTCTCTACTTGCGTCATTGTAAAGGGCAGTATGCCTCCTCTCACTCGACAGAACGACCTCCAAAGTTATGCTCGGTCCCTGTGAGGCTAAAGACACTAGAACTCCTAATGTTGGGTGACCTCCCCGCCTCTAACATAGATTGCCTTGTGAAGGGAAGGCAGGGGTTCTGCCTCTTACAAGGACCTTCAGATACTAGCAGAGCAGGCTGGGACCCGGCATATCTGGGGTCCAGTCTGCTTTCCGGTCTTTCTGCCACCCTCACACTAAAGTTCAATTTGAATTTGAATTTGAGGCCAAAAGTGTTTTATGTCCAGATTACATTCTAAATCATTGATTCAGTATAATTCTGTATTATAATTTAGTAATCACTACTTGGAAAAAGGTACAAAAAAAATAAACCAGCTTCCAGTTGCTAAGGCACTTTGTTGCTAGGAGAATAGCTTCAGAAACTTGCTGTGCAAGTGATCATAGGTTATTGTCAGTTCCTGTTAGATTTGTTAATACAAATAAAACACTGAAAATGTTTGAAAGTTTATTTCAACAAATGTTCATTTTAGAGTTGAAAAAAGTGACATTATCGCCAGGATAAAATGTTATTTAAATTGGTTGTCATTGTTCACATGGTTTCCCCCTATTGTAAGCTATCTCAGTAATCTGATGCAGCGACTGTTTCATTGTATGAGGCAGAATACCGAGTCCCAGAGAACATCATCATAGGATGGAGCAATTATTACTTTGAAGAGACAGTTGTTGAGTTTTGAATATAATTTGAGATGCCATTTTCCATCCAACATGTTATTTTAGTAACAAAAGACAAATGTTCTTAGCAGACACAATCAAGCCTTTTTGTGTGTGTTTTCCATATATTAATGTTGTCCAAAGAAATTTTTTGTATCTTGGCAAATGTAACATTGGCCAGAATTTTAACTTCGAGGCGGGTAGGGAGCGGGGTGGGGGGGGTGGGGGGGGGCGGGGGGTGTAGGGCGGGCCGGCGCTTGATAGCATTTGGGAAACTCAGGAAAACGGGTTTCCCTCAGGCCCTACCGAATTTAACAGCAGGGCCTGATTAATGTTTTGCTTCTCTGTTTCCCACCCGCAGCCAGCCAGGAGAGGCTTGCTGGCTGTCAGGCAGGTAGGCCTGCGGCACCATGCCGCAGAGAGGAGGGAGGGATCGGGGAGGGGGTCGGAAGGCTGGAGATCTTCAGAGGGGGTCGGAAGGATCGATGTTGGGGGTCTGGGGCTTGGGATCAGAGGCCGGAGGGGAATAAAAGGCCGGAGTCAGAGTCTGGAGGTCGGAATGCTGGAGGGGTGGTCGAAGACCGGGGATTGGAGGCCGGAGGGGGTGTCGGGGGCCGGAAAGGCCTGAGGGGGGATCGGGGGCCAGGGTTCGGAGGCCGGGGGTGGGGGGGTAGGTAGGCCAGAGGGGGGATCGGAGACCGGAGGCCTCATGAGCAGGCGGGGTCAGAGGCCTCGGGGGTGGGGAGGTCGGGGGGAGATCGGAAGGGTCGGGAGGGTGTCCGATCATGGGGGGTTGGCGAGGCAGGAACACTGGATCCAGCAGGTAAGTGGAAAGGCACTTACACCTGGGATCCAGCAGTCCTCACCTTCCTTTAGCTGGCAGGTTTCCCGAGGCCCAGGAAATCCGGCCAGCCAGAGTTAAATTTAAAATGGAGCTTCAAAGTGAGGCAAAGTGGTTGGCTGCCCGTTCCCCGTCCTGTCTCTGTTAAAACAGGAAGTGGGCAGGTGGAGACGGTTGGGGTCAGGATTCAGATTTTTAACACGTTAAACTCCCTTGTGACCCCAATCCACCCATTTTTTGGCGTTAAAATTCCTCCCATTATGTCAAATGCTGCAAAAAAAACACTTCATTAAATTTCTGTATGACCCCTGCATAACCGTGAATTCACTTACTATACAATTGTTTTCAAATAATGGCGTTTCCTGTTGGCCAGAGTAGCAATCTGTGCTATTTGTGTAAATTGGGAGATATAACTAGAAGAGAATGTGCAAAGGACATGATGGGTAATAGCATCAGTTGGGAGAGTGGAGTGTCATTATATAGTTTCACAATGCAAGGGGTACATTTTCATTTAAACAATTCTTCAGCATTGTTTCCATGCAGACAGATGGATTTCGGGATCCCACGGTATTGTTAACAGATGTTATGTGAATAGGTTCATCACAAAATAGCCTTCATGCTTGCTAAAAAAAATAGCATAAGCAGCCCAGATAATTCCTGTTGAGATGCACACATAGACACGACTATTGGGAGGGACCGAGAATGAGGGATACGTGTTTTCTCCTCCCCATTTTTGGCATGAGCTATTTCCCCCTCTTTCCCATGATCCAAACCCCAGAATTGCTCCTGATTTCCTCAGCTCTCTGTATTTTGTGCTTTTGGGTGCTCATGGATCAAATTATACTCAAAGAATTTACAAAAGTTTGTTTAGATTTGTGATTATATTTCTATATACAAGAGACTAAATGCTAGGTGGTTAGGCAGATTAGGAGAAAGTTCCACAGGTAAGAGAAATGTAGGGGGAGAAATTGGGTACCTTTGCACCTCCCATTAGCGCCTCCGGGGGACGCTAACAGGCCGCTACCAGCTTAGCGACCGCGCGTGGCGCTAGTACTGACGCCCACGAAATTGAAGTGGAGGTTTGCGGCGGCGGTAACCACTAGCGCCATGCTCTCCTGCGCCCGGAGATCGTGGCATCATCCGGCTGTGCAGCGCCCCGGCTCAGAAATTCACTCTCGCCCCCTGCCTGAGCGCCTGCCGTTAGCATCGACAGGTAGAGGAGGCGGTATGCAGTCGGATGAGCGCTGGAGGAGCGCTATATAAAGGCGTCAACATCCGGCTTATTTTTAGTCGGCAAAGATTGCTGCCTTGTCAGTTTGACATAGGCAAACATGCGTTTTGAGCGATTTCAGCGTTTTTCAGTTAAAGGAGTCTTCTGCCTCAGAAAAATTACTCACTTTCCTTTAGGTGATATTTGAAAGTGTAACATTTCCATACTTCAATGGGGGCTATACTGGCACTGGACCTCACCCTCCAACGTCAATGTCGGAGGCAGCAGAGGCAGAGAGAGAGATTGCAAAATGTGGCCAGAGGGAGGAGGGCCAACAGGGCTCTCAACAGGAGGCCTTACCCTCCCAGGGTATTCCGGTGGCATTTCTCCTGCATCAATTTCACTGAGGAACAGTGTCTTAGAAGGCTCCGCTTCACCAAGGATGTGGTCACTTGCTCTGCCACCTCTTGCAGCCACACCTGGAGCCTGAAATCAGGACCACCATGGCTCTCTCAGTGACAGTCAAGGTCACCGTCACCCTCAATTTCTGTGCAACAGGAGATACAGCGAACATCTCACAGTTCGCCGTCCATTGCTGCATCCGCGAGGTCACAGATGCTCTGTACAGTAGGAGAAGGGACTACATTTCCTTCCCCATGTCCAGAGAGAAGCAGCGTGAGCATGCATGTGGCTTTGCCTGGATAAGAGCTTCCCTATGGTGCAGGCCGCCATTGACTGCACCCATGTCGCTTTACGGGCACCCCGTAACAATTCTGAGGTATTCTGTAACCGCAAAGGCTACCACTCACTTAATGTGCAGTTGGTGTGCGACCACACACAGCGAATCCCCAATGTCAATGCCCGCTATCCTGGCAGCAGCCACGATGCCTTCATCCTGTGCCAGCTCTGTACCTGCCACCACATCAAGCTCGCGGCTGGCTGGTTGGAGACAAGGGCTATCCGCACTCCAGCTGGCTCATGACTCCCTTCCGCAACCCCAACACGCGTGCCCAGCAATCATACAATGAGAGCCATGCTGCCACCAGGAACATCATTGAGCAGACCATCGGGGTGCTCAAGCAACGGTTCCGCTGCCTTGATCGCTCGGGAGGAGCCCTCCAGTACTCGGCTGAGCGGGTGTCCCTTTTTGTCGTTGTCTGCTGCATGCTGCACAACTTGGCCATCATGAGGACCCAGCCATTGCCACCAGGCATAGCCGCACCACCTCAGGAGGAGGAAGAGGGAGATGAGGATGGCAACGATGAGGAGAAGGAGGAACAGGAGCATGAACAGCAGTGACGGAGTAGGCCGCCACTCAATCGGCCTTGTGGAAGAGCGGCCCATGACTGACTCATCAGACTTTGGTTCCAATGAATTGGAGGCCACTTCCCGGTTGCTCAGCACATCCCCATCATTCCATCAATTTCTCATTCCATACCACACCCCAATGAGACACAGCACCAAATCTGCAACATTCCAATAATAATTTTATCCAAATTCAGCAACCACATATATACAGCAACAATATTAACTAATCACCCTTGTGCAAACCCTTACTTCCCCTCTTTACAGTGCCTTTCCCTAATCTACTGCTCCTACGTAGTGTCTCCCCAATGGCTGCAGCAGGGCTGGTGGAAGGCTGCCAAGTGTCGGTGCCAGAGACTGCAGATGGCCTTGCAGGACGCCCTCGACCAGCTCTGGACCGGCTGTACACTGCGCCACCTCAGGCTGGGCGGCGGCAGTGTGGGCTGGCTGGATGACAGGCAGCGACAAGTGCAATGGCGGAGTGGCAGTGGTGGGATCAGGAATGCTGTCATCCTGAGGGAGCATAGCAATCTCCTCTTCCACTGGCCTACTGCTACTCCCCCGGTGCAGCACCTCAGCATCCCTACCAATCTGCTGGAACACAGATTGCTAGCCTGCTGCGACACTGTGAGATCCCCGGTGGACTCTGGTGGACCCAGCGACGATGGCAGCAGTCAGAGCTTGCATGGCATCAAGCTGAGACTGCATGAGAGCAGTCTGAGATTCGATGCCACCAACTATTGCCTGCATTACAGCACTAAGACGTTGCGTCGCTTCCTCCTGTGCTGCAATGGAAGCTGCCACATTGCCCATGACATGCGTCATGAGGTCTGGATCTGCACGGTCTCTCTGGGAGTCCACTATCCTCTGCAGAGTGGAAATGATGAGCTCCATGGTGTGCGCAGAGCTGTGTGCAATGTTGGAGGTGGACTCCTCCACACTCCTTACCATTGCCGAGAGGCTCTCGGACATCCTTGCCAGTGCACCTATCATCTTGGAGTGCATGGCCATCACCCTTCTTGTGAATGCCTCCCCATCGAGGTCCTCATCTGAGTCGTGTGCAGCAGAACTCGCGAGCGAACTCGCCCTCCGGGAAGCTGGCTCCCGAGATACCCTTTTGCCCTGGCCTTGCTGCAGCCCACTTGTGATGCTTGTATTGCTCCTACTCCTCTTCTCCTTACTCACTCTCAGTGGGAGGCTCAGGGACAGGCTGGTCATCTGGTTGCAGATTGTCTGAAAGCATAAAGGCACAAGACTCACGTTAAGGTGAGGGCAGAGGGGCAGGAAGGGAGCAAGGAATGCAGACAGTATAATGAGCTGGAAAGTGGAAAAGACTTGAGGTGCGAGGGGGAAGTGGGATGAGAAAAGAAGAGGGGATGAACATACCGTTGTTGCCCCCAGGGGGTTGACGTTACCGACGGCCACGCCGCCCACCACCTGCTGCTGAATGAGTCGCAGCACTCGCTTCTCAAGGTCTGAGAGCTGCTGGAGCTGTACATCACCCCCGCCTGTTCTCTGCTGCTCCCTCCTATTGTGAGCCATCTTGGCCTGCAAGAGAAACAAATGTGTTTGAGTCAGAGTCCAGCTATGTGTTTGGGAGATAAGCCTGCCATCGTTGAATTGAATTGTAATTGTAGTCAAAGCATGAGATGTGGATGTGAGTTTGAGGAGGTGCAGATGCTTGGTGGGTGAGTGGTGGCGGTGTGGTTGTTTGCGCAGTGTGCACAGATTGAGGTTCAGATGCTGGTATTGTAGGATAGGGTGTACCTGTAGGATTCACCCTATCCTACAGTATGTAGGAGCTGTTGAAGCATGTACTTACCTTGACCATCCGATTGAGGTCACTGAATTCCTTCCGGCACTATGTCTGGCTGCGTTCCACCACACTACTGGCCGAGACCTCCTGGGCCACTTGCCTCCACCTTGCCCTGAATACCTGGGGCAATGGCCTCCTTCCAGTGTCCGGGAACAGCACCCACCTCCTTCGCTCCACTCCCGCGACCTATACCTCCAATGCATCATCCATGAAACGACGATCTCTCTCCCTGGGAGTGGGATCAGCCATCACGATCAGGGGATTGAGTTGGTTGCAGGTCGCCTTCACAGCCAGCAATGCTGATAATGAGGATCTGCACAATGATGCAACCTCCCCTTTAAGAACTGGAAGGGCCAGTGTGAAGGATCATTCCCGACTGCATAGCACCTGAAATTCACTATCGCGCTGCTGGTAGCGCCCCTTTAGTGCCCTACTTAGGTCATTAGTGCTTGATTTAGCGCTCCAGTTCTTTCCAGGAGCGCAAACAGCCAATTTAGGGGAAGCTCAGACTCATTAGTGCCTGGCGCTAATTTTTCACGATTTCAAAAATTAGCGCCCAAATGGGGCGATATTGGATTTCTCCCCCGTAGAGTTTTACCGTGTCATTTTGAATGAATATTTTTGGATTCATGTAGGGAGTTCATGTAAATCTGTATTACTTTATACTTGTGGCCAAAACTTAGAGACCTTGTTTAAGTGCTACCAGCTCTTGTGCTGCTATTTCAGGTGCAATCTTCTCGAGAAATAACAGCATGGATGTGTGCTATTAAACAGTAAAGAAAATAGGTTCTTCAAACTAAACCATGAATGGTGCAAGAGGACACAGGCTCAATCTAGTATAAGGCAAGTTTAGCATTTATGCCATTCACACTAACAGTGATCAACATGTGGAATGGAATGGACTTCTAGGTAGGGGAGTGGAGGCAAAAACCTGGCAGAAAGAAATGGTATGGATGCTATGATGGGGTTTGGAGGGTGGGGGGTGCAGTGGTGCTTTCTAAATGGACGAGATATGATGGGCTGAGCGCATTTCTGTATCTATCTTATGATATATATGATAAAGAATAACCACTATCAGTCTGCAATCTTCAATTTGATTGAATGTTATAATTGATTGCAAATATTTTAATCTCAACCCTACAATTAAACTGTTGCCTTGTAAATTATTGTTCTCTATTTAATTTATGAATTAACTTTGCCAAGAGATGGCACTCTTTGCTAAATGAATGCTTCAGGTTACTTCTTTCGAACACATGCAATCATTTTTTGTCATTGTATGAAATGCCCATAAATCCCAGGTAGTGCATAAACACATTGATGCATTTTCAGTGTTAACACTTTTGCTGCCATTTTATTATGAAGCCTTTTAAAGGTCCAACAGTCAGGCATAAGGAACAAACTGAGTTCAGTTTTCCTATAGCCCTGAACCTGTCCAATACGATGAAAGTTAAATTGCATGAATGAAATTCCAAGGGACCCGCCTGCCCAAATCAAATACCACAGGGCCTGTCCCAGATTTCGGGGATGGAGTCATTAACATGGCTAGGGTGAGCTGCCCGCACCTGTAAGGGTGCTTCAGAGGTGCTGATAGATATTGGAGCAATCTGCAGCCGCTCTGATAGAGGGACCCAGTGGCCCGTCCGAGGCTGTGTAAAAATGCAACTAAGAAGTTAAAATGGGTTTTGCGTAAGGTGAATCTCCCAGATTTGTTATCTTAGTTTTGCAAATACTGGGGCCTTTACAAGGGCTTCAGTGGAACTCATGCTATCTATCAGTTGGTAAGAGTTCGGTTGAGACTTTATAAGGCCGTACTGGTCAGAATGCTTGAGGTAGTCTGGGAACTGCACTTGGCCTCCATCTGACATCCCTCTGCAATCCTGACGGAACCAGGTTCCGCCGCAAATTTCAGCTCTCATCGGGTGATCAGCCCACCCCCTGCCCTGGCTCCTGATTGCAATTTCAAGCCCCACAATTTTTTGTTTTATTTTGACTGGGCTAGTGCTCCACAATGCTGTCTTAAAGCTGCAGTGCCCCACAGTTACAACGGACATTGCTTTCCTTGTATGTGGGCGGGACCAAAAAAAATGTCAGCTGTGCACCGCCAGCATTGAAGATGGTGTAATTTCTGCGCTGTGGCTTGTGAACTCTGCTGCTGCTCTCCCATGGGTTCTAGTTCCGATAACAAGAAGGAAAGGACAAAATGAGAGTGGATCATCCACAAGTTCCTGCAGTTGGTTTTCTCTCTGAAAACCTGATCGGTTTAAAGGTGAGAAAGTTGTGCTCACAGTAGGCAGCAGAATAAATGATCGGTTTTCTACTGTATGGACAAAATGCATTCTTATAAAATAGATTTTGTTATCAGAGATAAAATGAACAAAAGTGAGAGATCTATAATTTGAAATAATTAAGACCGTCGTGTGTGAGCACACAGATAAAAGTCATTCAAGAACCGGTCCCTTAATAATATGCACATCATTGTTTCTCAGAGGTAAATTAAGTTCTGTTGGCAACCTACTGGACTAGAACACCATTTTGTGTCTTGTGCCCCGTTTATAGCAGCAGTAAATCTGTGCTGTAATCTGTTGATGTCAGAAGGTATTACTCTGCAGTGTGGCTGGGCCTGCGGTTCCCATGCAGTGAGCTCCTGATCTGTGTTAGGCTGTTGTGAGGAGGCAGCAAGAAGCAAAGGTTAATCACCACTCTCCCGGAGAGGTGGAGGGAACACCAGAGACAAGCCATCTGCTGAAGCATGTCAACCTCCTGAAAGAAGATTATATTAATATGGTAGTTGAGCAAGATTTGTTCAAATCCAAATGTAGGGCTGGATTCTGCATTAGTATCTCCTGACTAAATAATTGCCTATTTTATTTCCCTTCTCTGATTACATGCTGGTCCCAAACAGTGAGAATGGGTCGATAATCTGCTCCTTGACCTGTTCAAGTGTGGGGACTTACCATCTGTAGTGCAGCATTTTGAGTTGCCTTATTGCTTTAATAAAGCATTTGATAAATTTTACAGTAGATAATTTAATGTCACCTGTACATTTAAATTATTACCATCACACATCACATGTCAAAATCAACTGGCACAGACTGACCTGGACCAAACTGAGAGAGTGCACAAAGGGCAGCGGGCTCGGTGTCTGAAGTACTTCTCACAGAGAGCATCATCCTAAACTTAGCTCAGCATCAACATTCCTAAACCACTCCCTGGGCTCAGTCTCAATAATGGAAAGTTTTCATAAAATGATAGAAATTACAAAAAAGAGGAGGTCGTTTGGCCCCCGGTCCTGGCGCTCTCTCCTGTAAACCCGTTCTCCTCAGATCCTTTTACTTTCCTCCTTTTCAAATACTTAGCCCATTCTCTTTTAAATGATGTTCTAGTCACTGCCTCAATAATCACTTGTGGTGAAGTATCCCATGGTCTAATAGCCCTCTGCAAAAAACTTCCATCTCCCTTCCCCCTTGATTCTTCCAGTGAGAATCCTCGATCTCTATCCCCTTGTTCCCCATTCACCCAACAGTGGAAACAATGTTTCACTATTTATCCATTGTAAATTGCCCAGGTATGTCCTGTCCACAAAAAGCAGGAGAAATCCAATCCGGCCAATTACTGCCCCATCAGTCTACTCTCAATCATCAGCAAAGTGATGGAAGGGGTCGTAGACAGAGCTATCAAGTGGCATTTACTCACCAATAACCTGCTCACCAATGCTCAGTTTGGGTTCCACGAGGACTACTCAGCTCCAGACCTCATTACAGCCTTGGTCCAAACATGAACAAAAGAGCTGAATTCCAGAGTTGAGGTGAGAGTGACTGCCCTTGACATCAAGGCAGCATTTGACCGAGTGTGGCATCAAGGAGCCCAAGTAAAATTGAAGTCAATGGGAATTGGGGGGAAAACTCTCCACTGGCTAGAGTCATACCTTGCACAAAGGAAGATGGTTGTGGTTGATGGAGGCCAATCATCTCAGCCCAAAGACATCGCTGCAGAAGTCCCTCAGGGCACTGTGCAAAATCCAACCATCTTCAGCTGCCTCATTAATGACCTTCCCTCCATCATAATGTCAGAAGTGGGGATGTTCGCTGATGATTGCACAGTATTCAGTTCCATTCACAACTTCTCAGATAATGAAGAAGTCCATGCCCACATGCATCAAGACCTGGACAACATTCAGGCTTGGACAGATAAGTGGCAAGTAATATTTGCACCACACAAGTGTCAGGCACTGACCATCTCCAATAAGAAAGTTTAACCATCGCCCCTTGACATTCAACAGCATTACCATCGCCGAATCCCCCACCATTAACATCCTGGAGGTCACCATTGACTAGAAACTTAACTGGACCAGCCACATAAATACTGTGGCTACAAGAGCAGGTCAGAGGCTAGGCATTCTGCAGTGAGTGTCTCACCTCCTGACTCCCCAAAGCCTTTCCATCATCTACAAGGCACAAGTAAGGAGTGTGATGGAATACTCTCCACTTGCCTGGATGAGTGCAGCTCCAACAACACTCAAGAAGCTCGACACCATCCAGGACAAAGCAGCCCACTTGGTTGGCACCCCATCCACCACCTTAAACATTCACTCCCTCCACTACCGGCACACTGTGGCTGCAGTGTGTACCATCTACAAGATGCACTGCAACAACTCGCCAAGGCTTCTTTGACAATACCTCCCAAACCCATGGCCTTTACACCTAGAAGGACAAGGGCAGCAGGCGCGTGGGAACACCACCATCACCTCCAAGTTCCCCTCCAAGTCACACACCATCCTGACTTGGAAATATATCGCCGTTCCTTCATCATCGCTGGGTCAAAATTCTGGAACTCCCTGCCTAAGAGCACTGTGGGAGTACCTTCACCACAAGGACTGCAGCGGCGACCACCACCTTCTCAAGGGCAATTAGGGATGGGCAATAAATGCTGGCCTTGCCAGCGACGCCCACATCCCGTGAACGAATTTTAAAAAATGTTCCCAGATTTCAATCACCCTTTATCTCCTTTACCACCTTTTGCTCCTCTGTTGGCATCGCACCCATTCACCAGTAGGGAACCTGGGGCGGAAAAGGCCCAAACTTTCCTTGTGCTATTGGAGAAGAACTTCTGCTCCTTCTGACCCCAGAAAGATAAATGTTGTAATTTTGGAGCCTACACTTCTGCTCCAGCAGATTTTACTGATGGGAACATCCATCCCGGGCACTAGGTCTTTAAAATTTCATACATTTGTGAGGCGTCCACCTGAACCAGGTGGCTCCTCAACTGTCTGGTATTAAAGTAGCCGCTGGGTGATATCCAAGTGACAAAACATTCTGATGGTTAACTCCCTGTCCAGTTTCCACCAGGCAGATGAAGTTAAAAGTCCCCCCCCCATAAGATTAGAACAACAACAATAGCAACTTGCATTTATATAGCACCTTTAATGTGGTAAAATGTCCTAAGGCGCTTCACAGGAGCCATGCAGGAAATATTTGGACAGATGACCAAAAGCTTGGTCAAAGAGGTAGGTTTAAAGGAGTGTCTCAAAGGAAGAGAGAGAGGGAGAGAGGCGGAGAGATTTAGGGAGGGAATTCCAGAGCTTAGGGCCGAGGCATCTGAAAGCATGGCCACCAATGGTAGAGTGACTAAAATCGGGGATGTGCAAGAGCCAGAATTGGAGGAGCGCAGAGATCTTGAAGGGTTGTCAGGCTGGAGGAGGTTACAGAGATAGGGAGGGGCGAGGCCATGAAGGGATTTGAAAAGAAG
This sequence comes from Squalus acanthias, assembly GCA_030390025.1. Taxonomy (NCBI): domain Eukaryota; kingdom Metazoa; phylum Chordata; class Chondrichthyes; order Squaliformes; family Squalidae; genus Squalus; species Squalus acanthias. Next base: position 58,224,634 of record CM059431.1, on the reverse strand, counting down.
GATGAAAATTTTAAAATTGAGGCATTGCCGGACGGGGAGCCAAGAGAAGCTGGAACACTTTTATTACTTATTATAATATTAGTCCTGTACCACAAAAATACATATTTCAATTTTAAATAAAAACACATTTATAACAATTCTGTTCACCTGTCTTACTTTTTGCCCATTTTACAATATTTCACAATTATGAAAATCTTTTATGAATAAATTATCTATTTTTCTATCTAATTGAAACTAACCTATTTACTTTACTCTCTTTCCTTAAAATATGCATTTTAAGCAGTTTATTTGCCCATGTCCCTGTCTCTTTTGAGTCCCACTGTGAAATCCAGTTTGAACATAAGAACATAAGAAATAGGAGCAGGAGTAGGCCATTTGGCTCTTCAAGCCTGCTCTGCCATTCAAGAAGATCATGGCTGATCTTGTACCTCATCTCCACTTTCCTGCACTATCCCCATATCCCTTGATTCCCTTAATATCCAAAAATCTATTGACCTCTGTCTTGAATATACTCAATGACTGAGCCTCCACAGCCCTCTGGGGTAGAGAATTCCAAAGATTCACCACCCTCTGAGTGAAGAAATTTCTCCTCATCTCAGTCCTAAATGGCTGACCCCTTATTCTGAGACTGTGACCCCTGGTTCTAGACTCCCCAGCCAGGAGAAACATCCTCCCTGCATCTACCCTGTCAAGCCCTGTAAGAATTTTGTATGTTTCAATGAGATCACCTCTCATTCTTCTAAACTCTAGAGAATATAGGCCTAGTCTACTCAATCTCTCCTCATAGGATAATCCGCCCATCCCAGAAAACAATCTGGTGAGCCTTCGTTGCACTCCCTCTATGGCAAATATATCCTTCCTTAGGTAAGGAGACCAAAACTGTACACTTTCCTCCAGGTGTGGTCTTACCAGGGCCCTATATAATTGCAGTAAGACGTCTTTACTTTTACACTCCAATCCTCTTGTAATAAAGGCCAACATACCATTTGCTTTCCTAATTGCTTGCTGTACCTGCATGTTAACTTTCAGTAACTCGCGTACAAGGACTCCCAGGGCCCTCTGAACACCAATATTTCCCAATCTCTCACCATTTAAAAAATGGTTTTCTATTTTTCCTACCAAAATGGATAACTTCACATTTCTCCACATTATATTCCATTTGCCATGTTCTTGCCCACTCACATAGCCTGTCTATATCCCCTTGAAAGACAGCCTGAGTCAATCTTTTGACATGATTTTCTTGCATGAAATAGGAGAGCCTTTGACTTGCTGTGTCATCTTGTTCGCAGTCGAGAGAGTAAGATTTGTCTCGGATGAGAAAAATTTTCAGCAGTATATCAAGGGTTAAATTTCATTAAAACATTAACCCAGCTGGTTTTCTGCATCATCTTGATCCTGCTGTGATGCTATCGATGATTCACAGTTCCAAAATAATGCCCATCCCACTATGACAGCAGTCTATCACCTAAAAATAAAACATAATGTGGAATGGTGTTTGATTCAGAACTGTGAGCTCACAGTGACAGATCATCCTCATAATTTGTTGAAGAAAAAAATGAATTGACAGCCCAGCAGCCCTAACTGGCAGTGTGGTCTGAGCAGAGATCTAAGCTGATGTAGAAGAAAAGCAGTTGCCTCAATTAAGTGAGAAGAAGAGTGAGTAACTTAGTGACAGGGAACTATGGAGATGCATGGTGCACTTCGTTAGCTTACGACCCGCTTTACTCTGGGGTCTGGGATCCAATCTAGCCCAGACTTATGGACTGTAAGTCCTAAAAATCTGTGGCTGATCCACCGTACTCCCAATGTAACTTTAACGGGAGTGCGCTAGAAAAGCCAGAAACTGGACTGAAATCTGGGTACGTCACAGCATTCTGGGATTATTATTTGTGGGGAAGAAAAGCATGAATTCTTGGCGGAAATCATTTAGCAGTCGTCATTTTTCCCCAGCGTGAATGTATTTTTAAATTCAGGATTATTTTGATTTAGTTTATTTCTTCAGTGCATTTCTTTTCAGCCAAATGTAATACCATCTGGTGGGTTATGCTGCCAATCAGTCATATTCTCTGTTAATTAGAAGCAACTCTCTTGGAGTAATGACAAGTTTTTGTAGAATGTTTCAGAGATGTCACCCTGTAGAAAAATCAGTAAGCTGGACTGATAGGTTAAATAACACTGTGAAGTCAATAAGCCACGACAAGACCCTTTTAGCAGCACTGTAGGGTTTAATAAGCAACATCGGTCACAGAGTTTTGACTTCATGTACAGCAAAGGCTTTTTTCTGTGTTACGGCATCTCTTTTGAGACTTATTCTAGTTTGCTATTTTAAAACATCACAGAGGTGCATATAAAATGTAGTTTCTTCAGCACTGTTTCGATAACAGGTTCCGGTAGCGTAGTGGTTATTGCACTGGACGAATAATCCAGAGAAGGAGATCAGATCCACCCATGGCAGTTTGCATATTTGAATTCAGTTTAAAAAAATCTGGAAATCAAAAAGCTGGCATCAGTTAATGTGACCGTGATGCAGTCGGATTTTTGTAAAAACACAGCTGCTTCACTATTGCTCTTTAGAGAAGGAAACGTGATGTCCTGACCCGATCTGGCCGATATGTGCTGGCAGTTCCACATCAACATGATTGAATCTTAACTGCTCTCTGAAGCAAATCAATCAACATCAGAAACAATTTAACATTTTGGATGTATTCTCCAGAAACATGGATCTGTCTCTTGTTTATCAGATGCTGGCTGACCAGCTGTGTATTTTCAGCATTTTCTGCTTGGATTTGAGATTTCCAATATTTGTAGGTTTTTTCTTTTTTTTATCTATATCAGGAAAAAAACAAAAGGCAGGAATTGCATTAAAAACTTACAGGGGGCTAAATTCAATCGCCCCCAAAAACGGGTGCGGGTATTACAATGCGTGATTAGCCCGTACCCGTTGAGTCCGATGCAGGCTGCATGTAAACTTTGTGCTGCCTGCTAATTTAAATGATAGTGGCGTGCAGCCCAGCACTGAACACACTGTTGAGTGGTTGCATGCCTCAGCAGAGGGCCCAAGTTCGTGCGAGGCTAGCACCACTTAAACCTTGCCTGCACTACTTAAAGCCAGACCGCACCTCTTAAAGGAGAGGTGCATTCTGGCTGGAGCAGGTGCTGGAAGTGGCTGGGGAAGATGTACTAATGGCACAACAGGGAAGAGAGCTGGCTCCAAAAATTTTCGACACGGCACTGGAGGCCTTTGTGGAAAAGGTGGACAAGAGGAGAAATGTCCTCTATCCATAGGGGGCCAGGAGGCCCTCCAGACAAACTGTGTGAAGGTAGTCGGAGCAGATAGCCGTGGTGGTCAGTGCCAGCAGTGTAGCCTAAAGGACCTGGATGCAGTGCTTCAAGAAGTTCAATGACCTCACACGAGTGGTCATGGTCAGTGAATTCATCTTCAAAGTCATATCCTTACAACTGATCCACTAGTCTCAGACACTGTTCAATTCCACCCCCCTTCACTCATCTACCAACAGTCTCTGTCAATCATGACTCATACCTCACATTCATAGCTTCACCTCACCCTCACACACTTAGCACTGCTGCAAGCCTCACACCCAAAGCGCACAGCTTGCACACACTGCCAGCTATTCAACCAGGACAGGCACATCACCCAAACACATTGCACCACACTCACTGACACAATTCCCTCTCTCTTATAGGACAAGGTGGATACAAACTACTGCACTCATGTCTGGGAGCAAATGGTCTGAGCAGAAGCCTTGAAGTTACCTGCCACACCACTCCCTGGAGACTTCAGCAACTTCAAATAAGATAACAAACCACCAAACACTTCCACAAACTCACCAAGAGCCAGTAAAAATCAATCAGCAACTAACCTGAAAGCAGTTGATGATCCCTTTAAATAGCACTGGGGGTCCTTCCTGCTGCTGAACGCATGTTCAGCTGTGCGTATTTAACAGAGAGGCATTGAGGTCGGAAATGGTAGTGCTGGCATCAAATCAACGTTACACGCTGACTAATGTCACAATCTGCCTACTCTGCATACTTCCGGCGCTGGCTCCCAGTGCCTGCACCAGCAACATCACCAAAATGATGTGCATGTGCGCGCGTGGCGCGGGCGCCATTTTGGACACAAAACAGCACCTGTAGTGCCAAAATACTGAGCGGTATGGAACCAAATTTCGAGGCCACAACATCCTAAGGACTGGGGCTAGAATGCCATGTCCTGATTCAATTCTATTTACTTTAGGGTCAACTAAAATGATTTCTAGAAATACCTTCATTCCAGGTCAAACTGTTTTCTGAAATTACAATTGAATTGAGTCTATTATTCTTGATTACATTCTATATGACCCCAATTAACTGCAATACTTGTCTCAAGCACATTGGGCGTTGGGGCGGGACTGCTGCCTTCCGGGTTCTAGTCCTGCCCCCAGCGACGTCCGACGCACAGACGCTATATTCCCCTGATTGGCCTTGTTAAACCCGCCCTGCGGGCTTGCTGGCCAATTAAGGGAAAGCCGGTGTCAGATGACATCAGTTGATGACACTTCATCTGCCGGTTTTCTTAAAGGAACATGAATCATAAATTTTTGACAGATGATTTGACAGTGTTTGACAGCATTGAGGTGCTGTCAAACACTGACAATCACTGTACAAAGGTGAGCCCTTGCACCCAGACTCTCCAATGACTCTCCTTAGAATGAAACAGATGGCAGCTGCAGATGAGGGTACAGAAGTGATCTGTCACTTCTCCCATTGAGGTGAAGCCACACAAACACTTCAAAGCTTGTCACCTTTTAGAAAAATCTAAACACATTAAAAATGACTTTCCCAACATTTCCTTACCTCTGATACTCACCAGTGTCCCATTGCATCCTCCACACCACTTCTGCAGCTGTCATCTATACACAAACATTACAACAGACCCACAGCACGCCTCACTTACCCTGGTGGGGTTCCCCGACGTCGGGAAACCCACAGCTGAAGTCTCAAAATGGGAGAAAGCCTCTTAACTGCCTGTTAAATACCTGTTAACAGGCAGTTAAGTGGCTATAATCCTCTCACCCGCTGCTAGGAGTCAGGTCCCTGCGCAAATTGGGGACCCGACTCCCGGGAAGATTGGTTGAGGCGGGTTGGGAGCGGGTTCTGGACCCGCTCCCATTCTTTTTGACTTTCCCAGCAGTCCCGCCTCCAAACCCGCCTCCTCAGGGCTGGTAAAATCTAGCCCATTGTCTCTGTTGCAATATATTTTTTCTTATCCTAAGCAAGAAGGCTAGATGTTCTGATCTCTAGAATTGAAAGTATTTCATTGGAATGCTTTGATGCAGAACGTGTACATTGTCACTGTGATGTTATATGACAGAGGAAGACATACATAGGCTCAAATAGTAATTTTAATAGGAGTATTGTCTTCATGAAAAGGAGACAGGTAAAAAGAACTATGCATCATTTGTGTCATAATGATTTTGAGTAGAAATACACATTGCTTAGTTCTGATTTATATCACAACATCATGTTTAGAACAAACTATATTTCCAGCACAGAAGGAAGCCATTCATCTCATCATGCCTGTGCCAGCTCTCTACCAGAGTAATCAAAAACTACTCCCACGACCCTGTTCTCCTCATAAGTGTGTATCTTCCTCTGCTTCAAATCTTTATCTAATATTCCCTTAAAGGATGTAACGGTCTCTACCTCAGCTACTTTACATGGCAAAGTACTCCATGTTGTAACAACTCTGCATGAAGAAACTTCTTCTCACCTCTCTCTTCACAGTTTTAAATTGTTGACCTCTCATCACTGACTCCCAACCAAAGGAAATAATCAAAATCCTTCAGGATTTAAAAAAAAAACCCTATTTACATCTCCACTTAGCTTCTCTTGTCCAGTGGAAATAATCCCAGTTTCTCATCGCTTCTTATGAGATCCCCCATCTTGAGATGCTGTGGTCAGCAATCTCTTGGAGCACAGGCCTGAGAGATCCCGGCTGCAGACTAGAATATCTTGATAGCTGCCAGAGCAGTCTGCAATGGTTGGGTTTCTGCCACCAGGACGGGCATTGGTTGAGGAAGTAAAAAAAGGTGCAAGCATGCTGTCAACCTGAGGCACTGCAACACATTGCACTCCCATTGCACGATTGCCCCTTCTATCAGCCTGTGACTCAGCACTCCTACTGATCCATGATGTGATTCAAGCACCTATATATTCGGTCTCTAAGCCTGTCCAAGGTGGAGGAGGTGGGGGAGCCCACAACCTGCATTGCCCGAGTATGAGTATGACTAGAGATGCTACTACTGGTGCCACAGACGCCTGCAAAAAGGGCCCAGCTGCAATGTCTATTGAGGTGACCACACGTCCATGGTCGATGCTATGTGCCAGAACCGCACACAAGTTGGTAGTAGATCCTCCACAATCTCAAATGTATTGCAGTAGCTCCCTGGCAGGCTGTCCAATACATTCAACAATTGCTGATGCACGGGAAGCATTTTTCTTTTAAAGGCTGGGCCCCTAAAGTCTGCATCTCTGTCCTGTTCAGCAGAGTTAGGACCCGAGCTTGCCCTCCAGTGAGCCATTGTCTCCATCCATCTGCATGGCTGCAGGGCCCAAGTCATCTGTAGGACCGAGAAAAAGCACAGAGGGAAGAGGCTTGGCATGTAATGGCATGTGTAAGTAGTCACAGATGAGTGGCAAAGCAATGCAGCCTCAGATTGTCTTGCTATGTTTGTGAGTGTGGGCTAGAGAGCTAAGTAGAAAGAGAAAATGCCCAGACATCCTGCTGTGTCTGGGCTCTGGCCTCACCATCTCCAATGCTACATTTCCTCCCTCTGCTAATGATGTCTGGGCAATGGAAGAGAGGCTTGTGAAACAGAGGAGGGAGGACTGCGAATGCTGGGGCTAAAGTTTGGTGTTGCACGGCTGTGTAGAGAGTAAGGGAGATGTGATAAGGTATCTTACCTTGGCAATCCTTTTAAGGTCATTAAATTTGTTCCTGCATCGCTGCCAGGCGCTAAGAACTTTGCTGCTGGCATTGACCTGCCCAGCCACCTCTCTCCACTGTTGTTGGATAATTTGCTGGGTCACTCATCACTCATCAAAAGGAAAGAGGAACTCTTTCCTGCACCATGGCAGGAACTGAAAATCGGCATGCCCTGGTGCTCATCATCCTGCCTGCTATCTCAGGAACTTGCTGTCCACTTGCCACCACTGAAACACCACCTCCTCTGTAAGAACTGCAGGTTTGCTTCAAGAAGCAACAGGCCCACCAGATTTCCCACCCTTCCAAACAGTTCGCATCCACTACTTAATTGAGGCCCAATCATGAAAATCGATCAGGCCTCCCACCAACGGCATCAGGCGGGTGGAGCACATGCCCTGCCCACAAACAAAAATCATACCCAGTAAGTCTTAATGACAGGAAAACACATCCAATAGTCTATCTCTAGAAACTAAAAAGCCTTTGAGAAGATGAATAATGCACAGTGAGATATGAAAAGTGAAGGATGTGTCTCAGAGGTTGACACCAAGGCTGGGATTTTCCTTTGAATCACCATCTGTTTTGGGGCAGATTTTGGGGTGGTAAATGGAGTCAAATGAATTCTCAAATGTGTTGTGAAAAAACTGTACTTAAATTATCTTTTTTTGTAAAAAGCATCAGTCCCTTTCAAGGCCCATCATGAGCCTGATCTGCCAGGGGTCAAGAGTGCATGTCAAACCCTTCTGAACTATTTCCCCCAATTTTTGCTCCATATCTATCCCAAATAATTACTGCCACTATCATAGGTGATGCAAAAAGGTATCTCTGGGGCAAATAACATCTTTAGAGGCCATTTTGTGTGCTGCTACTGAAGTTTGGTGTTACTTTGCCTGCAAATAGTATTTTGTATTTTGGAAATTGGGTCAGGACTTGTGCTGTTAGTTTAACACAGATCTTCTCAAAGTACTGCTTTGTATCGAGGACATGAATTTCCCAATGGGAATCTCTCTATTCTTATGCTATCAAGAGAATGAGGATATAGCTTGGTCTGTGGCTGTTGAAATCAGGCCTCATTCACCAAGGTCAACAGACTAAGAAGGTCTTTTGACATTTCTGAACATCAGTACAGCAGAAGGCTGTGCTTTCCCTTGAGGTTATTGAGGAAATATATCAACTACTGGCTGAAAAGCTGCGACCAACTTCAAATGGGGGAATGGAATTGTCTATACCAGTCAAAGTGAGCACTGCCTTGAATTTCTTTGTGTTTGTATCCTGCTCATTCTGTCCATGAGACCTACTCACTTGACCCTATTCCCACCAAACTGCTGACCACCCAACTTCCTTTCATGACCCCCATGCTAACTGATATTGTTAATGGTTCCCTTTCCTCTCGTACTGTTCCCCCTCCCTGTCAAATCTGCCCTCATCACCCCCCTCCTCAAAAAACCCACCCTTGACCATCTATCCTTGCAAACTACCGCCCCATCTCCAACCTCCCTTTCCTCTCCAAAGTCATTGAACGTGTTGTTACCTCCTGCAACTCCATGTTTGAAGCTTTCCAATCAGGTTTCCGCCCCGCCACAGCATTAAAATGGCCCTTATCAAAGTCACAAATGACATCCTATGTGATTGTGACTGTGGTGCACTATCCCTCCGCATCCTTCTTGACCTGTCTGCAGCCTTTGACATGGTTTACCATACCAACCTTCTCCAACGCCTCTCCTCTGTTGTCAATCTGGATGGGACTGACCTCGCCTGGTTCCATTCCTATCAGTCATAGCCACAGAATATCCTGCAATGGCTACTCTTCCTGCTCCCACACCATTACCTCTGGAGTCCCCCAAGGAACTATCCTTGGCCCCCCTCTTATTTTTCATCTACATTTTGCCCCTCAGCGACATCATCTGAAAACACAATGCCAGATTCCACATGTATGCTGATGACAACGAGCTCTACCTCACCACCCCTCTCTCGACCCCTCCACTGCCTCTAAATTGTCATGCTGCTTGTCTGACATCCTGTGCTGGATGAGCAGAAATTTCCTCCAATTAAATATTGGGAAGATCAAAACTGTTGTCTTCGTTCCCCGCCACTAACTCTGTTCCTTAGCACTGGCTCCATCCCTCTTCCGGCCACTGTCTGAGGCTGAACCAGACTGTTCACAACCTTGGGGTCCTATTTGATCCTGGGCTGAGTTTACGACCCCATTTTCTCTCCATCACCAAAACCGTCCACTCCCACCTGCGTAATATCTCCCGTCTCCACCCCTGCCTCAGCTCATCTGTTGCTGAAACTCTTATTCATGACTTTGTTACCTCCAGATTTGATTGATCCAATGCTCTCCTGGCCAGTCTCTCACCTTGTACCCTCCATAAACTTGAGTTAATCTAAAACCACATCCTAACTCACATCAAGCCTCGTTCATCCACCATCCCTGTGCTCGCTGACCTATATTTGTTCCTAGTCCAGCAAACTCTCAAATTTAAAATTCCCTTCCTTGTGTTCAAATCCCTCCATGGTCTCACCAGTCCCTTTCTCGGTAACCTCCTCCAGCTCTACAACTTTCCAAGATCGCTGCAGTCCTCTAATTCTGGACTCTTGTTGGGATGTTTTACTACATTAAAGGTGCTATATAAATGCAAGTTATTGTTGCTGTTGTTCTAGGCAGCACCAGGTGATGTTTACCACATTAGTGAGGCAGCTGCTCACCGTTGCATTATTCAGGAGGTGTATGCAATTCATATCCTTCCCAATGGATGCAGCTAAACAGAGAGAGAGCGTGCTATCTAGTTCTGCAGACTGGCAGGGTGCCCACATGTACCAGGAACACTTGACAGAATGCATGTGACACTCAAAGCCCTAAATCACAACCGCCTCAATAATATGCAATAATATGGCTTTGATTCTATTAATGCCCAATTAGGGTGCATTGCCAACCACCTTATTCTACTCATTAATGCTCAATAACCAGGAAGCTGCTATGACAATTTAATCATTCAAAACTCCACTATACCAACTCTCATGACATGGAGCCAAGTATCAGGGTGGGCTCAAGGAGGTTACAGAGATAGAGAGGGGTGAGGCGATGAAGAGATTTAAACTCGAGCATGAGAATTTAAAATTGCAGCCATCGGGGAACCAGGAGACAATGTAAGTCAGTAGGACAGGGGTGCGAGGTGAACAGGACCTAGTGCAGTATAGGATACGGGCAGCAGAGCTTTTGATGAGCTGAGGGAAGATAACCACAAGAGCAATGGAATAGTTGAGTCTGGGGGTGACAAAGATATCGATGGGGTTTCAGCAGTAGATGTACTCAGGCAGGAGTGGAGGTGCACGGTTTACAGAGATGAAAGTAGCCAGTCTTTATGATGGAGAATACAAGTGATCAAATAGGATGCCAAGATAGCAAACAATCTGGTTCAGCCTGAGACACAAGCCCACTTTCAATGGAAAATAAATAAATGTGTAATAATTAGTCATTTTAAATTTCTGCTTTTATTATTATGTCCACTGCCAAATTAATATTTAAATAATACTGTTTTAAATAGGTTCATATTGCATCCCATACTTTATTAAATGGATTCATGTTGCATTCCATGCCCATTTGATTTAAGATTCTCTAGTAAATCTCAGTCCAATAGATCATTTGTATTCATAGATTCATCTTTATTAAATTTTATAATGAAAACTCAATGTCCCAGGCAATACCACACATGAACAGGAAGATTAAATGGTTTTGCTTGTTATGCAAATTAGATGTTCACTAGGCATTGCATCCCTTATGTACACATTCTGTTTAAATGTTATTACTATTGCAAAATTGTTTTCACAGATTTTCTTGGTTTAAATAATGTATTTTTTTATTTAATTGACATTGATCTATCCTGTACATAATATTTATCTAGTGTAATAATCTCTAAAATCAGCTTTGGTACATTAATAATATTTTTATATATATCTTTTTTGCAGAGGAAATTGAGCTTGTGATTCTTCAAATTATAGTTTAATACAAATGTAGAGAGGGTGTCCTTGTACACCAGTCACTGAAAGCAAACATGCAGGTGCAGCAAGCAGTTAGGAAGGCAAAAGATATGTTGGCCTTCATTGCTTGAGTACAGGAGCAAGGATGTCTTACTACAGTTGTACAAGGCCTTGGTGAGACCACACCTGGAGTACTGTGTGCAGTTTTGGTCTCCTTACCTAAGAAAGGATATACTTGCCATAGAGGGAATGCACCAAACTGATTCCTGGGATGGCAGGACTGTCGTATGAGGAGAGATTGGGTCGACTAGGCCTGTATTCACTAGAGTTTAGAAGAATGAGAGGGGATCTCATTGAAACGTATAAAATTCTGACAGGGCTAGACAGACTGGATGCAGGGAGGATGTTTCCCCTGGCTGGGGGGGTCCAGAACCAGGGGTCACAGTCTCAGGATACGGGGTAGGATATTGAGGACTGAGATGAGGAGAAATTTCTTCACTCAGAGGGTGGTGAACCTGTGGAATTCTCTACCACAGAAGGCTATGGAGGCCAAGTCACTGAATATATTTAAGGAGATAGATAGATTTCTAGACACAAAAGGCATCAAGGGGTATGAGGAGAGAGCGGGAATATGGTATTGAGATAGAGGATCAGCCATGATCATATTGAATGGCAGAGCAGGCTCAAAGGGCCGAATGGCCTACTCCTGCTCCTACTTTTCTATGTTTCGATGTTTCTATGGCACAGATTCTTTAGAGTTGCTTAGATAATGATGTGCACTAAACTCGTGGCTGTGTTCAAACACTCAACTTTTTAATTCAAATTGATACAAGCTGTATTAGTAATAGTGGGGGAATTGCTGTGAAAGCTATATCGAGCAGCGTTGTAAACCCGTTTGTTTTGAATGCATTTATAATGTTGTTGCAGCCAGTGACCAAAACAGTTCTATTCCCCTATATAGTAGAAATGGTGTGTGGTTGCAACAGTATAATGGTCTTGGTGCTGTAATACATATGGTGACAGTCAATGCGCACCAGTAAATGCTGACACTTTCTGTGTAAAAGCCAGCCATCACAGCTGTGGAAAAATAAAGTGGTGCATTGAAAGCAAAGAATGCACCCCCTGCCACTGAATAGTTTTTCAACAATTTTGCCCACCCCATCGAGCAGCATTTTGACAACTGGAACCCCTCTCTCACTGATTTGCTTTTCAGCAACTGGAACCCACTGCCCTCACTGAGCAATCTCCGAATAGGCACCCCCAGTGAACAGTTTTCTACCTTATCTCACTCCTCTCTCTTCCTCTCTCCTTCCTCTCTCTCTTACTCTTTCCTTTCTCTTTCTCCTTTCTCTCTCTTTCCTCTCTCTCTAACTCTCCCTCTCTCCTTTCTCTCTCTCTCTCACTCTTTCCTTTCTCTTTCTCTCTCTTTCCTCTCTCTCTCTCTCCTTCCTCTCTCTCTTTCTCCCCCTCCCTCTTTCCTTTCCATTCTCTTCCATTCTCCCCCACCCCTCCCCTCTCCTCTTCATTCACCCACCCATCTGTCTCCTTCCTCCTCCCTACTCTTGGTCCAATTCAATTATTCCCTGACACGACTTGACCTAAATTGTATCCTTGGTCTTGACTGCCCATGTGCAACAGGAGACTAATTAGTATTACTTTAAATCCTTATTGGACTGTGATTTAAACTTTCTTGCCATAAGTAGAAAGGTTAACTGTGATTGCTGACATAAATATAGTTGTATTGCTCCAGTGTTTTATAGCAAATAACCACTTTCATGTATTTGGAGAGTTTGTTCGGAAACCTATGTGTGCATGTAGAAATTCTTAGTAACAACAACAATTATTTGTGTTTATATAGCACCTTTATCATAGCAAAATTCTATATTCTACCAAAGCATTGTGTTTGTGGAGGGTCTCGACTAGTCTGAAGATTCTGTGCATCTAGTCCTGTGATCTGAGATAACTTTGGGAAGGAGCAGGAATGAAGGAGGAAACTGGGAAATTGATTGTAAGAATGTTTTGCAGTCAATTGAATGCCCTCTTTAAGGTTGTATGTGCTATTACGAACATATGAATTAGGAGCATAGAAACATAGAAGATAGGAGCAGGAGTAGGCCATTCAGCCCCTCGAGCCTGCTGCGCCATTCAATGAGATCATGGCTGATCATCCAAATTCAGTACCCTGTCCCTGCCTTCTCTCCATATCCCTTGATCCCTTTAGTTTTAAGAAATATATCTAACTCGTTCTTGAATATATTTAATGAATTGGCCTCTACTGCCTTCTGTGGTAGAGAATTCCACAGGTTCACCACTCTCTGGGTGAAGAAATTCCTCCTCATCTCAGTCCTAAATGGCTTACCCCTTATCCTTAGACTGTGACCCCTGGTTCTGGACTCCCCGGCCATCGGGAACATCCTTCCTGCATCTAGTCTATCTAGTCCTGTTAGAATTTTATAAGTTTCAATGAGATCCCCTCTCATTCTTCTAAACTCCAGTGAGTATAAGCCCAATCGACCCAATCTCTCCTCATACGTCATTCCTGCCATCCCAGGTATCAGCCTGGTGAATCTTCGCTGCACTCCCTCCATGGCAAGAACATCCTTCCTCAGATAAGGCGACCAAAACTGCACACAATACTCAAGATGTGGTCTCACCAAGGTCCTGTACAACTGCAGCAAGACATCCTTGTTCCTGTACTCGAACCCTTTCGCTATGAAGGCCAACATACCATTTGCCTTCTTAACCGCCTGCTGCACCTGCATGCTTACCTTCAGCGATTGGTGCACAAGGACACCCAGGTCTCGTTGCACTTTCCCTTCTCCCAATCTATTGCCATTCAGATAATAATCTGCCATCCTGTTTTTGACACCAAAGTGGATAACCTCGCATTTATCCACATTATATTGCATCTGCCATGCTTCTGCCCAATCACCCAACTTGTCCAAATCATACTGGAGTTTCTCGGCATCCTCCTCACGGCACACACTACCACCCAGCTTTGTGTCGTCTGCAAACTTGGAGATATTACATCCAATTCCATCGTCCAGATCATTAATATATATTGTGAATAGCTGGGGTCCTAGCACCAATCCCTGCGGTACCCCACTAGTCACCGCCTGCCACTCGGAAAAAGACCCATTTATTCCAACTCTTTGCTTTCTGTCTGCCAACCAGTTCTCTATCCAAGTCAATACCTTACCCCCAATCCCATGTGCCCTAACTTTACACGCTAATCTCTTATGCGGGACCTTATCGAAAGCCTTCTGAAAGTCCAAATACACCACATCCACTGGTTCTCCCTTATCCATTTTACCAGTTACATCCTCAAAAAATTCCAGTAGATTAGTCAAGCACGATTTGCCTTTTGTAAATCCATGTTGACTTTGGCCGATCCTGTCACTGTTTTTCAAGTGCTCTGCTATTTCATCTTTTATAATGGACTCTAGCATTTTCCCCACTACCGATGTCAAGCTTACCGGTCTATAATTCCCCGTTTTCTTTCTACCACCTTTTTTGAATAGTGGGGTAACATTAGCTACCCTCCAATCCATGGGTACTGTTCCAGAGTCTATAGGATTTTGGAAGATGACCAGCAATGCATCTACTATTTCTAGGGCCACTTCCTTAAGTACCCTAGGATGTAGCTTATCAGGCTCTGGGAATTTATCGGCCTTCAATCCCGTCAATTTCCCTAACAGTATTTCCCTACAAATACTGATTTCTTTCAGTTCCTCCTTCTCATTAGACCCTATGTTCCCTGACATCTCTGGGAGGTTATTTGTGTCCTCCTTTGTGAAGACAGAACCAAAGTATGTATTTAATTGGTCTGCCATTTCTTTGTTCCCCATTATAAATTCCCCTGATTCTGACTGCAAGGGACCGACGCTTGACTTCACCAATCTTTTTCTCTTCACATATCTATAAAAGCTTTTACAGTCAGTTTTTATGTTCTTCTCAAGCCTACTCTCATACTCTATTTTCCCTCTCTTAATTAATCCCTTTGTCCTTCTTTGCTGAATCCTATACTGCTCCCAATCCTCAGGTTTTCTGCTTTTTCTGGCCAATTTATATGTCCTTTCCTTGGATCTTATGCTATCCCTAATTTCCTTTGTTAGCCACGGTTGAGTCACCTTTTTTGTTTTATTTTTATGCCAAACTGGGATGAACAAATTCTGTAGTTCATTCATGCGATCTTTGAATGCTTGCCATTGCCTCTCCACCGTCAACCCTTTGAGTGACATTCCCCAATCAATCCTACCCAACTCGCGCCTCATACCATCCTAGTTTCCTTTATTTAAATTCAGGACCCTAGTCTCTGAGTCAACTACTTCACTCTCCATCTTAATGAAGAATTCGATCATATTATGATCGCTCCGACCCAAGGGGCCTCGCACAACAAGATTGCTAATTAATCCTTTCTCATTACATAATACCCAATCTAAGATGGCCTGATCTCTAATTGGTTCCTTGACATATTGGTCCAGGAAACCATCCCGTATACACTCCAGGAATTCCTCCTGCACAGTATTGTTACTAATTTGGTTAGCCCAATCAATATGTAGATTAAAGTCGCCCATGATAACTGCTGTGCTCTTATTGCACACTTCTCTAATTTCCCTTTTAATGCCATCCCCAACCTCCGTATTACTGTTTGGGGGTCTATACACCACTCCCACTAGCGTTTTCAGCCCCTTGGTATTTCTCAGTTCTACCCATACAGATTCCACATCAACAGAGCTAATATCCTTCCTTATAATTGTGTTAATCCCCTCTTTAACCAGCAATGCTACCCCACCTCCTTTTCCTTTTTGCCTATCTTTCCTGAATATTGAATACCCCTGTATGTTGAGTTCCCAGCCTTGGTCACCCTGGAGCCATGTTTCCGTAATCCCAATCATATCATGTTCGTTTACCTCTATTTGCGCAGCTAATTCATCCACCTTATTACGAATGCTCCTCGCATTAAGACACAAAGCCTTCAGGCTTGTTTTTTTAATGCTCTTAGACCTTTTAGAATTTTTTTTTACTGTGGCCACGCTTGATTTAAACCCTTGATTTCTCTGACAGACACCTTTGTTTTTTTCCTTCCTGACTTTTGCTTCTATTCTTGTTTCCCTTTCCTCTGTCTCCCTGCTCAGGTTTCCAACCCCCTGCCATTTTAGTTTAAACCCACCCCCAGAGCACTAGCAAACACTCCCCCAAGGACATCGGTCCCGGTCCTGCCCAGGTGCAAACCGTCCGATTTCTACTGGTCCCACCTCCCCCAGAACCGCTTCCAATGTCCCAGGAATTTGAATCCCTCCCCCTTGCACCATTCCTCTAGCCATGTATTCATCTGAAATATCCTTCTATTTCTACTCTGACTAGCACGTGGCACTGGTAGCAATCCTGAGATTACCACCTTTGAGGTCCTATTTTTTAATTTACCTCCTAACTCCCTATATTCATCTTTTAGGACCTCATCCCGTTTTTTACCTATATCGTTGGTACCTATATGCACCACGACAACTGGCTGTTCACCCTCCCCTTCCAAAATGTTTTGCAGCCGCTCTGAGACATCCTTGACCCTTGCATCAGGGAGGCAACACACCATCCTGGAGTCTCATTTGCGGCCGCAGAAACGCCTAACTATTCCCCTTACAATAGAATCCCCTATCACTATAGCTCTATCCCTCTTTTTCCTCCCGTCCTGTGCAGCAGAACCACCCCTGGTGCCAGGAAGTTGGCTGCTGCTGTCTTCCCCTGATAAGCCATCCCTCTCAACAGTATCCAAAGTGGTCTATCTGTTTGAGAGGGGGATGTCCACAGGGGACTCCTGCACTACCTGCCTGCGCCTACTACTCTGCCTGGTGGTCACCCATTCTCTTTCTGCCTGTGCAGCTTTTACCTGCGGTGTGACCAACTGGTTAAACGTGCTATCCACGAGGTCCTCAGCATCGCGAATGCTCCAGCATGCATCCATTCGCAGCTCCAGCGCCGCAATGCGGTCTGCCAGTAGCTGCAGCTGGATACACTTCCCGCACACATGGTCATCAGGGACACAGGAAGTGTCCCCGATTTCCCACATAGCGCAGGAGGAGCATAGCACGGCACCGAGCTGTGCTGCCATGACTTACCCTTTAATTAATTGAACTTAAATTATAACAAATCAATCCCACCAATTATACTATAATTAAATGATATAGGGCCCTTGTTTACCAATTGTCCCCGCTACACCACAGAGACCCTAGAAACTAGAAACCAAAAAATTTAAGTTTGGAAAATGGAGAAAAAGAGAAATACTCACCAACCAATCACTTACCTGCTTTCCGGTGACGTCACACTTTGATTATTTTTTACTTCTCTCTCTCCCGCTCTGGGGCTCAGATTGGTAAGCCTACCTGGTCACCGCCGCCTCTTTTATCTGCTCCGCCTCGCCGCAGCCGCTGCACCCAGGTCCGCCGCCTCTGTGGGCCTACCTGGTCGCCGCCGCCTCTTTTATCTGCTCTGCCTCGCCGCAGCCGCTCCAACCAGGTCCGCCGCCTCTGAGCAGGAGTAGGCCACTCGGCCCCTCGAGCCTGCTCCGCCATTCAATAAGATCATGGCTGATCTGATTACTCCACATTCCCGCCTACCCTGATAACCTTTCACCCCCTTGCTTATCAAGAATCTATCTACCTCTGCCTTAAAAATATTCAAAGACTCTGCTTCCACCGCCCTCTGAGGAAGAGAGTTCCAAAGACTCACGACCATCTGTGAGAAAAAATTCTCCTCATCTCTGTCTTAAATGGGCGACCCCTTATTTTTAAACAGTGACCCCTAGTTCTAGATTCTCCCACAAGAGGAAACATCCTCTCCACATCCACCCTATCCAGACCCCTCAGGATCTTATATGTTTCAATCAAGTCACCTCTTACTCTTCTAAATTCCAGCAGATACAAGCCTGGCCTGTCCAACCTTTCCTCATAAGACAACCCGACCATTCCAGGTATTAGTCTAGTAAACCTTCTCTGAACTGCTTCCAACGTATTTACATCCTTCCTTAAATAAGGAGACCAATACTGTACACAGTACTCCAGATGTGGTCTCAACAATGCCCTGTATAACTGAAGCATAACCTCCCTACTTTTGTATTCAATTCCCCTCGCAATAAACAATAACATTCTATTAGCTTTCCTAATTACTTGCTGTACCTGCATACTAACCTTTTGCGATTCATGCACTAGGACACCCAGATCCCTCTGCATCTCACAGCTCTGCGATCTCTCACCATTTAGATTATATGCTTCTTTGTTATTCTTCCTGCCAAAATGGACAATTTTACATTTTCCCACATTATACTCCATTTGCCAGATCTTTGCCCACTCACTTAACCTATCTATAACTCTTGGTAGCCTCCTTATGTCCTCTTCACAATTTACTTTCCAACCTATCTTTGTGTCATCAGCAAATTTAGCAACCATACCTTCGGTCCCTTCATCCAAGTCATTTATATAAATTGTAAAAAGTTACAGCACTGATCCCTGTGGCACACCACTCATTACATCTTGCCAATCAGAAAATGACCCATTTATGCCTACTCTCTGTTTCCTGTAAGCTAGCCAATCTTCTATCCATGCCAATATGTTACCCCCTACACCATGAGCTTTTATTTTCCGCAATAACCTTTGATGTGGCACCTTATCAAATGCCTTCTGGAAATCTAAGTACAGTACATCCACCGGTTCCCCTTTATCCAGAGCACATGTTACTTCCTCAAAGAACTCCAATAAATTGGTTAAACATGATTTCCCTTTCACAAAACCATGTTGACTCTGCCTGATTACCTTGAACTTTTCTAAGTGCCCTGCTATAACATCTTTAATAATAGCTTCTAACATCTTCCCTATGACAGATATTAAACTAACTGGCCTGTAGTTTCCTGCTTTCTGCCTCCCTCCCTTTTTAAATAAAGGAGTTACATTTGCTATTTTCCAATCTAATGGAACCTTCCCCGAATCTAGGGAATTTTGGAAAATTAAAACCAACGCATCAACTATCTCACTAGCCACTTCTTTTAAGACCCTAGGATGAAGTCCATCAGGACCCAGGGACATGTCAGCCCGCAGCTCCAACAATTTGCTCAGTACCACTTCCCTGGTGATTGTAATTTTCTTGAGTTCCTCCCTCCCTTCCATTTCCTGATTTACAGCTATTTCTGGGATGTTACCTGTATCCTCTATAGTGAAGACCGATGCAAAATACCTGTTCAATTCAACTGCCATCTCCTTATTTTCCATTATTAATTCCCCAGACTCACTTTCTATCGGACCAATGCTCACTTTGTTAACTCTTTTTAAAATATCGATAGAAACTCTTACTATCTGTTTTTATATTTCTAGCTGGCTTTCCCTCATACTCTAATTTTTCTCTCCTTATTATCTTTTAGTCATTCTTTGCTGTTTTTTTATATTCTGTCCAATCTTCTGACTTGCCACCCATCTTTGCGCAATTATATGCTTTTTCTTTAAGTTTGATACTATCTTTAACTTTTATAGTTAACCACAGATGGTGGGTCCTCCCCTTGGAATTTTTCTTTCTCGTTGGAATGTATATATTCTGTGTATTTTGAAATATCCCCTCAAATGTCTGCCACTGCAACTCTATTGACCTATCCCTTAACCTAATTTTCCAGTTCACTTTAGCTAGCTCTGCTTTCATGCCCTCATAACTGCCCTTATTTAAGTTTAAAATACTAGTCTTGCACCCACTCTTCTCTCCCTCAAACTGAATGTAAAATTCAATCATATTGGCCCGTATTTTCCAATCCCTACGGGTGTGTACACAGCTCATACACACCCGTAGGGATCTCACAAGTGCCGGTTTCAGGCATGCGAAGCACATGTGCTGAAAACCGGCACTTCCGATCTGTCAAGAATCCTCTTGACAGATCCTCCACCTGCCTGCCTCTGCGGATGGAGAGTTCCGCTTTCTGCACAACCTCCGCCCGCTGAAAACCCTTAAAAATCTTATGCCTGGTAAAAGCAGTGTACGGCCTGCTTTTACCAGCATAAGAGTTTAAAAAAGTAAAAAAATATTTTTTTTTCACTCATTTATAATGTAAAAAGACTTTAAAAAAGGTAAGTTTATTTTTAGCTCTGTAAAAAACTTGCATTTTTTCCCCAAAAAATTACATTTTTGTTTAAAATATTTAATATAATGTAATTTCAACTCATTTTAAAAACGTGATTTAAAAAAAAAATTATTTAATATTTTGATGTTTTTTGAGTGATCCCCATTCATACTTTTGACAGGTCTCAGCTGAGAGACCTGTCAAAAGTATGAAGGGGGATTCCCTTCTTTCATTGGTTCCCCATGGCCCATGTGATCCCAGGGATGCTTGCGAACCGCCTGCGCCCCTGGGATACCTGGGCGCACTTCGTAGAGCAGAGACCCAGGAGCAGAAATGGCCAGACCTCTGGAGCCCTCAGGTAAGGGCATAGATTTTTTCCAGATCGGAGGCCTCCGCACGCAGGAAGCCTGCGATCGGAAAATACGGGCCATTATGATTGCTGCTAACCTAGGGGCGCCTTCACTATGAGGTCATTAATTAATCCTATCTCGTTGCACAATACCAGGTCTAGTATAGCCTGCTCTCTGGTTGGCTCCAGAACGTGCTGTTCTAAGAAACTATCCCGAAAACATTCTATGAACTCCTCATCAGGCTACCTTTGCCCATCTGATTTTTCCAGTCTATATGTAGATTAAAATCCCCCATGATTATTGCTGTACCTTTCTGACAAGCTCTCATTATTTCTTCCTTTATACTCCACCCTACTGTGTGGTTACTGTTAGGGGGCCTGAACACCACTCCCACAAGTGACTTCTTGAGTGTGTTCTCTCTCTTGAGAGAATGTTAAGTTCACTAAGATGAGGGATGACAAACTGTGCTATCTTCCTTGGTGTGAACTAATATGTAGCTCGTCCTAGCCATGGATAGCTTTGGATTTGTGTCGGGCAAAGCAGTAACTTCTCTATATTTTATTGCAGATCAACATGCAGCATACAGTGTGAGGTTGATTTGCATGTATTTTTCTCAAAAACTTTTAGAACATAAGAAATAGGAGCAGGCGTAGGCCATTTGGCCTTTCGAGCCTGCTCCGCCATTCAATAAGATCATGGCTTATCTTCTACCTCATCTCCACTTTCCTTCACTATCACCATATCCCTTGATTCCCTTAATATTCAAAAATCTATTGATCTCTGCCTTGAATATACTCAACGACTGAGCCTCCACAGCTCTCTGGGGTAGAGAATTCCAAAGATTCACCACCCTCTGAGTGAAGAAATTTCTCCTCATCTCAGTCCTAAATGGCCGACTCCTTATTCTGAGACTGTGACCCCTGGTTCTAGACTCCCCAGCCAAGGAAAACATCCTCCCTGCATCTACTCTGTCAAGCCCTGAAAGAATTTTGTATGTTTCAATGAGATCACCCCTCATTCTTCTAAACTCTAGAGAATATAAGCCTAGTCTACTCAATCTCTCCTCATAGGACAATCCCCCCATCCCAGGAACCAATCTGGTGAACCTTCGTTGCACTCCCTCTCTGGAAAGTATATCCTTCCTTAGGTAAGGAGACCAAAACTGTACACAATACTCCAGGTGTGGTCTCATCAGGGCCCTATATAATTGCAGTAAGATGTTATTACTCCTATACTCAAATCTTCTTATAATAAAGGCCAACATACCATTTGCTTTCCTAATTGCTTGCTGTACCTGCATGTTAACTTTCAGTGATTCATGTACAAGGACAACCAGGTCCTCTGAACACCAACATTTCCCAATCTCTCACCGTTTAAAAAATACTCTGCTTTTCTATTATTCCTACCAAAATGGATAACTTCACATTTCTCCACATTATATTCCATTTGCCATGTTCTTGCCCACTCACTTAGCCTGTCTATATCCCCTTGAAGCCTCCTTGCATCCTTCTCACAACTTACATCCTCACCCAGCTTTGTATCATCAGCAAACTTGGATACAATACATTTGGTCGCTTCATCCAAATCATTGATATAGATTGTGAATAGCTGAGGCCCAAGCATTGATCCTTGCGGTACCCCACTGGTTAGAGCCTGCCCACCCGAAAATGACCCGTTTATTCCTACTCTCTGTTTTCTGTCCGTTAACCAAGCCTCAATCCATGCTAGTATATTACCCCCAATCCCATGAGCCCTAATTTTGTTTAATAATCTCTTGTGTGGCACCTTATCGAATGCCTTCTGAAAATCCAAATACATCACATCCACTGGTTCCCCCTTATCTATTCTGCTAGTTACAACCTCAAAAAACTCTAACAGATTTGTCAAACATGATTTCCCTTTCATAAATCCATGTTGACTCTGCCCAATCCTATTATTATTTTCTAAGTGCCCTGTTACCACGTCCTTTATAATAGATTCTAGCATTTTCCCTACTACTGATGTCAGGCTAATTGGTCTGTAGTTCCCCGTTTTCTCTCTCCCTCCTTTCTTAAATAGTGGGGTTACATTTGCATCTTCACTTGTCTTAAAGCAAAATGTAACAGAGTGCAGGGGTGGAAGGGTTGTGAACCTAGTAATAGCCATATTCATCTTGCCTGTCTGCCCATCTTATCACTGGGTACTGACATGAATGCTAACTTCAGTTTAGTATTCTGTGAGCTGAAAGGAACAAATGTTTCTTAGATCTTCCAATCAGTACCTTGAGCTGTGCATAATACTGCACTTGGGGAATCTACCACCATATATAGTTGTGCTGTTGGCAGACTCACATGGGAACCTAATGCATTCTATCAACTACCAGTGGAAATTTCGGTTCCGCTCCCTGCAGCATCACTGGGCGAAAACACCGACAGCTGCAGGAGGCGTTGTTCGGGAGGCTGGGCGCTTCGGAGGCGGAAGTTAAAGGGGAGGTTGCCGAGGTCAGTAAGAACATTTCTAAAATGTTTTTATTCAATTATCCTGGGTCGCGATCAATCAGCACGGCACTCTGCTGGAGTGCGGATGCCGTCGGGGACCAGCTAACTGGTCCCAATGCAGAGCCTGCAGCGATGGCCCTTCCCTTTTAGGGACGGAAGGAGTCTCGGATCTTGGCAGCACTGCACGGGACATTGTGCAGCGCTGCACCATTACCGCCCCGCCTGCGTCCTTTAGCACTCCAGGAAGGAAGTGGAGCGCTTGATTTAGCATTCCACTTCCTTCATGGAGCGCAAACACCAAATTTAGAAAAAGCTGGGACTCATTAGCGCCTGGCGCTAAGTTTCCCAGCTTTCAAAAGATACTGAATTTCTCCCCCTAGGATTTTTATATATATAATTGTACAATTATATTCACATCAGTATGAAATCTCACTTTCATATCAAAGGAATACAGTCAGTAATCCATATTTTCTGTCTAAGTAATTACTCCTGGAGCCAAACACTTTACAATTAATCAGTAAAAGCGATAGCATTGTTCAGCATTCAGTAGCCAAGTGGGACTGGAAGCTAATTACAACAAATGCTACCATTGCAGCACAAAGTAACATGAGACAGCTTGTTTTTCCTGGTGCAGTTGATGAAGAGAATTCTCTGCCCAATGCAAATTCTTGTTTAAAAATTAATTGTTTAATGTCATGCATTTATTTACCTCATGCAAATATGAATGAGTATGAGCTGAATAATAGATTTGGTCAGTGTTAATAAAATCTATTTAGCAGCCTGTTCTTGAGTGTGGTTGGCAGCAGTGGCAGCTTTAGCAATTTAGAGATGGAAGTGGGATCACCAAAAGCACAAGAGTTATTTTCTGTAGGGGTTTGAGGGTATTTCGCTCCACACCCACTCATGAATGGTATCACCACTTTTCAGCAATTCTGATTTTATTCCAGCTCATGCTATCAAGCTAACACAATTACTGCGGTGGGTGTAGCCTCATCTGCCACTGGGTTGTATGAATGACCACATGGAGCTGAAGTTTGTGTTTTAGACAAATCTCTCCCCTGACTGTTCTGATTGATAATCTGAAAAGAGTGATTTTCATATGAGACAGTAATAAGTGGACACATGGGTTGAAATGCTGTTAGTGTAAAACAAGACTGTTGGTACATGTCTAAATTGTTAGTTTTACCTGATGATTTTTAATCCTTTTTTTATGACTGGTTTGAGGCCATAATAATCACCTGTGCACAAGAATACACAACTTAATTTTTGCTTATAATAAAAAACAGAAAATGCTGGAAATACTCTGCAGGTCAGGCAGCATCTGTGGATTATTTTTTGCTTATCCCTTCTCACCTCGCATTTAATTTAAAAAATACACTTTGAGTACAAATATCCTCTCCCTCTGTCTCTTCCCCCCTCTGTATTCTGTGATAACTTTGACAAATATAGGATGATTTCTTGAGGAATATTATCTAATGTTTACTATTCAAGATTCATAAAAATGGAAAAAGTTTTTGAGTTATAAAGAAATGCCTAATTTCCAATTAACATAATTTGAATATGTAAATTAATGTATTTGAGTTGATTAAGAAGTTATCCTGATAACATATCTGTTGCATTCTCTGTAATTTTGAAAGATAGATTTACAGTGAGTTACAGAGAAAAGCCTTTTTCTAATTAGTTTAGTTTATATATGTAAAGTCAGATTAATTTAGCAGACGTCTTTGACATATTATCCATAATAGGATTGTAATTGTGTTCTCAATGATTTATAAAGATAGGAATTATGTTTTTTAATGATTAATGAGAATACAAAAGTGCTTGCACCAAATTCCTTTTATTTCTTTTGAAAGTAAGGAATTAGAAACTTGAGAAGAAATCGCTACCATTTAATAGGTTAATGTTTTTGCATTTTTCAGCTAAGGTAGGTGATTTACTGTCTCAAACCACAAATTAAAAACTAGCATTGACAAAGGATAACCTTTTATTTATTCTATGATAAAAAAGCAGAACATATGTTCATTTATATGACACTAAGAAACAGGACCCTTCCCCCAAAGGGAGATTACACAATACGGTAATATGTAGAGAAAATAGACTGTAACCAACAATCCTTCTTCTTAGGCGTCCCTCGGAACCGAGGAGGACTTGCTTCCACATTAAAAATGAGTTCTCAGGTGACTGATGAGTCCAATGCGGGACCTACAGTCTCTATCACAGGTGGGGCAGACGGTGGTTGAAGGGACGGGTGGGTGGGGTGCTTGGGTTGACATGCACTCCTTGCGCTGCTTGCGCTTGGCTTCCGCTTGCTCCCGGTGAAGAGACTCGAGGTGTTTGGCGCCTTCCCGGATGCTTCTCCTCCACTTTGTGCGGTCTTGGGCCAGGGATTCCCAGGTGTCAGTGGGGATGTTGCACTTTTTCAAGGAGGTTTTGAGGGTGACCTTGAAGCGTTTCCTCTGCCCACCTGGGGCTCTCTTGCTATGTCGGAGCTCCAAGTAGAGCGCTTGTTTTGGGAGTCTCGTATCGGGCATGCAGACAATGTGACCCGTCCATCGGAGCTGATCGAGCGTGGTCAAAGCTTCGATGCTGGGGATGTTGGGCTGAGCGAGAACACTGACGTTGGTGCGTCTATCCCACCAATGGATTTGCAGGATCTTGCGAAGGCAACGTTGGTGGTACCTCTCCAGTGCTTTGAGGTGCCTGCTGTACATGGTCCATGTCTCTGAGGCATACAGCAGGGTGGGTATCACTGCTGCTCTGTAGACCATGAGCTTAGTGCCGGGTTTGAGGTCCTGGTCTTCAAACACTCTCTTCCTCAGGCGACCGAAGGCTGCACTGGCACACTGAAGGTGGTGTTGGACTTCGTCATCGACGTCTGCCCAATACAGCTCAAAACAAAGCTG
This sequence comes from Squalus acanthias, assembly GCA_030390025.1. Taxonomy (NCBI): domain Eukaryota; kingdom Metazoa; phylum Chordata; class Chondrichthyes; order Squaliformes; family Squalidae; genus Squalus; species Squalus acanthias. The sequence continues at coordinate 58,198,850 of CM059431.1, read as the reverse complement.
AGACTGAAGTGCCTGAGATGGGTCTATTGGAACATAAGGAGCAAAAAAGAGTGGGAGGAAAATTTAGCAGTATGTAAGCACAAGGTGACTTTAATCTTCTGAAGTTCTTGAGAGAATTAGTCAACCATTTCAGACTAGAATATGTAATTATCGGAGGCAGATTAGCAGATCAAATGTTGTGAAGAAAATATAGCAATGAGGTGATGCAGATAGTCTTCTCCAGGTCTGCCTCAACATTAAATTTAGTAGACTGAAGTTTTAAGCCATAAGCTGAGTTTGAACAGAGATGGATAGCAGAAAATAAAGTGTACATTTGCACATCCATCAATATCTGGATTTAAAAAAAGTAATGAGAAATAAATTCACCCTTTATATTCGCTTAATTGTTAAGTGCAGTACAATTGTTTTCATCATTTTGTCTGTTTTCTTCCCTTACTCTTCCTCTCTTGAAGGCAGTGTTTCATACTGAGGTACAACTATAGGTGGTAATCTCATCCATGGGGTACTTCTTCACGCGTGAGGCTGAATGTTGAATATGCCAGGCTGTTCAAACAGAGAACCATTACAGTTAGTTTGATGCTTTCATCGCCAGCCAATTATAAACACTCTTCCATCAGGGTGCACTGGACCACAGTGATCAGGAGTTGGAACCTTGGTTGATTTGCCCTTCCCTTGTTCAGGATACTGATGCCAATTGCAGCATTCCAATTGTTTAGTTGATTAAGATGGTTGACAATGATTAACACAAGCACAGACCAGGAATCAAATGAAAAATGTTCTTAGTCTGCATGGGTCAGCATGCCAGAACATAATACCTTTACATAGCAAACTATTGGGAGAAGGCAAGTTTCAACAATTGGAGAAGTTTTGAAAACCAGAATTGAAAGGTCAATGGTGTTGCTGTCAGGTAATTTTTCTGCACTATTGAGTCAATTCTTGAATAGCTTTCATACACTCAGGAAAAAGGATCCATCTTCTGAGGGTTACATTGAGTTATATTGAATCTACAGCACATAAACAGACCATTCGGCCCAACTGGTCTATGCCGGCATTTATGCACCACACCAGCCTCCTCCCACTTCTCTTCATCTAACTCTATCAGCATACCCTTCTATTCCTTTCTCCCTAATGTGCCCATATAGCCTCCCCTTAAGTGCATCTATGTTATTTGCCTCAACTATTCCTTGTGGTAGCGCGTTCCATATTCTTACCACTCTTTGGGTAAAGTTGTTTCTCCTGAATTCCCTATTGGATTTATTATTGATTATCTTATATTTATGTCCTCTAGTTTTGGACTCCCCCATAAGTAAAAATATTGGCCCCAATCTTGATTGGGGTGGGTTTTCCGAATGGGGGAGAGGAGTTGTGGTCAGGAAGCCCGACAGCGTGCGTCATTTTTTCCAGCAGGTTCCCCACCCGAAGCTAGTCTGATTAACAGGCTTGGCTTTTTGTCAGGCTGCGAGCACATCGAAGGAGGCCGCAAGCCAGGAGCAGATAGGGAGCCTGCTGGTGGGGTAGTGATAGCATGGCGGGGGGTGCCCGAATCTTGGTGGGGGGGGAAATAGGTGGGGTCCGATCTGGGGAGGGTCCGATCATTAGGGGGGCGGGGGTGGTTGGCAAGCGGGTTGGTTAAAACCGGAAGTGGGTGGGTTGATGGTGGGTTGGGTTCGAGTTTGAGATTTTTTTAAATTTTCACACCCCACCCAACCCAAACGCACCAATTTTTGGGGGTTTTGGTCATTTTCTCTACATCTACCCTATCAAAACCTTTCATTATCTTGAAGATCTCTATCAGGTCACATAGATCTCTATCAGAACCCTTTGCTCCTCTACACCATTTAGACTCTTATTATCCAAGCAGTATGTGGCCTCTTTATTCTTCCAACCAAAATGCACCACCTCATGCTTATCTATATTGAAATTCATTTACCAATTACACGCCCATTCCGCAAGTTTATTAATGTCCGCTTGTATTTTGTCTCATTCTTCCTTTGTGTTAATTACATCCTCTAATTCCTTTTGAAATCTATGCTGACTACTCTTTATTATATTTTCGGTTTCTAGATGTTTTTAAATTACATCTTTGAGTAAAGATTCCATTATCTTTCCTACCACCGATGTTCAGCTTACTAGTCTTCAGTTCTCTGGACTTGTATCTCCATTTTTAAATATAGGAATCACATGAGCTGTCTGCCAGTCCTCTGGCACTATTCCCTTTTCTAATGATTTTTTATATATTTGTAATAGTGCCTCTGCTATCTCTTCCCTAACTTTTAATATGCATGGATGCAATTCATTCAGACCAGTGTTTTATCACCTCTAAGTTTGATTATTAACTCCCCCATTTCTATCTTAAATGTCGTTGCATCATTTTTGATTACTTCTTCTAATATCATGGCCACCTTGCGAGTCTCCCTGGTAAATACTGAGGCAAAGTAATTATTCAATATTTCTGCCATTTTGCTGTCATTACCTGTGAGTTTATCTTGTCCATCCCTTATTGGCCCTATCCAATCCTGATTTTTCTTTTGGTGTTCATGTGTCTGTAGAATACTTAACTATTTATTTTTATATTCCTTGACAATTTAATTTCATAGTTTGCTTTCCTAATGATTTTTTCTGACTTCTTTCCCAACTCTTTATATTCCCTTTTGTCAACCTTTCCTTTATTGTCTATATACTTAGATTATGCCTTTTTCTTTAGTTTAAATTCTACCCTTGTGTCTATATTCATCCATGTGTTTCATTATTGGCTAGCTTGTTCCTTTTTTTTTTAGAGGAATATGTTTTTCCTGAACTCTATTGATCACCATTTTAAATATAAACTGCTGTTCTATCTATTTGTCTGTCAACATTTTTTTCCAGTTTATCTCCCCTAGTTCCATCCTCATCTTCACAAAATTATCTTTGTTTCCAATCTACTACTACTACTTCCAGTCTTTGTCTTACTTATGTCTTTTTCAATCATTATTTTAAACTATATTATGATATGATTGCTATTGCCTAGATGTTCCCCTACACTTACTTCTCTTATCTGCTCTGGTTCATTTCCCATTCCTAGAACCAGCAGTGATTTGTCTCTGGTTGGGCTCCTTAAGTACTGGGTAAGAAAGGAGTCCTGTACACACTGTAAAAACTCCATTCCCTTATCCCCTTTCCCTGCCTCTTCTTGCCATTTTATTTGGGATTAGTTGAAATCTCCCATGATTATTATTCAATGTCCTTTACTTATTTCATAGATTTGCCTACATATTTCTTCCTCCGCTTCCCTTCCACTATTCGGTGGTCTGTAGAATACGTCTATTAACGTGATCAATTCCTTTTTATCCTTTGTCTCAATTCATACGGATTCTGTTTCTATCTTAATATTAATTATGTCCCTTTTTTCTATTGCCATTACGTTGTCTCTAATTAGTACAGCTACCGTGTCCCCCTTCTTCCTTTCTTATCCTTCCTAAATACATCATATCCTGCAATATTTAATTGCCAATCCTGTTCTTCATGTAGTCATGTTTCAGTTATTCTTACTACATCTGGCTCATCGCTACAAATGACTGCTTCCAGTTCCCCCGTTTTGTTTTGGATACTGCGCATGTTGCTGTCCAGGCAATTTAATTTGTCTTTACCTTGCACCTATCAGATTCATCTTCCCTATAAAACCCCACAAGGCAGTCAAGTTACAATTATATGGTCTATGATCGTGAACTGATCTAATGTGGAACAAAGGTCAAGATCTAAAGAATATTTTTTTGGTTTACATATGATCCACAGAAAATAAGATATGAGAAGATAATGGGCACTTTAACGAGGATAACTAACAATTCTCATTGTACCTTTCCATCCAGCTCTTTTTCCTTGTCAGTCTTGGTCATTGTGCATAAGCATGGACAATCATAATAAGCTTCACTCCTGTATCTATCAATATTAAAAACTTTTAAACAATACATTTATAACTTTTTGCTATTATTAATTGAGCTCTATTTTTTAATCGCAGACAGAAGCATGGAATGAGAAAAGGCTACTCAGCTATTGAATCTGTTCCATAGACTATGTACAATTTACCAGGTTCTAGATTCTACCTAACTTATTGGCTAGAATTTTAATTTGGAGGCGGGGAGGGAACCGGGGTAGGGGGCTGGAAGTGGTAGGGAAACCCGGGAGAACAGCTTTCCCGCAGGCCCTGCTGAATTTAATGGCAGGGCCTGATTAGTAATTTGAATACTGTTTCCTGCCCGCAGCCAGCTAGATGGAGAGGCTGGCTGGCTGTCAGCCAGGTTGGTCTGCGCACCAGGCCACAGAGAGGAGGTTGGAAGGGAGGGGGAGGTCAGAAGGCCAGGAAGGTGATCGGGGGCCAGAGGGTGGTGGTCGGAAGGCCGGGGGGCGGGGGGGTGGGGGTGGAATCGGGGGCTGGAGGGGGAGGTCACAAGGCCGGGAAGGTGATCGGGGGCCAGGGGCAGCAAGGTTGGAAGGCTGAGGGGAGCGTGGAGGCCTTGCAGGGAGATCGGAAGGCTGGAGGGGGCAGGGATCGGGGGCCAGAGGGGCAAGGTCAGAAGGCCGGGAGGGGAGGTTGGAAAGCAGGAGGGGGAGATCGGAAGGCTGGGGAGTGGGGGGGGAGCGTTCAGTAGGCTGGGGAGTGGGGGGGAGTGGATCGAGAACCGGTGGGGAGGGAGGATTGGAGATCGGAGGCCTTGTGGCGGAGTGGGGCGGGGGGCGTGGTTGGAGGGGGGAGGTCGAGGGGAGATCAGAAGGGTCGTGGGAGTGTCTGTTTGCAGGGGGTTGGTGAGGCAGGAACACTGGATCCAGCAGGCAAGTAGAAAGGCACTTACCTCCTGGATCCAGCAGTCCTCGCTTCCCTTTAGCTGCCGCGTTCCCCAAGGCCTGGGAAAACCGCAGGCCCACAGTTAAATTTAAAATGGTGGATCACAATGAGGCCACAGCCTTATTATGATATTTAAAGTGCCAACCCGCCTCCTGCGAGCAGGTTGGCTGCCCGCCCCCCGTCCCACCTCTTAAAACCGGAAGTGGGTGGGTTGGAGGCGGTTGGGGTTGGGATTCAGATTCTGAGCTCTTTAACCTCCCACCCGACCCCAACCACCCACCTATTTTTTGGGGTTAAATTTCTCCCTATTGAATCCCCGAATAAGAATTTTGCAAGATTTCAGACCATTCCATCAGAATATCTGTCCCTTTCTACGATCTACATCATTCATGTCACTGTATTCCATAGAGTATTTGAATATCTCTGTCTATACTTATCCTCATCAGCACCATTTCTAAACAGATATTTATCCAGATCTTTTTTTTAAAGAGTTAGGTCTGCTGTCTGTTCCTGAAATAATTATTTTTTCACAAGCAAAACATACTTTATTTTCTAAAGATTAAATTATTTCCACTAATCATATACAAAATTAAAATTTGTAAAAATACATTTTTACGTTTTGAACTTTGGCATATCTGGGTTAGTGGACAAAATGATTTTTTAAATTGAGAATCCAAGGCCCATTGTGCAAAAGCTAGCAACGTTCAAAAATAAAAGAGCACACAAGTTAAATCAGAAAATAATAATTAGGTTGACACCAAGGTTGGATTTTAAAAGCCTGAAGATTGTAGGAGGAAAAATAGATTGAGAAGGTAAAGAATTCTGCAGTTTTGAGGTCACGGGAACAAATGAGTTAGAGTAGGAGACTGTGTGGTGAAGTATGACTGCAACACTATCGCGATGGAGGAAGGGAGGGCAGGAGAGCAAGTTTTGCGTTTAGAAGAAAGAGAGGAAATGGCACAGAAGCTCTGACCAAAGTAGTATTTATATAAAGCAGGGAAACAAGAAAAGTTGCAACAGAGAGAGAGATTGGATGCTCCAGCAGAGAGTGAGATTGCCTCTCAGCTTTCTTTTGGCATCGGATGTTAAAACAGTTCGAGAGCCTTCCCGGATATGAAAGCAATATTCTAGTCAGGGACTAATTGGGCTTGATAGAGAATTGTGTTGTTGCGGAAGGAAATGCCGTTTGGCACTGAAGAGAAAACTGAGCTTCTTGGAAGCTGCTACAACAATGTAGGAGGTGTGGGAGTTTCATTTCAAGATGAAATAAAATAATGAGGCTAAAAATGTTGACTGATAAAGAAAGACTGGGTGGAAACAGGAGAGGTAAGAGGCGACAGTATTTGTTAGTCTTATGAGACACATGAAGAAACTGGCAGGGAATTTGCTCTTCTGAACTCACCAGCCTGCAACTTCCTGCTCATTCATTTTATTGGGCAGAAAATCACGGGCTGGGATGTGCAAAAGTGGAAAATTTCACTTGTGTCTCTAAGGAACAAGAGGGCCAGCTTTCCTTTGTGGCTGCCTGTTTGATGCCAATAGAGGAACATTATAGAGGATCCTGTAATTTTCCTTCCTCGGACTATTTATATGCCCTTGGAGCACAAGGGCTGTCCCTTGCCTGAACCTTGCACTTGAAAATCAATCACTAAACCTGAGCCTAGTTGCAGGCCTGATGGGCCTACAGCTGTCCTCCTGGCTGCTGCCATTGGGGTCATAGTTTATCCTTTTGTGTGGTGAGGGGTTGGAAACAAATGTTATACTCTTTCATCTTTCACCTGTCCCCGGGCTCCCACAGGCCTTCCAGTCTTCAGTAGTACTGGGGAAAGCACCAGGTTTCGTCAGCCACCCCTAAGCAGGGGCACCCAATGTTCATACTGAGGTGGAAGATCAGACACGCCCTCTCCTACCTCATCATACTGTTGAGATAAGTACTACAAGCACAGGCCTACTGATGTCACCTGGGAAAGATCCAGGATATCCCGGCAGAATGTAAAAGGGACAGAGACCTGTTGCAACAGCCCTTTTTCATCTTTACTGTATCTGGGGAATGCTAATTTCCTAGGTGCAATGAAGAGAACAATCTGATGTAAGATTTTCGTTATCCCATTGAACAACTTGGAGGAGATCAAGATGTGCTATTTCAGATATTATACTGCAAAATGATTGGAGATTGTGAACACTGAGAGTATGTAGTCTGTAGTATGGTGATGAATGTAAAGTGAAACAATCGGGAAGAGTGATTAGGGTTGGATGATAACTGGAAGAGATCATTAACCTGAAGTGAGCCGAGGAAAAGAGAAAAGACACATTCTGGGGAAATCCCTGAGTTAATGGCAAAAATAAAAACAGTCAGAGTATGATCCATCCATTACAGTAGAGGGATTTGAGAACTAGATAGCCACAAAGATAGCTTTAGTGGAAGACCAAATGATGGTAACCATCTTGGTATTGCATGTTGACAGATTTTGATAAAAGCTTTGAAGATGTCCCAGGCAATGACAGATGACTTATCAAAAATATTTAACAACAGAATTCCAGAGATGCACACATCGGCAAGAAGTTCTCCAGGTAATGATCAATGTAAGAGGTGAGAGAGTTGCACTTGAGGTCGGAGAAGATGATGAGGTCAAGAATGTTGACAGATAAAGAAGGACTTAGGATGCAGTCATCAAACATAAGAGATGGTGAGGTTGATTTGTGTCTCCGTTATGCCCCCTTAACAACTGTGCATGGGACAGATTGAAGGGAAAATTGGGTAGCGATCTATTATGACTGAGCTCAAGATATAGTCATTCATCCACTGCACTGTGAGAAGATTGGTTGTATGTACAGAGGGCAAGCAATCTGAAGGAAGTTGATGAATGTAGAATGGATTTATAAGCAAAAAAATGAATAGGCTTGAAGGAGATCAGTAATGTGAAGAAGAAGCAAAGCTGGTGAGAGAATAGATCCCTGCAGAATCCATAAGTTAATGGAGAAGGAATCAGAGGATGAACCATCAATGACAGCACAGATTGTGATTTTAGAGAGGATCATGTACATAGTTTTCATGGGGGACCATATGATAACTTATTTAGGATTGTATATTGCTGGACCTTAGCAGAGGTAATGCGAGATGATTCACCAAAGTGTTCATGATTTCTAGAGGTGTGTAACATGTGCAGCAAAAGAAGGAAAGAAAGGCTATGGCATGAATCGTGATTACAAATTATGCCAAAAACTTCAAGGTAGTGAAAATTTAAAGGTTAGCAGCAGCCCCTATAATCTTAGAAAGTAACAATGTTAGCATAGTATAGTTAGTTAGCATAGCAGCTTGAAGGATAAGGAGATTCCTTTCTTAAGGTCAGGTGAATATAAGCACATTTGGTAAGGGTATACAAAGAAAGCAACTGCATATATAAAGTTCTTACAAAAGATAGTTTGTATTAGAGATTACAAACACTCTTATTTTTACCAATTTTGAGGAGTTAGCATAATCTAACAACTACTGTAAATATATATTGTATGACTTATTTGTTTGTTTATGGTTCAATAAATTTGGCAGCTAAAGTCTATAATAAGGTCTATTGTTACTCTGCCAGTTCTCAGAAGATGAGAATGATTCTATGGAGGAACAAGATATATCCAATATAGACAGATTAAATGTGAAAAACTGTGACAGATGGAGAGCAATGTGGACAAGTGTGAGGTCATCCACTTTGGAACCAAGAAAGATAAATTGGAATTTTTTTTTGATGGTGAAAAACTAGGAACTGTGGACGAGCAAAGGAATTTAGGTGTCCATGTACACAAATCACTAAAAGCTAGTGCACAGGCACAAAAGGTATTCAAAATGGCTAATGGAATATTGGCCTTTACCTCAAGGGTCTGGAATAAAAAGGGGAGGAAGTTATGCTTCACTTGCACAGAGCCTTGGGCAGACCCCTTCTGGAGTATTGCATTCAGTTTTGGGCACCACGTCTCAGGAAGGATTATATTGGCCTTGGAGGGTGCACAGGGCAGATTTACCAGAATGATACCAGGGTTTAAAGGATTAAATTATGAGTACAGGTTGCATAAACCTGGCTTGTATCCACTTGAGTTGAAGGTTAAGGGTGATCTATTTGAGATGCTTAAAATGATAAGAGATTCGATAGGGTACATACAGACAAACGACTTCCTCTGGTGGGGAAATCCAGAACAAAGGGACATACTCTTCAAATTGGAGCTAAGCCATTTATGAGTGAAAACAGGAAGCGCTTTTTCACACAAAAGATAATGGAAATCTGAAACTTGCTCCCCCAAAAGACTATGAATGCTGGGTCAATTGAAATTTTCAAGACTGAGATCGATAGATTTTTGTTATGTAAGAGTATCAAGTGATGTGGAGCAAAGGCGGATAAATGGAGTTGAGGTACAGATCAGCCATGATCTTACAGAATGGCGGCACAGGCTCGAGGTGCTGAATGGTCCACTCCTGTTCCTATGCTCTTAATAACTTAAGAAATCTGAGGATATATTTTGGGCTCAATATTAATTCCCCCATAACAGGCGGGGTAGGGTCAGGTAGGGAGTTTAAATCGTCAAAAGCGCAAAACGTAACCCTAACCCGCCGCACACATGCCCGTTTCCGTTTTTGCGGTGGTGAATATCGGGGCGTCCGAGTATCCTGCTCTGGAGAGGCAGGTCCGTTATTAACATATTTAAATGAGGCTCCTATCATGCAATTTTGAGAGTGCCTTAGATTTAACGCATGCTGCACGGTTTCCCGGGGTTCGGGAAACTCGACAGTGAAACCGAGGTGAGAATGACCCGCACTTTATTGGGATGCTTAAAGATCAGGAGGCCCGATGTGAATAAAGGTTCAGTGCTCACAGCTGCTTTCTCAGTTCCCTCTGGGAAACGGTTTGGTGAAAGTACTTGTTGTGAGAGACTTAATTGTACAGTTTAGAGGTGTTCACACTGAGAACATCAGGATGGGTGGCACCATGGCTACTTTAGATTGGACTTCAGTTGAGGGAGACAATCAACATCATCAGCAGCAAGGGCCTGCTTTGGAGGGAGGATACATGGACAACAGAGAGGGGAGCAACAGAAGGGTTGAGGTCACAGGAGGCTCTGCCCACCTAACAGGATCTACAGACAGAGGTTCAGCTTCCTTGACTCCATGGAAGAGTAATGCTTCTGAAGGCTGAGATTGTCACATCAAGTGGTTGCAGATATCTGCAGCCTCCTAGAAAAGATCTGCTACCTGCTGGACCTGGTGGCCATGTATTACCAGTGGCTGTGAAAGTCACCACTGCCTTCAACTTCGTTGCCTCTGGTACCTTCCAGGGAAATACTGGAGATATATTGGGGGTCTTGCAGTATAAATGCATAAGGCAGGTAACAGATGGATTGTTTACCAGGGCTGGGAGACATTTAAACTCCCCCTGTGATGACAATAGCCAGAATGAGCGGGCACTGGGATCTGTGTCTCTGGCTGGCTTTCCACAGTGCAGAGTGCCATTGACTGCACACACATGGCAATTCGAGCAGCCCCCAGATCAACCAAGGGTATTCATCAACCGCAAGTGATTTCATTCCATCAATGTTCAGCTGGTGTGAAACCACAAGAACAGGTTCATGCAGGTCTGCGCCAGGTTTCCTGGGAGCTGCCATGATGTTTTCATACTGCGGCAGTCTAACATCTCTGACCTGTTCAGACATGGAACCTGCCTTAAAGGGTGGCTGCAAGGCGACAAAGGATACCCACTTCAAACTGGCTGATGACACCTCTGAGGAACCCCACCAATGAACACCAGGAGCGCTACAACACAAGCCATATGACAACCAGATGTGTCATCGAACAAGCGCTTCAGGTGCCTGGACAGGTCTGGAAGCATCCTTCAGTACTCACCAGTGAGGGTCTGCAGGATAATTGTGTGTTGTGTTCTGCACAACAGAATGCAGCAGCGAGGACTAGAGGTGTAGGAGGAACAAGCTGCGCAGCACTCCTCATCTGATGAGGATTCCAATGGAGAGGAGGAGGACGAGGAGGAAGAAGAGGAAGATTGGGTGCCCAACGCCAGACCAGCCAAGCGTATTGCTGCTCGAGATGGCAGGGATGCCCTAATAGTTCGAAGGTTCAGTTAATCACTCACACTGGACCAAAGCAACAATCATTTAGATACTTAATTCAAGTCAAGATGACTTCGGGGGAAAAATTTGGTTGCTTTGCGCCTCCTGTTAGCAGGGCGCTAATTTTTTTGGGCCGCTAAAGGTAGCGCCCCGAAGGGGCGCGACTCAATTTTTCCCCCATTTGTCTTGTAGGAGATATAGGTCAGAGAGATTAATTCTGTCACCCCGCAGCAATGCAGTACGAGTCTTGCCATCTCCGATGCTCAGGGAAGCTGATATGTCGCTTATCTCCAAAGCCTCCTGCTTGGCATTTCGTGAACTCCACAATCTGTGGGGGTCTGATTCCAGTCTCTCTCTCTCCATTGTATTTTGCGCTCTCGTCTCCTGCAAGGCAGCACAGCAAATCTATGAGCGGCTGTAAGGCACGTGCGCAACCGATGGATGCAGTGCATTCGGTGAGGGTGACTGTCAGGCAGATGCATCACGAGTGTCACTAGCATGCATTTGAGGACGTGTGCTGAAAATTGGGGGAACTGACTGAGCTGGGATCACATTACATAAGGATTGGGGTGAGTGGCAGTGGTGGAGGGAGGAAGCGGGGAGGTGAGGAAGTGCATTGAAATGCAACAATGGGTGCTGCTGAAACTTAAGTGGGTGTGAGGATTGATGTGGAGTACGTGTGACGAGACAGAGTGAGAGGGGATTGCTCTACAGGATATAGGTGAATCTGCAACGTTCCTCACCTTTCCTGACCTAGTTAAGTTATTGAAATGCTTCCTACATTGGATCCACGCTCTCAATATAACACTCCTGCTGCTCACCTCTTGGGCCATCTCCAGCCATGCCTTCTTTGTTGTGGCAGCAGGTTTTTTTTCCCCGTTGCTAGGGAAGAGGACCTCCTTTACCATCCTCACTGCACCCAGCAGTACGTCCAGGGATGCCTCACTGAATCTGAGCACAGCCTTTGCCCTCCTTGATTCCATTTCTCAACTTGTACTTAACAAAATGAACAGAACTCCAAACCTCCTCCACCATTGCATCTGTGAAGTATGTCTTTAAATCGTCGAGCTGAAATCGCGTCCTGCAGGTCTGTAACCATGCCCGCTTACGCATAGTGGAGAAGCAAAACCGAAAGTAAAATGATAATGAGGCATCCCTATTGAAATTTGACATTCCCGCATGTCCCACAATCTTGCGCGTTTGTCACCTGCTATCGCCCCACCCCCGTGCTCAGAACCCATCTCTGCATTAATATCAAGACCTATATGTTTGTTATCCTGGACATGCTATTAAAAAACTTGCCTAGATATCCGAGCAAATGTAGATACTTTTCAGGCAGAAGCAAGTTAAGATTTACTGACGAGAGTAATCTAAAATGTGGAAGTCGGAATATCGAGAGTAAGAAGGGCAGAAAAAGCCTAAAAACATAACAGGAGGTTCTTTACCAGGGTAATTGAGTTGCGAGTTGGAGGAGAAAAGTAAGAAAAAACATTGGGGGAAAAGAGGGCACTAATGGGGTGCAAAGCAACTAGCGCCCGGGCGCGGCGATGTTTGCGCCGCTCGCAAAATTGACTAGAGTTTATGCAGCGGCGCAAAGGTTTACCGCCCCGATCTCCTGCGCCTGCAGATCGTGACGTCAGTCGAGCGTGCAACGCCCCGGTGGCGCCCCGGACTGGATATTGAGTGGCGCCCCCCTCCTTTCCACCTGCCACAAGCAACAATAGGGAGACTGGAACGTTTCCCAGTCGGTGAGGGGCTAGGGGGGTGCTATTTAAAGGCGGCCTCTTCCTGCCTTTTTCTGTGGTAGACATTTTTGCACCACTCATTCTGACACAGAGAGAGAGATTCTGAGAGAGAGAGAGAGAGAGAGACTTCTGCATAGAGTCAATGCTGTGTGAAGTAGTTTTGGCTACTGAGCATCACTTTGCAGGTACTTTTGGATTTGATCTTCATTACTTCGATTACCAAGAGACTTTGGGGGCTGCACTGATTCAGGGCATCGTCCTGCGCCTGCAGAATCGGAGGCAACAGAGACACAGAGAGAGAGTGGCAATCATGGCCAGACGGCGGAGGGCCAACAGGCCTCTGCACAGGAGACCTTACCCTCCCAGGGTATTCCGGGAACAATTCTCCTACATTCATTTGTCTGAGGAGCAGTGTTTGCATAGACTGCACTTCAGCAAGGAGGTGGTCACTGAGCTCTGCCACCTGCTGCAGCCAGATCTGCAGCCTCAACTGAGGACCAGGATGTCTCTGTCGGTGGCAGTGAAGGTCACAGTGGCTCTGAATTTTTATGCCACCGGCTCCTTTCAAGCAGCTACTGGGGACATCGCCAATATCTCCCAGTTCATGGTCCATTGCTGTATCCGTCAGGTCACAAATACCCTCTATAAAAGGAGACGTCAGTACATCTCTTTGCTGATGACCCAGGCCAAACAGCATGAACGTGCATTGGGCTTTGCGAGGATAGCGGTTTCCCCATGGTGCAGTGTGCCATTGACTGCACGCATGTGGCATTGCGGGCACCGCATGAGAATGCAGAGGTTTTCCGAAACCGCAAGGGGTTCCACTCCTTAAACGGCCAGTTGGTCTGTGACCACAGACAGCTGATACTCGCTGTATCAGATGCTTTCATCCTGCGCCAGACTGCTGTGCCAGACCTTTTCCAGGCACCGCATCAGCCAAGTGGTTGGCTCCTCGGGGACAAGGGTTATCCACTGTGCACCTGGCTGATGATACCGCACCGTAACCCCAAAACCCCTGCTGAGCTGCGGTATAATGAGAACCATATCGCCACCAGGAACATCGTTGAGCAGACGATCGGCGTGCTCAAGCAACGGTTCTACTGTCTGGACCACTCAGGAGGAGCCCTGCAGGACTCGCCTGAGCGAGTCTCCCTCTTCATAGTTGTGTGCTGCATTCTTCATAACCTGGCAATCCTCAGGACCCAGCCAATGCCACCAGGCTTTGGAGCACCACCGGAGGAGGAGGAAGAGGAGGAGGAAGAAGAGGAGGATGATCAGCAGCAGCACCAAGGTGGGAGGGAGGCCCACAATGTTGAAACTGCAAGGGCCGTCCGTCAACGACTGATAACAAGCCGCTTCTAGGCCCCTACTCAGGAAATGGCTTCTGGCATGGAGAACAACATGAATGAAAGCAACCTGCAACCCTAAAGTCGGCCAAGGCAGCAATGATTCCAAAGGACAAACCTGTACATTTTGAATCCAAAAACGTTTTTATTTTACAAACTCTATATATGTCATTTCTTCATGACAAACTAATAGAAACAAACACAAAAAATCATGAATTAACATAACTGGTTCTCACAACCTGGAGCTAATGGCCAAAACACTAAACAAAAGTTTGAACACGAACCTCGGCCTTTAATAAAAAAATTCCCAACATTTCGTCACGCCTCCTACTTTTTGCCCTTCAAGGGTGATCTCCTTCCCTTGCGCACTTCCCCCCTTCCCACCCTACTGCTCCTCCATAATGGGGCCCCAGTGGCTGCAGCAAGGCTGGTGGAAGGCTGCTGATTGTCAGAACCTGAGACTACAGATGCCCTTGAAGGACGGCCTCGACCAGCTCTGGGCCTGGAGGGCCCGGCTGCAGACTGCACCAACTCTGCATGGGTGGCAGCAGTCTGGGCTACAGGCAGTGGCAAGTGCAATGGAGAAGTGACAGTGGTGGCAGCAGGAATGCTGTCATCTTGAGAGAGGACAGCACCTCCCTGCTCGACCGACACACTGGCACTCCCACGGGGCAGCACCTCAGCATCCGGAGCAATCTGCTGGAGCACAGATTGCTGGCCTGCTGCGACGCGGTGAGAGCCCCGGGGAAATGTGTCCGAACCAGCGATGATGGCAGCAGTCAGTGCTTGCGTGGCCTCAATCTGAGTCTGCATGAGACCAGTCTGAGATTCGATCACGGCAGCCAGTGACTGAATTGCAGCACTAAGCTACAGTGAAGTGCTCCACACTCCTTGCCAGTGCATCAGTGCATTCGGGCAGCCTTCCCACTGCACCCATGAGCTGAGTGTGCATGTCCACCACCTGGGTGTTCATTTCAGCGATGAGCCGCTCCTCCTCTGCGTCCAGTGCAGCAGGACTCACTGGCCTACTCTCCCTCCGGGGAGAAGGCCCCCGAGCTTCCCTAGCCACATCGCATTGCTGCAGCCCGCTGGGTCCTGGAGCTTCACCCTCATCAGACCCTTCCCCCCTGCTCCCCTCCAGGGAAGACGTGGTCTCAGTGTGGGCATGGGCTTCATCGGGAGAGGGTGGTGCTGATGCTCCGGCTTCCTCATCCTCCTCGCCTGTAGCTTCGCTCCCACTGGCAGCTTGAGGGCCCATCTCCTAACCATCTGACAGCAGGGAGGTAAAAGAGTGGCTTTAGCGTGAGGACAGGGGGGTCAGTAAGGGAGGAAGGAGTGGAACGATTTAGTAAATTGGATTGAAAGTGTCAAAGGCTGGTGTTGTGAGGGACAAGTGGAATGAGAGAGGAGAGAAAGCTGATGACCTTACCATTGCTGTCCCGAACGGGGTCGGCCTCTCCAGGGGCGACGGGACCAATCACCTGGCTTGCCACAATCCTGTGGACGCACGCCTCAAGATCGCTGAGGGGTTGCAGCTGAGGCCGCCCTCCACCCGTCCGTTGCTGCTGTCTCCTGTCATCAGATAGCTTGGCCTGCAAGAAAAAGGACGGCATCTGAGTAAATATACAGCCATGGTCTTGCCTGATGTGCCGCCCATAGTTGAATAGCCCTTACTGTATGCAAGGTGTGGAATGTGTGTGTGTGTTTCATGAGAGGGCCATAGGTGTTGGATGAGTGTTGGGCATTGGGGTTTTAAGACCCTCTGGCCATAGAGTGAGGTTGAAATGGAGGGATGGAGAGGTATTGAAAAAAAGCCACTCACCCTGACGACCCGAGTGAGGTCGTTGACGTGCTGAGCCACCTCCTCCACATTCTTCTGTAGTCGCGCGGCAAAGGCCTCCTGCCACTCTCATTGTACAGTATAGATCTTCTGTGCTCCACCGCGCCAACCAGAGCCTCCAAGACCCGCTCGCTGATGCGCTGAGCTCGTTCTCTCACCCTCTCCATAGTCCTTGGCTGGAAAATGTAGTCACAGGTCTCTTCAGGCCGAGATTCAAGGCTCCAATGAGCAGGGTGTGGCTGGAGAGCAAGATCGACCCTTCCCTTTAAGAACTGGCCGGCGCCAGTGTGTCTGTGTTCCATCGCTAACTGACATCACCTGCGCTGCACCCGCGCTCTGAGTTAGCGCCTCGCTCTTCGGTGTTTGCGCCTTAAGACAGGTGCGCAGCGCCTGATTTAGTGCTCCAATCACCTCCAGGGGCGATAAAAGTCAAGTTTGCAGTCGGAGGCGATAATTAGCGCCAGGCGCTAAACTTTATGCCCGGCCGATAATTGCGCCCCAAACGAGGTGATACCGAATTTCTACCCCCTTAGCTTTCTCTTTAGAAGACTGGAAAATATAACATTTAAAAATAATACAGTTGAGTCACAGTCACAACTGGTAATTTAAATACTAATAGAATAGCAGCCTGTGGTTATTTCTAAAAACAAGGTCCAGGAACACATTGAACAAAGATGATTGCAGAGCTATAATAATTCTGGTTTTATAGCATCATTTCTCCTGCTTAGAATAAAATAGGCATCAATGTTGTTTGATTAGTGGCTTATTAGCTTTTGAACAGGTTGCTTTGAATGATGTACTAGTATTAAACTGCAGTGTGCTAGCATTTGTCTAGATGTAGATTGTAGATGTAGATGTCTAGATTCGCCATCAGGAAAATTTGTGCTTAAAACAACACTGACATTACTGCACCTTATAAGTGATGGTGAAAATTGGTTTAAAAATTATAGCCCCCGAATTTCCCCACTGTGAGTTGCACCAAATGAGTTGCGTCTGCCCAGAGTTTTGTGCGCACTTTTAGACATAGGGTGAAGAGAGGTTTGTACTTGCCAGTCATAAGAACAACAGCTTGTCTTTATATAAAACTATTAACGTAGAGAAATGTCCCAAGGCATTTTACAGAGGCAATAGGAAAAAAGTGGATCACAAACCAGAGAAAGAGAGATTTGGGGAATGCACTTCCAGCAAAGTTATGGTGGTGGAGCAGGAGTAGCTCCAAAGAAATTCTGAGCCCGAGCATCAATAAGTGGATGTTTATCTTACATCTATGGAGAGGTCCCAGAAGGAGGAGTCTGTGACCACATTGTTCTTTGCCTTTATAAGCCTGGTGGATGAAAGTGATGTTCCTTTTGGTGAAAGCCTCACAATCTAAAGAAGTCAACACTCTATTTGAATTACAAGTAGTGCTTAAATCTTTACAGGTTAATGAGAGAGACTGGACAGTAGGTTCATAAATGACATATTAGCCTTGTCCACTGTCAGGATGAATCGGAAATTCATAGAAATTGCCCATGATTTTTCATCCATTGATTTCAGCCTTTGTGGCAGGTTGAGCTCTAACTCTGGATTTAGGCTGCATTTACACTGTAGCTCGAGAGTTGGTGCAAAGCAAAAGCACTTCACACTGATGCTACAACTGTAGTGTAAATGCACTCTAAGCGACCTGACTGTGTCTCAGAAAAGATTTCAATTTGACAATCTACAGTGACAATTCAGTCCTATTGCTAGCTGGCACATCAATTCACATCCATTTCCCACATGTTCCTAGTTTAATTTCCAATAAATGAGAGAGCTAGAGACAAAGATGTATTTAATCATAGGGCACATTAACAATTAATCAGAATTGACATTTTTGGCTTATTTGCACACTCTCCCTGCTGAAGAAAACTTATATAAGGAAAGGCTGAGGAAATGGTGTGCATTACCGCAGCATGTTTGGATGTGGCAAGCCTAAAGGGCTGGATGTTCTTTTCTTGCCCTATTTGTGTGTCCATACGAACCCAAAGATAACTTGTAATTCTTATTGCAACCTATATGTAAATATTTTTATGGGTTGTCCGAGTATTTTATAGATTGTATTCTTCATCAATGAAGACAAAAATGCATTTCTAAGTTAATACTGTATATCCCTATGGGGATTGCTCTTCTCTCTCTATATATATTTTAAATTTGATGACGCAAAAATCTTCCTGAAGTCATTTACAGTCCAGTATGGTTAACTGCGATGAGGACTGTAAGTGACTTCAGGAAGACAAAGGCAGGTTTGTAGATTGCACAGATGTATCTCAGATGAAATTTAACACAACGACATGCCACTCAACGTACTGACTGATTGTCTTACGTGAACATTTCTGTAACTGAACAGAAATGGAAAGAGCAAAAAATGCCTTAACATTACCAGCTTTCGTTGACATGTACATTCTACAACATGTCATACAGTCTGTTTGCTCTGTTTTTTCTCAAATGTTCTTCTGTAATAAGGACAGATAAATCATATATTACACATGATGAGTAATGGATTCTCATTATAAGTAGTAAACTCGTTGAAATTGCCACCATGTGGCTTCTTCTTTCCCTACTTTTCTCCCCTTTCCTCAGCTCTGCTTTTGACTGGTGATTTATGTTCCTCTTGCATTCAGGTAGCCATTCTTCAAATGCCAACAATTTCAATCACCCTATTTACAATTATATCTTAACACTACTTCCACCCCTTCGTGCCAGCTAAGTTATTTTCTTGTGCTCCTAATCTACTGCTCCTACACGATGCTCCGAGTGAGATAAAGTTGAGCGGTGGCTGGCTGGCACAGACCCCTGGAGCCTTCGAGCCCTGAGGTGACTCTCATCTTGGGGAAGTCGCTATCCCAGAGCGACCAGCTTCCAGCAGCCTTCCTCTTGTCGTCACAATGGGTGCCAGGCCAATGGCTGAATCTCTCTGGTGTAGGCATTGGAAGGGGTCTGAAGGCAGCAGGGTCAATGCCAATCTCTGGAGGGACAGTGACATTTTAGCCCTCTCCTTGCAGCTCATTCCGCACTGGGAACAGGCTCAGAGGAGCTAATGATTGATGTCAGTACAGAGTGAATAGTCCCTACCATGTCTTAGACATCTTGTGAATGTATATGTTCAAAACATCTATGGCAGCACTGTTAGCCACTACTCCAGCAGTTACCAATGTCCTCAGAAGCTGATTCTGGTATCTCAATACCGTAATAACCTCCTGGGCTGTCACTACCTCCAGGGTGTTCTGCAGGCAGTGGGAAACTTTCCACAGTGCTTTGCTCATTGTCTCAACTATATGCCTGGAAAGTGTCTCTACTGCCTGCATATGAGATGAATGCTGTTTCATAGCTCTTTTGAAGACTTGGCACCTGAGATCTGGGACCTGTGATGAAGTGTATATCCACTTCTGAAGATATAGGGCACCAGGACCATAGGGAATGGATGGTGGCAGCCATCTCAGCTCCAAATTAAGAGGTCACAGATGTCCCCAATTAAACAAACAAGCAAGGGGTTATCTCAACCAAAGGTTTTAGATTAGGGGCAGATGAGCAGGATAGTAAGACATCAGTCTGTAACAATGAATCTAACAACAAAAGTATGCAGGAGCCCTGAACTGCCTTCGATTGTCTGAACTGAATTTCTATTGAAAACACAAAGAGGTGATACAACTGTATGAGAGGTAAGGAGGTGCATGCATGCTGACTGAGTGGTAAAGAATGTGGACTGACAACAGTGCTTAGACTTACTTTAGTTGACCTTGTAAGATCATTGAATCTTGTCCACCACTCTGTGGCAGTGTTTGGGATGATGGACATGACACTGACTATCACTGCCATCTGTCTTCCTACAGACTGTGCCACTCTCTTAAGGGGTTTCCTGCACTCAATTCCCAACAATGTTGGTCTTCTGGTCTTGATTCCTGCTAAATAGACTCTGGGGATATGTCCTAGAATCTGGACACCCTTCCAGCTGCTGACACTCTTGAGGGTGCTGCCCTTTATCTGGCTCAGGCTTTTTAAAGGCTGCACCAGAAATTTATTTCCGTCCCTCCTAACGGCGGCAAGCTTATCTGAAGCAGCATTATCCAAATTCATCCTGCATAGAAAGTGAGGGCTCCAGGAGGAAATTACAGTGGGTTAGCGGTGCATTCACATTGGCGGCATTTCCTCTCTGCTGTTAACCCACCACTGGGAGGGCCATCCAGGCGTATGTGCTTTCAGTTCTTCTTTCCAATTGACATATAAAAAATTATACTGTCCATTAAAACTTTAGGTCCCATTATGTGTGAATATATTAAAACGTCATCAATAATAATACTACAAAACTTGAAAGCAGGTATTTAGTAGGCCTAATCCAGATAAAAGTAGGGACAGTCAAATAACCTAGGATTTGACCCAAGCCTTTTAAGCTATTAGGCATGTAGCTAGCTTCACCACAGCGCAGTAAATAAAGACAGAAATTTGACAGACCATGGATTTGATGACTGGAACTGAGGGCATCAGCAACAAGCTATAGTTTGATCAGTCCCATCTGCTGTTGGCTTATTGTTGAGGTTGGGGTAATCTGCCCCAAATATTGTGGGATAACTTGAGTTGGGATAACCGGTCAGATCTAATAGCCACACTCCAGGTATTGCAGC
Organism: Squalus acanthias; assembly: GCA_030390025.1. NCBI lineage: Eukaryota > Metazoa > Chordata > Chondrichthyes > Squaliformes > Squalidae > Squalus > Squalus acanthias. Next base: position 58,178,361 of record CM059431.1, on the reverse strand, counting down.
TACGGAGTTTCCTGTATTGGTTATCATTTGTCCAATTTCTTGCAAAACAGCTGTACTGGTAAAGTTGAAAATCAGTCATTTGTATTAGATCACAAATTGCTACAGACTGAAGTGATGGCAATGGCATAAATTTTCCCATTTTTTTCTCAAAAGAGACCGTGAGGGCTGCAAAATGTTTCTAGACTTGACATCACTTGCTATCGACATCAATAAAAACTACCGATTCCAATCTACTTATTCAAATGATAATAACATGTCAAAGTAATTAAGGAAATGTTAAATTCAAGCATGTAGATAAGCTGGTGATTATGTAAATCTAGCCAACCTACAATTTGGGAGCTGTCAATTCAACCTGTTTCTAGATGTATTGTCACCTTAGTTTTCACCTAATTACATAACTGAATAGAAGATTGTAGTGTCCTGTTACAAATTAATCCTCAAGCATGAAGTTCTGTTTAGCAGCGCAAAAATTGCATTTTTAGATTTGAAAAATGAGAAGTGTGTACAATATTTGAGGTACGGTAGCATAGTGGTTATGTTAATCGAAAGTAATCCAGAGGCCTCGACTAATGATCCAGAGACGTGAGTTTAAATCCCACCATGGCAGCTGTGGAATTTAAATTCAGTTAATTAAATAAATCTGAAATAAAAAGCCAGTATCAGTAATGGTAACCATGAAACTATTGGATTGTCATAAAAACCCATCTGGTTCACTAATGTCCTTTAGGGAATCTGGCGTCCTTACCTGGTCTGGCCTGTATGTGACTCCAGACCCACAGCAATGAGGTTGACTCTTAACTGCCCTCTGAAATGGCCTAGCAAGCCACTCAGTTGTAACAAACCGCTACAAGAAACAATAATCAGAATAAAACCGGACAGACCACCCAGCCTTGAGCTCGGCACCGGCTTCGGACACAACAAAGACACACCCAGCCCAGTCGACCCTGCAATGTCCTCAGCACTAACATCTGGGGACTTGTGCCAAAATTGGGAGAGCTGTCCCACAGACTAGCCAAGCAACAGCCTGATATAGTCATACTCACAGAATCATACCTTTCAGCCAATGTCCCAAACTCTTCCATCACCATCCCTGGGTATGTCCTGTCCCACCGGCAGGACAGACCCACCAGAGGTGGCGGCAGAGTGGTTTACAGTTGGGAGGGAGTGGCCCTGGGAGTCCTCAACATTGATTCCGGACTCCATGAATTCTCATGGCATCAGGTCAAACATGAGCAAGGAAACCTCCTGCTGGTTACCACCTACCATCCTCGCTCAGCTGATGAATCAGTACTCTGCCATGTTGAACACCATTTGGAAGAAGCACTGAGAGTAGCAAGGGCACAGAACGTACTCTGGGTGGGGGACTTCAATGTCCATCACCAAGAGTGGCTCGGCAGCACCACTACTGACCGAGCTGGCCGAGTCCTGAAGGACATAACTGTCAGACTGGGCCTGCAGCAGGTGGTGAGAGAACCAATACAAGGGAAAAACCTATTTGACCTCATCCTCACCAATCTACCTGTTGCAGATGCATCTGTCCATGACAGTATTGGTAGCAGTGACCACTGCACAGTCCTTGTGGAAATAAAGTCCAGTCTTCACACTGAGGACACCTTCCATCGTGTTGTGTGGCACTACCACTGTGCTAAATGGGATAGATTCAAAACAGATCTAGCAGCCCAAAACTGGGCATCCATGAGGCGCTATGGGCTATCAGCAGCAGCAGAATTGTATTCCACCACAATCTATAACCTCATGGCCCAGCATATCCCTCACTCTAACATTAACATCAAGCCAGGTGACCAACCCTGGTTCAATAAGGAGTGTAGAAGAGCATGCCAGGAACAGCATGAGGCATACCTAAAAATGAGGTGCCAAACTGGGGAAGTTGCAACACAGGACTACATGCATGCTAAACAACGGAAGCCTCATGCTATAGACAGAGCTAAGCAATCCCATAACCAACAGATCAGGTCAAAGCTCTGTAGTCCTGCCACATCCAGTCGTGAATGGTGGTGGACCAATAAACAACTAACAGGAGGAGGAGGCTCCATGAATATCCCCATCCTCAATGATGGCAGAGCCCAGCACGCGAGTGCAAAAGAAAAGGCTGAAGCGTTTGCAACCATCTTCAGCCAGAAGTGCCAAGTGGATGATCCATCGCAACCTTCTCCTGAGGTCCCCACCATCACAGAAGCCAGTCTCCAGCCAATTTGATTCACTCCATGTGATATCAAGAAATGGCTGAGCGCACTGGATACAGCGAAGGCTATGGGCCCCGAAAATATCCCGGCTGTCGTGCTGAAGACTTGTGCTCCAGAACTAGCTGCACCTCCAGCCAAGTTGTTCCAGTACAGCTTCAACACTGGCATCTACCCTACAATGTGGAAAACTGCCCAGGTATGTCCTGTCCACAAAAAGCAGGACAAATCCAATCCAGCCAATTACCGCCCCATCAGTCTACTCTCAATCAGCAGCAAAGTGATGGAAGGTGTTGTCGACAGTGCTATCAAGCGGCACTTACCAATACTGATGCTCAGTTTGGGTTCCGCCAGGACCACTCGGCTCCAGATCTCATTACAGCCTTGGTCCAAACACGGACAAAAGAGTTAAATTCCAGAGATCAGGTGAGAGTGACTGCCCTTGGCATTAAGGCAGCATTTGACTGAGTGTGGCATCAAGGAGCCCTAGTAAAATTGAAGTCAATGGGAATCAGGGAAAAACTTTCCACTGGCTTGAGTCATACCTAGCACAAAGGAAGATGGTTGTGGTTGTTGGAGGCCAATCATCTCAGCCCCAGGACATCGCTGCAGGAGTTCCTCATGGCAGTGTCCTGGGCCCAACCATCTTCAGCTGCTTCATCAATGACCTTCCCTCCATCATAAGGTCATAAGTGGGGTTCTTCGCTGATGACTGCACAGTGTTCAGTACCATTCGCAACTCCTCAGATAATGAAGCAAGCATGCAGCAAGACCTGGACAACATTCAAGCTTGGGCTGATAAGTGGCACAACACAAAGGCCAGGCAATGACTATCTCCAACAAACGAGAGTCGAACCACCGCCCCTTGACATTCAACGGCATTACCATCGCCGAATAAACTTTTCATTAGTGCAAACTTTTTCAGCAACTTTCAAAGTGCACCCGCTGGCAGAAAATGCCAGCAAGGTCTTCTGGATTCCTTTCACAGTGAAACAGGTTCCTCTGCCTGCTTTCACTAACCGTAACATTTTCGTCCCTAATTGCTGAGCAGTTGGTGACCAATCAGCCCAACTCTGCGCCAGCAATGAGTATTCCCCGTTGGTGTGGATCATCTGTCAAGGCGTACCTTGTAACAAGTATATACACAGCAAACATTATTAAACTCTCTTTCCTGAACTTTCATGGATCCAGTTTATCAGTTAATAGTAAGTAGTTATCTGTTAGATATTAAACTGAGATAGGGGAATTAAAAATCAGAACCAGAGTCAAAATTTGTGGCAAAGCATTGTGGTTATTTTATGTTTCTGTGCAGATATGCAGCAACAGCAAAACACATTGAAAGACAATTACACTCCTCACTTTCAATTCATTTCCATGATGAGTTACCCTGGAAACATTTTGGTTGATGAGATATGAGGAGGGGAGAGCCTATTTCCGATCTGTGATCTGTGAAATGCACAGCCTCTGTTGAACCTTATTACAGGAAACTCTCGTTTAAACGACACCTAAATATCCGGAATTCTCTAATAACTGGCAGAATTCATACTCCGAAAACTACAGTATACAGTCGTTCATAAGTTTTGTTTTACTGTTAAGTAATTAAAGAGTTATGGATTACCTTCAACTGGCAGTACTGTACTTAATCAAGCATCCTCCACCATCCATTTAACACAACATTCTGTAGGGGAGTACCCAATTATACTGCACATTTCTTGATTTTTTTATTTTTGTTTGTTAAAAATAGCCTCGGTAGATATACCTCTCCGTTATCCGGAATTTTTAATCAACCGGCACCATCCCGGTCCCGTCGGTGCCGGATACGAAAGATTTTCCTGTAGTATCTTTTTGATTTTATCTGACATTGCAGAACAGGACAGCCCCAGTACGGTTAGCTGGAGAGATACCTCTTTTGAGTATGGTAATGGGTACAAATGGGGAGTATAGTGTCTGCATATACCCCTAAAACCGTGTACTAGGTTTTCAGATTCAAAATTTATAAGTTGCAGCATGGTAAAGTGGTTACAAACATTCGATGCTGTCTTATGTGTGATTTGGTATCAGCTGTATGTCTGCTGCCAACTGGCAGCTGCTAATGCACATGGATTGCAAATTTCAATTACATTACAGACAATCATGGCCTTTGGGCCAACCTGTCATCCCCTGCTGGTGGTGAAGCTGTTGACAATGCTGAAATACTGGCTGTTTGTGATTCATTCTTAAGGACCAGGTAGTGAATGAGTTTGAATCCATTCAGGGCTATGATCTCTTTTGGCCAGGCCTTGGCACAGAGAGTGAAGGGGTTGCTCGACATTTTAAGCATGAGTTGGCAACCTCCAGTCTGAAATTAAGTACTTTCAGAGCCCTTTTGGAAAGAAATACACTGCAAACAGAGGAAAGACCTTTTAGCTTAGCACTAGTTTAATATTTACCATCTGCTGTTTCTTATAGGGTTTCTGACCTGTTAGGTATATTGCCAGAATTAAAACATCTACCCCAAATTTCTAATCATTGACTTCAGTTGCCATTTGTGAAAAGAAAGAAGAATGGGGGACAAAAAACAATGTGGACATTCAATGGCATCTTTCATTTGCTACTAATTTTGCCCAGCTGGTTCCCTTTCCATTTAGAAGTAATGTCTATTAGATTTAGCATTGACTGGTTCCCCTGATTATGTAAATAAATTAATCAACAAAGCACCATTTGGCATGTCTGACCATTACTGAATTTATTTCCAAACAGGCTTTCATTGGTATCTTATCAAAGGTGCCAAATGCTAATTTTGGCTGTATGACTATATCAATGGAACAATCTCGAGCAGGAAATTGTTACATTGAACTGGCATCTAAAGGATAATTTTACAAGTTTGCACTGCCAGTGAGGAACCTCACCCATTGGCAATGTATCTCAGAAATTCTGGCACCCCCTGTCCACAATTTTTTGAGCATTAAAATAGTGGTTAGAAATTCCTGGGCAGCGTGAGTCCAACTTTCCAATATGTGCTGCCAAATTGTATTCTCCTTGGACGGACTGAAAAAAGGTGGAATGTAGTTAACCCTCTTCAAACTGTTGCAACATCTCAATCGATTGAGCTATTGATAGCTTTAAGCATAGAGCTTGGTGAGAGTTGGGTGAATCTGCTAAACTGAGTGGCTTCCTAAATAGAGTGACGACTGTGAGCGGGAATTAAGTGCATAGACGGAAGGAGGCGCTAAGTAATTTAAGCCAAGGGCAACAATAAGTAAATATATAAATAATCAGTGTTATTAATTAGATCTAAGGGGATATAATTAAAATTAACAAAGTAGAGGATACCAACATTAAAGGGATCCGAATTGCATTAAATAAAAATCTGGTATCCATAAATAATAAAGAGGAGTAAAGGTCATCGACCTGAAAAGTTAACTGTTTCTCTCTCCATAGATGCTGCCTGACCTGCTGAGTGTTTCCGGCTTATGATAAATGTTTGGTTCATAACTCAGGAGAGAACCAAGCTGAATACAAAAAGCACAGGGGAGAACTGAAAAAGGAAATAAGAGGGGCAAAGAGTGTATGAGAATAGATCAGCAGCTAACATAAAAGGGAAGCCAAAGTCTTTTATAAACATATAAATAGTAAAACAGTAGTCAAAGAAAAGGCAGAGCTGATTAGGGACCAAAAAGGAGAGGAGGCAGCAGGCATGGCAAAGGTACTAAATCAATACTTTGCTTCTTCACTGAAGAAGAAGATGCTGCTAATATCACAGTAAAAGAGGAGATAATAGAGAAATTAGATAGGATAACAAAAATAAAGAGGAGGTACTAAAAAGGTTGGCAGCACTCACAATAGAAAAGTCACCCGATGCGAATGGGATGCATCCTAGGTTGCTGAGGGAAGGAAGGGTGGAAATTGCAGAGGCTCTGGCCACAATCTTTCAATCCTCCTTTAAATATGAAAGTGGTGCCAGAGGATTGGAGGATTGCAAATGTTACACCCCTGTTCAAAAAAGGGGAGAGGGATAAACCTGGCAACTACAGGCCAGTTAGTCTAACACCATTGGTGGGGAAATTTTAGAGACATTAATCCGGGAAAAATTAATTGGCACTTGGAAAAACGTGGGTTAATAAATGAAAGCCAGTACGGATTTGGTGAAGGCAAATTGTGTTTGACTAACTTCATTGAGTTCTTTGAAGTAACGGAGAAGGCTGATGAGGGTAGTGTGGTTAATGTTGTGTATATGGACTTTCAAAAGACCTTTGATAAAGTACATAATAGTCTTTTTAGCAAAATTGATGTCCATAGGATTAAAGGGACAGTTGCCGCATGGCTACAAAATTGACTAAGGAGCAGAAAGCAGAGACGAGTAGTGAATGGTTGTTTTTCAGACTGAAGGAAAGTGTGAAGTGGTGTCCCCCAGAGGTCGCTATTTTTGATATATTATTAATGAACTGGACTTGGGTATACAGGGCATAATTTCAAAGTTTGCAGATGACACAAAACTTGGAAATGTAGTAAACAGTGAGAAGGATAGTAACAGATTTCAGGAGGACATCGACAGACAGGTGAAATGAGCAGACACATGGCAGATGAAATTTAACAAAGAGAAGTGTGGTGATTCATTTTGGTAGAAAGAATGAGGATAGGCAATATAAACTAAATTGTGCAATTTTAAGTGGTTGCAGGAACAGGGAGACCTTGGGGTGTATGTACAAAAGTCTTTTGAAAGTGGCAGGACAAGTTGAGATGATTGTCAAAAAGGCATCTGGATCCTTGGTTTTATAAATAGAGGCATTGAGTACAAAAGCCAGGAAGTTATGCTAAACCTTTATCAAAAACTGGTTGGGCCCCAGCTGGAATATTGGCCCCAATTTTAAGTCCAGGTGGATTTCCTGCTCAAGCCTGAGTAAAAATTACAGTCTCAATGATGTCATTGGGCTGCAACATGCATATGTAAAGAAGGACCCTGTTGACTCCGGGCGCGAGTCATTGCTGCCTGCTCAGGGGAGAAGGTTACAATTGCAGATGTTGTGATCATGGCGGCTTTCGGACAGGTAAGAGCCAGGGCGATTTTAACTGCCTACTCGCCACATTTCTGCTGAGCGAGTAGGGTTAAAATCGTCCCATTGTGTCCAATTCTGGGCACCACACTTTAGGAAGGATGTCAAGGCCTTAAAGAGGGTTCAGAAGAGATTTGCATAATGGTACCAGGGATGAAAGACTTCAGTTACGTCGAGAGACTAGAGAAACTGAGTTTGTTTTCCTTAGAGCTGAGAAGTTAAGGGGTGATTTGAGCGAGGTGTTCAAAATCATGAAGGGTTTTGATAGAGTGAATAAGGAGAATCTGTTTCCAGTGGCAGAAGGGTCAGTAACCAGAGGACACAGATTTAAGGTAATTGGCAAAAGAACCAGAGGCAAGATGAGGAGGAATTTTCTGATGCAGCAAGTTGTTATGATCTGGAATGCACATCCTGAAGGGGTGATGGAGATTTGTAGCATAGCGCTAACTTACCGTATAATGCCCACCTGGTAGCGTTAGCAGAGGCATCCAACCCGAAGTTCCCATCCTGGAGTGGCATTACAGCTTCTGGGAGTGAGGCTGAGGAGTTCACAATGAATTGTGGGCAATTAAAAGGGCTATGAATTAAAGGGGCAACGCGTTCAAAACTAATAAAAGTTAAAATCAAGTGAAAAAAATTATTTTTCCACCCTAACTGCCTTTCCAAAAAAGCATAAACATTAAAAATAAGTCCCAAATGGCAGTCTTCAGCTCTTAATGCTGAATTGTCTTCCGCACCTAATAAAAATGGTGTAAGTGCTTCAGCACTAACACAAATGGCTCAGCAAGCCAGGGAAGGGGCACCCAGGGTCTCGCACGCAGCACTCCAGCTTTGTGCAGGGAGAGAGAGGTCTGCAAGAGAGGTCTTCTACCCACATGGCACAAGAGGCCCTCCAGAAAGAATAATGTGGGACCACATCACCGAGGCCATCACTGCCAGCAGTTTCACCCCCATGACCTGGCTGCAGCGCCGAAGGAAGCTTCATGACCTCAGACAAGTGGTCAAAGTCAGTGAATGCATCTTCAAGTGCCGTCTCCTACCAACTGCACCACTAGCCTCACACAATGCTCATTGCATGACCCCACCGCCCATCACTCACCTACCAACAATCTGCGCCAATCACGAGGCACATCTCCCATTCCTAGCCTCACCTCACCCCCTTGGAGGAAACAGTGCAGACCATTCTTGGCAGGGGCATGGCTGAGTCCTTGGCCAGCAGTGGGGAAGAAAGGATACAAGATGCTGGTACCCACATACGTTATCCTCCTCCTGGCATGCACCCCTTGCTTGCCTGCCCTCCCCTCACCACAACTCTGTCCTTGTGCCTTCCCCATTTCACACACCCAAGAAATGCAGCCTGCCCAACCAGTGGTTGGCCAAGAAGAGGGAGAGGAGAGTGAAGAAGAAGAAGAAGAAGATTGATTAGACACTCTCAGCCACCAGCTCCTCAAGGTCAACCAGCAAGGTCATTTGCAGTGTCCCCCACTGAAAGTCAGCAGCCTTCCACCAGTCATGCTGCAGCCACTGGGGGAGCACTGCATGACATCAGTAGGATAGACAAAGGCACACCTAAGACAGCCTCTAAGGGAATGCATAAGGGCGATGCGTTGATTTCTTGATGTCATATTGGATGGATAGATGTATAAAGTTAGACTGAAAAGTTTGTTTTGTGGTGGCTTTTATTTCAGCATTGTGGCCAAAAGGACGCTGTGATTGTCAGTAACAGAGGGAAGGTAATGTTGAAAGGGGAATTGGGGTTGTGGTCACTGGGACCGCAGGCAGATGACTCCATCCCAGATATGCTAGCCAGAAAGGGGCTGTCTGGGTTGCATCTTTCCTTCTGCTTCCTCCTCTTCATTTTCCTTCTCTTCTGCTTCCTCCTCCTCGACTTCTTCCTCTTCTGTTTCTTCCTCTTCTGTGTCTTCCTCTTCCCTCTGCAAGCGGATGCTGTAAATCTGAAATTACAGCATAAAATGCTAGAAATGCTCAGCTGATCAGGCAGCATCTCGACCTGAGATGTGAACTCTGTTTCTCTCTCCACGGATGTTGCATGACTTGCTGAGTATTTGCAGCATTCTTTGTCTCTCAGAGGCCTGCCTTTACCATCCGAGGCCTTGCGAGCATCCAGCAGCACTCCCTACACACTTGAAAAACTTTTAACATCTGCTGCATCAAGCCACTACTTCAATAAAATCAAAAATACCCAGTCCAAAAGTTTAAATGCAAATTTACCTGAAAGATGTATGTGTCCCTTTAAGAGGTGCTGACAGCACCTCTGTCAGCCTGCTTGAACACCAGGTTTACCTGGCGTACTTAGGACCCAGCACTGAACTCAGCGCTAGGGTCAAAGTTCGCAGTGGTGATGTTAAGTCGGCATTGATCGCTGACTGACATCACCATGGTGCCATTGTTTTTTGCAGGGCCTGCTTAAGAACACCAGCACTACCGGGACTTCCAAAATGGAGGATGCTGCAGGACCCACCACCAGCTGGCAAAAGAACGGCCGCTGCTACTTTCTTGACTTAACGCCACGCTAACACGTGGCTCTATGGTCAGAAATTTCTCCCCCTATGAACCTGCACCTACAACAACTTGTATTTATATAGCACCTTTAATCTTGTACAAAACCTAAACCTACACCTTTATATGAGCCAGAAATGGGATAATGAGTCCAGGATTAGCAATTACCTCAACTGTAGTAAAAACAAAAACAAAAATCTGTGCATAATGATTAAAATACATTTGGAACATATTTCTTACGTAGTTTGATAAGTGCTAGGACTTTTCAATGACAGTCTTTCATATAGATTCATAGATGATGCAAATTTCAGTTATCTTTGGAGTTTTAGTCAAAATTAACACCGATGGAGACTTGCTAATTATTTAAGTAGTCTAAGCGCCTCTGAAGACAGACCTGTCAATCATCAGTGAGTAAAGACAGTGTGGTGCAAACTACTGCATAAAATGCTGATGAGCAGGTGCACACATACCATCTGGTTTCTGAGGACCTATTAATGCTTTAGTTATGTACAATTTGATTGGCACCCAGAACAAGATTCTGTATCCTGATTAAATTCCAGATCAATCATCCTGGCCTGATCCCATAGACAATTCATCTCTGACCTTCATTATGTATTTTGGTAAGGAAAGGCAGCTTCTGTTTTAACTCTAGCTGTTGAAGAATTGTAAGAGGTGAAGTACAGAAATGTCCCTATTTTTATCACAACCTACAACAATAGTTACTTCTCCATCAGAAAGAAAAACAGCATGCAAATTACTGTAGTGGACACAGGTGAAGTTAGACAGTGAGTGAGCAAAATGATGAGAAGATTAAGATAGTAACTGTTGATAGATGATTGTGAAGTTGACTGCCCACTTCCACTTTAGAAGAGTACTGAGCTCTCTTGTGATACAACCATTCAGTTCTTTGGCCTGATGACAATCCCTGATCTATGTTGTGGCAAATGTGTGTTTGAGATACCTAGAAAAGCTAGAAAAACTGGGAATCTTCAACAATGTTCAGACTGGTGTGTCATTGTTAACACCCATATGCTACAAAGCCTCGCTGTGCCCAGCCATGGAATTTGAGGAATAAAAACTAAATTCACACCTTAACATGTATTTAAACATTAGGTTCAACCAGTTTATGTACTCCAACAATAAACAAAAAGACTGAAGATAATGCCAGAAAATAAAATGTGTGCAAGTACTGGAAGAAGCGAAAGCACTACTAAGTTATGGTAAAATGCAAAAATTAAATAAACTATTCTGATTATTGTAAAGTTAACCAGCATTCAGTGGCAGTGAGTGCTACTGAAAAGATTAGAGAGTTGAGCAAGTAATGTATCACTACCTCAATTTATTGATAAAATAGTGTGAAGTTTTTGGCAAGATCTCATTACTGCAAACTCATGGGGACTGACAAAATCAATCATGTTTATCAAGGTTTGAACTGCTATGGATTCCAGTCATTAAATAACTTTTACTTTTACAGATTCTTATAACCAATGTATGTGTAAAAGTCAATAATCCTACAAATCTTATAATGCACTGCAAGTATATTTTGTGGATCCCATTCCTCATTTGGTGGAATTCTAGATTGAATATTTGAAACTCAAGGGATTTTAAGAGTCATGGATATCCACTAGAGTCCACGAGAGTAGGAATATTGGTCACTTACAGACTTTTCAAGATATGATGAATTGAACGCTTATGGGAACTCTGGGAATTATAGGTGAATGGTGCTTCAGCCAAAGGCAGAGGAAAGGTTATGCTAATGGTGAAAAAGGAGTGTTTGCTGTGTTAATACTGCTTGTGTACTCTTCAGTTACTCTTATTTATTGCTTCTTTCAGACAGAATATTTATTCTACTTGTGTGAGACGAAACCAGGAATCAGTGGATCTTTAACCTCATGTAAGTGATACCCTATTGAAGATGCATAAAGACAGGTTTATCTGATGTGAAGATTTATTTAGAATAATAATTGCTCTGAATAGGTTTTAGACTGTATGTGCACAAGAAAGAAGGTAATGTTTCATATCTCTAATTTATTCACTGACCCTCTTAATTTTATGAATCTGTACAAAGTCTTCAGTTTTATTGTTTCCATTTGTGTAAAATGGTTAAAGTTCTGTTCGGTTGAATTGTCAGCAGAGGAGAGAAGGTTATTTGTAATAAATAACACTATATTCATCAAAGCTGTTTGCTGATATTGTTAATGGTTCTCTCTCCTCAGGTACTGTCCCTCTCTCCCTCAAATCTGCCGTCATCACCCCTCTCCTCAAAAAAACAAACCTTGGTCGCTCCGTCCTTGCAAACTACCTTATGTGGCTCGGTGTCAAATTTTTTGTCTTAAAATACTCCTGTGCAGCACCTTGGGACTTTTTACTACGTTAAAGGCGCTATATAAATACAAGTTGTTGTTGTTGTTGTTGATAGATGTAAAAATAACATCATAGAGGTAAAAAATAGAATGCATTTGATGTCAGAGTCACCAAATTACCAGAAGTAGTGCAGATTGCATTATTAAAACATGCTATTTACTGGCATAATCGATCCTTTTGTCCTGTTTTGGTTTTTAATTTGTTGGTAAAAGCAGAGAACATGAGCACCACTTATAATCTGTTCCCAAAACTCTGTTCCCTAGATCTCTTTCCAAAATTACTCGGGGGGTCAGACAGCACAAAGTGAGTGGATTGTCCACAGGGGCTCGAATTTGAGGAAGAATCCAAAATCGTTAGATTTACATTGTAGCCCAAATTGTGATTGGTGGGGTCGAATCTACATCTAGGTCATACATTGGGGGAATTCTGCCCAGTACACCACCAAAGGAGATTGATTAACTTTTTAAAAAGATGCCTGCTTACTTCCTGAGGAGCATTTTGAAAAAAATCAGTTGGCTTTTATCTTTGACTGTTCCCAGACCTCATTATCTCCCTGTTCGAGCAGCAGTGGCCACTTTAGCTATCGCCAGAACAGCAAGGTGAGTAGCTCTGTCACGCCTCTACAGCCATGGGTAGCCCACTCCAACTATGGAAGTAACCCTGCCCTCCTTCCTGAGAAGGCAGCTGGTAAAAATCCACCGTAGTATTTTGTAAATAATGTGATACTTTACTGAACAAAAAATTTTAAAAGTAAAATTTAAACATTTCTGTCACAGAGCTGGGTTTCTTCCTCAGTTTAATCTGCTTTTTTTTTAAAATTGCACAGAAAAGATGAAATCTAAAAGATGCTTCAATAGTGGAAATGTATGAGCATTAGTGTCGGAAAAACTGCCAGAGACCATAATAAAGGATGACATTAAGTGAACACTTCAAGAAGTATGGGCTAATCAAGGACAGTCAACATGGAGTTTTAAGGGAAGGCAATGCTTAACCAATTGAATCAAATTCTTCAAGGAATTTGCCAAGTGCATAGATAGAGGAAATGCAGTATTGCTGAGAATATGGGGGAGATCAATTGCACCTTCATCGTTTGGGTAATAAAAAGAATCGCCCACCTGTTATAGAACCGGCCGATTTTCATTTCCATTGATTTCAGTCGTAGCTCCGACTTTTGTATCACTGCGAGGGAGGTTTCTGGTTTGGATGCACAACCTGTGACTTTTATAGTTGTGTTTTTTTTTTAATTCATTCTAGGGATGTGAGTCGCCAGCAAAATAGCATTTATTGCCCATTCCCAGTTGCCCCAGGGCAGGTGATGGCGAACCTTCTTCTTGAACTGTTGCAGTCTATGTGGCGAAGATACACTCACAATGGTGTTTAGGTGGGGAGTTTCAGGATTTTGTCCCAGCAACAATGAAGGACCGGCGATATATGTCCAAGTCTGGAGGGGAACTTGGAGTTGATAGTGTTCCCATGCACCTGCTGCCCTTGTCCTTCTAGGTGGTGGAGGTCGCAGGTTTGGGAGGTGATGTCGAAGAAGCCTTGGTGAGTTGATCCAGTGCAACCGATAGATAGGACACACTGCAGCCACGGTACACTGGTGGTGAATGGAGTGGATCTTTAAGCTGATGGATGGGTTGCCGATCAAGCAGACTGGGTGTGAGAGAAATCTGGCTGCAACATCTGTCGCCCCATTGATCGCTCAGGTTGCTTCAGCTGATCTGGCTGGCTAGGCTAGTGTCCCCCTTTCCTCACAGCTCCATGTATGTCCCTTCTGAAGCTCAGCAACCAGTCACAGAGGGTATCCCCGATCTAGGGTATTTCTATGGTAATATTGAATAAATGGTAATCAGACAGGAACTCGTGACTTCTCAAGCCTTTGTGCACTCCAAGATGGAGCATCCTGAATCAACCACCATGAAGGCGAAGGTTCACTTCAAGAAGGTGGTGAGTCAATATGGTACGGACATTGAGCGATTTGCCTATTTTAAAGAGGAATACAGCCTCCTTCTGGAATATGTTGACTTGGAGAACAGGTCTAAACAAAACCACGTTTCAAGGGTCCCAAACAAGCAGGTTCACAGTATTGTTTAATCCAAAGCTGTTTAAAGTGAGGGCTTCCCAACTGCTGCCAAATGTATCCCTAAACTGACTTTAAAAGTTCATTCTAGGCTATTATGGTCCTGTTCACATTTTATCAAACCAAAAAGTAAATCCTTAATCAAACGAGTAAAGCCTGAGATTAACTGGTAGGGTCACTATTCATCCTTTTATGGAGAACTATCCCTTGTTAGGAAGTACTTCTTAAGAAGTGTTGGCACTTTGAAAAAAAATCAAATATGCACTGAGGAAAAAAATGCATTTAATATAATATGCCTTATCTGGTCGAGCAAGCAGAAACCCCAGCACTCTTCACCACTCTGGAGAATCCAGAAAAAGGATTCTCTAAATCTCTAATGGCATTGACATCAGGAACTGCAGATAGATGAAAGATATGATCACAACTATCTTTCTGGGTTCATCAGGGCAAACCATGTGCTCAGGTTTTATGTAATCAGAAATACAACGAACAGTGCAGTTATACTACTGGTTAGGTCTCAGCACAAAGCAGCTTCAGTTTTGCACTTTGTTGAGTGTAAATTGGGTGTCGAGACCCAAAGTAACTCTGAAACAAAGCAGCGTGACACTCCCACATCCAGGAAGTCTCATTCCATTTTACTCCAGTGTCAGGTGCGGCCCTGATTCTGAATTCAGGTCGCATTTACAATATAACTGCAACATCAGTTCAAACCAATGCTACAACTGTAGTGAGCACACATCCTAAGAGAGAATGCGTTGGATTGAGTTACTCATTCATAGTCCTCTTTGGCCTATTCTCTTGAACATAGTTGGGTCATTCAACAATAACAACAACAACTTATATAGTGTCTTTAATGCAGTAAAATGTCCCAAGGTACTTCACAGGAGCGACACCAAACCACATAAGGAGATTAGGACAGAGGACCAACAGCTTGGTCAAAGAGGTAGGTATTCAGGAGCATCTTAAAGGAAGAAAGAGAGGTGGAGAGGTTTAGGGCGGGAATTCCAGATCATACATCCTAGACAGCTGAAGGCATGGCTGCCAATGGTGGAGCAATTAAAATTGGGGATGCGCAAGAGCCCAGAATTCGAGGAGCGCAGGTATCTCCGAGGGTTGTAGGGCTAGAGGAGGTTACAGAGGTATGAAGGGGCAAGGCCATGGAGGGATTCGAAAACAAGGATGAGAAATTAAAAATCGACGCGTTGCTCAACTGGGAGCCAATATAGGTCAGCGATCACAGGGGTGATGGGTGAATGGGACTTGGTGCGAGTTAGGATACAGGCAGCAGAGTTTTGGATGAGCCCAAGTTTATGGAGGGTGGAAGATGGGAGACCGGCCAGGCGTGTGTTGGAATAGTCAAGTCTAGAGGTAACAAAGGCATGGATGAAGGTTTCAGCAACAGATGAGCTGAGGCAGAGACGGAATCGGGCAATGTTACGGATGTGGAAGTAGGCGGTCTTGGTGATGGCACAGAAACGTGGTCGGAATCTCATCTCTGGGCCAACTATGACACCAAGGTTGTGAACAGTCTGGTTTTGCCAGGGAGAGGGATGGAGTTAATGGCGAGGGAACGGAGTTTGTGGCAGGAACCAAAGTCAATGGCTTTGGTCTTCCCAATATTTAGTTGGAGGAAATGTCTGCTCATCCAGTACTAGATTTTGGACAAACAGTCTGACAATTTAGAGACAGTGGAGGGATTGAGGTGGTGGTGAGGTAGAGCTGGGTGTCGTCAGCGTACATGTGGAACCTGACGTTGCATTTTCCGATGATGTTGCCAAGGGGCAACATGTAGATGGAAAATAGGAGGGGGCCAAGGATAGATCCTTGGGGGACTCCAGAGCAATGTTCCCCCTAATTTATTTTTTGGGTGCACAGCACATTAAGGGGCTGCACAGCCCATTCAAAATTTCACGCATGCACAAAAACTCCCATAGCAGCCGCTCAGCTTAACGGGAATGTTGCCCCAGAGTTAACCGTACGGGAGCAGGAAGAGAAGCCAGTGCAGGTAATTCTCTGGCTACGACTGGTTAGTTAAAAATGGAACTGGACGAGTGCAGTCCCACCCAGCTGGATGACAGAGGAGAGTGGTTGGAGGAGGATGGTGTGGTCACCCGTGTCAAAGGCTGTAGATCATTTAAGAAGAACAGGGAGGGATAGTTTACATGGTAACAGTCATATAGGATGTCATTTGTGACTTTGATAAGGGCCATTTCAGTACCGTGGCTGTGACAGAAACCTGATTGAGAGATAAAAAAAAGAAAGACTTGCATTTATATAGCGCCTTTCACGACCACCAGACGTCTCAAAGCACTTTACAGTCAATGAAGTACTTTTGAAGTCGAGTCACTGTTGTAATGTGGAAAACGCGGCAGCCAATTTGCGTACAGCTAAGGTCCCACAAACAGCAATGTGATAATGACCAGATAATCTGTTTTTGTGATGTTGGTTAAGGGATAAATATTGGCCAGGACACCGGGGATAACTCCCCTACTCTTCTTTGAAATAGTGCCATGGGATCTTTTACATCCACCTGAGAGAGCAGATGGGAAAGTGGTGCAAAGAAATAATTTTATGTGCCTCCACATATCAATGTAAACTTAACAGTGCAACATTACCTAACACACCACGTGCATACCCTTGTGCATCTAGAATTCTTTCATCTTCCTCTTCCTCTTCCTACCACTTCTACGTCTTGCAACCTCTGTGGCTTCAGCAGAGGTAGAGGCAGACTGCTCACTTCCCTGCTCTGACTGCTGAGATGCTTTTGCATGACGTCCTCTGGGTTTTGAAACCCATCAGGGCCCTGCCAAAGACTGCTCCTCCTGCACCTGTGCAGGGGCAGACTCGGCCATCGGGACAGGCGGCAGCATGTGGGGCTCTGACTGAGGTGGGGGGTGGGGTCAATGGGGGAGTAATGGAAGTGCTTTGAGCAGAGTCCCACTTCTATGTCCCCCTTCACCATCATCCCTCACATAGCCCACCCGCACATCCCTACTAGCAAGGAGCTGGAGAGCACTTTGCTGTACATCAGTGGGGTGATGAACGGCCAAGTCTAGGTTTCTATCCATCCTTGTTAAGGTGGCATTCAGAGTGTGCAAGCTGTTGGTGAGAGCAAGCATGCACTCATTTGAATGCCATGTTTGATGCTCCATGTAGGTGGCCACCCTTTCCATGGACAAACACATCATAGCCATTGCCTGTGACATCATGCCAGTCATGCTGGAGATGGACTCCGCCATTCTCTCTGCAAGTGAGCACATTGCGGCTGGAAATCCTGCCAGAGCCTCACACATTGTTGCTCCTCCAGAATCATCCTCTTTGTCAACGGCCCCTGAGATTCTTCGTCCAGCTGAGCAGAGCTTGGAGCATCCTGCACCCTCTGATGAGGACTCTCCACTGCTGTCCCTGTCTGCACCATTTGCTGTTGCTCACATGTGATGTGTGAGACACCAGATGACAACACAACTATCTGACTTACTGGTCCCACCAATGTGTGTGTATCTGCGCTGGTGCTTGGTGTGCATGTGTCCTGTGATGGTGCACCCTCAGAGGCAGCGACCTCCTCTGAGGAGACTTCTTCCTCCTTTGGCTCGACTGGCTGTGGGACACGTGATGGGCCTGTGGGAGAGTAAGGACATGTATCAGAACTGTCATAATAAGAATGTTTTAAGTTAACATTGTGCACATGATCATATTTCACTGGCTGCTGGCATCAAGTCAACATGAGTGACTGTTGTATGCCATGTGGCTGTGTGATATTTAATTCCGTCACCAGGTAGCTGGGAGCGCCCCATCTCTCCATCTCCCACCGCCATCAATGCGGATACTCCGTATGTCTCAACTGCCTCCTCCTCTGCTGCAGTCAGCATGGCTATGACTGGAGGGCCATCTCCGGTTCTCTGCCTCTCCCGGGTGTTCTCTTCTCCTGCAAGGAGGGAAACAAGAGATCTTTGAGTGAGATTCATGGAATGAGTGTAATGGATGGATGGGCAACATCTGTAGAGGCGACTATGAGGAAGAGGCGTGGCATTGCATTAAGATGAGGCCGAGTGGCAGTGGTGGATGGGCAGATGGGAATGTGAGTAAGTATATAGACAGAGGGATGGATGGGTGCACGTGTAAAGTAGGTTGCTGTGAGGAGTGATGTTCAGGAGTAGACTTGGAAAGGCAGAGTGAGGGCGTTAGGGTGACTCGCACATCAGGATGTAGTTGAATGTGGCATTGTACTCACCTTTCCTGACCTCATGAAGTCATTAAATCTCTTCCTGCACTGTATCCAGGACCTCGCCACCACACTCCTGCTGCTCACTTCTGACGCTATCTCCAGCCATGCCTTCTTGGTGTCTGCGGCTGGCCTCTTCCTCCCATTAGCAGGGAATAGGACCTCCCTGCGGGCCCTAGCTCCTTGCAGCAGGAGGTCCAGGGAGGCATCAGTAAATCGAGGGGCAGCTTTCAGATGCTGAGACTGGATTTTTTGTTCTCCAAGCAAACAAATCTCTCCCACCAATGTCTCTCCAACCTCCACCAACTTTCAACTGTCACCTTTGCATTGCTCTTTTAAGTACCTGAGCTGAATTGGACTCATGCGTGACGTCATCACGCCCGCTCCCATTAATTGGTCAGGAAACCCAGAAGTCAGATGTAAATGCAGGTGTCTTTCATATGTAAGATCTGCTAACATGTTTTGAGCATTGTTTTTTCAGGTTGTTGTTATTGGGGCTTTGCTTTAACATGCTTCAAAAAAGATTTGAGGCTGATTGTAGGGTTCTATGGAACAATGAGTGCTAGTTAGACTGAATGGCATTCCTCATCTGTACTTACCCCTGTCCTTCCCATAGTTTGCTATAATTTTCCTTATGCCTGCTTTGCAATCTGTTTTATTCCGAGTGCTCCAGATTGACCCTAGGGGTATTGTGATAATTGTATCTTAACTGGTTATTGCTGCAGATTAGGTTGTCTTCCTGTTTGGATTTGTAAGGGTTTTTTTATTTGTAATTGCTGTTTTACTGCCTGTACTTCTTCCTAATTTAGTTCTGTAAAACAATTATAAATATTTTTTTAATGTAGAAAATCAAGATTTAATATAGGAATATTGCTGGTTGGTGCTTTGTATACTGGTAAGATAATATACTCTGTATAACGAAAGTAGTTTTCCTCAATATGAATCAACTTCTGATATCTGCAGTTGTTTTTGTAGGGATGCCAGCAAATGAAAGTATGTAATATATTCTCATTGTAAGACTTTGTGGGTTTTAAGTTGTGTTTTGTACTGAATGTTTTCTCTTTAACTTTACAGAAGCCACAGACACCTGGACAAGAACGCAGACTATTGTTCAATAACTTGAAGCAGAATTTCTGTAACTGTCTTTCGCAGAAATGGAATTAAAATGAAGCTGAACAGAAAAAGAAAGGTAAGTCTTCTATTTCATGTAGCTTGGTTACAGTGTTGCATTTTGAGGACCATGGTTCATGTTTGTGAATACATTAATGGTGTTTAGTTATCTATTTCAAGGTAGTTCCTTAGCTCAAGCAGCAAGGACCTCTAACTTGAACATCTTAACTCCATTTTACCAGTGATGATTATCATTCAATTTAGATTCTCACCAGTGAGTTTTGCTAGCTATTGGCTTGTCTGCTGGATGGAGAGCTTATTGTTGTAGGAATGATAGTTCTATGAGTGGTGAAGCAAGAAAGATTAGCAAAACTATGGTTCCTGTAAAGGGTATTTCCTGTCAGCAGACAATGGAATGATACTAATAGTAGAAATGGATTATTATATTCCAATTTTAGACCATTTTTCCTTTCTTTCCTTCCTTCCCACCCCCAGTTAAGAAAGAGGCCCTGTGATATTTAACAATAATTGGCCTGTTCCAGAAAAATATATTAAATCCAGATCCATTGTCAGGTATTGGCACATCAGAGTTATGAATATCTGTGAGGTTATTACAATATGGTGGCTGTCCAATCCAAATTACTAAAATATGTGGATGGCTTGCATAGCCCTGTGTATGTTCCACTCAACATCTTAAATTCTCTCCTGAAATTTAAGTGGATATTCAAGAACTGATGAAACATTGCATTTTGGCTCTGAGCACGTCCTTCCACCGAAACTAGTCCACCACAAAAACGTAGATTGCAGATAAGATTAAACTTGCAACATTGTCTCAGTGGACAAGTTTTGGTGGTATTGATTGAAAAAAGGTGCTTGAATGAGTGTACCATGGCCATGCCCAGTTATTAAGTCATTTTGAAATCAATGCATTGTTTCTGATACAATGGAATTTTGTGATCCAGAAGCTCATTCATTCGTCATTTTACAAAAGCAGCCACAGATATTACTATTTTACTTACAAAGTTGTGTCCTGCTCTGAATTTGGAGAAATGTACTGTTCATATGGACTAGCTCTTACCTGCTTCATTGTGCCTCATTACTGCTAGAATCAAAGTTGTACTTATGATGATGATTCTTGGAACTAATTGGTAAATCTGAACAGTTTGAAGGTCTGAGGAGATCACTGATAAGATTGTTTTTAGAGGCATATTAAAATGCATGCACATTTATTGTCAAATTTTCTCTGTTAATTTAAAATAAATTGTTTGAAATGTAGTCTCGCCCTCTTGTCTGTGTATTGGGAAATTTTCAAAGTATTTAATTAAGATGAAATAGAGTTTGTACAGGTTGCAAATTGATGATTGCCTTTTGTCTTGTTTTTGAATATATGCACCTGGAGAACTAACCAAAAGTTATTTGCATCAAAAATCAGGATAATCATTCAAAACAATGTTTGGGCCTCATCTATGGGGAAAAAATATTTTTAATTTGAATGAGAAACTTAAATACAATCTTTGAATGGGTCTGCAGCAACCTACGTGCAAGATTTTAATCCTGCATGTATGCTTTTGTTTTGAGCTAGATTATGTTTTTAGCTCTATAATTTTACAGTAGAAACTACGCGACTCAGTTTCAAAGGGTCACAGCCTAACCCACGCTAATTCACATTAATGTGCACTAATCCCAGAGTAACTGCTTTTCAAGAAAAACTGGTCGGCTAAGATTATGAAAAGAACTATAGCTGGTTTTTAAGATGCTCAGCACTTTGTGGCTCAGTCATATCTTCAGAGTTCCTGCTCTTCATCAATATGTACAAATTTGCACTGCGCCATTTGTTACGTCAGCTCCTCAAATAAGCGTTTTGTTGTCCTGAATTTCAAGTTAATGAACATGCCAGAGGTGCTGGTACAGGCTAAATAGAACAGGAAACCCCACACCAGATCCAGTTTGTTCACCACTACAACATGCTGGAAAGCTATTGTCTCAATTTCATCTGATATTTCTATTTTGTACATAATTATTCTTTGGCAAAACATTTTCAAAGATTTTACTTGAATGCATAAAATAACAAAAAGCAGTATATATTTCTCACCTGATGGATCGAGAGGTAACCTTCAAGGAGTCACATTATTGATTATTGTTGGTGCTCTGCACATTTAAGAGCTGTACAGAACATGAAAGAATAGTTCAGGTAAGGAGTGAAGCAAATGGATAGGTTGTTGACGTGAAAATTGTATTTACACCAGAAAAACATAATGCATGTTAATGATGGAGAGACATTGAGACAGTCAAGCCAGCCAGAGACAACTATGCCATTCTGCATTTTCCAAGACTGAAGAGTGACATTTTTGGTCTCCTTGTTACACATATACCAGACTCTGAAGCATGCAGTAATATAACTTTATTGGATGCTTGACAACCATGCCTGGCATAGAGGAGTTTACGCTTTAGGATAATTTGGATATTTTGTCCATAATTTACTTTCATATCCCTTGTCTGATGGCTGCAGCCATCTTTTTCATCCATAATGCCAGAGTGAGATTTTTCTACTTGAACCTGCTCAAACTGTGGCCACCCGAGAGATCATCGATGTCATAACTGGTCATGTTCAACAAAGCTTCCTGCAAGAATTTGGTATGGAGGTCACAAGGTCACCATGTACTCTAAGGTGTTCCTGCCCACTTCCTACCTCCTCAGCCCTTGTGACAGTTGCAGCCCTTTCAACCTTGAGTTCAGTGGTTTCAGCCAAGTGTACTCCAACCTACATTTCACAAATGAACTAAAGCCTTGAGGGAAGAACAAGCCTTGTATAGAGTGAAAACATGGGAAGGGGCCACGTGGGCACCCCTCTGATGTTACAAACCTTTTATAGGGGAGATTGTCCTTCTGATTGTTTTTCCCCACCTCCAGAATTATGACCCAGTGCCAGTACTTGAGGTCTGTGGGAGATGCTCCCTTAGAAGAAAGATGAAGCAAATAAGTGATCACTCTTATCACTGGCTGTGGAACTGAATGTGATATTACAGTAATTGAACAGAAAATGCCCGACACATGGTAATTGTAGAAATGTATGGGATTTGTTGTGATTCCTGGGCTGCTCCTGTTAAGCATTTACATTTTTATTTTAAATGTTTGACAGTTTGTTAAAATCTATTTCTAACAGATTACAAGTATGATTTGTACACAATCCATATGGAGAGTAAATTGGTAAATGTACATATATGCTCAGATACATCTCTTGGAATATATGTATGTGAATATGTTTTCTGCAAGCATGTAGTGATTTTATCCTAAGGACACATTTTGATTGGATAAGAAATAGGTTAAGATAGAAACAAAGGCTATGCCGTTGGTCCCAATGTTGTGACTTTTATACAGCAAGCATTAACCGCTTGGTAGCACACAATTGGTAGTGTTTTGCGTGTGTGTGTGTAGGTCCATGAATTATATAAGTGATGTATCAACAACAGGATCTTGTGTTCTATTTATGTGATGGCTAAATAGTGTGATTTCCAAATCTTTTGAAAGAAGGTTCTAAAAGGAAAAACAAAAAAATGAATGAAAACCTCCTTTGTGTTTATGCAGTGTACTGACAGAAATATGACAGCTGTGCACAATCAATCTAGTCAGCTCCAGGACACTCGTGGATTTAATTTACTCACTAAGGAAAAACTGCGATCGTAGTTCCTGCTCAATTTGGAATTCCTAACTTTTAGTCAGTAAGCGGACTTGGCATTATCTTTCTTAGTTATTTTGTAGTAATCTTTGCACATCACTTGTCTGTGATCTATAATCAGTCAGTTGTCTTGGTGATCTCCTCTCTGTGCCTCAGTGGGGCAGTGCAGTGCAGTTCACTTTGTCTATGTCATTGCTGCGAGAAAAGGCTGTATTATCATTCAAAGAAACAGTACTGGATTCGTTTGAATAAAGTAAATGACAAGAATATGATCCTTGTGTACAAATTAAGTGTAAGAAATGCAATGTTGTACATAGTGCAAACAAAAAGGCAATGACTGCCAAAAGGGTGGATTTGGAGGAGTTTTGTGAATGCACAGTCTTGCATCTTTTTCAAGAAAATTGGAATGGAGAATATTGTTTTTATTACTATTGCATTATGTGCTTATTATATTTTCAGAATTGCAGAAAGGGAGGGTGGACAGAGTGCAAAGGGATGGGGTTGGGGGGCAGTCAAACTCAATCAGATTTGGCCAACTTAGCCTCCAGATTTGGACAAGTGGGTGGATAGTTGCTGAGATTAAACCATTGTTCACTTGTCTGCTATAAAATCACAACCAATTTGCTTTAGTATGAGGGTTGAAGTTAACCAAAGACAAGGGGAGAGCTTCCCGAAATCTGAGTTTGCCCAGTCAGTAGTTGAAAGAGTCAGTGAGGCAGACCAGGAAATCCCAAGCTCCAGTTACCAGGTCCAAGTGCAGGAACATTTCCTGCAACTGCAGAAAGTCTGTCCCATTTTAAAAGTTGGACTATCTGCTCTAACTTCTTCTCCAGCCTCCCCCCTCCCGCAGGCCCATTTAAATTAACTGATACCATTGAGATCATGACCCAAAATCAAAGTTTAACCAGTGAACTCACCTTCTCCAGCATTTGCACTAAAGTGTCAGCTGTGGCTCAGTTGGTAGCACTCTCGCCACTCAGAAGGTTGTGGGTTCAAGTCCCACTCCAAGGACATGAGCACTAAAATATTGGCTGAGGGAGTGCTGCACTGTTGGAGGTGCCATCTTTCGGATGAGACATTAAACCGAGGCCCCGTCTGCTCTCTCAGGTGGGCGTAATAGATCCCATGGCACTATTTCGAAGAAGAGCAGGGGAGTTATCCCCAGTGTCCTGGCCAATATTTATCCCTCAGTCAACATAACAAAAACAGATTATCGGGTATTATCACATTGCTGTTTGTGGAAGCTTGCTGTGCGCAATTAGCTGCTGTGTTTCCTACATCACAACAGTAAGTACACTTCGAAAGAACTTCATTGGCTGTAAAGCGCTTTGGGACATCCTGAAGTCGTGAAAGGCACCACACAAATGCAAGTCCTTCTTCTTCTCTGTCCACCCTCCCTTTCCCCTCAGCCCCATTCTGTAGCTGTCGGTTCTTTTAGTCTCATACCTCAGTACCCTCTACAGTTACAGTCTCAGATTTAAAATAGGCTTTTTGGCTGCTCTTTCACACTGTTGCCCTTGACTGACCACTTACGGGTCTTAAAGGGTTAAATTATTAGGACAGGTTGCATTAACTTGGGTTGTATTCCCTTGAATTTCAAAGGTTGAGGGGCGGACTCATTGAGGTGTTTAAGATGGTAAAAGGATTCGACAGAGTAGACACAGAGAAGCTATTTCCTCCGGTGGGGGAATCCAGAGCAATGGGACGCAACTTTAAAACTAGAGCTAGGTCATTCAGGAGTGAAATCAGGAAGCACCTTTTCTCTTGTTGGAGAGGGTCATTGCCTGACACTTGTGTTACATGAATTTTACTTGCCATTGATCAACCCTAGCCTTGATGTTGTCCAGGTCTTGCAGCATGGGTTATCTGCAGAATTGCAATTTGAGCTTAACACTGTGCAATTATCAGCTAACAGCCCACTTCTGACCTTATGATGGAGGCAAGGTCATGGATGAAGCAGCTGAAGATGGTTGGGCCTAGGACACTGCCCTTAGCAACTCCTGCAGCTACGTCCTGGGGCTGAGATGATTGGCCTCCAACAACCACAACCATCTTCCTTTGTACCAGGTATGACTCCAACTACGCCAGAGTTTTTCCTCTGATCCCCATTGACTTCAGTTTTACTAGGACCCCTTGGTGCCACAATTGGTCAAATTCTATCTCGATGTCAATGGTATTCACTCTCACCACACCTCTGGAATTCAGCTCTTGTGTCCATGTTTGCGCTATTGTCGGGTAGATGGCCAGTATTGTAGCTGTACTGGAACAGCTTAGCTATGGGCACAGCTACTTCTGAAGCACAGGTGTTCAGCACTACAGCGGGGATGTTGTCAGGACCCATAGCCTTTGCTTTTCTAAGGGACACAGCCGTTTCTTAACATCATGTGCAGTGAATTGAATTAGCTGAAGATGTATCTGTGATGGTGGGGACCTGAAGAGGAGGCCAAGAAGGGTCATCCACTCAGCACTTCTGTCTGAAGATGGTTGCAAACACTTCAATCTTACCTTTTGCACTCATAGGTCGAACTCCGCCATGGATGGCATATTCATGGAGCCTCCTCCCTCCGTTGTCCACCACCATTCACGACTGGATGTGGCAGAGCTATGACCTGATATGTTGACTGTGGCATTGCTTAGCTCTGTGTATAGCATGCTGCTTCCACTGTTGAGCATGCATGTAGCCCTGTGTTGTACTTTCACCAGGTTGGCACCTCATTCTCAGGTACGCCTGGTGCTACTCTAGGCATGTTGTTCTACATTCCTCATTGAACCAGGGTTGGTCACCTGGCTTGATGGTGATGGAGGAGTGAGGGCTATGCTGGGCCATGAGGTTACAGATTGTGATAGAATACAATTCTGCTGCTGCTGATGGACCACAGCGCGTCACAGATACCCAGTTTTGAGCTGCTAGATCTGCTTTGAGTGTTCTTGATCTGTTCCATTTAGCACAATGACAGTGCCACAGGACATGATGGAGGGTGTCCTCAGTGTGAAGAAAGGACTTGGTTTCCACAAGGACTGTGCGGGGGCCACTCCTACCAATGCTGTCATAGATTAGTGAGGGCAAGGTCAAGTAGGTTATTCTTGGCCCCCTCACCACTTGCTACAAGACCGGTCTGGCAGCTATGTCCTTCAGCACTTGGGCAGCTGAGTTACTACTGAACCACTTTTGGTGATAGGCATTGAAGTCCCCCATTCAGAGTACATTCTGTGCTCTTGCAACCTTCACTGCTTCCTCTTATGTGATGTTCAGCATGGAGGAGTACTGATACAACAGCTGAGCAAAGGTGGTAGATGATAATCAGCAGGAGGTTTCCTTGCCCATTGCTGACCTGAAGCCATCAGACTTCATGGTTGACCTCAAATAACGCCCCCCTGATCCCCCACTGAGCTGCAGTATCAAATCACTGAATGTTTGATTATATTTATCTAAAGGGAAATTGTCTTGATGGGGGGCGGGGGGGTGAGTGGGAGTATTTAATAAACTATTTTTCTGGAGGGATGAAGCAGGTAGGAGAGCTGTGTTATTTTCTTCACGACTAAAGAATTTGCAGGAGGGAGGGCTTTTGGAATCCTGGGACATTCGGACCAGTTCTAGGGGAGGTGGGAACTGTACAGGTCGGACGGGTTGCACCTCAACAGAGCTGGGACCAATATCCTCGTGGGGTGGTTTGCTAGTGCTATTGGGGAGGGTTTAAACTAATTTGGCAGAGGATTTGCACCAGGATGTAGCATTAGAAAGAGACAGATAGCACTAGAGTAAGAAATAGTATGGTATTAGGTGGGGTCAGACTAAGAGAGAATACAAGAAGGTCTAAGATAGGTTTACAGTGCATGTGTGTAAACGCACCAAGCGTGGTAAATAAGGTTGGTGAGCTGCAGGCACAAATAGCCACATGGGAATATGATGTCATGGAGATAACGGAGACCTGGATCAAAAAAGGGCAGGATTGGGTACTAAATATTCCTGGATATAAGGTGTTCAGTTTCGGGAAGGAAAGAAAGGAGATGGGGTGGCAGTATTGGTTAAGGAGAATGTTACAGTGCTGGAGAGAGAAGATGTCCTGGAGGGGTTAAGGACAGAATCTATTTGGTGAGAGTTAAGAAACAATAGAGGTGCCATTACACTACTAAGTTTATTCTATAGGCCACCAACTAGTGGGAAAGATATAGAGGAGCAAATTTGCAGGGAAATTACAGAGAGGTGCAAGAACTATGGAGTAGCAATAATGGGGGAAGACTTTCTGAAGTGTGTTCAGGAGAACTTTCTTGATCAGTACGTTTCCGGCCCAACGAGGAAGGAGGCATTGATGGATCTGGTTCTGGGGAATGAGGTGGGTCAAGTGGAGCAAGTGTCAGTAGGGGAACATTTAGGGAACAGTGATCATTGTATCATAAGGTTTAGATTAGCTATGGAAAAGGACAAGGAGCAATCTAGAGTAAAAATACTTAATTGGAGGAGGGCCAATTTCAGTGGGTTGAGACCGGATCTGGCCCGGGTAAATTGGAATCAAAGATTGGCAGGCATAACTGTAATCGAATAATGGGCTGCCTTTAAAGAGGAGATGATTCGGGTACTGTCAAGGAACATTCCCACGAGGGGGAAAAGTAGGGCAACCAAAGCCAAAGCTCCCTGGATGACAAAAGAGATAGTGAGTAAGATGAAGCAGAAAAAGGGGGCATATGACAGATGTCAGATTGAGCATACAAGTGAGAACCAGGCTGAGTATAGAAAGTTCAGAGGGGAAGTGAAAAAGGAAATAAGAGGAGCAAAGAGAGATTATGAGAATAGACTGGCAGCTAACATAAAAGGGAATCCAAAAGTCTTCTATAGGCATATAAATAGTAAACAGGTAGTAAGAGGAGGGGTGGAGCCAATTAGGGACCAAAAAGGAGACCTACACATGGGGGCAGAGGGTATGGCTGAGGTACTAAATGAGTACTTTGCATCTGTCTTTACCAAGGAAGAAGATGCTGCCAAAGTCATAGTGAAAGAGGAGGTAGAGGAGATACTGGATGGCCAAAAAATGATAAAGAGGAGGTGCTAGAAAGGCTGGCTGTACTTAAAGTAGAAAAGTCACCAAGACCGGATGGGATGCCTCCTAGGATGCTGAGAGAAGTAAAGGTGGAAATTGCGGAGGTGCTGGCCATAATCTTCCAATCCTCCTTAGACACGGGTGTGGTGCCAGAGGACTGGAGAATTGCAAATATTACACCCTTGTTCAAAAAAGGGTGTAAGGATAAACCCAGCAACTGCAGGCCAGTCAGTTTGACCTCGGTGGTGGGGAAGCTATTAGAAATGATTATCCGGGACAAAATTAATAGTCGCTTGGACAAGTGTGGATTAATTAAGGAAAGCCAGTACAGATTTGTTAAAGGCAAATCGTGTTTAACTAACTTGATTGAGTTTTTCATGAGGCAACAGAGAGGGTTGATGAGGGCAATACGGTTGACGTGGTGTACATGGACTTCCAAAAGGTGTTTGATAAAGTGCCACATAATAGGTATGCCAGCAAAGTTGAAGCCCATGGACTAAAAGGGACGGTGGCAGCAGCATGGATACGAAATTGGTTAAGTGACAGGAAACAGAGAGTAGTGGTGAACGGTTGTTTTTCAGTCTGGAGGAAGTGGTGTTCCCCAGGGGTCGGTACTAGGATCACTGCTTTTCTTGATATATATATTATGGACTTGGACTTGGGTGTCCAGGGCACAATTTCAAAATTTGCAGATAACACAAAACTTGGAAGTATAATGAACAGTGAGGAGGATAGTGATAGACTTCAAGAGGACATAGACAGGCTGGTGGAATGGGCAGACACGTGGCAGATGAAATTTAACGCAGAAAAGTGCAAAGTGATAAATTTTGGTAGGAAGAATGAGGAGAGGCAATATAAACTAAAGGGTACAATTCTAAAGGGGGTGCAGGAACAGAGAGTCCTGGGGATATATGTGCAATACGTGCACAAATCATTGAAGGTGGCAGGGCAGGTTGAGAAAGCGGTTAAAAATGCATACAGGATCCTGGGCTTTATAAATAGAGGCATAGTTACAAAAGCAAGGAAATTGTGATGAACCTTTATAAAACACTGGTTCGGCCTCAACTGGAGTATTGTGTCCAATTCTGGGCACCGCACTTTAGGAAGGATGTCAAGGTCTTAGAGAAGGTGCAGAAAAGATTTACAAGAATAGTTCCAGGGATGAGGGACTTCAGTTACGTGGATAGACTGGAGAAGCTGGGGTTGTTCTCCTTAGAGCAGAGAAGGTTGAGAGGAGATTTGATAGAAATGTTCAAAATCATGAGGGGTCTAGATAGAGAGAAACTGTTCCCATTGGCGGAAGGGTCGAGAACCAGAGGACACAGATTTAAGGTGATTGGCAGAAGAACCAAAGGCGACATGAGGAAAAACTTTTTTACGCAGCGGGTGGTTATGATCCAGAATGTGCTGTCTGAAAGGGCGGTGGGGTTAGATTCAATCATAGTTTTCAAAAGGGAATTGGATAAGTACCTGAAGGAAAAAAATTTGCAGGGCTACAGGAATAGGGCAGGGGAGTGGGACTAGCTGAAGTGCTCTTGCAGAGAGCCGGCACGGGCTCAACGGGCTGAATGACCTCCTTCTGTGCTGGAACCATTCTATGATTCTATATGCATTCTAAAATACACGAGTCTTGGTATTAAAATCGGTTACAGCATCTCTGGATCAGCAAAGAGAAAAATCAGTCAATCTGGGAAAAACTTGAACCGTCTCGACAAAAATTGGACTGAGGCTGTACTCTTAATATAGGTCCCTTAATGGCCATCACAGAAAAAAGTCTTCCATCTCTTCTGTCTTTGCTGGGTTCAAATCCAGGTCACAGAAGGGAAGCAGCCTTTAATCCAGTGAACTGCACTTTACTAAATCTGTCTGTCTTAACCTTTAAATCCTCTATATTATTTTGTCAAAGATTTCAGGTCATTTGAATTACTATTGGAATGCCAGTAACTATTTCCAGCAGCGACTGTTTTTTGACATTCTGCAACGTGTTACAAGGCAATGTCAGCAGTGTGCTGGTGATGTACTTCAGTGGGATCCTGACATTGGTCTGTGATTCAAACTTTGATTCACTGACCGGAAAAGAAGTAAACAATGTTGCAGAAATAGAACTGGATGTTTCTGCATAAATGCCTAAAACTCTGTTAAGATGTTTGTTTCATATGGTGTTACAGTTTCTGAATAATAATGGTACTTTACTGCATGTGCTAGTACTTACTTTGTGATGTGGAGACAGCAGTGTCAAGTTATACTGCTGATTCCACTCCACCTTGCTTCTTGGTCAGGTAAGTGGAGCTCTGTGTATGTGAAGAACTCCACTCACCAATGTCCAAATGCTGGACAAGTAAGTGAAGAACAGTTATAATTGAGTTGATCTCGCATCCATTTGGTGCTTTACTCCTAAATTACGGCGCAGGTTTTGCATTGATGTGACAAATTGAACTGTATCAGTGAAAAAAGCTGTAGAATAACCAGGCCTTTGAATGACTCCATCTGAATTTTACATCAAAGCCTGATGCATTAGGATTTTTTTTAATGTTAAGAGTGATATCAGTCAGGAAATGCCTTGCACTGACTCCTTTCATTTGTCTAACTCTGCCTTCCAACCAGCTTTAAAAAACATACTGGCCCAAAAATTCATCCCAGTGCGCGACTCGCGTATTCCCTCTGCAATTGCCGGTTTTCTGCATGCCCTGCGCATGCGCTGAAAACCGGCAATTGCTCTTTTGAAAAGGGGGCGGTTCCTCGGTGCATCGCGTGCGCGCTACAGGCTGCGCGCACGCTGTGCACTTCATGCTTTGGACGCGCAGGTAAGTACGGAAGATTTTAGAAATGGAAAAAGGAGGAGTAAGACCCACTTTTAACAAGGTAAGTAGGGAATTAAGTATTTTTTTGAATTTTTTTTAACAGGTATATCTTTTTTAGAGACTTTAAAGACAGGTAAGTTTATTTTTATAACTTTTTAAAAGATTTTAAATTTTTTCAAAAATTTAATTTTTTATTTAAAATGGTTAATTTATTTAACTATACTTATTTTATTAATGTGATGGTTTTTTTTTTAATTTAATTGAGGTTTAGCTGTTATTTTGGGGGGGTGTAAGATTCATAGATTTCACAGCACGTATGTGAAACTTATGAATGGAAGATGGTGTGCTGCCATTGGCTCTAACTGAGTCACGTGATCCCACAGCTCGCACGAATTCACTACGCCGGTGGGATACGCAAGCACTGCCCGGCTGATGTCTGGAACATCAAGTTCGTGCGAGCTGGATCTGAAAAAGCACAAGCGAGGTGAGAGATCGCGGGGAAGGCTTACCCCCGCGGGAACAGAGCGAGATCAATTTCTGGGCCACTATACATGCTGTGAGTGACAGAAAAAAGGTGCAATGTCAGACTGGGCATGCTCCTGCAAATTGTGTTTCTTTTGCAAATTTCCAACGTAACAGAACAAATTTGTAATTTTGAAGGGCAAGTGCCCTTTAAAAAAAGAAATCCACTGAACTTGAATTTTGCTGGCAGGGGTGGGACTGTGGGTTCCTTCTGATTTGGTGGCAGTTTTGTCAATCAGGGTAAGTTTCCTCCCATCAGCACAGCCTGTAGGTGTTTTTATCAAATTTCCCTGGCATACCTACTATCACAAAACCAGGCCCTGAACACTCCTCCCTAAGGTGGGGCAAGCTACCACCCATCTCGAAGCTGGTACACCTTATCTTGCTCTGCATACTGGCCTTCAATATTTTACTGGTTCTTAAATGAGCATGGGAAATGGCCTCTCCTAGCATAGGGAGAGCCTGCCTCTGGCACTCTCTTCTCCTCCCAACCTTTGGAAAAATCAAGCAGTTTATTGTGAGGGACTTGTCAAAATTGGGACATTTGTGGAGGTTGACAACAGTTTGTTGATTTTTATCATTCTAATTGATGAGACTTGCAGAAGAGTGCTTGAGGGTCTGGGGTGTGGAGTTGCTGATTCAATTTAACCTTCTGGCACCTTGTGGGGTTTAATTTTGTAACAATGAGGCGCATCAACCAGCGGCACCAGCACGCGAGCACATTGCTGCCCGGGATGCAAGGGACGCACTCATCTTGGCCAGATTTGGTTAGCCTGCACAATCAAACACTTTTGCCTCGCACCTTCTTAGCAGAGCGGATTGCTATCAATCTGACCTCCATACTGACGATTGCAAGTCGCCCTAAGGCCTCAATGTGGAAGTCCCATTTTCAAAATGACACAGGCCACAACTTCATCAGTTTGCCATCAAATTTGTTTGTCATCACAATTCACGGATGGCTTTCAAAAATAAACACAACAGAACACCCAAGTGACTACCCTTGTGACTACTTGTGCTTTATCTTCCTCTTACGCGTGCTCCTATGTGGTGCTTCCCCTGTGGCTTCAGCAGATGTGGAGGCCCCTTGCTCACTTTCTTGCTGCTCCTGTCTCAACACCTTTGGCGGCCGTCCTCTGGGGTTGCGAACCTGTGAGGGCTCGGCAACAGTCTACTGCTCCTGCGGCTGTGCAGGGGCTGATACGACCATCTCAGTTGGGTGAGGACTCTGGTGGGGCTCTGACCGAGGGCTTTGCAGTGGCATGGTCGTGTGAGCGCTTGGAGAGGAGCCCCCACTTCCATGTTCTCTGCCACCAACATCCCTCTCATGGGTCAGCCCCACTTCAGAGCTAGCAAGTGGCTTGACAGCACCTTGCTGCACTTCAGGGGGGCCATGAGGACCCATTTCTGCACTGGAAGTCCTACTCCAGAGGACTTCCATGAAGGTCTGGTTTCTATGCTCAATAGCTGACCATCGCTCCTCAAGAGATTTCAGTCTATTCTGAACAATGACCATGTTTTCAATACCCTGGCGACTAAGCTCCTCCATAGCCGTAGCCATCCTCTCCTCTACCATAGCCATCCTCTCCTCTACGGGAGCCAGCCTTACCACGGAGGTAGCCATCCTTTCCACGGAGGTTGCCATCCTTTCTGTGGTGATGCGTTCATGCGCCAATGCCTCCACAAAGGCTCTGCTCATGTTCGCGATGGACTCTTCCATTCACTCCACATTCGCAGCAATCCTGGAGACAAAACCTGCCAGAGACTCCTGCACCTCTTCCTGGAGTTCCAGCACCGCTCTCGTTCTGGATGGACCCGGAGGCACAGGATCGACATGCAGCTGAGCCGAGCTGGGAGAGTCCTGCGCCCTCCAATGAGGACTCTCCACTGTTGTCCCTGTCTCCACCATCTGCTGATGCTCACTTGTGATCTGTGATACACCAGGTGCCAACACCACTCTATCTCGCGAAGGTCCCACTGAGGTGTGAGTGTCTGCGTTGGTGCTGGGTATGCTGAATTCTGCTGATGCTGCGCCCTCAGAGGTTGCAGCTTCCTCTGAGGAGTCTTCATGCTCAGGCTGTTCCTCCTGGACAGTGGGGACGGGGGCTCTCGATGGTCCTGTGGGGGAGTAAAGGAAAGAATTAGAGATGTGAGATAAACGTTGCATGCACATTGAATCGTGCAGATGATCATAAGTCAATCTGTTAGAGCATCAGAATCATCATCTGTCACTCATGCATTGTCAATGAGAGAGATGCAAAACTATTCCGTCACCAGCTTGCTGTGAAGCGCCCGTCTGTCCGTCCCCCACTTGCGCATCGTCCTCCACTCCCACGATCTCCAGGGCAGCCTCCTCTGTATTGGTGAGCTGGGCTACTGAGGGTGGCCCTCCTCCTGTTCTCGCCCTTTCCCTCTTATTGTGGGCTCTCTTTTCCTGCAATGAGGGAGACAAGTGGAGCTTGAGTGAGAATGAAGGAGTGAGTGTAGAGAATCCATAGCAGAGATGCTTAGAAGGAGACAAAGATGGAGTGAGATGCCAAGACCAAGTGCCCTTCCTGTGTGTTGTAAGTTGTTGGCATTGCATCACAGTGACAGGGAGTGTGAGGGCTGCATAGTTGAATAGTTCAGTGAATGTGAACATAGAGAGAGAGGGAATGGGTAAGGGTGCAGGGATGTAAGGGTGAAGTGGGATGTGCAGGAGGAGGTTGACAAAGCAGAGTGCTGGTGATGAGAGGCAATGGGGATCAGATTGAGGGTGATGGCAATGTAATACTCACTTTTCCTGTGCGGAGCAGGTCATGAAACCTCTTTCGGCATTGCAGCCAGGTTCTGCTGTACATAGAAATAGCATTGACCTCCTGTGCCACTTGCAGCCACATAGCTTTAGTCTGTTGTGGAGGCTTTTTCCTGCCTGAGGAAGGAAAGAGCACCTCCTTGTTTGCTCTTGCTCCCTCCACCAGAGCTTGGAGGGAGGCCTCATCAAATCTAGGTGCACACTTTGGTCTAGAGCTGGACATACTTGCAGAAGGAATCACTCAGAACAATGGTCACAAAGTTGAAAGGCTGAAAAAGAAGCAAGACTGCTTGCAGGCCTTAAATCCAGCAGCATTGATGACATCATTGGAGGTGAGTTTCTGTATGAAAAGGCTCATTAGGCCAGGGGTTCCCACACATTGGAAATCAAGTGCCCAATTAGGGCAAAATCGCACTTTTTTCCCACTTTACATCGGAATCGGGATCCTGAAACGATGACCACCTGACACGCCCCCAGCCCGCCCGCAATGACAAAATCCAGCCCACGGACTTGAAAATGTAAGAGTTTATTTAGCTTGTGTGCCATATTGTTTACTCGCGCTCTAATTTAGAAAATTATGTTGCTGGGAAGGTGAGATTGTATGAAGCAGAACATTGGGCATCAAAAGCCAAACTACAAAGTGGTATAAGTGGTAATGGGAGAGTTTGTAAATTTTTTCACAACACTTTCCTGTCTCCATTATGCCTCTTTGTCATGCTATTACTTATTAACCACCTGAGTCCTCCAACTTTGGCCTCCCAGTGTGTACCCAAGATAGGTGATGATATTGTGCTGTTCTCCACAGTACCATCTTTTTGAGCTCCTAAATTTAGGTCACAGGTGTGATGACTCACCACCCCCCACCCGCCACCTTACTGCAAACTAGTCCCCAACCACTTCTGGTAACCAGCATTCAGGCTCTAGAGCAGACTTTGCACTTTTAACTTTGTATTGGCATTTTCTTGGGTTGGGAGGGATGGGACGTGGTCCTGGGTCTCGAAGATTGAGGTCGGGTAGGGGGCATGGAAGTGGCTGTAACTTTGCAGTAGCATTTTTTCACCAATTCTTCCCAGTGCTGGGGAAATCGTTTGAAGAAATCCAACCCACTTCTGCTGTAACCAGACTCTGAGTCAATCTTAAGGCTGACTTTTTTCATGGTTGGAAGAATAAATCCATTTATAATGGAGAAGCTGGTTATAATCGGAATATTGGCAGCAAGGCAGAAGGCAGAACTGGAGTTGGTGATATGGGGCGAGTGGGTCAATACTTCTTCCCAACAGTGGGGAAACCTGTATTTAAAACAAATAACTCCGTATTTATTTAATATAGGTCTCCCTAGTCCTTGCTCGGGAAATTTTTTATATATAAAAAAATCCCTCCTTCTCCTTTGTTCCCATTTCCTCGCCCCATTCCCAGTGCGCCAACATTCTCCAACTTTTCTCCAGGTTCTCCCAAACCAAACCTCCAAACCAGCTTCCCCATCCATCCAACAGCATCAGCCCACACAGCCCCCCTCTCAACTCCCCAGTACTACTTTATGCAGATTTGATAAGCTATCTCCTATCTAACTGCAACATCTTCCTTGCTACCTAGCTTTGTGCCCTGGATTTTTTTTTGAAAGATAAAATTAATTATTGTTAAATGACCCTTTAATAGTAATCAAGGAGATTGATTTACAGTTTACGTGCAAATATTTGCACATAATTTAGAATTTGAAACCAAAAATGTTACCAAAACACCAGCAACACCCTGTAGTAAAATGTAATTTCACTTATTCAATCACTGTAAATCCACGGCCCTTAAAATATATTGGGGGTGAAATTCAGTGTCGCCCCATTTGGGGCACAATTATCGGCCGGGCGCAAAGATTAGCGCCTGGCGCTAATTATCGCCACCGACTGCAAACTTGATTTTTATCGCCCCTGGAGGGGATTGGAGCGCTAAATCAGGCGCTTCACACCTGTCTTAAGGCGCAAAGGCCGAGGAGCGAGGCGCTACCTCAGAGCGCTGGCGAAGCTCATGTGATGTCAGTCAGCAATGGAACACACACACAATGGCACGGGCCTGTTCTTAAAGGGGATGGTTGATCTTGCTTTCCATCCACATCCTGCTCATTGCAGCCTTGAATCTCAGCCTGGAGAGACCTGCACATCAAATCTGCTGGAAAGAACAATGGAGAGTACCAGGGAAAGAGCTCAGAGTGCAGCCCCCACAGTCTCTTCTAAATCGATACAAGGAAGGGCAAATCAAAATGAACCTGCAAAGTGCTGCTCAGTACCCAAAACTCCTTCACACAGCGTTGAATCTCTCCAGAAGTCTCTCTCTCTCTCTCTCTCTCAGAATGCATGGTTCAAAAATGTCACCAACAATAAAAAGCAGGAAGCGGTCGCCTTTAAATAGTGCTCCCCCTTTCCCTTCATGACTGCAAAACGCTCCCCTCAACCTGTCATTGCTAGCGTCAGGCGGTAAGGCAGGGGGCGCCACTCAATATCGTTGCACACTCGACTGACGTCACGATCTGCCGGCGCAGGAGATCGTGGCGGTAGTGTTTAGCGCCACCGCAAAATGTCTAGTTAATTTCGCGAGCGGCGCAAACTTCGCCGCGCCTGGGCGCTAGATGCTTTGCACCCCATTAGCGCCCTCTTAAGGCGCTAACGGGAGGCACAACCAACTGAATTTTTCCCCCATTCTGTGTTGCATCACTTTGAAGGGCATTGCTTCCAACTCAGTGTGAGCAACGCCATAGAGGATCACTTAGTAAGATTAAAATATAATTTTAAAAATGAGGATTAGAGGAAGAACTTGTGGGTTAGCATATTGTTCAGTCATCGCTGGAGGCTGGATTTGATAGTCTGAGGTTGGGAGTTTATTTGTCTATCTCTCTGTCTCATAAAATGCTAGGGTTGATTTGTTCTCTGGCCTGCTTCCTAATTGCACCCAAAAATGAGTGCTAATGCTTTGCTCTCATTTTGTTCCTGAATAGCACTGCACAAAAATATCCTTTTTGAGTGGTTGCACCAGAAGAGAGTGCAGCACTGTAAATTACATACAAATAAATGTCACAGGTCTTTGCACCCAGCTTTTCTGTTCGAGCACCAGGTGCAGACTGTGGCGTGACTGTCTCCATAAAACCCTGGTGCGACTGATTCCTGTGCTGGCATTTGGACACACGGGCCTAGAAAACGGGCGGGCTGAGGTTAACTTCCGCCTGTAGAAAGAGCGCAGGCAGCACTATTATTTTGGTGCTGCCTGCTGATTTAAATGAGCGCAGCGCAGAACTTCCCATGCAACGCTTTCTTTCAGACAATAAGATTAGCAGGAGGCCGAAGGTCGGGTTTAAAGTATATGTGTGACGTTATCAGGAAATTGAGATTTATGAAAGTGAAGTGCAATGTTTCCGGTTATGTTTCTCGTATTCTGTAGATTGACAGGGAAGGTATGCAAGATATACAAAGCCTAATAATACACTAATCTGTCAGATTTTAAAGAATGCAACCTGCAGTTTAGCTGAATTCTATGTTTAATTCAACTGCTGACACTCTCAAATATTTAGCTGGCTAATTTGTCAAGTACAATTATAAATCACGAAAGTCATCATTAACTGATTAAATGACTGATTCCGCCCAAATTGCATTCTAGCAGTTTGAGGCTCCAAATACCTGAAGTTATGAAAACTCATGCTACATGTGTCATAAAATTTCTGATTACACCCTCTAGTGCAAACAATGTCAAAATTATTTGAAACAGTGATCAGTGAGGAATGCAAACCTATCCCAGAGCCTGGGTTCGGTGGGGCTGCACATACTTTGTATAGTTATTGAAGACTTCTGAGAGTTCTATAGATCTCCGCCGCTTTCTCCCAGGTCTACACGCTGGCAACGGCTGCACGCATGGGTGCTTTGGAGAGGGCGGTAGAAGGAGCACCGACGTCCAACATCGCTCAACGTGCATCAGTTCACGCCGATTGACACACGTTCCTGATCATTAAAATATTTGAGGTGAGCGCAGGGAACGGCAGCGCTGCCGACCTGCCCAATATGGCGGCCGTCACGTTCCGTGCCGGAAGTGGGCGGAAGCGAGGTGGCCACCTTTTTTCTTCAAAACCGGTCTTAACGGCCGGCGCTAAAGGTTCCAATTTCTAGGCCTAGATCTATTAATATGTTCGGCCACTAGACCATAAGTATTGAGACTTTGGAAAATTACTTTCCAGTTCATTTTGCTGCAGCTGAAATGTCTGCAAATGTTGTAGTAGTGCTCCGATTACTGAAGGTGGCTATTTCATTGATTCCGAAACCCCAGTAGAAAAAAAATTCTACTGGATGTCTCCAGTAGAAAAGGGTCTGGTAGCCCTATTTTTAACATGAGTCAGGCATCAAAACACCACTGTCGTTGCTTTCATGGTGGACCTTGCAGTTTATTAGATTCTCCATAGAACCTGGAAATGAAGTGAATGAGCTGGCCCATGCCCACAGGTGCAAGGAGTAATTGATGGAACTTATGTAGCATTGAAAGCTGCATATGTCAAACCATTCA
Source organism: Squalus acanthias (assembly GCA_030390025.1). Classification (NCBI taxonomy): domain Eukaryota; kingdom Metazoa; phylum Chordata; class Chondrichthyes; order Squaliformes; family Squalidae; genus Squalus; species Squalus acanthias. The sequence continues at coordinate 58,139,472 of CM059431.1, read as the reverse complement.
AATTCATGTACAGGAAAGGATTTCATTCAGTTAATGTGCAGCTAGTGTGTGAAGCCAATCACTTTATCTTGCATGTTAATGCCTGCTATCTTAAAAGCTGTCCTAAAGCTTCATCAAACTCCAATTCACCGTGCTAACTGTAATGACTCAAAGCCATGCATTAGGATGGTTTTTTTTGCGATCGAGGTTATCACCTGCAGTACTCCAGCATGGCATCCACAGACCGAGGAGGCAGAACAAATACAATGATGCCTATAGGACTGCAAGTGCTGTGATACAGAAGGCCATTGGCGTTTCAAAGTCTTGTTTTAGGTGCTTGGTTAAAACTGGTGGAGCCCTTCAGTACAGGCCAGCAAGGCTCTCCAGAATCATTGGGGGAAATTTTAACATGGGTGAGTGGGTGCAAGTGGGGGCTTAAATGGGCAAAAATTCCGAGCGCGTCGGGAAGCCGGCTCGAACCCGCCAGCTTCTGGGTTTTACTGAGGCGGGACAAGGGGGGGTGGGTGGGCGCAGCCAACCCACTCCCAGGAGGCGGGTTGACATTTTAAATATGTTACTGAGGCTGGAAGCCTTGGATTTAACCTGTTTTGCAGGTTTTACTGTGGCCGGCCTGGTTTCCCGGGCCTCGGGGAAACTCCACTGGATAAAACCCCACAGCATGAGAGGAAACCCAGACTTCTGGGTTTCCCGTCCACAACCCGCCCCAGTAAATATTCAGTCTATTGTATCTTGCTGCATCCTATATAGTTGCTATGGAGAAAAGGTTGCTACTTCGTGAAGCTGAAGTGATAATGAAGAAGATGAGAGAAGGCCCTCCAGTCCACATTAGGAGGAGAGTGCACAGGAAGAAGAGGTGGAGTAGGAGAAAGGAGGCAGCAATATGTAGCCGAGTGCTTTTAGAATATAAACATTTAGAAACTTAATATTTCCCCGTACTCACTTGTTCTTCCACACACACCCAAATGCCTCATCATGAACTGTATTCCCAAAGGGCTTTGTACCTTGCCTACATAATACAGTCACATTTTTCCATGTCATCATCCAAGTCCACTAAGCTGCAATCATTAAATTAATTCTGATGTCTAAGTGGTCAAAAAAATTATTTTCTGGAGCAAATTTCATCTAAAGCTTTCAATTTATAAATTTTCCATGTTAATAGTAGCACTGCTTAACTGTCCATTACTGGTCTTGCTTAGTCATGTAGCTTGCTATATTCCTGAACTGGCTTGCTATATTCTTGAACTCACTTACTGTCCAATTATCTGCTGTATTTAGCAGAGCACTTTGAGTGGGCTGCTGCGTTCATCTGATATACGTAGGGCAGCCTCATTGTGTCACCTTTTGTGTTGTACTGATGTGAGTGAAGGGATGTAATAAAATAATTTGTGCATGAACACCTCTTAAAAGCAAGGGTTATCAAAAGTTCAACTATCTATTTTTGGCTTAGTTAAATCAAATTCATTTTGGCACCTTCTTGTGTTATGCATGAGTTGGTATTCTGATGGAATCCGAACACCTTTTATCAAAGAAGAAATACATTTTTCATAAGAAGAGCTGGAGTAGATGTGTGTACTTTTGGCAAACAATTTGACAGGTAAATAGGCCTGTTGAAAGGTTCTTAAAAATAACCGTAGTCACACGGGACCCTGCAAGGCCTCGTATAGTACCTTGCTCTTTTTCAAATTTCTTAAATATACATAATTAAAATCTGCAGTTACCCCTGGTGCCATTCAGATTTGCTAAAGAATTCTGCACAAGGTTAGGAAAAACGTTACGCTGAAAGTTAAGTTTATATCATACGTGTGGGTTAGAAAGTAGCTTCTCGATGCCAGAGGGAATTGGGTTTTCTTGGGATATTAACTTTGAGAACCGGGTGGGTGGAGACTCGGCAGAGTGCGATCCAGAGTTGGCTTCTGTATAAGATTGCCACTTTTGCATTGGTTTTTGGGCAGATGTGAGAGAATATCCAGGCCGTGTTTCCAACAAAGCACTCCAACCATCCATATTTCCTGCTCTCTTAAATCATTCTTTGTAGTGTAAGTAAGTGATATGTATTCCTTTAAGTATCCATTGAATATTTTTTCCTTTCAATTAACAGCCATGCCAGTTTATTAACCGTAACCTGCACTAAACATCATCCATTGATGCTTTTAGCAGCCTTCAAAATTCTGCGTGTGATATTGTTTTCTTATTTAAAGTTGTTTACACAGATTGTGAGCAGTAGCTATTCAGGAATTGATTCCAGCTGCCCAACTTAAATCATTCTTATTTATCGTTAATATTTTGCTGCTGGCTGCCATTTTGCTGGTGCTTCAGTTCCATGAGTCTTCACCTTCACTGCCACCATCTTATACAGTACCAAACTACATTTGTAAGTTGAAATATTAGGTGGTAAATTGCAAGGTTCCACTCCTACAGCAGCACCTTGCCAGCTGGGAGTACGAGATTGGAGATGGAGCTGGAACACTGCAGCTAATTCTTCAACCTTGACAGCAGCAAAACCTTCCCCTTGCAGTTTTGGTCCTAATATTTCCTGGATTACACTCCTCTGTCAACTTTGACACATCCATCAGTCTACCAAATTTTGTAAGAAATTATGTCACTAGTTCAAATTGATCACATTTGTTTTTCTTTATAGATTATGGGCTAGAAATTCGGCACCATAGCACCCTATTTTTCCGCACTACAGGTGTCGTTTTGTGACAAAAATGGTGTCCGCTCTGCGTGTGCACACTTCTGATGCGTGCTGCACCAGACGTCACCTTGGAAAGGGCGGTCGGGCGGGCGTTAAGAGCTTGCGCCAGAAGAATGTTCAGTGGGCAGATCGTGATGTCAGTTAGTGTGCAAGGGCTATCCGCTGACCACCTGGCTCATGACTTTGCTCTGCTACTCAACTACACGTGGGTAGCATGCATATAACGAGAGCCATGTTGCCACACGGAATCTGATAGAGCAGACCATTGACGTCCTTAAACAATGCATCCGCTGCCTGGACCTCTCTGGAGGAGCCCTGCAGTACGCACCAGGGCACGTCTCAAGATTCATTGTGACCGCACCTGGAATACTGCATACAGTTTTGGTGTCCTTACTTAAGGAAAGACATCCTTGCTCTCGAGGCAGTGCAAAAAAGGTTCACTCGGTTAATCCCGGGGATGAGGGGGTGGTCATATGAGGAGAGGTTGGGTAGATTGGGACTCTACTCATTGGAGTTCAGAAGAATGAGAGGCGATCTTATTGAAACATATAAGATTGTGAAGGGGTTGGATCGGGTGGATGCGGGGAGGATGTTCCCGATGACGGGTGAGACTAGAACTAGGGGGCATAGTCTTAGAATAAGGGGCTGCTCTTTCAAAACTGAGATGAGGAGGAACTACTTCACTCAGAGGGTGGTAGGTCCATGGAATATTCTGCCACAAAAAGCTGTAGAAGCTACAACATTAATTAAATTTAAAACAGAAATAGACAGTTTCCTAGAAGTAAAGGGCATTAAGGGTTACGGGGAGCGGGCAGGAATTTGGACATGAGTCTAGGTTCGGATCGGTCATGGCCCTGTGGGTAGTGGAGCGGGCCCAGGGACCGTGTAGCCTGATTCTGCTCCTATTTCGTGTGTGCAATTCTGTTAGATGCAGGAGATGGTTCTGTGATAGATAGTAGATTGGCGGTTAGGATCAGATCAGCCATGATCTTATTGAATGGCGGAGCAGGCTCGAGGGGCCGATTGGCCTACTCCTGCTCCTATTTCTTATGTTCTTATGTTATCTGCTGCATGCTCCACAACCTCGTCATCATGAGGGCACAGCTCCTGCCACCAGGCTTACGGCAACCAGCTCAGGAGGAAGTGGAAGTGGAAGAGGAGGAAGTGGAAGCGGAAGGGAGGAGGCAACCCAGATAGCCTCTTTGCACCTGGGCTGCCCGTGATTGACTAATCCGACTGTGGTTCCACCCCCATTCAACGATACTCCCACACCTTAACTTCCCTCTGACCATCACAGCATCCTCTTGGTCACAGTGCTGAAATAAAAGCCACTGCAAAAGAAACATTCCAATCCAACTTTATACATCAATCCATCCAATATTACATAACAAAGTTTACCAATTACCTTTGTCCATTCCGTTAGTGCCTGTCTTCAGTGTGCCTTTACCTGTCCTAGTGCTCCCATGAAGTGCTGCCCCAGTGGCTGCAGCATGGCTGGTGGAGGCTGCTGACTTTGAGTGGGGGAGACCGCAGATGGCCTTGCAGGACGACCTCGAGCAGCTCTGGGCCTAGAAGGCCCGGCTTCGGACTTCACCACCTCAGCAGGGGCGGCAGCAGTCTGGGCTGGCTGGCTGACAGGCAACAGCAAGGGCACTGGCGGAGAGGCAGTGATGGGAGGACAAATGCTGTCATTCTGAGAGAGGACAACAGGGCTGTGCTCCATGGAGCCACTGCCACCCCCCTGGGGCACACCTCAGCATTCCTAGTAATCTGTTGGAGCACAGATTGCTGGACTGCTGTGACACCCTGCAAGCCCCTTTCCACACTGCTAAATGCAGCTATGATGGCAGCAGTCTGAGCTTGCGTGGCAGCACTTGTGCTGCAATGGAAGCTGAGACATCAGTCATCAGATGCTGCATCATGGTTGGGTCCACTAATGGAGTTGCCCATGACTTCCATGCTAGAAATCATGGGCTCCAAGCTCTGTGTAAATCCCTGTGCAAGGTTGGTGCCGGACTCCTCCATGCCCCTTGACATTGCACTCAGGCTTTCTGGCAGGCCTGCCAGTGCAACAAGCATTTCATTGTGCATACCCATTAGATTTCTTCTGCAGGCCACCCCATCAAAGTCCTCATCGAGTCCTCTGCAGCGGAACTTGTGTGCGACCTCACTTTCTGGGGAGCTGGCATCTGCGCTACCCTTTCCCCCTGCCCTGGCTGCACACCACTCATGCCCGGTGTCTCACCATGTGCAGATGCCACCTCTAACCTATCCTCTAAACTACACGGAGTGTCAGTATCTGAGCTGGTTGCTGCGAGTGTGAAATCGAGTGATGGTGCTGTGTCTTTATCATCAGTGCCCTGATGTTCTTCTATTTCATGCTCCTCCACTAGTGCCTGGCCATGTGTCAGTTCTTGGCTATCTGAAAGGAGAAAGGCACAAGGGTAAGGCTGTGGTGAGGGAAGGTGATTTGTGGGGGGCGGCGGTGGATGCAAGAGGTGCATGCTTACACCATGTGAAGCTTATAAGTCAGAAGAGATTGTGGGATGAGGGGGTAGTGGAATGTGAGAAAAAAGGATTACGTATGAGGATACCGCCATCTTGTATTCTTTTAGCCCTTCCGCTGGCCATGGGCTCAGCAATGCCTCTCCCAATAATGGCCAGCACCATCTCCTTCATGGGGGTCAGGTTATGCAGGCGCGCCTCTCCCCCGCCGGTTAGGTCCTGCTGGTGCCGGTTGTGCACCACCTTTTCCTGTAAGAGAAAGGGAACTGTGCCAGTGAGTGTGGTGCAATGTGTTTGGGTAATATGCTTGTCATGGTTGAATAGCTGACAGTGTGTGCAAGTTGTGAGATGTAGATGTGAGGCTTGCAGCAGTGGTAAGTGTGTGAGGGCAATTTGAAACTATGATTGTGAGCTATGAGTCGTGTTTGGTGGAGATTGTTGGTAAGTGAGTGATGGGGGTGCGGTGCATTGAGCAGTGTGAGAGGCTAGTGGTGCAGATGGTGGGATATGGCATTTGAAGATGAATTCACTAATCTTGACCACTCGTGTGAGGTCATTAAACTTCTTCCTGCTCTGCGTCCAGGTCCTCATGGCTATACTGCTGGCATTCACCATAGCGGCTATCTGCTCCCATTGGATTTTACGCATTTGCCTGGAGGGTCTCCTGGCCCCCTGTGGAAACAGGGCCTTTCTCCTCGTGTTGACCTCCTGCACCAAGGCCTCCAGTGCTGCATCAGAGACCCTTGGCACACGCTCTCTACCTTGTTGTGACATCATTGGTGTTTCTTCCTCCTCTCACTCTCTTCCCCAGCCAGTTGAATGAGCAGCTGCAGGCAGAATGCACCTCCCTTTTAAGAGGTTCAGACTGCCTTTAAGAAGTGTAGGTTAGCGTTAATTGCTGCTAGCCGCGCATGAACTTTGGCCCCTTGCTGAGCGTTCAGCCACTCAGGAGAGCATTCAGCCACTCAGGAGCGCGTCCAGTGCTGGGCTGAATGCCACTATCATGCTAATCAGCAGGCAGCACGTTGCCTGCATTCCTTTGAACAGGCACAGGGTGATTGCACATTGCGATCCCCATGCCTGTTTTTGAGGGCAAACAAATTTTTAGCTGTATATGTCGTCTTACGATTATAGTCTATCAAAAAGAATATAAAACGTAGAACAAGACAAGATAATTAAGCCAAAATAAAAACAGAAAATGCTGGAGAAACTCAGCAGGTCAGGCAGCATCTGTGAAGAGAGAAACAGAGTTAAGCCTCTGCCTTCCATGGACTAGGTGCAATGTAACCTAACCTATCATGCATTTTACTACATCCAGTTAATTTCCTAAAAGAATTTGCACTTGCATCGGGCCACAGGATGCCCCAATATGCTTTTCAACCAATTAATTAATTTTGAACTGCAGTCACTATTGTTATGAAGGCATAAACTCTGGAATATTCATCCACTCTCACTTCTCCATTACTCAACCCTACCTTACAACAGACAACAACCATCTCCCCTCTCTCCTCCACCTAAGAGCACAGGAATCATTGTGTCGCATGAAACCGTAGAAGTCTACAGGCATTAGGGGTTGGACTAAGGAAAAAGAATATTTCTCAAACTGGCTCTTTCCCAATCTGATAAATAACTACAACGTTAAGTTCTGAGGACATTCACTGCGAAGTACAACATTTTTTTTCTGCCCCCTCCCAAAAAATTATAACATTTCAAAATAAAATAATTCTGTTATAAATATATAGCAAGGCAATGTTATTTAATATGCATCATTTTTTCCCCAACTATCTCCTTTTCTCACAACTCGATTTGGAAGTGAGCAATTGAGTACCTTTTTTGGGACCAGTTAGATGACTGCAGAGTCTCTTCTAGTCCTAAATAGATTCCTTGGCGGAAGCCTTGGCTCAGTGGTAGCACATCTGCCTCTGAGTCAGATTGTAGATTCAAGCCTCACTTCAGAGATCTGCGTTCATAATCTTAAATTGACACTTCAGTGCAGTACTGAGTGAGTGCTGCACCATTAGAGGTGCTGTCTTTCAGATGAGACTTTAAACTGAGGCCCAGTCTACTTTCTCAGGAGGACATAAAAATATTCCATGGCAGGGGAGTTCTCCTGGTGTCCGAGTCAATATTTATCTCTCAATCAATACCACCAAAGAAGATTAACTGGTATTTATTTAATTGTTGTTTGTGGGATCTTGCTATGGGCAAATTGGCTGCTGTGTTTGCCTACATAACACTTCAAAAGTATTTAATCGGCTGTGAAGTACCTTGGGGCATCCTAAGGTCATCAAAGGAGCTATATGTGCATGTTCTTTCTTTCTATGCGTGAGGTTAGATAGTAAATGTAAACAGGATATTAGATCACAGATGAGCTTGTTTATTTTCCCCAATATCCACACATACACATATTGGTTAGCAAACAAGAAGCCAAGCTAATTTTTTAAAACTTTTCTTACTCCGTGGCAATGATACATATTGTAATATCCCAACAGCTATACTTGCTGAAATCTGGTAACTCAGCTTAGACTGAGAATCAGACACTGGACCTGCTATTCTAAATAGCTTGGTGCTATGGTGTATAGGCCATCAGGGGAACTAACCAGCATATATTTTGATTGCCATGACAATATGACTTCTGTTACCATTGTTTGTGGTTGTTGGAGGCCAATCATCTCAGCCCCAGGACATCACTGCAGGAGTTCCTCAAGGCAGTGTCCTAGGCCCAACCATCTTCAGCTACTTCATCAATGACCTTCCCTCCATCATAAGGTCAGAAGTGGGGCTGTTTGCTGATGATTGCACCGTGTTCAGCTCCTTTCACAATTCCTCAGATAATGAAGCTGTCCATGCCCACATGCAGCAAAACCTGGACAACATCCAGGCTTGAGCTGATAAATGGCAAGTAACATTCATGCCACACACGTGCCAGGCAGTGAACTCCTCCAACAAGAGAGAATCGAGCCACCTCCCATTGACATTCAATGGCATCGCTATCGTCAAATCCCACACCATTAACATCCTGAGGGTTACCATTGACCACAGACTTAATTGAACCAGTCACATAACTACTGTGGCAACAAGAGCAGGTCATATGCTGGATATTCTGCAGCGAGTGACTTACTTCCTGACTCCTTAAAGCCTTTCCACTGCCGACAATGTGCAGGTCAGGAGTGTGATGGAACACTCTCTATTTGACTGGATGAGTGCAGCTCCAACAACACGCAAGAAGCTCGACACCATCCAGGACAAAGCAGCCCACTTGATTGGCACCCCATCAACCACCTTAAACATTCACTCCCTCCACCACTGCTGCAACGTGGCTGCAGTGTGTACCATCTACAAGATGCACTGCAGTAACTCGCCATGGCTTATTTGACAGCACCTCCCAAACCCGCGACCTCTACCGCCTAGAAGGGCAAGGGCAGCAGGCAGATGGGAACACCACCACCTGCAAGTTCCCCTCCAAGTCACACACTATCCTCACTTGGAAATGTATCACCGTTCCTTCATCGTTGCTGCATCAAAATCCTGGAAATTCCCAACAGCACTGTGCATGTACCTTCACCACATGGACTGCAGCAGTTCAAGAAGGCGGCTGACCACCACTTTCTTGAGGGAAATTAGGGATGGGCAATAAATGCTAGCCTTGCCAGCGATGCCCACATTCAGTGAATGAATAATTTTTAAAAATTGGATCGTTAATTGTAACTGCATATTTGCGCATGCTCACACACGCACATGCACCAGACCATGTAAAAAATATACCTTGCCTCATATCCCACTTTGATTTGTCAGGCATATCTGTGCTCTTGTCAATCATCAGGGTCAGTTTATTGAAACATCTAACCATTTCAAATTACTGTATAATATTGCTGTTTTAAACTGTCCATTTATAATACATAAAGTAAAGCAATTACTATCTCTTTTATGGCCACCTGCTAATCCCATGTGAGGCTTACAGTCAGATCTCCTTGTCATTAAGCAACAAATGCCACATTATCATTTCATGTCAGCTGCTACCATGCCCTTGGTAAATGTATTTGTCCTGTTTGCTCATCCAATGTGTTACACAGACTAATTCACAGTATGATGCTCAGATCTCATTATTCATTAATGACCAACAGAAAGCTTGATGTACTTTTTGATGTGTGCTGTTTTATGAAGAGATTGAACCACATAAATGTATAAAGATGTAACCCTATTATCACCTACGTCAGTGATCTAAGACAAATCCTACAAAGCTTAATGTAGCCATGAAAATTATGTGACCCAGGTGAAACAGTCGGACCATGATTGGGACATGGCCTTTTGGGAGCATTCAGCCTGCAGTTATGCTGGCAAAATCAGATAAGTTTTTTTTTATTCATACATGGCATATGGCATCGCTGGCAATGCCAGCATTTATTGCTCAACCCTAATTGCCCTTGAGAAGGTGCTGGTGAGCTGCCCTCTTGAACTGCTGCAGTCCTTGAGGTGAAGATACTCCCACAGTGCTGTTAGGGAGGGAGTTCCAGGATTTTAACCCAGCTACGATGAAGGAATGACAATATATTTCCAAGTCAGGATGGTGTGTGACTTAGAAGGGAACTTGGAGGTGGTGGTGTTCCCATGCACCTGCTGCCCTTGTCCTTCTAGGTGGTAGAGGTCGTGGGTTTGGGAGATACTGTTGAAGAAGCCTTGGTGAGTTACTGCAGTACATCTTGTAGATGGTACACACTGCAGTCACGGTGCGCTGGTGGTGGAGGGAGTGAATGTTTAAGGTGGTGGATGGGGTGCCAATCAAACGGGCTGCTTTGTCCTGGATGGTGTTGAGCTTCTTGCGTGTTGTTGGAGCTGCACTCATCCAGGCAAGTGGAGAGTATTCCATCACACACCTGACTTGTGCCTTGTAGATGGTGGAAAGGCTTTGGGGAGTCAGGAGGTAAGTTGCAGAATACCCAGCTGCTGACCTGCTCTTGTTGCCACAGTATTTATGAGGCTGGTCCAGTTAAATTTCTGGTCAATGATGACCTCCAGGATGTTGATGTTGACAGATTCAGTGATAGTAATCCCGTTGAATGTCAAGGTGAGGTGGGCTAGACTGTCTCTTGTTGGAGATGGTCATTGCCTAGCACTTGTTACTTGCCACTTATCATCCCAACCTGGATGTTGTCCAGGTCTTGCTGTAAGCGGGCACAGACTGCATCATTATCTGAGGAGTTGCAAATGAAACTGAACACTGCAATCATCAGCGAACATCCCCACTTCTGAACTTATGGTGGAGGGAAGGTCATTGATGAAGCAACTGAAGATGGTTAGGCCTAGGACACTGCCCTGAGGAACTCCTGCAGCGATGTCCTGGAGCTGAGATGATCGGCCTCCAACAACCACTTTCCTTTTTGCTAGGTATGACTCCAGCCAATGGAAAGTTTTCCCCTGAGTCCCATTGACTTCAATTTTACTAGGGCTCCTTGATGTCACACTCAGTCAAATACTGCCTTGATGTCAAGGACAGTCACTCTCACTTCACCTCTAGAATTCAGCTCTTTTGTCCATATTTGGACCAAGGCTGTAATGAGGTCTGGAGCTGAGTGGTCCAAGCGGAACCCAAACTGAGCATCGGTGAGCAGGTTATTGGTGAGTAAGTGCCGCTTAATAGCACTGTCGATGACACCTTCCATCATTTTGCTGATGATTGAGAGTAGGCTGATGGGGCGGTAATTGGCCGGATTGAATTTGTCCTGCTTTTTGTGGGCAGATGTCAGTGTTGTAGCTGCACTGGTAAGCCTCCCAAACTTTCGTTTAATTCGTCCCCTAATGACTTAACTTAGACCAAATAGGGAATCGGGTACAACCCTACGTCACACTACTCGTTGGTATGATGAGAACATAAGAACATAAGAAATAGGAGCAGGAGTAGGCCATTTGGCCCTTCGAGCCTGCTCCGCCATTCAATAAGATCATGGCTGAACCTCTACCTCATCTCCACTTTTCTGCACTATCCCCATATCCCTTGATTCCCAAAAATCTATCGATCTCTGTCTTGAATATACTCAACGACTGAGCCTCCACAGCCCTCTGGGGTAGAGAATTCCAAAGATTCACCACCCTCAGTGAAGAAATTTCTCCTCATCTCAGTCCTAAATGGCCGACCCCTTATTCTGAGACTGTGATCCCTGGTTCTAGACTCCCTAGCCAGGGGAAACATCTTCCCTGTATCTACCCTGTCAAGCCCTGTAAGAATTTTGTATGTTTCAATGAGATCACCTCTCATCTGCTGATTGCAATCATTGAAACAGACTTTTCTCTAAAATATCATAGGGACATAGGAACAGGAGTAGGCCATTTAGCCCCTCGAGCCTGTTCCGCCATTCAATGAGATCATGGCTGATCTGTGACCTAACTCCATATACCCGCCTTTGCCCCATATCCCTTAATACCTTTGGTTAACAAAAATCTATCAATCAGATTTAAAATTAACAATTGACCTAGCATCAATTGCCATTTGTGGAAGAGAGTTCCAAACTCCTACCACCCTTTGTGTGTAGAAGTGTTTCCTAATTTCACTCCTGAAAGGTCTGGCTCTAATTTTTAGACTATGCCGCCTAGTCCTCGACTTCCCAACTAGCAGAAATAGTTTTTCTCTGTCTACCTTATTAGTTCCCCTTAATATCTTGAAAACTTTGATCAAATCACCCCTTAATCTTCTAAATTCCAGGGAATACAACCCTAGTTCATGTAATTTCTCCCTGTAATTTAACCCCTGGAGTCCGGGTATCATTCTGGTAAACCTACGCTGCACTCCCTCCAAGGCCAATATATCCTTCCTAAGGTGTGGTGCCCAGAACTGTTCACAATACTCTTAGAATCATAGAATGGTTACAGCACAGAAGGAGGCCATTCAGCCAGTCGAGCCCATGCCGGCTCTCTGCAAGAGCACTTTAGCTAGTCCCACTCCCCCGCCCTTTCCTGTAGCCCTGCAATTTTTTTTCCTTCAGGTACTTATCCAATTCCCTTTTGAAAGCCACGATTGAATCTGCCTCCACCACCCTTTCAGGCAGTGAATTCCAGATCCTAACCACTCGCTGCGTAAAAAAGTTTTTCCTCATGTCGCCTTTGGTTCTTTTGCCAATCGCCTTAAATCTGTGTCCTCTGGTTCTCGACATTTCTGCCAATGGGAACAGTTTCTCTCTATCTACTTTGTCTAGACCCCTCATGATTTTCAATACCTCTATCAAATCTCCTCTCAACCTTCTCTGCTCTAAGGAGAACAACCCCAGCTTCTCTAGTCTATCCACATAACTGAAGTCCTCTTGAAGCCTATCACTATCCTCCTCACTGTTCACTATACATTTTTGTGTCATCTGCAGATTTTGAAATTGTGCCCTGTACACCCATGTCCAAGGGCAGGATTTTCCCTGCGGAGGCGAGATGGCGGCGGGAGAGCTGGTTGGCAGGTTCCGGTCCCGCTCCCGTCTGCAGCCGCTCTCTGAAAATGATTTTCCATAGATTGGCCTTGTTAAGCCCGCCCTGCGGGATTCCCGGCCAATTAATAGGAAGTGGGTCTGATGATGTCATTTGATGAGGCGTCATCAGCCGGTTTCCTTAAAGGGGCCACAGCCACATTGATTTTGACAGTTGTGCTGTCAGTATTCTGCAGCATTGAGGTGCTGCAAACACTGACCAGCACTGCACAAAGGTGCACGTCTGCACCCAGGCTCACGCATGACTCCCTCCATATGCTTATGGAGGGAGTGACAGCACGCAGGGAGGTTCTCTTCCCTTCCCAATGGGCGGAAGAGACCTCCCCGAGGACACCAACATAGCCTGGTTGCACATTGCACAGGAGAGCACAAGCAGGGATGTGGTCAGGAGTCCCTGGCTATAGTGGCGCAAACCTTTCAATGATCTCAGTAGATCACGAAACATTACTGCAAAACCACATTCAACCTCATCCTGCTGTGCCACTCATCACATCCCCATCACTCTGCCTTCCCTACCGTACTCCTGCACATCCTTGCTCACACCAACTTACCTTGCACCTCCACCCATCCCTCTCTATCTATATTATCACTTCCCCATTTCACTAGCCACCCCTCACACTCACCCTCATCCTAGTCCAATCATACCAACTAACAACACACAAGGGTAGCCACTTGGGTGTTTTAGCCAATGTTCATGTAAAGTTTCTGTTAATGCGGTGTCAAACATTGAAACCTTAATTTTGAACACATTGCATTCTTGGACAGATTTGTGTGCACCTTTGGAAGTAGCTTAGTGAGTTGCAGTGAATGGTGAGACATAACGGCACCCCCGCAATAATGATGAGTGTGAAAGGAATGGCTTGGGCATTGTAGGGATGCTTTATGGTGTTGGTGTGGGCTGGTGCCAACCTGGCGCATCATGTGGCAGCCAGGGTGTGCAGTGTCAAGTGAAGTAAATGTGGCCATGGTGAGGCCATCCCTGGCGTCCAGGGCAGCTATGTGGTCGGGTGCTGATGCCCTGTGTCCTGTGCAGCATCAGTTGATTGCGCAGAAGGTAGGTGTTGTTGTTGGTGATGTTGGTGTGCCTGGTGCTGTTGGTGCTGGGGCTGATCGTGGAGGGATTCAGAGGACCAAGGAGAGATTTTTTCAAGGGCACCGACCAATGTAGCTGGAACAGATGGCAGCTGAAGTTGAGATGGCGGAAGCGATCTGTCAATGTTGAGAGAGCTTGCTCCAAGGAGGTGACAGTGCATATAGAGTTAACACCACACACTTACAACCTCTAGACAGATCAAACGTGTCATCCAAATCGTGAAATCAGACACCTCTGACATTTGAAAGTGAACAGATGTGAGAGTCCAACTTTTATACTGCAGTTGCAGCTGTGAACTATTCAGCTCGTTGGAAGACCCGACACACTCAGCTGGCGTGTTTGCCAAATGACATGAAACACGTTGAAAATGTGTGAAAATAGAAAAAGCCTGGCAAAATAGCAGTTATCAATGAGTAAACTACTGTAAGTGCCTCTACCACCGCATGGTGTCGGGTCTGTTCTGAAGTCGCAGACCCGACACTTTGGAAAATAGCGTGGAGGCGGGATCGCGGCGGCTTGATAACCCGCCGTCAATCATTTTGAATTTAACAGCTGACCTGCCTCCGAACCCGCCCTCTGAGCGCCGGCAAACTCGCGGCCCAAGTCATTAATATATATCAAGAAAAGCAGTGGTCCTAGTACCAACCCCTGGAGAACACCACCACCTTCCTCCAGTCCGAAAAACAACCATTCACCATTACTCTCTGTTATCCTATTATCCTATTATCATCACCCATTTATTATCATAATTCAGAAAATGGCAGGGTTTGCTGGCAGCTCTGTTTCCCAACACTTTGAAGACTTTGAGGTTAATTACAGACAAGAAAAAATTGATATAAATTCCTGCACAGTTTCCAATTATTATTGACTCTGGTGCACTCAAGCCAGCAAAATCACGTGTTAGCTGTTTAGAAAAGTAGTTTAAACTGTTCGAAACTCATTTCATGGTAAACATATTTTATTTTTCCAAATAAATGTAACTGGGTTCAGAAATTTTGTGTACAATGAAATCATCAGTCATTTGTCCGCAGATAAATAATGAAATTCTCAGTAGTGGAGTAATACACACACATTTGGAGCCTTCTGATCTGTAGTACAATCGAAATTGCAGTCACAATTAGCGGGAATTGGTGCAACCTGCGATATTTTGTTGAGCAACCTCCTTTTTCCTATGGTTCAGAACGACACGTTTCGAGTAAGCACGAGACTTCGTAGTGGAGTATACGGAACAGACTTTATTGATACACAGAAAAGTGATCGGCCTTTAACTGTATACAGAGAGTGGATACTCGGTTTCTGTATCTTTCGAGTGCACTCTGACAAACTGTTGAAAACCATGATCCTTTTTACACCATATTTTGACTACATCAAAGGAAAATGTCAAAATGACGTATCTATTTCCCAAATCCTCTGAAAACAGATTATCTATGAACACAGTTTGCAATTGTTTACCTCAGAACCATTTCCCCTACACGAGACTTCCTGACGTAACTTTTTCAAGCATCTTTGACCAATTGCTTTCTGTATCTAATGGATATCTACTTCCCATATTTATTACCCTAAAACTATACATTAACCATTCATGGGTGACATCATTATGAACACTTATTCCCTTACACAAGCACTTTACATTTCAGAAAACAAGCAATGCCTTCTCCTCACCACACTTCAAAGTCATCCTGTTTATATTGGAAAGCCTGACAATGCATTCCTTTTACTGTGGCGGATCGCCACCTAAAACGGGCACAATTCCACTCTTCTGTCTGTGGACAAATTTCCAGCACCTTCCCCTTTAAGGCACATTACCTTTAAGGCAGAAGGGGCGGGGCCTCAGGTTTTACCCAGAGAATTCTGGGAGCAGCTCTCTCAGCCATTTTGTGTGCCATGCAGTGAATTAAAGTTTTCTGGTTTTCCACATATGGATTCAGCCTCCATTCGTGTTTCGCGGCAGCCTCAACATTGGTGACCCCGACGCTCAGAACGTATTCCGAGCACTGCAATGGCGGACACGAACGCAGTTTCCATGAAACTGCCGGAGTTTTGGGAAAACCAGCCCGAAGCCTGGTTTCTCCAAGCTGAATCTCGCTTCCGGCTGCGAAATATCACGACAGATGGGATGAAGTACGACTATCTCGTCACATCACTCAGTAGCGCCGCAGTTTCCAAGGTTTGGACAACGCTGCAGAACCCACCAGAGGAAGGCAAGTACGCACATCTCAGAACAGCGCTCCTTAAAAAATTTACGGCCTCGGCATATCAGCGAAACTGCCACCTCCTCGACCTTCCAGGCCTCGGTGATGCCTCACCGTCAGACCTCCTCTCCCACATGCTCTCCCTCACCGACGAGAGCCCACCCGGATCCCTCTTCCGCACGCTGTTCATCCGCCAGCTCCCTCTCAGCATCCGCCCAGCGATCGTGGCGTCCGACCTCACGAACCTGGAAGCCCTGGCCGATGAGGCCGACAAGCTGCTGTCCGCTCACTCCAGCCGCGACGTCACTCCGGACCTGGCAGCCAATGCCTGGGCGCGCCCCTCACCATCCAGCACACGGCCACAAGGGCCTGTCACCAGGCCCACGGGGCCTTCACGCCCCACTAACCCGGGCCACTGTTACTACCACAACGATTCGGCGCCAGGGCACAACGGTGCACACCTCCCTGCTCTTTCAAGTCCGCCCCCGTTCCAGCCCCCGCGATGGCCGTGGGCCACGCGGGCTCCCTGCTGTTCGTCACGGATGACAAAACCGGCCGCCGGTTCCTGTGCGACACTGGGGCTCAGCACAGCATCATCCCGGCCTCCTCCCTCGACATCCAAAAGGGCGAACGAGGACCGGCGCTGGCTGCTGCTAACGGCTCGGAAATCCGGACGTATGGCACCCAGACAGTCACCCTCGATCTCGCTGGTCACCGCTACCGATGGGAGCTCATCACTGCCAAGGTGCTCTCCCCCCTCATCGGCGCAGATTTCCTGTGTGCCCACGGCTTACTGGTAGACATCCCTCGTCACCGCCTCGTGGACATTAAAACCATGTCCCCCATCCTGGGCGCCATGGCCCCCCGTCAACCCGCCGACATGGCGTCACAGTCCCAGGCCCGGGCCACGGATGACTACTCGGCACTCCTGGCCGAATTCCCGGCCCTTACCAATCCGACCTTCTCCGCGGAGGCCGCCAAACACGGGGTGGAACACTTCATCCCCACCACAGGCCCCCCAGTGTACGCCCACGCCCGCAGGCTGGACCCGGCCAAACTGGAGATCGCGCGGACCGAGTTTGCCACCATGGAACAGCTCGGCATCATCCGCCGCTCCAACAGTCCCTGGGCCTCCCCACTCCACATCGCCCCCAAACCAGGCGGAGGTTGGCGCCCCTGCGGGGATTACCGCCGCCTCAATGATGCCACCACCCCTGATCGGTACCCCGTGCCGCACATTCAGGACTTCTCGGCTAGACTGGCCGGCCGCTCAGTCTTTTCCAAGGTCGACCTGGTGCGCGGCTACCACCAAGTCCCCGTCCACCCCGCGGACGTCCCCAAGACAGTCGTAATCACCCCCTTCGGCCTGTTCGAGTTCCTGCGGATGCCCTTCGGCCTCAAAAACGCGGCCCAGGCATTCCAATGGCTCATGGACTCGGTCCTTCGGGACCTGAAGTTCCTGTTCGTCTACCTGGACGACATCCTGGTAGCCAGTTCCTCTAAGCAGGAACACCTCGAACACCTTTGCATCCTGTTCGGGCGCCTCAGCGACCACGGGCTCATCCTCAGCCCGGCCAAATGCCAGTTCGGCCTGGACAAGATCGACTTCCTCGGCCACCACATCACCCATGCTGGGGCCATTCCCCTGCAGGCCGTCCAACAATTTCCCCGCCCCACCACCATCAAAGGCCTCCAGGAGTTCCTCGGGATGGTGAATTTCTATAACCGCTTCATCCCCAAAGCGGCGTCCCTCATGAGGCCCCTGTATGAAGCCCTCCGGGGCAGGAGCGGCAAGATGGCGGTCGAATGGACGGCAGACGCGTCCGCCACCTTCGATTCCACCAAGACCGCGCTCGCCAACGCCACCCTGCTCGCGCACCCACGGCCCAATGCCAGGGTAGCGCTCACCACAGAGGCCTCCGACCATGCAGTCGGTGCCGTGTATGAGCAGTGGGTCGACGGCGCCTGGCAACCACTTGCCTTCTTCAGCCGCCAACTACGCCCCCCGGAGGTCAAGTACAGCACCTATGACCGCGAGCTCCTCGCGCTGTTCCTGGCGGTCCGCCATTTCCGGTTTTTGCTTGAGGGCCACCCCTTCACTGCGTTTGTCGACCACAAGCCCCTGACATTCGCAATGGCAAAGACAACCGACCCCTGGTCCGCCAGGCAGCAGCGCCAGCTCGCGGCAGTGTCCGAGTTCACCACGGACATCCAACACGTCTCCAGCCGAGACAATGTGGTAGCCGACTGCCTCTCCCGCCCCGCCATCCACGCCGCACACCTAGCAGTCGACTACGCTCAACTCGCAGCAGACCAGATCACCGACCCTTATCTGCTCTCCGCACCCACCAACCTACCAGGGCTACGCCTGGCCGACGTCGCCTGTGGCATGACCGCAGTCACGGTCAAGTGCGACATATCCCTATGTCAACCTCGGCCCGTCGTCCCAGCGTCCTGGCGCCGCCGGGTATTCGACATTCTCCACAACCTCTCCCACCCTGGCGCCCGCGCATCCATCAAATTGGTAGCCAACCGCTTTGTCTGGCGCGGCCTTCGCAAGGATGTGCGTACTTGGGCCAACTCCTGCCTAGCCTGCCAACGGGCCAAGGTACAGCAACACACGAAAGCACCCCTCGAGGAGTTTACCGTCCCCTCGCGGAGATTCGACCACGTCCACGTGGACATCGTCGGGCCCCTGCCGCTGTCGCAAGGCCACACGCACTTGCTGACCATCGTTGACCGCACCACACGCTAGCCTGAGGCAATTCCACTGACCTCTACCACCACCGCTGACATCACCAGAGCCTTCGTCAGCACCTGGGTCGCCCGGTTCGGCGTTCCCTCTGACATGACGTCGGACAGAGGTCCGCAATTTACCTCTGAACTCTGGACCGCCGTCGCACGCAATCTCGGGGTGACCATTCACCGCACCACAGCGTACCACCCCCAAGCCAACGGACTGTGTGAGCGGTTCCACAGATCCTTGAAGGCATCTCTTCGAGCCAGCCTCCAAGACGGCGCCTGGACCGACCGACTTCCGTGGGTCCTCCTCAGCCTGCGCACCGCGGTTAAAGAAGACCTCCACGCATTGGCAGCAGAGCTCGTGTACGGTCAGCCGCTGTGCGTACCCGGCGAGTTCCTGCCCACCGCCACGACACCCTGGTCAGCCGACCAGCAACGCCATGACTTCGCCTCACCGGCGCTGCAGTTTGCCCCGGTGCCCATTGCCCGACACGGCGAATCCACCTCACACGTCCCACTAAGCCTGCACCAGGCACGGTTTG
Organism: Squalus acanthias; assembly: GCA_030390025.1. NCBI lineage: Eukaryota > Metazoa > Chordata > Chondrichthyes > Squaliformes > Squalidae > Squalus > Squalus acanthias. Next base: position 58,120,240 of record CM059431.1, on the reverse strand, counting down.
TTTTCGTCCGGCACGACGCCCACCGTGGACCCCTTCAACCCCCGTACGACGGGCCCTACAAGGTGCTACAGGCTGGGGCCAAATGTTTCACCCTGCAAGTGGGCGACAGGACCGAAAAAGTGTCGGTGGACCGACTCAAGCCAACACACTCGGAGCCCGGGGAGCAGGTCCCTGTAGCTCATCCACCTCCACGCGGCCGACCTGCCCTCAAGCCGGTTCACCCGGCTGCTCCACGCCCGGCCGTTCCACGTCCACCGGCGTCCTACAAGAGCCGCTCCGGCCGGCCCACATCCACACCTCCTAAGCGGATTCTGGGGGGAGCTGTGTGGCGGATCGCCACCTAAAACGGGCATAATCCACTCTTCCGTCTGTGGACAAATTTCTAGCACCTTCCCCTTTAAGGCACATTACCTTTAAGGCAGAAGGGGGCGGGGCCTCAGGTTTTACCCAGTGAATTCTGGGAGCAGCTCTCTCAGCCATTTTGTGTGCCATGCAGTGAATTAAAGTTTTCTGGTTTTCCACATATGGATTCAGCCTCCATTCGTGTTTCGCGGCAGCCTCAACATTACGACACTTCAATGTCATCCTGTTTATATCGGAAAGCCTGTTGCTTTAAGATACAGGGAAGTTTGACTGTTAACCCTTAACTCCCCAAGATGTCCCATACATCTGTCCAGGATGTCTAACATACTCATCAAATCAATTTTGTAATCTTAGCTACAAATGGTGAGTGCTATCTCCATAGCAGACTCCATTTCATCACAAAGGAGACTACAGATCGGCCTAATTGAATAATATATTTTGGCCAGGTTTCCGCAGAACTTCCGGTGAAGCTGTGGCAGTGGAGCAGGAGTAGCTCCAATAAAATTCCTGGCCAATGAACGAGTTCTCAAAATTTGCCAGTGTGAAGAGCGCTCCGTTTAACAAAAGTATATTCTGAAGTATTAACCTCTTGAAACCTGAAGAGACCATTTTTTCATTTTTTCAACTTTTCTTTGTTGTGCAATATTTTTTGAGACCTGGAGGATAAATTTGTTTACACTACTCAAAAATGTTAAACTCTGCAGGAGTGTCTCCAGCACTCAACCGCAGTGAAGCATGATAATTAGAATCAGTTGGACTGCAATTGGGGATCTTGGAGATTGTTTTCTGCATTCAATATAAAAATGGGAAGTCATGTTGAGAATTCTGCACAAATCTATTGATGATTTCATCAGAAATAGCAGAAATTGTTGTCCTACACTAACATAATGAAAATAGGTAAATTATTATTGCAAAACATATTTAGTTACAAATATAGTAGTTGCAACACTACTAAATTATGTTTGAACTGGCCTTCTGAATTAATAAAAGGAATATTTAATGTAGAGCTCCTTTTAAGTACCCCAACATCAATCTATTTTAATTATAAAGTGTCATGTTACCCAGAAAATGTTCAAACAACCATAATCTTATGATAAAAATATTCCATTGATGAAGGCAAAAGAGCTTCGATCTCTTTCTTCATTCAGAATACAAGTCCCTATTAAAATCGATTTTTGATGAATGAAATTTAAAATAAATTGGAGAATAATACATTTTTACTAATGTGGAACAAAAAATTGTTAAAGCCTTAAGAATATTGAAGTTCAGAACTTGAAAAAGAATTTTTTAATTGACCAAGATCTCCTGTAGCATTGCAGATGGTGACTAAAGACCAAATGATGCACTTTTGCAGCAGTAATTATACTCTGAACAGAAGTATGTTCAGTGCTGTGAAAGAGCAGAGAGACTTGGGGACAGATTTTCAGAACATTCAAGGCTATAGGTTGATAAGTCTATAAAAATATCAAATAAAAAAAGTTAATAGAATTCTAGGTTTTATCTTGAGAGGTACAGAATATAAAAGCTAAGAAGTAATGAGCTTTTATAAAAACTTAAGAGATAAGTTAGAGTTCAGTATTGGGCTCCACACTATAGGAAGGATATTGAGGCTTTAGTAAGGGTGCTACACAGATTCACTAGGATGCTGCAATGTCATGAGTGTAGGCTCGCTGAATTTATCCCTCTGTATCTCTCCTTTTCTCTGTCTCGTGCTCTTACTTTCTCTTTTTCCCCCCCAATTCTTTCATTCACGCTCTTTCATGTTTTTTCTCCTTTTTCCTCATTCCGTTTCACCTTGTTTTCCTCATTTTCTCTCCACATCTTCTTTCCACGTTTTCTCTTTGCTCCCGCTCTCTCCTGTCTCTGTTCACTCTCTCACACCCCCTCTGATTCCATGCTTCTGTTACTAACGAGGCACCACTTGACTTTTTTGTTGTTGTGGAGGCTGGTGCCACAAAAGGATTTGGAGGAGGAGGGGTGGGGGGGAAGTGAAAGTTGTAAAAACCTAAAACCCGACTCCAACCCGCCCACTTTCACCTTAGACTCAGCCGGGACGGGGGGAGGGGGAGGGGAGGGGAGGGGGAGGGGGGGGAGGGGGGGGAGGGGGAGGGGATGGGGAGGGGGGGGGAGAGGGGGGGAGGGGGAGGGGGGGGAGGGGGGGGAGGTGGAGGGGAGGGGGAGGGGGGGGAGAGGGGGGGAGGGGGGGGGGCGGGCAGCCGACCCACTGCCAGGAGGCAGGTTGGTATTGCAAATGTTATAATGAGGCCTGAAGCCTCCACTTTAACCTGCTTTGCAGGTTTTACTGCAGGTAGCCGGGGATCCCGGGCCACAGGATTCCCAGTAGCTGCAACAAGGCGGCCACAGCTTCGGGGAGCAATCCTTGTGGGCCGGGAGGAGCAGGAGTGCTTCCTCCCAGCCCCCCAAGCTCCACCACCAGCAGCCTGCAACCCCCGGGGTCGGGGTTCAGACCACCCCAGGGATCGCCTCCACCCGGGCTTGGAGCACCCACCACCCCACTGTCCCGGGGATCGCGACTCAGGCCCGGGGTTGGATATCAGACAACCCCCCTGCCCCCCCCAGAGGACGGGAGACCCCCCCCCGGGCTTGGAACACCCACCCCACCGACCCGGGGATTGCGACTCAGGCCCGGGGTCGGGGATTGGACCCCCCCCCCCCCACAACAGAGGACGGGAGCCCCCCTGGGCTTGAACCCCACCAGGGCTTGGAACCCCCCCACCACCATCCTGGGCCCAGCACCTACCTGGTCCTGCGGCCTCCTGGTTCGCATTCCCCGCCCAACTGGAAGCCAGCCTGTCAATCAAGCTGACTTCTGGTGGGGAACCCACTCTTTACGTCTCACGCACGCTGTGGAGTTAAAACTCGAACTTGTGGGTTTCTCTCCTGGGTCCCCCCGAACCGTGTGGGTGGGAACTGGGAAAATCCCAGCCTCTGTACTTCAAGCACCCGGTGTCAACATCTAGCATTCCCAGATCAAACTCCTTATTCCTCCATCCCAATAATGTGCCTCGGCCTTAACTTCAGAATTGAAACTCATACTGCATCATTAATGACCTGGAGCTAGAAGTTAGAAGCACAATGGCTAAATTTGCAGCTGATATAAAGCTAAGCTGGTAGACACCAAGGCTGAACAGGATAAGCTACAGGAGGATTTGAACATTCTTGGAAATTGGGAAGTAAGGTGCAGATCGGCGATATACTTCTCAGTCAGGATGGTGTATGACTTGGAGGGGAACTTGGAGCTGGTGGTGTTCCCCTGCGCCTGCTGCTCTTGTCCTTCGAGGTGGAAGAGGTCACGGGTTTGGGAGGTGCTGCCGAAGAAGCCTTGGCGAGTTGCTGTAGTGCTTCTTGTGGATGGTATACACTGCAGCCACGGTACGCCGGTGGTGGAGGGAGTGAATGTTTAAGTTGGTGGATGGGGTGCCAATCAAGCGGGCTGCTTTGTCCTGGATGGTGTCGAGCTTCTTGAGTGTTGTTGGAGCTGCACTCATCCAGGCAAGTGGAGAATATTCCATCACACCCCTGACTTGTGCCTTGTAGATGGTGGAAAGGCTTTGGGGAGTCAGGAGGTGAGACACTCACCGCAGAATACCTAGCCTCTGACCTGCTCTTTGCTGCTATTGAAAGGATACAGAAGAGGGCAACCAGAATGATTGATAGGATTGTGAGGAGCAATTATGTAAATTGAGCATGTTCTCACTTGAAAAGAGAAGGTTGAGATATGTTTGCTGTTTATAGGATTCTAAATGAATTAGATAATGTAGATCATGATTAGCTTTTTCATCTTGTCCAAAAGAGTAGAACCAGAGAGTACGGACAGTCATTGAAGGAGAGGGAGGGTAAATGCAAACGAATCTTTGGAAACACTGGGCTGGATTTTCGTGGTGAAGGCGGGTTGTGGGCGCGGGGGTGGCTCTGCACCTGACTTTAATGGCAGGGCCTGATTTGCATGCGAGGCCTCTGTTTCCCACCCACAGCCAGCTAGATTGAGAGGCTGGCTTGCTACGGGTGGGTAAGCTGTAGCACTAGGCCGCACAAAGGAGGGAGGGAGGGATCAAGGGGTGGAGGGGGAGGAGGTGCCTGGGTTGGCAAGAGGAGCACGAGGATGGGTTACTAAGGATCGGGAGGGAGCGAAGAACATCGGGGGCCGGTGTGAGGAAGATCGGGGGCCGGGACGAGGAAGATCAGGGGCCGGGACGAGGAAGATCGGGGGCCGGGGCGAGGAAGATCGGGGGCCGGGGTGAAGGAGATCGGGGGCCGGGACGAGGGAGTTCGGGGGCCGGGATGAGGAAGATCGGGGCCAGGACGAGGAAGATCGGGGGCCGGGACGAGGAAGATCGGGGCCGGGACGAGGAAGATCGGGGGCCGAGACGAGGAAGATCGGGGGCCGGGACGAGGAAGATCGGGGGCCGGGATGAGGAAGATCGGGGGCCGGGGTGAAGGAGATCGGGGGCCGGGGTGAGGAAGATCGGGGGCCGGGACGAGGAAGATCGGGGGCCGGGGCGAGGAAGATCGGGGGCCGGGGCGAGGAAGATAGGGGGCCGGGGCGAGGAAGATCGGGGGCCGGGGTGAAGGAGATCGGGGGCCGGGGTGAGGAAGTTCGGGGGCCGGGACGAGGAAGATCGGGGGCCGGGGCGAGGAAGATCGGGGGCCGGGGCGAGGAAGTTCGGGGGCCGGGGCGAAGGAAGATCGGGGGCCGGGACGAGGAAGATCGGGGCCGAGACGAGGAAGATCGGGGCCGAGACGAGGGAGATCGGGGCCGAGACGAGGGAGATCGGGGCCGAGACGAGGGAGATCGGGGGCCGGGGTGAGGAAGATAGGGGGCCGAGACGAGGGAGATCGGGGCCGGGGTGAAGGAGATCAGGGGCCGGGGTGAAGGAGATCGGGGGCCGAGATGAGGAAGATCGGGGGCCGGGGTGAAGGAGATCAGGGGCCGGGGTGAAGGAGATCGGGGGCCGAGATGAGGAAGATCGGGGGCCGGGGTGAAGGAGATCGGGGGCCGGGACGAGGAAGATCGGGGGCCGGTGTGAGGAAGATCGGGGGCCGGGGCGAGGAAGATCGGGGGCCGGGACGAGGAAGATCGGGGCTGGGACGAGGAAGATCGGGGGCCGGGACGAGGAAGATCGGGGGCCGGGGTGAAGGAAATCGGGGGCCGGGGCGAGGAAGATCGGGGGCCGGGACGAGGAAGATCGGGGGCCGGGGCGAGGAAGATCGGGGGCCGGGGCGAGGAAGATCGGGGGCCGGGGCGAGGAAGATCGGGGGCCGGGGTGAGGAAGATAGGGGGCCGGGGCGAGGGAGATCGGGGGCCGGGGCGAGGAAGATCGGGGGCCGGGAGGAGGAAGATCGGGGGCCGGGGCGAGGAAGATCGGGGGCCGGGGCGAGGAAGATCGGGGGCCGGGGCGAGGAAGATCGGGGACCGGGGTGAGGAAGATCGGGGGCCGGGGCGAGGAAGATCGGGGGCCGGGGTGAGGAAGATAGGGGGCCGGGACGAGGAAGATCGGGGGCCGGGGCGAGGAAGATCGGGGCCCGAGACGAGGAAGATCGGGGGCTGGGGCGAGGAAGATCGGGGGCCGGGGCGAGGAAGATCGGGGGCCGGGACGAGGAAGATCGGGGGCCGGGGCGAGGAAGATCGGGGGCTGGGGCGAGGAAGATCGGGGGCCGAGACGAGGAAGATCGGGGGCCGGGGCGAGGAAGATCGGGGGCTGGGGCGAGGAAGATAGGGGCCCGAGATGAGGAATATCGGGGCCGGGACGAGGAAGATCGGGGGCCGGGTGGTGGCCGGAGGCGCGAGGGTGGTTCTGCTGAGGATCGCGGGGCGATGGGCCACCGGGCAGCTGGAGGAGCAAGGGAGGTTCTGCAAAAGATCGGGGCCGGGAGGAGCATGGGTAAGGTCGGAGGAGCGGGATGGGGAGGGTGGGGGTGATTGGAGGCCTTGTGGTGGGTGGGGCGAGGCCTGGCGGGGAAGGGAGGAGATTGGCGGCCTCGTGGAGGGATCTCCGATCACGGGGGTTGGGCTAGGCGGGGACCCTGGATCCAGGAGGTAGGTGTAAAGGCACTTACCTCCTGGATGCAGCAGTCCACGTCTTGCTGTAACTGTCGGGTTTTGCAAAGTGTGTAAAACTCGACCAGCTACAGTTAAAAACAAAATGGAGGTTAAAGAAGAGGCTTCCGGCCTCATTATAATATTTAAATTGACATCCCGCCTTCTGGCAGCAGGTTGGTTGTCTGCCTCCGTCCTCCCCCGCCCCCCCCCCCCATCACCCCCCCATCCCAACTCCGTTAAAAGCGGAAGTGGGCGGGTTGGAGGCGGGTTTAGGTCGGGATTCCGATTTTTAACAATTTAACTACCACCTTACTCCAAACCCACCCATTTTTTTTAGGTTAAAACTCCTCCCATTATTTCAGTGAGAAAGTGGTCCATCTATGGAACAGGCTCTCTAGGGAGACAATGGAAGCAAAAAATATTGATTCATTCAAATGAAAATTAGATTTATTACAGCAAATAGTATTTTGGGAATGCAGTGTATGAGTGATTTGAGACGTGATGTGGTAAGTGTAGCATTCTTGGGAGGGAGATGTGAATTTGAACATATTGGGGGAGCAATTCCCCTGGTTTGCACCTCCCGTTAGTGCCTACGGGGGGCGGTAACGGGGTGCTAAGGGGTTACTGACCGAGCGCGGCGAATTCACTGACGCCCGCGAACTTCCCTGGTGGATTTGCGTTGGCGCTAAGACTTACCGCCTCACTGTCTTGCACCCTGAAGATTGTGATGTCATCTGGGGCGCAGTGCCCCTTTGGCGCCCCGGAAGTGGTATTCGCTCCCGCCCCCTATAGCATCACCGGGCGTCGTCAACGGCAGCTGCAGGAGGCGTTGTCACCTCGGCTGGCCGCTTGGGGAGCACTATTTAAAGGCAGTGGTGGTCAAGTAGGGCAAAATTTATTTATGTGCCCATTCTGGTGCCTCCTGCTTTCTTTCGCCCCCGCGATTGCGCAGCCCTGCACTCTCTTAGAGTGCTTAGGGCTGCTATGCATGTTGCGCAGGTGCCATCGCCCAACAGACACAGCCTAAAGATTCATTCAACGCAGCATTGGCCCTTCCCTTTAAGGGAGGGAAGGAGCCTGTAAAGATGGCAGCGCTGCCCCGAACATTGCTCAGTGCTCTGCCGATACCGCCCCTCACACTCCCTTTAGCGCTCTAAGGGAAGTGGTAGCACTTGATTTAGCGCTCCACTCCCCTCTTGGAGTGCTAAAGCGGAACTTCCCGGCAGCAGCAAATCTTTTTCGCCTGGCAATACTTTTGCGCTCCCTGAAAAGTTATCGCCTCAAACGGGGCGCTACGCAATTTCTAGCCCATAGTTCCCAAAGCTTTCCACTACTGGTGCTTTCCTTGCCTTCTGTCTGGGTCTATTATAGCCTAATTGATAGAGATTGATTGCTATGTTTGCTCAACAACTCCATTATCGTTGCATCATGCGACTAGCAATTCCTATGTACCAGTGTGATATTTCTTCCATTTTTCACACTAGATCTTATGGCCTCTCCAAGATTACCAATTAGGGGCAGTTTGTTCTGAAGACACATACCCACTAGGAACAACATTCAGACTGTCCAGACTTAGTCCACATAGGACCGTTATAGCCAGCAGACAGAGGAGACTTTCATCCCATTAGTCTATACTGAACTTGAGCCCAGAGGTGAAAGGCCAGTACCTTAAACCACTGTATTATTCAATTCCCAGTTGATTATTCAAGAGCTGAGTGTGTGTGGCAGATACCCCAATGTGCTACATTCAGGCACCACCATAAGATGCATTAAAAATTATTCTGCATTCATTCAAACATGTAAACTAATGTATCTTTTGGAAGGTCCTTTGCCATATCATGGTTCATTGTGAAGAAGAGCTATGATTTGTGCATATTTGTTTCCAAGCAGTTTCATCTCAACATTTGAATTTTCATCTCTGAATAATGCTCAGTTAAAAGCATGGCCCTGAAAATCCATGATCCTGCTCTACCACTGTAATTGTGGTGGATTGGGACTTGCCTCTGCTGGACCCCAGGTGTTTCTGATCCTGTCAGAGTTCCCTGGGTCAGGTATATTTACATAAAGGCACAGGTGGAATGCCTGCTCAGTAGGTAGGGAAAACTTAGCAGTAATGCCTGTGCCATTGTGTCCAGGTGCTACTGGTACAGGAGAGAGAATTGCAGGAATAAGTGGCCTGTTTCCAGAAAGGTAAATTCCTTATTGCAATGAATAGGTCATTTCTTTACTGTTACCATTCAAAGTCCTGTGGGCTCTATTTCTGCCAGGATGAGGTCAAGCATGAAATGGACGTGCAGGCATCCATTATGTTGGGGGCAATGGAGGTGGTGTTGGCAGGATTGGGTGGGTGATGTCAACTCACTCGCCCAAAGGGGTATCTTTTGACATCAAAAGGGGGAGACACAAGAAGCACCCACCCCCACTGCTTGCACTGCTTAACCAGAGGCCCTGCATTACTGGGTCCTGTTGGACAATCTTCCCCCACAGGGCCCATTTTTTTTATCAGGTAGTATCGAAACATGAGAAATGCAACATCCTATTTTTTGATGAACTGGAAATGTGTCTAAGGCAAAAACTACTTTTGTTGGTAGCACCTTAGTCCCTCCCTCTTCAGCCTTGGAAATCTCATGAGCCTTTCCAAAAACTTTGAATTTTTCCCCTTTGACTGGCATTCCCCTTTAATTAACCCTGGCTCTCTAAATTTAACTAACGTGCAATTTGCTGCTCCCATCAGTAGTTCGCTCCCTATAACTCATCCACATCTGCAACGAGACCTATTACAATAAACTGACCTTGGAAAATTGGGTGCAAATAGCACACTTCCACTTAGGTCTGTGCATAACCTGTTTCTAACCACTGAGTGTAATCTGTGCCAATATTAGAAAATATAGGCTGCAGTTTCTGTTCATGTCCTTTTCTGGAGCAACTCTTCACTAGTTTCAGAATTTGGGTGAATGTAAACTATGTTTGTGTCTTGTGTCACACACAGAATTATACCTTCAGGGCATTTTTGTAAATGAGAAGGAGGGAGAGAGGAATAAGAGCAGGCCTGAAAAACACAAACCACCGATGTCTGTGGCAGCTGATAGGAAGCCCATGGATCAGGAGTGAGCATCCTGGAACAAATTTGAATCTTTTCTGCAATTTTTGCAAATAAATGCAATTTGCACTCCTTCCAATCTGTTGGCTGCCTGCTGACCTGTGGATGAAGTTGCTGCTGTATCTGATTGAACTTACAGTGCTTCAGGCTAGCGGGCTGTTCCCTGTGCTGTTATTGGTGGGTTTAAAGAGTGTTCTAACAGCGGGAGAGAGACTTAATATGGTTTTATCTCCTAATGTTTTACTGGCTATTTTTTTATCTAATTTGTATTGTTTTGCCACTATTACAGAGGGTTCAAAGTATAATATTCTAGTTTTTAGTTTTTAAAATGAATGTGATAATGAAGGAATTACGATCTAATCAGAATATGTATGTGAAGATAAACACTGCAGATTCATTTCCCAGTTTCTTGCGGCCCTTCCTGAGGGAGCAGCAGCTTAATCAGAGGTGTCATTGAGCAAAGGATGATCTCATAAATTTGAAAAACAAGTTTGAATCTAAGGTTTTCATTTGTCCCTTTACCTTTTGAGATTGAACTTGCACAAAGAGACTCCCCAGATGGCTGTGGTTAAATGTACCGTGCAATGTGGTACTGAGCCTAATAGATCAGAAGGCCGGAGGTTGAACCCTGCTCTATGCTGAGTTAGTTAGAAGTTGAGAGGTCGCACAACACCAGGTTATAGTCCAACAGTTTTATTTGAAATCACAAACTTTCGGAGCTATCGATCGCCCCTTCCTCAGGTGAAGTAGTAAAGAAATACAGACTCGACAAAGCATATATAGATAGAGAACAATGCATGTGTACCTTACAATTGCAGACAACTAAATTAAATCATCCTGACTATCTGCCGAGGTGTGATAAAGTTAATCAGGTCAGCCAGGAAGGTACCACATCAAAGACATAGCAAGATACAACTGAGACAATGAGGTGGAGTCGCAGGGGGTCTAACGTGTCAAAAGCTGCCGTCTGTATGTAAAACGATAAGCTGTAAAAATGTTTTACTTTTTTACTGGGAAAATTTTTACTTTTTTACTGGGAATCACATCTGTGAACAAGCCAACGACAACTCGAGTCCGGATCACGTCATGTATCGTGACATAAACCCAAGATCCCGGTTGAGACCATCTTCATGAGTGCGGAACTTGGCTATCAGTTTCTGCTCGATGATTTTGCGCTGTCGTGTTAGTTAGAAGTGGCATTAACAGCTTGAATACCTCAGCCACTGCCTGCCTATCCCCATATCACTGTAGTTTTTCTCTCATCTGTTCCTTCATCCTGATGGCCTCTCCTCCATTTACCTTTCTTTCACTCTTGACCCCTGATCAATTCAGCTGCCCATCATACAATTACTGCTCCTTGTCTTTATGTTTACTGATCTAATCAACCCCTCCTCTGGCTCTGCATCATGCCCTTCCATCTCATATGATTACTTTGGGTGAGCTCCAAGAGTCGATCCTTGGCCCCTTTTTCTAATCTAAATTCTGTCCCTTGGTAACATCATCTCCATCCTTAAAAACAAAATTCACGATATCCTTGCAATTTAGTACATTTTTACAAATCCTTACTCAACAATCCAGACTTAGCCTTGAAAATATCAAATTCTTCTTCCAGATAATTGTTTATTTAGTGTTCCCTGCTCTGCATTTGCTTTAGTTTTTCAATGTGTGCACACTGCACACAGCAATAGCTCTGAGAGATTCTGTTTAAATAGATATTGAGTATTGCACTTCCATTCTCTATATTGCTGATTATACTGAATGATAAGTGCTTTGTTATTCAGTATGTCATGGCAGTTCATTCCATTTACATAACTTTCTATCTGACATCAAGTAAGAGAAGAAGAATTTGAAAAAGCTCATTTCCATCTTGGTCTTTACAGGCTGCATGCTGAAACAGTTATATGTACAATGTTATTTTAACAAGCTAAAATGGATTAATATTTTAATGGAGGTGCTGATTTTAAATTAAATCTTGACCTCAAAGCATGTGTTCAAAATTCTAATGGGTCCTTCATTTATGCCCTCTATTTAAAAGATTTCAAAAACAGCATAGCTCTATAGGAGCAATGGTCCCCTATAGCTCCATTCGACTTTGAATTGAGAACTGAATTATGGAATTCTCCACTGGCAATGTCACATGGAAACTCCCAGTGGAGTCACAGCACTGACATGCAATTCAGATAACTGTGCAAAAGAGATCACAGGTAAAACCAAAGATAAGCCTCTTAAAGCTCACCCTTCTAGTATCTTAAGAATAGGGAACCAATAAAGATTGGTGAGCACATGGGTGCTAAAGAGCAGTATTTAGTGCTGAAGGTGATGCGGTGGCAGAATGTTAGAGAAGCTTCAATTTCTGATTTGATTTGGGGGACAAAGAGGGAAAAATTCAGTTGGTTTGCGCCTCCCGTTAGCGTCTTAAGAGGGCGCTAATGGGGCGCAAAGCAACTAGCGCCCGGGTGTGGCGCCGCCCACGTCTCCCGCGAAATTCAGCGGGAGGTTAGCGGCGGCGCTAACTGGTAGCGCCCTGTGGTGCTGCGCCGCCGGCGATAACATCATCGCCGTGCGCAGCGCCCCGCTCGCGCTCCGACCGCAATCTTCGGTAGCGCCCCTTGACTTACCGCCGGATGCTATGTCCGACAGGGTCAGGGGGGCCTACCTGCGGCCGGGGCGGTGCTAGTTAAAGGGGAGGTGGCGGACGGCCATTTTTGTTGCTGGCCGCCTGCCAGCACCTGCCCCCGTTGCTGTCCCCGGCCCCCGTGAAGCCCCCACCCCCGCGGTGTGCCAGCTGCGCTCCAAGAGCCCAGCACTTCTCTTGAGTGCCGGGCTCTTTTGCCGGCACTCCCGATCCCCGGGGGCCCAGCTGGGCCCCGGTTCGCGCTGCGCAAGGCCCCTCCCCTTTAAGAAGGGGAGGAAGGTCTGCAATACCGCGGTGCGACGTGCCGCAGCGCACGTAGCGCCACGATATTGACTCGCAGCGCCCCAAGAGGGATGCGGGGCGCTTCCAGTAGCGCCCCGCTTCCCTCTTGGGGTACAACCACTCAATTTCCGGCGCAGGGGCGCTAATTTTTATGGGGCACTAAAAGTAGCGCCCCGGCGAAGTTAGTGCCCCAAAGGGGGCGCGACTCAATTTGTCCTCCAAAGAGTATTGGAGCAAACAAGTCTGGAGATTACAGTCATTTTTAAGGATTTCTGTCGCAGTGGAGGTTGGGATAGGGGTGCTGGCCAGTGATGCTGCAAAGGTGAAAATAGGATATCTTAGAGGTGGCTTAACTCAGATGGGTGCACTTATGGAGATATTCAATCCATCTGGCTAGGTTTTGTCCAGCCACGGAACACTAAAGTTATTCTGGTAGTTCCGATTGGTTCATCGGATCATGAAAAATTGTGTGAAACCTTTCTGATTGCCATTTTTTGCAGCTTTAAAATTCTTTTCTCATCACTGTTTACATACAACTGCTTCCACCAATGACTTTCTATTTACTCTTGACCTCGGCCCCATGAACAACTCTGCTCCTGGATTCAGCCTCGGGGAATGCCTTTGCTCCGAACCTTAGACCCAGGAACACCTCTGCTCCCTCTTGAGCTCCAGGAATACCTCTTGCTCCCATACTTCATCCCTATTTCTATACTCCATTCCAGGAACACCTCTACTAGCCTCGAGCCCCAGAGTTTGCTGCTCCCAGTTGTCAGATAATAGGAAACTAATCCCACTTCATCCCTGCTCCAGCACAGGCTGCCAAACTGCTCTGCTCCATAACCACATGCTGAATTCCTCACCTGACTGTTCCACTTTCCCACATGAGTCCCAGACTACTCGTGAGAAATGCCATGCTGGGATTTAGTTTCAACTGAAAATTCCCAGCTCTATAAAAGATGTCTTTATTCAAAACTGAGTATTTTTGAATCTTGGAAATGGTATGTAGATTTTACACACATGGGCAAATTTTCTGTTGCTCAGCGAAAGGGAGGAAAACCTGTTTGGTAATAGCATTATAAAATATGAATAGGAGCATTATATTTAGAGTAATACACAGTGTGTTATCATATAACTTGATCTTGCATGACATTGTACACTGGCAAAAGAAATTGGCGTCTCCGTTTTCCTGTGATTGTCTCTGCTCATCTTGCACTCACTAATTCTTTTTGTATCTCTCTGGCCCCTCTTTCACTCATGCTCTCTTTCTGTATCTCGCTCTGTCTGTGTCTCTCTCTGACATAAGCTGCGTCACTGATTTATTCAATTAATATCTTACGGTAGGAATTCTGAACTGCAAACCTCATGTATGAACACTTACGATGCTTATACTATATTCATGTATGCGCTATTTAGATGCAGGTGTTAACTCATTAACAGTAAATAGATTAACACCTGTTTAAAAATGGAGCTCACAGGAATGTAGTATGGGCATGTTAAGTATTCATATTGATGTTTAGTGTTTGGAATTTCTACTCCCTTTACCTTTTTGTACTGAGTACAAGTGACATTGAATAGGGTTTATAAACAGGAAGGACTGAACCAGCTTTGTTGTCCATCAGGAGAAAATCCTGTTACATTATTCATCCATTCCCAAAATTTGTTTTACACCTAAAAACTGTGTTTGTACCAAGATTTCTTTATTATGATTGACCACAAGACTCACTATTAACAGCATTGCACAACCTCCTGTTTGCAAACCCTCACATCCCAGCCCAATCAGTTTGAGTACAAGCTCGCAGTGTTGAGCTGAAATTTGGAAGTTGTAGTCCACCAGACTCACAGTGACATTGATGCATTCTGATATTTTGTAGTTTGCTACTTAATTGGCCTATAAGCAACAACAACTTGTATTTATATAGCGCTTTTAACGTAGTAAAACGTCCCAAGGTGCTGCACAGGAGTATTTTAAGACAAAATATTTGACACAGAGCCACATAAGGAGAAATTAGGGCAGGTGACCAAAAGCTTGTTCAAAGAGGTAGGTTTTAAGGAGCGTCTTAAAGGACGAAAGAGAGGTAGCGAGGCGGAGAGGTTTCGGCAGGGAATTCCAGAGCTTAGGGCCTAGGCAACGGAAGGCATGGCCACCAATGGTTGAGCGATTATAATCAAGGATGCTCAAGAGGGCAGAATTAGAGGAGCGCAGATATCTCAGGGGGGGTTGTGGGGCTGAAGGAGATGACAGAAATAGGAAGGGGCGAGGCCATGGAGGGATTTGAAAATGAGGATGAGAATTTTGAAATCGAGGTGCTGCTTCACTGGGAGCCAGTGTAGGTCAGTGAGCACAGTGGTGATGGGCGAACGGGACTTGGTGCGAGTTAGGACACGGGCAGCCGGTTTTGGATGACCTCAAGTTTATGAAGGGTAGAATATGGGAGGCCAGCCAGGAGTGCGTTGGAATAGTCAAGTCTAGAGGTAACAAAGACATGGATGAGGGTTTCAGCAGCGGATGAGCTGAGGCAAGGGCAGAGACAGGCAATGTTACAGAGGTGGAAATAGGCGGTCTTTGTTATGCTGAGGATATGTGGTCGGAAGATACTTCAGGGTCAAATATGACACCAAGGTTGCGAACAGTATGGTTCAGCCTCAGACAGATGTTAGGGAGAGGGATGGAGTCAGTGGCTAGGGAACGGAGTTTGTGGCGGGGACGGAAAACAATGGCTTTGGTCTTCCCAATATTCAATTGGAGAAAATTTCTGCTTATCCAGAACTGGATGTCAGACAGACAGTCTGACAATTTAGAGACAGTGGAGGGGATGAGAGAAGAGGTAGTGAGGTAGAGCTAGTATAAGCAGGAAAGACATTGCAAGCTCCAGGAGAAGTCAAGCCGCTGATCCCACAGAGAGGAGCGGGTCAGTGGAGGGAAACATTGCACAGAAAAAAATCTGATTTTTTTCATTACAGACTTTGAGAATGTTATTCTTTTTTAAAGGCATTATATAAATGCAAGTTGTTGTTTAATAATTCTGTTTCAGAATTAATTATATTAAGCATTTAACATCTTTAAGTTACTGAGTAACCAAAAAGGTGACCAAATGAACTTTCAAAATATATTTTGAGTGAGGTTTGGTTGTCCTTCGCCTGTGCGTTAGGCCGCGATTTTACTGACCTCGGCGGGTCCACGGCGGGCGACGTTGGTGGCGGGTCCCGACACCACTGCTGGCTCCATCCCAGCCTCTGAAATGAATTTACCTTGATTGGATTTGTTAAGCCCGCCCAGCGCGTTTGCCGGCCAATTAGAGGTAGCGGGTCTGGTGATGCCATTTGATGACACATCATCAGCCAGTTTCTTTAAAGGGACCATGGCCAACTTTATTTTGACATTTATGCTGTCAGTGTTCTACAGCACTGAAGTGCTGAAAACACTGACAAGCACTGCACAGAGGTGCAGGGCTGCACCCAGGCTCTCCCATCACTCCTTCCAAATGCATATGGAGGGAGTCACAGCACGCAGGGACGTTCTCTTCCCTTCCCATGGGCGGAAGAGACCTCCCTAGGAGATCAAAACAGCCTGGTTGCACATTGCAGAGGAGGGCACAAGCAGGGATGTGGTCAGGAGGACCTGGGTGCAGTGCTGCAAACATTTCAATGATCTCAGTAGAACACGAAACGTTAGTACAAAGCCACACTCAACCTCATCCTGCTGTGCCTCTCATCACATCCCCATCACTCTGCCTTCCCTACCCTACTCCTGCACATCCTTACTCACACCAACTTACATTGCACCTCTACCCATCCCTCTCTATCTCCATTATCACATCCCAATTTTGCTAGCCACCCCTCACATTCACCCTCATCCTAGTGCAATCATTCTAACTAACAACACACTTGGGTGTTTTATGCAATGTTCCTGTAAAGTTTCTGTTAATGTGGTGTCAAACATTGAAACCTTTATTTTCAACACTTTCCATTTTTGGACAGATTTGTGTGCACCTTTGGAAGTGGCTTGGTGAGTTGCAGTGAATGGTGAGACATAATGCTACCCCCCGCAATGGTAATGTGTGAAAGGAATGGCTTGGGCATTGTAGGGATGTTTTATGGTGTTGGTGTGGGGTGGTGCCAACCTGGATCATCATGTGGCAGCCAGGGTGTACAGTGTCAAGTGAAATAAATCTGGCCATGGTGAGGCTATCCCTGGCCTCCTGGGCAGCAATGTGGTTGGGTGCTGATGCCCTGTGTCCTGTGCAGCATCAGTTGATTATGGAGAAGGTTGGTGTTGTTGTTTGTAATGCTGGTGTGCCTGGTGCTGTTGGTATTGGTGGTGATCATGGTGGGATTTCTGAGGACCAAGATGAGAGAGTATAAAGGACACCCATGCTGATAGAATAGATGGCAGCTGAAGTAGAAATGACAGAAGCGATCTGTCAATGGTAAGAGAGGTAATGAGGTCAGACTGGATGGAAACTTGTGTAAAGACTTGCAGCATGGTGAATCTATTGTGGAAATGCAGTGAGGAAGAGCTTGTGGCTGAGGGAAGATATCTCTGTAAGGTGGGAGCTTTTACTTTATATTTGAATCTGTCAGCTGAACAGCTGATTTAATGGCCACTGAACTCCCGCCTCAGCTTAACAGACATGATACCCGAGCAGCGAGGACCCCGTGGGCGTGTCGTAAATCAACAGGTGAGCTCAAATGTGTTCTAAATCATCTCTAAACCTGAATTGGGTCCCCCACCGCGGTGTGTTGGGTCTGCTCAGCACTGGCAGACCTGACATCGGGGAAAGGCTCGTGGTGGCGGGTTCACAGTGGGGTCCCGACCCACTGGGGAAAAAAAAAATTCCCACCCAACCTGCCACTGATCGCACTCGCTGACCCCCTGGAAAATCCAGCCCTTAGTTTTTCTTGCTCCTTGCTGGTACATCATTAGCAGTTTTCTTACCTTTATACTTGTGATTGAGGCAATTGGGATTACAAGTGTGATACGTTGAACTGTTGTAGATAATTTCCTATATATGCTCACTAGAAACTAGACTTTATTCTAAAGATAGAGGTGAAAACTTGGTACCAAAGACTTTATATACCATATAAACATAAATTCTCCTTGCTCATTGATGTTTGACAATAATTTTCTCTTTCTGGGCGAAGTCAGAAAATCTTCATCTTTTTCTAGTCATTTTTAGTACCTGTCAATCAAACTATTAACTTTTCTGTCAGTTTCATATTGGTGATTTTCTGTTCCTCCACATTGTAAATCTCTCTCCTGGGAGAGTTGGTCAGTTTTCACCTTTTTCAAGCCCCTGGCACGTTAGTGGGAAAAATTGGGGGCAGGGGCGGGGAACAATAAATCAAGATGTTGGGTGAGGAAGTCTGATAGTTTTGTCAATAGCTGCCATTCTGGGTTGTTATCCAACCTGACATGGCCCCTGCTCCCACGGTATCAAACCAGTCAGGAAATAAGTTATTACCTGCTTCCAAAACATAGTTTATAAAGGTACTGTCTTGCAGAAGAGCATGCACCTCAATAATTAAGGGCCAGTAATATCATCGTTGTGCATGGCTGAAAAGTGGCCTCGCCATCCATTCATTTCATGTGAGCTGTTGCCTTCATTTAATTCATAATTCAGCCAAAATGTGTACTATGCTAAAAATATCAATGCTGTCAAAATGATGAGATGCTAACTTATATAAAATACTCATTGTACTCCAGGTTTATTTACATGTGAGAGCTTTGTAATTATAACATTAACAAACTGGCCCATTATAAATTCAAGCCATGCACTGTGCCATTTATATCTGCACTGTCCAGATTAAGAGACATTGGCCCTGAATTTACGGTCGGAGGCTTCCCGCAGGGAAATGCCTCCAATCCGCAAATAAAATGCCCGCGTACCTGGGGCCTCGGGATCCATGGAGACTCACGGTCCTGGGGCTCCCCGGGTACCCGCAGGTAGAGGTCCACGTATCCCAGGGGCGCAGGTGGTTCACAAGCGATCCTGGGATCACATGGGCCGGACCAACGAATGACAGAAGGGAATAGAATCCCCATTCATGCTTAATGAGGATTCCATATGTACGGGAACCCCATAAGCATGAATGGGAATACCCAAAAAAATACATCTAGACATCAAAAAAAAAATTAAAATTCATATATTTAAAATTAAATAAAATGATATTTAATTAAATGCTTAAAACAAAAATTAAATTTTTTGAAAAATAAATTTACATGTTTTAAAGGGGCTAAAAATAAACTTACCTTATTTCACAGGTTTTTAAATGTATAAAATATTGATAAAATTTTATTTTTCTGTTTTTTAAAACTCTTACGCTGAGGCCTGCTTTTTACCAGGCGTAAGAATTTCACGGGCAATTGCTGGGCAGAAGTCCGCCCGTGGATGCCCTTTTCCCAGGGATGCATTGGCTCTGTCAAGACAGATCGCAAGTTCCGGGCTTTAGCGTATGGGCGCATACACACCGCAAATTACGGCCCATTAACTGGAACTTATAATGACTCAGTTTCTTACGATACTCAGTGTAGACATTTGTTTTGTACTGAAAATGCTATATGGTATCTCATGTATATCTCATAGAATCATAGAAAGTTACAGCACGGAAGGAGGCCATTTCGGCCCATTGTGTCCGCGCCGGCCAACAAAGAGCTATCCAGACTAATCTCACTTCCCAGCTCTTGGTCCGTAGCCCTGCAGGTTAGAGCATCCCAAGTGCACATCCAAGTACTTTTTAAATGTGGTTAGGGTTCTTGCCTCTACCACCCTTTCAGGCAGTGTGCTCCAGAACCCCACAACCCTCTGGGTGAAGAAATTTCCCCTCAAATCCCCTCTAAACCTTCCACCAATTACTTTAAATCTGTGCTCCCTGGTTTTTGACCCCTCTGCTTAGGGAAATAGGTCCTTTCTATCCACTTTATCTATGCCCCTCATAATTTTATACACCTCAATAAGGTCTCCCCTCAGCCTCCTCTGTTCCAAGGAAAACAGACCCAGCCTATCCAGTCTTTACTCATAGCTAAGATTCTCCACTCCCGGCAATATCCTTGTAAATCTCCTCTGTACCCTCTCTGGTGCAATCACATCTTTGCTGTAATGTGGTGACCAGAACTGCACGCTGTACTCCAGCTGAGGCCTAACTAGTGTTTTATACAGTTGAAGCATAACCCCCCCTGCTCTTGTATTCTAGGCCATGGCTAATAAAGGCAAGCATTCCGTATGCTTTCTTAACCACCTTATCTACCTGGCCTGCTACCTTCAGGGATCTGTGGACATGCACTCCAAGGTCCCTTTGTTCCTCTACACTACTCAGTGTCCTACCATTTAATGTGTATTCCCTTTCCTTGTTAGCCCTCCCCAAATGCATTACCTCACACTTCTCCAGATTGAATTCCATTTGCCACTGTTCTGTCCACCTGACCAATTTATTGATATCTTCCTGCAGTCTACAGCTTCCTTCTTCAATATCAACCACACAGCCGATTTTAGTATCATCTTAATCATACCACCTATATTCAAGTCTAGATCATTGATATATACCACAAAAAGCAAGGGACCTAGTACTGAGCCCTGCGGAACCCCACTGGAAACAGCCTTCCAGTCACAAAAACACCCATCAACCATTACCCTCTGCTTCCTGTCTCCGAGCCAGTTTTGAATCCAACTTGACACTTTTCCCTAGATCCCATGGGCTTTTAACTTCGTGACCAGTCTGCCATGTGGAACCTTATCAAAAGCCTTGCTAAAGTCCATATACACTACATCAAACACACTACTCTCATCTACCCTCCTTGTTACCTCCTCAAAAAATTCAATCAAGTTTGTCAGACACGACCTTCCCTCAACAAATCCGTGCTGACTATCCTTGATTAATCCGTGTCTTTCTAAATGAAGATTTATCCTGTCCTTCAGAATTCTTTCCAATAATTTTCCCACCACCGAGGTTAGGCTGACTGGCCTGTAATTACTCGGTCTATCCTTTTCTCCCTTTTTAAACAAGGGTACCACATTAGCAGTTCTCCAGTCCTCCGGCACCACACCTGAAGCCAGAGAGGATTGAAAAATGATGGTCAGGGCCTCTGCTATTTCCTCTTTTGCTTAGCTTAGCAGCCTGGGATACATTTCATCTGGGCCTGGGGATTTATCCAGTTTTAAAGCTGCTAAACCCCATAATACTTCCTCTCTCACTATGTTTATTTCATCTAATATTTCACACCCCTCCCCCGTGATAGCAATGTCTGCTTCGCTCCTCTCCTTTGTGAAAACAGATGCAAAGTATTCATTAAGAACCCTACCGACGTCTCCCGCCTCCGCACACAGATTACCCTCATGATCTCTAATAGGCCCTACCCTTTCTTTAATTATCCTCTTATTCTTAATATATTTATAAAACATCTTTGGGTTTTCCTTGATTTTACTTGCCAAGAATTTTTCATGCTCTCTCTTTGCTTTCCTAATATCCTTTTTAATTGCATCCCTACACTTTCTGTACTCCTCTAAAGATTCTGGAGTATTTAGCCCTCGGTATCTGTCATGCACCTCCCTTTTTTTCTTTACCCTACCCTGTATGTCCCTAGACATCCAGGGGGCTCTAGATTTGTTCGTCCCACCTTTTTCTTTAAGGGCACATATTTGGTCTGAACCCTCCGGATCTCCTCCTTGAATGCCTCCCACTGCTCTGACACTGATTTACCTTCAAGTAGCTGTTTCCAGTCCATTATGGCTAAATCCCCTCTGAGCTTAGCAAAATTTGCTTTTCCCCAATTTAGAATTTTTATTCCTGGTCTATCTTTGTCCTTTTCCATAACTACCTTAAATCTAACAGAATTATGGTCACTAGCACCAAAATGCTCCCCCACTGATACGCCTTCTACCTGCCCAGCTTTATTCCCTAAAACTAAGTCCAGAACCGCCCCCTCCCTTGTTGGGCTTGCTACACTCTGGCTAAAACAATTCTCCTGGATGCATTTTAGGAATTCCGCTCCCTCTATACCCTTCACACTAATTTTATCCCAGTTAATATTGGGGTAGTTGAAATCCCCTACTATTACTGCCCTAATAGTACTTCTCAGAAATATGTCAACATATTTGCTCTTCTATCTCCCTCTCACTGTTTGGGGGTCTGTAGTACACTCCCAGCAGTGTGATCGCCCCTTTTTTGTTTTTCAATTCTACCCATATTGCCTCGTTTGATGATCCCTCCAACATATCATCCCCCCTCACAGCTGTATTAGTTTCTTTAATCAATACCGTGACCCCCCCTCCCTTTTTACCTCCATCTCTATCCCGTCTGAAAATCCTGTAACCAGGAATGTTGAGCTGCCATACCTGCCCCTCTTTCAGCCACGTCTCTGTAATAGCTATAATATCATAGTCCCAAGTATCTACCTGTGCCCTCAGCTCATCTGCCTTGTTCGCTATACTTCTTGCATTGAAGTATATACCATTTAGTACAGGCAAACCTTCTTGTTGACTACTATCTAGCCCTTGATTCCTCTGACCTTCCAATTTACTTTCTACGTTTTTGTTTTCCAATTCCAGTTTTTCTTCCCTCCCTATTGACTCTATACTTAGGTTCCCATCCCCCTGCCAAGCTAGTTTAAACCCTCCCCAACAGCACTAGCAAACCCTCCCACGAGGATATTGGTCCTGTTCCCGTTGAGGTGCAACCCGTCTGGCTTGTAGAGGTCCCACCTCCCCCAGAAACGGTTCCAATTCCTCAGGAATCTAAAGCCCTCCCTCCTACACCATCTCTCCAGCCACGCATTCATCTGCTCTATCTTCCTATTTCTGTACTCACTAGCCCGTGGCACTGGTAGTAATCCGGAGATTACTACCTTTGAGGTCCTGCTTTTTAACCTCTTCCCTAGCTCCCTAAACTCTGCCTGCAGGACCTTATCCTTCTTCCTACCTATGTCGTTGGTACCGATATGGACCACGACCTCTGCTGTTCTCCCTCCCCCCTCGTTCACTGGCACCTACATCAGGCCAGATTTAGTCTGACAGAACAAGTCTGGTGTGACAGTGAGAACAGATTTCAGAATGGAAGAGAAGATTAGGTCGGAAGTGACAATGGGGTCATCAAATCAGTCCAGCTTTTCTGTCTCTTGTACTGATACATGGGCTGCTTGACCTGCTTCAGAAAATATTGTTTGTTTGTATTATAAGTAAATATCTATTTTTTTTGTTCTCCCCTAAGGATTGCAGAAAGAGTTGATTTCCATCCAGTGATAAACAGTTAATAAGTCCTTAACATTTTTTTATTTATTTGTCTTTCAATACTTCATGAGAGGAATACTCAAAGTACCAAGTATTCCAACTTTTGAGGTAAATTTACAATAACAATTTGGATTCACCTCCAGTTCATTCACTTTTCAGAATTAAACATAAGGAAACATATTCTGTTACTAAATATTGTATTTCCAGAGATACTCCTATTCCCCTCAATGGACAGATCAGAAATCCTTTCTGTAGTGTTAGCACTTGGTTATAAGCAGAAGGTTAGACTTTGTGTTCTATTTGTTTTAACTTAAGTCCTGATTACCATAAGTTCCCAGCCTGAATTTATAAGTTTTGCACAAATATTGTGATAGTCTGCAGATTATTGACATTTCAACACTTGGTATTGCTTCCAATAGCAGTGCAGAGTTATTTGCAAGTGGCATAAATTTTCCCTTTTTTCTGGCATTCTTCCAAGTGTACCATTGTGTAAGGATCGTACCTTGTGACATGAACCAGATATTCGTATCTTTCATGTGTATTCCTTTAATCTCTCTGAAACCTGACCAAGTGAACATTTTGGTGACACGAAGCTCGATACAAAATGTTAATCTGCTTTATTTCACATCAGGTAAACACACAGAGCAGCAATTATGATTGGATTCCTTTAGTTCAATCAATACAACTTGTTTTTGCATGCTATAAATGGAACTTATCTTTGCATAATAATGAACACACGATGTTCCCCCACATCAGTAGGTCAACTCACTTAACTTATGCAGAATAACTCTACATTCAGTTCTTCAACCAAGGGCAGAATAGTCCTTCCATGCAGTCAGTCTCCTGTATTTTTCTGAGACTGCCTTTTGCTGCTTGATGCCTGCACAGCATCCTCACTCTCCCTTTTCTCTCTTGCCATGGACAGAGATCAAATAACTTTCCAACAAAAGAATATTCGTTATTTTTCCCAATTACCTCGGAGATCCAATGAATTGCATATTGTTTAGCCTCTGAGGAAAACAACATCCATTGAATTTATTAGTCATCGTTTGTGTGGGAGCCTTTCTTTTCAAACTTGCTTAAAATATTAAATGTAACTCATATTTTTAAATCCTCGCTGTGGAAAAATGGTCATAACATCCTGAAACGTATATCTTAACATCACAAGATGGTAGAATGAGGTAGTGCTGATCTCAGTTTCCAATGCAGACAGCCAGAAATGTCCAAAGTATTTGACTGTTCACAGACCCTGCATTTTCTTACAGCCTCCTGTTCTCCCCACACATTAAAGATGTGGTACTCATTTTATCCACTTTGGGAAATTGAAAGACTCTTCCCTGCCAGGATTTGAACCTGAGATTTTCTCAGTCCCTAGTTTAGCATTCAACCAAGTGAGCTATTGAATACTCAAAGTAAAATGCAAAACATATTTTATCTGCTTTTTTTTTGCTAACTATTAAAGAAATAGTTATAATTGATTGGGATTGAACTACCTCATTAAGATCCAAGTACCACTTGAACAGTAGCCCATATGTGATGGCTGATTGCAACACTAGGAAGGAAGTGCATGCTAGCTTTTATGATTATGTATCATTGATCTCTCCAGTGTTGCACATGGGGAATCGAGACCATGTATAGTATTTAGGTGAAACAATGTTAGAAGTCAGGGAACATTTGAACACCAGACACAGACGCATTTCAATCCCCATTTTAAAGTCATGCTTTAGGTTCTTATTTAGCTGACTGCAGCAGCAGAAAGTTCTGCTGTCTCACCACCTGTCCTTGGGGGTGTGGGTGGTAATGGGTTAAGAGGGTGAGGGGAATGTGAGTGGAATGAGGTGGAGGGACAAAAATAGGAGCTGAACGGGTACGTCAAAGGGTAATGGGAAGGTGAAGCAAAAGGGGACACAATGAGGGTACGGGGGAAACATGAGTTATTGGGGGACAGCATGAAAAGCTAGTCACTGAGGGCCGCATTTTGTTTGAATCCTTCACCCCAAATGCAGCATGCCGCCATTGGCGGCTCCTTTCCACCACCACACCATGCCATACCATCCAAAAAGAGAGAAGAAAAAAGAGAGAGGGAGAAGCAAAAAGAGTTGAGGAGAGAGAAACAGAAGACAGAGTCAGAAGCCAAAGAGAGAGTCACAGCAACACAGATATCAGACAGGTAAGAAAGTGACATATTTACCATGTACAATGACATGGAAATTGGCTCTAACTTCCTGTTAGGTTTGTCTTGCATTTTTATATCAACTTTTCATTATAAAATCCCATGTCTGCATTCATAATGGAAGCTGCATTGTAAACTTGGCAGATTGTAATTGTACATTTTTGTCATTGGTGGCATTGTATCACCTCAACTTTGCATCTTGCAGTTTTGTATCTCGCAGCTCCTCCACCTGTACGAAGAAACAGAGAAATTCCAGCCAACTGTAATTCTCTGTTTCCCAAAGTGCCATCAATTTTGTTGCTCAACCATAAATATCACATCACAGTATATATAAAAATATGTATGACTTTATAATGGAATCGAGGTGCAATTTTTAAACATCCTGCAGATCATCTTTATTTTCTGTCTCTGTATTACAGGTCTCTTTCCCAGTGAAAAACAGAAATTTACATGGATATGAGAAAAATAATGGCTGACCTTGTTAACCAAAAAATGGGACGATGACAATTTTTCTCTGTAATTTACAACTTGCTAATGCAATCTCAGAAATTGTGTGTTTCAAAATTACACGGTTCCCTAATTTTGGTAGTGGGTTTTTCCACAACAGAGAAAAATTGGTACTCCTATTGACAGGGTAGATGCAGGGAGGATGTTTCCCCTGGCTGGGGAGTCTAGAAGCAGGGATCATGGTCTCAGAATAAGGAGTCGATCATTTAGGACTGAGATGAGGAGAAATTTCTTCACTCAGAGGGTGGTGAATCTTTGGAATTCTCTACCCCAGAGGGCTGTGGAGGCTCAGTCATTAAGTATATTCAGGACAGAGGTCAATAGATTTTTGAATATTAAGGTGATCAAGGGATATGGGGATAGTTCAGGAAAGTGGAGATGAGGTAGAAGATCAGCCATGATCTTATTGAATGACAGAGCAGGCTCGAAGGGCCAAATGGCCTACTCCTGCTCCTATTTCTTATGTTCTTATGAATGTCCTTCCATGAAATGCGATTAAAGTCTCTGGGGAGCCAAACACAGCCAACCAACTTCTAGTCATGTTTTGAATATTGACTTCCTTGTTGGGCAAGTATTGCACCTGGCTTCCAATAATTTAACACAAGTAGCGAGGGAGATTATGGGCTAGAATTTACAGTTGGTATGACGGCGTACTCTCAGAGCCATCATACCGCCTTTGAAATGGACAGCAAGTTTGGGATTTGCAGGCGCTAAATCCCAAACTTGCGATCTGTCAAGTTCCGACTTGACAGATCATCCGCACTGACATTGAAATCCTAATTGCTGGCGCAGAGTTGGGCTAATTGCCCACCAATTCCATATGAAAATTTTACGGCTGGTTGAAACAGGCGCAGGGCCTGTTTGCATAGTGTAAGAGGGTACCTCCTGACAAGATAATTAAGAAATTGCATTCCATTAATTAAAAAGGAAGGTTAATACAAAGTGATGAAAATAGATTTCCAATTTGTACATGAAAAAAAATAAATGATTGCTAGACGATTCTGAAATGCATATTATGGAAGATCGAGCATAGTTCCCAGAGACTATAGGAATTCCAGTGTGTATAAGAAAGCCACACTTCAAATTTGCTTTGCAGAGAGAAAACTTCTCCAGCTCCACTCGCAGCAGGTCAGGGGTCCGTCCTCTCTGGACTGAAGCGTTCTCACTGGAGATCACTTGGCTGTGTGCAGCCCAGAAGGGTAGTGGTGATTTTCAATCTAAATTATTTGAAATGTAACTTGCTCTAAATCAGTACTTTTTTTAAAAAAAAGCAAAGTAGCACCACAATTTTGAGCTATCCATACTTTCTTTTGAAACACCCCAGACCCCAAAATCACAAATGTAAGTATATTTTTGAAGTACTGAAGTTTCAATGGAGAATAGCCCTACAATCTCTAATAGTATTAATAAGAGACCTTCTGTTTGCTGCTTGGAGCACCAGCCCACGTGATCCCAGGTCCGCTTCCGCACACGGTGCGTCCCTGGGATCCGTGGGCCACTACGCTGCCCTGTACTCCGCAGCGTCTGACAGCAACCTCTCGGAGGAGGGTTCCCACCAGGTAAGTGCGCATTTGGTTCGGATGCCGGCGGCATAATCCTTTGTTACGCCGCCGACTGCAAAATCCGGGCCAATGTTGCAGCTCTACCAACGCTTTGAGAAAGTACGAATAATACATCTCTGCACTCTTGACCTCGGTTACAGTTTGGAAGCTGGTGCAAGAGCATTAGTATTAATAGCTAATTTAAAAAAAACATGAATGTGTGAACTTGAACTGTGATAGTTCCATTCTGAGTGGTTTCTTCAACTACTCTGCTGCAGAGCTGAAGTGGTGAAAAATACTCAATAGTTAATGAGCAGTGATGACTAGAAAGTGTGCACTTGACAGTTCTGAAACTGAACTCTCCACAACTGCACTGCATAGAGTGATCATGCAGAAATAAACTCAATTAAATAAATCTAATCTGGAACACTATAGCAGGATCTTTTAAAGTTAATGAACTTAAAAAAATGTTTTTAGGATGTGGGTGACACTGGTAAGGCTTCATTTTATTGCCCATCCATAGTTGTCCTGGGACGATCGAAGCTGGTGGGACTTCTTCAACTTTGGGGTAATGGTGTTCCCACAATGTATGGACTCAGTGATAAGGAACGAATGTCCAAGTCGAGATGTTGTGTGACTCAGAGAGGATCTTGCAGGTGATGATGTTCCCACAACTTTTGCTGCTCTTGTCTTTCTCAGTGATGGAGGTTATGAGGCAGGAGCCCAATTGGTGCTGTCGAAGTAAACTTGATGAATTCCTGCAGTGCATCCTGTAAGATAGTACATGCTTCAGCCACTGGTGATAGAAGGGATAGATTTGTGTCTAATGACATAGGCACCGATAAACAAACGACTTCATCGTGGATGGCATTGAGCATCTTGAGCAAGGCAGAAGCGCGACAGGGCTGTCCAGTTTAATGGGATTGTTGACTTTCTAAAGGTGCAGAGTGCATGCACATTGCTTTGAGTTCCTACTGTCAACCCCACACCTGTCAGTTGCTGCACATCCTGGAACACTGACGTCAGAACCTACAAGTAGGTGTGATGTTCCTCAAACTGCCTTCTTTCAAGGTGAGTGCTGGATCCCATGAGTCTGAAGCCATGAGCAGCCTCTGCTGTCTCCTAAAGCAAGAGAAGAGTGCCTCAGCATGAGCTTCATGGCCTGCTCCTCATAGTAGGTGAACTCCTCAATGTCAGAGATACCCCTCCGGTGCCCTGGCTTTCACAGGCATTGTGCACCAGTTTGTCCAGCAACAAGAATGAGTGAATTAGTTGAAAGTGGCAATTGACTGTATCAAAGGTGGTATTGGACAGCTGATGTAAGAGATGTGGTGGTATGACCCTGTTAAAGTAGTGGAAGGGATTTTAAGGTTGTGTGTGCAAGTAATTGCTATCAGGCGAGATGGAGATACATTCTGTAAGATCCTGAGCTAGTGCCTCTTAAGTAGAATGCTGTGAAAAGGGTTGGTTGTGCAGATAGGGGTGAAGAGTGTAGTTATATCCAGCAGAGTGGTCAGCATGTCACCTTGCCTGCTCTGATCATTCAATGTCTTGCTGCAATGGTTTGTAGTTTTGGGGATGAGAGATTTGACATTCAGTGCAGGAGCCATATCCCTTTATGTTGCATGGGACACATTTTTTTCTGACTTCCTCCCATGGAGACCAAGCAGTCTCTTTCTCCTTTGCACAACACCATCCAGAAGGCTTTGGAGATTTCACTCACAAAAATGATGTGCTGCTCTTCTATTCCTCTCTGCCATGCTCTTATCCCTCTTAGCTGCCAGATCCTGCAGCAATAGACATTCTGGAAAAGTGCGACAAAAAGGCACATGAACCATGCAGTGCAGTTACCTAACTGTGAACTGAGTCTTCCATACACTTGCCTACTTACCTGCTGCCCTCATCTTCAGGCTGAATTGGCTTTTAAAGGCTGCACTCTAATTTCCAAGCACCACCAGCACAGTATTTGCTTTTTATATGGGATTTGTGCCAATGGATCTTCCAATAGAAATCCAAATGAGCTGACATCATAAGTATGGCCGATTCAGTGCATGGAATTTCAGTGTCTGTCTGTTAACCACTGTGTCTAACACAGAAATGTGTGAGAAAAGTCTCCACTCTGAATATTGTAAAGTTAAGAAGTGAGACTGAATTTAGCTGATCCTAATCTGATTTCTTATGGACACAAATCCACAACACAAAACTAGTCATAATTCAATAAAAATGGGACTGTTAGTCACTGTGACGTAATACCGTTGATTAGTGTGAGAAGCAGAGGTGACTTACTGGTACCGTGATGGATGCCTTTCAGAGTTTGGGATAATATACATACATAGATACATAGAAGATAGGAGCAGGAGTAGGCCATCCGGCCCTTCGAGCCTGCTCCGCCATTTAATGAGATCATGGCTGATCCTCCAATTCAGTATCCCGTCCCCGCCTTCTCTCCGTAACCCTTAACCCCTTTTGCCTGTAGAAATATATCTAATTCCCTCTTAAATATATTTAATGAGCTGGCGTACACTGCCCTCTGTGGCAATGAGTTCCACAGGTTCACCACCCTCTGAGTGAAGAAATTCCCCCTCATTTCTGTCCTAAATGGTTTAGCCCTTATCCTTAAATTATGTCCTCTAGTTCTGTTCTCACCCGCCAAGGGAAACATTCCTTCTGCATCTAGTCTGTCTAGACCTGTCAGAATTTTATACACTTCTATGAGGTCCCCTCTCAATCTTCTAAACTCCAGTGTGTACATCCCTAAACTACATAGTCTCTCCTCATAGGTCAATCCCGCCATTCCTGGTATCAGCCTGGTGAATCGCCGCTGCACCCCCTCCATGGCAAGAACATCTTTCCTCAGATGAGGCGACCAAAACTGTACACAGTACTCGAGGTGTGGTCTCACCAGTGCCCTGTACAGCTGCAGCAAGGTATCCCTGTTCCTGTATTCCAACCCTTTTGCTATGAAGGCCAGCATACCGTTTGCCTTCTTGACCGCATGCTCGCCTTCAGTGACTGGTGTACAAGAACACCCAGGTCTCTCTGTACTTCCCCCTCTCCCAATTTATTGCCATTTAAATAATAATTTGCCCTCCCGTTCCTGCACCCAAGGTGGATAACTTCGCACTTGTCCACATTATAGTGCATCTGCCATTTATCCGCCCAATCACCCAGTCTGTCCAAATCGCTCTGGAGCTTCCTGGTCTCCTCCTCTGAGCCCACCCCCCCTCCTAGTTTAGTGTTGTCTGCAAATTTGGAAATGCTGCATCCGACTCCCTGATCTAGGTCATTAATGTAAATTGTGAACAGCTGGGGACCCAGGACAGATCCCTGTGGTACCCCACTTGTTACTGCCTGCCATTCAGAAAATGAGCCATTTATTCCAACTCTTTGTTTTCTATCTGACAGCCAGTTCTCTATCCACGTCAATACTTTCCCCTTTATCCCATGAGCTTCAATTTTCCATGCTAATCTTTTATGTGGGACCTTATCGAAGGCCTTTTGGAAGTCCAGGTACACCACATCTACTGGCTCTCCCCCATCTATTTTACCAGTTACTCCCTCAAAAAATTCCAATAGATTAGTCAAGCACGATTTACCCTTTGTAAATCCATGTTGACTCTGTCCTATCCTGTCCCCATTTGCTAAGTGCTCCGCTATTTCATCCTTAATGATGGACTCCAGCATTTTGCCCACATTGATATAACCTTGCCTTACACCCGCTCCCACCCCCACTCCCTGCCAACCTGTGCTTTAACTGACCTAAATGAGAAGTCGCACAACACCAGGTTATTGTCCAACAGATTTATTTAAAATTACAAGCTTTCGGAGCTATCGATCGCCCCTTCTTCAGGTAAAGTTACAATGAGTGAATCTACAAAAGTTCACAGAATATAAACACAGAAAATGCAGAGATACAATCTTTCCTTACATCAAAGACACACCAAGAGCACAACTCATGTGACTCGGCCAACGTTGTCTACCTGATACGTTGCAGGAAAGGATGCCCCAGAGCATGGTACATTGGCGAGACCATGCAGACACTGAGACAACGTATGAACGGACACCGCGCAACAATCGCCAGGCAGGATGGTTGCCTCCCAGTCGGGGAACACTTCAGCAGTCAAGGGCATTCAGCCTCGGATCTGCGGGTTAGCGTTCTCCAAGGCGGCCTTCGAGACACACGACAACGCAAAATCATCGAGCAGAAACTGATAGCCAAGTTCTGCACTCATGAGGACGGCCTCAATAGGGATATCGGGTTCATGTCACGCTACAGAACGTGACTTGACATCGTTGTCTGTGTTTCCAGTTTTTAAAAAACAAACACAAAAAACAAACCCAAAAAACAAACCCAAAAAGGACGGAGAGAGAGGAAAGGATATGGAGAGAGATCTGGTGCAGACAGCAGGATTTGACACGTTGGACCCCCTGGGACACATCTCATTGTCTTGGCTGTGCTCTTGGTGTGTCTTTGATGTAAGGAAAGATTGTATCTCTGCATTTTCTGTGTTTATATTCTGTGAACTTTTGTAGATTCACTCATTGTAACTTTACCTGAAGAAGGGGCGATCAATAGCTCCGAAAGCTTGTAATTTTAAATAAATCTGTTGGACTATAACCTGGTGTTGTGCGACTTCTCATTTTTGTCCACCCCAGTCCAACGCCGGCATCTCCGCATCATTTAACTGACCTGGCAGTGCTTGATGCTGACACTGGGCGCAAAAGGCAGAAAAATAATCCAATTCTGTATTATCACAGTCTTCAGCTTGATGAGCACAAAACTTAACCAAAAAGAATGAATGTGGATGAAGGAAAAAGGGTTCAAGGGATATAGGAACAGGACAGGTAAATGTGATTAGAACTATTTACTCGCATGGAGGGTAAACACCTGGTTGGACAGACTGGCCTCTTTCTGTGTTATAATCTCTACGTATTTCTATGTCGAATTTTAACAAATATTAAAGGAAAAGTGAGAACTGATTTAAGGATATCTAATTTTGTAATGCTAAGTTTGTTTTGAGGATTAATGTATAAAATGATGTGAAATAATACATAGTAGAATTGTCTGTATTATTGATTATTTCTAGAAATGTGAACTACAGTTTTAAGTTGTTATGATATTGAAGTTAAAATGGACACATTTATAGCATGTATCTTAATATCAAATTTGACATTTGAAAAATGCATATGAAAAGACGGGGCAGCAAATCGTTTACAGATTAATTGTCTATAACAATATCATGTAATAGCAATTGATAAAAATATATTTTCACATATCCAATTACTCCTCAGCCAGTTTTTAAAACTATAAAACAAACACAACATTGCTTCTCCTCCAAAATTGAACTCTTATGTTAGAGGTAAAAAGTCTTTAATTGAAAGCTCTAGGGAGTTGTAAAAACAGCTTACACACTGACAAAAAAATCATGTTTGGTGCTAATATGTGTCCTGAAATGATTAGTAATCAAAGAATAAGCAAAATGGATGGCTACTACTTGTATTGATGTATGAGATTGCATTAAATATCAATTGAGAGGTTAGAATGAGTAAAAAAAAAGGCAGAAAAGAGTAAATTTAATGTAAAAATAAAAAGGAACAGAGGAGGGAGTAAAGGAAGAAAGAAGAATGTGGAAAAGAGATGATGGAGTGAGCACAAGTTAAATGTTAAATATTTATGTTTTAGTAGTTTTACATAATTAGCATTGCAGTATTTAAAATTATTCCTGATGTTTAACTTTATTACTGTAAAACTAACTGCGGTTAGAGGTACGCATTCACAAATTGGGCCTGTCATATAACAGGCCTTTGCTCTGAGCTCCTTGTATTCTATAGACCATGATATTTTGGGAAGAGAGAAAGTCAGACAGTACCATATCTCTTCCATTCCCAGCAGGTTTTCACAAACCAGGAACCAAACTTCCTCTGGTGTTTGAGTCAGACATCATCAGACGTTATCTCACTTTCACGTTTTGTTCCTCATCTCCAATTATGTACCCAATTGTTCCACCGCCCTATTCCCATAGCACTTATGACAGCATGGTTCAGAAATGTCTTCACTGGCTGTCAGTGGCAATAGGATGACAGTTATTCCCGACCAACTGCTGATGTCGGCAATAGGGAATAAAACCACCTACTCAGTTAACATGTCCCAACTAATTATCTGCTCATTACAAATATGGGAAAAGTAATTCAGTCTGAGACAATTAACAATTGTACAAACCAAGATCCCAATCCGAGAGAGAGAGAGAACAGTCAAGATGATCTTCTACCCAATAAAGGTAATAGTTTTGTGAATATTACACAATCCCTGGGAACCTGTCCATAATTTGTCAATGGCCTTATTCCCTGTTTGTAAATGCTTTTATTGGAGCAGGCCTGTATTTAAAAAGGCCCTTCAACCCATTTAAACTTATTCTTCCAAAAAAGTATCCCTACCATCTTGCTATGACATCTAACTGCTAAATTATTCCAGAGTGCTGACTTAACCACTCATCCTGGCTATCTGTTCCAGTTATTAATCAACTGATGTATATGAATAAATACTTTCTGGTGTCGCTCTCTTAAATTTGCTCTAAATTTCTGCCTCTTTCTGTTGTCTTGGTGTACCAAAATATTTACATTATCTCATTAATTATCTTCTTTTTTTTTTAAATCCCCTCTCTAAAGAGTTTTTTTACAATGCTGAAAAGCCCTAACATATCATTCCTCATGGCTAATCACACTGACACTGGGGATCAGTCTCTTTGCATTGCTGTTGGATAGCACCCTTATGTTGCATTGACCAGAACTGCATGAAGTACTCCAAGTACAACCCGACCAGGCTTCACCAGATAGTTTTCTCTTCCCAATGTCAAGAACCCTCATGCCCTATGATTCAAAGTATGACCTTCATAGGCACATTGTATCTTGTAATGTAGTGTTTGCCAGGAATTGAGCACCCTTGTTGCTGTAATTAGCTCATTATAATTAACATGAACCCTCCTGTGTTCTCCTTGTCCTTGAATTATGGAAAAATAAACACGATCAAAGCATGTGACTTAGGTTATAAACTACAAATTAAGTTTAATAAAAGTAAACAAGGGCAGTACAGCAGATTTCACTTCACACAGAACTTCTCATTTAAATCTTGCATACAAAAATAACAATGTGTGACACTTTTATAGCTGTATTAATACCGAACCAGCATTCATAATACAAGCTTATAAATTTTACATTTCATGACGCATCTTTAGAATCTCTCAATTAGGCGATGAATTTAATCCCAATTGGTGCTGCATTGTAAGCAGCTTTTGTACAACTGACTCAGGTTCAGTCAGAGCTGGGTTGATATCTATAAAATGTATTTCACGCAGGACTTCTGTCACCCTGACTACCCATATGAGCTCTTTAAACTTCTTCCTGCACTGTGCGTGGATCCTGGGGACCACAGTGCTGCCCGTGACGTGGTATGCTACCTCCCTTCACATAGTCCGGCAGACTTGTGGCGAGGGCCTCCTGCCAATTGATGGGTACAGGACCGCCTGCCTTCTCTCCACCACTAAAACAAATGACTCCAAAGCTTCATCGGAAAACCTCTGGGCTCTCTCCCTGCGGTGGCGATCTGCCATCAGGATTTGTAAATAAGGGCTCCTTCTCATTGTCCTTCTTCTTATGGTTGTTGAGGCAGCTGCACACTGAACAATGCTGAGAATGAGATGCTGCAGCATCAATGAGCCTCCCCTTTAAGTAGTGAAAAAAGCCTGTGGCAATCATTACTTGCGTTTAGACTGCCCCCGATATTGGTCCATCTTTTCCGTGTAACGCCAATGAGCTTGGGTTTTTAAACGAGAATCATGATTGCAATCATTTTAATGAGGAATGATGATGAATTTTGCCTGCAGCCCAGATGATTTTCAACAGGCGCTATGTAAAGTTTCGCAATTATCGCGATTCGAAATAACATAAGAGAAACAGATTCGTTTGATCAGTTTTATTAAACGAAATGCTGTCCTGATATAAAGGACACAGAAGCCTGTAAAATGGCCGCCGAGCATTGTGGCAGAAGCTTCCAGAAATACAGTGGGCAGACAAGATGGCGTTGAATAAACATTTAGTATAAGATTGGATCATACTCGGTAAACATTGATACTCGGTAAACATTGATAAAGACAGGATGCAACCCGTTTGCATTTGGAACAATAGCAAAGATATTAGTGCTGGAATCGTTTTCCATGCACAAGCAAGGATCATTGTACTGGGCAATCGAAGGCCCATCCAGACACATCAATACACAAATACCCCCCCCGGCTCTACAATGAGAGAGACATTGACGGGTGATTAAGTCAGTATTCGGGGGCCCCCAAAACCAGTCAGGGAGACGATTCATACACATCCTGGCTGGGTCAACAATGGGGAAAACATTAACGGATAGTTGGCCAGTTTCAGGTGCTACCGAAACCCGTTAAAGAGAAGAATCGCCCCATGCTGGGAGTTTTGAGCACCAATATTACACAAAGGACAAACATTAAGATTTGAGCGGGAGATAAGGGAACACAGCACTATAACTATAGTGAACAAATGTCCATCGGTCTCTTATTCCCTTGACTCGCTCGATCGCTGGCTGAAGCTCTTCTTTAGGGCTGGACTTTGTTGACTCTTGACTTTTAGCCATACTGGTCGGTTATTCGGATGTTGGGTGGAGCTCAATCGGAACGAGCCGCCCCGACAAGGGCAACTAACAGGGTGCACCATCCCGAGTGTCGGTAAACAGTGTCTGGACCCGGAGGCCCGAAGAGACGAGACGAGAAGAAGAGGAGAAGAATCCACGTGCCGCCACGGTCAGTAAACCCCGACCACGCCCGAAAATATAAATAAAGAACTTTTCATTGAAGTCTACCGACAACCGGTGTCGAGCACAGGAAGACTCTTCTTTGAATTTTACAAACGTTTCCGAGTTCTGTCGAGTTCTTCATGACAACAGGGAGTCTGGCCTGCTTGTCGCAGCAGCGAAAATAAACAAGTGGGGTACAGAGACCCTTCCAAACACGTGACAGTCAGGCGCTGCAGCGAAACAAGCCGAGTGCCTCACTTTAAAATTCTCCGAAGTAACACGAGTGGTGAGCATGTTTCCCGATCCTACAAATCTAGACGTAGTGTAGGTGTTGTTAAGGGAGGGTGGTTTTATTAAGGTTAAAGTATAATGTGTTCCCCTTTTTACGATGTGCCATGCGTTCTTCATTTCCATACACCAAGCTTTATGAATGTATGTATACTTGTACTCTCGTTAATTTGCGCCTATGACATGTACTTCATGATTTTGGACGCTATGCAATAAAGGTTTCCATTTCGTACTATTCAACCGGGTCTATTTGAGTTTTCTCTGCATTACTGCTCCCTGCACCTAAGTCCAGTGTTAGAACCGTAAGGGCGAGTGGGTCGAACCACTCACAGGTGCTTATTGCAAAAAGGCTGGCCGGAGACCAGAGCAAGCAATAGTATTAGGCAACGAAGGCCTAACCTCGCACCAGCACCATCTCTGAGAGACACGTCCAAACCCTTACAGCTATTAGTCTAAACACTGCTCATTTCTTGGCTATATCAAATTTCTGGCCTTATGCTTCCCCCATGGTATGTAAAGGGGATAGTCTACTGTTTCTCCCAGGTGCGAGAGATGTTTGTCTGCTCATGCTCTACCTGTCAACCATGGCTCAGTTGCTAACACCCTCACCTCTGAGTCAGAAGGTTGTGGGTTCAAGTCCCACTCCAGAGGTTTGAGCACAAAAATCTAGATGACACGCCAGTACATTACTGAGAAAGTGCACTGTCGGAGAGGCTGTCTTTTGGATGAGTCATATGACCGAGCCCCCGGCTGCTCTCTCAGCTGAACGTAAAAGATGCCATGGCAGAATTTCGAAGAGGAGCACGGGAGTTATCCCCGGTGTCCTGGCCAATATTTATCCCTCAATCAACGTCACTGAAAAAGGAGATTATCTGGTCATTATCACATTGCTGTTTGTGGGAGCTTGCTGTGTGCAAATTGGCTGCCGCATTTCCTACATTACAACAGTGACTACACTTCAAAACGTACTTCATTGACTGTAAAGTGCTTTGGGACATTCGGTGGTCATGAAAAGCGCTATATAAATGAAAGGTTGTTTTTAAACAAAAGGCTCATAGGACTGAGGTAGCCACCCTCTCTTAGCAGCTTGCTGGTTGCAGTTCGAGTTTGTTCCTGGGCAGCCTGGTGTCACCTCCTACATGCCACTGGTGTGGTGCTCTGAAGGAGAAGGTTGGAGGTTGACATCCTGCTGTCCTGAGAGATGGAAGTATTTGGCAGGTCAACTCTGGCTGTCACTATTCCAGTAGGTGCTGAATCTGTGTCTCTACTGATCAGCAGGGTGGCTGGTGTAATGATACCTATCATATCCTGAAAGTCCTGAGAGACAACAGCATGGTCTGGAAGCTGCTATGCAGGTTGATCTATACTCTTCCCCTAGTGCAACCAAAGCTGCAGTCTGTGCTTCCTTTGAAATGGAAGTACTGGCTGTGATCCCTGACTACTTCTTAGGTGGGTGTCTGCTGCAGATTGCAGTGAAGCTGTCACACCCTGCATTGATGTCTGCAACAAGCTAAAATCCACAAATAGGAGCTGTAGACTCCAGAGTCACACCTGTCAGTTGCTGCACATCCTTG
Source organism: Squalus acanthias (assembly GCA_030390025.1). Classification (NCBI taxonomy): domain Eukaryota; kingdom Metazoa; phylum Chordata; class Chondrichthyes; order Squaliformes; family Squalidae; genus Squalus; species Squalus acanthias. Next base: position 58,082,687 of record CM059431.1, on the reverse strand, counting down.
GACACTGACTTCAGAGCCTCCATGTAGGTGTGATGTTCTTGAACATTCTTCTTTTCAGGCAAGTGCACGAGTTCTGAGTCCTTCAATCAAAAGGTATGAGCAGCCTTCTCCTCTACCAGGAAAGTGGCACATCCTCACCCACTCCCCAACTCCTGTGGCTCCATTGAGCTCTGTGAATCACTTGGTACCATGTCCTCACTAACACTCTGTAGGAAGTCATGAGTGGGCTTGAATCCAACTCAACTCCATCTTCTTCCTCAAGGAAGTAGTTGTGTTTCCTTCTCCTCCTTTTCAAAGTGCTTGGCGCTCTTCCTCTTCCACTTCAAGGAAGTAGTGTGTCTCTGCTCCTCCTCGTCTGTGGCCCCCTGCCCCCACGTTGATTTGATGGAATGCAGGAAAGGAGGGTACAAGTTACCCTCTTGGGATTAAGGAGATCGAGAAACGGGTGGAAGCTTGTGTGATTCTTCACAGGGATGTCACAGTGAAATGTTAGTGTTCACTTACAAACCTGGTGCCAGCACTATGCCCCAAACTTGCTAACTCTGCAAGAGCAGAGTGTCTTTCCACATGCTCCATAGCCTTCCACTCATCGGACATGTGTTTCATGTCGGATACTCTCTCTTGTGACCTGCCTTTTGTGGGCATTGTGCACTATATTCTCCTGTAACAACATTGAGATGAACATTGAGCAAATCAGTGGGACAAATGGCATGGGAAAACTGAAGTAAGAGATGTGGGTGTATCACCTTGGTAAATTAGAGGTAGCTGTTTTAGGGTTGTGAATGTAAGTTGATGCTGTTAGGGGAGATAGGTACTTGTGCTGTTAGATCCCGATTTAGTGACCCCCCCACCACTCCCCCCCCACCCCCCCCCCAAACCAGGTTGTATTGTGAAGGCTTCGTTGTATAGTTGTTACTTTTAGAAGGTGAAGAGTGTGCACGTGCCAAGGAAGCAAAGGGAAATCGGCCAGTGTGTTACCTTGCTTGCCCTGGTCAGGTCATTGAACGTTATCTGGCACTGGTCTGCAGTCCTGAAGGTGAGAGAATTGACGCTCACTGTCGCTTCCCTCCAGGGTACAGGTGACCTTTTTGGCAGGTTTTCTGCTACAGACACCCAACACCCTGTCTCTCCTGTGTTCTTTTTCATCTAGCACGGTTTGCAGGTTGGACTCGGTGAAATTGTGGCATCATCTTCTCTTCCTTTGTGTCATGCCCTGCTACCTATTGCGAAGTTTGTGAAGTTTTCTTGTGTTAGACATTCTTGTAAAGTAGCACAAACTGTCGAGAGACATCTAGTTAAGCTAGCTGACAGTCAACTCACTGAGCCAAGTACTTTTCCTTACATACCCGCTGCTGTAGCCTAAAGCCAGAACTAGATTTTTAAAGGCTGCACTCTAATTTCCATACACCCCCGCGCATTGCTCCTGTTTTATCCTCAAATAGATATAAAAATGAGTTGACTCATGAAATTCTGGTGTAAGCAGCTCTCCAAGCCATCGGTGAGTGCAACTATACTTACAATGACAAACAGTAGGTCCATCACATCATAGTGGTACTCTGTGTGTGTTGTAACTTTTTTTCCTGAGCTGTTTTTTGGCTACCATGGAATGGATTGATTTATGGAATTTGGTATTTCTGTACTGTATTTAATTTTCTTTAAATTAAACTATCTGTGTAACCTCTCCAACAAACCTTATGTAAAATCAGTAAGTAAAGGTTTTGAGCTCAGCCCACATAGAGTGGAGTACTTCCTTTATTCACAAGAGCCATACAAGAATCTCGCGCTCTGTTCTAGAGCCTGGAATTGGACACCGAGGAGGCAATCTGGCAGATGCTTGTTTATTTTGGAGTCTTGCCATGAACATACTTGATGATTTTTTTTAAATTGTGGAACCTTTTCAGAATTTGACTGACCTTGGCCTTACATACGCTTCTGTCAGCAATAAGTAGAAAAACAGTACGACTGATCTGCAGATATATGCTGGAGGAGTTTGCAACTTGCAGACTTTTGAAATGCAGTTTTTTTGAAATAATTCTTGCAGGTAGCCAGCCACCAATGTCATGCGAAATTCAGATGGTTGGAATCAGTATCTATCAAGTCGGGATCAGCAGTATATTTCAAATAACCTTTAGCCTAAAATGTAATTATGTACGATGTGGTTAAACATCTTGTAGCATGATTGGGGGAAACTTTAAATAAAATTTGGCCAAATAAGCTATTGGTTTGATGTACTTGCAGATCCATGACCACATTGTGGCATATTGCAGTCTTTTAAATAAATTACCGATACTGCCATCAGAGTTTGCCTGTTAGGGAAGCAAAAATTGGCTTGATTTCTCATTTTGATTGCTGGACATCGTCTCCTGTTGGTAGATGTGCCTATATGAACGCTGGATGATGACCAGTTTGGGGTCAGCTGTAACCTCCTTAACCATGGGATTGCCTGCGACCACTCACTGTCCTGGGCCACATATTAATGGTCCCTTGGGTAAGATAATGAAGGGCAACTGCCAACTGTGGAACTCTACTCCCGTGAAGGAGTTGGGGACAGAGAAGAAAAACTAGAATAAGGAAGATTTTTTTTTTAAAGTTCACATTTTATCTTCAGCTCACAAATGCTTTTTACATATTACTACAGTGAAATTGGGCTGTGATGGACACAGTAGGCATATAACAAAGATTATACAAAGAAAAATATCTACATCAAGTACACATTTCTTTGACAAAAATGTTCCAGTTATGTAACTATTCTCGAGGTTACAATAAATTATATGGGGTTTTGAGAGAGTAGATAGGGAGAAAATGTTTACACTGGCAGGAGGATCAGTAACCCAATGACATGAATTTAAAATAATTGGCAAAAGAACCAGGGTGGAGATGAGGAGAATTTTTTTTATTCAGTGAGTTATGATCTGAAATGCATTGCCTGAAAGGGTGGTGGAAGCAGATTCAATAGTAACTTTCAAAGGGGTATTGGATCTCTACTTAAAAAGGAAAAATTTACACAGCTGTGGAGAAAGTACAGGGGCGTGGGACTAATTGGTAGCTCTTTCAGTGAGCCAGTGCAGGCACGATGGGTTGAATGGCCTGCTTCAGTGCTGTATGATAAATGCACCATCTGGTGTGTGCTACTGAGCCCCATGGATCAGGAAGGTCCCAGGCTCAATCCCTGGTCTATGTTGAATTACTTGGTTTCAGCCTGGGCAGGACAGGGCTATGACAGCAGTCTTAAGTGTTGTAGGATAGGGAGGGGAAAATCTTAGCCAGAATTCTCGCTCCACATTGCTATCTACTGATCCACGTTGAAAAATACTTGTATATAGACTTCAGTTCAGAACAGGATCAGGCTTTCCTGTAAACTCCTCCCTAATTTCATAGACTGGCAACATTCACTATTCAGATGCGAACATGAGTAAAAATCAGGTATGAGAATAGGCTTTTTGGTTCACCAAGTTTGAGCCCCTGATTCTTCAGCCCAGCATCCAACTGCATATCAAACTATTCTAATTTCTCTTAGTCCACTACTTTACTTGGTATCTGAGAGGTAATTCCTGAATCTGACACTCCTGGCCAGGAGCAACTTGCACAGGGAGCTCATCTCAGGAAATCATGGACATGCCACTTTTTCAGCTTTCACAGAATGGAAAAAGTTGCACAACTAAATCCTTAGGGGTAGAAATTAGGTCGCGCCCCATTTGGGGCGCAAATATCGTCTGGACGCAAATATTAGCGCCTGGCGCTAATTATCGGCACTGACTGGAAACTTCACTTTTACCGCCCCGGGAGGTGAGTGGAGCGCTAAAGCAGGCGCTTCACACCTGTCTTAAGGCGCAAAGGCCGAGCAGTGAGGCGCTAACTCAGAGCGCTGGCGAAGCTCATGTAATGTCAGTCAGCAATGGAACACACACACAATGGCACGGGCCAGTTCTTAAAGGGGATGGTTAATCTTGCTTTCCATCCACATCCTGTTGATTGCAGCCTTGAATCTCGGCCTGGAGAGACATGCACATCAAATGTGCTGGAAAGAACAATGGAGAGTACCAGGCAAAGAGCTCAGAGTGCAGCTCCCACAGACTCTGCTAAATCGATACAAGGAATGGCAAATCAAAATGAACCTGCAAAGTGCTGCTCAGTACCCAAAACTCCTTCACACAACGTTGAATCTCTCCAGAAGTCTCTCCCTCTCTCTCTCAGAATGACAAGTTCAAAAATGCCACCAACAATAAAAGACAGGAAGAGGCCCCCTTTAAATAGCGCCCCCCCCCAGCCCCACAGCGATTGATAGCGTTCCAGTCTTCTGGTCGTTGGATGCGCCAGGCGGTAAGGCAGGGGGCGCCACTCAATTTCCGCTCCGGGGCGCCACAAGGGCGTTGCACCATGGAATGACGTCACAATCTGCGCGCGCAGGTGGTCGCAGCGGTAAAGTTTAGCGCCGCCGCACAATCTCTAGTTACGTTCCCGAGCGGCGCAAACATCGCTGCACCCGGGCGTTAGCGGCTTTGCGCCCCATTAGCGCCCACTTAAGGCGCTAACGGGAGGCGCAACCAACTGAATTTTTACCCCTTAAAGTACCAGTAGAAATCCAAAAATACGTAATAAAAATGGAATTTAATTTATACAGATGCTATAAATCGGTAGCCTTGATGATATGCCCGATATGGTATAGATGTAATGAAAGCAAAATAATATTTATTTAATATAAACAGAAAATGGTGGAAATACTCAGCAGGTCAGGCAGCATCTGTGGAGAGAGAGAGTTAACGTTTCAGGCCAGTTACCTTTTGTCAGAACTGGAAAATGATTCAGATGTAACAGGTTTTAAGTAAATACAGAGGCAGGGTAAAGGAGGGAGGAAAGAACAAAAGGGAAGGTTTGTGATAGGGTGGAAGGCAGCAGAGATTAAATGAACATCAAAAGCATTACCAGTACCTGCTGTCCAAAAAAATGGGAGCAGTGGTTATGATTTGAAATTGTTGAACTCGATACTGAGTCCAGAAGACTATAAAGTGCCTAATCGAAAGATGAGGTGCTGTTCCTGGTCCACTCTTCCATCACCCCCAACACCCGTTCCCTTTCCCACGGCATCTTCCCATGCAAATGCAGGAGATGCAACACCTGCCCTTTCACCTACTCCCTTCCCACCGTCCAAGGCCCCAAACATTGCTTCCAGGTGAAACGGTGATTTACTTGTACTCCTCTTAATTTAGTATACTGTATTCGCTGCTCACGATGCAGTCTCCACTACACTGGGGAGACCAAACATAGATTGGGTGATCGCTTTGCTGATCACTTCTGTTCAGTCTGCAAGCATGACCCTGAGCTTCCGGTCGCTTGTCATTTTAATTCTCCATCCTACTCCCACGCTGACCTCTCAGTCCTCGGCCTCTTACACTGTTCCAATGAAGCTCAATCGAAGCTTGAGGAACAGCAACTCCTCTTTCGATTTGGCACTTTACAGCCTTCCGGATTCAACATCGAGTTCAACGATTGCAGGTCATAACGATTGCTCCCATTTTGTCAGACAGCACGTGCTGGTAATGATTCTGCTCGACATTTAATCTCTCCTGCCTTCCACCCTATCATAGACTTTCCTTTTGTTCTTTCACCCCATTCCCTGCCTCAGTACTTGCTTAAAACCCGTTACATCTGTAACATTTTCCAGTTCTGACACGTTTCCTACATTACAACAGAGACTACACTTCAAAAGTACTTCATTGGTTGTAAAGCACTTTTGGGATGTTCTAAGGTCATGAAATGTGCTTAAATGCAAGTCTTTCATTATGATTCTGCAAGTATGAAATGATGCATTTTGGTCAGAAAAATGAGGAGAGGCAATATAAATTAAATGGTACAATCTTAAAGAGGGTGTAGGAACAGAGCGACCTGGGGGTTTACATACACAAATCTTTGAAGGTGGCAGGGAAAGTTGATAGGGCTGTTAAAAAAGCATATAGGATCCTTGGCTTTACAAATAGTGGCATTGAGTACAAAAGCAAAGAAGTTATGCTAAACCTGTATAAGTCACTGGTTAGACCTCAGCTTGAGTATTGTGTCCAATTCTGGGCATTACATTTTAGAAATGTAAGATGTGCAGAAGTTGCCCCTCACCCCGTCAAACAGTTTCCAAAGTTCAGACCCGTCGAACAGACAACACAAAACCCAATAAACCTGTGAAACTTCTTTTACTCAGCAAGAGATTACAAGTAAGCATCCGATAGTTATGTAGCATATAATAATTCCAATTATACACAGAGCTATCCCTTTACTTTAAGCTCCAGCAAAACATCACATACGTACTAACACCAGCGAGTGGTCAATCCGGCAGTGACTAGACGTATGATTTCTGGCAACTGACCAGGTCGCCCGACTGCAGCAGTGAGTGGTCAATTTACAGCATCTTTTATACCCCAAAACTTGGCAACTCTCCCACTGTGGACGTGTTTCTAACAATGGTCATCAGTTGTTTTTCAGTTCTTCTTATCAATAGTTCGTTGAGCATCTGTGGGTTTCAAGGCCGGTTACATTCCATAGTTTGAAGATGTTTTTGTTTTTGCACTGGTGCCACAGCGCAATAGTCTGTTCCCACAGAACTTTAAAAGTCTGTTTTCCATATCTGTTGAAAGACAATGGGCAGCTTTCACAGCTTACAACCACAGCATCTTATTTTGCAAAGTTCTCACAGCAACCAGTCTTTTGTCCTCACGAAGCATGATGGTCCATAACATTTGGTCAACTTTTCAAGTTACAGCAAAATTTACAGCAAATAGTGTGTTCTTACAAGGCCACCCCCAAGTGGCTGTGCTCCCGAATCTTTGGGTCACAGGCACTTACAACTTGGAGGCGTCGTCGTTGTCTTCTTCCTTCGGCGTCTTCTGCAACAGTTTAATCCACTCTTGTTGCTTACATCTCCTGTTGACTTGATAAGTTATCATTAGTAAATATAACACAATCACCAATTGAACAATGACCAAAACATGGGAGATAATTCTTATCTAGGGATGAACCTCAATACTCATACCAATATCCCACCAGGATGAATCGTCCCCGACCTTCGAGATCATTTTATGCAGTTCACAATTTTTCTGGGCCAGGGTATGAAAGTGCTTTTGGGACTGACTAACGCATCTCATTAATTCCACCAAGTGCTCTGGCAGAGGTGGAATGTCATAGCCGAATCGAGTTACATACTGGTGTAATTGGTCTTTTAACTCATCTTCCACAGCGATATCTACTTGCCTATGTGAATAAATGCTTAATAAAGCCCGCGCCCCAAGTTTTTCAGATTGGACTGGGGTAAAACAAAAAGTTCCTGCCGCAACAGGTCAAGTCAGATTGTTACCGTACTGGTATTCCCGGTGCATAGTAGTTACACAATATTCACCCTTCCCTCGGTACACAGATCGTACGGGAAAATGCTGCCCTGCAATCACTTTCATGGTGCAGTTCCATTCTATCCCATCCCAATCAAACCCGCACGCAGGGGTTGCCTGTTCTACCACATCATAAGGGCAGATGAATGTATCCCGAGCTTGCGCACACCCGGTCAGATCTGGGGCCACCCATGTGGTCCCATCCACTCGGATCACGTATTTCAGGGGTCTGTCATACCTTACTAAGTGATCTCCCTGACGTACTCCTATGTTCTCCACATGGAACAGAGGAATGGAGGTCGCCTTTTAGGGCAAAATGGGATAATACAATACCATCCCTAACAAGGTGATGTCGTTCTGTTCCTGTAAATGGCATTCATGTTTCACCGGGTACACCTGTACCAACCCCCTGACTTTACACATATTCATGGTAAATTGGTAAGTGGACATTGCTCTCAGGTGTCGATCAGTCACCCACGAGGGTAACTTCCCCTCAGCTATGCTCTGCAGGTTTTCATGGGCTTGTTCCACTGACCAAGATCCATACGTTACATACATATTATGCGTGGCCTCACTAGAGGCATTGCAGTCCTCCTTTAAAATTTGATTTATCTTTTCAGCATGGAATTCTAAATATTTGACCACGTCCTGCAGATGAATGGTCATAATTTGGTCCTCTTCCAATTCCTCCTGTTCTAGACCATTCATTTTGTTCAAAATTTCCCTCAAATGATTTCTAAACGCCTTTACGGATTGATCCAAATTAGCCAAATCAAGGCTATTAATGAGGGAGGTTCTGGTAATAAAAACAGTTGCTGCATCATTTATCAGACCCTGTCGCCTTCTGATATGGTTCCCTATAATCCCGTAACCAACATCATTTTCTTCAATGATCTTGGAACTATTTTTCCCAAAGTTATCATTGAATTTATTACCATCCCCTGAGCCCTTGTGATATAACGGCTCTAATTCTGATTCTGCCAATGTTGTGCTGGCTCTCTCCCAAAATCCCTCCATTAACTCCTGCATCATCCTCCCATATAACCGTGCTGTCTCTGGTGTGCACCAGTTTGGCAGTCTCACCTCAGTCAGCCCTGAACACGCAGTTTTGCAATCACTCTTGATGTACTAGAGGGTAATATTTCGAGTGGCGTCCCGGGGTGGTGTCTCCAGGGCAATTGCAATCGAACTATTATAGGGAAAATAGTTAGTGTTGATCCAGTATGCCGAATAGGCTGACGTGGAATCTTCAAGATAGAGCAGAATCACGATCATTGGCCAGAATAATTCCTTCATTTTATTTATCTTCTTGCCTGTGGGGATAAGGGACAAAAACAGAGTGTTACTCCCGGCCTTGCACCCTGTGTCCACCCATTAGTTCAGGCTCTCATTACTGATGTTTTTTTAAAAAAACGAAATAAAACGGGGCTTCCTACTTTTCTTTTTCCTGCACTGGGCAATTTTCTCACTCCTACCACTGATGATACTTCAAGGGTGTCTTTTTTATTTCTTTTACTACGCTGCCATGGGGTAGGAGGGGTCTGTTCCGGACCTGGGGATGAGGAGGTTTCTACAGCTCCCATGTCCTGTCCACCTTCATTTGGATCATACTGTACCTGTGGAGGCTCCACTTCAGGCAAGGGCGCCTCCCTGGGTGGGGGGTGTCCCATTAGACACCCCTTCTTCATCATCTCACTGGAGAGGATAAATCCAGCTCACCATGCTCATAATCGTGGCTTGCTGTCTTCTGGACCTGCTAGTGGGCTGAAAAAGATTCATCTGGTTAATATGAAACCATTTAATTTTCTTATGTAACTGAACCGCATACACCATAGGACTAGCTTTGACAACAATACTGTGCGGTCCTTTGTACAGGAGTTCAAAGACTCCCACCCTCGCATAGTTTTGTACCATTACCTGGCTCCCGACTTCCCACTCCTAGGGTTTACTCAGAGCCAAGTGTAATTGGTTGGGTTGGTGTGCCTTCCCAATGTTGTGGGCGGCCCTCAAGTTCAGTTCTTTTAAAGTTCCCCACAGGTCGCTCAGGAATTTGTCCTGAATCATCTCCATAATTTGTTTATCAGTCAGAGTGGGGACCAACAGATGTGTGGGGGTTCACTTGGGTCTCCCCGTTACCAATTCATGAGGGGAGTGACCCATTCCTTTGGATTTGTTACTACGTATCCCCATTAGGATTAGGGGAAGTACCTCATCCCACTTAGTGTGCTGTTCGTTTAATTCCTTTCGCAGGGCCGACTTCAATGTACGGTTCATTCTTTCCACAATTCCCAATGATTGTGGGTTGTGGGTCACATGCCATTTCCCTTCAATTCCAAGCAATTTCAGAGTGGCTTGCATTACCTGACCTGTAAAATGACTTTTCTGGTCTGACTCTACCATGCGAGGAAGTCCCCATCTGGAGAATACCTCTCTAACTAGGGTCTTGGCTGTCCACAATGCTGTGGCCAACTTGCACGGGAAAGCTTCTACCCACTTGATAATCTTGCACCATCAACACTCATCTGGCCCCCTGCTTAAAAGAAAAAACAGAAAATCCATTGCGGCTTTCCTATGAGCCCAATGAGTTAATTCGTCAATTCCTGATTCCCTTCTGTCAATGTGGGGAAATATTCACTTAAAATTAAAACCTTAAATTTAATAATGTCCAATATCTTTAAATTTCATTCAGCAATAAAAAGTTGTTGTGTGGTGAATTTTAAAAAAAACAGCTGTCAGCGGAAAGGGTGAACTCCTTTGCAGGTTTGTAAGAAGGCGGAGCAAATTGTCAGACGCACGCAATTGCATCACTTCACGTAACTTTTTTTAAAAAACTTTCCTGATCGAAAAAGAAAGTTGAATTTTCACAATTTAATTGGTTAGTTAACTCTTTTTTTCAAAAGAAGACAAACCCAGATACCATTTAAAACTCGTCAATGAAAAAAACTGTTACTTTTGTCTTTAAAATCTTTGTTAAGATCCTGATCAATTCAATTCAAAAACATCAGACATCATTAGTAACACCGCTACAAACATTTTGTGAAACAACTCCAAACACAAAAATAGCATTTCTTTTTTTTCCTGGTCGCACATACTTGAAATTGGTCAGAAATTTCAAAAATATCAATTGTTGATGTGATTGCCTCATGTCCGGAACTAGAGGCTTTCACACAATTTACACCAACCAGAATTTCACCGTGGCCACAATAAAAGTTTGGTTTTAAACAGGTTAATTAACCTCAATAACTCCAATTCAATTCAAACCAATATCTTAAACTAACCAGTACTGCTCAAAAAAGAGGAAGAAGCTTCCCTCAGCTTATAGCTTCGAAACATTCAGACAAGTTTTTTTCAGACATCACTACACTGCAAGTAGAAAAGGGACAGAACTTTTCCTTTTCTCCTGTCTTTATTTACCATAGGCTACTTGTCAAAAACTTAGAAAGTGGGCGTCTCGGACTTGCAGTAATCAAATTAAGAAGACAGTGTTTTGTAAACGTTCGAATTGATTTACAAATCAAATCAAACAATAGCAATTTTTGTAATCCAATTAAAACAAAGTACTTTCAAAAAGTCCAGACTCATTTTCTACCAGACATGATCAGAAACCATGGCAACCATAACTTCAAGGCTGAAACTTATCTTTTGTGAAACAAACTGCTTCTGATTTACAGTTTGCTGTACAAGCCGTCCCAGTCAAAATATATCCACAGCAGTGTCTTTAACTTAAACTGCAAATCACAATGTTTCTCCCACTTCTAGGTGCACAATCTTAAATTGAAATGAACATATTTAACACATCCACACTCTCTTAAAACTTCCAACATCCAACAAAGGGTTAAACGGTTTTTAGCTCCATGCACAGAAAAGTGAGTGGAGCTCAAACAAACACAACAGACACTTTCTTTCAAAGACAGACTTTCAGACAAAAGGAATACTGTAACTTCTTAAAATTCATAGTCAGGAAAACTTCCACTCTTTAACACACACTTTCACACAAACTGAAATTCCAGCATCCTATAAGATTCCTTTCTCTTTGCAAATCTTGTGTTTTATGTGTCTCAGCACAGACGCTGATAGCTTCTGTGTCGGTAAAACTTTAAGTTTCTCCTTTTTTCCTTCTTTTAAATTGTCGTCTCAGCAGCTTTTCCAGGCTCCCCAAATCCCTGTTTTTTCCCTTCCTCTGCTAAGTTTTCAGATTGGTTAGCCTGTAACTTAGATTTTTTACCCTCTTTATCTGGTTTCTAAAAATTTCCCAAACCTCTGGCCTACCACTAATCTTCGCAACATTGTATGCCTTTTCTTTCAATTTGATACCATCCTTAACTTCCTTAGTTAGCCACGGATGGTTCATCCTTCTCGTAAAGTCTTTATTTCTCACTGGAATAAACCTTTGCTGAGAGTTATGAAATATCTCCTGAAATGTCTGCCACTGCTTATCTACCCTTTAATCTATTTTCCCAGTCCACTTTAGCCAACTCTGTCTTCATACCTTTGTAATTGCCTTTATTTAAGTTTAGGACACTAGTTTCAGACCCAAGTTTCTCACCCTCAAACTGAACTTGAAATTCTATCATGCTATGATCACTCTTCCCTGGAGGATCCTTTACTATTAGATCATTGATTAATCCTGTCTCATTACACATTACCAGATCTAACATAACCTGCTCCCTGGTTGGTTCCACAGCGTATTGTTTGAAGAAACCATCCCAAATACATTCTATGAACTCATCCTCAAGGCTACCCTTGCCAATTTGATTTGTCCAATCTATATGAAGATTAAAATCGCCCATGATTATCGCAGTACCTTTCTTATAAGCCCCTATTATTTCTTGATTTAAACTCTGTCCTACAGTGTAGCTACTGTGACAAATGCTCCTGTACACATTTCCGTTGTTTGTCGACAAAGTTTCTGGTCCAATCACTCGCCCTAATGTTATGCCCACATTTAGTTTCCTTCCCTTCCTGTCTCTTGCGCTTATCTGTAGCTTTCCATCTTATCCACAACTTGACCAGATGGACCCATCTCTGTTATAATCAAATTCTCTTTCATACAAAAGATAACGTGCTCTCCCAGTTAGTATTTTCTATTTCTCTGAATTAATCTGTATCACAGTATTACCCAATGCATGTCATTGTGAATAAAGACTCTGTGATGCTTCTGATGATATAGTCCTTTGCAGGAAAGAACTCTTGGTCTCTCATTTTATTCCTAACACTTCTCACATCTATTTTTCCCACTCCTTGTACTGCTGTTATTTTTTTCATTATTTCCCCCATGTATTCCTGTCCCTATACTTACCTGCCACATCAGTGTCTGCACTTGAAATGTCATTTGCTAACTTGATACTTTCTCTGGTTCAGTGGGTGTCATTCGCTCTCATAAGTGATCTGGGCATCTTACTTTTATGGGAGTTGACCCACACTGCTCTATATCTACTTGTACACTGGCACAACCTGAGCATGTAACAATAGTACCCCTTGTGACCTGACTGGATATTCGTGTCTTTTGCAATGTTTACTTCTTCAAGCTCTCTGCAGGTGGACCGAGCAAACACTTAGTGAGAATATGAAGCATTAAGCTGCTTTATTTAACAGTACAGAGTAAGTTATGAGCAAATCCATTTAGTTCAATCAGTGCAACTTGTCTTCACATAACAATACAAAATATTGAAAATCCTATGCTGGCCTGAATTAAACAAAAATGATTTCTGACTACTCTGTCCTGAATTCCAATGGGTGAGAACCATTTATCAAATACCGGACTAGCTTCGTATCCACAGTCCATGAAGAAACAACATTAAAGCTAACTCATTAGCAACTTAACTACAGATTGTCTCAGAGCCCTTTTATAAACTTGCATGAATGAACAATTCCATAAAACACAATGGCCCGGATTTTGCGGGCCCGATGAGGGCGTGTGCACATACGCCATCGTAAGTGCTCAGAATGGCCCCGCAAGTTCCAGGCTTCCACATGAGCTGCACATGCGCGAAAACCCGGAACTTGCGATCTGACAAGATTCGCATTGACAGATCCTTCGCATCCGCTGCAAAAACACTTTCACTGGCACAGAGTTGGGCTATTTGCCCAACTACTGCCCAGCGAATGCCCACAAAACCCTTACGCCTGTTAAAAGCAGGCTTAAGGCCTTCTTTTACCAGCATAAAGGTTAAAATAAATGTTAAAATAAAATTTTTTATATGATTAAAACATACACATACATTTCAAATTAGTTTAGGTAAATTTTGGCCTGTTTTAAAATGTTTAAATTTATTTTTCAAAAATTTAATTTTTATTTTAATTGTTTAATTAAAGGGACTTTTAATTCATTTCGAACCTGGGAACATTTACTTTTATTTAAGTGGTGTGAAATGTTATTTATTAGGTGATTTCTAATATGCTTATGGGGATTCTGTACGTAAATGGAATCTGCATAAGCATCATAGGAATCCCCCTTTTTGATTGGTTGGCCGGGCCCATATGATCCGAGGGACGCCTGCGAACCATGTGCGCCCCTGGGACCCGTGGGCCTCTACGCAGGCAAACACCTGCTGGCCCAGGACTCGAAGACTCTGAAGCTCTGGAGACACCAGGTACATTCAGATTTTTTTTTCGGTTCGGAGGCGTATTCTTCTGGCACATCTCCGACCACAAATTCAGCGCCAATATTTAGAAGTAACTCCCCGCCACCCCGCCCCTCCCCCCCCCCCCGCCCCCACAACCCAAGACCTTTCTGTTGAAAAATGGTCGAAAAACCCTGAAATGTGACGGTGGTATTATCTGTAGTTACTGCCTCCTTTGAATTCTGGAGTTGTGCTAAATTTAACATACAGGGACAATGAATCACTGATCACTATATGTAGCGAAATCATAAAATGATTCAAAAAGATGATGTTGCTGCATCAGTGTAATCAGTGTGATACCTTTTCCCCCACCTCCCCACCGCCTACAGTTCTTGCAACAGGAAATCATTTTCAGGGCTGTCATTCCACAAAAGAACAATGCTAGAAAATTTATTTTTCCACTCTGCACAGACTCAGCACGTAAGTGAACTACTTTCCTGTTATATTTCTCCATTACTCGATACATATATTTAGCTATTTCATTTCTCAAGTAGAAATTTTCTATTTTTGTTTCAAAATGTCAATTTTTTTTTTATATTCATGGGATGTGAGCGTTGCTGGCAAGGCCGACATTTATTGCCACAGAGGGCAGTTAAGAGTCAACCACATTGCTGTGGGTCTGGAGTCACATATAGGCCAGACCAGGTATGGACGGCAGATTTCCTTCCCTAAAGGACATTAGTGAACCAGATGGGTTTTTACGACAATCCGATAGTTTCATGGTTACCATTACTGATACTAGCTTTTTATTCCAGATTTATTTAATTAACTGAATTTAAATTCCCCAGCTGCTGTGGTGGGATTTGAACTCACTGGAAACCTTGGGCTCAAAATAAGATTTGCACCCGAATCGAATGCATGCTGCATCCACCTAATGAACCTAGGGTCTTCCTGCTCTGTATCCTTCCATACCACACCGTATCGTGCTTTTACTTACCGAGTCATTGGGAGAGCTTGTATAGATTAAGTAAATTGGATTTTCGGATATTTTTGAAGTAGTTAAAATACAAAAGCATCAAAAAGTAATGATTTCCAGAAGGCTTGTCATTTTTCAAGAAATAACATGGTCTGAACTGCTGCCACAAGGTTTGCAGGTACTGGGGGAATAAAAAAAACAAGAACTTGTCTTGGTGGTGGCAGTGTGGGTCAGACAATAGTCTTGGGCATTGCTGGTCCTGTTTGAGCTGGAGCGATGGCTGCTCCTGAAGGTGAAGGATGTCAGTGGTGGGAAATGGAGCAATTTTCCTTTTATGTACCCAATGATATTATCAATGCATACAGTGAATGCATATATTGAAATATTTCAACTTTCTCACAATTTTGGGACCAATTAATCATTTTTTTGGTGAAGCATTTTTATTTCCAAATTAACAACAAAAAAACATTTTAAAACCTATCCTTGTTCTCTTCAGTTCCACATAAAATGTGTTCTTTTGCAGAGTTTTCCCATTTAAATTTTATCTGAAATGTTCTTTTTTTTTCCCCTTGTCATCGTACATCCTTCGTTTAATTGTGAAATCTGGAGAATGAGTCATTCTATTCCACACTCAACCAATAGAAGTCATGTTTAATGCAGGACAAAATTAAGAAAATTGTTTATTTTCGTAAATCTATTTTCATAAGGTGACTCAGCTCAGAAGTGGTGTACAGCTTGTGGACTTAAGTGTAAATGCTGAGGTAGTATCCAGCTGCGATCACCGTGCTGTGTAAAATAGATTCCATCAGCCTCAATGAAATCCCTGGTGAATGCAAGTCTACAGCAGCACAAGGTCAGCCCTCGTATGGCTGTTGTGAACTTTGAGGAAGTGGGGTTAAGAGTGTGCAGAGATGTCAATAAGTTGCTGTTCTGAGCTGACTGGTGGGAGCTGGCTTTCAAGACGGGATTAAACTGAAAGCTACAGAATTGCATCACCACATTGAGAAGACTTGACATGAAATACCTTTCTAATAATTCTGAACTACAGAATTTGTTTGGAAATTGTTTATTATTATAAAATAGAAAGTATTTTTTGAATATTCGCCAGTATAGTTCAAAAGATGTATTTTAGTTATGTTTAACATGTTCCCTTTCAATCTATCATGAAAGGTCTTAATATCCCTTTCCAATCCTGAAACCAAATGTAGTGCTTATATAAGATTTTGTTCTCCAACACAGTTATTCTTCAACTCTATTTGTAATACTACTAAAATAAAAATGTGCATTATGTGTCGAATCTAGAATTGCTTAAGCATACAGTTTCAAAAAGACAAAATCCTTTTTCTGTAAGAGGTGCACATGAATGTCTGAAGATGTTACAAATATTTATCACAAATAAATAGGTCCTTTTACTTTGACAATAAGTGACAAAAATTACATTGGAACTACCTTCCAAATCCGACAAGCAAGTGTACAAAAACTTCTTCTCCAGTGACAATGTTATAAGGATGGGTATTGTAATTTAAGATTGGTATTAGTAGACTGCCTTGGTGAGATGAAGTTATTGTGCATTACTGTGAAACTAGCTGTGTATTGATGCACAGAACCATGATGCATGTGCTTTTTCTGCTAAACTGTTGCCTGTTAAATTAGTAGTCACACAATTTGTTTTCAGACTTTTATCTATTTAGTATGGTTTTCATTGGGAAATGTAATATTGACATTATTTTTATATTGAAAGTAATATTTCAAAGTATAGTTCAGAGCATGAAGCAAGATCTAGTCTGAGAAGAGTAGAAATTACAGCACAGAAGGTCAGTCAGCTATGCCTATGCTATCTTTTCAGCTGGATCTATCTACCCAAACCTCATTTCCTAGCCCTTCCCATATCTTTTTATGTTCTTCCTTTTCAAATAATTATTTCATCCCCTTTTAAATTATGTTATAATCTCTGGGCTAGAAATTGGGCACCTTAACGCCTCCTGTTATCGCCTCCAGGGGGCGATAACGAAGCACTCATCACTTACCGACCGGGCACGGCGAGAAGATCAACTCCCGCTATATTCGGCGGGAGGTTTGCGGTGGTGGTATGGTGTTGCGCCCCGATCTCCTTCACCCGGAAATCGTGACGTCATCGTCATGCGCATCGCCCCGGTCGTGCCCCGGGCCCGAACTTCAGTCCCACCCCCTGCAGCATCGCTGGGCGAAAACACTGGCAGCTGCAGGAGGCGTTCATCAGGAGGCCGGGCGCTTCGGGGGCGATACTTAAAGGCGAGGTGGCTGAGGTAAGTGGAAAAAAATCTCAAATGCTCTTTCAGTTTCTTTTTCATTTTTCTTCTCCAGCGATGGATCAGCTGGCACTCTGCTGCAGTGTATCAGGCTGATCGGGCTGGATCACGGCTGCCGTCAGGGACCAGGTAAGTTTTCCTCTTGCAGAGCCTGCAGTGATGGCCCTTCCCTTTAAGGGAGGGACGGAGCCTTCCAATGCGGAAGCGCTGCGCGGCCCATTGTGGAGCGCTGCACACCTACCGCCCCGCCTGCTGCCTGTTGCGCTCCAGGAAGGAAGTGGTGTGCTTGATTTAGCGCTCCACTTCCTTCCTGAAGCACTAAACCAATTTTTTTTAAAGTTGAAAAACATTAGTGCCTGGCGCTAATTTTTTCAACTTTTAAAAGTTAGCGCCCCAAACGGGGCTGTAATGAATTTCTCCCCCTCTGTCTAAATATTCATTTGTGGTATTCATGCTCTAATAACCTTCTGTATGAAAACACGGTGGCATAGTGGTTAGCACTGGTGCCTCACAGCGCCAGAGACCCGGGTTCGAATCTGACCTCGGGTGACTGTCTGTGTGGAGTTTGCACATTCTCCCCGTGTCTGCGTGGGTTTCCTCCGGGTGCTCCGGTTTCCTCCCACAGTCCAAAAATGTGCGGGTTAGGTTGATTTGGCTATGATAAATTGACCCTTAGTGTTAGGGGGGGATTAAATTTATGGGGATAGGATGGGATATGTTAGGGGGAATTAAATACGTGGGGTTACAGGGGTAGGGTGGGATATGTGTACTGTGGGGATTAAAGCAGGGACAGGGTACTGGATTTGGATGATCAGCCATGATCGTATTGAATGGTGGAGCAGGCTCGACGGGCCGAATGGCCTACTCCTGCTCCTGGATTCTATGTTTCTATGTTTCTATTTCTTCTAACCTTCTCCTTTTAATAATAATCCTGAGTTTATACTTCCGTGTTACTGATTTGTCAACGAGTGGAAACAATTTTACTATTTACTTGCTCAAAACTTTTAATAATTTCAAAAGCCTCTATTAGATACTCCCACAGCACTGTATTAAAAAAGGAGCTTTTCTTCTTAACACTTGCTCCTTGAACTATTCTAGTGAATCATCACTGTGCCCTTTCCATGGCTTTAATATCCTTTCCACAATTGAATGCCCAGAACACCACCCATTACTCCAATGTTGTGTAAACGTTGAACATCGCCTCCTTGCCTTTCTATATAGTGTTAGAAATTTTTAAGATAATTTGTCACCAAAATAGATCCTGAGAACAACTAATGGCCCAGATTTTGTGGTCAGCGGTGAAACAATGGCGCTAACCAGTCATTACACTTACACTTGCCCACAGACTCCCTATGGGCTTTTGCACTGGAACTTGCTGTGATTAGAAAGCCATTTTGGCTTGGCGCCGTCTACAGGGGATCTGGGACCTGTGTGAACAGGGCAAGCAACGGTGTATCTCCTTAACCAATGAGATTGAAGAATCCTTACTGAGACACGAGTCTGAACCAGGAAGTGTAAGTTAGAATTGTGAATTCAATGCCAAATCATGTACAGAAAGCAAAATAAAGAGAGGAAAAGAAAGATAGGATTGAGAAAGATAAAAGAGACAGAAAACAAAAGTTAAACACATCTCTAACAATAATGAAAATCTGAAGGAATGAGACTCCACACTTGTAAGAGTTAATTTTCAGTGCCAGAGCAGTTGCTTGGCAGTAATTAAGACTTATCACCAATGTTCCCTTTGAGCTGCATGGCCACGCAGCACTCTGCAGCTCCCACACAGCCGGCTGACTGGCTTTTAAATAGGAAAAACTGTGCATGCGTGGTGTTTTGAATGGGCTTTGTAGCCCCTTAAAGGGGCCGCACAACCAAAAAATACTTAAAGGGAACATTGCTTATTACACCGTTAAAAATTTACATACATTGGAATGGACAAGCCCTAACTTTTTCTGGCAAGTTTAGGGTGTGTATATCATGTAAGTACCACAACTTCACACTCTTTCATGTATTTGATTGTTGCGTCTCTTGGCAAGATACTGGTATTGCGCAGCTTCTGGAGGAGCAGGGCAAATCAGACAGCAACTTCCTGATTTTTGCGTTTAACTGCGCATGTGTGGTCGCTGGAAGTTGCTATCCAATTTACTCTTTAATAACGGTGAGTGCTTTTAGCCTTACTGTTATTTTTACTGCAAAATCTGGGCCATTGTGATTCCATCCTTCAGAACCCACCAGAAGTATGATCCTGGAAACTATATAGTCATGTTAAGTTGACAAATATATTGTAAAGAAGCAGCTTAGTTGTGAATCATACTGGGTGATCAACAAACTTCATATCTACAATAGCAAAATACTGCGGATGCTGGAAATCCGAAATAACAACAGAAAACGCTGGAAAAACTCAGCAGGCCAGGCAGCATCCATGGAGCGAGAAACAGAGTTAACGTTTCAGGTCAAAGACCTTTCGTCAGAACTTCATATCTAGTTGCCTGTTGATGACATTAACACAGAACAGGAGCACCACGTGAAGTTGTTGACACACATGCAGCTCATGAGTACAATGAACTATGTCGAACCTGAATGCATGCAAATCTTCCAAAGACTTGCCTGAAATCTCGCAAGCATTTTTGGGATAGGCTAACATTTTTAAAGCATCCTCATTTAATCCTAGAGGCATTGGAATGAGTTCTGGGACAATCCTGATTTCACAAACAAACACCCGATTGCCGACCCCAAAAGTAAACTTCCACGCTTCAATCTACCCTGGAAACAATGGTCTGCATTGAACCATTTCAGAATATCGCATGACAGATGCAGTCATTTTGTTGCACCTCTAAAAGATACATCTTAAAAGATGAGAGACAACACACAACATGATTATAGACACCAGTTGCAAACTATGAATTCCGTTGAAAATCAGTGTCCACTTCGATTGTTTGCTGGATATATCTCAGACTTACGCTAAGCCACTTCCGAAGCTATCCACTGGCTCACCAATTTTGGATATTTGAACATTACTAATCACCCCTCTTGCCATATAGTGCCTTTCATGACCTAAGGGTGCCGCAAAGCACTTTACAGCAAATGAAGTACCTTTGAAGTGTAGTCACTGTTGTAATGTAGGTAATAAGAAATTAAAATTTGAAACCATAAGCCATTTTTATAAGATTAGTCATGAGAGATTAATAGCTGTAGTGAAATTTCATTGAATTTAAGATGAAGACTAAATGTATTTTTTGGTTAGATAAAAGAAAAATAAGCTACTGATCAATGACAATAGTTGTAATTATGACCAGTCAAATCCCCAGAGGATTGGTCCTGGGACACCTGCTGTTAATATTTATTAGTGACCTTCGCAAAGGAATTGCAAGTAGAATATCTAAGTTTTCAGATGATACAAAGCTATGGATAAATAGCGGGATGTTTGAGGTAGAATATAATTTAATGTGATCGAAAAGAGAAATAGAATATTGTAGAGCACCAAAGCTAATAATGCTTTCACTCTACAAAGCATTGTGTGACATTTTGTTCAATTTCTTTGCAAGGACAGATATTGGGAAGATTTCAAAGAGAAGCAAGGTTGGTACTGATAAGCTACCAAGAGAGTTGTCTTCTCAAGGGAATAAAAGATTAAAGAAAGAAATTGTACTTCTACACCTTTGTTACAAAATCGAGTCTGCCATAGATTCCTTCTCAGATTCTCAGATTAGCTCCTGTAAAAGGTCTAAGCATTTTACTTTTGTGGGAATTGACTTGTTTTGCCCTATATCCACTTGTACAATAGCATAGCCTGGTGATGTAACAATAGTATCCCCTTGAGACCTGAATCAGATGTTTGAGTCATTTGTACACACCCTCATATGCCTCTCCAATCTTTCTGAAGGCAGATTGAGAAAATGTTGGATAAAATGAGGCCGAATTACAATAACTAAGCTGCTTTATTTCATAGTAAGTTGAGCATACAGTACAGCAGTTATGATTGGACTGACTTAATTTGATCAGTACTATTTAGCTTAGTGTAATAGTACTGCCAAATTAAAGAACACACCATGCTTCCCCACATCAGTGCTCATCTTACTTGACTTAAACAAGATGACTTTTAACTGTCCTCCAGCATTTCTAACTTCTTAGTCTCCACAAGGGCCATCACAGCCTTATTTTAAAAAACCTGACTGACTTTGCAGCCTTTTCTGGACATGACTGCCTGTGTTTCTGTTTCTGTATCTCCATCTGTTTATATCCAGAAAGGGATCAAAGACTTTCCAACACTACGAGCTAGCAAATTGCTTATTGTTTACATTCTATTTGGGAAACATCAAACGCTGCTCATTAGCATCTTAATTACCTATCGTCTCAGAGCTTTTTTATTTAACCTGCATGAATACACTAGGCGTTAAAACAGATTTTACAGGTAACTCCATTTACGCCCAGACCTCTCTGTGCTGAAATGGTCAAAAGATACCAAAATGCAACAAGCACCTGCAAACATCTCCGAGGGTGTCCAAAGCACTTCACTTCGAATGGATTACTTTCTTGTAGATGCTGTTATGTGGATAAACACATCAAATCATAGAAATTACACCACAGAAGGAGACCAGACAACCTGTCATATCTGACAATTTCATTTCTTCAGTTGAAGCTATCTACTCTTAGCCAATTTCCTTGCCCTTTCTCCCCATCCTTTTATAATCTTCTGTTTCAAGTATTTAATCAATTCCTTTCAAAGTGATGTTATAGGTCCTGCATTAATAATTACATATCGCAAAGTATTCCATGCACTAATATTGCTTTGAGTGAAAACATTTCTAAATTCCTTTTTAATTCTTCTAGTGATAATCCCATCTTTACCCCACTAACAATTTGCCAACCACTGGAATGTTTGACCATTTATCACCTTGCAATCTTCCATGGTTTTGAAAGCTGCTGTTAGATGAAGAAAAGTCGACCATGCTTTATACACAGAGTACAGAGCAGATCCATTCTGAGTGTATCTGAGAAAAAAACAATGGGCCAAAAATTCATCCCGCGACGCGAGAGTACGCACTGCGTACTCTCGCGTATTCTCTCTCCAATTGCCGGTTTTCTGCATGCCCTGCGCATGCGCTGAAAACCGGCACTTGGTCTTTTGAAAAGGGGGCAGTTCCTCAGTGCATCGCGTGCGCGCTACAGGCTGCGCGCACGCTGTGCACTTCATGCTTTGGACGCGCAGGTAAGTACGGAAGATTTTAGAAATGGAAAAAGGAGGAGTAAGACCCACTTTTAACAAGGTAAGTAGTGAATTAAGTATTTTTTTGAATTTTTTTTAACAGGTATATCTTTTTTAGAGACTTTAAAGACAGGTAAGTTTATTTTTATAACTTTTTAAAAGATTTTAAATTTTTTCAAAAATTTAATTTTTTATTTAAAATGGTTAATTTATTTAACTATACTTATTTTATTAATGTGATGGTTTTTTTTTTAAATTTAATTGAGGTTTAGCTGTTATTTTGGGGGGGTGTAAGATTCATAGATTTCACAGCACGTATGTGAAACTTATGAATGGAAGATGGTGTGCTGCCATTGGCTCTAACTGAGTCACGTGATCCCACAGCTCGCACGAATTCACTACGCCGGTGGGATACGCAAGCACTGCCCAGCTGATGTCTGGAACATCAAGTTCGTGCGAGCTGGATCTGAAAAAGCACAAGCGGAGTGAGAGATCGCGGGGAAGCCTTACCCCCGCGGGAACAGAGCGAGATCAATTTCTGGGCCAATGTCAGAAACAATGGTAGTAATGTGGAAGATAAGAAAGAAAGAAAGACTTGCACTTACATAATGCTTTTCGCAACCACCGAACATCCAAAGCATTTTACAGCCAATGAAGTACTTTTTGAAGTGGAGTCACTGTTGTAATGTAGGAAATGCAGCAGCCAATTTGCGCAAAGCAAGCTCCCACAAACAGCAATGTGATAATGACCAGATAATCTGTTTTAATGATGTTGATTGCGGGATAAATATTGACCAGAACACCGGGGCTAACTCATCTGCTCTTCTTCAAAATCATGCAATGGGATCTCTTACATCCAGCTGAGAGAGCAGACGGGGCCTCAGTTTAACGTCTCATCTGAAAGATGGCACCTCCGACAGTGCAGCACTCCCTCAGTACTGCACTGAAGTGTCAGCCCAGATTTTTGCGCTCAAGTCTCTAGAGTGGGACTTGAACCCACAACCTTCTGACTCAGAGGCGAGGGTGCTACCAACTGAGCCACAGCTGACAAAAAAAATGATTGTTCCTCAATTACAAAACTACAGGTGGACCAGGATGAGTATAAAAATAAGATAAATGAGGTTAAGAATCTGACGAGAGCTAAAATTGAAAAAGAGGATAGGATAACAAGGAGGATTATGTCAAGCATTTCTATAAATATGTGCACAGCAAGCAGGTGACAAAGGAAATGCTTGAGGGCATTTCAAAGATTCCTAGATAGATATAGTATAGTAAAAGGAAGTAAGCATTAAATTCTGGAAGGAATGTCCTGCCCAACAAATTTACTGGAGTTCTTTGAGGAAATGACAAAGCATTTGACAATAAAAATTCTGTGGCTATGATGTAATTAGATCACAAAATAATTACATATGAGGAAGAACCCTCAGCCCATTTTAATTCATCTACTGAGAAAGACTCTACAGTGCCCCAATTGTAACTTCCAATTGTTTCTTTAATGATTCCAAAGTTGTTGCCTTAATTACTTGATTTGGAAGTCTATTCCATTTTTGATCACACTGTGAAGAAGACTTTTCTGATATCAGTCCTAAAATTACCCTTTACTAGTTTACAAGCCTTAAAATGCCCTGTTGTAACCAAAAATTATTTTTGGCATCTGCGTCAAGTATAATTGGATGGAAAATTGTGAAATCAGTTCAAGTGCGTCAAAGTAGATATTCATCCCTTTTGCTGCTCAATTGCGAAGTTATATCTTGTACTCAGGAACACATCCTATCTTCCATTTTCTCAACATGTTGTTTTGATTTATATTTAAACTTGTAATGTTGGGGGCTTTTTTTTTTGTTTTATTTAGCATCTCGTAGTCTAGTTTTACACATCCACTTTCCATTCTTTCCACAGTTTCACATTCTACCATCTATTCACTCTTATTCCATTTAGCAACAGAACTACCCTTTACTTCTGCTTTACTAATGGATTCACTTTGTGCATTCACTTCACTATACCATTTCCGTCTGAAGGCCGCGATTTTACCGGCGCTCGGAGGCGGGTCCGCTATCAAAATCAAAATGATTGACAGCGGGTTGGGAACCCGCACCGAACCCGCCTTTCCCGTAAGTTTCCAAAGTGTCAGGACTGCGATTTTAGAACAGCCCCGACACCAAGCGACGGGGGAGGCATTTAAGATAGTTAAATGCTTGTTAAACGCTTGTTAACTACTATTTTGCTAGTCTATTTCTATTTTCCCACTTTTGTAATAGGGTTCACATCATTTGGAGAGCATATCAGGTAAGTAGGTCGGATTCTCTATGTTTCCCCATTGCTGTGAATAGGTGACAGCTGCAAAAGTGGTATGAAAGCTACCATTTCACAGCTGTTCAATTTCCAATGTCAGAAGCTTGAGCCTTCAGGACTTGGAAGACACTTTTGAGCTGTATACAGTTTGGAAGTGTTTGGAGTAAACTCTCTATCCACTGTCACCTCCTTGGAGCAAGCTCTCTCACCATTGACAGATCGCTTCTGTCATCTCAACTTCAGCTCCAGCAACATCGGTGCCCTTGAAAAAATCTCACCTTGGTCCTTTGAATCCCTCCATGATCAGCCCCAGCACCAACATCACCAGGCACACCAACATCACCAACAACAATACCAACTTTCTCCGCAATCACCTGATGCTGCACAGGACACAGGGCATCAGCACCCAACAACATTGCTGCTCGGGAGGCCAGCGATGGCATCACCATGGCCAGATTTACTTCACTTGACGCTGTACACCCTGGCTGCCACATGATGCGCCAGGTTGACACTATCCCACACCAGCACCATAAAGCATCCCTACAATGCCCAAGCCATTCCTTTCACACTCATCACAATTGGGGGAGGAGGGGGGGGGGGGGGGGGGGTTGGTGGGGGGAGTTATGTCTCAACATTCACTGGAACTCACTAAGACACTTCCAAAGGTGAGCACAGATCTGTCCAATAAGGTAAAGTGTTGAAAATATAGATTTCAATGTTTGACAACACATTAACAGAAACTTCACATGAAAATTAGCTAAACCACCCAGGTGCCTACCCTTGTGTGTGTTAGTTGGTATACTTGCAGTAGGTTGAGGGTGAGTGTGATGGGTTGCTAGTGAGATGGGGAAGTGATATTGGCCCAGAAATTGATCTCGCTCTGTTCCCGCGGGGGTAAGGAGCAGGCGCGATCTCTCACTCCGCGTTGGCTTTTTCAGATCCAGCTCGCACGAACTTGATGTTCTAGACATCAGCTGGGCAGTGCTTGCGTATCCCACAGGCGTAGTGAATTTGTGCGAGCTGTGGGATCACGTGACTCAGTTAGAGCCAATGGCAGCACACCATCTTCCATTCATAAGTTTCACATACGTGCTGTGAAAGCTATGAATCTTACACCCCCCCAAAATAACAGCTAAACCTCAATTAAATTTTTAAAAGAAACCATCACATTAATAAAATAAGTATAGTTAAATAAATTAACCATTTAAATAAAAAATTAAATTTTTGAAAAAATTTAAAATCTTTTAAAAAGTTATAAAAATAAACTTACCTGTCTTTAAAGTCTCTAAAAAAGATATACCTGTTAAAAAAAATTCAAAAAAATACTTAATTCACTACTTACCTTGTTAAAAGTGGGTCTTACTCCTCCTTTTTTCATTTCTAAAATCTTCCGTCCTTACCTGCGCGTCCAAAGCACTAAGTGCACAGCGTGCGCGCAGCCTGTAGCGCGCACGCGGTGCACCGAGGAACCGCCCCCTTTTCCAAAGACCAAGTGCCGGTTTTCAGCGCATGCGCAGTGCATGCAGAAAACCGGCAATTGGAGAGAGAATACGCGAGAGTACGCAGTGCATACTCTCGCGTAGCGGCATCAATTTTTGGCCCAATGTAGACAGAGAGGGATGGGTGGAGGTGCAAGTTAAGTTGGTGTGAGTAAAGATGTGCAGGAGTAGGGTAGTGAAGTCAGAGTGATGGGGATGTGATGAGTGGCACAGCAGGATGAGGTTGAGTGTGGCTTGGCTGTAACATTTCGTGATCTGCTCAGATCATTGAAAGGCTTGCGCCACAGCAGCCTGGTCCTCCTGACGACATCCCTGCTTGTGCCATCCTGTGCAATGTGCAACCAGGCTTCATTGATCTCCTGGGGGGGTCTCTTCAGCCGATGGGAAGGGAAGAGAACCTCCCTGCGTGCCGTGACTCTCTCCATAAGCACATGGAGGGAGTCATGGGAGAGCCTGGGTGCAGCCCTGCACCTTTGTGCAGTGCTTGTCAGTGTTTGCAGCACCTCAATGCTGCAGAATACTGATGGCACAAATGTCAAGATCAATTTGGACATGACTCCTTTAAGGAAACCGGCTGATGACGTGTCATCAAATGACGTCATCAGACCCGCTTCCTATTAATTGACCGGGAACCTCGCAGGGCGGACTTAACAAGCCCCATCAACGAAAAATCGCTTGGAGAGTGCGGGCTGCAGTAGGCAGCGGGCTGGGACCGTGACACCGACCCCGGCCACTCCGGACATGCCTCAGTCGGCGAAATTGCGGCCGAAGTCTTTAAGTTTGTCATCTTCTGCCTTATTGGTAGATTTATTTTGGCCTTTTGTTTCACCATCTGCAGTTCCTTATGGTGTTCAGTACTTACCACCTCTCTTGGATTGTGGCAAACTATATGGTGAGTCTTGATTTCAACACAGTTGGAGTGCAACAATGAGAATGTAGGATGGTGAATTTGCAGTTTGGACAAAATAAGAGAGGAGACTTGACAATAGCAGTCTCAATAGAGGGAAAGTGTGAGAAAGAAATATTGGAGGCAAGAGGTGAGAGAGACATCCCCTATCAGATGACGGATTTTTTCCTTCTGTCCTGTCCAGGAGTGTGAGTACTGTGAGAACAACCTCCTCAGTTATAGGAGCATTTTTAAGTCTGCCATGAACTTGGGCTTTAAAGAGAGTTAAGAACCAGGGAACAAAACTGTTTGGCACAAAGAGGAAACTGAGCTTCTTGGAGGCAGCTGAAGAAATGTAGGAGGTAGGGGAGTTCAATTTGAGGTCAGAGGAGATTGTGAAGCTAAGAATGTTGAGAGATAAATGTACTGGCAGAGACTGTTAAAATCACAACTATGCTCATCGTTTATGCTGTGGGGTCATTCCATGCTGCCAATCAGATGTATGCAGATGCATTAAGCAAGTCATGAATGCCTTGTTTGCCACATGAAGTAATTTTTCCTCCTTTCCCATGGAGAATTGTCAGCAGCATGACCCGACAGTTCAGTCTTAGTGTGGCAGGATTCCTAAAGTTCCAAGGTGACATAAATTGCACCCTCTTGGCCTTGCATACTTCCTTGCTCCACCAACCACATTAACAGGAAATGATTCAATTCTCCTAATATGCAGTCATTTGTGATTACCAGAACGGTTTAATGCATGTGAATGATCACTTCCCTGGAATTGCCACAATGCCTTTATTATCAATAACATGTTCACATACATATAGCCATGTACATTTCTCATCCTAGACATCGGCTCAGCAGGTTCACTGATTCACAGGAACAGGAATGGTATCAATGAGCTTAGTGAAACCCTGCCTTTTAGTTTTCCATAACTAGCCACCAAGCATCCATGGCAGAAATGCAGACCCATCTGACCTCTGTTATGGGGCTGGGGGCTTCTGCTACATACGTCTCTAGAGCTACCTCATGCTCACTAGTAGCCTGCAGTGTTGTTAAACCATCGTTCACTGTGCTGCACGTGCTTCTGGTGCATTCCTCCATCTGCAGCATGCTGTCCAGACTGATGCTTGCTACTCTGACAGTTTTGTTCTTTTAAAAACACGTCCCATGATCTAGATCCTCGGGCACTTCATCCAAGAGGTGATAGATCCTGACCCCCAGAACAGCAGGTCAGTTCCCTCCTGGTGCTCATGTTGACATCTCCCAGTGCACTTCCCGGTGACTCACTGCCCAACTCCTCTAGAGTGGATGCCTCTGGAGCTGGTACTTGAGTGAAATAGAGTGAATGGTGCATGCTGTGAAAGGTTGGTGGCACCAGATTCAAATGGACCTGTTGTCTTCCTGCACAAACATTGGGAGCTTACGAGTGCTCTGTGATGGTAAGCTGTGTGGTTTTGGTTGGATAAACTCCAAAAGACTTCTATGCACAAATAGGAGGTCCTTAAGCCTTGACTCCTGCCAATCTGTGGTTAAGGTCTCTGGACTTGGGTAACTGGGGTGTGTCCTTATAGCAAGTGAGTATGCACTCCAAATAGAAACTCTATCTGTATGGATTTCTTAAACCTTGGTTTGGAGATTTTTTAGCATGGTGATGGGTTTCCACGTGTCAGACACCTGGCCGACCAAAAACATCACAATTGAATAGTAATGATGTTTCATTTTAACCCTTTGCATTGCCGCTCTTTCAGAAATGTCTATTGGGCTGTGTTATGCTACAAATCCTAGTCCCAGACTAATATTTGTGCAGTGTAATGCCCAGCTCGCTGACCCTAGAGCAGTATAGCTGGTTATACCTTACTGGGAATCATATTCAGCTTAGTGAGAAAGAAGTTCTGCATGCATGGTTGGACAGATGTGTGGAGCTCCACTCCAAAGCCATCTGTCGAGTGATTAAAACCCTTTACATAACATTGAAAGATTCCATACTACATATTCAGTGTCCAACTGGGGACTTTCAAAACATGGCTTTGCAGCAGGCCGCTGTTATATTTATACCCAGTACAAAATAAAATTGTGTCGGACTAGTTACTGGAGATAATCTCACACTTCTGGCATCAGTGCGCTCAGAAGTCAGATTGAAACCTAACTCCAAAGTTATAATCCCAAGTTATAATGCTGCTTTCACATAGACACAAATTACAAGTATAATAGCAGTCTTATTTGTGTCAGCCATGGCTCAGTGGGTAGCACGCTCAGCTCTAAGTCAGAAGGTTGTGGGTTCAAGCTCCACTCCAGAGACTTGAGCACAAAAATATAGGCTGATGCTCCAGTGCAGTACTGAGGGAGTGCTGCACTGTTGTAGATGCTGTCTTTCAGATGAGACGTTAAACTGAGACCCTGTCTGCTCTCTCAGGTGAACATAAAAGATCCCATGGCACTATTTTGAAGAAGAGCAGGGGAGGTCTCCCCAGTGTCCTGGCCAAATTTATCCCTCAATCAACATAACAGACATAGAATATCTGGTCATTACCACATTGCTGTTTGTGGGAGCTTGCTGTGCACAAATTGACTGACTCATTTCCTACATTACAACAGTGACTACACTTCAAAAGTGCTTCATTGGCTGTAAAGCGCTTTGAGACGTCCTGAGATTGTGAAAGGTGCGAAATAAATGCAAGTCTTTCTTTTTATTTTCAGCAACAAATATTTGATCATGTATATCCACTTTGTATAGTAACAAGTGAAGTGGTCATTGCTAGTACACTGTCATGCCATGTACAATTGTTTCTTAGCAAACCTAAAAGACTTTAAAGTTGTTTAGCAAAGCTGCCTCAGATCTCTTGTATTGATTTAATTTCATAAATTTAGGTCCTCTCTTTTAGGCCTTATTTCCCACCATCTTTACAATAACAAAAACACGGTGCTGTGTACTTTTTGGCTTGTGATTATTAATTGACTATTTGGTACCTGTTGTTTGAACAATGCATTTTGAATAAACTGGCTTGTGTTCAGTGCAAAGCACGCATATTACTATTCAAGAGACCGACGACACATTCAGGTCATTTATAGTGCGCAGACTCGATGGGCTGAATGGCCTCCTTCTGTGCTGTATGATTCTATATCACATGTCAATGATGTCTTGCAAACTTTACTATTTCAGAAATATCCATCTTTCGTCCATTTGTTAATTTTTCACTAACTCCAACATACGCTTTTTATACTAGATTTCTAATGTGATGAAATAAACTTCCCTTGGTCTCACTCCTTGGTGCCAAGACCAAATGGTCTCAAGCTTAAACATGAATTGCCCCAGTATCTGATGTCTACAGTCATATAAAACACCAGTCTTGGCATTAATAACAATCACTAATTCTGTGATGCGCTTCCCAGTTACTTTGGCAGATATGTCAGGGCCAGATATATTAATGTCACTTGCTACAACCCAAGGCTGTGCCATTTTTAGATAATAAAACAGTCTCAATATTTAATGACTCACTTGAATAATTAACATAATGTATTTACCAAAACAATCAGTTATCATGACCCAAAGCAATTGGACCCTTAAAGCAAAAAATGTCTTCCTTTTAATGACTGGCTGCTAAGTGAAAATTACCTTTGGTTAAGGTTGAAATGATGAGCCTCAGAACATATTGGCCCAGCTTTTCCTGGGGACTTGTATCTGCATCATTGTGACCAGTGAATGGCGCAAAATAAAGAGGAGCTTATGGAGTAAGTGACTTTATGCCATAACTTATGGTGCTCCATACGTGTGTCTTTTGCAGCCACCCCTCACTGAAAACAGTTGGCAGTTCATTTTCATAGCTCCGCCCCCCCACTGAAAATGATGGCGATCACAATTTTGCTGGATTCTTGCCAGTTTTCATGCCGCTGCCCCTTAGATTTTAAAACAATGCCACCGGTGGCATGACTTATAGCTGAATTTTTTTTTTAATTGTTTGCTGATTAAAACATGAGCCGGTCTGAGGCTAGAGAACAGGATCAGCACTTCCGTGGAATCTCTGTACTGAAATCAAAGGCTTGTTTTGATACTAGTTTTGATGTTAGCAATTGCATAATTCATAGTTAGACAATGTGTGGAAAACATATTCATGTTTTTAGGTTAGTGGGGGGAAAAATTCAGTTGGTTGCACCTCCCGTTAGCGCCTTAAGAGGGCGCTAATGGGGCACAAAGCAACTAGCGCCTGGGCGCGGCGATGTTTGTGCCGCTCGCGAAATTAACTAGAAATTTTGCGGCGGCGCTAAACACTACCAGCCACGATCTCCTGCGCCAGCAGATCGTGACGTCAGTCGAGTGCGCAACGCCCCGGTAGTGCCCCGTAGCGCATATTGAGTGGCGCCCCCTGCCTTACCGCCTGCCGCTAGCAACGACAGGTTGAGGGGAGCGTTTTGCAGTCAGGAAGGGACTGGGGGAGCGCTATTTAAAGGCGATGGCTTCCTGCCTTTTATTGTTGGTGACATTTTTGAACCACGCATTCTGAGAGAGAGAGAGAGAGAGACTTCTGGAGAGATTCAACGCTGTGTGAAGGAGTTCTGGGTACTGAGCTGCACTTTGCAGTTTCATTTTGATTTGCCATTCCTTGTATCGATTTAGAAGAGACTGTGGTTGCTGCACTCTGAGCTCTTTCCCTGGTACTCTCCATTGTTCTTTCCAGCAGATTTGATGTACAGGTTTCTCAAGGCCGAGATTCAAGGCTGCAATGAGCAAGATGTGGATGGAAAGCAAGATCAACCCTCCCCTTTAAGAACTGGCCCGCGCCATTGTGTGTGTGTTCCATTGCTGACTGACATCACATGAGCTTCGCCAGCGCTCTGAGGTAGCGCCTCGCTCCTCGGCCTTTGCGCCTTAAGACAGGTGTGAAGGGCCTGATTTAGCGCTCCAATCATCTCCAGGGGCGATAAAAGTCAAGTTTGCAGTCGGAGGCGATAATTAGCACCAGGCGCTAATCTTTGCGCCCGGCCGATAATTGCGCCCAAATGGGGCGATACTGAATTTCTCCCCCATGGGAGTTCCACTCAAAGAATATAACGATAAATGGGGTGGGGGAAATGGTACCATCAGCAGGTCCCTGCTAACCAATTGAATGATTATTATATTATACTTAAATAAACCATGATATATTTACAGAATGTAGCAGATATCTAGTCTTTTTCTCTCTACGTTAGATCGGTGGGTTAGTTCTTAGTCGATTAACTAGAGGCATGGCAGGGCAGCTCAGTCCCATGGAGTACTCATCCTGTGCCATGTGGGAAGTCCTGGACGACCACATGTGCAGGAAGTGTCACCAGCTACAGCAACTCGAGCTCTGGGTTTCGGAGCTTGAGCGGCGGCTGGAGTCACTGCTGTGCATCCGCGAGGCTGAGAGTTACATGGATAGCACGTTTCAGGAGGTGGTCACCCCACAGCTTAAGAGTATGCAGGCAGAGAGGGAATGGGTGACCGCCAGACAGGAGAGGAGGACCAGGCAGGTAGGGCAGGAATCCCCTGAGTGCATCTTGCTCTCCAACCAGTATTCTGTTCTGAATATTGGTGAGGGTGATGGTTCCTCTGGGGAGTGCAGCCAGAGACAAGTCCACAGCACCATAGGTAGCTCAGCTGCACAGGGGGGGAGGAAAAAGAGTGGAAGAGCAATAGTGGTAGGGGATTCGATAGTTAGGGGAGCAGAC
Organism: Squalus acanthias; assembly: GCA_030390025.1. NCBI lineage: Eukaryota > Metazoa > Chordata > Chondrichthyes > Squaliformes > Squalidae > Squalus > Squalus acanthias. The sequence goes on along the minus strand of CM059431.1, from coordinate 58,049,922 downwards.
AGGCCTTCCTGTGGCCGCAGACATGACTCCAGGAAGGTATGTTGCCTCCCTGGTGCCAGGGTCAAGGATGTCACTGAGTGGCTGCAGGACACTCTGAGGGGGTAGGGTGAACAGCCAGAGGCCGTTGTCCATATTGGTACCAACAACATAGGCAGAAAGAGGGATGATGTCCTGCAGGCAGAGTTTAGGGAGCTAGGAGAGAGATTAAAAAGCAGGATCTCAAAGGTAGTAATCTCCGGATTACTCCCGGTGTCACGTGCTAGTGAGTACAGGAATAGGAGGAGAGAACAGATGAATGCGTGGCTGGAGAGATGGTGCAGGAGGGAGGGCTTTAGATTCCTGAGGCATTTGGACCATTTCTGGGGAAGGTGGGACCTGTACAAGTCGGACGGGTTACACCTCAACAGAGCCGGGACCAATATTCTCGTGGGGAGGTTTGCTAGTGTTGTTTGGGAGGGTTAAAACTAGCTTGGCAGGGGGATGGGCACCAGCATATAGGAGTAGAAAAGAGGAATAAGGTGCATAAAAGAGTGAGTGTGTTGGATAGTACTAGAGAAGAAAATAGTACTAGAGGCAGAAGTAGTACCATATTACACAGGAGCAGACTAAGAAAGACTACGAAAAATTCCAAAATGGGTTTAGAATGCATGTGCGTGAACGCACAAAGTGTGGTGAATAAGATTGGTAAGCTACAAGCACAATTAGCCGTGTGGCAATATGATGCTGTGGCAATAACGGAAACGTGGCTTAAAAACGGTGAGGACTGGGCACTTAATATTCAAGGGTACAAAGTGTACAGAAAAGATAGGGAAGGAAAAAAGGGAGGTGGGGTGGCAGTGCTGATTAAGGAAGACATTGTAGTGTTAGAAAGGGAGGATGTTCTTGAGGAGACAAGGACATTTGGTTAGCGTTAAGGTGCCAAAAGGGTATGATCACGCTATTGGGGTATTCTATAGGCCTCCAAATAGTGAGAGGAAGGTAGAGGAGCAAATCTGCAGGGAAATCGCAGAGATATGCAAGAGCTATAGGGGGAGAAATTCGGTATCGCCCCGTTTGGGGCGCAGTTATCGGCCGGGCGCAAAGTTTAGCGCCTGGCGCTAAATTTTCGCCTCCGACTGCAAACTTGGCTTCTATCGCCCCTGGAGGTGATTGGAGCGCTAAATCAAGTGCTACACACCTCTCTTAAGGCACGAACGCCGAGGAGTGAGGCGCTCAGGTGATGTCAGTCAGCAATGGAACACAGACACAATGGTGCCGGCCAGTTCTGAAAGGGGAGGGTCGATCTTGCTCTCCATCCACACCCTGCTCATTGCAGCCTTGAATCTCGGCCTGGAGAGACCTGTACATCAAATCTGCTGGAAAGAACAATGGAGAGACCCAGGGAAAGAGCTCAGAGTGCAGCCCCACAGTCTCTTCTAAATCGATGCAAGGAAGGTCAAATCAAAATGAACCTGCAAAGTGCTGCTCAGTACCCAAATCTCCTTCACACAGTGTTGAATCACTCCAAAAGTTTCTCTCTCTCTCAGAATGCGCGGTGCAAAAATGTCGCCGACAAAAAAAGGCAGGAAGCAGCCGCCTTTAAATAGCGCTCCCCCAGTCCCTTCCCGACTGCAAAATGCTCCTCTCAACCTGTCGTTGCTAGCGGCAGACGGTAAGGCAGGGAGCACCACTCAATATCCGGACCGGGGCGTTGCACGCTCGACTGACGTCACGATCTGCGGGCGCAGGAGATCGTGGTGGTAGTGTTTCGCGCCGCCGCAAAATGACTGGTCGATTTCGCGAGCGGCGCAAACATCACCGCGCCCAGGTGCTAGTTGCTTTGCGCCCATTAGCGCCCTCTTAGGCGCTAACGGGAGGCGCAAAGCAACCGTAATTTTCTCCCGTAGAGTGGTGATAATGGGAGACTTTAATTACCCAAATATCGATTGGGATAATGCTAGGGTAAAGGGAAAGGAGGGGGAGGAATTTCTGAAATGTGTTCAGGGTTCTTGGCCCAACTAGGAAGGAGGCATTGCTGGATCTGGTGCTGGGGAATAAGATGGGCCAGGTCGACCAAGTGTCTGTGGGAGAACACTTGGGTATGAGTGATCATCGTATCATAAGATTTAAATTAGCAATGGAGAGGAGCAAGGAACAATCTAGAGTGGAACTTCTAAACTGGAATAGGGCTAACTTCAATGGGATGCAAAAGGATCTAGCCAGGGTAAAATGGAACGAAAGACTGACAGGAAAAACTGTAACGGAACAATGGGTGATCTTTAAGGAGGAGATGTTCCAAGTACAGGCTAGGTACATTCCAACAAGAGGGAAGGGTAAGGGAACCAAACCAAGGGCTCCTTGGATGACGAGGGAGATAAAGAGGATGATGAAACAAAAAAAGAGTGTGTATGATGCATGTCAGGTGAATTCTTCAAGGGAGAACCAGACCAAATACAATAAGTTGAGAGGGGAAGTGAAGATGAAAATAAGATTGGCAAAGAGAGAATATAAGAACATAAGAAGTAAGAGCAGGAGTAGGCCATGTGGCCCCTCGAGCCTGCTCCGCCATTCAATAAGATCATGGCTGATCATCGACCTCAACTCCACTTTCCCGCCCGATCTCCGTATCCCTTGATTCCCCTAGAGTCCAAAAATCTATCTATCTCATGCTTGAATATACTCAAAGACTCAGCATTCACAGCCCTCTGGGGAAGAGAATTCCAAAGATTCACAACCCTCTGAGTGAAGAAATTCTTCCTCATCTCAGTCTTAAATGGCCTACCCCTTATCCTGAGACTATGCCCCCTAGTTCTAGACACTCCAGCCAGGGGAAACAACCTCTCAGCATCTACCCTATCAATCCCCTTCAGAATCTCATATGTTTCAATGAGATCACCTCTCATTCTTCTAAACTCCAGAGAGTATAAGCCCATTCTACACAATCTCTCATCATAGGACAGCCCTCTCATCCCAAGAATCAATCTAGTGAATCTTCATTGCACTGCCTCCAAGGCAAGTATATCCTTCCTTAGATAAAGAGACCAAAACTGTGCACAGTACTCCAGGTGTGGTCTCACCAAGGCCCTGTACAATTGCAGCAAGACTTCTTTATTCTTACACTCCAACCCCCTTGCAATCAAGGCTAACATGCCATTTGCCTTCCTTATTGCTTGCTGTACCTGCATGCTAGCTTTCTGTGTTTCTTGCACAAGGACACCCAAATCACTCTGAACACCAACATTTGAAAGTTTCTCACCATTTAAAAAATATTCTGTTTTTCTATTCTTCCTGCCAAAGTGAATAACCTCATATTTCCCTACATTATAGTCCATCTGCCACCTTACTGCCCACTCACTTAGTCTATCTATATCCCTTTGCAGACTCTTTGCGTTAAGAGTAGAATGTTGGTTAACATAAAAGGGAACCCAAAAATCTTCTACCAGCATGTAAATAGTTAGTGGGTATTAAGAGGCGAGGTGGAACCTATTAGGGACAAAGAAGGTGATATATGCTTAGAGGTGCAGGGCAAGGCTAGAATACTCAATGAGTACTTTGTATCGGTGTTTACTAAGGAGGTGGATGCTGACAAAATATCGGTAGAAGTGGAAAAGGTAGAAGCAATGGAAGGGGTGAAAATTGATAGACAGGATGTATTAGAAAGGCTGGGTATGCTTAGAGTGGACAAGTCGCCTGGTCCAGATGGCTTGCATCCCAGGTTGCGAAGGGAATTGGGGGAGGAGATAGCAGAAGGGCTTCCCATAATTTTCTAATCTTCCCTAGATGCGGGGATGGTGCCTGAGGATTGGAAAGTGGCAAATGTGACACCATTGTTCAAGAAAGGGTGTAAGGACAATCCTAGTGACTACAGGCCGGACAGTTTAGCATCAGTTGTGGGTAAGGTTTTAGAAACAATAATCAAGGAAAAAATGAACGGGCACTTGGTCAGGTTTAAGCTAATTAAGGAGAGCCAACATGGATTTGTAAAAGGCAGATCGTGTTTAACTAATCTAATTGAGTTTTTTGATGAAGTAACGGGGATGATTGATGAAGGGAATGCAATGGATGTTGTCTACATGGATTTCGGAAGGCGTTTAACAAAGTACCACATAGAAGGCTAGTTAACAAAATTGAGGCTCATGGAACAGGTGGGTCAGTGGCAGATTGGATAAGGATTTGTCTTAAAGACAGAAAACAGTGAGTTGTGGTAAATGGCTGTTTTTCAGACTGGAGGATGGTAGACAGTGGTGTTCCCCAAGGGTCATTGCTGGGGCCACTGCTTTTTTTGATACATATAAATGACCTGGATATTGGAATACAGAGTGGAATTTCTAAATTTGCCAATGACACCAAACTTGGGGGTGTGACAAACAGTGAGGATGATACCAATCGACTGCAACAGGACATAGAAAGGCTAGCAGAATGGGCAGACTAGTGGCAGATAGAATTTAATACAGAGAAGTGTGAGGTGATGCATTTTGGCAGAAGGAACAGGGAGAGGCAATATACACTTAATGGCACAGTTTTAAAGAGTGTGCAGCGACAGAGGGACCTGGGAGTTAATGTGCATAGGTCCCTGAAGGTGGCAGGACATATTGAGAGAGTGGTTAGCAAAGCATATGGGATCTTGGGCTTCATAAATAGAAGTATTGAGTACAAAAGTAGAGAAGTTATGCTGAACCTTAATAAAGTGCTGGTTAGGCCAGTATTGCGTCCAGTGCTGGTCACCACACTTTAGGAAGGATGTGAAGGCCCTTGAGAGGGTGCAGAGGAGAATTACCAGAATGGTTCCGGGGATGAGGGATCTTAGCTACAAGGACAGGTTGGAGAAGCTGGATTTGTTTTCATTAGAGCAAAGGAGGTTGAGGGGTGAATTGATAGAGGTGTACAAGATTATGATGGGTTTGGATAGGTTAGACAGGGAAAGGCCATTCCCACTAGTTGATGGTACAAGGACTAGGGGCCACAGATTTAAGGTTTTGGGTAAGAGATACAGGGGGGATGTGAGGAAAAACTTTTTTACGCAGCAAGTGGTGAGGACCTTGGAATCGTTGCCGACAGAAGTGGTGGAAGCGGAGACACTCAATGTTTTCAAACGGAGACTGGGTAGGCACTTGAGGGAAATAAACTTGCAGGGCTATGGGGATAGAGCGGGGGAATGAGACTGACTGGATTGCTCTAGAGAGAGCTGGCACGGACTCAATGGGCCGAATGGCCTCCTTTTGTGCCGTTATGACTCTATGGGGGAAAAATTCAGTTGGTTGCGCCTCCCGTTAGCGCCTTAAGAGGGCGCTAATGGGGCGCAAAGCAACTAGCACCCGGGCGCGGCGATGTTTGTGCTGCTCGTGAAATTAACTAGACATTTTGCGGCGGCGCTAAACACTACCGCCACGATCTCCTGCACCGGCAGATCGTGACGTCAGTCGAGTGTGCAACGCCCCGGTAGCGCCCCAGAGCGGATATTGAGTGGCGCCCCCTGCCTTACCGCCTGCCGCTAGCAACGACAGGTTGAGGGGAGCATTTTGCAGTCAGGAAGGGACTGGGGGAGCGCTATTTAAAGGCGACCGCTTCCTGCCTTTTATTGTTGGTGACATTTTTGAACCACGCATTCTGAGAGAGAGATAGAGAGACTTCTGGAGCGATTCAACGCTGTGTGAAGGAGTTTTGGGTACTGAGCAGCACTTTGCAGGTTCATTTTGATTTGCCCTTCCTTGTATCGATTTAGAAGAGACTGTGGGGGCTGCACTCTGAGCTCTTTCCCTGGTACTCTCCATTGTTCTTTCCAGCAGATTTGATGTACAGGTCTCTCCAGGCCGAGATTCAAGGCTGCAATGAGCAGGATGTGGATGGAAAGCAAGATCAAACCTTCCCTTTAAGAACTGGCCGGCACCATTGTGTCTGTGTTCCATTGTTGACTGACATCACATGAGCTTCGCCAGCACTCTGAGGTAGCGCCTCTCTCCTCGGCCTTTGCGCCTTAAGACAGGTGTGAAGTGCCTGATTTAGCGCTCCAATCACCTCCAGGGGCGATAAAAGTCAAATTTGCAGTCGGAGGCGATAATTAGTGCCAGGCGCTAATCTTTGCGCCCAGCCGATAATTGCGCCCATCTGGGGCGATACTGAATTTCTCCCCCTATGACACTGGAATGTATTTAATAATCTTGCCTGCTGGAACAGAGAAGAGGGAACTTTCAAAAAGCCAAGAATGATTCTCAATAATACTTAACCTGTTGACTCTTAAAATGTTCCCTGTCCTCTGAGTAGGCTAAAGGGATGAAATAACTTTACAGTGTCAGTAGTAATTTTTTGTCTTTAGCTTAAGGGATGTCATTGTCACTTGGCTGGTGCTTCACAGTTTTGCTGTATAAATTTCAATATAGATCATGCAGAGGGCAATTACCATTGGAAAAAATTGTTTCAGACTTGTACAAATAGTAATAATGGGCAGGTATCATCATACTGACTCTATTGAATACAGCAGGTATCAAAGTTGTGTGCTTAATATTTGATTCGGATAAAACCAATGGACGACAGAATGTCATGTATTTTTGTTGTGTCTGGCTCACGTAAATCCTAAATGTAAATTTGTCTAAATCACTGGGTACCCAATATAATGCTATTCATTTGGAATTTTATATAGATTTAAGAAATACTTCCGTAGTGCCTTCAGATATTAATACAAAGAATATTTATATAATGAAGCAATCAATGTAATTTTCTTCTCCTTTCAGTGGGAACTCTGGCTGATTTTACCCCCCTGGGTGCTGGGTTCAAATATAACACCCGTTTTGTCACCAATGTTAGCTCTAATTTTTATTTGTACTGAGCAGCTCACAAACACCTCTGAGCACGACTTGTGTGTCCATGGGCAAATTTTACAACAAAAACAATAGCAACTTAAAGCAAAAGCAAAATACTGCGGATGCTGGAAATCTGAAATAAAAACAGAAAATGCTGGAAACACTCGGCAGGTCAGGCAACATCTGTGAAGAGAGAAACAGAGTTAACGTTTCAGGTCGATGACCCTTCGTCAGAACTCCAGCTTTTTCCAGGTCTGACGAAGGGTCATCGATCGGAAACGTTAACTCTGTTTCTCTGTCCACAGATGCTGCCTGACCTGCTGAGTATTTCCAGCATTTTCTTTTTTTCTAGCAACTTAAAGCATATATACAAAAATGCAAGTTAATAGGGTTGATATTTATTCAATATTACTTAAAGTTACATCATGCTGGAAATTTCTCCCGTCTGTCTTTCTCTGTTTTCCAGTGATGGGAAATTGTGCCAAGTTTGACAATCCAACTCTACTCTAAAAGGTCACATTCTACTTCTACTCTCACACGTTCCAATCTACCTCTCTTCTCACTGGTCCCATTCTCGCTCTCCTCATACATCTCATTCTACCTCTCCTCACATCTCATTCTACCTCTACTCACATCCCATTCTACCTCTCCTCATACATCTCATTCTACCTCTCCTCACACATCCCATTCTACCTCTCCTCACACATCCCATTCTACCTCTCCTCACACATCCCATTCTACCTCTCCTCACACATCCCATTCTACCTCTCCTCACATCCCATTCTACCTCTCCTCACACATCCCATTCTACCTCTCCTCACATCCCATTCTACCTCTCCTCACACATCCCATTCTACCTCTCCTCACATCCCATTCTACCTCTCCTCACACATTCCATTCTACCTCTCCTCACACATCCCATTCTACCTCTCCTCACACATCCCATTCTACCTCTCCTCACACATCCCATTCTACCTCTCCTCACACATTCCATTCGACCTCTCCTCACACATTCCATTCTACCTCTCCTCACACATTCCATTCTACCTCTCCTCACACATTCCATTCTACCTCTCCTCACACATCCCATTCTACCTCTCCTCACATCCCATTCGACATCTCCTCACACATCCCATTCTACCTCTCCTCACATCCCATTCTACCTCTCCTCACACATCCCATTCTACCTCTCCTCACACATCCCATTCTGCCTCTCCTCACACATCCCATTCTACCTCTCCTCACATCCCATTCTACCTCTCCTCACACATCCCATTCTACCTCTCCTCACACATCCCATTCTACCTCTCCTCACACATCCCATTCTACCTCTCCTCTCACATCCCATTCTACCTCTCCTCACACATCCCATTCTACCTCTCCTCACACATCCCATTCTACCTCTCCTCCCATCCCATTCTACCTCTCCTCACACGACCCATTCTACCTCTCCTCACACATCCCATTCTACCTCTCCTCACATCCCATTCTACCCATGGATTGGAGGATAGCTAATGTAACCCCACTAATTAAAAAAGGTGGTAGAGAGAAAACGGGAAATTATAGACCGGTAAGTCTGACATCTGTAGTGGGAAAAATGCTAGAGTCCATTATAAAATATGTAATAGCAGAGCACCTGGAAAACAGTGACAGGATCGGACAAAGTCAACATGAATTTACAAAAGGTAAATCATGCTTGACTAATCTACTGGAATATTTTGAGGATGTAACTGGTAGAATAGATAAAGGAGAACCACTGGATGTGGTGTATTTGGACTTTCAGAAGGCTTTCGATAAGGTCCATAATAAGTGATTAGCGTGCAAAGTTAAAGCACACGGGATTGGGGGTAAGGTACTGTCTTGGATAGAGAACTGGTTGGCAGACAGGAAGCAAAGAGTTGGAATAAACGAGTCTTTTTCCGAGTGGCAGGCAGTGACTAGTGGGGTACCGCAGGGATCGGTGCTAGGACCCCAGCTATTCACAATATATATTAATGATCTAGACGAGGGAACTAGATGTAATATCTCCAAGTTTGCAGATGACACAAAGCTGGGTGGGCGTGTGTGCTGTGAGGAGGATGCAGAGAAACTCCAGTATGATTTGGACAGGTTGGGTGATTGGGCAGATGCATGGCAAATGCAGTATAATGTGGATAAATGCGAGGTTATCCACTTCGGTGGCAAAAACAGGAAGACAGATTATTATCTGAACGGCAATAGATTGGGAAAAGGGGAAGTGCAACGAGACCTGGGTGTCCTTGTGCACCAGTCGCTGAAGGTAAGCATGCAAGTGCAGCAGGCGGTTAAGAAGGCAAATGGTATGTTGGCCTTCATAGCGAGAGGATTCGAGTACAGGAGCAAGGATGTCTTGCTGCAGTTGTACAGGGCCTTGGTGAGACCACACCTTGAGTATTGTGTGCAGTTTTGGTCGCCTTATCTGAGGAAGGATGTTCTTGCCATGGAGGGAGTGCAGCGAAGATTCACCAGACTTATACCTGGGATGGCAGGAATGACGTATGAGGAGAGATTGGGTCGATTAGGCTTATATTCGCTAGAGTTTAGAAGAATGAAACTTATAAAATTCTAACGGGACTAGGCAGACTAGATGCAGGAAGGATGTTTCCGATGGCGGGAGAGACCAGAACCAGGGGTCACAGTCTAAGGATAAGGGGTAAGCCATTTAGGACTGAGATGAGGAGGAATTTCTTCACACAGAGAGTGGTGAACCTGTGGAATTCTCTACCACACAAGGCAGTTGAGGCCAATTCATTAAATATATTTAAGAAGGAGTTAGATATATTTCTTAAGGCTAAAGGGATCAAGGGATATGGGGAGAAAGCAGGGACAGGGTGATGTAAGAAAACTACTAGGCACTTGGTCTAAGTGTTAAACAAAGCTTTAATCAACTGTTTTTCAACATGGAAAATCTAGTTGTGTCCTCTTCTATTCCTGTTGAGGAATGTCCTAAGCAAGCTGGGCCCATGCCCGAGTATTTATACTCTCTCTGGACAGCGCCACCAGCAGGCCACCCAGTATTACTTCATACATGAATGACAAGATTCATGTCACAGGGTACTGAATTTGGATGATCAGCCATGATCTCATTAAATAGCGGAACAGGCTCGAGGGGCCGAATGGCCTACTCCTGCTCCTATCTTCTATGTTTCTATGTTTACCTCTACTCACACATCCCATTCTACCTCTCCTCACACATTCCATTCTACCTCTCCTCACACATTCCATTCTACCTCTCCTCACACATTCCATTCTACCTCTCCTCACACATCCCATTCTACCTCTCCTCACACATCCCATTCTGCCTCTCCTCACACATCCCATTCTACCTCTCCTCACATCCCATTCGACATCTCCTCACACATCCCATTCTACCTCTCCTCACATCCCATTCTACCTCTCCTCACACATCCCATTCTACCTCTCCTCACACATTCCATTCTGCCTCTCCTCACACATCCCATTCTACCTCTCCTCACATCCCATTCTACCTCTCCTCACACATCCCATTCTACCTCTCCTCACACATCCCATTCTACCTCTCCTCAAACATCCCATTCTACCTCTCCTCTCACATCCCATTCTACCTCTCCTCACACATCCCATTCTACCTCTCCTCACACATCCCATTCTACCTCTCCTCCCATCCCATTCTACCTCTCCTCACACGACCCATTCTACCTCTCCTCACACATCCCATTCTACCTCTCCTCACATCCCATTCTACCCATGGATTGGAGGATAGCTAATGTAACCCCACTAATTAAAAAAGGTGGTAGAGAGAAAACGGGAAATTATAGACCGGTAAGTCTGACATCTGTAGTGGGAAAAATGCTAGAGTCCATTTTAAAATATGTAATAGCAGAGCACCTGGAAAACAGTGACAGGATCGGACAAAGTCAACATGAATTTACAAAAGGTAAATCATGCTTGACTAATCTACTGGAATATTTTGAGGATGTAACTGGTAGAATAGATAAAGGAGAACCACTGGATGTGGTGTATTTGGACTTTCAGAAGGCTTTCGATAAGGTCCATAATAAGTGATTAGCGTGCAAAGTTAAAGCACACGGGATTGGGGGTAAGGTACTGTCTTGGATAGAGAACTGGTTGGCAGACAGGAAGCAAAGAGTTGGAATAAACGAGTCTTTTTCCGAGTGGCAGGCAGTGACTAGTGGGGTACCGCAGGGATCGGTGCTAGGACCCCAGCTATTCACAATATATATTAATGATCTAGACGAGGGAACTAGATGTAATATCTCCAAGTTTGCAGATGACACAAAGCTGGGTGGGCGTGTGTGCTGTGAGGAGGATGCAGAGAAACTCCAGTATGATTTGGACAGGTTGGGTGATTGGGCAGATGCATGGCAAATGCAGTATAATGTGGATAAATGCGAGGTTATCCACTTCGGTGGCAAAAACAGGAAGACAGATTATTATCTGAACGGCAATAGATTGGGAAAAGGGGAAGTGCAACGAGACCTGGGTGTCCTTGTGCACCAGTCGCTGAAGGTAAGCATGCAAGTGCAGCAGGCGGTTAAGAAGGCAAATGGTATGTTGGCCTTCATAGCGAGAGGATTCGAGTACAGGAGCAAGGATGTCTTGCTGCAGTTGTACAGGGCCTTGGTGAGACCACACCTTGAGTATTGTGTGCAGTTTTGGTCACCTTATCTGAGGAAGGATGTTCTTGCCATGGAGAGAGTGCAGCGAAGATTCACCAGACTGATACCTGGGATGGCAGGAATGACGTATGAGGAGAGATTGGGTCGATTAGGCTTATATTCGCTAGAGTTTAGAAGAATGAAACTTATAAAATTCTAACGGGACTAGACAGACTAGATGCAGGAAGGATGTTCCCGATGGCGGGGGAGACCAGAACCAGGGGTCACAGTCTAAGGATAAGGGGTAAGCCATTTAGGACTGAGATGAGGAGGAATTTCTTCACACAGAGAGTGGTGAACCTGTGGAATTCTCTACCACACAAGGCAGTTGAGGCCAATTCATTAAATATATTTAAGAAGGAGTTAGATATATTTCTTAAGGCTAAAGGGATCAAGGGATATGGGGAGAGAGCAGGGACAGGGTGATGTAAGAAAACTACTAGGCACTTGGTCGAAGCGTTAAACAAAGCTTTAATCAACTGTTTTTCAACATGGAAAATCTAGTTGTGTCCTCTTCTAGTTCCTGTTGAGGAATGTCCTAAGCAAGCTGGGCCCATGCCCGAGTATTTATACTCTCCTTGGACAGCGCCACCAGCAGGCCACCCAGTATTACTTCATACATGAATGACAAGATTCATGTCACAGGGTACTGAATTTGGATGATCAGCCATGATCTCATTAAATAGCGGAACAGGCTCGAGGGGCCGAATGGCCTACTCCTGCGCCTATCTTCTATGTTTCTATGTTTACCTCTACTCACACATCCCATTCTACCTCTCCTCACACATTCCATTCTACCTCTCCTCACACATTCCATTCTACCTCTCCTCACACATCCCATTCTGCCTCTCTTTACACACATCCCATTCTACCTCTCCTCACACATTCCATTCTACCTCTCCTCACATCTCATTCTACCTCTCCTCACACATTCCATTCTACCTCTCCTCACACATTCCATTCTACCTCTCCTCACATCTCATTCTACCTCTCCTCACACATTCCATTCTACCTCTCCTCACACATTCCATTCTACCTCTCCTCACACATCCCATTCTACCTCTCCTCACACATCCCATTCTACCTCTCCTCACATCCCATTCTACCTCTCCACACACATCCCATTCTACCTCTCCTCACACATCCCATTCTACCTCTCCTCCCATCCCATTCTACCTCTCCTCTCACTTCCCATTCTACCTCTCCTCACACATCCCATTCTACCTCTCCTCACACATCCCATTCTACCTCTCCTCACACATTCCATTCTGCCTCTCCTCACACATCCCATTCTACCTCTCCTCACATCCCATTCTACCTCTCCTCACACATCCCATTCTACCTCTCCTCACACATCCCATTCTACCTCTCCTCAAACATCCCATTCTACCTCTCCTCTCACATCCCATTCTACCTCTCCTCACACATCCCATTCTACCTCTCCTCACACATCCCATTCTACCTCTCCTCCCATCCCATTCTACCTCTCCTCACACGACCCATTCTACCTCTCCTCACACATCCCATTCTACCTCTCCTCACATCCCATTCTACCCATGGATTGGAGGATAGCTAATGTAACCCCACTAATTAAAAAAGGTGGTAGAGAGAAAACGGGAAATTATAGACCGGTAAGTCTGACATCTGTAGTGGGAAAAATGCTAGAGTCCATTTTAAAATATGTAATAGCAGAGCACCTGGAAAACAGTGACAGGATCGGACAAAGTCAACATGAATTTACAAAAGGTAAATCATGCTTGACTAATCTACTGGAATATTTTGAGGATGTAACTGGTAGAATAGATAAAGGAGAACCACTGGATGTGGTGTATTTGGACTTTCAGAAGGCTTTCGATAAGGTCCATAATAAGTGATTAGCGTGCAAAGTTAAAGCACACGGGATTGGGGGTAAGGTACTGTCTTGGATAGAGAACTGGTTGGCAGACAGGAAGCAAAGAGTTGGAATAAACGAGTCTTTTTCCGAGTGGCAGGCAGTGACTAGTGGGGTACCGCAGGGATCGGTGCTAGGACCCCAGCTATTCACAATATATATTAATGATCTAGACGAGGGAACTAGATGTAATATCTCCAAGTTTGCAGATGACACAAAGCTGGGTGGGCGTGTGTGCTGTGAGGAGGATGCAGAGAAACTCCAGTATGATTTGGACAGGTTGGGTGATTGGGCAGATGCATGGCAAATGCAGTATAATGTGGATAAATGCGAGGTTATCCACTTCGGTGGCAAAAACAGGAAGACAGATTATTATCTGAACGGCAATAGATTGGGAAAAGGGGAAGTGCAACGAGACCTGGGTGTCCTTGTGCACCAGTCGCTGAAGGTAAGCATGCAAGTGCAGCAGGCGGTTAAGAAGGCAAATGGTATGTTGGCCTTCATAGCGAGAGGATTCGAGTACAGGAGCAAGGATGTCTTGCTGCAGTTGTACAGGGCCTTGGTGAGACCACACCTTGAGTATTGTGTGCAGTTTTGGTCACCTTATCTGAGGAAGGATGTTCTTGCCATGGAGAGAGTGCAGCGAAGATTCACCAGACTGATACCTGGGATGGCAGGAATGACGTATGAGGAGAGATTGGGTCGATTAGGCTTATATTCGCTAGAGTTTAGAAGAATGAAACTTATAAAATTCTAACGGGACTAGACAGACTAGATGCAGGAAGGATGTTCCCGATGGCGGGGGAGACCAGAACCAGGGGTCACAGTCTAAGGATAAGGGGTAAGCCATTTAGGACTGAGATGAGGAGGAATTTCTTCACACAGAGAGTGGTGAACCTGTGGAATTCTCTACCACACAAGGCAGTTGAGGCCAATTCATTAAATATATTTAAGAAGGAGTTAGATATATTTCTTAAGGCTAAAGGGATCAAGGGATATGGGGAGAGAGCAGGGACAGGGTGATGTAAGAAAACTACTAGGCACTTGGTCGAAGCGTTAAACAAAGCTTTAATCAACTGTTTTTCAACATGGAAAATCTAGTTGTGTCCTCTTCTAGTTCCTGTTGAGGAATGTCCTAAGCAAGCTGGGCCCATGCCCGAGTATTTATACTCTCCTTGGACAGCGCCACCAGCAGGCCACCCAGTATTACTTCATACATGAATGACAAGATTCATGTCACAGGGTACTGAATTTGGATGATCAGCCATGATCTCATTAAATAGCGGAACAGGCTCGAGGGGCCGAATGGCCTACTCCTGCGCCTATCTTCTATGTTTCTATGTTTACCTCTACTCACACATCCCATTCTACCTCTCCTCACACATTCCATTCTACCTCTCCTCACACATTCCATTCTACCTCTCCTCACACATCCCATTCTGCCTCTCTTTACACACATCCCATTCTACCTCTCCTCACACATTCCATTCTACCTCTCCTCACATCTCATTCTACCTCTCCTCACACATTCCATTCTACCTCTCCTCACACATTCCATTCTACCTCTCCTCACATCTCATTCTACCTCTCCTCACACATTCCATTCTACCTCTCCTCACACATTCCATTCTACCTCTCCTCACACATCCCATTCTACCTCTCCTCACACATCCCATTCTACCTCTCCTCACATCCCATTCTACCTCTCCACACACATCCCATTCTACCTCTCCTCACACATCCCATTCTACCTCTCCTCCCATCCCATTCTACCTCTCCTCTCACTTCCCATTCTACCTCTCCTCACACATCCCATTCTACCTCTCCTCACACATCCCATTCTACCTCTCCTCACATCCCATTCTACCACTCCTCGCACATCCCATTCTACTTCTCCTCTCAAATCACATTCTATCTCTCCTCACACATCCCATTCTACCACTCCTCGCACATCCCATTCTACTTCTCCTCTCAAATCACATTCTACCTCTCCTCACATCCCATTCTAACTCTCCTCACACATCCCATTCTACCTCTCCTCACATCCCATTCTACCACTCCTCGCACATCCCATTCTACCAGTCCTCGCACATCCCATTCTACCTCTCCTCACACATCCCATTCTACCTCTCCTCACATCCCATTCTACCTCTCCTCACATCCCATTCTACCACTCCTCGCACATCCCATTCTACCTCTCCTCACATCCCATTCTACCTCTCCTCACATCCCATTCTACCTCTCCTCACACATCCCATTCTACCTCTCCTCTCACATCCCATTCCAACTTTCCTCACACATCCCATTCTACCTCTCCTCACATCCCATTCTACCTCTCCTCACACATCCCATTCTACCTCTCCTCTCACATCCCATTCTACCTCTCCTCACACATCCCATTCTACCTCTCCTCACATCCCATTCTACCTCTCCTCTCACATCCCATTCTACCTCTCCTCACACATCCCATTCTACCTCTCTTCTCACCTCTCATTCTACCTCTCCAAGTGCGGGAAATGGAACGGACATGGTCAAGGACCGTGTCAACTACAGTACAGGGGAATCCTCGGTTGAGGAAAAAGGAAGACATGTCGGAAGCACTGGTATGGAAGGTGGTATCGTCAGAACAGATGCGGCGGAGATGGAGAAACTGGGAGAATGGAATAGAATCCTTACAGGAAGCGGGGTGGGAGGAAGTGTAGTCCAGATAGCTGTGGGAGTCAGTGGATGTTTGTTAATAGCCTATCGCCAGATATGGAGACAGGGAAGTCAAGGAAGGGAAGAGAAGAGTTGGAGATGGACCATGTGAAGGTGAGGGAAAGGTGGAAATTGGAAGTAAAGTGAATGAACTTTTCTAGTTCAGGGTGAGAGCAGGAAACGGCACCGATACAGTCATCGATGTACCAGAAAAGGATGCTGCCTGGCCTGCTGAGTGTTTCCAGCATTTTCTATTCTACCTCTACTCTGCTACTCTCCTGCACACTATTTATTACATTACTACATTACCAAGTTTTGTATCATCCGCAAACTTCAAAATTGCATTTCCTGTACCCAGGTCCAGGCCATTTATAAATAAGATGTAAAGCAATGATGCTGATGCCAACCCCTGGGGGACCCCACTGCATACTTCTCTCCAGTCAGAAAAACATCCGTTCACCCCTACTCTCTCCCTCCTCTACCATAGCCAATTATATACCCAAGTTACCACTGTCCCTTTAATACCATGTGCTTCTATTTTCAAAAATGAGAAGTCGCACAACACCAGGTTATAGTCCAACAGATTTATTTAAAATTACAAGCTTTCGGAGCTGTCGCCCCTTCCTCAGGTAAAGTTACAATGAGTGAATCTACAATATTTCACAGTATATAAACACAGAAACTGCAGAGATGCAATCTTTCAGGGAAGGTGTCCTTACATCAAAGACACACCAAGAGCACAGCCGAGACAATGAGATGTGTCACAGGGGGTCCAACGTGTCAAATCCTGCTGTCTGCAGTTTTTTTTTGTGTGTTCTTTTTTGGGTTTGTTTTTTGTGTGTTTTTTTTAAAACTGGAAAGACAGACAACGATGTCGAGTCACGTTCTGTAGCGTGACATGAACCCGATATCCCTATTGAGGCCATCCTCATGGGTGCGGAACTTGGCTATCAGTTTCTGCTCGATGATTTTGCGTTGTCGTGTGTCTCGAAGGCCGCCTTGGAGAACGCTAACCCGCAGATCCGAGGCTGAATGTCTTTGACTGTTGAAGTGTTCCCCGACTGGGAGGTGACCATCCTGCCTGGCGATTGTTGCGCGGTGTCCGTTCATACGTTGTCTCAGTGTCTGCATGGTCTCGCCAATGTACCATGCTCTGGGGCATCCTTTCCTGCAACGTATCAGGTAGATAACGTTGGCCGAGTCACATGAGTATGTACCATGTACCTGGTGGGTAGTGTCCTCATGTGTGATGATGGTATCTGTGTTGATGATCTGGCATGTCTTGCAGAGGTTGCCGTGGCAGGGTTGTGTGGTGTCGTGGTCGCTGTTCTCCTGACAGCTGGGTAATTTGCCGCGAACGATGGTACTTTTGAGGTTAGGCGGCTGCTTGAAGGCGAGTAGTGGAAGCGTGGGGATGGCCTTAGCAAGGTGATCGTCGTCATCGATGACATGTTGAAGGCTGCGAAGAACATGGCATAGTTTCTCCGCTCCGGGGAAGTACTGGACGATGTAGGGTACTCTGTTGGTTGTGTCCCGTGTTCACCTTCTGAAGAGGTCTATGCGGTTTTTCGCTGTGGCCCGTCGGAACTGTCGATCGACGAGTCGAGCGTCATATCCCGTTCTTACGAGGGCGTCTTTCAGTGTCCGTAGGTGTCCATCGCGTTCCTCCTCGTCTGAGCAGATCCTGTGTATTCGCAGGGCTTGTCCATAGGGGATGGCTTCTTTAACATGGTTAGGGTGGAAGCTGGAGAAGTGGAGCATCGTGAGGTTGTCCGTGGGCTTGCGGTAGAGTGAAGTGCTGAGGCGTCCGTCTTTGATGGAGATTCGTGTGTCCAAGAATGAAACCGATTCTGAGGAGTAGTCCATGGTGAGTTTGATGGTGGAATGGAACCTGTTGATGTTATCGTGTAGTCCTTTCAGTGATCCTTCGCCGTGGGTCCAAAGGAAGAAGATGTCGTTGATGTATCTGGTTTACAGTGTTGGTTGGAGGTCCTGTGCAGCGAAGAAGTCTTGCTCGAACTTGTGCATGAAGATGTTGGCGTATTGGGGTGCGAATTTGGTCCCCATGGCTGTTCCGTGTGTTTGGGTAAAAAACTGGTTGTCAAAGGTGAAGACATTGTGGTCAAGGATGAAGCGGATGAGTTGTAGGATGGCATCTGGAGATTGGCTATTGTTGGTGTTGAGTACTGAGGCTGTCGCAGCGATGCCGTCATCGTGGGGGATATTGGTGTAGAGTGCCGATACGTCCATCGTGGCGAGGAGTGTTCCTGGTTCAACTGGTCCATGGGTGCTGAGTTTCTGCAAGAAGTCTGTAGTGTCGCGACAGAAGCTGGGGGTTCCCTGTACGATGGGTTTCAGGATGCCCTCGACGTACCCAGAGAGGTTCTCACACAGGGTTCCGTTGCCTGATATGATAGGACGTCTGGATGTGTTGGCTTTGTGTATCTTTGGGAGGCAGTAAAAGTCTCCTACGCGGGGAGTACGTGGGATGAGAGCGCGTAGGATGTTTTGAAGGTCTGGATCGAAGGTCTTGATCAATCTATTGAGTTGGCGGGTGTGTTCTTTGGTCGGATCTGCGGGTAGCTGTCTGTAGTGTTCCTGGTTGTCCAGTTGTCGGTATGCTTCTTTGCAATAGTCCATTCTGTTCTGTATGACGATGGCTCCTCCTTTGTCCGCTGGTTTGATGACGATGTTGCGGTTGGTCTTGAGTGCGTGGATGGCGTTGCGTTGTGCTCGGGTGACATTCTGGACTGTCTTGTGAGTGCGGCTGATGAATCTGGCGTTGATGCATTTCCTGACAGCTTGAGCATACATGTCAAGCTTAGGGCAGCGACCCTCCAGAGGGGTCCAATTTGACTCTTTCTTCTTCGGTTGCTGCACTGCGGTTCCCTCTGTCTGCTGTTCCGGATCATTGTTTGTCTCATTGGGTTTGTTGCTGACATCTTGGGATTTGTGGTAGTATTCCCGGATCCTCATTCTCCTGATGAATTCCTCTGTGTCTGCCGCGAGACCTGCCACGGCAACCTCTGCAAGACATGCCAGATCATGAACACAGATACCGTCATCACACGTGAGGACACTACCCACCAGGTACATGGTACATACTCATGTGACTCGGCCAATGTTGTCTACCTGATACGTTGCAGGAAAGGATGCCCCAGAGCATGGTACATCGGCGAGACCATGCAGACACTGAGACAACGTATGAACGGACACCGCGCAACAATTGCCAGGCAGGATTGTCACCTCCCAGTCGGGGAACACTTCAGCAGTCAAGGACATTCAGCCTCGGATCTGCAGGTTAGCGTTCTCCAAGGCGGCCTTCGAGACACACGACAACGCAAAATCATCGAGCAGAAACTGATAGCCAAGTTCCGCACCCATGAGGATGGCCTCAATAAGGATATTGGGTTCATGTCACGCTACAGAACGTGACTCGACATCGTTGTCTGTCTTTCCAGTTTATTTAAAAAAAACACAAAAAAACAAACACAAAAAAAACCACAAAAAAAAACTGCAGACAGCAGGTTTTTTTCACTTTGGACCCCCTGTGACACGTCTCATTGTCTTGGCTGTGCTCTTGGTGTGTCTTTGATGTAAGGACACCTTCCCTGAAAGATTGTATCTCTGCAGTTTCTGTGTTTATATACTGTGAAATATTGTAGATTCACTCATTGTAAATTTACCTGAGGAAGGGGCGACAGCTCCGAAAGCTTGTAATTTTAAATAAATCTGTTGGACTATAACCTGGTGTTGTGTGACTTCTCATTTTTGTCCACCCCAGTCCAACGCATCTCCGCATCATGACTTCTATTTTCAGAATAAGTCTGTTATGTGGTACTTCATCAAATGGCTTTTGAAAGTCTGTATATACATCTACTACACTACCTTCATCAACCCTCTCTGTTACTTCATCAAAGAACTCAATCAGGTTAGTCAGACATGATTTGCCTTTAACAAATCCACGCTGGCTGTCCTTATTAATCCATCTGAACCACTGGAGCAGATTTAATATCTCATCCCAAAAACAAAGAGATTGGATATTGTTGGTGGAAGGTAAACACTATGAACCAAATGACTTGTTCTGGTAAGTTTTCTTATCATTACACCAGACATGAGCAATTACTTTGGGCTGGATTTTGTCAATGGGGGCGCGTTGGGGGCACGACTGCTGATCAACCCACGCTATTTTCCTTTGATTGACCTTGTTAAACCCGCCCTACGGGCTTAGCCGGCCAATTAAGGGAAAGCCGGTGACAGAGGACGTCAGCGTATGACGTTTCATCCGGCAAAAATTTTTGACAGATGAATTGTCAGCGTTTAACAGCTTTGAGAAGCTGTGAAACAGTGACAATCTCTGTTCAAAGGTAAGCCCTTGGACTGAAGACTCACCAAGTCTCTTTCCTCAGCAGAAATCAGATGGCTGCAGCATCTGAGAATGCAGCAGTCATTCTGTCATCAGTGCCGTTGAGGTGAGGCACCTCCGGATCCCCAAGGGTTGAAGCCTGCAGGAAGAAACAAAGGTAAGCACTTTTTCTCAGACTTTACACTCACCTCTCATACTTACCTTTTCACACTTGCACCGATCACTCACCTCCACAGCGAACTTTTCAACCTCTCTCACCCTCGCACACCCACTGCTCGCCTCGCTGACCCTGGCGAGGTTCACAGCCGTCGGGAAGCCCGCACTTGCAGGGGTAAAATGGGGATAAGCCTCTTAACTAACTGTTAACTATCTGTTAACAGGCAGTTCATTGGCTGTAATCCCCTTCCCGCCTTGAG
Organism: Squalus acanthias; assembly: GCA_030390025.1. Lineage (NCBI taxonomy): Eukaryota > Metazoa > Chordata > Chondrichthyes > Squaliformes > Squalidae > Squalus > Squalus acanthias. The sequence continues at coordinate 58,029,100 of CM059431.1, read as the reverse complement.
GAGACGAGTCCCTGCGCGACTCGGGGACCCGCCTCCCGGGAAGATGGCACGGAGGCGGGTTGGGAGCGGGTTCGGTACCCGTTCCTAGTTTCTGCCATTTTCCCGCCAGTCCCACCTCCATACCCGCCTCCCCAGGGTTGGCAAAATTCCCCCCTTTGTTTCCAACATTTGTTGGGAGGTGGTGAGAAACTAAAGCTGCAGTTAACATGCACTCAGTGCAAATATAAACCCGTATGAGACTCATGTCTCACGCCTTTAGTAACCTCGATTATCTCTTAGGTTAAACCACCACTTTTTCATTGAAGTGCTCCCAAAACCACTTTCCATGGGAACAAAATCGCTTGTAGAACTACAGCCTAATTTAAGATTAAAAAGTGCTTCCCTCCCTCTGCCACCTTGGTGTTGTTCAGCTTTAATTAAACACTCATTCACATCAACATTTCTAGTTTAAGACCATCTTCTTGGGTTATACATCCTCAGCTCACCATTGTCTGCATTACACAGAATGAATTGAAAAATGAAACATAAAAAAATGTTTGCCTGAAGAGGTTTACCAAGACACTCACTGTCTAGAAAGTCGGAAAAGTTCTGAAACATCGAGGGGCAATCTGTTGGACAATAGCCCACCATTCGCAAAGCTGGAACACGTCTTCCTCTTGGCTGCAGTTTCAAAAACGTTGGACATTTTTAAGGCTTTAAAACCTTTAAAAAAACACACCTTTGGATGTTAACATTTACATACGGACGTTAAATATGAGATTTTTTTTTTTTCAAAAATGTTAAGTGCTGAGTTTGGGTAAGTGTGAGAGTTCTTTAATTGTTAGTTCTCTTTAAATCATTGGCCCAAAAATTAGTGCCGCTACGCGAGAGTACGCACTGCGTACTCTCGCGTATTCTGTCTCCAATTGCCGGTTTTCTGCATGCACTGCGCATGCGCTGAAAACCGGCACTTGGTGAATGGAAAAGGGGGCGGTTCCTCGCTGAACCGCGTGCGCGCTACAGGCTGCGCGCATGCAGTGCACTTAGTGGTTTCAACGCGCAGGTAAGTACGGAAGATTTTACACATAAAAAAAGGAGGAGTAAGACCCACTTTTAACAAGGTAAGTAGTGAATTAAGTATTATTTTGAATTTTTTTTAACAGGTATATCTTTTTTAGAGACTTTAAAGACAGGTAAGTTTATTTTTATAACTTTTTAAAAGATTTTAAATTTTTTCAAAAATTTAATTTTTTATTTAAAATGGTTAATTTATTTAACTATACTTATTTTATTAATGTGATGGTTTTTTTTTAAATTTAATTGAGGTTTAGCTGTTCCTTTGGGGGGGTATAGATTCATAGCTTTCACAGCACTTATGTGAAAGTTATGAATGGAAGATGGTGTGCTGCCATTGGCTCTAACTGAGTCACGTAATCCCACAGCTCGCACGAATTAACTACGCCTGTGGGATACGCAAGCCCAGCACAGCAGCTGTCCAGAACATCAAGTTCGTGCGAGCTGGAACTGAAAAAGCCAACGCGCAGTGAGAGATCGCGGGGAAGCCTTACCCTCGCACGAAGGCTTCCTCACGAATTTTTGGGCCATTATTGATAAGAGTACTTAAGCAGTTTAAGTGAAGGGGAAAAGTTAAATATTTGGGATTCTGTTGGTTTAAGAAGAGTAAAACAAGGTTACACTGCAGTAGGAGTAAATTGGCACAGCAGGCAGTGGAAACCAGTTTTCTAATCAATCAGCAGGGGTGACTCATTTGGCTGTAAACAAACAAACAGTATAAAAAGACCAGTGCTAGTGCGAGTCAGCAGAGAGTGCTGAGTTTGGGTAAGTGTGAGTTCGGGTGAATGGGGTGTAGGATGCTCTTTTCAAACTTTAACTCTATGGGTTGTAGTTAATAAGGCCTTTCTGGTGCAGACTGACTGTTGGTAAACCATTTAACTGCTGTAATTTAGCAGGATTGATTTAATTTAAATCCAATTAATTAGAGGGGATACTAGCATCTATATTCGGGCAGAGAGTGTCCATAACTAACAATAAAAAAATTAATTAATTACATAGAATGGAGCAGGTGATCTGTTACTGTTGCGAGATGTGGGAGCCGGTAGACCCCATTGAGGCTCACGGTGATTAAATCTGTGACAAGTGTCTGCTGCTACAGGAACTCCAGCTCCGTGTTGATGAGCTGGAGTCTGAGCTTCAGACACTGCGACACATCAGGGAGGGGGAGAAGTACCTGGAATCTGTGTTTCAGGAGGTGGTCACACCTATGAAGTTAATTAATTCAGATGTAGCCAATGATCAGGGACAGGATGGTGTGACTACGAGTGAGGCAGGTACGGGGATCCAGGAGGTCGTGTTGGAGGAGCCGCAGCCCTTGCTCTTGTCCAACAGGTTCGAGGTTCTTACTCCCTGTGGGGACGGGAGCAGGGACTGCAGGGAGGATGAGCAACCTGGCCACAGCACTGTGGAATGGGGGGCCATTCAAGAGCGGGGAGTAAACAGAAATGTTGTAGTGGTAGGGGATAGTATTATTAGGGGGATAGATAGAGTTCTCTGCAGCCGAGAGCGAGAGTCCCATAGGCTGTGTTGCCTGCCCGGTGCCAGGGTTAAGGACATCTCCTCTGGGCTGGAAAGAAACTTGCAGTGGGAGGGGGTGGATCCAGTTGTCGTGGTCCATGTTGGTACAAACGACGTAGATAGGACAAGGAAGCCGGTTCTGTTAAAGGAGTATGAGCAGCTAGGGGTCAAATTAAAAAACAGAACCTCAAGGGTACCTGAGCCACGAGCGAATTTGTCTAGGACAAATAAAATTAGAGAGTTAAATGAGTGGCTCAAAGACTGGTGTGGGAGAAATGGGTTTTGCTGCCTGGGACACTGGCACCAGTACTGGGGCAGGAGGGAGCTGTTCCGTTGGGACGGGCTTCACTTGGCTAGTGCTGGGACTCGAGTCCTGGTGGATCATATAACGAGGGCTGTAGAGAGGGCTTTAAACTAACTAGTGGGGGGGAGGTTCCTAGAGAGCAAATAATAAAAATGACAACAGAGAAGGTCATAGACTTAGGTAGCAGTGGGGAAATTAAAAACCAGAGTGTGTCAGGAAGAGGCAGAAGGTATGGAGTAAAAGGTAAAGTAATAAAAAGGGCAAAAGCAGGAACTAAGTGTCACAAAACATATTTGAAAGTTCTCTATCTGAATGCATGTAGCATTCGTAACAAAATAGATGAGTTAATGGCACAAATAACTACATATGGGTATGATCTTGTGGCCATTACAGAAACATGGCTGCAGGGTGACAATGCCTGGGAATTAAACATACCAGGTTATTTAACGATCAGGAAGGACAGGCAGGAAGGAAGGGGAGGTGGGGTGGCTATGTTAATAAAGGAAGGAATCACTATAATACAGAGAAATGATATTGGGTCAAAAGATCAGGATAATGAAACAGCTTGGGTGGAGATAAGGAATAATAAGGGGAAAAAAACACTAGTGGGCGTAGTCTATAGGCCTCCGAATAGTTGCAACTCTGTTGGACGGAGTATCAATCAGGAAATAGTTGAGGCTTCTAATAAGGGAACATCTATAATTATGGGGGATTTTAACTATCATATTAATTGGACAAATCAAATTGGGCAGGGCTGCCTTGAGGATGAGTTCATTGAGTGTATTAGGGATGGATTTCTTGAGCAGTATGTAACTGAACCGACCAGGGGGCAAGCAACCTTAGATCTGGTCCTGTGTAACGAGACAGGATTAATTAAAAATGTCCTAGTAAAGGATCCCCTTGGAATGAGTGACCATAACATGGTTGAATTCCATATTCAATTAGAGGGTGAGAAGGTTGGATCTCAAACAAGCGTGCTAAGCTTGAATAAAGGAGACTATGAAGGTATGCGAGCGGAATTTAGTAGAGTGGATTGGGAAAATAGATTAAAGGGTAAGATGATACATGATCAGTGGTGTACATTTAAGGAGTTATTTTACAACTTCCAAAAAATATATATTCCACTGAGAAGAAAAGGGTGTAAAAGAAAATACAGTCATCCGTGGCTAAGTAAAGAAATTAAGGATAGTATTCGACTAAAAACAAGGGTTTATAAGGTAGCCAAATCTAGTGGGAGGATAGAGGATTGGGAAAACTTTAAAAGACAGCAAAAAATAACAAAAATATTGATTAAGAAAGGGAAGATAGATTATGAAAGTAAATTAGCAAAAAATCTAAAAACAGATAGTAAGAGTTTGTATAGTTATATAAAAAGTAAAAGGGTGGCTAAAGTAAATGTTGGTCCCTTAGAGGATGAGACCGGGAAATTAATGGTGGGAAATATGGAGATGGCAAATACACTGAATGAATATTTTGTATCAGTCTTTACAGTAGAGGACACTAAGAATATCCCAACACTGGACAAACAGGGGGCTATAGGGGGGAGGAGCTAAACACGATCAAAATCACTAATGAAGTGGTACTCGGTAAAATAATGGGACTCAAGGAGGATAAATCACCTGGACCTGATGGATTACATCCTAGGGTCTTGAGGGAAGTGGCAGTAGGGATTGTGGATGCATTGGTAATCATTTTCCAAAACTCCCTGGACTCAGCAAAGATCCCGGCAGACTGGAAAACTGCTAATGTAACACCCTTATTGAAAAAGGGCAGTAGACAGAAGGCTGGAAACTATAGACCAGTTAGCCTAACATCTGTGGTAGGTAAAATTTTGGAGTCCATTATTAAGGAGACAGTAATGGGACATTTGGATAATCATAATTTAATAGGACAAAGTCAGCATGGTTTTATGAAGGGGAAGTCATGTTTGACAAATTTGCTGGAGTTCTTTGAGGAAGTAACACACAGGGTGGATAAAGGGGAACCAGTGGATGTGGTGTATTTAGACTTCCAAAAGGCATTTGACAAGGTGCCACACAAAAGATTATTGCTTAAGATAAAAACTCACGGGATTGGGGGTAATATTCTGGCATGGATAGAGGATTGGCTATCTAACAGAAGGCAGAGAGTTGGGATAAATGGTTCATTCTCAGACTGGCAATCAGTAACTAGTGGTCAGTGCTGGGTCCCCAGCTCTTTACAATCTATATTAACGATTTGGAGGAGGGGACCGAGTGTAACATATCAAAGTTTGCAGATGATACTAAGATGGGAGGGAAAGTAGTGAGTGAGGAGGACATAAAAAATCTGCAAGGGGACATAGACAGGCTAAGTTAGTGGGCAGAGATTTGGCAGATGGAATACAATATTGGAAAGTGTGAGGTTATGCACTTTGGCAGGAAAAATAGTAGAGCAAGTTATTATCTTAATGGCAAGAAACTGGAAAGTACTGAAGTACAAAGGGATCTGGGGGTCCTGGTGCACGAAACTCAAAAGGTTAGTATGCAGGTGCAGCAAGTGATTAAGAAGGCCAATGGAATGTTGGCTTTCATTGCTAAGGGGATAGAATATAAAAATAGGGAGGTATTGCTTCAGTTGTACAAGGTATTGGTGAGACCGCACCTGGAATACTGCATACAGTTTTGGTGTCCATACTTAAGAAAAGACATACTTGCTCTCGAGTCAGTACAAAGAAGGTTCACTCGGTTAATCCCGGGGATGAGGGGATGGACATATGAGGAGAGGTTGGGTAGATTGGGACTCTACTCATTGGAGTTCAGAAGAATGAGAGGCGATCTTATTGAAACATATAAGATTGTGAAGGGGTTGGATCGGGTGGATGCGGGGAGGATGTTCCCGATGATGGGTGAAACTAGAACTAGGGGGCATAGTCTTAGAATAAGGGGCTGCTCTTTCTAAACTGAGATGAGAAGGAACTACTTCACTCAGAGGGTGGTAGGTCCATGGAATATGCTGTCCCAAAAAGCTGTAGAAGCTACATCATTACATAAATTTAAAACAGAAATAGACAGTTTCCTAGAAGTAAAGGGAATTAAGGGTTACGGGGAGCGGGCAGGAATTTGGACATGAGTCTAGGTTCGGATCGGTCATGGCCCTGTGGGTAGCGTAGCGGGCCCAGGGGCCGTGTAGCCTGATCCTGCTCCTATTTCGTGTGTCCAATTCTGTTAGGTTCAGGAGATGGTTCTGTGATAGTAGATTGGCGGTTAGGATCAGATCAGCCATGATCTTATTGAATGGCGGAGCAGGCTCGAGGGGCCAATTGGCCTACTCCTGCTCCTATTTCTTCTGTTCTTATGTTGATACAAGTCAAAATAGCCGTGTATATTGCACACACACTTGACTATTAGAATTTCTTTTGACTTGTTTTTGGGATGTGAGCAATGTTGACAAAGCTATTTTTATTGTCCATCCCCAGTTGCCCTGAAAATGTGTGCCTTCTCCATGTGGTGTTGGTACTCCCACAACAGTGTTAGTAGGGAATAGTAGGGAATTCCAGGATATTGATCCAGTGACTGTGAAGAAACGGTGATATATGTTCGAGTCAGGATAGTGTGTAACTTGGATGGGACCTGGGAGGTGATGGTGTTTCCTTGACATTGCTGTTCTTGTCCTTCTCAGTAGTATAGATCACAAGGGAGTAGAGCTGCTGTTAAAATATGCTTGTGGAGTTGCTACAGTGCATCCTGTAAATTGTGCAATGCGCCAGTGGTAGAAGGGTGGATCTTCTGTCCAGTGACAAAGGCACCAATCAAGCAAACTGCTCTGTCCTGGATGCTGTTGAGCTCCCTGCATGCTACACATACTCCAGACAAGTGGTGGGTATGCTATCACTCTCCTGATTTGAAATTTGTAGATGGTAGAGCAGATTTAGGCTTTCAGGAGCTGAGTCACTTATCAGACTACCCAAACTCTGCCCTGTGCTTGTTGCTGACTTATTGTCATGGCTGCTGTAGTTTAGCTTCTGGTCAAAGACCCGCTCCAAGATGTTGATGATGGGGACTCAGCGATGGTGCTGCAATATAAAGTCAAGAGGGGATGGCTGGATTTCCTCTTTTTTGAGATGGTCGTTACCTGTCACTTATGTGGCACGAATGATACTTTTCACTTGTCAGCCTGAGCCAGGATGTTATCCAGGTCCTGCTGTGGGCTGGCATGAGCTAGTTTATTAATGGAGGAGCTGCGAATGTAGAATCATCACCAAACAGCCCCACTCCTGACTCATGGGTGCCAAAAAGGAAAATACAAATTCAGAATGGAACACTTGGTATTCAACAACTAATGTGAGGCATCACATCTTGCCTTACAGAGAATGGCAGAAACTTTTTTTTTCAATTATCTATTCATAATACATCCTCAAAATGTGGCATGAGAGGTCTGGGAACATTTAACACATACCACCCCAGAGAGCGGGGAGGGGTCAATCACAAAGTTTTCTGAAGGTTAGGCCGTGAGGTTTTTATTCTGGATGCATAAGCCACACTTTGCATCAAGCCCAGACATCATCTGTGCTCTTTACATCTCTCGCTCTCTCTTTCTCTCTCAGGGGAAGCAGATCCATTTGCTCCTTAGCTGGCAGCTTCATGAAATTTCATTTCAAATAAAAAAATTCTGGGCAGCATCTCTCACAGCTGTCATAATAAATTTCATAATGTGGCTGCACAAAGGTTCGTTAACTAGAAAGTTCCAACTGATCTATTTGTGTCTTGTCGATATGGAATGCTTAATTTTTCAATTTGTTCGAGAGAATCGATTTGCTCACTAGGTCAAGTTTACAGGTTACTGCATGCATTTACACAGACACCTATGGAAGTTTTATACTCTAATGATGCAGGTTAATTTTAATTTTCAAAATTGATGGAATTTTTTTAATGCATCAGTTCCCAATGTATGCTTTTGGTGCATGATGCTCTGCTCCGGGAGTGCAAAATTTACCTCAGTTTTTCCACTGTATGTTCAGCTGGGAATAACATTTCATAATACTGTACATAATAAGTATAAAGACTACCCTTTTAGGAGAATGATGTCCACTGAGTGACAACTTTTCAATTACAAGGGATTTCAGTTTACATAAGGTCTGTCAAATATATTTTGGCAATCACGAAGATCCCTTGCTTTGTGAATTTGCCAAACATGCTTTGCTAAACTAATCTTGCTGGAGCATATGCTAGGCTATAGAAGGTCCATTACATAGTATTTACAGCACAGAAACAGGCCATTTGGCCCAAAAGGTCCATTCCGGTGTTTATGTTCCATACAAGCCTCCTCCCACCCTTTTTCATCTAACCCCATCAACATATCCTTCCATTCCTTTCTCCCTCCTGTGTTTATCTAGCTTCCCTTTAACGCATCTGTGCTAGTCGCCTCATCTACTCCCTGTGGTAGCGAGTTCTGCATTCTAACCACTCTCTGGGTGAAGAAGTTTCTCCTGAATTCCTTGTTGGATTTATTAGTGACTATCTTATAATTATGGCCCTTAGTTCTAGTCTCCCTTACAAGTGGAAACATCATCTCTATGTCAACCCTATCAAACCCTTTCATAATCTTAAAGACGTCCATTACGTCACCCCTCAGTCTTTTTTCTAGAGAAAAGAGCCCCAGCCTTTTCAATCTTTCAGTATTATCCTAGTAAATCTTTTTATTGCACTTTCTCCAGTGCCGCTAAATCCTTTTTATAATATGGAGACCAGAACTGTTCACAGTACTCCAAGTGTGGGCTAACCAAAGTTCTATACAAGTTTAACATAACTTCTCTGCTTTTCAACTCTATCCCTCTAGAAATTAACCCCTCTGCTCTGTTTGCTTTTTTATGGCCTTATTAACCTGCATGGCTACTTTTAGTGATTTGTGCATCTGTATCTCGAGATCCCTCTGCTCTTCGACCCCATTTAGACACTTATTTTCCAAGGAGTATGTGGCTTCTTTATTCTTCCTACCAAGATGCACTACCTCACACTTATCTATATTAAAGTTAATTTGCCCATTACACACCCATTCTGCAAGTTTATTAATTTTTTCCTGTATTTTGTCACAGACCTCCTCTGTATTAACTGTACCCCCAATTTGGTGTCGTCCACAAATTTTGAAATTGTACTTCCGATTCCTGACTCCAAATTGTTTATGCAAATGGTGAACAATAGTAGCTCCAGAACCGATCCTTGTGGAACACCACTTCCCACCTTTTGCCAGTCTGAGTAACTACCTTTAACCCCTACTCTCTGTTTTATAGCCAGCTTGCTATCCATTCTGCTACTTGTCCCCTGACTCCACATGTCATGAGTCTACTATGCTGTGCCTTATCGAAGGCCTTTTGAAAATCCAAATATATTCCGTCTACTGCATTATCCTAGTCTACCCTTTCAGTTACTTCTTCAAATAACTCAATAAGGTTGGTCAAGCATGACCTTTCATTTTGAAATCCATGCTGATTACTTTATTATACTCTGGACTTGTTCTATTTTCATTTTAAATACAGGAATCATATTAGCTGTCTGTCCGTCCTGTGGCACTACTCCTTTTTCAAATGAATTTTTATACATATGCAAAAGTCCCTCTTGAATATGCTTGGATGCAATCTATCTGGACCAGGGGTTTTATCCTCTCTAAGTTAGATTAGTTTATCAATTATCTACCTCAACCCCACCCCCCCCCCCCACCTTTCTATCTTAAATGCCTTTATATATTTTTTTAGCTCTTCTTCTAATGTCATGCCCACCGTTTTAGTCTCCCTGGTAAAAATTGAGGCAAAGTAATTATTTAATATTTTTACCATTTTGCTGTATGACCTATGAGTTTATCTTGTGTATCCTTTATTGGCCCTACCCCTATCCCGATTTTTCTTTGGTTACTTATGTATCTATAGAATACTTTACTATTTTTTTATATATTCCTTGATAATTTCATTTTGTAGTTTCTCTTTGCCTTCCTGATTTTCTTTTTACTTCTTTCCTAACCTTTGTCATCCTCTCCTTTATTGTCTCTGTACTTAGTGTATGCCTTTTTCTTTAGTTTCAGTTTTGCCTTTATTTCTTTTATTCATCCATGGTATGATATTACTGACTAGTTTGTTCTTGGTTTTTAGTGGGTTATATTTCTCCTGGACTCTATTGATCACTGTTTTAAATGTTTCCCAGTGCTGTTCTATTTCTTTGTTAATCAGTAAATTTGTCCAGGTTATTTCCCTTGTCCCTCTTAAAATCAGCTTTTTCCAATGTATTACTTTTGTCTTTGTCTTACTTATGTCCTTCTCAATCTCTTTGCCTCAATCTTTATCTTAAACCTTATTATTTTGTGATTGCTATTGCCTAGATGTTCCCCATCACTTACTTCTCTTATCTGTTCTGATTCATTTCACATTACTAGTCCAGCAATGCTCCCTCTCTTGTTGGGCTTTTTACATACTGGGTAAGAAAGGAGTCCTGCACGCATTGTAAAAACTTTATTCCCTGTACCCCTTTTGCTACCTGTTCTTGCCAGTTTATTTGGGGGTTGTTAAAATCTCCCATGATTATTATTCTATGTCATTTACTCATTTCACATATTTGCTTGCATATTTCTTCCTCCACCTCCTTTCCATGATTAGGTGCTCTGCAGTATATTGTTGGTGTGATCAACCACTTATCTTTTATCTCAGTCCACATGGATTCTGTTTCTATCTTAATGCTAGCTATGCCCCTTTTTTCTACTGCCATTATGTTATATCTAATTGGTACAGCTACCCTACACATTTAGTTGCCAGTCCTGTTCTTTATGTTTCCGTTATTCCTACCAAATCTGGTTCCTCGCTATGGATTGTGGCCTCCCATTCTCCCATTTTATTTTGGATGCTGTGTACATTGCTGTACAGGCAGTTTAGTTTATCTTTAATAGTTGTTCCTTTTACTTTATTTTTAACAGTCCTTTCATACTTCTGTTTTATAACCTGTATTTGTTCCCTGACCATTTATATTACCCTTGTTCCTTATCTTGGTCTGACCTTTACTCTCATCTCCTATTTCTTTTTTCTTCAGACTTATATTATTTTCATCAAATCCCTCCCCCTGTCTAACTAGTTTAAAGTCCGATCATCAGCCCTATTTATCCTTTCTGCGAGGAGACTGGTCCCACTCCAGTTTAGCTGGAGCCTGTCCCAACTTCTGATTTTGCTTAGCAGGACCTCCTCTCTGTTCTTCCCTATGTCATTGATCCTGACAAGAACCACGACAACTTTTTGTTCCCTCCTACCTTTCCAAGTTCACCTCTAGTTGCTCCGAGATATCCTTTACCCTTGCACCAGGTAGACAACACCCCCTTCTGGACTCTTGGTCGCGACTGCAGAGGACAGTATCTACCCCCCTAATTATCGAATCTTCTATGACTACAACCTTTGTACGCTGCTCTTTACCCCCCCCCCCCCCCCCACCCTCCTTGGGTGCCTCCTGCTCCACAGTGCCATGGATCACCTTCTGGCTGTCCACCCTGCAGCTTGCATCATTATCCTCACAGGTAGTGAGTGCATTGTACCTGTTGGACAGGACCAGTGTCTGTGGTATTTGCTTCTCCATCTCCCCTTAGTTTCCCCTACCCTGCTGACCAACAGTCACACTCTCCCCTTCTTCCACCTATGCTTTCATCTGACTGTTCGCTGGAGAAAACTATCCAAAAATTCCTCCCCCTCTATTATGTGTCCGAGTGCCTCTAACTCACATGCCAGCTCAAAGACTAGGGCTGGATTTTCCAAGCCCCGAGGAGGCGGGCATGGAGGCAGGACAGCCGGTAAACTCGGATAAAGTGGGAGCGGATGGCAAAGCCGCCCCCATCCCGCCTCCATGCCCTTTTGCCAGGAGGTGGGAAGATGTGCAGCTTCGGGTCCCATCTTCTGGAGGCGGGAAAGGCATTTAATCCTTTTAACTGCCTGTTAACAGGTAGTTAACAGGCAGAAAAAAGGATTAGTGCCATTTTACCTTCACAGGTGAAGGCTTCCCGACCTTAGAGAACCCTGCCGGGCTGGAGGAGACGTGGAGAAGGTCTGTGGCGGTCTGAGGCACCTGGAAATAAGGTGTAGAGGTGAGTGATGGGTGCAAGTGTGGAGTGGTAAGTATGTAAGGTGAGTGATAAGTTTAAAAAAGTGTTCACTTACCTTGTTTTCTTCATACAGCCTTTAGCCGCGGTGGATCGAGCGAGCCGACATCCTGCTTGTCAATTTCACAGAATGGCTGTTGGAACCTCCGTTCCAATAGCCATGTGAAATTTACAAATTTGAAAGGTTTGATGAGTCCTGAACACACAGTCTCATCAAACTAAAGAGAATGTCAGTGTTTGATAGCTTCACAGAGCTGTCAAACGCTGACATTTCTTCTTTCAAGAAGTCTTGACAGATAGCACGTCTGATGTTGACGTGATCTGTCAGTGAATTCCTCCCTAATTGGCCTGCAAAGCCCACAGGGCGGGCTTAACAAGCTCAATCAGGGGAAAATCCCTCTGGTTGGTCAGGCGAGGATGGAGGCGGGACATTGACACAACAAGCAGCTGCCCCGCCTCCAACTCGCCTCCATTCACAAAATCCAGCCCGTAGTATCTTATGCCAGAGACATTTACTGCAGATGTGGCAATCTGGGACAGTCTTGCTATCCACAAACTCCCACATATTACAATCCCGATACATAGCCTGCACTGCTATTTTAGTTTTTATTTATTTATATTAATTTATTTCTTGATATAATACAATTACTTGAGATGTAGCTTATATTTAGTATGTGGATTTAGCTAGATTTCAGATGACTTTATAGCTAATTAGCCTTATTTTTTGTTAACTTCTTTACTTTATTGGCCCATAATTTCCGATAAGAGGCTCCCTGCATGCGGAGGCCTCCTAGCGGAAAAAAATCAACGCCCTTACCTGAGGGCTCCCGAGGTCCGGCCATTTCTGATCCTGGGCCTCTCCAAAGTCGAAATGCACAGGGCCCACATATCCTAGGGGCGCATGCAGTTCGCAAGCATCCCTGGGATCACGTGGGCCAGGCCAGCCAATAGGAGAAGGGAATCTCCCTTCATACTTTTGACAGATAGACCTGTCAAATATATGAATAGAGATCACCCCAAAAAAACAGTAAAACATTAAATAAATTTTTAAAAAACCATCACATTTTTTAAATTAGTTAAAATTACAACAAATTAAATATTTTAAACAAAAATTTCATTTTTTGAAAAAAATAATTAAACTTACCTTTTTTAAAAGTATTTAAAATTCTAAATGAGTGAAAACATTTTTTTTTTAACTTTTTTCAGCTCATACACTCGTAAAAGCCGGCCTTACGCCTGCTTTTACCAGGCGTAAGATTTCTAAGGGTTTTCTGCGGGCGGAGGTTCTGCAGAAAGCGGAACTCTCCCCCCGCAGAGGCCCTTCTCCAGGGCAGGCGTCCGATCTGTCAAGAGCATTCTTGACTGATCGGAAATGCCAGTTTTCAGCGCATGCACTTCGCATGCCTGAAACCGGCATTTCCGATGTCCCTATGGGTGTGTACACAGTGCGTACACACCCGTAGGCATCGGAAAATATGGGCCATTATTTCCTTAACTCCTATTTATTATTTATAAATACCAGATTTTCATTTAATGATTAGTATCTTCTATTTAGTTAATTTTAATGTTACCCCTTAGATCTGATTAATTAACTAAACACTTGCCTTAATAATATGATAACTTAAACACTTGATTGAATTTTAGGACAAATTAAATACTTAGCTGTAATTCCTCGTGCTCTACCTTTCCTCTGATACCCCAGAACAATTTCTCTGAGTCTTTGCTTCCAGCAACCAGTAATTTTCATGAGACTCCTGTCCTTGACACAGTTATCTCAGTTCTATCATGTTATGGAACCCAGTACATCTAGCTTTACAAAATAATTGCTTCTTTCTCCTGGTGGTTGGTATAGTAACGAGAAAGTTAATCCACCCCAAATCCTTGCCAGCTTTCAGCTGCCCAGAAAAATGCAATTCAGTAAAACCATGAGGAAAGGGCCTCAAGAAAATGGATCCAAAATGTTCATCTTTACAATGGGAAGGTATGTTTTTTAATTCAGTAGCTGGAACGAATGGATATATTACTGTCGAGACTATGGGTAGAAATTATGATATTGGGGCTCAGGCCTCAGGCCTCATTTCAATGTAGCCGGCGTGAAGAGAACAGCCAGCCTGAGAAAAGTCGCAGTGGCTCCCAGATAAGTGAAGCCAGGGATTGGGAGATAGGTGGCCGGGGGGGTGGGAGATAGGTGGATGGGGGGCGGGAGATAGGTAGCCTGTGGTAGGATTGGAGGGCAGCGGGTATTGCGGGAGGGGGATCAGAGGCCTAGTCAGGGGAAGCGGCAGCCCGCATTCTTTAAATGTGGAGTCAGGAAGAGCACTCCTCCTCCGGGCTCCACATTCAGGTAAGTATATTTGAATAACTTGCCTTGTAGGTAGCAGGGGGTGGGGGGTCCCAAGTTTAATCAAGTGTAGGCGGCACCAGCTGCCTCAGAGCAAACCAATCTTGAAGTGGGGCATCAAACAAGTGTTGGCCTCTTATCTATATATACAATGGGGGAAAAATTCAGTTGGTTGCGCCTCCCGTTAGCGCCTTAAGAGGGCGCTAATGGGGCGCAAAGCAACTAGCGCCCGGGCGCGGCGATGTTTGCGCCGCTCGCAAAGTTAACCAGACATTTTGCGGCAGCGCTAAACACTACCGCCACGATCTCCTGCGCCGGCAGATCGTGACGTCAGTCGAGTGTGCAACGCCCCGGTAGCACCACGGAGTGGCTATTGAGTGGCGCCCCCTGCCTTACTGCCTGCCGCTAGCAACGACAGGTTGAGGGGAACGTTTTGCAGTCAGGAAGGGACTGGGGGAGCGCTATTTAAAAGCGAACGCTTCCTGCCTTTTTTTGTTGGTTACATTTTTGTACCACGCATTCTGAGAGAGAGAGAGAGAGAGACTTCTGGAGAGATTCAACGCTGTGTGAAGGAGTTTTGGGTACTGAGCAGCACTTTGCAGGTTCATTTTGATTTGCCCTTCCTTGCATCTATTTAGAAGAGACTGTGGGGGCTGCACTCTGAGCTCTTTCCCTGGATCTCTCCATTGTTCTTTCCAGCAGATTTGATGTACAGGTCTCTCCAGGCCGAGATTCAAGGCTGCAATGAGCAGGATGTGGATGGAGAGCAAGATCAACCCTCCCCTTTAAGAACTGGCCGGCACCATTGTGTCTGTGTTCCGTTGCTGACTGACATCACATGAGCTTCGCCAGCGCTCTGAGGTAGCGCCTCGCTCCTCGGCCTTTGCGCCTTAAGACAGGTGTGAAGCGCCTGATTTAGCGCTCCAATCACCTCCAGGGGTGAGAAAAGCCAAGTTTGCAGTCGGAGGCGATAATTAGCGCCAGGCGCTAATCTTTGCACCCGGCCGATGATTGCGCCCCAAATGGGGCGATACTGAATTTTTCCCCCAATGAGCCTAGCGCCTGTTTCAGGTGGACGCTTATCTTTTTCCTTTCCCAATATGGCGGGCGGCACACTTTCAGCCAGGAATGTGCGCGCTTCCTGCCAGCCATATTGGGGGCTGGTTAGCACTGGAAAAATGATTGCTGTGCAGCCGAATATATAGGCTTTCCTAAAACATTGGAAGTAAGAAGATCGTGGTTTTGACTTTTGCTGCTCATTTTGCAAGATTCATTGAATGTAGGGCCAGATTTTGCTGTAACGGCATCTAACAGCACCTGCCGTTAGTTAGACTTGGCCTGCACCCTACAGCCCAAAAACACTTTTACCCAGAAAATTGCTGAAAGTGCGAACTGATATTGCAACAAGGGAAACAGAAAATCTGGGACCTGAGTGAGCAGAGCCAGCAACAGGGTATCTCCTTAACCAATGATATTCAAGGATTGGGAAATAAACAGCAGGAGGACTGCGATGGAGGGTGAATTAAAAGGGGGTGAATTCAATATCAAATCAGGTACAAAAAGAGAAATAAAGAGAGGGAAAGAAAGATTGGATTAAGAGAGAGAGAAAAAAGAGACAGAAAGGAAAAGTAAGAAAATAATATAAAATTTTAAATTTGACATTTTTTAAATCGCGCCAAAAAATTCAAAACCTGAAGGAATGAGACTCCACATTTGTAATAGTTAATTTTCAGTGCCAGAGAGGTTGATTGGCAGTAATTAACAATTATCAAATAGTTTAAAGAGTATTTACACAACTAATTAATAGCCCTAAATACCTGTGGCGGGTTCAGTTCATAGCTACAGCGCAAATACATCAACTTCGACATTTACTGCATGTCAATGTGAGGCAAACAACAAAATGTTGTTTTCATGACGCTAACGGCGGAGCAGCACAATTCAGACAGCAACTTTTGGATATCCGCATTTAACCGCACATCTTCCCCTCGCCTGAAGTTGCTGTACTATTTACATATAAATAACGGCAAGTGCCATTAGTCTCACTGTTATTTTGACAACAAGTTCTGGCCTACAGTTTTGGCTTTGTCCACAGTCCTGTTGGAACAGATCTAGGTCCTAAATTCTGGAAAGCCCTCCCTAAATCTCTCCGCCTCTCTACCTCTCTCTCCTCCTTCAAGATGCTCCTTAAAACCTACCTCTTTTGTCCAAATATTTCCTGATTTTGGCTTGGTGTCAGATTTTATTTGATAATAAGCTCACATGAAGCGCGTTGAGATGTTTTACTACATTAAAGGTGCGATATAATTGCAAGTTGTTGTAATAGCCACTAGGTTGCATTTTTTTTTCAATAAAGATGAGCTTCGGCAAGATAATGCTGGAAGGATGAAATAAAAGTTGTTGCCTGACTTAACTTATTTTTGGTAAATAAGTCTCACCAAAGAATGAGCTTATAACAGTAAATTATCAGCAATGGTTAAGAACTAGTTTGTAAATTCAATTTCAGATCATTTTGAACTGTTTGATTGTCAAATAAATTCAAACATTGGGACATTCTAAGAAAGTGCAGCGACCAGTTGCAATAATTGACCCCTGAAGTTGTCTGATATTAAACTGATAACAGCTGCACTCAAAGCTTTCATGGGCTTTTGAGTGGAGACTTGCATTAATTCGGCGTTTGATCCAGCAGGACGCCCTCTACAGCGGATCTGTGGCATCTGTGAGTAGCGCAAGAAACAGCAAGGCTCTTCAATCAATCAGATTGAAGAATCCTCACTGAGACACGCAGAGTCTAAACCAGGAAGTATAAATTAGATTTAAATCATGTACAGAAAGCGAAATAATGATTGGGAAAGACAGATGGGATTAAGAGAGGGGGAGATAAAAGAAACAGACAGAAAAAAGTTTTCAATCTCCAACACTAATTCACTTCTGAAGGACTGAGTCTCCACACTTGTAAAATTAATTTGCAGGGCCAGAGAGGATGTTTAGCAATAATTATCACTTATCACACCGTTTAAAAATGCACTTACTTCTGAATGCACCAGCCCTAACTTTAGTGGGGAACTAGTGGGCAAGAACCCAACTTCAGCCATTGCATTGATTTCAGTGCTGAGTCTATTGGTGAGGACTTTTCCAACACACCCTGTGGAGGAGCGGGGTATCTTTCCGTGTTTAACTGCGCATGTCTGGATACCAGAAGTTGCTATCGGATTTACTCCGTTATAACAGTGAACGCTGTTAGCCTCACCGCTATTATTAATGCAAAATCTGGGCCATTCAGTATCTGGATTCCATGTTTTGGATTCAGGAATCGAAAAAGAAACACTGTGAATATGCAGACTGGATTTGAATTTCGAGATGAACTTTACCTTAATTTTTCAAAAATTAGCTACGAGAGAAAATAAATTCTTAAAAGTTAATAACATAGCTTTTTTAATGTTGATAGACATCTATGAAGGTAAGGAAACTGAGAAAGAAAAGAAAAGTTATACATGGAAGACAAATAAGCTGATGTTTAAAAATCTCTCCTGCAAACTGTACCAGCACTATCTTATAAGTTACATGCAAGTTTAAGACATAGGCCAGACAAAGTGAAATGGTGGGTGATAGACGTAATGGGTAGAATTTTAACCCACACTGCTTGACAGAAACTGAATGGGCCGCGACTGACATGGAGCGGAGAATTAAAGTGACAAGCGACCGGAAGCTCGGGGTCACCCTTATGGACTGAACGGAGGTGTTCCACAAAGCGGTCGCCCAATCTGCGTTTGGTCTCCCCAATGTAGAGGATACCGCATCGTGAGCAGCGAATACGGTATACTAAATTGTAAGAAGTACAAGTAAAGTCACTTTAATTCTCCACTCCACTCCCACTCTGACCTCTCTGTCCTTGGCATCTTACATTGCTCCAATGAAGCTCAATGTAAGCTCAAGGAACAGCGCCTCATCTTTCGATGAGGCACTTTATAGCCTTCTGGACTCAACATTGAGTTCAACAATTTCAGACTATAACCCCTGCCCCCATTTTTCAGGCTGTTTATGATTCTGCCATCCCCATTTGCAACATTTAATCTCTCCTGCCTCCTACCCTAGCACAGACTGTTCCTTCAGTTCCTTCCTCCCCTCCCCTCCCAAACTGAGCATCGGTGAGCAGGTTATTGGTGAGTTAGTACCGTTTGATAGCATCACTTTGCTGATGTTTGAGAGTTGGCTGATGGGGCGGTAATTGGCCGGATTGGATTTGTCCTGCTTTTTGTGAACAGGACATACCTGGGCAGTTTTCCACATTGTCAGGTAGATGCCAGTGTTGTAGCTGTACTGAAACAGCTTGGCTTGAGGCGCGGCTAGTTCTGGAGCACAAGTCTTCAGCATGATAGCCAGGATGTTGTAGGGGCCCATAGTCTTTGCTGTATCCAGTGCGCTCAGCCGTTTCTTGGTATCATGTGGAATTATTCGAATTGGCTGAAGACTGGCTTCTGTGATGGTGGGGACCTCAGGAGGAGGCTGAGATGGATCATCCACCTGGCACTTCTGGCTGAAGATGGTTGCGAATGTGCCAGCCTTGTCTTTTGCACTCACGTGCTGGGCTCCGCCATCATTGAGGATGGGGATGTTCATGGAGCCTCCTCCTCCTGTCAGTTGTTTATTGGTCCACCACCATTCATGACTGGATGTGACAGGACTGCAGAGCTTTGATCTGATCCGGTGGTTGTGGGATCGCTTAGCTCTGTCCATAGCATGCTGCTTCTGCTGTTTTACATGTATGTATTCCTGTGTTGTAGCTTCACCAGGTTGGCACCTGATTTTTGGTACGCCTGGTGCTGCTCCTGGCATGTTCCTCTACATTCCTCATTGAGCAAGGGTTTGTCCCCTGGCTTGATGATAATGCCTTCATGGATGCCCAGTTTTGAGCTGTTAAATCTGTTCTGAATCTGCCCCATTTGGCACGGTGATAGTTCCACACAACACGATGGAGGGAGTCCTCAATGTGAAGGCAGGACTTTGTCTCCATAAGGACTGTGTGGACAGATGCATCTGCGACAGGTAGATTGGTGAGGATGAGGTCAAGTAGGTTTTTTCCTCATGTTGGTTCTCTCACCACCTGCTGCAGGCCCAGACTGGCAGCTATGTCCTTCAGGACTCGGCCAGCTCGGTCAGTAGTGGTGCTACCGAGCCACTCTTGGTGATGGATATTGAAGTCCCCCTCCCAGAGTACATTCTGTGCCCTTGCTACTCTCAGTGTTTCTTCCAAGTGATGTTCAACATGGAGGAGTACTGATTCATCAGCTGAGGGAGGGCTGTAGGTGGTAATCAGCAGGAGGTTTCCTTGCTCATGCTTGACCTAGTGCCATGAGACTTCATTCCGGAATCAATGTTGAGGTCTCTCAGGGCCACTCCCTCCCGACTGTATACCACTGTGCTCCCACCTCTGATGGGTCTGTACTGCCGGTGGGACAGGACAGACCCAGGGATGGTGATGGAGTCGTCTGGACCGTTGGCTGAAAGATATGATTCTGTGAGTGTGACTATGTCAGACTAGTCTGTGGCATTGCTCTCCCAATTTTGGCACAAGCCCCCAGATGTTACTGCAGGTTCAACTGGGCTGGTTGTGTCTGCTGCCTCATGGTCCGTCCGGTTATATTCTTAGTATACTTCTTTGTAGCGGTTTGGTACAACTGAGTGGCTAGCTAGGCCATTTCAGAGGGAAGTTAATAGTCAACCATATTGCTGTGGGTCTGGAGTCACATGTAGGCCAGACCCAGATTTCCTTCCCTAAAGGACATTAGTGAACCAGATCGGTTTTTATGACATTCCGGTAGTTTCCACCATTATAGATACTAGCTTTATATTCCAGATTTGTTTTATTAACTGAATTTAAATTCCCCAGCTGCTGTGGTGGAAATGGAACTCATGTCTACAGATCATTAGTCCAGGCCTTTGGATTACTAGTCCAGTAACCTAACCACTATGCTACCGTACCCTATAGTGTGTCCTGTTGTTTGATGGTGAAGGATGTGATGCAGGGGAGGAAATTCTCCAGAGTGTTGAGTGTGAGTGGGGTGGGGTAGTGGTGCAGTGGTGGGAACTGTTGCCTGGTCTTATTGAGAGAGATGGAGAAATAGAGAGCTGTTCTCACTCTTGCTGCTCTTTTCAGGTCAATGAAGCATTTCCTACATTGAATCCAGGCCCTGGAGGTTGTGCTCTCGCCACCTCTCTCCAGGCCTGGGCCTGGTGTATGTAATGTCTTGGGAATGCCTCTCCTTGCCCTCACCCTCTTCCACTCGGACCTCCAGAGGAAACCTCAGCCAACTTGGGGCTGCCTTGCAACTCATTTCTTTGTTTACAAACAAATCAAGCAGAAGTGAATGCAACCTCATTTTAAGGCGCATTCATGCTTTAAATAAGCTTCCAGAAGCCCAGGCCTCAAACATGATGTTGAACAGGTTTGACGCTCGCCCAGCCTGCCCAAAACCCGCTCTTTTAAAATCCCCCCATAGATCTATTGGGGGGTTTTCATGTGACCTTGGGTTCATTTTGGCCAGACGTTTGTCAGTTCTCATCTTGTCTCATAAGGCCAAGACTGCCCGTTGGCTACTTTGGTTTCTTGGCAGATTTTTAAAAACAAAAACAGTCCTGTATAACATTTAAATGGCATTTAGAAATATACGTGAGAAACTACATTGAAGTTAATATTTAGGTTAGAATAAGCCAAAAGCATTTTGGGTGGAATTTTCTATTTTAAGAATGTGTAAAACTCCACAGTGTCTAAGTAAATTTATTTTGATAAAATAATAAGTTTTGACTAACAACTAGTTCTTACCACTACTGATAATTTACTGGTAATTTCAAACTGGTTTAACTGAAATGAGTTAGACCTCTGTGTAACTGTGGGATCAACAACATTGAATGCTTCCAGTAGGAAAGCAGGATGGAAGGCCAAATCCAAGAGGAAATGCAAGAGGTTATATGTCACAAAGCACCAAAGGAAATTACATACTGAAAGCATTATTAATTAAAACCAATAAACAAAGACTGTGTTCTAAATATTAATCACCAGCAACTAGCTACTGTAGCTCTTAGTACATCCTTAGCTGTTAGTTTATTAGAATCATAAGAACATATGAAATAGGAGCAGGAGGAGGCCATATGGCCCTTTGAGTCTGCTCCGCCATTCAACAAGATCATGGTTGATCCTCTACCTTCCAAAAATTTATCAACCTCTGTCTTGAATATACTCAATGACTGAGCATCCACAGCTCTCTGGTGTAGAGAATTCCAAAGATTCACAACCCTTTGAGTGAAGAAATTTCTCCTCATCTCAGTCCTAAATGGTCAATCCCTTACTCTGAGACTCTGCATACACAAGTGCACATATATCTACAGAGCATCAGTTCAATAGCAAAGCAAATAACTTGCAAGGCTCTGCAATGACAGTATTCACAAACACTTACCGGGATATTAATTAACCCACGTCATCGCCGTGCACAGAGTCCCGCTCGCACCCCGGCCGCGATCTTCGGTAGTGCCCCCTGACTTACCGCCGGACGCTATGTCTGACGGGGTCAGGGAGGCCTACCTGCGGCCGGGGCGGCGCTAATTAAAGGGAAGTTGCCAGGCGGCCATTTTTGTTGCTGGCCGCGCCTGCCAGCACCTGCCCCCTCTGCTGTCCCCGGCCTCCTCTGCAGCCCCCCTGCGGAGTGCCGGCTGCGCTCCGTGAGCACGGCACTTCTCTTGAGTGCCGGGCTCTTTTGTTGGTCCTCTGATCCCCGTTGGCCCAGCTGGGCCCCAGGTCGTGCTGTTCTAGGCCCCTCCCCTTTAAGAAGGGGAGGAAAGCCTGCAGTACTGCGGCACATAGCGCCGCGATATTCACTCGCAGCACCCCAGGAGGGAGGAGCGGCGCTTCCAATAGCACCCCGCTTCCCTCTTGGCGTGCTACCAGTGAATTTTGGCCATGGGGGCGCTAAAAGTAGCGCCCCAAAGGGGGCACGACTCAATTTTTATCCCAATACCTTTTCAGGCTAAACTATATCTTTTATCAAAAGATTACTATTCCTTTTTATTATTCCTTTTAAAGCTGTTATATGATTCATTCAAATTTTTGGGGATTAATCATTTGTCCAATTGTAGGATTTTCAGTCAGGTAATGATGAGCAAGAAAGATGTGTGTTGATGGAAAGTTTTATCAAGTCATGCACTGTTTTGCTCATGAAGAAATACCAATTACTAAAATGGGCCCCAGTGTACTTTGCTCTGGATGAATGGACACTTTTGTTACTGCCATTAAATTCTAAAAATGTGTAATTTTGTGCTCATTCTCAGCCTACCTTTTTAATGTAGTTCTGTTATGACCTTGGCCTTCATTGCACCAACTCAGAAGCTGAGGAAAAGTGTGCCCCTAATTATGAGCTAAACATTGACAACTTCCCTTAATGTCCAGTAGAATAGTAAGGCAAGCTATACTAAGTTCCTTTCTCTATTTTTTGTATTAATGTTTAATTAATACTCAGTGTAGTTATTGATGCTAAGGTGATCAATTTCTGCAGTAACTGTTATTGTAATATTATAGATTTGAATACATTAGCAATGCAGTGGAATCTGTGAATCAATTGTTATTTGTAGTAGGTTCAGACAGGCTAAAACCATTTTAGAGACTGGAAGTAGCATCTTCTATATCGAAGCCTATAGACTTGTGATTTTCACTTTGGGCAATGGGATTCAATAGGACAACTTAAAAACTTAATGGAATTTTTTTGATTAAAGATATGGTTTAGCCTGAAAAGGTATTAGGTTTTACAAACATGAGTTAATTATTAAGTGCTTGTGATTACTGTCATTGCCGATCCTTGCAAGTTATTTGCTTTGCTATTGAACTGATGCTCTGTAGATATATGTGCACTTGTATATGTGTATGCAGAGTCTATCATTTTAGTGAGGTATGGTTGCTGTAGTGAAGAACATTACTGTAAAGGGATTCAGTGGAGAGCAGAATGTCACATTTCACCTTACACACAGATGAATAGATCTGCAATAAAGCACATTTCTCTGTCACAAATGAAAGAAATCCAATAAGAAGGAAATTAGGGTTACAGTCTGTACATTTCAAAGTAATAGTTATCAGGGTATTGAATTGTCCAAAAGGGAAAATTTGAAAATGATGAAGTGCATTCGGCAAGGAAACTACCAGCTTTAAAGGTGAAAGGCTACTTCACAGACATGTTATGAGTTGATGGCATTGAAATCAGCAGAAAAAAACATGTACAGGTGCAGGGCACAGCTTAGAGCGATTCATTGGGTGGATTTCTGTTCGTCTTAATGCCTGAATGAAAAGACATCAGTAAACAGAATTAGCTGTCATCGTGGTGGCCTATTGAATTTAGCCACAGCACAGTGAAGAACCACAGACTCGACCTTGATCACGCTACTGTGGAGAGCTGCCAAATGGAGTCTAGGCACCTTATCCATGGGGATAGGGTGAGTGGAAACAAAATTAAAATTAAGAGCCATCACTGACTTGCTGCACTGGATCTTCAGATACCTAGCTGAAGAGTGCAATCGTTGGGGTTCTGGAAGCAGGTCACAGACCCATTCTTTTGCCGGCAAGAAGGGGCGTGATATGGGAAAAGGGATATTGCAGGGTATTCTATTGCTGAATAAAAATCTGCCACCAAAATATACCAAGAATGTCAACATATCAGGTTATGGCATAATTATGGTTGAACAGACCAGTTCTTTATTGCATTCTGCATTAACTTGTAAAGTTTGGTATTTTCTGGGAAAAACAAGTCAGATGGAGTAGAATTGCAGCCACATGAATGTGGGAATGTCCATGTCTTTTTTTGTTAGGGGGCAGGGGTAAGACTTGGAAATTATATATTTTTGTTGTTTTCCAGGATCACCAGTCAGCATATGCAAAACCAGAAAAAGAAATACTTCAGCATTTTTCTAGTTAAAAAGAATCTCACCAATATCCAGCATGTGATAATTCAACATTCTGAAGCATTCTCTCTCTAATCTAATTTTACACTAATCCCTGATCATTTGTTATTCCTTTTGGGCACCGAAGGAGGGACTTGTATGATTTTGCAGTTGCTGTTGTTTTTGCGGATGTGGAGATTTTATGGTGAATAATAGACGGGCAACTCCTGAAGGTGGAAATCTGTAGATGCTGAACAAAATAAACAAAGATGAAAATAAGGAATGATTGTATTTTATGTCTGAGTCATTCTAATGATGTGCTCATGAAATGAATCCGAGTGCAAGTTTGGCATAATTGTAAAGTGATAATATAGAGATGCTGATGTTTAGATTTTAAAATGACAAAAGGCAAACCAAGAAGCATTTCTTGAACCAAGAGATCGGGAGAATGAGGAGACTGTAGATTACATCTGGAAAGTTGGCAGTTCTGTCGGTTATTTATAATTCTGTCTTTTGTTGGTAAAGAAGAATTTTTTTCATTTAAAAAAATGTAAATAATGTATCCAAATTAAATCAGTATACAGTGAAGGAACTGCTGTTGTTGAGCTGATTCATAACTGCAAAATCCAGTCGTCATCCAGCCAAACCATGACACGTGGCTACTGAATGAGGCACAACAGGATTTAATGGCATAGTATCATATATATATATATATATATAGATAAAAGGAGTGGTAGAATCAAGAAGTTGGGATCATTAATATATCAATCAAAAGTAATCTTATGATTATGCACTTTTGTCTCTAAATTGGTCCAGAATTGATTGGACACAGATTGTGATTTTTATGTATAAAGTCAATCATGCAAACTAATGGTTTTAAATGGAAGCTCTAAAGATGATCACATGAAGCAAATATTTCTACAAACTAGTGTCCTCGTATTTTGTGCCACGTACCTCATTCACATCCATTATTTACTACAATCCAGAAGGTAAAGGAAGGAAAGTTCTTCACACCCTACTGCAATCTAATAAAAGTTTGATTATGGTAAAGCCTGCAAGGTTCACTTCGCCCACTTAGAACAGATTTACACTCATGAATCCTTCATTCTCTTATTACGATAATGCTGGTCATCTATGGTTCACCACTTTTCAATGCTGGATCTCCTCCAAAAATCTTGGAATCTCGGACTCATTTGGGAAGCATAACTGCATTTTCCAAGGTCCGAGTGTTATTATCAAAAGGCCTAAAAGTAGTACTGTTTCATATAGCTCTGGTGAGAATACAGAAATCTTTAATTATCAAAGTCATCATGTGCTTTATATTTTTTCCACAGCAATTGTTATTTGCTTGAATAAAAAGAAATAGTAATCATTTCATTACTTTTTTTCCTAAATTATGGTGTTATTTGCAGAAATCTATTTAGCTGGAAGAAGAGGCTTGAGATTTTATAATGTAAAAGTACATTGTTCTTCACAAATAATGGTTTTTGTTTATGCCTTTTTTAAAACCCCTCCCTGCATGAAAGGGGAGTACAGTGGTGGTCCTGTCCTCACACCTGTTCTTCTGTGCATGAAAAGACTTAACAAAACAACTCAGAAATGGCTCCCCAGTGCTTTGTATTTCGTAAATAGCATTATGTAAAATTTTCCTTCTTTTGAAGTTTGGTGTGGGCTGAAGAAGATGAACATACAATGGAAGAATGGTATTTGACGATGTATTCATAAATGAGGGACAGACAGAGAGTCAAAAGTGATTGTAGGTTTTACAGCTAAGGCTGTGGGGAGAGAAGGTAGAAATGCTCATGAGTAAGTTTTTGATTGCCATTTATCATCAAATGGACAATGATAAAATTAGAATGTGTAATACTGCATAGAAATGGTGGATGCACTTCTGTCTACCAAAGGAATATGTGTACATTTATAACTTGATATGATGTAAGGCTTTTTTTTTTTTGATTTGCATTTAATTTGTCAAGATTATTTTCTAATAAGTAGGTTGACATCTATTCTGCATATTTTCCATGTAAAATAAGCCCTGCTAAATTAACTTGGATGTGTGTAAGTCACAGTTACTCCTTTTACACTCTTTTTCATCCTGGTATTTTTGTCTGCCTCTCATACTTAGAATTTTGCACTGTATTTTTCTTTTGTCCCAGCTCTGTCTCCAAGACAAGTGGTTTTGCCCCCACATCATCAGCCCAGCTAAAATCAAGCTTGTCACCTGATGGTTCCCCTCTGCTGCCTCTCCCTGCTTCCACAAGCTGCTATTCACCATCCCATTCCCCAGGTGGCCTTTCCTGCCCTCCTTGCATTGTCACTCCCCACCGCCGACATGACCCAACCAGCAGTCCCTTTCTCTGACACTTGATGGGCCAAAACTAGCATTTCCTGTTGTGACTGGGGACGGGATTTAAGTCGTTGCATGCTTTCTGTGTTTTTATTATTATAGACAAAGATAAGAAAGCACATAAGCAAAATAACACCTGTTCCTTTGTCATGGTCAATGATGCATCTTTTCATGTGCACAGAGAGGAATTCCCTAAAGGTTCTTCCCCATGATTGAGCTGGGAACTCTTATTTAAATGGAAGCAGTGCTTGTACTATATATTTAAACCTCCCAAGGATGGAGGGGAATTAATGAAGGCTTACAGCCCTGAGCATTTGTGCCTTTGCTCACTCTTGATGCTCCTGCATCCCTGCCCCTGTCCTTGTCTCAAGCACCCATGTCTTTCCACCACTCCCTACTGCCAACCCCGCCCTGCCAAACATTCCAATTGCTGTGTTCCCAACCATGTTCTGGAAACTAGCTTTAAGTTTGTTGAAACACATACTGCAGTTTTACTAAGATAAAGAACTTAAGTTTGAAAGAGCTTCCAGACAGTTCCTAGGTTGTGCCCACAAATGTGGCTACAGTGCAGTTCTCAGTGATGCTCCGCAGCCCTGTGATGGTAAGAATGATACCCAGACTTCAAGGGTTAAGTTACGAGGAGAGATTACACAAATTAGGGTTGTATTCCCCAGAATTTAGAAGGTTAAGGGGTGATCTGATCGAAGTTTTCAAGATATTAAAAACATAGAAACATAGAAACATAGAATCTAGGAGCAGGAGTAGGCCATTCGGCCCTTCGAGCCTGCTCCGCCATTCAATACGATCATGGCTGATCATCCAAATCCAGTACCCTGTCGCTGCTTTAATCCCCACAGTACACATATCCCACCCTACCCCTGTAACCCCACGTATTTAATTCCCCCTAACATATTAAGGGGAACAGATAGGGTAGATAGAGAGAAGCTATTTCCGCTGGTTGGGGAGTCTAGGACTACGGGGCATAGTCTAAAAATTAGAGCCAGACCTTTCAGGAGTTAAATTAGGAAACACTTCTACACACAAAGGATGATAGAAGTATGGAAAACTCTTCCGCAAATGGCAATTGATGCGAGATCAATTGTTAATTTTAAATTGGAGATTGATAGCTTTTTGTTAACCAAAGGTATTAAGGGATATGGGCCAAAGGCGGGTATATGGAGTTAGATCGTAGATCAGCCATGATCTCATTAAATGGCAGAACAGGCTTGAGGGTCTGAATGACCTACTCCTGTTCCTATGTTCTTATTGCCCACGATCTCCCTCTCAAACATTTGAACCTGAAAATAATGCTAACACTCCATAATGCTTTGTAATAAACATGATTCCAGTTATTCAATCAGCATAAATTAGTGCCCCTGATGTATGATTTGTCACATAGCATAAAACAGTGTATCCTCCAACTTACCATAAGCAATGCCACAAGAAATCCACAAACATTTTATTGACTGATCAATCTCCTGTGGCATTGAGCACCAGCAGTCATGACAAGCCTAGTGTTTAAGTGAAGAAGGGTTTGAAAGTGGGGTTTAATTGGACCTAACAAACATAATTTAGTCCCTACTTTAAAGTTATACTTACTGCCCTAATTTTTATATTTCCAATACAAAACCCTATGTTGACAATTATAATGGAAACTGCCTAGGCAAACTTATCATGCTGTAATTACACCCGCTTTCCAATGGTGGCACAGTAACACCTCCATTGGAGAGGGAATGTAATTACCGCATGACAAGTTTACACAGAAAGTTTCCATTATAAATGTAGACATAGATTTAGAAATTCATAATGAAAAAAGTTGACAGGAACTGTGTGAAAATATAAGATTTTTAATATATTATAAATCATTTATAATTGCCAGTGGCACTGCTCACAATAAGACATAGGATATAATGTTTGATGATAAAGGGAGCATTATACCATTTAGCTACAAGATTTGTGTGTAATGTGTACCTGTGTCTGTCAAGCTTCAGGCGTCAACATTTAATATGCAAGATTTGTGTTACACTTACGGCTTTTTGTGTTTGTAAACCTGCAACCAATCACAACTAAGGAGGCTGAGAATTGCAATGAGTAAGTAACAAACAATGAAAGCCAGCAATGGTGAGTGGTCAACAAGCAGCAACCAATGGAAGCAGCAGAAGTGGAACCAATGAAATTGCTCCAAAATGCTTTATGAAAATTCTTTAAGCTGCCAGCTTGGCTTCTCAGTCAGCAGTTGAAGTTTGTGTCCAGCTCATTGACCAGATTCTGGCTCCCTATTTTAACCAGTAGTTTTTCTTCAATTTTAAACAAACATTCATATTTTGCCTTACATGTTCATGCATGTTTCCTTTATGGATAGTGTTAGAAATTAAAATGTTTTAAGTAAAATTACTGACACAATACAAATTATAATTGCTTTAAAAAATGTTGTTGAGAGAGACTCGGTACAGCAGCCCCCTCCTTACAATATAAAGTAGTCAGACTATTTCATCAGTGTGGGATTTTATAGTGAGGGTGAAGAAATATAAAACTTACAAGATGAAATTACTTGACACCTCTACTTCTTGTACCAAATACCACTAACTTGTTACTAAAAGGATCTACTTTTTTTTAAAGTTTATATTCAAGATTTTATTTATAACCTCCCTGCAAACTTGAATAATGGTACAAACAGACATTGGTAAAAGAAATGCAGTTGCATTAACCATTTAGAATATATTTATAATATATACAAATTAAACAATAGCAGTATTTCAAAATGCAAAGTTTCATCTGTCACACATACCATGCTGTATCTGCTATACAAACAACCCCTTGATAATAGTGGCATGCAATTGTTTTGCTCAGTAAGGCACTTTAGAAAAAGTCAAAGAGTTTGTCCTCATGTTAGTCTGATACAAAAAACTTGTTACTTTCACTGTTCCTAAAATTATTTCCTTGGAAATTTTAATCCTAAGTAATTTTCCGTCACTACGAATGGTAAGTCTTGCTATGCTCTGTAAATGGCCAGTTTTACTGTCAAGTACATGTTTAAAAAATTGGAGTTGTAGGTATAGATGCATACTGGTAGTTGTAGCCTGCAATCTTGTCAAGACTTTTCAGCTAATCATGTCAGCTCTGGGAAGCCCCATGAACTCATACTTCATGCTTCTCAGAGAGGCACAGAGTTTCAATGGAAAAATGTTGTTAATGTCATTTTCAAACACAGAAATGCTATTATATAAATACTTGTCCGATTTAAGCCAATTTAGTTTTCCTTTTACTCCAGGTTCACTCTGATTTATAGTACACCCATATAAACTGTGCTAGTCCATTGTTCTGAGTTTGATAAGGTGCATGCTGTATTCAAAGGCAAATCAGTCGTCATGCTTTTGTGCTCTGTTTCACACTTCTATGCGCAATGGGTTTAATTTGTGTTTAAATTGCTGAAGTTTTTGCACATGATGCTGTGTCTAGGCAAAACTGTTGCTACCCATACTGTTTAGTGTAGGGGCATCTACTCCTTATATATCTTGGAATTCTTGCAGTTATTTGTATGATGTGCTTCAGAGATAGTTGGGGCTGATTGGCAATACATATTTGTTAATGGTTTCATCTAGAGTCAATATGACTTTCCTTGGATTCAGCCAAAGGAAATGGACTTATTCCAACCATGTCAAATTTACTATACCACAATCCTTCACCATGCTTGGTCACATGGTTCGCGTCATGATACCACTTCAATTCCTCATTTACTCCCCCATCAGTGGCATAATTGACGTAACAGTAAAACTAGATGCCAAGTTTCAATCTCCCAAAGTTTTTTTTCCATCCGTTTATCAGTATTCATGGAAATAAAAATATATAATTTGATGCCTATGTAACTGTCATGGGAGCTCAAAATAATTTATTGTGTGTGAAGGACTTTTGAAATATTTCATTGTAATGGGGGGTGCTATGTGAATGCAAATTATATTACAATATTAAGTATACTGCATTTTATATAATTCACCCCATACTTCATGCATACATTTGATATTAATGTCCATATGAAGTATTAATTCCATTTGTCAGTACACTTAATTGATCATTTTACATTTAAAAGGTGACTAGATTAGTGGTTGACAAACTGGAGGTGTTTAATGACTACATGTAAAGAACTCCAATGATTTTCTGTACAAGTGAAAATACTGTGAGGAGCATTTCCAGGAGGTTAACGAAAGGTTAATATAAATGAACTGAGATTTAAAAAGAATATGTACAAGTGAAAGAAATCCCTGCAATCTCAAAAAAAAAGTGTTGCCAAATATGTAAGGCATTTGGGCTTCAATAATCCCATGTTTCTGTGCTGCATTATATCTAGAACAGTAGGGAATGTTAACAGAGGTGGGATTAAACAGCACTGATTTACAATGTAATGATACTGAACCATGGGAAAATCCCCTAGTGAATGGAACAATCAGTTTGAATAGGTTAAAACAAATGGCATATGCTGCAACATAAACTGCTTATTTGAAACTGTTGATGCAGTTTTCACAACCCGTCCCTAATTTTTCAAAAACCAGTATATTGGTCATATTTTTGTAATTGGGTACAAAGCTTTGAGTAGCAGCTTTGTATTTGTGTAGGAACAAGAAGAGTAGAAACTCAGATATTTAATTGCAAAAATATTCCTGTTAATGGGTGATTTAATTTAGTACCAAAGGTGTCAATAAATGTTGATGGGTGGTTGCCATTGGCTAATTACTAGAGCTCATTCTGGGTCTTGATGGCTCTTTGTGTAAGTGTTTCATTTTATTAATGGCTTAATGAAAATATATAAATTGTGGTAATTAGAGACCTCTTGTGGGCATTAATTGTCTGTGCTTGGTTGGTGTAACAATAGATTTGTTTTTGTTAAATATATTTAAAGGTAGTTTTGAAGGCCTACAAAGAGCAATTCTTTCAATTATCGTAACTGTACATTAGTTATCAAATAAATATTAGTATAGATCAAAACACTTACTCAAACAATCATTCATAGTTGTCTTGCAAGTGAAACGACACAGTGATGCATTTGAATTTAATTCTAGTTTCCTGTTAGGGCATTTCAGCCAAGCTTAGTCCCATTTTCAACTGATGTGCACACCTGGACATTGTAGCAGGGGTCACTGGCTGTGATCAAAAGCTGGAAACTTTGCTGACTTTATTTTTGCTCTCTCACCACCCTATGTTAAAGAATACTAATGACAACCTAAACTGAGATCAGCTAACTTCTTATGGGCTTCGACTTGACAATTTCAATGTAGCTTATTAAAAAAAATGATCAAATATAGATCTAACTAATATGGAACTATCTTATGCTTTTGTTCCTAGAGAAATGGACTTGACCATAGATTTATTTCTGAAGACATTTACAATAACAACAACTTGCATTTATATAGTTCCTTTAACCTAGTAAAACGTCCCAAGGCGCTTCACAGGAGCGTTATCAAACAAAATTTGACACTGAGCCACATGAGATGACCATAGGCTTGGTCAAAGAGGTAGTTCTTAAGGAGCATCTTCAAGGAGGAAAAAAAGGCAGAGAGGTTTACATAGAAACATAGAACAGTACAGCACAGTACAGGCCCTTCGGCCCTCGATGTTGTGCCTCATCATCTTATAAACCTCTATTAAGTAGCCTCTCATCCTCCTCCGCTCTAAAGAGAAAAGCCCTAACTCCCTCAATCTTTCCTCATAAGACCTCCCCCCCAAACCAGGCAGCATCCTGGTAAATCTCCTTTACACTCTTTCCAATGCTTCCACGTCCTTCCTATCGTGAGGTGACCAGAACTGCACACAATATTCCAAATGTGGTCTCACCAAGGTCCTGTACAGTTGCAGCATAACCTCACGGTTCTTAAACTCAAAACCCCCTGTTAATAAACGCCAACACACCATAGGCCTTCTTTACTGCTCCATCCACTTGAGTGGCAACCTTCAGAGATCTGTGGATATGAACCCCCAGATCCCTCTGTTCCTCCACGTTCCTCAGAACCCTGCCGTTGACCCTGTAATCCTTATTCAAATTTGCCCTACCAAAATGAATCACCTCGCACTTATCAGGGTTAAATTCCATCTGCCATTTTTCGGCCCAGCTCTGCATCCTATCAATGTCTCTTTGCAGCCTACAACAGCCCTCCACCTCATCCACTACTCCACCAATCTTGGTGTCATCAGCAAATTTACTGATCCACCCTTCAGTCCCCTCCTCCAAGTCATTGATAAAAATCACAAACAGCAGAGGACCCAGCACCGACCCCTGTGGCACACCGCTGGTAACTGGTCTCCAGTCCGAAAATTTTCCATCCACCACCACCCTCTGCCTTCTATGAGATAGCCAGTTACTTATCCAATCGGCCAAATTTCCCTCTATCCCACAACTCCTTACTTTCTTCATGAGCCGACCATGGGGAACCTTATCAAACGCCTTACTAAAATCCATGTATACGACATCAACTGCTCTACCTTCATCTACACACTTAGTTACCTCCTCAAAGAATTCAATCAAATTTGTTAGGCAAGACTTACCCTTCACGACTCCGTGTTGACTATCCCTGATTAAGTTGCCTCTTTCCAAATGGTCATAAATCCTATCCCTCAGGACCTTTTCCATTATCTTACCAACCACCGAAGTAAGACTAACCGGCCTATAATTACCAGGGTCATTCCTATTTCCTTTCTTGAAGAGAGGAACAACATTCGCCACTCTCCAGTCCTCTGGCACCATCCCCGTGGACAGTGAGGACCCAAAGATCAAAGCCAAAGGCTCTGCAATCTCCTCCCTTGCCTCCCAAAGAATCCTAGGATATATCCCATCTGGCCCAGGGGACTTATCGACCCTCAGGTTCTTCAAAATTGCTAAAACATCTTCCCTCAGAACATCTACCTCCTCCAGCCTATCCACCTTTATCACACTCTCATCCTCAAGAACATGGCCCCTCTCCTCAGTGAACACTGACGAAAAGTATTCATTCATCACCTCTCCTATCTCTTCTGACTCCATGCACAAGTTCCCACTACTGTCCTTGACCGGCCCTACCCTCACCCTGGTCATTCTTTTATTTCTCACATAAGAGTAAAAAGCCTTGGGGTTTTTCTTGATCCGACCCGCCAAGGACTTCTCATGCCCCCTCCTAGCTCTCCTAAGCTCTTTTTTTAGCTCATTCCTTGCTACCTTGTACCCCTCAATCGACCCAACTGAACCTTGTTTTCTCATCCTTACATACGCTTCCTTTTTCCTCTTGACTAGACATTCAACCTCTTTTGTGAACCATGGTTCTCTCACTCGGCCATTTCCTCCCTGCCTGACAGGGACATACCTATCAAGGACACGCAGTAATTGCTCCATGAAAAAGCTCCACTTTTTGTTTGTGCCTTTCCCTGATAGTTTCTGTTCCCATCTTATGCTCCCTAATTCTTGCCTAATCGCATCATAATTACCCCTCCCCCAATTATAAACCCTGCCCTGCCGTATGGCCCTATCCCTCTCCATTGCAATAGTGAAAGTCACCGAATTGTGGTCACTATCTCCAAAGTGCTCTCCCACATACAAATCAAACACTTGGCCCGGTTCATTACCCAGTACCAAATCCAATGTGGCCCCACCTCTTGTCGGCCTATCCACATATTGTGTCAGGAAACCCTCCTGCACACACTGTGCAAAAACTATCCCATCTGAACTGTTTGACCTATAAAGGTTCCAATCAATATTTGGAAAGTTGAAGTCACCCATGACAACTACTCTGTGACCTCCACACCTATTCATAATCTGCTTTGCAATTTCTTCCTCCACATCTCTATTACTATTTGGGGGCCTGTAGAAAACTCCTAACAACGTGACCGCTCCTTTCCTATTTCTAACTTCAGCCCATATTACCTCAGACGGCAGATTCCCCTTGAACTGCCTTTCTGCCGCTGTTAAACTATCCTTGATTAACAATGCTACTCCTCCACCTTTCTTACCACCTTCCCTACTCTTACTGAAACATCTATACCCCGGAACTTCCAACAACCATTCCTGTCCCTGTTCTAACCATGTCTCCGTAATGGCCACCACATCGTAGTCCCAAGTACCAATCCACGCTTCAAGTTCTCCTACCTTATTCCGGATGCTCCTTGCATTGAAGTAGACACACTTCAAGCCATCTTCCTGTCTGCCGGTACATTCCTGCGACCTTGATACCCTCCTCAGTACCTCCCTACACTCACCACTGGCTCCTGGACTACAGCCCTTTTTCCCATCCCCCTGACAAATTAGTTTAAACCCCCCCGAAGAGCCGTAGCAAATTTCCCTCCCAGGATATTGGTGCCCCTCTGGTTCAGGTGCAAACCGTCCTGTTTGTACAGGTCCCACCTTCCCCAGAATGTTTAAGGAGGGAATTCTAGAAATTAGGGCCTCGGCAGCTGAAGGCACGGCCAGCAATGGTGGAGCAATTAAAATTGGGTATGTGCAAGAGACCAGAATTGGAGGAGCACAGATATCTCGGGGGATTGCCGGGCTGGAGGAGATTACAGAGCTAGGGAGGGGCGAGGCCATGGAGGGATTTGAAAACAAGGATGAGAATTTTGAAATTGAGGCATTGCTCACCCAGGAGTTAATGTACGTCAGTGAGCACAGGGGTGATGGGTGAATGGGACTTGGTGTGAGTTAGGATACGGGCAGCAGAGTTATGGATGAACTTAAGTTTATGGAGGGTGGAAGATGGGTGGCTGGCCAGGAGTGGGTTGGAATAGTCGAGTCTAGACATAACTAATGCATGGATGAGGGTTTCCGCAGCAGATGAGCTGAGGCAAGGTTGGGCAATGCTACCGACGTGGAATTAGGCGGTCTTGGTGATAGCGAATATGTGGCTGGAAGCTCTTCTCGAGGTCAAATGCAATACCAAGGTTGCTAACAGTCTGATTCAGCATCAGACAGTTGCCAGGGAGAGGGATGGAGTCGGTGGCTAGGGAACGGCGTTTGTAGCAGTGACCAAAGACAATGTCTTCGGTCTTCCCAATATTTAGTTGGAGGAAATTTCTGCTCATCCAGTACTGGATGTCGGACAAGCAGTCTGACAATTTAGAGACAGTGGCGTACAGTTGATCATTATTCTCATTGGTATTTGAAGCTGCTTTCTGTGTTCTGTAAACCAGACCTTTGGTCTTTGCTTGGTACTATGATTGACGTAATAAAGACTCACTACGCACTTGAACATAAAGCAAGGCTTTAATCAACTTGCAACAAAACATGGAGGTCTAGTTAGCAGTCACTAGCTTCCTGTTTCCAGATTGTCTCTGCCCAAGGTGGGCCCATGCCTGAGTATTGATACTCCCTGGACGGCGCCCCAGCTGGCCGCGCAGTAGTACTTCCTGAGTTGTTACTTGCGATTTATGACATTCTTCCTCCCTAAAAGGTTTGGAAGTCCAGTCTTCCTTTAACGGACTAGGCGGACCAGAAATAGCCGTAGACGTTTAGCTCTCTGCTTGTGACCGGAAGGCACGTCTCCCCGGACCGTGTCCTGGTCCCTGGGTCGCTTGGCCCGTACCGGTAAGTCAGTAGAGTCCGCGTCATCTTGATCATCCTGTGGAGGACTGGGAATATCATGACTCCGGGTGCGGGTCCCCACAGGTGCTTAGCTGGCCTCATCCCGGGTCGTGGCTGGAGATTGTCCGGCGTCCTGGTTTCGGGTGGCCATCCTACGGGGAGCGTCCAGCTCCCTGAGTTGATCCGGTAGCGTTGCCGGCAGATCCCCAGATGTCCCAAGCGGGGCGTCATTTTCATACGGGTGCGGAGTGTTGATATCATTGTCGGGGGATCCTTCATCATTCGGGCCCGTGTGACCGGTTGGGCAGGGAGCCAGATCTCGGAGCGAGACGGTGGTCTCTCGGCCATCAGGGTACCGTACGTGCGCATACGTGGGGTTTACCTCCGTTAACTCCACCTCGTCAACGAGAGGGTCGTTTTTGGCAGACCGGACGAACCTCCGGAGTAGCACCGGGCCTGGAGCCACCAACCATGACGGTAGAGACGTCCCATGTGTAGAGCGACGCCGGAATTTGAAGAATCGCTCATGAGGCGTGACATTAGTAGATGTGGAGAGAAGAGACCTGATAGAGTGTAACGCGTCGGGGAGCACCGTTTCCCACTGCTGGTCCGGCAGGTTGCGTGACCTTAGTGCCAGACGGACAGCGTTCCAGATGATGGCATTGTATCGTTCAACCTGTCCGTTACCGATTGGGTGATATGGTGTCGTCCTACTTGAGGCGATTCCCCGTTGGGAGAGATAACTTTTAAGTTCACTCGACATAAAGGAGGGACCCCGATCAGTGTGGATAAAATTGGCCGTCCCGCAAAGGGAAAAGACCTGATCGAGGCATTTAATTACCATAGAGGTAAGCATATTAGGGCAGGGGAAGGCGAAGGGAAAGCGTGAATACTCGTCCACCATCGTAAGTAGGTAGGTGTTCCTTGTCGACGAAGGCAATGGCCCTTTAAAGTCTATGCTGAGCCTCTGCATAGGCTGCATTGCATGTATGAGTAAGCCATCTGATGGGCGAAAGAATTGTGGTTTCAATTCTGCACAAATCCTACAGGAGGAGCATGTTTTCTTTACGTCCTCGGTTGAAAATGGTAGATTTTTGGAGCGCACAAAGTGCAACATGCGGGTCACACCAGGATGGCATAAGTCCATATGCAAATCCGCCAGAGTCGACGTTGACATTGAGGAGCAAAATGCCCGTGTGAAGGTATCTGGGGCCACGTTCTGTTTGCCGGGTCGGTAACAGATAGTATATCCAAAGGCAGCCAGCTCCATCCTCCAGAGTTGAATTTTATTATTTTTGATTTTCGTGCGCCTCCGGTTATCCAACATGAAGGCCACAGAGCGCTGGTCAGTTATAAGCGTAAAATGACGCCGAGCAAGAAAATGACCCCATTGGCGTACAGCCTCGATGATGGCCGTAGCCTCCTTCTCGACGGGGGGGTAATGGAGCTCGCTACCCTGCAAGGTTCTGGATAGGAATGCCACGGGTCGGCCACCTTGATTCAAGGTAGCGGAGATCGGCACCTCTGATGCATCGCATTCGACCACAAAAGGAAGATTTTCGTCAATGGAGCGAAGCGTGGCTTTCTCCAACTGTTGTTTGAGGAGGTTGAAGGCAGAAATAGCCGTAGCTTCCAATGGAAAAGACTTCGCATGGAGCAGGGGCTGTATTTTATCGGAGAAGTGTGGTATCCATTTTGCGTAATAAGCAAACATGCCAAGTGCCCGACGAAGAGAGCCGAGGTTCGTCGGGGGAGGGAGCTCCTGA
Organism: Squalus acanthias; assembly: GCA_030390025.1. Taxonomy (NCBI): domain Eukaryota; kingdom Metazoa; phylum Chordata; class Chondrichthyes; order Squaliformes; family Squalidae; genus Squalus; species Squalus acanthias. Next base: position 57,991,246 of record CM059431.1, on the reverse strand, counting down.
AGTGGACGAAGTCGCTCTGGGTCCGGTTTAATAACACCGTTGCCCACCCAGTAGCCAAGAATGTTCACCGATGGCACCGACTTCACCGATTTGGATTCGTTTAACGTTAAGTGGCGACGGCGGAGTACGTCAAAAAATCTCTGAAGATTGGCGTCATGCTCCTTTTGATCATGGCCGGCAATAGTGATATTGTCTAAATACGGAAAGGTATCCGTCAAGTTCTGTTGCCGGACTAGGCCATCCATGGCCCGTTGGAAGACAGCCACCCCATTGGTGACCCCGAATGGAAGGCGGCGAAACTGGAAAAGCCGACCATTGGCCTCAAAGGCCGTATACTTCTTGTCGGAGTCTTGCAGTGGCACCTGATGGTACGCGCTTTTTAAATCGAAGGTCGAGAATACCTTGTATTTGGCAAGGTTGTTGACCATGTCATCTATGCGTGGCAGCGGGTAGGCATCCAGATCGGTATATAGATTAATAGTCTGCGAATAATCGATACACAGACGTTTTTTATGTTGTTTTAAGGGATTCCTCACGATGACGACCTGAGCCCGCCAGGGAGATGAACATGGCTCGATAATACCGTCGACTAAAAGGCGAGAGATTTCCGCCTCAATAAACGCTCGATCGTCTTGGCTAAAGCGCCGCGATTTGGTGGCTATGGGTTTACAGCGGGGGGGAAGATTGGCAAACAGGGAGGGTTCACCGAGTAAGGCCGCCGAGAGTGCACAAAACGGCACCTTAGAAATGGTAAGCTCCGGCCTTGACCCTCCAAACTCAAAAGTGATCTTCTTGTACTGCTTCTGGAAGTCCTGTCCCAGAAGCACATCGCTGCATAAGTTTGCGAGTACTCCGAGCCGGGTGGAGAGATACGTGCGGCCGTTGAGGATGAGGTTGACCAGACAGAAGCCAGAAGAATTGGTGGTCAGAGTCGTCAGAGCCATTGCAATCTCCCTGTCCGAGGGATAAATGTGCAGTTTTAACCTGTTGACAGCCCGCTTACTAATGAAGCTGTCAGAGCTGCAGGAGTCGATTAGCGCGCTTAGAGTGTGCCCATTTACTGAAACCTTCGTGGCTGCATGGGACAAACTTTGGGGAAAAACAGCCGTGATGGGAGGAGGGGCAATTTTCCCTTCGGCAACTGTAGCCTTAACAGTAGTTCTTGGGGGAGGAGCAGCTCCATAGATAGCAGCTGTGAAGCTAACAGGAGCTCTCGACCGGTATACTTTAGAGGAGCGGCCCTTCTTGTTAGCAAAGGCCCGTGACTGGCATACCTTGGAAAAGTGTCCTTTCTTGCTGCAATGATTGCAGGTCACATTACGAGCCGGGCAAAATTTTCTGTGATGGCACGCCCCTCCACAAAAGAAACACTTTCTTCCTGATTGCCAGGATGCTGCTAGGGCGGGGTCGTCATCAGCGAAGGCCTCTAGGGTAGGGTCGTCGTCCGTTAGAGTAGAGTCAACATCAGTGGGGGCATCCGCCCGAGACCTACCGAAAGACTCATTAAAGGAGATAGCCGCCGCCCGTGCACGTGGTGGGAGATAAGTGTCTGCATTTTTCTTGGCCAAGTCCAAGGAACACGCCTGGTCATAAGCAGCCCGTAAATTGAGGGTTTTATTTTCCAGCAGGCGCTGACGTATAAAAGGGGACGCGATTCCATTGATAAAGGAATCGCGGATTAGTTCCTCTTGATACTGTTCAGCTGTAACTGCTTTAAGGTTACAATCCTTGCTGAGCCTGCGAAGTTTCTGGAGAAATTCATCGAGTGATTCCCCAGGCTGCTGCCGAGTTGTGGCCAGTAGGTGTCGAGCAAATATTTCATTTGGGGACTTGACATATAGCTGCTGTAAGATTTCGATAGCAGTGTCATAGACTATACAGTCCTCAATATAATCATACACATGAGGAGACACGTAGTTGATAAGCATTCGTAACTTATTAGGGACATCCGCCCCACATTCTTTAAGAAAGTTGCTAAAGGTACGAAACCAATGCTTCCATACCTTCGCTGCCGCAGGTGCATTCGGGTCCAGGTCGAGACGAGCGGGTCTAAGGAGTTTTTCCATGATGGATCAGTTTCTTGCCCTAGTTCCCTTCTGTGGTTCGAGTTGCAGCTGGTTGTTCCGAATCACCCAAAGCATGGAGATGATACCAAGTTGATTAAATTGACGTAATAAAGACTCACTACGCACTTGAACATAAAGCAAGGCTTTAATCAACTTGCAACAAAACATGGAGGTCTAGTTAGCAGTCACTAGCTTCCTGTTTCCAGATTGTCTCTGCCCAAGGTGGGCCCATGCCTGAGTATTTATACTCCCTGGACGGCGCCCCAGCTGGCCGCCCAGTAGTACTTCCTGAGTTGTTACTTGCGATTTATGACAATGTCATTCAACTGAGAGCTGTTAATTTTACTCTTCTGATCCTACTGTCTGTGTCTGTAAAGTAACAGGTGTTGTTCTAGCTGGCATGAAGTATTTCATACCTTACATTTGCACTTGTGTCAGATCTGGTACTTCTTCATCTTAGTTTTAGCCTGCCTGCCGTTCTGCTGTCCTTTGCAGCAACAAAAAAATCTGACTTTCCCAACCAAATCAGCCCAAGTGAAAAGTTTCTGCACAGAACTTAAGTTTGTGGGAAATATTCCGACACTTTCAGAAGAGTTCTTTCTAAAGCTGCTCAGCAACAAAAACATTTTAGCTTATAAAGCCAAATGTTTTTCAATTTGTTGTTTTTACTTGCAGTAAAGTTTGAATTGCTTGTTTGCTCAAAGATTTGGATTGGTTCATTTCCCCGATTTTAGTTAGCAGCAGTTATAAAAACAGAAAATGCTGAAAACACTCAGCAGGTTTTTTTTACCATTCTCAGAATGTGGGCATCACTGGCAAGGCCGACATTCATTGTCCATCCCTTGTTGCCCTTGAGAAGGTGGTGCTGGCCATCGCCTTCAACTTAAGCAATCCATGTGGTGAATGTGCACCTACAATGCTGTTAGGTAGGGAGTTCCACAATTTTAACCCAGTGATGAAGATGGAACAGCTATATATATCCACGTTCGGATGGTGTGCAACTTGGAGGGGAACCTGGAAGTGATGGTGTTCCCATACACCTGCTGAGTAGTAGAGGTCGCAGGTTTGGGAGGTCCTGCTGAAGAAACCTTGGCAAATTGTTTCAGTGCACCCTGTAGATAATGCACACTGCAGCTACTGTACGCCAGTGGTGGAGAGAGTGGATATTTAACAACACAACAACTTGCATTTATATAGCACATTTAAAGTACTAAAACATCCTAATGCAGTTCACAGCAACGTTATCAGACAACATTTGGCACCGAGCCACTCAGAGATATTAGGACAGGTTGGTCGCAGAGATGTCTTTTAAGGGGCGTCTTAAAGGAGGAGGGAGAGATAGAGAGTTGGAGACATTTAGGGATGTAATTTCAGAGCTTAGGGCCTGGGCAGCTGAAGGCATAGCTGCCAATGATGGGGCGATGGAAATCAAGAGGACAGAATTGGAGATATCGCGAAGGGTTGTAGGGCTGGAAGAGATACAGAGATAGGGAGGGGCGAAGCCAGGGAGGGATTTGAACACTAGAATGAGAATTTAAAATTGAAGGCGTTGCCGGACATGGAAGCCAATGTAGGTCAGCGAGCATAGAAGTGTTGGGTAAGCGGGACTTGGTGCGAGTTAGGATAATCTAGTGGATGAAGTGCCAATCAAGCGGACTGCTTTGTTCTGGATATTGTCAAACTTCCTGAGTGTTGTTGCTGCTGCACTAATCTAGACAAGTGGAGAGTATTCCATCAAACTCTGGACTTGTGCTTGTAGGTGGTGGAGAGGCTTTGGGGAGTCAGGAGGTGAGCCACTCTCTGCAGGATACCCAGCCTCTGACCTGCTTTGGTAGTCACAGCATTTACGTGACTGGTTCAGTTGAGTTTCTGGTTGATGGTGGGTGATTTGGCGATGGTAATGTCATTGAATGTTAAGCCGAGGTGTTTAGGCTCTTTCTTATTGGAGATGGTCATTGCCTGGCACTTATGTGGCACGAATGTTACTTGTCACTTATCAGCCGAAACCTGAATGTTATCCAGGTCTTGCTGCCTGCAAGCATGGACGAATTCATTATCTGAGGAATTGTGAATGGAACTGACCACTGCAATCATCAGCGAATGGCTCCACTTCTCACCTGACCTAATGATGGAGGGAAGGTCATTGATAAAGCAGCTGAAGATAGTTGGACCTAGGATGCTGCCCTGAGGAACCCGCTGCAGCAATGTCCTGGGGTTGAGTTGATTGGTCTCAAAAAAACAACCACAAGCATCTTCCTTTGTGCTAAGTATGACTCCAGCCACTGGATTGTTTTCCTCCTGATCTCCATTGACTTCAGTTTTACAAGGGTTCCTTTGTACCACATTCGATCAAATGTTGTATCGATGTTAAGGGCAGCCACTCTCGCCTCGCCTCTAGAATTCAGATCTTGTGTCTATGTTTGACCAAGGCTGTAATGAGATCTGGAGCTGTATGCTGCTGGTGAAACCCAAGCTGAGGCTACTGAATGAAGTCATAGAGGAAATACCAGAGGCTTTGGCCACAATTTTTCAATCTGCCTTAAGTATGCAAATTGTACCATGGGGCCAGAAGGTAGGCACTGTTACACCCTTTCTCAAGAAGGGAGAGAAGGATTAACCAGCTATAGACCTGTTAGTCTATCATCCATTATGAGCAAACTCTTAGAATCCAAAATTTGAGATAAAATTAGTAAGCATTTAGAAATACATGGATTAATCAAAGATAGCCAGGAAAGGCAAGTCCTATTTGACAAATTTAATAGTGTTTTCTGAAGAAGTGACCAATTGGATGCATAATGGAATGCTGCGTGTATGGATTTTCAGAAGGCATTCGGTAAGATGACTCACAGGAGACTTATTAGACTTATCAGGTGTATGGTAGAAGAGGAAATGTAACAGTTTGGATAGAAAGTTGGTTGATGGACAGAAATTTGCTAAAGACATGCAAGTAGGAGGTTTGACAAATATTAAGGAGAATTGGAAAAAAAACTTTAGGAAGACTTAGGTTAGCACAACGGGCAGGCAGGTGGCAGATGCAATTTTATGTGGGTAAGTGTGAGGTAGTACATCTTGGGAGTAAAAACAAGGATTTGGAGTGTATACTTAATGGAAAACATTGAAGAATGTGAATTAACAGAGACCTAGGGGTTCAAATACATAATTTTCTGAAAGTGTAGGTGGAGAAAACCATAAATATAACAATAGAATTTGGGGTTTTATAAATAGAGGCGTGGAATACAAGAGCAGCAAAGTAATGATGCATTTATACAAAACACTGGTCAGGCCACAGTTAGCGCATGAGGTGCCGGTGATAGATAGGACATTGGGGTAGAATTTCCGCTCCTTTGTGCCAGCAACATCAGCGCAATCCGGGCGGAATTGGCCAAACCAGTGCAAAAGATGGGGGAGTTTTTAGCGTAAGTGAGTTGCAACCAAAACCATCACAGTCGAGTTGCTGCCATCTTTTACACTGGTTCAAGATCAGTTCAGCCAAATCAGGCCCCGCCCACAACACTGGCCACGCCCCCCCCCCCCCCCCCCCCCAGGTCGACATTGCGAGTTTCTGCCAATTGCACTGGTTAGGGAAGTCTCCTCAAATTGCACTAATTTTCTTCGGGGCACAGGCACTCGTAGGCACGTTTTTAAAGTATTTTTCATATCAATATATTTAATTCACGAAGAAACTGACTAAAGTACACCAATCAAAGTAGTAAATGTTCAGTATATTTTTTAACCTCATTTTCAGTGATTTAAAATCCGGTTACACGTAGGTCACCCCAAAAGTGGACCAGGTTACCACTTTTAAATACATCAATGAATAATTTTTAATGGAAAGAAAAAAAATAAACAATTACATTCTATTATGTTGCTCAATTGCGCTGGTGCATGGAAGATTTTATGTTTGTAATTATGCAAGTGATTTTTACCGGAAAATTGAACAGTATGGAGTAGCCTAACCAGCGCAATTTTGGGTGCAATTTCCCAATTGTGCTCAAAATGGAAACTCTACCCCATTAAATCTATAGGGTGTGCAGCATAGATTCGCCGGGATGATATCAGTGATAGAACAGTATAGCTATGAGCAAAGATTTGAGATATTATTTCCATTGGAGCAGAGAAGACTGAGAGGAGATTTAATAGATATTTGTAAAATTATGAAGCACTTTCATACAGTAAATAGTGAAAGACTGGTTATGGTTATGGAGCAAACCAGAAAAGATGGTCAATTCCTCTTTACTATATTCTATATTAATAGTTAAAGGAAAACTCTGGCTTTCATCCAGCTTATACATTCCCCCCATCTCAGCACAATAATATGGCTCAATTTCCAGCTTACATTGGTTTATGGAATTGCTTTGTATTTGTTCTCTGGCCGTGGGCACTGCTGGCAAGCCTGCATTTATTGTCCCGCCCTAATTGCTCTAAGAGCATGGTGGTGGGCCTTCCCCTTGAAAAACAACAACTGCAGATCTGTGTGTATCTTGTTGTGATTTTGAACTTGCTGAGTCCCTGTGATACTGGAAATGGAGTGTATTTAATGAATCAAGCATTCTTTCAATATTTTGTACTAATTTGTTTTTTATCTTGGTTTTTATTTGTTCTACATAGCCAAAAGAAGCTTCTTAATAGCTGATTCTACAAAACTTGCACGGCCATAATTTGTTTTGGGCGCATTATTAGTTCTATTGTAGCAACAGATTATTTGTATTCGAAACATAGAAAAATAGGAGCAGGAGTAGGCCATTCGGCCCTTTGAGCCTGCTCCGCCATTCAATATGATCATGGCTGATCCTCTATCTCAGTACCATATTCCCACTCTCTCCCCATACCCCTTGATGCCTTTGATTTATTTAGGATAAATTTAGTAGGGTAAATAAATCAGTCAATCAAATTTGTATGTTGTGTGCAGATTATAAGAAACCCGACAAAGCTTAAGTAGCCTGCTTCACCAGAGTCATATGGCAAGGCTACTTGCTACAGTTAGCGGAAATAAATAAGAAACTAGAGATATCAACATAAAAGGGATTTATTTTCCAATTGCAACATTTAACAACTTGTTTTTGGTAGTGACTGAGTGGTTTTCTATGCAGAAAATAGCCTTCCTGTCATATGAGAAAAGAAAGAAACTGATTTTAAACCAAGTGAATTTATAACTATCCATTATTTCAATCAGCTACAGCTGGTAACTTGACACTATTATCGGTTGACAAAATGCTGCTAATGATCTCTGAGCAATTTAACTTTAAGCATCCACTTTATCAGACTGCTGATAAGGGATAAATTCCTGATAAAAGGGATAAATGGTAAATCCTGGAAATCGGAAGTAAAAAGTGAAAATATTGAAGCATCTGAAAGGGAAAATACACATCAATGTTTTGAGTGGATCCTTTCAACAGAGCTGCCAGCACACAAGAATTTACACACATTTCTCTTTTTGAATTTTCTAGCTATGTTTTATAGCACTCTATTTAGAATGTAGGGAATGGGGCAGCCATTTTGCGCCTGCACATTTTATTGCCCTAAAAAAAAAATCCGTTGTGAGAAACACTTTGAGACAGTTTGTTAATGTGATAAAGGACTATAAAAACGCCAAGATTTTTAAAAAAAATTATTTGTCAATGAATTGGTACCAGTAGCTGTTGGTGGAGTGCTCTTAGTTGAGGAACCTGGATATTTTCATTAAAAATTCATCCAGCGAAGGCAGTGGCATCTCTTTAACACCAGAGTAGATGTTACATTTGGTGTAAACTCCGTCACTGCTCTACATGGGGTTCAATCCCATCCCGTCTGGTCTGGCAATAAGTGCTACCATCTGAGCCGGCTGACATACTGTTAAATCATTGAATCAAAAGAACGCTTCAGTCCCATTTTGTTATGCATTTTTATCAATCTAACTCGACATCTCACTTGAACCATCATTGACAGCTTAAGTTACTGTCCTGGTGTGATGTCAGTTAGCATAATGCAGACATGACAGAGCCTACGTGTGAAATATCTCACGGTTTGGAGTATATCCTGTGTCGACACTAAGGCTGCTGTGTGGCCCTAGAGCAAAATGCATAATGTTGATCGAAGATGAGTCAGATAGTATTGAATATCCGTAGGAAATCTCTGACTGCTATAGAATTCTAAAAAATATTCCGTTTATATGAAAATCTCTGTCTGTAGCAATAGATTTCTGCTTCTGAAAATAAATGTATTTTTAATAGACCATGTTGTTCCAAAGTCCCCAAGAAGATCTCTTTTTACTCAAATGGACACACACCTAGCTTTGCTCTTTTAAAGGATTTAGTTGCATTATAACAATTATCAATTTAGAACTTAGAAACAACAGGTATGTAATAATTCTCATGAGATTTTATCAGTTTCAAGATATTAGTAACTGTGAGGGGGTGGAGTTGAAGGTAGAAAACCTTCAACTTTGTTACTCCCAAGGAGTTGCTCCATAGAGTTGCAAGCTGATTCCTTAAATATGACTGTCAACATTTTAAATGCTCTACAATACCCATGTTTGCTCGGTGATAGAATACTGTACCCCTGTAAAATACCGAAAAAGTGTATCTCTTGCTTCTGGAATCAGTAGGGTCTAAAGCTATGCAGATGAATGGGGTGGATGAGGATAGCATACAACATGTCAGAACTCATCGGGGTAGAGTTTCTGCTTTGGGCGCAACCAGCGATTCCAGGGCAAATTGTGCCTAAAATTGCGCCTGTTTTGAAAAGTGGTTCCACCCACCCCCCCCCCCACCCCCCCGCAAATTCCTGCTCAAACTCATTTGCATCTCGTCGAACACATAAGCTGTCATTAACCAGCGCAATCAGACAGCGTTTTAAAATGTAATTTAGTGTCAGCCGTGGCTCAGTTGGTAGCACCCTTGCTTCTGAGTCAGAAGGTTGTGGGTTCAAGTCCCACTCCAGAGACTTGAGCACAAAAATCTAGGCTGACACTACTGTGCAGTACTGGGGGAGAGCTGCACTGTCGGAGGTGCCGTCTTTCAGATGAGACGTTAAACTGACGTCTGCCCTCTCAGGTGGATGTAAAAGATCCCATGGGACTATTTCGAATTATCCACGGTGTCCTGGCCAATATTTATCTTTCAATCAACATCACTATAACGGATTATCTGGTCATTATCACATTGCTGTTTGTGGGAGCTTGCTGTGTGCAAATTGGCTGCTGCGTTTCCTACATTACAACAATAACTACACTTCATTGGCTTTAAAGTGATTTTGGACATCCTGAGGTCGTGAAAGGCACTATATAAATGCAAGTCTTTATTTCTTTAAAAATAAACTTTGCTTCAAAAAATAGCCCTTCATCAAGTTGGTAAAGTTTGATTCATGCAGCTGAAAATGGGTTTATCACATAAGCATTTAAAATCAGTGTCAATCCACCACCTGTGAGTAACCTGCTTTCAAATTACAGAAAATTACTTTTTAAAAATTATACAAAACTATTTTCTAGTTAGATTGGGGTACAGTAGTCAATCTCATAGTAAATTATAAAAAAAAATTTGTTCAAAATCTTTCAAAACCTATCTGTTACTGTCCATGCGGCCAAAAGTTCCAGCTTAATCTTTGGAGCCTCCTTCAAGGCCTGCAAACGAGCGCTATTAGCGGAAATGCCCAATAGTGATGAATTCACCAAGGGGGCGTAACCAGATTTGTGGGAGGGGCCAGCTTCCAGTGCGATGTTTTTAAAATGTCGAAGATCACAAAAACTCGAGTTGCGCTGAACACAATTTGCACTTAAAATTCCACAATCTTTTGCGTGGGATACGCCGATATCGAGCGAATTGCGGCGAAAGGACCAGCGCAACCGAATGGAAACTCCAGGCCATCAGCTCCAACATCAAAGAAATGTGGCCAGGTTTCCAGTCCCTACATTAGAAAAGAAGAAAACTTAACAACATAACATTTGTCAAGCACCCATGTGCATACCCTTGGTGAATTACAATTTCTTGAGCTTGCGCTTCCTACTGCTTCGACGTAATGCATCCCATGTGGCTTCAGCAAAGGTAGAGGCAGGCTGCTCAACTCCCTACCCTGACTGCTAAGATTCTTTTTGCCTATGCCCTCTAGGTTTCGGAGTCCGAGGACCCCGCCAAAGACTGGTCCACCTGCACCTGTGCAGGAGCCATCACGGTCATCAGCTATTGGCTGAGGGGGGGCAATGAATGAGAAGCAGGAGTGCTTTGAGTGGAGCTCCCATTTCCATGTCCCTTTTTGCCAGCATCCCTCTCCTGGGCCAGCGCCACATGACTCCTACCACTCTGCTGGAGAGCAGCTTAGTGGAGATCATTGATGCGTTGCAAGGCCATGGGCATGACACCTGTCATCTTGTTTAAGGTGGAAAACATTTCCTCTGTGGCCATGGTCCTGGCCTGCATAAACCCATTTGAAAGCCATGCTTGATGCTCCACGGAGGCAGCCACTCTCTGGCAGACATTCCAGCAATTCCCTGAGCCACCAATCCACTAGCAATCGAGCTGGACTCCTCTATCCTCGTCACTATTGTGGAGAGCATGTGTGGCACGTCTGTCAGTACCTGGCTAAGTTTCTGATGCACCTCTAGCATTCTCCTTCTCCGTGATAGCACCTGGGGTTCAGCATCTGTGTCCAGATGAGCAGAGCTTGGAGAGGATTACACCCCCAATGCGGACTCTCCACAGCTGTCCCTGCCATCAGTGCCTGCTCGTGCTCACTTGTGAATCACCAGGTGAAAACCCATCTACTGTTTAAGTGGACCCACCAAAGTGCAAGTATTTGTGCTGGTGCATGGCTGTTCATTCTGTGACGGTGCACCCTCAGAAGGCATGAGGACCTCCTGAGGAATCATCCTTGTGGATGTCCTGTGACATTTGGTGTGCGCGGGAAGGCCCTGGAAGATATAATTTAGTTGTGGCAAAGTCACAATCTTAACAATCACCATACTCAGTCTTCTCATAGTTCAGTCATTGATGAAATAATGTCAGCATATGTGTCAGAGATATTTATAGTTCTGTCACCAGCTATCTGCGAGCTTCCGGTCTCTCCATCTCTGACTGAGAGGGACGCAGATGTGCCACTCATCGCCAGGGCCTCCTTTTCTGTGAGCTGTTCTAATTGTGGTGGCCCCCCTCCAGTCCTGTCCCTCTCCCTTGTGTTTGTGCTCTCTGCTCCTACAAGGAGCGAAAAAACAGACCTGTGAGTGAGTAGATGCAGTGTATTTGGTGAGGGTGACTATGAGCCAGATGGATCACATTGCTTAAGGATTGGGGTGAGTGGCAACAGTGGATGGGGAGGAGATGAAGTGCATAGAAAGTGATGGCTAGATGTGTTGAAATATGTGAGGAGTGATGTGATGGTGTATGCTTGGCAAGGCAGAGTGAAAAGTGCAAGTGGGCTTAAAGCACAGGATATAGTTCAATCAGCAAGTGTACTCATTTTTCCTGACCTGATAAGGTCATTAAACCGTTTCCTACATTGCATCCATGACCTGGGCACAACGCTCCTGCTGCTCACCTCCTCAGCTACCTCCAATCATGCTATCTTGGTGAGAGCAGCATGTTTCTTCCTCCCATTGGTGGAGATAAGTGTGTCCCTCCTCCTCCTGACTGCACCCAGCAGTAATTCAACTGATACATCATTGAATCTGAGTGCTGCCCTTGCTCTATGTGCACCTGCCATCCTGAGCACCTCCAATTTCCATCTGTCCATTGTCCCTTTAAATACAGCTGAGATCACGTCATGCTCCCGCTGCGCAGATTGGCCACGCAAAACCCATAGGTCAAAATGAATTGCTTCAGTTGAATCGTGATCGCAGATCCTGACCTGCTGAGTTGACTTCTGGGTATTGCCTGTGTAATTCCACGCTCCTGCTCGGAAGCTGCCTTCAGATTAATACCAGAGCCATAGGGGGAAAAATTCATTTGATTAGTGCCTCCCGTTAGCACCCTAAGGAGATGCTAACGGGCCGCAAAGCAACTAGTGCCTGGGCGCGGCGATGTTTGCACCTCTCGCGAAATTGACCAGACATTTTGCAGCGGCGCTAAACACTACCACCACGATCTCCTGCGCCGGCAGATCGTGACGTCAGTCGAGCGTGCAATACCCCGGTAGCGCCCCAGACCGGATATTGAGTGGCGCCCCCTGCCTTTCCACCTGCCGCTAGCAACAACAGGTTGAGGGGAGCGTTTTGCAGTCGGGAAGGGACTGGGGGAGTGCTATTTAAAGGCGGCCGCTTCCTGCCTTTTTTGTCGGCGACATTTTTGCAAACGCATTCTGAGAGAGAGAGAGACTTCTGGAGAGATTCAACACTGTGTGAAGGAGTTTTGGGTACTGAGCAGCACTTTGCAGGTTCATTTTGATTTGACCTTCCTTGCATCGATTTAGAAGAGACTCGGGGGCTGCACTCTGAGCTCTTTCCCTGGGCCTCTCCATTGTTCTTTCCAGCAGAATTGATGTACAGGTCTCTCCAGGTCGAGATTCAAGGCTGCAATGAGCAGGATGTGGCTGGAGAGCAAGATCGACCCTCCCCTTTAAGAACTGGCCGGCGCCAGTGTGTCTGTGTTCCATTGCTGACTGACATCACATGAGCTTCGCCAGCGCTCTGAGGTAGCGCCTCGCTCCTCGGCGTTAGCGCCTTAAGAGAGGTGTGTAGCGCCTGATTTAGCGCTCCAATCACCTCCAGGGGCGGTAGAGGCCAAGTTTGCAGTCGGAGTCGATAATTAGCGCCAGGCGCTAAACTTTGCGCCCAGCCGATAATTGCGCCCCAAACGGGGCGATACTGAATTTCTCCCCCATAATCTCCATAGCTGCAGGACACTCTTGAGGCCATTGCTCATATTGTTCATTCACTTGTAATGATCCTGAGGGACTGGCCAGTAGTAAGATGTAGTGTAGCTTCGCACCCCGGGGAGGGGTTGGTGGGGTATGCGGGTGGGTGGTGGGGGATGCAGTGGAGGGCTGTTGGGTATATAAGGTAAAACCCAGAAGGTTCAGCAGAGAAAGGGAGCAAAAAGATAAATTGCTGTTGCAGTTGCTGACTTGTATCCTTGTTGCTAGTTATTATTAAGTACACTTCTGCATACATAACCATGTTTAAAGTTATGTCATTGATATCATTGAGCAGACCCAAACAGGTAATTAATTGTTTTGAGTAGTTAATCAGCTCATCAAGCTCATTCAGAAGATAAGGTGAAGAACAAAATAAAAATAACTTGCATTTATATAGCGCCTTTCACGACCTTAGGACATCCCAAAATGCTTTACAACCAATGAAGGGCAGTTACTGTTGTAATGTAGGGTAAGGAATTTGCCAGGAATAATTTTGATTGCTTTGGTTCAAAACAAAGGATGGACATGTGCCTTCTTCGATGGATTTAGTATCCATCTTGTGTTTATTTGGAATAGTGATAATCTGGAGACTAAAATGGCTAATTATTGTATATTTCCATTATGGAAATATATTGGAGAACATATAAATTGCAACTTTCTCTGTGCAGAATTATAAACAGATAAGTGCCTCACAGAGTATCTACAATATTTTAAATACACTGCTCACTTCAGTCTGTTTCCTTTCAGTTTAATTCAGGTCACTAACAGCCTATTGCCTGCTAAAGAGTTTGTTCTGGCAGAAGGCTTCTTTTTCATTGTCATTTCCCTACTATTGATTTGGTCATCTTGAATCCATCAGAGTATATGCTCATTTAATTGCAAATCAGAATGGCTGAAGTCACCTTGGCTCTGCTGTAACCCTCACCAATCTTATTTTTCGTCTCTGTCTAGCCATGATAAGCCCCATAAATAAAGCTTTTCTTTTACTTTTACAACGACATATAACTTTCCAGGAGGTCCAATATGTATATATCTATCTATAAAGAATATACACACATTTGTTAATATAGCAGTTTTGAGGGATATAACATCAAAATGTTATCTTGAGAGCTATTTCTTTTCTGTTTTTTGTTAATTTTGGTTCACCCATGTTAGGGAAGTTAGAGTTGAGAAATGGATTGCTTTCACATTTCATGAATCTCCCCATTTTCAGCATGAAGCACTTCCAAGTTAGATGTAACACAGCCAGCTGCAGAGTAAATTATCCTTTACTGTGTCCCAACCATATGCCTTAGCCCAAGGTTTTGCATCCCCTACTGCACCAGTGTGAATTTTTTCATATCGCACAATAGTCATCCTGTGTTTGAGTAATGCAGCCAATTCAGTGTAAGATTAGAGACAAGTTTGTTCTTTGGTCCCATGCCCACTGACAACTGTGCGAAGTCGCATAACACCAGGTTATAGTCCAACAGTTTTATTTGAAATTACGAGCTTTCGGAACGCTGCTCCTTCGTCAGGTACAGTGAGGGAATACTGACAACTGGATTGAGATTGACAAAACTTATTTTACTTGGAATACTTACAGCCAGCCAAGAGAAGGAGAGGTAAGATTGTCAGCTCCATAAAATTTTACAGTAAAGATGCAGGCCAATCGGCCCATCAGGTCTGCCTGGGTTTTTCCTGCACATAAACCACCAAATCTAATTCTACTCTCCCGTTCACTTCCTATAGAGTTTAATATTACTCTTTTCAAACCACTTATCTAATTCCCTTTTAAAATAATTCATGGATTCTGCTTTAACAGCAATTTGCAGCAAAGCATCCAAATTCTGATCACCCTCTGTAAGAGATTATTTTCTAATGTCCCTTTCGGTTCTTCTTTGTGATTATTTAAAATGTGTGCACTTCAATTGCTGTTTTGATAATCTTTAGAAACACTCTATCACTAGTTACCTTATCATAGCACTTCATAATCTTGAAGCCATAACTTCTCTAGTCTCTCTTCATAATAGTGACTCCTCCTCTCTGCTATAACGGATGCCCAAAGCTGTACATGTTCCTCCCAAATGCAACCTAACTAAGGTCTTGTGGAAGTAAACATTAGCTCATTGCTTTCGCATCCTCTGCCTCCAGATACAAAACCATCTGTTTGTCTTTTTATGACCTTACCTACTGGTGCTGCTACCATTAATGAACTGTGCATCTCACATCAAGGTTCTCTGCTCCTCTATTCCATCTAAAATCATGTGGAGAGCAGCTGGGCACTAGCAAGGTGGTTGAGCATATGGCTCCTCCGCTTGTCAACGCCAGAGGTGTAAAAACAAATAGGTGGTTGAATGGGAGACTGCTGGGATGCTTCAGGTGCTGCGCTATGAGTACTGACCTGGGTGAGAGAGCAGTAATGAAGGAGGTGATGAGCTTCTAAGTCCCTGTTTTGTTTCTCGAGATATAGGAGCCTATTTTTCTTTCTCTGTGCACACCTCCTAAACAGTGGGGTGTTACTGTGCCTGCTTTACTGCTCACCTTCCAAGTCCTGCAGGAGAGATTTATTTCAAAAATCTGTGCCTGATTCCAGAACTATTCATGAGGTTATTGCCTGGATTTCAACGACACTGGAAGTCCCTGAGTTTTTGATTTTGATTCACAGTAGAAAATAGTCACTGATGAGTTATTTATATAAGCAGAATTGAGTGATTGAGAACAGGTTAAGAAAGAGATTGGAAATGTTTCCATCTGTTACACCTTATGGGTCTAACTTTACATTTAGCATGGAAGGAGCCAGAGCATTTCGTATCGCAGCAGCGCTGCAATTTAAAAATCAGTCTCTCAGCAAGAATGGACTTGTTAGGACAATAGCCCTCGGATGTGCCTGCAAATTTATTAAATGAAAAAATAAATGAAAGTGTGTGTGGAGATGAATGGCCGTGGGATTCATCTATTATTCCGCTGGCACTCAGGAGTGAAGTGATGGCTCTGGTGTACTGACGCACCAGAGACAACATTGAACTATGCATAAATTACTTAAGCTATGCTTTGTTGTGATTCATCCGAGAGGAAGATGAAATATTATTAAAGATGACCACAAAGTGCAAAACAATGTTTGACTCACACCCAATGCTATTCCCTTATACAACTTTAGAGCAAAATCAGCCTGTAATACACATGGTGCTATTTCCTGCTTATGTTGTTTCCAGAAGGCTACTGCCTACTGCTGGCAATTAGGTTTCTCATATAGAAAATGTCCATACTATAAGGAAAGTCATTTTTCAATTTTTTCTTTAGATGCATTGAGTTTACAAAAATTACTCTGTTGTCCACTTAAGGTTTATCAATTAAAAAGTCAAGACCATGGAACATAATTTCCTTTTGGTGGATATTCCAAGTCTCACAATATTTTTCCAATAAGAATAATGTAGAAATTTCCATAAAATTTGAAACAGAAGTTTTTTTGCACGTTGAAATAAATCCTGCTGATTTGACCCTCGGTGCCTGCGCCTCGATCTGGCTGTACAATACCAAGTGCACTTCTTCCCAACAACCTTTTGGCTACTGCTACCCATCCTCCTTTGATAATTTCTGGTGTGTTTGTCCCTTAGTTCTACAAGCTGTGACCATTCAGGACTTGTCTTCCTTCTCTCATTTCTTTCTCTTTTATGCCTCTTTTTTTGACCCCACTTTTGTGCCTGTCCATGTACAATGTTGTAGCATACTGAACTGTTGTGTCAGAAGCTGCAAATACACTTCCATTTTTCCCAGGCGGACTTCAATTTCTGTTTATAGCTGTGTCACCCTTTTCTTTATCTTTGGCTCTTGTGCTTCTCCCTGTCTCTGGTTACTTTTCAATCTTATTAGCTTCATTGTTAGCTTCCAACAGATATGCTCAGTCTTTTTGGTTAGATTCCATTTTTCTTTGGGGCTTTACCTTTAGCCATTGATGGCCAGTTGTCACATTTTAGGATTTTGGGGGATAATTTTCTGTAGAAAGGATTTGGAATGGTTGTATTTAAATGCTTCATTTTTGCCTTGTCTCACTGGAGTATAAACAATCTGCCTGTTGATAGACTGGAGATGCCTATATGAGAGTATGTGTGAAAGACTGGGGTAAAAATGAAAAAATGCATCTGGACCCGTTTTCCAGCCTAGACACAGTGGCAAGAGACCCAAGGATTAATAGAACTTGGTCCTTGGGCCTCATCTGCATACTTGGTGTGAGCTGGCGGCACTGGTTGTGCCTCCACAGGCATCTCACCTCACAGGAGAAACCAATTTCACGCTGCCTGCCTCGCCAGCAGTGGCCCTCAGGTAAGTCCGAGAGGAGGGTATGGGCGGCGGTGGGGGGGGCGACCGATCCCGACTCCTGTATAGTCAGGGAAACACTCTCACTCCTCCTGGCTCCCTTGGCAGCTTACTAAAAAAAACGTAAAAACATGCCTTTGATGACCGCAGGGGCCGGGCCGGGCCACTAAAGAATCCTGAGTGGGGCAGGCCTGACATCAGCCCCTCTCATGTGGTAACCAATTTGTGAAAGGGGTTCCTGCAACAGGTGTTAGGCTCCTAATTTACATATTCAAGGGATGTCTAAAAAATGGGCCCCACAAATTTAGCAGTAGAACCAATGCCTGCGCAGATTGGGCACAGACTGTCCGGCTGCTAAACTGATATGCTCTGTGCCCATTTTAGGCCGGAAAAGAACCCTGTGGGGCACCACTACCCACTAATTGCCCTCAACTCCTACTCCGTTCCATCCCTTTTTACCACTTTTTTTTAATCCAGTTTGCTGCCCCTCTCCTAATTCCATGCCCTTTAATTATCTCCATTAGTCATCTGTGTTGTACCTTGCCAACCACTTTCTGAAAATTCATGGACACCACACCCACTGCCTTCCCCCTTCCACCATATCTGTCGCCCTCTCAAAGAACTCTATCGGGTTGGTCGTGCATGATCTTCCGTTCTAAAATCCATATTGGCTGTTTCTAATTTTTTTTTCTTCCCCTCGAGATTATGTAATTTTATCTTTAATTAAAGATTGAAAAATTTTCCCCAGCACAGATGTTGAACTAACTGCCATGTAATTATCTGGTTTAGCTCTGTCTCCCTTTTTGAAAATTATGAATCAAACAAAAGTATTACAAAAAATATATATAAATAAAAGGATTTTAAAATTAATGATATTTTGTAACCATTTAGATTAAAACAATATTGACAGGCTCCTGATGGTAGTTTTTATTATTTTATGTGAAATATGCCTAGAGGCGCTGCAGTTATTCAAAGATGGTGAAAGAGTTAAGTATGATTATTGCATTGCAGCAAAAAAGGTGGTGATGGGCCTAGTGTGCGACATTGCTCTGTGTAATTTTAACTGTCCTTGCAAGACCCTGGTCTAGTCCTTTATCAACCAGAAACCTCATTCATCAGGTAAGTGGCAGCACAGAATCCCATCACTGTTAAAATTCTTCTCATGTTTGCGGAAAATACAGCTGTTATTACAAAGTTTCAGGTCAAATATATTTAATAAAGATTATTCAACAAAGTGCATAAGTAAATGATGACACCCGAGTGCATGCTGGACCCCAGGGAAGAAATTAAATCTTCTGATTTTGATGAGGCATTTTCTTTTGGAACAGGCAATCCAATTGCAGTATTTCAGTGATAACGAGGTCTTCCTGAGCTGCAGAAACCGAGGGTGTAGCCTGTAATGTGATGAAAATAAAAGCTTTCAGTGTAATTTCCTGTTTATTTAATGAAAAATAAGGAAAAAGGAGAAGCAGCCCAACAGTATGAAATCAATAGCAAGCATTACTTACAGTTATTTGATTGATTTTAAAGTATTCACTGGAGCAGCTAATGCATCGTCTGAGGTTTGACAAGATCTGCCGAGGTAGCAGCTCCTGCTGGAAAGGTCAAGAGATGAGATGCAGCTCCATTGCTTGCAGATGGCTGAGGCTGTCAATGTTTTGAAATAATCCATACACAGCCTGTGAAGGAAAGTTCTTCTGTCTTTAGCACAAGAAACAGGCAGCATTTGGTACTACTAATGCAGTTTTCTTAACCAATAAAGACCAAATTATTCTTTTGAATTACTGTGCACGGTGTTAATATTAATGCCAGTTGAAACTTTATGGTACTTTTGAGTCTATCGTGCATGCCAAGTCTGTCATCTACCTCAAGATGATCATGCCGTTGGTCAATTTTCTTTGGTTAAATATATAAGTCTCTGTTCTTCCGATTTCTGGTTGGCTACTTTCTACTTTCACCAATCATATTTAAATTCTTTCTCCCTAAACACATTCTCCCCTACAAAATGTATTGGCCCAGATTTTGCTGTCAAAGTAACAGCGAGTTTAATGACGCATGCCATTATTCATGTGTAAATTGTCCAGCAACTTGGAAGGGATACTCCGTGAATTGCAAATCGCCACAAGTCGCTGGCCAATTTGTGACTCTCCGCCGTTAGCCTCGCAAAAACGGCAGCTCACCCTCAATGTCCCCGTGAGTTTCATGCAGTTGCATGAATTACCAATTAATTGCGCATTAGAAAGTTAGGGCTGCAACTTAACAATGTAAATACCTTTTTAATGAGGACATTTATATTCCTGCAAGTTGCTCTGTGGTGTCTCATTTTACAGGTAGTAAACTGTTCTTGGAGATTTTTAATATTTAAAGTTTTTAATTTTAAAATGTTTTTCTTACTTTTCCTTTCTGTCTCTGTCTCTGAATCCAATCTTTTGTCCCTCTCTTTGGCCGAAATTTTGCTGGCGCTCAGTGGATGGGATCGGTGGTGGGTCAGCTGTCAAGTTTAAAATGATTGACAGCGGATCAGGAACCCGCTGTCAAAACACACACACCTGCATTTCCCGATGTCGGGTCTGTCAGCGCTGAGCAGGCCCGACAGGCAGGGGGACCCAATTCAAATCATTGGTGGCTTGTTTACAGCCACTTAAAACAGCTTTTCTCCCCCCAGTTTTTTAACTTTCACAGGTCACCCACTGGTTTCCCGCTCTGCCTAGATCTCGTCTGTGAAGCTGAGGCGGGAGGTCACTCACCATTGAATCAGCTGATGAGTTGACAACTTCAAATGTCAAGTCAAAGCTCCCAGCTGATTGGGAAATGTTCCCTTAACCACTAGCTTCTCTACATTGCATTTCCACTACAGATTCAGAATGCTGCAAGTCTTTACACAAGCCTCCATCCAGTCTGACCTCATTACCTCTCCCACCATTGACAGATCACTTCTGCCATCTCTACTTCACCTGCCATCTATTCCATCAGCATGGGTGCACTTTATACTCTCTCACCTTGGTCCTCAGAATCTGACCACAATCAGCCCCAACAGCAGCATCACTAGGCACACCAGCAGCACCAACAACCACACCAATACTCTCCGCAATCAACTGATACTGCACAGGACAGAGGGCATCAGCACCTGACCACATTGCTGCCCGGGACACCAGGGATGGCCTCACCATGGTCAGATTTACTTCACTTGACACTGCACACTCTGGTTGCCACATGATGCACCAGGTTGGCACCACTCCACACCAACAACATAAAGCATCCCTACAAGGCCCAAACCATTCCTTTCACACTCATCAGCATTGCGGGGGGTACCGTTATGTCTCACCATTCACTGCAACTCACTAAACCACTTCCAAAGGTGCACACAAATCTGTCCAAAAATGCAAAGTGTTGAAAATAAAGATTTCAATGTTCGACACCACATTAACAGAAACTTCACGTGAACATTGCATAAAACATCCAAGTGCCTACCCTTGTGTGTTGCTAGTTGGTATGCTTGCAGTAGGATGAGGGTGAGTGTGAGGGGTGGCTAGTGAGATGGGGAAGTAATAAGATAAATAGAGAGGGATGGGTGGAGGTGCAAGGTAAGTTGGTGTGAGTAAGGATGTGCAGGAGTAGGGTAGGGAAGGCAGAGTGATGGGGATGTGATGAGTGGCACAGCAGGATGAGGTTGAGTGTGGCTTTGCAGTAACTTTTTGTGATCTACTGAGATCATTGAAAGGTTTGTGCCACTGCAGCCTGGTCCTCCTGATGACATCCCTGCTTGTGCCCTCCTGTGCAATGTGCAACCAGGGAGGTTGGTCTCCTGGGGAGGTGTCTTACGCCCATGGGAAGGGAAGAGAACCTCCCTGCATCATGTGACTCCCTCCATAAGCATATGGAGGGAGTCATGGGAGAGCCTGGGTGCAGCTGTGCACCTCTGTGCAGTGCTTGTCAGTGTTTGCAGCACCTCAATGCTGTAGAACACTGACACCACAAATGTCAAAGTAAATTTGCGCATGGTCCCTTTAAGGAAACCGGCTGATGACGCGTCATCAAATGACGTCATCAGACCCGCTTCCTTCAATTGGCCAGGAAACCCGCTGGGCGGGCTTAACAAGCCCAATCAGGGGAAAGTCATGTCGGAGGCCGGAATTAAGACAGGAGTGGGGCCGGGACCCGCCGCCGATGTCACTCGCCACGAACCCGTTGAGGTAGGGAAATTCGTAGCCTTTATTTCTCTTTCTGAACCTGATTTGACTCTACTTCACCCACCTTCTCAGTCATTCCTCTGTTTCTTTCTCACTCCTTTAATCTTACTAGTTACACTTACACTGTTGGTCTCATCGTTCACCAAGGTCCCAGATGCCCCGTTGCCTTCATCGTGCTGTTATCAGCTTGCACATCCAGCAACTTATAGGGCAAAACATTTTCAAGCTGAAGGTTGAGGGAAAAAGTCTAACTAACGGGGTATGCCGTGAAATGCCAAGCTCCAGCAAATTCTGGGCCATTATCTCCACTTCCATTGAAATACACTCACTATGACGGCTCCTCCCCACTATATCTTCCTCTTCTCTGCCATGTCTAGTGGCTCATGAGGCAGCCATTTCTTTTGCTGCTTTACAGCCAGCAGATCGTGCTCTGGGTTGCTCTGCTACAAAGTCCCTTTTCATGTTGACAGATCATTAGCCCAACTCACCACTTCCTACCAGGAACACCAGCCAGCTATGGTGGCGGGGCAGGCAGGGGGCACTCCACTGCTGTAGAATGCGAGCACCCCGCTGGATTTCAACTCAGTATTCAGAGGTCGGAACTCTTGTCTCCATTCGCCAGGCTGTTTGGAGTGGGGCTCAAACTCATAACCTTATGAATCAATACGGAATAGTCCTATTTAAATGAGGGAAATGTGCCATCATGGATGTCTATGAGCCCTACTAAGCTCGTAGGGAGGGGGCGAGGTAAGGCTCGATTTCACAGAGCAATTATTTGCGTTGCAAAAATTTAGCTAAAGAAGCCAGCAGCATAATTTTTAATGAATTCTGAAGATTGTTATGGAGCCCTATGGACCTGCCCAGTTGCACTGGAAATATTGCCCAAAGATAATTCAAATAGCCTGACTCTGGGATTTCCAACAAAATTAAAGACATCGCCAGTGAGCAGGATTATGTTCTTTTCTGCTCTACAACTGCCCCCTCAAAGGCTTCCCCAGGAATTTCAGGGTCATAATTGATGTAAAAAATTAGACAATTCTTAAGAAACTTTCAGATCTCAGACTGGCTGAGAACTTAAAAAAGGGAAGTGTATGGAGCCAGGAGAGAGGGAGAAGTGGCCACCACTTGGCCCTATCATTCCATAAGAAGCTTCATTGAACCTTCTGCAATGCCCCAGGGTCGACCTGAGGTCAATGGCAGTAGCAGTGGAAGCTGGGAAATTGGGTTGGTTTCCGGATTCAGCTTCACCACCGCCATTGATGTGTGGCAGGTCCAGGGTACAGATGTCTACCACAATGAGGGAAGAGGATGATCTGCCAGTAAGTTTTTAGGATGGGGACTGTCATTGGGCCTCTCAACTCTCTGAATTTCTTCCATTGGCTGCCCCGGTATGCCCAAAATGGGTGTTCAAACCGAGGAAAATCCAGCACTGTGCATGCACAAACTTGTATTTTTGATTATTCCGTGCACCTTTCACTCTTCCATGTGAAGACTTTCTTTCTGCTGTCAATTGCAAGTTTATTTGTCACTAATTTTTATTTATAAACTGTAGTGCTATTGTGCCTTCATTTAAACCATATTCTAGATTTACCTAATGCAATCCATTAGGAAGGAAATTTTTGGATGGTAATGAGGAATAAAACAGAATGGCATTAAACCTATCAGAAAATCAGGATATTAGATGAAACCATCTGTGCTTTCTTCCTCTTTTCTGTGTTATGCCCAAAAAGAATGAAATTGATGTCTTTTTAAAAAAATCTACTGTTGGTTGTTAAGACTTTGTTAATGAGATTCCAGAGAAAGTTTCCCATTGGGGAAATTAAAACGACAAGGTAAGAATTAAATCATCCACTGAGCTGGAGCTAATTGGATGACGGAACAGCTAAACTCTTTGACCGACTCTCAGTTCAACATGGATTTTGCTGTAATTGTTACATCAACAAGTTCTGTGTTGCAATTGGTGGGAGAAGTGTGACTGAGAACATTAGAACAGACCAAGTTGTAAGTGATGTAGTATACTGTATATGGTCAGAAGCAACCACAACAATATGTGGTAATGGCTGATTATGGACTCATAAAACCATTTCCAGTATAGAAACCATGCACTTTGTTGATAAGCAGCTCAGCTTACACATGTGATATGAAGTAATTTATGCATTTGTTCATTGTATACATCCAAAATATTCAGAAAGATCATAGCCTGGACTTTACGGTCAGCGGTGAACGAACAATGATCCCCGTTCATTATGCTTACAGCTACTTGGAGTCTTATTGTGGACTTTTATGTGGCAACTTAGAGTAATTAGAGATCATTTCAGAGCAACGCCCTCTACAGGGGATCTGGGACCTGTGTGAGCAAGTCAAGCAACAGTGTACCTCTTCAACCAATCAGATTGAAGAATTCTTACTGAGACACAATGGGGGTTAAATTGGTAGCCCCTGAAAACAGGTGCGGGGATCTGCTCATTCTCATGATTTCTGCATACAGCCAGCATTAACCGCATGTTAATTGGCTGCACGCATAAGAGGGGGCCCAAAATTGTTACTTGCTAGCACTACCTAAAGCTAGCCTGCACCTCTTAAAAGGAAGGTGCATTGTGGCTGCTGGAGTTGCTGAAATCATTTGTCATAGTGCTGTGCAACAAGGAACAATGGCTGACCATGTCCTCCAACGGATTACTAGGATTGCTGAAGCGCCGCCCCGGGGGAGTGGCAGTGACTCCATGGATGAGAGCGTTTGTGATCCCACCCCTGCCACTCAGCCAGTGCCCTTGCTGTTGCCTGTCAGCCAGCCAACCCAGACTGCTGCCACACATGCTGAGATGGTATGCCTGAAGCCAGGCCTTCTAGTGCCAAAGTTGCTCGAGGTCATCCAAGGCCATCTGCAGTCTCCTCCATTGAAACTCAGCAGCCTCCCACCAGCCATGTTGCAGCCACTGGGGTAGCAATTTGTAGGAGAACTAGAACAGGCAAAGGCACAAGGAAGACAGGCACTAAGGGAATACACAAGGGTGATTAGTTTAAGTTTGTATGGAATATGGCATGATTTAATTTATAAATTTGGCTTGCAATATTTATTTTGGCTTTAATTTTTGCATTGTGGTCAAGAGGACGATGTGATGGTCAGTGACAGAGGGAAGGTAAGGAGTGTGGGACTGTTGATGAATGGGGAGTTGGGGTTGGGAATTGGCGAGCAGCCTCCCTTCCTCCTCCTCCTCACTTCCTCTTCCTTCTCGTGCTCCTGGCCCTCAGCTAATTGCCAGATAGGTGCTGACAAGGGCTGTTCCTTCATGATATCAAGGTTGAGCAGCATGTAGCATGCCACCACAAATCTTGAGACCTGTTCAGTTGAGTACTGCAGGGCTCCTAGACAGCGGTCTAGGCAGCGGAATCATTGCTTCAGCATGCCAGTGGTCTGCTCTATCACATTTCTTGTGACAGCATGGCTCTCATTGTGTGCAGCCCGCACACTTGCGCGGGGGTTGCGAACCGGATTCATGAGCCATGTCATCAGTGGATAAAACTTGTTGCCCAGTAGCCACTCTTTGCTTTGCCGTGGTGGCTGAAATACAGCTGTCACAGTAGACTGCCGCAGAATGAAGGCATCATGACTACTGCCAGGATACCGGGCATTGACCTGCTTGATGCACTGCCTATGGTCACACAGCAGCTACACGTTGAGGGAGTGGAATCCCTTTTAGTTCCGGTACATGTCAGAGTTGACATACGGTACCCGCAAAGCAATGTCCATTCAGTCAATGGCATCTTGCATCATGGGGAAGCCTGCAAACCTTGCAAACCCTCGTGCTCACTCTGTCTGCTTCTCTCTGGCAAGAGGAAATGAAATAAAGTTATTTCTCTTTGAATAGCGAGCCCTAGTGACCTCCGTTATGCAATAGTGGACGGCAAACCGTGAGATGTTGCAAATATCTCCAGCACCAGCTTGGAAGGAGCCAGACGCATAAACGTTCAATGCCACGGTCACCTTCACAGCCACTGGCAATGCGGTCCTTGCCCTGCTCTGAGGTTGCAGTTGTGGCTGCAGCAGTTGGCAGATTTAAGTGACGACCTCCTTAGTGAAACACAGACATCTCAAACATTGGTCATCGCTGAGGTTCAGGTGGGAGAGTTGCTCCCTGAACATCCTGGGTGGATATAGCCTCCTGCTGAGAGTCCTTTTCCCACCTCCTTCTCTCTCTTCTAGCAGTTTGTCCTGCTCTGCATGGTCTCTGCTTATTCTCCCAGACATGCTCAATTCCAAGAGGTAGGCCTACTGGTGCACCCATGTCTGTGAGCAATTGATTTGTGCAGAAGCCTTGAAGTCAGCAAAAAGACCTTCAGCACCTGCCACACCACTCCCTGTAGGCTTTTGAAACTTGAAACAACCATGGAAAGCACCAAAAACATGTAGAATTGTAGCAACAGCCTGAAGAAATCAACCAGCAACTAACCTGTAAGTAGTAGATGAACCCTTTAAATAGCGCTGGTTGGGGGTCCTTCATGCTGCATAACACGTGTTCTGCTGTGCGAGGTTAAGAGAGGGCGTCGGCTGGAGCTTGGAGCTCCAAAATAGCAGCGCTGGTGCCAAATCAGCATTGAATGCTGATTGACGTCAGGGTCTGCCTGCTCTGTATACTGCGGACGTTAATTGTGCGCGTGCTAACCCCTTTACCAAGATGGCGTCCAGCGCACTTCATGTCAGAGGTGTGCACAAATGCCACAGACACCATTTTGGAACCATAAGGGCCCAAAAGATGGGTGCTACTGAGCCCAATTTCTCGCCTGCAGAGTCCAAACCAGGAAGTGTCAGTTCAAATATTTAATTCAATGTAAAATCATGTACAGAAACGGAAATAAAGTGAGGGAAAGACAGTTGGAATTAAAAGAGAGATATAAAAGAGACGGAAAGAAAAAGTTAAATTTTTTTTTAATTTTTTAGATCTCCAGCAATACTTAAAATCTGAAGGAATGAGACTCCACACTTGTAAGAATAAATTTTCAGTGCCAGAGAGGTTGTTTGGTAATAATTAAGACTTATTGCATCGTTAAAACTTTACTTACACTTGAATGGACGAGCCCTAACTTTTTATGGTGTGTTTAATGGGTATCTCGTGGGTAAGTACCACAACATCACGCCATTCATGTGTTTTATGCCGAATCTCTCGGCGAGGTACCGGTGCAGCTAAACCTGTGGAGGAGCAGGGCAACTTGGACAGCAACTTCCTGATTTCCACATTTAGCTATGTGCGGACGCTGCAAGTTGCTGTCTGATTTACTCCATATTATCGGTGAGCGCTGATCGCCTCACGGTTATTCCTACCGCAAAATCCGGGCCATTACTGCTTGACATCAAAGAGTGTGATTTTCTGTGCCTAAAAGAAGTGTTCGTGCAGCCATGCCTAAGGTTCTTGTGTTTCAATGCGACTGTGGAGTTATCTCTGGTTGTAAGGATTCGCAGCATCACCGGACTGACGACTTTTAAAGACAGTAAATAGATATTGTCAGATTTTAAAGCCCCCTTCAATGGAACAAATGAAGTCACCAGATGTAAAATTATCAAAATTAAATGAGAAACAGACAGAAGTGGCAAGTACTATACATTTTAATCAAAATTTCAGCATTTCATGTCCGGTCCCACATCTGGTTTGCCATATGTCTTTGCTCTTGCCCAAATTTGTTCAAGTATGCTATATTGAACATGAATAGACTTTTATGTTGGAGACTGAGCAACAGGGAGTGAATTGAATTTTCCTTTCAAATAAACTGCTCCTCCTCCAAAATATCAGCCTTACTTGTTCACCACATATACAATGTGGTAAATGTTCCTCCAGTTAAAATAACTGACCACAGGTTTGGTCATATAATCCAGTATATCTTTAAGTTCCACATTATAGGCTGTGATTTTGCTGTCCTCGGCGGGTTCATGGCGGGTGACGTTGGTGGCGGGTTCCGACCCCGCTGCTGGCTCCAGCCCGCTGTCGAAATGAATTTCCCTTGATTGGGCTTGTTAAGCCCACCCAGCACGTTTCCCGGCCAATTAGAGGAAGTGGGCCTGGCGACATCATTTCATGACGCGTTGTCAGCCGGTTTCTTTAAAGGGACCATGGCCAAATTTATTTTGACATTTGCGCTGTCGGTGTTCTACAGCATTGAGGTGCTGCAAACACTGATAATCACTGCACAAAGGCACAGGGCTGCACCCAGGTTCTTCCATGACTCCCTCCATATGCTTATGCAGGGAGTCACAGCACGCAGGGAGGGCCTCTTCCATTCCCATGGGCGGAAGAGACCTTCCCAGGAGATCAACACAGCCTGGTTGCACATTGCAGAGGAGAGGGCACAAGCAGGGATGTGGTCAGGAGAACCTGAGTGCAGTGCCACAAACCTCTCAGTAGATCACAAAACATTAGTACAAAGCCACACTCAACCTCATCCTGCTGTGCCTCTCATCACATCCCCATCACTCTGCCTTCCCTACCCTACTCCTGCACATCCTTACTCACACCAACTTACCTTGCACCTCCACCCATCCCTCTCTCTCTCTCTAGCTATATTATCACATCCCCATCTCACTAGCCACCCCTCACACTCACCGTCATCCTAGTACAATCATACCAACTAACAACACACAAGGGTAGGTAGGCACTTGGGTGCTTTATGCAATGTTCATGTGAAGTTTCTGTTAATGTAGTGTCAAACATTGAAACTTTTATTTTCAACACTTTGCGTTCTTGGACAGAATTGTGTGCACCTTTGGAAGTGGCTTAGTGAGTTGCAGTGAATGGTGAGACCCCCCGCAATGGTGATGAGTGTGAAAGGAATGGCTTGGGCATTGTAGGGATGCTTTATGGTGTTGGTGTGGGGTGGTGCCAACCTGGCGCATCCTGTGGCAGCCAGGGTGTACAGTATCAAGTGAAGTAAATCTGGCCATGGTGAGGCCATCCCTGGCCTCCCGGGCAGCAATGTGGTTGGGTGCTGATGCCCTGTGTCCTGTGCAGCATTAGTTGATTGCGGAGAAGGTTGGTGTTGTTGTTGGTGCTGCTGGTGTGCCTGGTGCTGCTGGTGTTGGGGATGATCATGTTGGGATTCTGAGGGCCAAGGTGAGAGAGTATAAAGTGCACCCATGCTTATGGAATAGATGGCAGCTGAAGTATGAGAAGAATGAGAGGGCATCTGATTGAAACGTATAAAATTCTGACAGGGCTAGACAGACTGGATGCAGGGAGGATGTTTCCCCTGGCTGGGGGGCCTAGAACGAGGGGTCACAGTCTCAGGATACGGGGTAGGACATTTAGGACTGAGATGAGGAGAAATTTCTTCACTCAGAGGGTGGTGAACCTGTGGAATTCTCTACTCCAGAAGGCTGTGGAGGCCAAGTCATTGAATATATTTAAGAAGGAGATAGATAGATTTCTAGATGCAAAATGTGTCAAGGGGTATGGGGAGAGAGCGGGGATATGGTATTGAGATAGAGGATCAGCCATGATCATATTGAATGGCGGAGCAGGCTCGAAGGGCCGAATGGCCTACTCCTGCTCCTATTTTTCTATGTTCTATGTTTCTAAGTAGAGATGATAAAAGCGATCTGTCAATGGTGAGAAAGGTAATGAGGTCAGATTGGATGGAGACTTGTGTAAAAACTTACAGCATGGTGAATCTGTTGTGGAAATGCAGTGAGGAAGAGCTTGTGGCTGAGGGAAGATATCTCTGTAAGGTGGGAGCTGTTACTTTACATTTGAAGCTCTCAACTCAGCAGCTGATTCCATGGCCACTGACCTCACACCTTGGCTTCACAGACGTGGTCTAGCAACAGCGTGAAACCCGTGGGCAAGCTGTCAAATTCAAAAGGTCAGTTTAAAACCATTGTTAAGTGGCTGTAAATAAGCCACTAATCATTGAAATTGGCTCCCCCATCTGCTCAGCGCTGGCAGACCCGACATTGGGAAATGCAAGTGTGCGTGATTTGACAGTGGGGTCCCGACCCGCTGTCAATCAATTCACATTTAACTGCTGACCTGCCACCGATCCCGCCCGCTGAGCACCGGCAACATTCCGGCGCTTGAATTAGTTACACCCTTTCTCCTACATCAGAATGCTCTGCTTTTATTCTTAAATAGCATCAGAAAGTTTCTACATCAAACAAACAGATTATTGGACCACACTGCAATGATTAAAAGATATTGAAAGAGAAATGAACTTTCTTTCACCAACAACACCTAGTTCTTAATTAATTTAAAGCAGAAAACCAAGGTTGAGGTATAAATGATCAAAAGTTTTTGCAGTTGAGAAGACCATCTGACCCCCTCAATCGGGTTGTTGCTCAGTAAATTACTTGGAGCTCCATACTGTCCTATATATATGTACTATATATTTAATTTTTTTCTGTAATCATATTTTCAGTTAAGACTGGACTAAATATCCCTCGGTGAAGCATTATGACATTCAGCGGGTACGGCAGCATAGTGGTTATGTTAATCTGGACTAGGAATCCAGAGGCCCGGACTAATGATCTGGAGTTCAAATCCCACCACGGCAGCTGGGGAATTTAAATTCAGTTAATTAAATAAATCTGGAATAAAAAGCTAGTATCAGTAATGAAACTACCAGATTGTCCTAAAAACCCATCTGGTTCACTAATGTTCTTTAGGGAAGGAAATCTGCCGTCCTTACCTGGTCTGGCCTATATGTGACTCCAGACCCACAGCAATGACCCTTAACTGCCCTCCGTGGTTCAAGAAGGCTGCTCACCACCACCTTCTCAGGGGCAATTAGGGATGGGCAATAAATGTCGGCCTTGCCAGCGGTGCCCACATCCCATGAATGTAAAAAATTTCAGTTCTCTTGTCTGTCTTCAGCTGACAAATATGTGGGAATATTCATTTAGATCTTTTAGGCAGTATTCCTGTGTTGCCAATTGTTTAGAAGTCTTGCAGTATTCTGCTGTATAAGCATAGTTGCGCTCACATGCATACACAGAAAGACCGTAGTAATCTGCTGTGGAATCTTCAGTCTTCCCTTAAATAACTTTTTTTCCTTGCAACAGACTGATGTGCAGAAATGTCATCAACACAGGGTGGCTTTTTAGAGGCCTTGAAGTTTTCTGTTCTGAGTTCAATGATTGAAATCATGACTTCCTAAGGACTCGTCAAAAATGTTCAGTACAGTGGAAGAAACTAGTTCAGTGCCCCTTGCGTTGAAGTAATGCGTCACCGGACAATGAAGATATGTTTTATTTAAAGGAAAGTCTAATTACGTTGAGTAACTTTTTTCTAAGTGAACTTAATTGTAACCTTGTGATGTCTGTTATTTTTCTGGTTAAGAATTCCGTATACCTTGCAACTAAGCTTCTGCCACGAGTGATGAACGAGCCTGCATTTCAGTATGAAACTCATGCATTTCAGTGTCAGATTGCAATCACCTTCCTGAGTATCAACTCTCACCTCCACTATGTTGGTAAAGCCCTGCTTTGTGGATTTCATTTGTTTTCTCAATTGTGGAGGTGATTCTTTGCCAGCATTGATGGGGCTAGTGGCAGCTCCGTAATAAACTAGAGAGCCTGTTGTTTTAATAGAGGGCTTTTACTGGTACGAGGAATGATCATAAAGCCTACTCTCCATTGGCAGCATTCACACTCAGAGCGAGATGAGCTGTGAAAGCAGAAATTGGAATAAAAAGGATCTTGAAGAAAAAGAGTAAAATGACAGAAAAGCAGAGAGGGAAAGAGAAAGAAGATGAGGAAGCAGAAATCAAAAAGAAATGGGGAAAATAGAGAACAAAATATATTAATGCCATGTTTATGTTGCATTGAGTTTTCACACAAGTAGGTGGAGCCATGCTTTCACTGCCTGCTCACACAGTTATGAAGTTGGAGGCAGCAGAGTTCCATGCATGCGATATTTAACAATAGCAACTTGCATTGATATATTGCCTTTAGCGTGAAAAAATGTTCCAAAGCACTTCACAAAAGCATAATCGGACAAGAGTCAATGCCAAGCCAAAGAAGGAAACATTAGGAAGGGTGACCAAAAGTTTGGTCGAAGATGTTGGTTTTAAGGAGGCCTTAAAGGAGGAGAGGGATGGGGAGAGGTTTCAAGAGGAATTCCAGAGCTTAGATCCCAGACAGCTGAAGGCACAGCCACAAATCGTGGGATGAAGAGAGTGGGAGATGCACAAGAATCCAGAGTGGGAGGAACACAGAGTTCTCAGATATTTGTAGGACTGGAGGATGTTAAAGAGATAGGGAGGGATGAGGCCATGAATTGATTTAAACAGGACGATGAGAATTTTAAATTTGAGATGTTGGAAGATAAGGAGCCAATGTAGGTCAGTAAGCACAGGGGTGATGGCTAAGTGGAACTTGGAGCGGGATATGACACCGGCATTTTGTCCAGTGCATGAAAGTCCACTGCTCACTGGACTCCTACTGCCATTGTGATTTTTAATGATTGAAAGCAGCTGACAAGATGATCAATTCTTTTTTCCATCATTCAAATATAAATGGTGGCACAGCAGACTATAAATTATTTTTAAGCTTACCTTTTTTGAAGGCTTTGACATCAGATGCTTTCATACCACAGCTAATGACCATCCTTTTCAGCATGAAACCACCTTTTCCAAATGATTTTTTATGGGTGTTTGGCTGGGAGTGCTGCTCCTACCAAGAGATACGCCTCAATCGTTCATGACAACTGAAGAAAATCAATGATGTACAGCAGCTACATTAGCAGTAATAGGACAGTGAACTCACATTAAAGCACAGGTAACCCATCCGTTGCAACTCCATGAATGTTATGAAGTGATGCATTAGTGTTCTTGCTCTTTGATATCCTCTGCTTTGTGTTTGCCCTAATGATGTGACCGAAGCCTCCTTGTATGAGGAACTGGATGCAACAGCACACACAATGTGTCATCACTACCATGATTTTTTTAATACAATGTGTAGGTGAAGTACTCAGTGCATCTGT
The DNA here is from genome assembly GCA_030390025.1 of Squalus acanthias. Classification (NCBI taxonomy): domain Eukaryota; kingdom Metazoa; phylum Chordata; class Chondrichthyes; order Squaliformes; family Squalidae; genus Squalus; species Squalus acanthias. The sequence continues at coordinate 57,958,912 of CM059431.1, read as the reverse complement.
AAGAAGTAACTGTGAATAAGCATTTCACGTGTGGAGGGTTTTACTTTTATTAAATTTGTAGATCTAGTTAGGGTAATGTTTCTATAGCCCAGAATTTGCTGGAGCGCGGCATCTCATGGCATACCCAGTTAGACAGACTTTTTGCTGCAACCTTCAGCTCAAAAATTTGAAGCCCTGTAAGTCGCTGGAAGTGCGAGCTGATTACGGCGTGGCGAGGGCAACAGGTTAACTGGGACCTTGGTGAATAACGGGACAAACAGTGTATCCCCTTAACCAATGAGATTTAAGAATGAAGAAATAAACAGAGGAATGACTGAGAAGGAGGGTGAATTAGAGTGGGCGAATTCAAATTCAAATCAAGTACAGAAAGAGAAATAAAGGCCGCAAATTTCCCAGCGGAGGCGGGATGGTGGCGGGAGAGCTGGTTACTGGGTTAAGTCACGATCCTGGCTGCTGCCGCTCTGACAACGGGATTTTCCCTTGATTGGCCTTGTTAATCCCGCCCTGCGGGCTTCCCGGTCAATTAACAGGAAGCGGGTCTAATGACGTCATTTGATGACGCGTCATCAGCCAGTTTCCTTAAAGGGACCATGGCCACATTGAGTTTGACAGTTGTGCTGTCAGTGTTCTACAGCATTGAGGTGCTGCAGACACTGACAAGCACTGCACAAATGTGGACGCTTGCACCCAAGCTCTCAAATGACTCAAGTCACAGCATGCAGGGTTCTCTTCCCTTCCAAGGGCGGAAGAGACCTCCTCAGGACACCAACGCAGCCTGGTTGCACATTGTACAGGAGAGCAAAAGCAGGGATGTCATCAGGGGTCCCTGGCTGCAGTGGTGCCAACCTTTCAATGATCTCAGTGGATCATGAAATATTACTTCAAAGCCACACTCAAACTCACCCTGCTGTGCCACTCAACACATTCCCATCACTCTGTCTTCCATACCCTTCTCCTGCACATCCTTACGCACACCAACTTACCTTGCACTTCCACCCATCCCTCTCTATCTACATTGGCCCGAAAATTAAACCTAATACGCGAGAGTACGCACTGTGTACTCTCGCGTATTAGATCCCGAATTGCCGGTTTCCTGCATGCACTGCGCATGCGCGGGAAACCGGCACTTCGTGAATTGCAAAGGGGGCGGTTCCTAAGTGAACCGCGTGCGCACTACAGGCTGCGCGCACGCAGTGCACTTAGTTTTTTTTTCAGCTTTGAACGCGCAGGTAAGTGGTGAAGATTTTACACATAAAGAAAGCAGGCGTAGGACCCCCTTTTAACAAGGTGAGTAGTTAATTAAGTGTTATTTTAAATTTTTTTCAACAGGTTTATCTTTTTTAGAGACTTTAAAGAAAGGTAAGTTTATTTTTATAACTTTTAAAAAGATTTAAAAAATTTTCAAAAATTTAATTTTTTGTTTAAAGTGGTTAATTTATTTAACTATACTTATTTTATTAATGTGATGGCTTTTTTTTAAATTTAATTGAGGTTTAGCTGTTCTTTTGGGGGTTTGTAGTATTCATAGCTTTGACAGCCCTTGCTGTTAAAACTATGAATGAAAGATGGTGTGCTGTCATTGGCTCTAACTGAATCACGTGATCCCAGAGCTCGCACGAACTAATTGCACCTCTGGGATATGCAAGCACTGCACGGTTGCAACAGGGAGAGGCTTTGAAACTAAAGTTCGTGTGGGCCCCAAACAAAAAGGTAGGCGCGGAGTGCGATATCGCGGGGAATCCTTACCCCCGCGGGAACCATCGATGTTTAATTTCTGGGCCATTATCACTTCCCCATCTCACGAGCCACCCCTCACACTCACCCTCATCCTCATCCTACTACAAGAATACCACCTAACAGCACACAAGGGTAGGCAATATGGTAATATGTTGTCATACAGTGAAATCTATATTTTCGACACAGCCTCTTATTGAACAGATCTGTGTGCACCTTGAGAAGTGTCTTACTGAGATCCAGTGAATGTTGAGACATAACTTCACCCACCCACCCCCGCCCCCCCACCCCCTGCTACAGTGATGAGTGTGCATGGAATGGCTTGGACATTAAAGGGATGCTTCACGGTGCTGGTGTGGGATGGTGTCAACCTGGTGCATCACGTGGCAGCCAGGGTTTACAGCTTCAAGTGAAGTAAATCTGGCCATGGTGATGCCATTGCTGGCCTCCCAGGCAGCAATGTTGTCAGGTGCTGATGCCCTGTGTCCAGTGCAGCATCAGGTGATGGCGGAGAAGGTTGGTGATGTTGTTGGTGATGTTGGTGTTGGGGCTGATCGTGGAAAGATTCGGAGGACCAAGGTCTGATTTTTTTCAAGGGCACCAATGTGGCTGCAATAGATGGCAGCTGCAAGTGAGATGACAGAAGTGATCTGTCAATGGTGAGAGAGGTTGTTCCAATGAGGTGGCACTGGACATACAGTTGCCTCTAAACACTTGCAAGTTAAAGAAATCTCTATATGTATTACAAATGCAGTAACCAACAGTTTCTGAGCTCTGAAACTGACCATCTGCAACATGCCATCCTTTACACCACTTCTGCATCTGTCAGCTTATCAGAAACATCAGAGCGGACTCAACTCATGCCAGGTTGAACAGTGGGTAACCCATGGGGGAGAACGTAAAATTGGAAATAGTAATAAATTGGCTGTTAACAAGCCATTTAACAAGCTCAATTGTCTCCCCCGCCGCTTGGTGTCGGGTCAGTTCTCCGCTGACAGACCCGACACCTGGGAGACTCGCGTGGAGGCGGGTTGACAGAGGGTTTCCTACCCACTGTCAATATTTGCTATTTTGACAGCAGACCCACCTCCAAACCCACCCTCTGAGTGCCGGCAAATTTGTGGCCAAAGAGTGGGAAAGAAAGATTGGGTTGAGAGAGAGAAAAAGAGAAAAAATATGTAAAATTTGACATTTTAAAAATCTCCAACAACAATTCACTGACTGAAGGAAGGAGACTCCACACTTTTAATTGTTCACTTTCTGGGCCAGAGGGGTTGATTGGAAGTCATTAACAATTACCACATTGTTAAAAGGGTACTTACGTTATTAATCAATCGACTTAACTTTCTGTGGCGAGTTTAATGGGCAATTAATGTGCAAATGCAGCAATTCCATGAAACTCACCTGGAGATTAATGTCGAGATGCCGTTTTTGCGAACCTAATGGCGGAGTGACACTAATCGTCCAGCAACTTGTGGCGATTCACATTTCAAGGGGTATTTCTTCTTCACTATAACTTGATAGCCGATTTGCACGTTAATAATGGTGTGCGTCTCTTAGACGCCGTTATTTTTTCAGCGAATTCTGGGCCCATATGTGCAGATATTTGTTGTCGTCAGGACACTGCAGCTGAATTGAGATTTATGTTTACTTGGAGCTCCTATTACCTTTAATTCTCAGTTTTTGTTATGGAGATCAGACTGTTGCATGTCGATTTGAACTGTTAGCCAGAATTTGTCCTTCCAGAAAACAAGTTGTTTGCTTTATTCTCATTTGTACATAATTGTGGTGTTGACAATAAGCAAGCTTTTTTTTAAGATAAAATATTGTTTCACATGTAAATTAAAAAGGAATGGAAAATAAGAGATGAGTAAGAGAGATTGGAGAGGTCCAAGTCTGAGACAGTATAACATGATGCAGGAAGGTAGAAATGAACAGAGTGCAGGAAGAATAGTCATTGCGAAAGAACAGAATAATATCGAGGAGAAATGGCTTGGTTGAACATCCCTCCATTTTCGCCTCCTTGTATATTTCTGGAGGGGATTACAAGGAGGGGAAGCACTGAGCAGCCTGAGGAGACCGGGGGAGATAAATGCGGGGGAAATTATGAGCTTTAAAATCACGCCAAATTAAAGTGTTCTGCAATTTACAAAAAAAAGTGGCAGGGTGGTGAATCGTATTTTGATTCTTTTTTACAACAGACACACACTGTATTCGATCTTGGTGTTGGATTTTATGTTTGTTTCTTGCTGGAACTTAGTGTATGGGGGGGACAAAGTCAGAGATGGAGGAAGGAAACCTAGAATGGGACATAAAGGACAGGGGGGCAGAGTAAATAATGTAGTGACCCGATTAGCTTTTTAGTGGCAGCATCTGCCATTATACAGGAGTTCTAGCCCTATATCATCATGCATTACAAAGATCTACATTAATCAGAAGATTGATTGACAAATCTATCTGAAAGCAGAGGAGTTCAGTGCAGGAGACAGCAAACACGGATGAAAGGTGAAAATAATAGCTTTTCTTTATACTCTACCAACAGCAGCCATAATCTGCAGTATACACGTTCCTCACAATCTAGGCAACAATACCTGGTGCAGATGGTTGCTGTGTGGGTGTGCAGCTCCTCCTCAGAAGGTACAATATTACCTTTGGTCCACACAAACTGTCTAAAATAGCAAAATTCCTTCTGGGCGCTCAGCACCCTTCTTCTGTATGTCTGCTGCTGATCCTAACAGATGGGCTCTACATCCTGCTACACCATATACTGGATTTCAAACTAACACACCATGATCACTATGCCAGTTATCAAAAGGAGGTTGGAATGTTGTGTCGCTCTATCAGTTGAGCACAGACTCAATTTCCTGCCTCTACATTTATCATACCTGGTGCTGAATCTTTCCAGCCATTTTTGTTGCCTAAATGGCATGACATAAAAATAGAAAGACTTGCAATTATATAATGCCTTTCATGACCACCGGACATTCCAAAGTGCTTTACAACCAGTGAAGTACTTTTTGAAGTGGAGTCACTTTTGTAATGTAGGAAACACGGCAGCCAATTTGCGCACAGCAAGTTCCCACAAACAGCAATGTGATAATGACCAGATAATCTGTTTTCTTTGTGATGTTGATTGAGGGATAAATATTGGCTAGGACACTGGGGATAACTCCCCTGCTCTTCTTCAAAATAGTGCCATAGGATCTTTTACGTCCACCTGAGAGGGCAGACAGGGCCTCGGTTTAACGTCTCATCTGAAAGACGAAAGAAATATAAACTGAAAATATTACCCAAATCAACTTTGTAAAAGCTACCAGCATTTTTATCCTTATATGCAGCCACTTGCATGTAAATGGACACATCCCTTTATAAAAATACCCATCACCTCTTGTAAGCAACATAGAGATATCACAGTTCCATTTCTCTCCCAACTTTCATTATTCATGTATATTTCAAAGTGCAGTTTCTGACAGACCCGTTTCGTCTAATATCCAGAGCCTACACTTTTAAGTCTTCTCTTAAAGATGCTGCCTCATGGTGAGGTAAGGCTCCACAGGTATTGCCAGACTTCCAGCACCTTATCAAACTGGTGGTTCGTATGTGAACATAAATAGTGAGTTTTGGCAAGTTATTTCCTCCACTGCCTCTCCTCCATGGCAGTTCTGTGACAAGATTCCAGTCGTCCTGCCAGCGCTACTTCTCTTGTGCCAGTACAGTCGCCTCTGGGTCCTCCATTACTGCTGAAATCCTCATTCGTACCTTTGTCACCTCCAGATGCAACTTTGACAATACTATCCTTGCTGGCCACCTGAATTGCATCTACATAAATTCCAAATAACTCCAGAACTCCACTGCCCACACAAAATCTTGTTTACCTATCTGCTCTTTTGCCAATCAAGAATGTTTTACTACGTTAAAGGTCCTATTTAAATCTAAGTTGCTGTGCTTAACTTGGTGGACATTACAGTTAAGCCAAGCCCTTTCTCATCAATTATCCCCAGACACGACTCGAACAAATTCCAATGCCCCTATCATTGTCCCAGCGAAGATCACCTAACTCAGCACAAATTGGTGAGCAAAGGTGAGACCTACTGCTCTTTACAGTTCAGTGTCACGATACACACTGTAGTAACCTACAGAGCCAAAAGGAGAACACCATAGAATATTACTTGCTACTTTCTTTGTGGAGAAACAAATATTACTATAACTGGGTACAGAATTAAAATAATTATTGTAAAACATGTTGCCAGTGTTGCTTTGGTATTCAATTGGGTACATGCATTAAGCCTTTGTGAATGTGTATATGTATAACATGTTGGTTTGCTGGTCCCGCCCCACCTCCCCCTCCGATGCTAACTTTTCAATATTAGATTTTTAATGTTTCCTTGTGTCTGAACAATGTACACTCTGTGGTGGCCATTCTCTCTGAATAGTCTAAGAGAATGTTGTGAAACAGTAGCAAGCTAGAAACTTGCTATCCTGAGAATTCTATGGCATGTCATTTTTGCTGCCAAAAATAAGAATACCCTGAGATGATCCAGCCATGATTATAAGATTATCTGCCATACATGTGCTATTAGTACTACATATCAGGAATCAAACAGGAAGTTGTGTTACCTCTTGCCCTTCCATGAGGCCCATTGATAGCTCTTCAATATTGGAAGCCAGCAATAAGCATGGTAATATCACAGATTTACTGTGAGTGACATATTTTTACTGACAGCAAAACCTTTCCTAGTTACAGGACTCGTTTTTGTTGATGTCTTTCTACAACATTATTTCAGTGTAGTCTTTTTAAAACATACAAATTAATGCACTTTGCTCAATTGAGCTATATGCGTGACATCAAGCCATTTATTTTACTTGCTTTTACATCTGTGAAACTGTCAGAATTCACTTTGCCCCTCACTGATTCTTCAGCATAGGTTTACTTCTGTGCTGAAGCAAATACTTTATGCTGCTAATGTAATTTAGTGACATATGTAAAACAATTCTGTTTGAAAAGGATGTCACTGAGCAGCTGCAGGACACCGGGGATAACTCCCCTACTCTTCTTCAAAATAGTGCATGGGATCTTTTACGTCCACCTGAAAGGGTATCAGTAGGACAGCATATTGGTGGTAATGATCATAATTCAATTAGATTTAGCGTAGTTATGGAAAAGGACAAGGATAGACCAGGAATAAAAGTTCTCAATCGGGGAAAAGCTAATTTTACTAAGCTGAGATGGAATCTTAGCCAAAGTGGACTGGAGACAGAAACTTGAAGGTAAATCAGTGTCAGAGCAGTGGGAGGCCTTCAAGGAGGAGATAGTGAGGGTTCAGAGCAAGAATGTTCTCTTAAAGAAAAAGGGTGGGACTAACAAATCTAGAGCTCCCTGGATGTCAAGGGGCATACAGGAAAAGATAAAGAAAAAAAGGGAAGCTTATGACTGATACCGAGGGCTCAATACTGCAGAAAGCTGAGAGGTGTATAGAAAGTGCAGGGGTAAAATTAAAAAGGAAATTAGGAAAGCAAAGAGAGGGCATGAAAAAATATTGGCAAGTAAAATCAAGGAAAACCCAAAGATGTTTTATAAATACATTAAGAACAAGAGGATAACTAAAGTAAGAGTTGGGCCTATTAGGGACCATAAAGGTAACCTGTGTGTGGGGGCGGAAGACGTGGGTATGGTTCTTAATGAATACTTTGCGTCTGTTTTCACAAAAGAAAGGGACGATGCAGACATTGCAATCGGGGAGGAGGAGTGTGAAATATTAGATGAAATAAACATAGTGAAAGAGGAAGTATTAAGGGGTTTAGCATCTTTGAAAGTGGATAAATCCCCAGGCCCGGATGAAATGTATCCAAGACTGTTAAGAGAAGTAAGAGAGGAAATAGCAGAGGCTCTGACCATCATTTTCCAATTCTCTATGGCTACAGGTGTGGTGCCAGAGGGCTGGAGGACTGCTAATGTGGGGTACCATTGTTTAAAAAGGGAGAAAGGGATAGACCAAGTAATTACAGGCCAGTCAGCCTAACCTCGGTGGTGGGAAAATTATTGGAGAAAATTCTGAGGGACAGAATAAATCTTCATTTAGAAAGACACGGATTAATCAGGAACAGTCAGTATGGATTTGTTCAGGGAAGGTCATGTCTGACTAACTTGATTGAATTTTTTGAGGAGGTAACAAAGAGGGTCGATGAGGGTAGTGCATTTGATGCAGTCCAAATGGATTTTAGCAAGGCTTTTGATAAGGTCCCGCATGGCAGACTGGTCATGAAAGTAAATGCCCATGGGATCCAAGGCAAAGTGGCAAGTTGGATCCGAAATTGGCTCAGAGGCAGAAAACAAAGGGTAATGGTCGAAGGGTGTTTTTGTGACTGGAAGATTGTTTCCAGTAGGGTTCCGCAGGGCTCAGTACTGGGTCCTTTGCTTTTTGCGGTATATATCAATGATTTGGACTTGAATGTAGGAAGTATGATTAAGAAGTTTGCAGATGATACAAAAATTGGCCGTGTGGTTGATAATGAAGAAGAAAGCTGTAGACTGCAGGAAGATATCAATGGACTGGTCAGGTGGGCAGAACAGTGGCAAATGGAATTCAATCCGGAGAAGTGTGATGTAATGCATTTGGGGAGGGTTAACAAGGCAAGGGAATACACAATGGCCCAGAAATTGGACTTCGATGCTTGCCGCGGGGGTAAGGATCCCCCGCGATATCGCACTCCGCGCCTGCCTTTATGATTTTGGCCCACACGAACTTCAGTTCCTGGGCCTCTCCCTGGTGCCGGCGCACAGTGTGTGCGTGTCCCAGAGGCGCAGTTAGTTCGATGCGACCTCTGGGATCACGTGGGCCAGTTAGAGCCAATGGCAGCACACCATCTTTCATTCATAGTTTTGACAGAAGAACTGTCAAAACTATGAATACAACTTGCCCCCAAAAGAACAGCTAAACCTCAATTAAATTTTTTTTAAAACCATCACATTAATAAAATAACTATAGTTAAATAAATTAACCACTTTAAACAAAGATTTAAATTTTTGAAAAAATTTAAATTCTTTTTAAAAGTTATAAAAATAAACTTACCTTTCTTTAAAGTCTCTAAAAAAGATAAACCTGTTGAAAAAAATTTAAAATAATACTTAATTAACGACTTACCTTGTTAAAAGGGGGTCTTACGCCTGCTTTTTTCATGTGTAAAATATCCAATACTTACCCTCGCGTTCAAACCTGAAAAAAAAACTAAGTGTGCTGCGTGCGCACAGCCTGTAGCGCGCACGCGGTTCACTTAGGAACCGCCCCCTTCGCAATATCGGAAGTGCCGGTTTCCCGCGCATGCGCAGTGCATGCAGGAAACCGGCACTTCGGGACCGAATACGGGTGAGTACACAGTGCGTGCTCTCCCATATTCGGCCGAATTTCTGAGCCAATAAATGGTAGGACACTGAGAAGTGCAGAGGATCACAGGGACCTTGGAGTGCATGTCCACAGATCCCTGAAGGTAGCAGGACAGGTAGATAAGGTGGTTAAGAAGGCATACGGGATACTTGCCTTTATTAGCCGAGGCTTAGAATATCAGAGCAGGGAGGTTATGCTTGAACTGTCTAAAACACTAGTTAGGCCACAGCTAGAATACTGCATGCAGTTCTGGTCACCACATTACAGGAAGGATGTGATTGCAGTAGAGAGGGTGCAGAGGAGATTTACGAGGATGTTGCCTGGGCTGGGGAATTTTAGCTATGAGGAAAAATTGGATAGGCTGGGGTTGTTTTCTTTGGATCAGAGGAGGTTGAGGGGAGACCTAATTGAGGTGTACAAAATTATGAGGGGCCTAGATAGAGTGGATAGGAAGGACCTAGTTCCCTTAGCAGAGGGATCGATAACAAGGGGGCATAGATTTAAAGTAATTGATAGGAGGTTTAGAGGGGATTTGAGGAGAATTTTTTTCACCCAGAGGGTGGTGGGGGTCTGGAAGACATTGCCTGAAAGGGTGGTAGAGGCAGAAATCCTCATCACATTTAAAAAGTACTTGGATATGCACTTGAAGTGCCATAACCTACAAGGATATGGACCAAAGGCTGGAAAGTGGGATTAGGCTAGATAGCTCTTTGTCAGCTGGCACGGACAAGATGGGCCGAATGGACTCCTTCTGTGCTGTAAATTTCTGTGATTCTATGATTCTAGAATGTTGTAATGCTGGTTTGATGTTGCGACAACAGTAATAACCCGATGGCTGACATGGAGCACCATTTGTGGATGGTGCATAATAATCTAGTCTGATTTCCTGTGTTTCTCCAGAGGGAAATATCAAATAGGATGTGGAGCCATCTCTGACCATTACCACATGTATAAATACAGTACTTGATATCACCCAGGTGATGCTGCAGTAAGGAAAGTGTAGAAGTTCCTAGTTAGAAAAACCTTTTCTCTCAGCAGTGAACCTGTATTAACAAGGCTATATTCTATTTTCATCTTGGCCAATGTACCAATTGGTTTTGGAAACATTCTGCAGGTACTATTCATTATTTATTCACATGTAAATTATTGTTCCATTTCTGTTTGCGGGATGAATTAAGTATTTTATGGATGGCTGCAATGAGAAGCAGTGGCTTTGCTGCAGTAACTTGGTGCTGATCCAAAGTCAATGAACTTGGTAAGGTCCTTTCGCGAGGCATCCAAAAGTTCAGGTAATCATTTTGCAGTTAGTAGAAATCCACTTGATCAAACCAATTCATCTCTCTGGGTAATCTTGGTATCCATTAGTAGATGAATCATTACATATTTGGTAAGTAAGTTTAAATCAAATCATAGAATCATTGAAAAATTATCAGCAAAAATAAAATGAAGAAATATATACAGGAATTAGTGTGTGTAATTTTCTGCAGAGTTCTGTATAACTTAAAGCAAGAATTTTCTCTCAGTTCTATAATGTGTAAGTTTTGAATCATATTAACATTTCACAAACATAGGCCGCGATTTCCCCCACCTCGGCAGGTCCAGTGCGGCCGGGGTCGGTGGCGGGTTGCGACCCCACTGCTAGCTCCAGCCCACTGTCCAAAGTGATCTTATGTTGATTGGGCTTTTAAGCCCGCCTAGCGGGTTTCCCAGCCAATTGAAGGAAGCGGGTCTGATGACGCGTGATCAGCCAGTTTCTTTAAAGGGACCATGCGCAAATTTATTTTGACAGTTGTGCTGTAAATGTTCCACAGCACTGAGGTGCTGCAAACACTGACAAGCACTGCAGAGGTGCACGCCTGCACTCAGGCTCTCCCATGCCTCCCTCCAATGGGCAGAACTCCATGTTTCCCGCAACTCCATGTTTGAATCCCTCCAATCAGGCTTCCGCCCTTGCCACAGTACTGAAACAGCTCTCATCAAAGTCACAAATGACATCCTTTGTGACTGTGACAAAGGTAAACTATCCCTCCTCGTCCTTCTTGACTTGTCTGCAGCCTTTGATACGGTTGACCACTCCATCCTTATCCCACGCCTCTCCACCGTCATCCAGCTGGGTGGGACTGCACTCGCCTGGTTCCATTCTTATCTATCTAATCATAGCCAGAGAATCACCTGCAACAGCTTCTCTTCCCCCTCCCACATTGTTACCTCTGGTGTCCCCCAAGGATCTATCCTTGGCCACCTCCTATTTCTCATCTATATGTTGCCCCTTGGTGACATCATCCGAAAACACAGCGTCAGTTTCCACATGTACGTTGACAACACCCAGCTCTACCTCACCACCACTTCTCTTGACCCCTCCACGGTCTCTAAATTGTCAGACTGCTTGTCTGACATCCAGTTCTCTATGAGCAGAAATTTTCTCCAATTAAATATTGGGAAGACTGAAGCCATTGTTTTCGGTCCCCACCACAAACTCCATTCCCTAGCCACTGACTCCATCCCTCTCCCTAACATCTGTCTGAGGCTGAACCACACTGTTTGCAACCTTGGTGTCATATTTGACCCTGAAATGAGCTTCCGACCACATATCCACAGCATAACAAAGACCGCCTATTTCCACCTCCACAACATCGCCCATCTCCGCCCTTACCTCAGCTCATCCACTGCTGAAACCCTCAACCATGCCATTGTTACCTCTTGACTTGACTATTCCAACGCACTCCTGGCTGACCCCCAAATTCTACCCTACGTAAACTTGAGGTGATCCAAAACTCGGCTGCCCGTGCCCTAACTCGCACCAAGTCCCATTCACCCATTACCCCATGTGCTCGCTGACCTACACTGGCTCCCAGTTAAGTAATGCCTCAATTTCAAAATTCTCATCCTTGTTTTCAAATCCCTCCATGGCCTCGCCCCTCCCTATCTCTGTAATCCACTTCAGCCCCACAAACCCCCGAGATATCTACGCTCCTCTAATTCTGCCCTCCTGAGCATCCCTGATGATAATCACTCAACCATTGGTGGCTGTGCCTTCTGTTGCCGAGGCCCGAAGCTCTGGAATTCCCTGCCGAAACCTCTCCGCCTCGCTACCTCTCTTTCCTCCTTTGAGACGCTCCTTAAAACCTACCTCTTTGACCAAGCTTTTTGGTCGTCTGCCCTAATATCTCCTTATGTGACTCGGTGTCAAATTTTTTGTCTTAAAAACACTCCTGTGAAGCGCCTTACTATGTTAAAGGCACTATATAAATACAAGTAGTTGTTCTTCTTGTTGCTGGAAGAGACCTCCCCAGGATATCAACGCAGCCTGGTTGCACATTGCACAGGAGGACACAAGCGGGGATGTCATCAGGAGTGCCTGGCTGCAGTGGCGCAAACCTTTCAATGATCTCAGTGGATCATGAAACGTTACTGCAAAGCCACACTCAATCTCATCCTGCTGTGCCACTCATCACATCCCCATCACTCTACCTTCCCTACCATACTCCTGCATATCCTTACTCGCACCAACTTACCTTGCACCTCCACCCATCCCTCTCTATCTACATTATCACTTCCCCATCTCACTAGCCGCCCCTCACACTCACCCTCATCCTAGTCCAGTCATACCAAGTAACAACACACAAGGGGCACTTGAGTAATTTAGCCAATGTTCATGTGAAGTTTCTGTTAATGTGCTGTCAAATATTGAAACCTTTATTTTCAACACTTTGCGTTCTTGGACAGATCTGTATGCATCTTTGGAAATGGCTTAGTGAATTGCAGTGAATGATGAGACATAACGGTACCCCCCCCCCCCACAATGGTGATGAGTGTAACAGGAATGGCTTGGGCATTGTAGGGATGCTTTATGGTGTTGGTGTGGGGTGGTGCCAACCTGACGCATCATGTGGCAGCTAGGGTGTACAGCATCAAGTGAAATAAATCTGGCTATGGTGAGGCCATCCCTGGCGTCCCGGGCAGCAATGTGGTCAAGTGCTGATGCCCTTTGTCCTGTGCAGCATCAGTTGATTGCGGAGAAGGTTGGTGGTGTTAATGCTGCTGGTGTGCCTGGTGCTGCTGGTGTTGGGGCTGATTGTGGTGGGATTCTGAGGACCAAGGTGAGATAGTTTCAAGGGCAGCGATGCTGATGTAATCGATGGCAGGTGAAGTTGAGATGACAGAAGTGATCTGTCAATGGTGACAGAGGTTGTTCCAATGAGGTGACACTGGATACAGAGTTTGCTGCAAACACTTGCAACCTGCATAAAGCTCAATCTGTCTTCCAAATGCAGTAAGCAACAACTTCTGACCTTGGAAAGTGAACAGCTATGAGATGGGAGCTTTGACAGCACATTTGCAGCTGTCAAGTAAAGAAATTATATCATGATGACACAACTCCCGACCTGCTTACCTGACGTGATCCCCGAGCAGTGGGCGACCTCGTAAAATTTAAAGGTGAGCTCAAAATAGTTTTTAAGTGCCTGTTAACAAGCTCTTAATCATCTAAATTGCCTCCTCCGCCGCTTAGTGTCGGGTCTGTTCAGCGATGACAGACCCGACATCTGGGAAACTAATGTGGCGCCGGGTTGACAGCGGGTTCCCTAACTGCGGTCAAAAAATAATTTTTCCCACCCGACCCACCACCAAACACGCCCGCTGACCCCCAGAAACTGTTACATTGAAGAACACTGTACACCTGATTGTTGTGACAGTCCAAAATGGGTGATCATAAAAAAAGGAGGGTTTTTTTGCGATTAAATAACTGAGTTTTTTGTATTTGTTCGGATGTGTGAAACAGGTGCTGAATCTTAGTGTTACTGCTGACCTTCCTCGCTGTAAGCATCCTGTGGATAATACTTCACCTTCTGTGTATAAGTGAGTAGCTGTCATGGTTTAAAGATGCTTCAGAAATGCAATTTGTTGCAGTAATGGTCCTTGTCCAGTGAAAACAGGCTATAAACTAAAAGATCGCTATTATGGTGAATGGTATTTGTTGTGTTATTTTTGTGTGCGCATGGCTGTGGTTATATTGCACTACAGGTCTGAGACTGGTCACTGTCAATAGCGTCCATGTCGCCCATTATATTGCGGGCTGCAAATAGCATCCTCTGTGTGTCTGTGTGTGCTTCTACTGACACACAGTGCTCACTCCTCAGCTGGTAAATTTTTAAAGATTCAACAGCATGGGTGGGAGCATCTGGTTTCTCTTTTTTTAATGTTCAGGAGATCCAATGAACCATGTTTTAAACCTTTGTAACATTCCACTTAAGTTATACACTGCACAATGTCACATTCAGGCGGTGTCAGGTGGCTTTTCAGAGTGAGTTTCTCAATGCTTTGCTTCAACAGCAGCTTACTCATCGAGGCTTTAATATAGAAAACGTCCCAATGTGTTTTGCAGCTGGGGAGAAAAAAGGAATAGGAATCGATCAGAAATGGAGGCCAAGCCTAGGTGGAGCGATTAGGAGGGGTGACCAAAAGCTTGACTAAAAAAAAAGATGGGTTTTGAGACTTTTGAAGGTAGAGTGGGATGATAAGTGTTGGAGGGGTTTTAACATATGCTTGTTAAAATGGTTTTGTATTTTGGGCCATTAGTAAATGGCTGATGTCAGAGTTTACAGAAATTATCTTCAAAATTTATTTAATGTTAATTGCCATAGTGGTACATTTGCTCACTTTATACAATGTGGACTTTAGCAATAGGAATGGAAGTTCATTAGAACTGACGTTCAAAAAAATTAAGCTCACCAGGCACCATGTTTTCTTAAAAGAAAAAACATGACCATATTGTGTCAACAATAATAATAGCTATTACTCATGTATTAATGTTGCATGGGGTTCTATGTGAAAGGGGGAGGATTTGCAGAAGGGCAAGTTCCTTCTTTGTGATGGAGGGTGGCGAATCAGCTACACTCATTACTGGGTGGTAGAAGAGCAGAGCTTGTTACATTGTTGCTGACAGGGTGGAAAAGCACATGACCTCATTACTGGAAGGAAGAAATGTGTAAGCGTCCTCAATTCTAGAGGAGGAAAAATGTGTGTTGCCTCAGTCCTTTTGCCTCAGACTTGTTTTTGCAAATCTTGGGTGCAATGAATCACCAACTGTTGTTAAAAACACAATGCAAAACCAGAATCACTGGACAATCCAGATCTGATTGCAAGCATTTGTTTTGAAACCATAGATTCTTATTTATTTCATGATTTTGATATTTCTTACTTAAATAAGATTATGGAACAGACTTGCGTTAAACCATTTTTATTCCTTCACGGCTGTTTGTGTAAGATATTTAAATAAGTTCAAAATTGACTGAATTTACTTCACTTTAATTTCCGTAACCTGCTTCTTGGAACATATCTACAGTTGCATCCTAATATCTGACAACTAAAGATGCAGTAACCATCCCCCCTGTGGCTCAGTGTTAATTAAGAAATGAATAATTAATGCAAAAGTCAATAACTTCTCCTATTACTGTAATTTGCATTTAAATTGATATTGTCTTGCATGGAATTTTAACATTATTCCAGTATAGCAACCATTAATTTATTTAATTTAATTTACTATGGTATTTTACTTAACGTAAAATGTTCTTTGTCCCTAAAAAATAACATTGAGGTGCTGCTGAATAGGAACAAGCAAGTGCATAGATTTAAGTAAGAAAGACGTGCATTTATATAGCGACTTTCATGACCACCGGACGTCTCAAAGTGCTTTACAGCCAATTAAATACTTTTTATGAAGTGCAGTCACTGTTGTAATATGGGTAATGCAGCAGCCACTTTGCGCACAGCAAGCTCCCACAAACAGCAATGTGATAATGACCAGATAATCTGCTTATTTTTTGTTATGTTGATTGAGGGATAAATATTGGCCAGGACACCGGGGATAACTCCCTTGCTCTTCTTCGAAATAGTGCCATGGGTGACATGTTTAACCTTCCTATAAATCAAATGTACAGTAAACCGCTCAGTGCAGCTGCATTTTAGTAAAAAAGAGGACTCATTCTGTGCTTGTACCACTGAAAGGAACAGAAATATTTTTCAGAATGTGAATATTTTTTGAGATTCCCAAATTCTCTCTGAATCATGAAACTATCTATGGCTGAGAGAGCGGACAGGTAATCTGATCCTAGCTGGTCTTAAATACTCAAAATTACACAGAAAGCAAACATACAATAGTGACCAGAAAACATACTCCAATGTTAGCTTCTGTCTCTTCCCTCCATGGAGAAGGATATATCTCCATTCAACAGTTCAATGTTAGATGTTCAAACTGTGTGCACAGTCATCCCTCACTGCCGTTGCACAACACATTTTCAATTCAAGAAACCATTTTAGAACTGAGGTCAGTTCAGGTCTTATGGATTCTGGAATACCTGTCATCTCTTTGGGTAGGTTTAGTATCAGAGGGGGGAATTTTCCAGGGGGTCAACAGGCGTGATCGGTGGCGGGTCGTGTGGGAAATTATTTTTTTTTGACAGCGGGTCGAGACCCCACTGTCAACTCGCCACCACGCGCCTTTCCCAAATGTCGGGTCTGAAGAGACCCGACATGCAGCAGCGGGGGAGGCAATTCAGGTCATTATGACCTTGTTAACAGCCCATTAAGAAGTATTTTGAGCTCACCTTTACCTTTTATGAGGTTGCCCACGAGGACCACGCTGCTCGGGATCATGTCAGGTAAGCAGGTCGGGAGTTGAATGACCATGGAATCATCTCATTAATTGACAGCTGCAAATGTGCTATAAAAGCTCCCATCTCACAGCTGTTCACTTTCGAAGCTCAGAAGCTGTTGTTTACTGCATTGGAAGACAGATTGAGCTGTATGCAGGCTGCAAGTGTTTGGAGCAAACGCTGTATCCAGTGTCACCTCATTGGAACAACCTCTCTCACCATTGACAGATCGCTTATGTCATCTCAACTTCACCTGCCATCTATTACATCAGCATCGGTGCCCTTGAAACTATCTCACCTTGGTCCTCAGAATCCCACCACGATCAGCCCCAACACCAGCAGCACCAACAAAAACACCAACAACAACACCAACCTTCTCCGCAATCAACTGATGCTGCACAGGACAAAGGGCATCAGCACCTGACCACATTGCTGCCCGGGAGGCCAGGGATGGCCTCACCATGGCCAGATTTATTTCATTTGATGCTGTACACCCTGGCTGCCACATGATGCGCCATATTGTCACCACCCCACACCAATACCATAAAGCATCCCAACAATGCCCAAACCATTCCTTTCACACTCGTCACCATTGCGGGGCGGTGGGGGGGGGGCGGCGGGGAGGGGGTGGGGGCGGTGGGGCGGGAGGTACAGTTATGTCTCATTATTCATTGCAACTCACTAAGCCACTTCCAACGGTGCACACAAATCTGTCCAAGAATGCAAAGTGCTGAAAATAAATGTTTCAATGGCCTAGAAATTCGGGTGGCCAGCTTGCCGCGGGGGTAAGGATCACACGCGCTCTTACCCACCGCGCCTGCCGTTGTGTTTCGGGCCACAGGAACTTCGGGTCCCGGGCCTCTCCCAAGAGCCGGCGCGCAGTGCTTGCGTGTTCCAGGGGCGCAGTCAGTGCGATGCGACCCCTGGGATCACGTGGGCCATGGAGAGCCAATGGCAGCAGACCATCTTTCATTCATAGATTTGACAGGAGACCTGTCAAATCTGTGAATTGAAATTGGCCCCAAAAGAGCAGCTAAACCTCAAATAATTTTTTTTTAAAAACCATCACATTAATAAAATAACTATAGTTAAATAAATTAACCACTTTAAACAAAAATTTAAATTTTTGAAAAAATTAAAATACTTTTTAAAAGTTATAAAAATAAACTTACCTTTCTTTAAAGTCTCTAAAAAAGATAAACCTGTTGAAAAAAATTTAAAATTATACTTAATTAACTACTTACCTTGTTCAAAAGGGGTCTTACGCCTCCTTCTTACTAGCGTAGAATCTTCAATACTTACCCTCGCGTTGAAACCTGAAAAAAAACCTAAGTATGCTGCGTGCGCGCAGCCTCTAGTGCGCACGCGGTTCACCTAGGAACCGCCCCCTTCGCCATACCGGAAGTGCCGGTTTCCTGCGCATGCGCAGTGCATGCAGGAAACCGGCACTTCGGGAATGAATACGGGTGAGTACACAGTCTGTACTCACCCGAGAATGGCCGAATTTTTGGGCCAATGTTTGACAGCACATGAGCAGAAACTTCACATGAACATTGGCTAAAACATCCAAGTGCCTACCCTTGTGTGTTGCTAGTTGGTATGCTTGCAGTAGGATGAGGGTGAGTGTGAGGGGTGGATAGTGAAATGGGGAACTGATAATGTAGATGGAGAGGGATGGGGGGAGGTGCAAGGTAAGTTGGTGTGAGTAAAGATGTGCAGGAGTAAGGTAGGGAAGTTAGAGTGATGTGGATGTGATGAGTGGTACAGCAGGATGAGGTTGAGTATGGCTTGGCAGTAATGTTTCGTGATCTACTGGGACCATTGAAAGGCTTGCCCCACTGTAGCCTGGTCCTCCTAACGACATCCCTGCTTGTGCCCTCCTGTGCAATGTGCAACCAGGCTGCGTTGATATCCTGGGAGGTCTCTTCCGCCCATGGGAAGGGAAGAGGACCTCCTGTGTGCTGTGATTCCCTCCATAAGCATATGGAGGGAGTCATGGGAGAGCCTGGGTGTAGCCGTACACCTTTGTGCAGTGCTTGTCAGTGTTTGCAGCACCTTAATGCTGTAGAACACTGACAACAGAACTGACAAAATCAATTTGGACTAGGCCCCTTTAAGGAAACCGGCTGATGACGAGTCATCAAGTGACGTCGTCATACCCGCTTCCTTTTAATTGGCCAGGAACCTCACAGGGCGGCCTTAACAAGCCCTATTAACGTAAAATCACTTGGAGAGTGCGGGCTGCAGTAGGCAGCGGGCTGAGACCGTGACACCGACCATGGCCACCCCAGACCCGCCTCAATCAGCAAAATCACGGCCTATGGATTAGTCTGACTCCTTTCATGTTGGCAATCTTCAATAGCAATTCATGACTTTAACGTGTGGAGAAAATGGAGATGTTTTCGGAAGTACTCCACAATCTTGTTTTTGTAAATACTGCAGTATATTAACTGAACCACAATAAATCATATATAGATCATTATTTAATTTGATTAGAAAAATTTAGAGAAGCTTAGAAGGAGCTTATAGGGAGTGTTGCTGCCAAGGACCTAAGCTCTGGAATTCCCTCCCTAAACCTCTTTGCCTCTCTACCTCTCTTTCCTCCTTTATGACGCTCCTTAAAACCTAGCTGTTTGACCAAGCTATTGTTCCATCTAGCCTAATTTCTCCTTATGTGGCTCAGTGTCAAATATTGTTTTAGAACACTCCTGTGAAGCACCTTGGGATGTTTTACTACATTAAAGGCGCTATATAAATACGTTGTTGTTATTGTTGTTAGTTGCTTGATTGTCAATCACCATTCTCGATTGAATGTGGTTGAGCTACAGAGTTTTGCTCTTAACTATTACTTGTGGGACTGCTTAGCTCTGTCTATAACCTGCTGCTTTTGGTGTTTAGCATACAGGTGTTGTAGCTTCACTTAATTTAAGCCTCCTTATAAGGTGTACCTGCTGCTGCTCCTGGCACACTCTTCTACACTCTCCATTGAACCAGGATTGATCTCCTGGCATGATGTTGATAGAGGAGTGAGGGATGTGTCAGACCCTAAGGTCTTCGATGCCTTGATTTTAAAATTCTCATCGTTGTTTTCAAATCCCTCCATGGCCTTGCCCCTCTCTACCTCTTTAACCTCCTCCAGCCCTACAACCCCAGAAGATCTTTGCGCTCCTCCAATTCTGGCCTCTTGTGCATTCCCGATATTTTTCTTCACAACTGATGTAGCTGAGCCTTCAGCTGCCAAGGCCTTAAGCTCTGGAATTCCGTCGTAAACCTCTCCGCCTCTCTACCTCTTCCTCCTCCTTTAAGCTGTTCCTTAAAACCCACCTCTTTGACCAAGCTTTTGGTCACTTGTCCTAATATCTGCTTATGTGGCACGGTGTCAAATTTTGTTTGATAACGCTCCTGTGAAGCACCTTGGCATGTTTTACTACGTTAAAGGCGTTGTATAAATGCACATTTTTTAACCTCCCAGCTCTGTGCTCATCTCTTCTGAACCTTCTTATTCAAATCTCTCCAGTTTCCACTCTTCACACAGCTTCAATATGATCCAAGCCAAGTTAGGAACGACATGCTCTCTGACAGCGATCGCAGTGCTTTATCCCTTCTCAGCATCCTCAACCTTTCTATAGAATTTCACTTGATTGACCATCCCATCCTCCAAAATCATTCCAACTCCATTTCCCGTGCCTTGAGAATGCCCTTGCATGTTTATGCTCATAATTATCCAAGCACAGTCAGTTCAATTCCAATAATTGCTTGTCTACCCTTTCTTGGTCCCCTTCTCTTCCATGTGTACATACTGCCTCTCAGCACAGGGTTACCTTTCATGTCGCTTACTACATCCTCCTCCTCGGCCACTGTCCAAAGCTGAACCAGACCATTGCCTGCTTGACATGCTGTTTCACTGTGAACTGAACTTTAAACCTCAAATGGAATCTATCATCAAGACCACTTTTTTTCATTTTGCACATTCCACACCTCTGCCCCTGCCTCATTCCTTCAACGCTGAAACCCTTATATATGTCTTTGTCACCTTCAGGCTTAACTATTCCTGCACTTGCCTTGCTGGATTCCATCTTCTATCGACTCCACGTGTCCAAAGCTCTGTTATGTGTATTCTGTCCTGCTCATCCATCATTCCTATTGTCACTTACTTACATTGGATCCTAGTTTCCCAATGCATTAAATTTAAAATCATCTACCTCTTTCAATTCACTGCATGGCCTCGATGCAAATTTTATCTCTGCCAACTCCTTCAACCCTACATCCCCCCAAAACTGCAGCCTCTGTCCATCATCCCTCCATTCTGATATAATTATGAATAGAGAAACGAGTAGATTGTGCAGAATCTTTCTTGAAATTCATCGTAAGTTAATAATTTAGATGGTAGTTTGTAGAACAGTATTCCAATTTTGGGTAGCATTGCTAAAGCCACTGACTGGAGTGGTTGAGATAAGTTTTTCTTTTATTTGTTTATGGGATGTGGGCGTCGCTGGCAAGGCCAGCATTTATTGCCCATCCTTAGTTGCCCTTGAGAAGGTGGTGATGAGCCACCTTCTTGAACCGCTGCAGTCCGTGTGGTGAAGGGACTCTCACAGTGCTGTTACGGAGGGAGTTCCAGGATTTTGACCCAGTGATGATGAAGGATCGGTGATGTACTTCCAAGTCAGGATGGTGTGTGACTTGGAGGGGAACTTGGAGGTGGTGGTGTTCCCATGCACCTGCTGCCTTTGTCCTTCTAGGTGGTAGAGGTCGCGGGTTTGGGAGGTGCTGCCGAAGAAGCCTTGGCAAATTGCTGCAGTGTATCTTGTACACACTGCAGCCACGGTACACTGGTGGTGGAGGGAGTGAATGTTTAAGGTGGTGGATGGGGTGCCAATCAAGTGGGCTGCTTTATCTTGGATAGTGTCGAGCTTCTTGGGTGTTGTTGGAGCTGCACTCTTCCAGGCAAGTGGAGAGTATTCCATCATACTTCTGACTTGTGCCTTGTAGATGGTGGAAAGGCTTTGGGGAGTCAGGAGGTGAGATACTCGCCACAGAATACCCTGCTATTGTTGCCACAGTATATATGTGGCTGGTCCAGTTAAGTTTCTGGTCAATGGTAGTTAGACACACACTTGTTGGAGTAGTCATTGCCTGGCACTTGTGTTGCATGAATGTTACCTGCCACTTATCAGCCCAAGCCTGAATGTCATCCAGGTCTTGTTGCATGCGGGCATGGACTGCTTCATTATCTGAGGAGTTGCGAATGGCGCTGAACACTGTGCAGTCATCAGCGAACATCCCCATTTCTGACCTTATGTTGGAGGGAAGGTCATTGATGAAGCAGCTGAAGATGATTGGGCCTCGGGCACTGCCCTGAGGAACTCCTGCAGCGATGTCCTGGGGCTGTGATGATTGACCTCCAACCACCACAACCATCTTCCTTGTGTTCATGATAACTTTTGGTGCAGCACAAATTAAATTTGTTATCCTGGAGGGTTAAATTAATTGGAATCAAACCAAAAAGTTTTGTGTCATCTGCAAATTTTGAAATTGTGTCCTGTACACCTACGTCCAAGTCATTAATATATATCAAGAAAAGCAGTGGTCCTAGAACTGACTCCTAGGGAACACCACTGAATACCTTCCTCCAGTCCGAAAAACAACCATTCACCACTACTCTCTGTTTCCTGTCACTAAGCCAATTCCGTATCCATGCTACCACTGTCCCTTTTATTCCATGGGCTTCTACTTTGCTGGCAAGCCTATTATGTGGCACTTTGTCGAATGCCTTTTGGAAATCCATGTGCACCACGTCAAATGCATTAACCTCATCAACCCTCTCTGTTATGTCATCAAAGAACTCAATCAAGTTAGTTCAACACGATATGCCTTTAACAAATCTGTGCTGGCTTTCCTTAATGAATCCACACTCGTCCAAGTGACTGTTAATTTTGTCCCTGATTATCGTTTCTAAAAGCTTCCCCACTACTGACTGGCCTGTAGTTGCTGGGATTATCTTACACCTCAGACAATGAAGCAGTCCATGCCCGCATGCAACAAGACCTGGACGACGTTCAGGCTTGGGCTGATAAGTGGCAGGTAACATTCGCGCCACAGAAGTGCCAGGCAATGACTATCTCCAACAAGCGAGAGTCTAACCACCTCCCCATGACATTCAATGGCATTACCATCGCTGAATCCCCCACTATCAGCATCCTGGGGGTCACCATTAACCAGAAACTTAACTGGACCAGCCACATAAATACTGTGGCAACAAGAGCAGGTCAGAGGCTAGGTATTCTGCGGCGAGTGTCTCACCTTCTGACTCCCCAAAGCCTTTCCACCATCTACAAGGCACAAGTAAGGAGGTGTGATGGAATACTCGCCACTTGCCTGGATGAGTGCAGCTCCAAAAACACTCAAGAAGCTCGACACCATCCAGGACAAAGCAGCCCGCTTGATTGGCACCCCATCCACCACCTTAAACATTCACTCCCTCCACCACCGGCGTACCGTGGCTGCAGTGTGTACCATCTACAGGATGCACTGCAGCAACTCGCCAAGGCTTCTTCGGCAGCACCTCCCAAACCCACAACCTCTTCCATCTAGAAGGACAATGGCAGCAGGCGTATGGGAACACCACCACCTCCAAGTTCCCCTCCAAGTCACACACCATCCTGATTTAGAAGTATATCGCCGATCCTTCATCGTCGCTGGGTCAAAATCCTGGAACTCTCTACCTAACAGCACTGTGGGAGTACATCACCACACGAACTGCAGCGGTTCAAGAAAGCAGCTCACCACCACCTTCTCAAGGGCAATTAGGGATGGGCATTAAATGCTGTCATTGCCAGCGACGCCCAGATCCCATAAACAAATAATAAAAAAAACAAAAAATCCCTTTTTTGAACAATGGTGTAACATTTGCAATTCTCCAGTCCTCTGGCACCACCCCCGTATCTAAGGAGGATTGGAATATTATGGCCAGTACCTCTACGATTTCCTCCCTCGATTCCCTCAGCATCCTAGGAGGTGTCCCATCCGCTCCTCGTGATTTATCTACTTTAAGTACAGCCGGCCTTTCTAATACCTCCTCTTTATCAATTTTTATCCTATAAAGTATCTCCACTACCTTCTCCTTTACTATGTCTATGGCAGCATCCTCTTCCTTGGTGAAGACAGGTGCAAAGTATTCATTTAGTACCTCAGCCATACCTTCTGCCTGCATGCATAGGTCTCCTTTTTGGTACCGAATTGACCCCACCCCTCCTCTTACTACCCTTTTACTATTTATCTGCCTATAGAAGACTTTTGGATTACCTTTTATGTTGGCTGCCATTCTATTCTCATACCCTCTCTTTGCCCCTCTTATTTTCTTTTTCACTTCCCCTCTGATCTTTCTAAAAATAGCCTGATTCTGAGATGTATTTGCAACCTGACATCTGTCATAAGCGCTCTTTTTCTGCTTCATCATATTCTCTATCTATTTCGCCATCCAGGGAGCCCTGACTTTAGGTGCCCTGCCTTTCCCCCGAGTGGGAATGTACCTCAACTGTACCTGAACTATTTCCTCTTTAAAGGCAGCCCATTGTTCCATTACAGTTTTGCCTGCCAACAAATCTTTGATTCCAGTTTACCCGGGCCAGATCCGTTCTAATCCCACTGAAATTGGCCTTCCCCCAGTTAAACATTTTTACTCTAGATTGCTCCCTGTCCTTTTCCATAGCTAATCTAAACCTTATGATACTATGATCACTGTTCCCTAAATATTCCCCTACTGACACTTGCTCTACTTGACCTACCTCATTCCCCAGAACCAGATCCAGCAATGCCTCCTCCCTCGTTGGGCAGGAAACATACTGATCAAGAAAGTTCTCCTGAACACACTTCAGAAACTCTTCCCCTTCTCTTCCCCTAACATTATTACAATCCCAGGGGGAGAAATTCAGTATCGCCCCATTTGGGGCGCAATTATCGGACGGGCGCAAAGATTAGCGCCTGGCGCTAATTATCGCCACCGACTGCAAACTTGACTTTTATCGCCCCTGGAGGTGATTGCAGCGCTATATCAGGCGCTATATCTGCTCCGGGACGATACCGGGGCGTTGCGCACTCGACTGACGTCACGATCTGCCGGCGCAGGAGATCGTGGCGGTAGTGTTTAGCGCCGCCGCAAAATGTCTAGTTAATTTCGCGAGCGGCGCAAACATCGCCGCGCCTGGGCGCTAGATGCTTTCCGCCCCATTAGCGCCCTCTTAAGGTGCTAACGGGAGACGCAACCAACTGAATTTTTCCCCCCCAGTCTATATTAGGATAGTTGAAGTCCCCCATTATTACTACTCTATAGTTCTTGCACCTCACTGTAATTTCTCTGCAAATGTGCTCCTCCATATCTTTCCCACTATTTGGTGGTCTACAGAATAGACCTAGTAGTACAATGGCACCTCTATTATTTCTTAACTCTAGCCATATAGATTCTGTCCTTGACCCCTCCAAGACATCCTCCCTCTCTAGCACTGTAACGTTCTCCTTAACCAATACTGCCACACCACCTCCCATCTTTCCTTCCCTATCTTTCCTGAACACTTTATCACCAGGAATATTTAAGACCCAATGCTGCCCTTTTTGAGCCAGGTCTCAGTTATTGCCACAACATCATATTCCCATGTGGCTATTTGTGCCTGCAGCTCACTTACCTTGTTTACTATACTTTGTGCGTTCACATACATACAATGTAAACCCATCTTAGTCCATCCTGTATTCTCTCTTAGTTTGACCCCACCTAATACATAAGAACATAAGAACATAAGAACATAAGAAATAGGAGCAGGAGTAGGCCAATCGGCCCCTCGAGCCTGCTCCGCCATTCAATAAGATCATGGCTGATCTGATCCTAACCGCCAATCTACTATCTATCACAGAACCATCTCCTGAATCTAACAGAATTGCACACACGAAATAGGAGCAGAATCAGGCTACACAGTCCCTGGGCCCGCTCCACTACCCACAGGGCCATGACCGATCCGAACCTAGACTCATGTCCAAATTCCTGCCCGCTCCCCGTAACCCTTAATGCCCTTTACTTCTAGGAAACTGTCTATTTCTGTTTTAAATTTAATTAATGTTGTAGCTTCTACAGCTTTTTGTGGCAGCATATTCCATGGACCTACCACCCTCTGAGTGAAGTAGTTCCTCCTCATCTCAGTTTTGAAAGAGCAGCCCCTTATTCTAAGACTATGTCCCCTAGTTCTCGTCTCACCCGTCATCGGGAACATCCTCCCCGCATCCACCCGATCCAACCCCTTCACAATCTTATATGTTTCAATAAGATCGCCTCTCATTCTTCTGAACTCCAATGAGTAGAGTCCCAATCTACCCAACCTCTCCTCATATGACCACCCCCTCATCCCCGGGATTAACCGAGTGAACCTTTTTTGCACTGCTTCGAGAGCAAGGATGTCTTTCCTTAAGTAAGGACACCAAAACTGTATGCAGTATTCCAGGTGCGGTCTCACCAATACCTTGTACAACTGAAGCAATACCTCCCTATTTTTATATTCTATCCCCCTAGCAATGAAAGCCAACATTCCATTTGCCTTCTTAATCACTTGCTGCACCTGCATACTAACCTTTTGAGTTTCGTGCACAAGGACCCCCAGATCCCTTTGCACTTCAGTACTCTCCAGTTTCTTGCCATTAAGATAATAAATTGCTCTAGGATTTTTCCTGCCAAAGTGCATCACCTCACACTTTCCAGTGTTGTATTCCATCTGCCAAATCTCTGCCCACTTACTTAGCCTGTCTATGTCCCCTTGCAGGTTTTTTATGTCCTCCTCACTCACTACTTTCCCTCCCATCTTTGTATCATCTGCAAATTTTGATATGTTACACTTGGTCCCTTCCTCCAAATCGTTAATATAGATTGTGAAGAGTTGGGGACCCAGCACTGACCCCTGTGGAACACCACTAGTTACTGATTGCCAGTCTGAGAATGAACCATTTATCCCAACTCTTTGCTTTCTGTTAGATAGCCAATCCTCTATCCATGCCAGAATATTACCCCCAATCCCGTGATTTTTTACCTTAAGCAATAATCTTTTGTGTGGCACCTTGTCAAATGCCTTTTGGAAGTCTAAATACACTACGTCCACTGGTTCCCCTTTATCCACTCTATATGTTACTTCCTCAAAGAACTCCAGCAAATTTGTCAAACATGACTTCCCCTTCGTAAAACCATGCTGACTTTGTCCTATTAAATTATGATTATCCAAATGTCCTGTTACTGTTTCCTTAATAATGGACTCCAAAATTTTACCTACCACAGATGTTAGGCTAACCGGTCTATAGTTACCAGCCTTCTGTCTACTGCCCTTTTTAAATAAGGGTGTTACATTAGCAGTTTTCCAGTCTGCTGGGACCTTAGCGGAATCCAGGGAGTTTTGAAAAATTATTACCAATGCATCTACAATCCCTACCGCCACTTCCTTCAAGACTCTAGGATGTAAGCCATCAGGTCCAGGTGATTTATCCGCCTTGAGTCCCATTATTTTACCGAGTACCACTTCCTTAGTGATTTTGATCGTGTTTAGCTCCTCTCCCCCTATAGCCCCCTGTTTGTCCAGTGTTGGGATATTCTTAGTGTCCTCTACTGTAAAGACTGATACAAAATATTCATTCAGTGTTTTTGCCATCTCCATATTTCCCACCATTAATTTCCCGGTCTCATCCTCTAAGGGACCAACATTTACTTTAGCCACCCTTTTTCTTTTTATATAACTATAAAAACTCTTACTATCTGTTTTTATATTTTTTGCTAATTTACTTTCATAATCTATCTTCCCTTTCTTAATCAATCTTTTTGTTATTTTTTGCTGCCTTTTAAAGTTTTCCCAATCCTCTGTCCTCCCACTAGATTTCGCTACCTTATATGCCCTTGTTTTTAGTCGAATACTATCCTTAATTTCTTTACTTAGCCACGGATGACTGTCCTTTCTTTTACACCCTTTTCTTTTCAGTGGAATATATTTTTTTTGGAAGTTGTAAAATAACTCCTTGAATGTACACCACTGATCATGTGTCGTCTTACCCTTTAATCTATTTTCCCAATCCACTCTACTCAATTCCGCTCGCATACCTTCATAGTCTCCTTTATTCAAGCTTAGCACGCTTGTTTGAGATCCAACCTTCTCACCCTCTAATTGAATATGGAATTCAACCATGTTATGGTCACTCATTCCAAGGGGATCCTTTACTAGGACATTTTTAATTAATCCTGTCTCGTTACACAGGACCAGATCTAAGGTTGCTTGCCCCCTGGTCGGTTCAGTTACATACTGCTCAAGAAACCCATCCCTAATACACTCAATGAACTCATCCTCAAGGCAGCCCTGCCCCATTTGATTTGTCCAATTAATATGATAGTTAAAATCCCCCATAATTATAGATGTTCCCTTATTACATGCCTCAACTATTTCCTGATTGATACTCCGTCCAATAGAGTTGCAACTGTTCGGAGGCCTATAGACTACGCCCACTAATGTTTTTTTCCCCTTATTATTCCTTATCTCCACCCAAACTGTTTCATTATCATGATTTTTTGACCCAATATCATTACTCTGTATTACAGTGATTCCTTCCTTTATTAACATAGCCTTACCTTACTATTTCTTACTTTCATGCTCTCTGCTTTTCCCAATCCTTTGAGCACTTTATATCCCCTTTCTAATGTTACATCCTGGTGCCCATCCCCCCTGCCAAATTAGTTTAAACCCTCCCCAACAGCACTAACAAACCTCCCCGTGAGGATATTGGTTCCAACCCTATTGAGGTGCAACCCGTCCGGCCTGTACAGGTCCCTCCTCCCCCAGAACCAGTCCCAATGCCCCAGGAATCTAAAGCCCTCCCTCCTGCACCATCTCTCCAGCCACGCATTCATCTGCGCTATCCTCCTATTTCTATACACAGTAGCGCGTGGCACCGGGAGTAATCTGGAGATTACTACCTTTGAGGTCCTGCTTTTTAATCTCTTTCCTAGCTCCCTGAAATCTGCGTGCAGGACCTCATCCTTCTATGTCTACCTATGTCATTGGTATCGATATGGACCACGACCTCTGGCTCTTCACCCTCCCGCTTGTCTACTCCCCTAACTATCGAATCCCCTACCGCTATTGCTTTCCCACTCTTCTTCCATCCCCTATGTACAGCTGAGCCACCTGTGGTGCTGCAGACTTGGCTCTGGCTGCACTCCCCAGAGGAACCATCACCTTCACCAGTACTCAGAACCGAATACTGGTTGGAGAGCGAGATGCACTCAGGGAACTGCTGCACTACCTGCCTGGTCCTCCTCTTCTGTCTGGTGGTCATCCATTCCCTTTCTGCCTGCACACTCTTTATTTGCGGGGTGACCACCTCCTGAAACATGCTATCCATGAAGCTCTCAGCTCCAAAACCCGGAGCTCGAGCTCTTCCAGCTGACGACACTTCCTGCACATGTGGTTGTCTAGAACACAGGAAGTGTCCTGGAGTCCTCACATGGCACAGGATGTGCATTCCACAGGACTGAGCTGCCCTGCTATGCCTTTACTTAATAGACTATTAACTAGAAACACTTACCAGCTACTCACCAATCAGCTCCTTCCCTGGTTGTGACGTCACTTTAGCTGTTTTGCCGTTGTTGCTTTTGTTGTTGTTGTTTTTGTCGGAGGTACTCCGCCTCCTCGCTGCCGCCACTCCTCCAGTCTGCACTCTCTCAGGTCCTCCCCTCGATTTATACTCTGCCTCCTGCTGTTCTGTGACGTCACTCCTTGTTTTTGAGCTATTTAAGGTAGGACTACATTTTAATTCTGTGTAAAATAATACTCTCATAATGGTGGGAGAGATACTATTGATGTGATGACAGTGATAGTTTTGGAGATGACATGCTCGGCCAGAACTTACTGTAACCTGCCGTTGTTAAGACTTGCCCTTGCCCATTTAGTTTCTATGACCTTTTGAACTTGAAGTTGCTGTAAGTTAGAGATCTAAATGGCGCGGTGCCCTTTACAGAGCTTCTGGGAGCTGCGCCTCCTTAGCCAATCAGATTGATGTATTGTTAATGACTAGCGCAGTGTCTGAACCAGGTAGTGTAAGCTGGAACAGGGAATTCAATGTCAAATCAGGAACAGAAAGCAAAATAAAGAGAGGGAAAGAAAAATTGGATTAAGAGAAAAAAAAGAGACAGAAAGAAAAAGTTAAAAAGAAATTATTTAAAAAAAATCTCCAACAACAATTAAACTCTGAAGGAATGAGACTCCATACTTGTAAAAGTTAATTTTCAGTGCCAGAAAAGTTGATTGGCAGTGATTAAGACCTATCACGCCATTAAAATGGGGACTTGGACTGAAATGGACAAGCCCTAACTTTCTGTGGCAAGTTTAGTACATATCTGCCATGCAAGTACAGGAACTCCAAACTGTTCAGTACATTTCAATGGGGAGCCAAACAGTGAGATGCCATTTTTGCACAGTTTATGGAGGAGTAGCACATCTCAGAAAGCCAGATTTTCACGTTTAACTGCAAATCTGCGCTCGTCTGAATTTGCTGTCCGATTTGTACATAAATAACGGTGAGCGCTGTTAGCCTCAATGTTATTTTTACAGTAAATTCTGGCCTACTGGCTCTGCATTGGTAATCTAATTGTGATTCTGATGGTTCTACTTTCACGTGTAGTGATGCAACAGCAAAAAGCCACTGGTGTACAGGATGTAAAAGTAAAGAAGGGAATTCATGAAATTTTTAAAAAGACAATGTGAAGTCATCATTTGATTGGGGTCAACAGAACAAGGAATTATGGACTTGCTAGTCTAGCATTTTTTTTGTCTAGTGTCTGGTGGGAGAAGAGAGGTTTTTGTCTGATCTATGGTCTATGTTTGAGTCAGCAGTCAGTTGGTGCACTTGTCCAACCCCTAGTAGTGAAGTGGTAGTACTTTGCCTGTCTTAGAGGCCTAGGAATATCCCTTGTCAGCAAACATCCAAAGTTAACACTGAAAGCTTTCTTTGCTTACATTACCAGCTTTTAATCATTGAAATTTAGATTCTTGAAATCTGAATTTATCCAAATGTTCATTGCTATTACGTAGCACTGTGTCTAGAAATGTCCTCTGATCAATTTAAAACAGTAAATCTTACGATACCCAGTTTAGATTTACAGCCTGACCTCAGATTCTTCTTCAAAGACACAATCAAGGGCTTTTGCTTTGGGCTTTTACAAGTGTGTATAATTATGATGTTTGACAAGATGATCTATAAGAACAGATATCCAGGTTTTTATGGAAAATTCTGGTCTGAGTATGAAAGCTGAATGTCCTCTGGCCACAAAAACATCAGCCTGAAAGCTAGTCTGGTCCTATCTGGTTGACAGATATCTTGGACATGTTGATTCTTGACCTTCACAAATGAATGCAACATTCTTATTTATATCTGTTGTCATTTGGGTTTGTGCTAAATATTTTGATATTAAGAATTGAATGCTAAATTAACCCTTACAAAAAATTTATGGCCAACTCCATGATCAAAGTTACATATACTTCATAAATGTGAACAGATTAAATTGACATGAAATGTTATCACATACAGTGAACTATATTATATGAGTGAGCAGCCTTTAGCTTTGTTTTTCACAAGCTAACTTGGTCTATCAAATGTAACACTCGACCTCAACCTCGGAAATAGGGACTGAAATCAATAATACAGATAAGGGGAAGCCAGATAAACACATGACGGAAAAAGGAATAGAAGGAATGCTGATAGGATTAAATCAAGAGGGGTGGGAGGAGGCTCATGTGGAGCAAAAACGCCAGCATAGACAAGTTGGGCCGAATGACATGTTTCTGTGCTGTAAATACTATGGGGGCTAAATTCGGTTGATTTGCGCCTCCCGTTAGCGCCCCAAAGAGGGCACTAACGGGGCGCAAACCAACTAGCGCCTGGGCGTAGCGCCGCTAATGCCTCCCGCGAAATTCAGCAGGAGGTTAGTGGCGGCGCTATCAGTTAACGCCGCGCGGCGATGACATCATCACCGTGCACAGCGCCCCGGCTGTAATATTGGGTGGCGCCCCCCTGACTTACCACCGGCTATGTCCGCCGGGGTCAGGGGGGCCTACCTGTGGCCGGGGAGGTGGCGGGTGGCCATTTTTGTTGCTGGACGCCTGCCAGCACCTGCCCCCGTTGCTGTCCCCGGCCCCCGTGAAGCCCCCCGCGGGGTGCTGGCTGCTCTCCCTGAGCCCGGCACTCCTCTTGAGTGCTCGTTTGCCAGGCTCGTTTGCCGACACTCCCGACCCCTGGTGGCCCAGCTGGGCGCCGGGACGCACTGCGCCAGGCCCCTCCCCTTTAATAAGGGGAGGAAGGCCTGCAGTACCGCAGCACGTAACGCCGCGATATTGGCTCGCAGCGCCCCAAGAGGGACGCGGGGCACTTCCAGTAGCGCCCCTCCTCCCTCTCCACGTGCTACCCAGGAAAATCGGCCACGGGGGTGCTAACCTTTCAGCAAAGGGGGCGCTACCCAATTTTTACCCCTATGTATAGTAATTCTATGTAAAAACTATACTTGGCTGCAGATTTTCTGTTGGGTTTGCATTTCATAATAGACAGAGATATATTCTTGCTTACAAGAGACCTAAACTGAATGGGATAAAAGTAATCATACCCTGGTCCCAGTCAAGCTAGCAGACTTACAATGGGCACAATTTTGTTAGCTGGTACCATGCTTACCCTTGGTTATATCACCAATTGTTTAACAATTCTTATAGAAATAAAGTTAGAGAACTGAAGAGTGTAATCCTCCTCCCACAGGGAGTATGATTCAGACTTGTCTGACTCACACATGGAACTTATATTTAAATAGAGAAGCAGATGCTCAAAATTTCCGTGTATGTTTTGTTTAATATTCAACAAGCTGTTAATTAAGGTAATTTTAATTTCCACTGTAATTCACAATATAATTAGCTCTCGGATATCCGGATGTCTCAGGCTCGGTCCCCAGTCTGTCTTTAACTTAGCTGAGGCAGCAAAGGTGCTACAATTAAGCTCATTGCCTCTGGGTTTGAGAAGGGGGAAAAAACCAGCCAGTGTTCCTGTTCCTGGTTGCTATACAGTAATTCCTACTTAATATGCACATATGTAGATGCTGGATAAGGGACAAGAAATGGCTTGACTGTGATGCCCTCTGCAATTGGATAGCTTATCGACATTTACGATCCGAGCTCCTATCCTAAACCAGAACAGTATATTGGGACGTTCTATTTATACACACGGTCAGTATAGCTCTGACTCCATACTCCCACTATCCAAATACAGCTCCCACAATCTGTTCCAATTTAAGGCCCTGATATCTAAATCTGTAATGTAACAGAGTAAAATAGCTACAGTTCTTGTATGTGCTGTGAAAGTATGCCCACAAATTGACTCTCACGAACCATTTTGTAAAGCTAATAATAGTCCAACACTGTGTTCAACAGTCAGAGTTTTGGTCTGAGTCATTCAGTTAGACAGCAGATTGTTTCTATGAACTCATCAAAATCATTTACAATCAAAGTGCAGTTACAGAATGTGCTGTCATGATAACCAGCCTACTTCAAAATGATTATAACTGCATTGCCTGCAAAGAGTAAGTCTTACAAGTACAGATAATTCTTTGAACTTGGAGCATTTTCAACAGCACATTGATAACACTGCGGCCGGAATTTTAATTTCAAGGTGGGTAGGGAGCAGGGGGGCTGGAAGGCAGTCGGGAAACCTGGTAGAATGGGTTTCCCGCAGGCCCTACCGAATTTAACGGCAGGGCCTGATTAGCATTTTCAACCTCTGTTTCCACCCCGCAGACAGCCAGATGGAGAGGCTGTTGAGTGGGTGGGCCTGCGGCACCAGGCCGCAGAGAGGAGGGATGGAGGGATGGATCAGAGGTCAGAGGGCAATCAGGAGCTGGAGGGGGAAGCCAGAAGGCAATCAGGAGCCGGAGGAGGGAGGCCAGAAGGCGATCAGGAGCCGGAGGGGAGAGGCCGGGAGGCGATCAGGAGCTGGAGGGAAGTGGCCAGGGCGATCGGTGGCCTGAGGGGGCAGGTCAGAAGATCGGAGGGGGATTGGGGATTGGGGGCTAGAGGGGGGGATCAGGGGCCGGAGGGGGGTTCGGGGGACACGGGCCATGGATCGAAGGCTGGAGGGAAGATCGGAGGCCTCGTGAGGGTGGGGAGGGGGGGCATCGTGGGGAGATCGGAAGGGTCGGGGGGGTGGGTGTCTGATCGCGGTGGGTTGGCGAGGCAGGAACGCTGAATCCAGCAGGTAACTGGAAAGGCACTTACCTCCTGTATCCAGCAGTCCTCTCCTTCCTTTAGCTGGTGGGTTCCTGAGGCCTGGGGAACCCTACAAGCCAGAGTTAAATTTAAAATAGATCACCATGAGCCACGGAGCCTCATTATAATATTTAAAGTGCCAACCTGCCTCCTGGGAGCGGGTTGGCTCCCCACCCCTGTCCCGCCTCCATTAAAACCGGAAATAGGTAGGTTGGAGGCGAGTTGGGGTTGGGATTCAGATTTTTACTACTTTAACCTCCCACCCGACCGCAACCCATCTGTTTATTGGAGTTAAAATCCCCCTGCCCCGTGAGTTAGTTTAAGAAATCTGTAAATGCATTATCATTTTGAACTCAGAACATAAAACTTGTAAAATTATATGGTGCTTGACAAGCAGATGTTCCAGATAAAATGAAGGAGTGATTCCATGAGCTGTTAGTCAGATTAGTTCATTCTTGTATTCATTTGACTGGAATAAAGAGAACATCTATTTTGAAAACTTTAGGGTAGATTTTCCTCTGGATATTGCTCCATTTTCAGGTGGTATTCTGAGCAGTAATTGGAAATATATTGGATCTCTGCCCGTTTACGTATATGGCTGTCAGATTTTCCAGCATCACACCCTCCAGAGTGCCTAGCCATACTGTATTTAACTGAATTGAGAAGTCGCACAACACCAGGTTATAGTCCAACAGTTTTATTTGAAATCACAAGCTTTCGGAGTTATTGCTCCTTCGTCGGGTGAAGTGTATTTAACTGAGGTAGTAAAGACTCATTTCCCACCATTACCATGTCAGGTATGCTGGACGTTGAGCACACCATAAAAAATTGGTGTCCAACTTTGCCAGGCAATCAGTTAAAGGGGGAAGTAAATTTAAAGGGTCACAACAGATACTATAAAAAATCTTGTAATATCCTTATTCTTGAACTGTTTGTCTTACTCTTTTGTTTTTCACTGAGACTCTCATTTCAACATGCTAAAGAGGCCAGAATGACATTTCATAGAATCAAAGAATCATAGTTATAATGGCACAGAAGGAGGCCATTCGGCCCATTGAGTCCGTGCCAGCTCTCTGTAGAGCAATCCAGTCAGTCCCATTCCCCCGCTCTATCCCCATAGCCCTGCAAGTTTATTTCCCTCAAGTGCCTATCCAGTCTCCCCTTGAAAACATTGGGCTGGATTTTGAATGACCCATGGGGTCGGGTTTGGAGGCGTGTGGGGGGTTAAATTTGCGGGGTCGGGGGTCCCGACCCCATCCCGACTCCATCCCGCCTCCACGCAATTTTGACAAAATCAGTCGCGGGGTTCCCGACTCCGTCCCGCCTCCAAGAGGCGGGAGAGGCCATTAAAGCCCTTAACAAGCCCTAAATTGGCTCTGTAATGCCATTTTGAAACGTTTTAGCTAGTTTAACCCTTTTCTGACGTGAAGTACGCCTGGTGTGAAACACTCCAGTGAAACCTGACGGGAGCACAAGTGGATAGCTGACTATGAGCTGCAGGTCCACTATTACAACGGAGATGTGATGAAGGTAGTAGTAGTATTAGGTCTGAAAGTCGCCTCTGATGCTGCTGCATTGAATGTGTTCAGAGACTGCCTGGCCTTTGCTGTGAGAGGACTTGGATGCAAAAAAATTGTCTCTCTCTCTCTCTCCCCCCCCCCCCCATTTTTGCATCCAGGTCCACTCACATCAAAAGCAAGCCACGCAGGTCCTCTCTCACCAACAGTCTCTGAGACTAGGCAGTCAGCAATGATGACATCATCAGAGGCGACTTTCAGACTGAAAACACTAATTAGTTCATGGGTTCCCACATGCTGGAACTCAATTGCCCAATTAAGTGAAAATTACATCATTCATCCACATTAATCTGGAGTCGGGGGGGGAACCACGAAATGCAGATGACCTGACCCCAACCCGACCCCAAGACAAAATCCAGCCCAAAGAGTGCTTTCACCAATTCCGTCAGCAGCGAATTCCAGGTCATCACCACTCACTGTGTAAAAAAGTTTTTCCTCACATTTCCCCTGTATCTCTTGCCCCAAACCTTAAATCTGTGGCCCCTAGGCCTTGTACCATCAACTAGTGGGAACAGCCTTTCCCCATCTAGCCGATCCAAACTCGTCATAATCTTGTGCCACTCTATCAAATCACCCTTCAACCTCCTTTGCTCTAATGAAAACAAATCCAGCTTCTCCAACCTGTCCTTATAGCTAAGATCCCCCATCCCTGGAACCATTCTGGTAAAGCTCCTTTGCACCCTCTCAAGGGCCTTCACATCCTTCCTAAAGTGTGGTGACCAGAACTGGACGCAATACTCCAGTTGTGGCCTAACCAGCGCTTTATAAAGGTTCAGCATAACTTCCCTACTTTTGTACTCAATACCTCTATTTATGAAGCCCAAGATTCCATATGCTTTGTTAACCACTCTCTCAATATGGCCTGCCACCTTCAGGGACCTATGCACATTAACTCCCAGGTCCCTCTGTCCTGTACACTCTTTAAAACGGTGCCATTAAGTGTATATTGCCTCTCCCTGTTCCTTCTGCCAAAATGCAGCACCTCACACTTCTCTGTATTAAATTCCATCTGCCACTTGTCTGCCCATTCTGCTAGCCTTTCTATGTCCTGTTGCAGTCGATTGGTATCATCATCACTGTTTGCCATACCCCCAAGTTTGGTGTCATCGGCAAATTTAGTAATTCTACTCTGTATTCCAATATCCAGGTCAAAAGCAGTGGCCCCAGCACTGACCCTTGGGGAATCCCACTGTCTCCCATCCTCCAGTCTGAAAAACAGCCATTTACCACAACTTGCTGTTTTCTGTCCTTAAGCCAATTCCTTACCCAAGCTGCCATGACCCACCTATTCCATGAGCCTCAATGTTGTTAACCAGCCTTCTATGTGGTACTTTGTCAAACGCCTTCCGAAAATCCATGTAGATAACATCCATTGCATTCCCTTCAACAATCCTTTCTGTTACTTCATCAAAAAATTCAATTAGATTAGTCAAACACGATCTTCCTTTTACAAAACCCATGTTGGCTCTCCTTAATTAGCTTAAACCTCTCAAAATGCCCATAAATTTTTTCCTTGATTATTGTTTCCAAAACTTTACCCACCACTGATGTTAAACTGACCGGCCTGTCGTTACTAGGATTGTCCTTATACCCTTTCTTGAACAATGGTGTCACATTTGCCACTTTCCAATCCTCAGGCACCCTTCCCCGCATCTAGGGAAGATTAGAAAATTATGGCAAGCCCTTTCGCTATCTTCTCCCCCAATTCCCTTAGCAACCTGGGATGCAAGCCATCTGGACCAGGCGACTTATCCACTCTAAGCATACCCAGCCTTTCTAGTACATCCTGTCTATCAATTTTCAACCCTTCCATTGCTTCTACCTTTTCCACTTCTACCGATATTTTGTCAGCATCCACCTCCTTAGTAAACACCGATACAAAGTACTCATTGAGTATTCCAGTCTTGTCCTGCGCCTCCAAGCATATATCACCTTCTTTGTCTCTAATAGGCCCCGCCTCTTATTACCTGCTTATTGTTTACATGCCGGTCGAAGATTTTTGGGTTCCCTTTTATGTTAACCGCCATTGTACTCTCATATTCTCTCTTTGTCAATCTTATTTTCATCTTCACATCCCCTCTCAACTTATTGTATTTGGTCTGGTTCTCCCTTGAAGAATTCACCTGACATGCATCATACACCCTCTTTTTTTGTTTCATCATCTTCCCTATCTCCCTCATCATCCAAGGAGCTCTTGCTTTGGTTCCCTTACCCTTCTCTCTTGTTGGAATGTACCTAGCCTGTACTTGGAACGTCCCCTCCTTAAAGATCACCCATTGTTCCATTACAGTTTTTCCTGTCAGTCTTTGGTTCCACCCTGGCTAGATCCTTTCACATCCCATTGAAGTTAGCCCTATTCAAGTTTAGAAGTTCCACTCTGGATTGTTCCTTGCTCCTCTCCATTGCTAATCTAAATCTTATGATACGATGATCACTCGTACCCAAGTGTTCTCCCACAGACACTTGGTCGACCTGGCCCACCACATTCCCCAGCACCAGATCCAGCAATGCCTCCTTCCTAGTTGGGCCAAGAACATACTGGTCAAGGAAATTCTCCTGAACACATTTCAAAAATTCCTCCCCCTCCTTTCCCTTTACCCTAGCATTATCCCAATCGATATTTGGTAATTAAAGACCCCCAACATCACCACTCTATAGCTCTTGCATATCTCTGCGATTTTCCTGCAGATTTGCTCCTCTACCTCCCTCTCACTATTTGGAGGCCGATAGAATACCCTCAATAGCGTGATCATACCCTTTTTGCTCCTCAACTCTAACCAAATGGATTCTGTCCTTGTCCCCTCAAGAACATCCTCCCTTTCCAACACTACAATGTCTTCCTTAATCAGCACTGCCACCCCACCTCCCTTTTTTCCTTCCCTATCTTTTCTGAACACCTTGTACCCTTGAATATTAAGTGCCCAGTCACCACCGTTTTTAATTGATAATATCCCAGCATCTGTGGCCCCTATATTTTCCAAGGTGGAATCTTGTAGTGGGGGAAACCCAGAAGCGCGGGTTTCCCCGAGCCCAAACTCCAGGGTGTGTTTGAATTATTATTGCCAGGTTGTCAGCCTGATTGACAGGTTTGGCTGTTTGCCTGTCCAGCGGGAAAGGTTGCAGGTAGGTTTACTGGTGGTGGGAGAGAGAGATCACGGGGGGGGAAGAGATGGGGGCAGCCGAGCCATCGTGGGGTGGATGGGAGAGAAGACATTGTGCAGGGGGGGTGGGCGATGTCGGGGGAGATTGTGGAGGTGGGGAGTCAGACAGATCACGGGGTGGTGCGGGGATTGTTTTACAGGGTAAGGTTGTAGGACCTGGAGGAAGCATTCCTGCTCCTCCTGGCCCACAAGCAGTGCTGCAAAGGCACTTATCTTATGGATCCAGCCCTTCCTGCCTCCTTTTAGCTGTTGGGTTTCACGAGGCCTGGGAAACCCGGCCAACAGCAGCTAAAAATAGAAACCTTTTTAAAATGGAGGCACGCAGCTTCCTTAAAAGCTTTCAATGACCGACCCTCCTCCTGAGGGCGGATTGGTTGACGCCCTCATCCCGTTTACATTAACACTAGAAGTGGGCAGGTTCGAGGTGGGTTTGGTTCAGATTTTTAACATTTTAACTTACCAACTGACCCAAACCCACCTGTTTCTGGGGGTTAAAATGGGGGAGTTGGTGTGGAATAGGATATGGGCAACCGAATTTTGGATGAGCTAAAGTTTACAAGTCGGCCAGAATATCATTGGAATAGTTCATCTCATGATAAATGCATGCATGAGGGTTTCAGCAGCAGATGGTGGAGGCATCTCAGTGATTGAGAGGATATGGGGGTGAGAAAGTCAACCTGAGATTGAATAGGACACCAAAGTTACAAACAGTCTGATTCAGCTTGAGATAGTGACTGGGGAGGAGGATAGTGTGGTTGACAATGTCAAAGGCTGCAGAGAGGACGAGGAGGGAAAATGCACCACAGTCATAGTCACAGAGGATGCCATTTGTGACTTTAGTGAGGAGCTTTTTGGTGCTGTAACGGGGAGGAATTCAGACAATGAATTGCAGGAAAGATGGGCATGGATTTACAAGGTGACAACATGTCACCATGTTCAAGGACTTTGAAGAGAAAAGGGAGATTGGAGATGGAGTTGTTTGCAAGGACAGAGGAGTCAAGGTTTGGTATTTTGAAAAGGGAGGTGATCACACCTGTTTTGAAAAGGAGAGGGACAGTAGAGGGAGGGAGGAGATGAAACCATTTTCAATGTCATCTAGCATGGAAGCAATGAAGGGAAGTTGACTGGCCAGCAGTTTATTGGGAATGGGTTCAATGGATGAAATGAGTGCAGAGGACATGAAAAAAAATGCGGGTTCAGGGCTAGGGAATGGGTGGCCTGGGGGGAGGTTTGGTTTGGTGAGAAAAGGGAAGGGAAGAAGCAACAGAGGCAGCTGAACAGCAGGTCTCAACCTTGGCGACAAAGAAGCCATTTGCTCCTCGCACTTGTTGTTTGAGGTGAGGGTGGAAGGGGCAGGTGAGGATGGTTTAAGGAATGTTTGGTAGTGGAGAAGCAAAGCTGGGGTTGCCTTTGCTGTCTGGGATGATCCTGAATTAGTGGATGGCTTTGGCTCAGGAAAGTGAGGCCCGATAGTGCTAGATTTGACAATAGATGGCTAAACCAGTTGTGAACCAGGCATGCTCAAGTCTGTGCCCTTTTGACTTGAGGGAGCAAAGATAAAGGTCTACTATATCCAACTGACCAAGGAGCTTGCAGATGTTATGCTTTGCCAAGGAAGCCATCAGTGAGTTGTGCCATGTGCTGGAACCTGACCTGGGCAATGAAAGCTATACTCTGCAGCCATGGCTGATGACACCATTGTGTTTTCCCAGGACATCTACTAAAGAGGTCCAATCTGCCACTAGAGTAATTCTAGAGCAGACTATTGGAAAA
This sequence comes from Squalus acanthias, assembly GCA_030390025.1. NCBI lineage: Eukaryota > Metazoa > Chordata > Chondrichthyes > Squaliformes > Squalidae > Squalus > Squalus acanthias. The sequence goes on along the minus strand of CM059431.1, from coordinate 57,918,324 downwards.
TTGAAGGCACAGTCCAAGTGTCTCAGCAAATATACATTCCATTGAGAATAAAAACTCCATGGGAAAAGTGATCCATCCGTGGCTAACTAAAGAAGTTAAGGACAGTATTATATTAAAAGAAGAAGCTTATAATGTTGCGAAGATTAATAGTAAGCCTGAGGATTGGAAGAGCTTTAGAAGCCAGCAAAGGATGACCAAAAACTTGTTAAAAAGGGAGAAAATAGAATGAGAGTAAACTAGCAAGAAATATAAAAACAGATTGTAAGAGCTTCTACAAGTATGTAAAAAGGGAGAGAGTAGCAAAAGTGAGCGTTGGTCTCTTAGAGGCTGAGACAGGTGAAATTATGATGGGAATAAGGAAATGGCAGAGACTTTAAACAAATGTTTTGTACCTGTCTTCACAGTAGAAGATATCAAAAGTAGTGGGGAACCAAGGGGCTTATAAGAGTGAGGAACATAAAGTAATTAATAGCAGTAGAGAAAAAGTACTTGAGAAACGAATGGGACTAAAAGCCAACAAATCCACTAGACCTGATGACCTACATCCTAGGGTTCTAAAAGAGGTGGCTGTAGAGATAGTGGATGCATTGGTTGTGATCTTCCAAAATTCCCTAGATTCTAGAATGGTCCCAGCAGATTGGAAGGTAGCAAATGTAACCCCACTATTCAAGAAAGGAGGGAGAGAGAAAACAGGGAACTACAGGTCAGTTAGCCTGACATCAGTTGTCAGGAAAATGATGGAATCCATTATTAAGAAAGTGGTAACAGGGCACTTAGAAAATCATAATATGATTAGGCAGAGTCAACATGGTTTTATGAAAGGGAAATCGTGTTTAACAAATTTATGAGAGTTTTTTGAGGATGTAACTAGCAGAGTGGATAAAGAGGAACCAGTGGATGTAGTATATTTGGATTTCCAAAAGGCATTCGATAAGGTGCCACATGAAAGGATGCGATGCAAGATTAGGGCTCATGGGGTTGGGGGTAATGTATTAGCATGGATAGAGGATTGGTTAATGGACAGAAAACAGAGAGTAGGGATAAACGGGTCATTTTTCCGTCTGTAACTAGTGGGTGCCACAAGGATCAGTGCTTGGGCCTCAGCTATTTACAATCTACATCAATGACATGGATGAAGGGACCGAGTGCAATGTATCCAAGTTTGCTGATGATACAAAGCTAGGTGGGAAAGTAAGCTGTGAGAAGGATACAAAGAGCCTGCAAAGGGCTATAGACAAGTTAAGTGAGTGAACAATAAGGTGACAGATGGAGTATAACGTGAAGAAATGTGAGGTTATTCACTTTGGTAGGAAGAATAGAAAAGCAGAATATTTTTTAAATGATGAGAAACTATTAAATGTTGGTGTTCAGAGAAATTTAGGTGTCCTCGTACAGGAAACACAGAAAGTTAGCAAGCAATTAGGACGGCAAATGGCATGTTGGCCTTTATTTTATGGGGGTTGGAGTACAAGAGTAAGGAAGTCTTTCTACAATTGTACATGGCTTTGATGAGACCACACCTGGAGTACTGTGCACAGTTTTGGTCTCCTTATCTGAGAAAGGACATACATGCCTTAGAGGCGGTGCACCGAAGGTTCACTAGATTGATCCCTGGAATGAGAGGGTTGTCCTGAGAGGTGATCTCATTGAAACATATAAGATTCTGAGGGGGATTGACAGGTAGATGCTGAGACATTGTTTACCCTGGCTGGAGAGTCCAGAACTAGCAGGCATAATCTCAGGATAAGGGGTCGGCCATTTACGACTGAGATGAGGAAGAATTTCTTCACTCAGAGGGTTGTGAATCTTTGGAATTCTCTACCCTAAAGGGCCGTGGATGCTGAGTCGTTGATTATATTCAAGGCTGAGATCGTTAGATTTTTGGACTCTCAGGGAATCGAGGGATATGGGGATCATAGAAACATAGAAACATAGAATCTAGGAGCAGGAGTAGGCCATTCGGCCCGTCGAGCCTGCTCCACCATTCAATACGATCATGGCTGATCATCCAAATCCAGTACCCTGTCCCTGCTTTAATCCCCACAGTACACATATCCCACCCTACCCCCGTAACCCCACGTATTTAATTCCCCCTAACATATCCCATCCTATCCCCATAACCCCACATATTTAATCCCCCCCTAACACTAAGGGTCAATTTATCATAGCCAAATCAACCTAACCCGCACATTTTTGGACTGTGGGAGGAAACCGGAGCACCCGGAGGAAACCCACGCAGACACGGGGAGAATGTGCAAACTCCACACAGACAGTCACCCGAGGTCAGATTCGAACCCGGGTCCCTGGCGCTGTGAGGCACCAGTGCTAACCACTATGCCACCGTGTTACCCATCCAATTTGAAAGTGGAGTTGAGGTCGATGATCAACCATGATCTTACTGAATGGTGGAGCAGGCTCGAGGGGCCGTGTGGCCGACTCCTGCTCCTAATTCTTTTGTTATGTTCTTATGTCTGCATCGCTCTGGGAAGGCTCTGCATATTTTTCGATTTATCAAAGACATAATTGGTCCTTCAGATATTAGGCAACTTTGTACAACCAAAATCATGGTAATTGTGTGAGGAATAGTATAGAAGGGTAAAGGAAGGCCGAGAAAGGTGAACAATGATAGTAAAGAGGTTGAAGTCGGGGAATGGGTCTCTATAGTTGTGATCCTGCGTGCCCAGAAAATGTAAATGCATTCACTTGTCTGTACTATTCGCTTACAAACAGGTTTAGTTACAGGAGTCTAAAGTTTTGTAATTATAAAATGAAATCACAGTCTGACTTCAAAAAGCCATTATGTTTCAACAGCTGCTGCGAAAACAATTAATTCCTAGTGTCATGTCCCATTTGGGGGGAAAAGGCAATGAGCCTGACCTTAATGAGAGTAGAACTATTTGAATAAAAGATCCCATTTATTTTAGTTGCAGCAGCAGTATATATAGAAAGGAAACATTATTTTATTTGTTTTGTAGAAAATAATATTTGCCATAAATTACAGACCACTGAGCAAAATAAATGATTTTAAAGAGAAGACATTCTAGAACCAACTGAGGGAGCTTATCTACATCTTGTCGGCTGCCCTAATTGGAGGGCAGAGCCCTAATTGGAGGGTAGAGTCTTTATTGTGTAATTGATGCTTATGTATTTTCTGGCAATTTAACTATAATGTTTGTGTTTGTTTTAATGGTTATTGTCAATGTTTAGCTGAGTGGTTGTCACAATGAATGTGGAGAAGTCTGAATGGACACTTGGCAGACATTTGTTAATTTTTGAACTATAAACTTTAATGAAACGAGTGTTGCATTCATTTGGGTAAAAATGTAAATGCAAAAATGCTGTAACAATGGCTGATGTGGAGAATGAAAGCATGGCAGGGGAGGATTGGAGAGAACTTTTTGTACATCTACCCCATCCTGCAGGTATTTGGTATTTACACTGGATGCCAAAAGTAAAACGTGTTACATTCTCCAGCATTTCCATTTCCAATTCATTTGAAAAATTAAACCTTAATTAATCTCCACCTTCTTACTTTCATTAAAGATATTTCCTTTTATTCCTGATGCCAAATTTAACCTACCTGCTTCAATTAACAATTCATCTGCAAAAAGTCTCCCCTATTTGTAAGTGCACTGCATGCTGCAGTACTGAGCCACACAGACTGGTGAGGCCCAGCTTTAATCCCGGGTTTGTGCGAAATTGGTTAATTAAATGCAGGATACGGGGTAGATCCCTGGGCAACAGAGGCCAAGTTCGTGCTTCTGATCACTATCCAGTGGCTATAGGATGGAGCTCATCTGTAATACCGAAGAAGTCCAAAAGCCCACAATAATAAGTTTGGGGTCTTTCCTTCGAGAATCTCTTGGGTACAGCGGTGTTGGTTCATCCCATAATATCTACTAGAGAATAAAATAACTCAGGTGTGTAACAATAGCACTGTAACAATTTGTGATCTGAACTGGATATTTGTGTTTTTCACATGTGTCTCTCCAATCTTTCTGAATCTGCGCTAAGCTACAAATCATTAAGCTACCTTATTTCACAGCAAGTAAACATGCAGACCAACAGTTATGATCAGACTCACTTATTTCAATTGGTGTAACTTATCTTTGCATAATCAGACAAAATAATGAGCAAGTTACATTTCACCACATCAATAGGCTGGCTTACTTGACTTAAACAAAATAATTCCTTCTGAGTCTGGCCAAGGATTGCCCTTGCAGCTTTCTTCTTAAAACCTGATTGATATTACAGCTTTTCCTGGACCTGATTACTTGGGTCTCTATCTCTATTTTCATCTCCCTGTGTTCACAGCCAGAAAGGAAGGTCTGCCAGACAACCCTGCCAAGCACTTGGGACCAGAGACTTCCCAACACAGAGGGTGTGAAATGTTTGTTGACTATTGAGACAAGCTAATTAATTGCTTGTTGTTTACAGTCTTTGGGGGAAATTAGCATTTTAACCATTGTTCTTCTCAGTGCCTTTTTGAGTTTGTGTGAATACTTTGCTTTTCCTCCCAAATCCTTTCTATGGAAAAATAGTGACAAAAAATCCTGAAATATAATGCCCTCAGATTCACATTACTCCTCAGATTTTTCATATAAAAAGTGGACACTTAGCCAAGATAGTGAAGGGCTACTGGCACCCAGAGAATAATATACCAACAAGAGGTATTAGCTTCAGGAGAAAACAATCCACTCAATAACACTCAATTGTGCTTTTTTTTTAAGCGCACTTCGCTCGATATCAGTGTAAAGATCGTAGAATTTTAAACGCAAATTGTGTTCAGCGCACCTCGAGTTTCTGCGATCTTTTGTGCTAGTTTTAAAAACATCATGCTGGAATCGAGCCCCACCCACAAAACTGGCTACACCCCCAGGATGAACTAATCACCATTGGGAGTTTCTGCTAATTTAACTCGTTTGTGGGCCTTTGAGGAGGCTCCAAAAATTAAGCTGTATCTTTTGGGCACAAGGACACTAACAGCTACGTTTTGAAAGCTTTTGAATGATTTTTTAAAATTTACTAAGGAACTCACTACTGTACCACAATATAACTAGAAAATAGTTTTGTATATTTTTCATTTAGTCACTTTCAGTAATTTAAAATCTTGTTACTCACAGGTGGTGGATTGAAACAGTGATTTAAAATGCCTATTTTTGTGATAAACCCATTTTCAGCTGTATTAATCAAAGTGTAGCTAGTTCCCACTCTTAAATATATGAAAGAATATTTTTTTAAAGCAAACATTAAACAAAATTATTACGTTTTAAAATGCTGCCCAATTGTGCTGGTTCATGGCAGATTTTGCGTTCAGTAATATGCAAATGAGAAACTTGGGGTGGGGGGGGTGGGAAATCACTTTTCAAAATGGGCGCAATTTGCCCCAGAATCGGCGATTCCACCCAAAGTGAAAACTCTACCACAATAAGTACGTTGATAAATAAAAGAGAGGAGAGATACATTCAGAAAAACTCAACATAAGTGAGAGCAATAGAGATCTATTTTATTTTGTAAGGAATGATGTATTCATAGATAAATACTTAGGATCACAATAGAACTGCAAGGTTAAGAACTAAAAGCTTGATGGTGATTGCCGAAACAATGGGGCAACCCCTGCCCTCTCTCTCTGGAGATTATGAAGTGTCAATTTTTATTAATTGGACAAAGTAGAGGGAGCCTCATTCTGCACATGGCCTTCGAGTCACTGGTGCTGTAGCAAAAGTAGAAGTGCTCCATTCCCAGAATAATATCCCTCACTTTAAGCATGAATATTCTCCAAAACAAAAATGTAAATTTTTTTAAATATATATATATAAATGATAAAACCAAGGGATGTGGCCCTTAGCCATCACAGTGACACTTCCTGGCCCAGTTGGATAATGCTGTCAACCACATTTGTCTACAATACAATTATGGTGTTTAATTGACTAATCTTCAAAGCGCAAGAAAACTAGTATTTTTCAGGTGGAACAAGCTTGCTGTGGTTGGTATATGACACAAAACCTGTAAAATCGTGTAGAATAAAGGGACAAGAGTTTGGCACATTATCCTTTTACCGCTGAACCTTGGATTTAAATCCAGACTACAAATGCTTTCTTCCCAGACAGTTTTAAGGATTATTGTAAAATGTGCATGAGTTGTCTCACCCAGTTCCCAATATATATATGGCTCTCCATCAAATGGGCCATAATTTGCCAGAAATTGGCACTAAATTGACAGTCAGATTTGCAAAGGTGACTAATGAAGAGAATGGAAGTATCACTGATGTAGTTGGAGGAATGCAGAGGGGGCTTTACTCTGTATATAACCAATGTGATACATGAACTAGGAATGCTTTATGCTGACACTGGATGCAAAAATGCAGAGTTTTCTGTTCCCAAGGCTAACATGTATCACTTGGATAAGGACAAAAAGACACCAAAAATATCAATGTGAAGTGAGGAAAATTGTGTATATCTGGAGTTCCTTACTATTTACTGTGTACATACTTGCTTTCTCTCCATCCTCCACATTCTTTACTCTTGGAACAAGCAGTTTTTGTTGCCCATCCGTAGTTGCTCTGAGGACATTAAGAGTCAACCATATAGTATGAGACTGGAGCCTCATGTAGGCCACATGAGGTAGGGCTAACAAGCTCCTTTCCCTGAAGGACATGAATGAACCAGTTGAAAATCTAGAATCTTTCCTGGCTATTTTTTCTGATGCCAGCCCTGAAATTACCAGATTCATTGAATTCAATTTCATAACTTGCCCTAGTGAGATTTGAACGAACAGCATCTGGGTTGTGAATTCAGTTCCTTAACTGGTAGGCTACCACACTACAGAATCCAGGCAAATGGGGTATATGTTTTCTGAGTAACACTTTATGTGGCACATTTGTGTATGTGACGAAATACTGGGAAATCTCTACTCTAGACTGTAAATATCCACTCTAGACTGTCTAAATCCACCATAGACAGCTTGGATAAATGCATGTAGTGTGATACAAGATCATGAATATCCCAGGGTCAGTCCTAAGTCCATGCTGAGTGAACTTTGGCAGAGGTGCAAGCATGAGCCTCCAGGCCTTGGCTACGGAGGAGATAAATTTGTTTGGTTCCTGATCTCTATTCAGTAACTCCTGGTGGAAAAGTGCTTTTGTATGGACATCAGGTGAGCATTGGGCTCAGCTGTAATGCCTCCTTCCCTGTATTGGTGAATAATCTCACACTTGGAAGAATAGCCATTGGGTAAGGTACCAGAAGACTCTCATCATGTTCCTTGAAGGAAGGAGATCTTTTAATGAGGCAAATGTTATGCCAAATACAAATAAAATTAAGTTGACACAAAGTTGCAAAAATTGAACACCTAAAGTGATGCTGTTTGGAAACATTTAGCACAACAAACCTCTCCAAGTAAAATCTGTAATACAGAATTATTTGAAAGACTAGTAGATCTCCCCTAGTGCTGTAATTTTGATTCATTCTTGGGATGTGGCTGTCACTGGTAAGGCTGGTATTTAGTGCTCATCTCCAATGGCCCTGAGAAGGTGATGGTGGTGGGCCACCCTCTTCAACCACTGTAGCCTATATGGTGTAGATACTCCCACAATGCTGTTAGGTAGAGAGTTCCAGGTTTTTTCCTCAGCGATGATGAAAGAATATCGAGATATATCCAAATCAATATGGTGTGCTACCTGGAATGGAGCTCGGAGGTGTCGGTGTTCTGATGCAACTGCTGCCCTTGTCCTTCTAGTTGGTGGGAATTGCTTGGTGAGTTGCTGTAGTGCATCCTGTGGATAATACACACTGTATCCACGTTAAGCCAGTAGTGGAGGGGGGTGGATGTTTAGGAGAGTGGACGAGGTACTGATCAAGTAGACTGCTGTGTCCTGGATGATGTTGAGCTTCTTGCGTGTTGTTGCAACTGCACCCACCCAGATAAATGGGGAGTATTCCATCACACTGCTGACTTGTGCCTGGTACGTGATAGGAGAGGCTTTGGGGATTTGGGAGGTGAGCCACTCACCACAGAATACTCAACTTCTGACCTGCTCTAGTACATAGATACATAGATACATAGAAGATAGGAGCAGGAGTAGGCCATCCGGCCCTTCGAGCCTGCTCCGCCATTTAATGAGATCATGGCTGATCCTCCAATTCAGTATCCCGTCCCCGCCTTCTCTCCGTAACCCTTAACCCCTTTTGCCTGTAGAAATATATCTAATTCCCTCTTAAATATATTTAATGAGCTGGCGTACACTGCCCTCTGTGGCAATGAGTTCCACAGGTTCACCACCCTCTGAGTGAAGAAATTCCCCCTCATTTCTGTCCTAAATGGTTTAGCCCTTATCCTTAAATTATGTCCTTTAGTTCTGTTCTCACCCGCCAAGGGAAACATTCCTTCTGCATCTAGTCTGTCTAGACCTGTCAGAATTTTATACACTTCTATGAGGTCCCCTCTCAATCTTCTAAACTCCAGTGTGTACATCCCTAAACTACATAGTCTCTCCTCATAGGTCAATCCCGCCATTCCTGGTATCAGCCTGGTGAATCGCCGCTGCACCCCCTCCATGGCAAGAACATCTTTCCTCAGATGAGGCGACCAAAACTGTACACAGTACTCGAGGTGTGGTCTCACCAGTGCCCTGTACAGCTGCAGCAAGGTATCCCTGTTCCTGTATTCCAACCCTTTTGCTATGAAGGCCAGCATACCGTTTGCCTTCTTGACCGCCTGTTGCACCTGCATGCTCGCCTTCAGTGACTGGTGTACAAGAACACCCAGGTCTCTCTGTACTTCCCCCTCTCCCAATTTATTGCCATTTAAATAATAATTTGCCCTCCCGTTCCTGCACCCAAGGTGGATAACTTCGCACTTGTCCACATTATAGTGCATCTGCCATTTATCCGCCCAATCACCCAGTCTGTCCAAATCGCTCTGGAGCTTCCTGGTCTCCTCCTCTGAGCCCACCCCCCGTCCTAGTTTAGTGTCGTCTGCAAATTTGGAAATGCTGCATCCGACTCCCTGATCCAGGTCATTAATGTAAATTGTGAACAGCTGGGGACCCAGGACAGATCCCTGTGGTACCCCACTTGTTACTGCCTGCCATTCAGAAAATGAGCCGTTTATTCCAACTCTCTGTTTTCTATCTGACAGCCAGTTCTCTATCCACGTCAATACTTTCCCCTTTATCCCATGAGCTTCAATTTTCCATGCTAATCTTTTATGTGGGACCTTGTCGAAGGCCTTTTGGAAGTCCAGGTACACCAGTAGTAGTAACAGCATTTATGTGGTTGGTACAGTTGAGTTTCTGGTTAATAAGAACATAACATAAGAAATAGGAGCAGGAGTAAGCCACTGGGCCCCTCGAGCCTACTTCGCCATTCAATAAGATCATGGCTGATCTTCTACCTCAACTCTACTTTCCTGCACTATCCCTATATCCCTTGATTCCCCTAATATCCAAAAATCTATCGATCTCTCTCTTGAATATACTCAATGACTGAGCCTCCACAACCCTCTGGGGTAGAGAATTCCAATGATTCACCACCCTCTGAGTGAAGACATTTCTCCTCATCTCAGTCATAAATGGCCGACCCCTTATTCTGAGACTGTGTACCCTGGTTGTGGACTCCCTAGCCAGGGGAAACATCCTCCCTGCATCTATCCTGTCAATCCCTGTAAGAATTTTGTATGTTTCAATGAGATCAACTCTCATTCTTCTAAACTCTAGAGAATATAGGCCTAGTCTACTCAATCTCTCCTCATAGGACAATCCCCCCATCCCAAGAATCAATCTGGTGAGCCTTCGCTGCACTCCCTCAATGGCAAGTATATCCTTCCTTAGGTAAGGAGACCAAAACTGTACACAATACTCCAGGTGTGGTCTCACCAGGGCCCTATATAATTGCAGTAAGATGTCTTTACTCTTATACTCAAATCCTTTTGTAATAAAGGTCAACATACCATTTGCTTTCCTAATTGCTTGCTGTACCTGCATGTTAACTTTCAGTGATTCATGTACAAGGACTCCTAGGTCCCTCTGAACACCAACATTTCCCAATGTCTCACTATTTAAAAAATACTCTGCTTTTCTATTTTTCCTACCAAAGTGGATAACTTCACATTTCTCCACATTATATTCCATTTGTCATGTTCTTGCCCACTCACTTAGCTTGTCTATATCCCCTTGAAGCCTCTTTGCATCCTACTCACAACTTATATTCCCACCCAGCTTTGTATCATCAGCAAACTTGGATATACTACATTTGGTCCCCTCATCCAAATCATTGATGTAGATTGTGAATAGCTGAGGCCCAAGCACTGATCCTTGCTGTACCCCACTAATTACAGCCTGCCAACCTGAAAATGACCCATTTATTCCTACTCTCTGTTTTCTGTCCGTTAACCAATCCTGAATCCATGCTAATATATAACCCCCAGTCCCATGAGCCCTAATTTTGTTTAATAACCTCTTGTGTGGCACCTTATCGAATGCCTTCTGAAAATCCAAATACACCACATCCACTGGTTCCCCCTTATCTATTCTGCTACAAGTTTATTAATTAACCCTTTCTCGTTGCATAATACTGGATCTAAAATAGCCTGTTCCCTAGTTGGTTCCTCAACATACTGATCTGGAAAACTATCTTGCATACATTCCATGAATTTGTCCTCCACACTACTATTACTGCAAATTTGGTTTGCCCAGTCTATATGTAGATTAAAGTCCCCCATGATTACTGTATTACCCTTGTTACATGCGCCTCTAATTTCCTGATTTATGCTCTGCCCTACATTACAACTACTGTTTGGGGGCCTATAAATGACTCCCACCAATGTTTTCTGCCCCTTGCTATTTCTTAGCTCCACCCAAACTGATTCTACTTCTTGATTTTCGGAGCTAAGATCCTTTCTCTCTACTGTCTTTATCCCATCCTTTATTATCAGGGCCTCCTTTTCCATTTTGCCTATCTCTTCTAAAAGTTATGTATCCTGGAATATTTAGTTCCCAACCTTAACCACATTGCAACCACGTCTCCATAATGGCTATTAGATCAAACCTATTAATTTCTATCTGTGCTATTAATTCATTTATTTTGTTGTGAATGCTTTGCACATTCAGATATAGTGCCTTTAGCTTTGACTTATTTCTATTTTTCCCTGATGTCACCTTAGTCACTGATGCCTTATTACCTTTGTTATTGTCTCTGTCCCTTCCTTACCCACTCTGCTTATTTTTATCCAAAACCCTACTCTGCCCTAGAGACTTGACATTTCTCTCACTGCTTTTAAATTTACTCTTTCCTGAATCCTCCCACCCACCCTTCATTAGTTTAAAGTCCTGTCTACTGCCCTAGTTCTTCGGTTCGCTAGGACACTGGTCCCAGCCCAGTTTAAGTGGAACCTGTCCCAACGGAACAGCTCCCTCTTTCCCCAGAACTGGTGCCAGTGCCCCATGAATTGAAACCCCTTCCTCCCATACCACTCTTTGAGCCATGCATTTAAACCTCTAATCTGTTTGTCCCTATGCCAATTTGCACATGGCTCAGGTAACAATTCAGAGATTATTACCTTTGAGGTTCTGCTTTTTAATTTGGATCCTAGCTCCTCAAACTCCCTCAGCAGAACCTCATTCCTAGTTCTACCTATGTCATTGGTTCCTACGTGGACCACGACAACTGGATCCTCCCCCTCCCACTCCAAGTTCTCCTCCAGCCATGAGGAGATGTCTTTAACCACTTACTGCAAACGTGGTTGTCTGAGATCACAATGCTCTCCACAAACTCCCACATGCTGCAGTTGCGGCACACCACCTACACTGCCATCCCTATATGACCTTGTTTTATTTAATTAAATTTAATTACATTTGTAATGAGGAAACTTAGTTTATAGTGTCGTTTCTTGACTACTTACTTGATCTAGATTAAGTTATGGGTACTGAAATTAAATATCTACCTGTAACACAAAGCACTACAAGTAGTGTAGGCAAAAAGCAACAACTCCTTCCCCCTCTTCTCCAAATTCCCACTCTTTCCAAATTCCCAAATAAAACACTCTGTTTAAGTACACTAAATTTTAATCCTGCTCTGCAGACCTGTTTACTCTTATACTCTAGGAGCCTCACCCAATTTACAAGTGTTGACTCAGCTCCCCTGCTCCAGGTGATTAGTACCTTTTCAAGACAAACACTTACAGCTGACTGACAGTTAACTGCCACTGGCAGGCAGCTTTTGTTAACTACAGTTTTTAAAGTTCTAGGTTAAAATCAGAATGTTATACTAAATTTCACTTTTTACTTCTATTACTTACCCAATACTCACCAGAAATTCCCACTCTTTCCAAATTCCCAAATAAAACACTCTGTTTAAGTACACTCTATTTCAATCGTGCTCTGTGACCTCCAGGATGTTGATGGCAAGGAACTCGGCGATGGTAATGCCATTGAATGTCAAGGGGACATGGTTAGACTCTCTCCTGTTGGAAATAGTCATTGTCTGGCATTTGTGTAATACAAATGTTATTTGCAAATCTGGACTGCTTCATTATGTGAGGAATCATGAATGGAACTGAATATTGTGCAACCATCAGCAAACAGTCCTACTTCTGACCTTATGATAGAGGAAAAGTCATTGATAAAGCAGCTGAAGATAGTTGGGCCTAGGACACTGCCACTGAGGAACTCCTGCAGCAATGTCCTGCCGCTGAGATGATTGGTCTTCAACAACTACAAGCATCTTCCTTTGTGTCAGGTATGACTCCAGCCACTGGAGAGTTTTCCCCCGATCCCCAAGGACTTGCAAATAATTGTATTTGGGAACAGTGATTATGCTTTAATTATATAATAGAGAAAGTGATGCACTGTCAAAGCAAACATGAAAGAGCTGAATTATAGACTTCATTTATTTATTACAGATTGTATATATTTGTACATCAGGCTCTGTTGTAGGCCAACATATCAAATGGTTTACTTCCTCCACTACAGTTTCCAAACCTTACTTTGTCATCTACAACAGCTCTGAGCTGCTTGTTTGCAGGAATGCACTTTTTGTCTCTATATTCTGCTTAATAATCTCTTTCGTATCTCATTCCATGGCATTTAATGTCAGTGACTAAGCTGATCAACATATGCTTTTGGAGGTTATGTTTGAAATACTCTACCAATTTCAAATATTGTGGGTATCATTTTATTTTACAATATTGCCTTAAATTATATTCATACCATTTCTAGATTACCTGAAAATATAAAAGTTATACTTAGATTTGAACAGTATCTTGACTTTGTCAAAACATCTCAAAGCAGTTCACACAATTTTTGCAGTGTTATAACTGTTGCTGTGTAGGCAAATACAGCTGTTATCTGCAGCAGCAATGCTCGATGCACAGCAATGGGATGAATGAGCAGTTAATTTGTTTTTAATGTGGATATTGACAGGATAAATATTGAGTAGGATACAAGGAGAAGTCTGTCTGCTTTTCTTCCATTAGTACCATTGAATCTTCAACGTCCATCTAAATAGGCAGACAGGACTGTGATTATAGCAGAGGTCCATCTTGCTTAAAACCATACAATCGTTATAATTATGGGGTTGATTTTCCTAGCCCCCCCCCCCCCCACCAATTGGTGCTGAGCAGGAACAGCACAGTCCATATACGCTTTGTCTGCCCAGCCCAGGTGTACCAGAATTTCCTATCCCAGGCCCAGTGCCAGCAAAAGGGAAAGGAAATTTGGGTAAAGTTTCAGGCCTGAGAGACATATAGGTCGATTCTTGACCGCTGCATTCCAGGCTTTCTGGCTGCTGCTGGAGAGTAGTAGCCAATATTAAAACTTATCTTCTGGTATCTTCTTCAGCTTGCTACAGGCTCCCTTAAGCCAACTGATCGGCAGGAAGTTCCTGGCATTAGTCCAATGCCAGTTTCCGGGTGGCCCTTGGCCATAATGTTAGGAGAAATAAGCTGGAGATCAAGAATGCTTTCTCCCACCTCATTCACATGATAGCGATGAACATAAACCTAGTGCAGGCCCAGCTCCATTCCAGCAACCCCACCCCTCCACTCCTCCTTTAGGAAGCCCTGGAAAATATAGGGCAACATTAAGAGGTCAGCGACCTTGAGAAGCAGGTCTCCATCATCTTTATCCTCACATCGTGCCTGGAGGATGGGTGTTGCCTGAAGGAAAACTCAACAAAATTGGCCCATATATCTTTTTATATGAATTTTATAATATATTTAAACTTCACAATATATTGCAAAGTTTAAATATATTAGCTGCATCTGAAAACAATTCTTTTGTCTGTGTGGGAGAAGTGAGTTAAATATTGCCTGGAGATAGCTGTTGTTTCCAGGGAAAGTGGCCTGCCTCTGTTTGTATCCAAAATCTAATTTTACCTTAGGTTTGTTCAAGGTTATTGAAGTAGTAATGTACACAAGATTTTCACTGCAGTATTTGACAGGAATTATTGTATGTGATTGCCACAACTGTCCAAGATGTCATGCCAGATAAAAATTACTATAAACCTTGTTTCAGGCGTAGCTCAGTAAACAACTCTTCAGACAGCAAAGGAGCTGTACCTCCACTAATTGATACTTGGGAGGTAATTTTAACCTTACCCGCTGGGCGGAGAACTGACTGGATCAGTTCGGTCATCCGTTTTACTCCCCGCCCTGCCCAAATTTACATTCCATTGAAGTCAATGGAGAGTAAAATCGAGTGAGGTGTAAAACGGGCGGCTGACCGTATTTTGTCAGATTCTGGCTGGGGGCGTTACGTGCAGTTACTCCCCAGGTCAATCTCACCGACTAAAGCAGTAACTATGATCGAGGGCTATCCCACAGTCTAGATGTAAAAGCTAGCCACTGTGGTTTCTCAGAGTCAAAAATGCTGATGAGAACTGTTCCAGGTGGAGAACATAACTTTATAATAAATCTATAACCTACCCCTTGGGAACAACATCCCAGGCAATAATTCACTTGCAATTTGTTTTATTTTTCATTTTTTTTTTATATTGAAGCTGATTCTTAACCGTGAGTTTTACTAACAAAGATAAATGACACCACAACTGTTGGCTTCGAAGGAATATTGTACATTTCATGTGAAAGGCCATCTGTTATGATTTCTGGCAGCAGTTTATTTTCCTTTCAGTTATCAGACTAAATGCGTTAGTGTTGCAGGGTATTGTGTTTGTACTCCATGTCCATGTCTCTTTCACTGCCTCAGCCATCCGTTAAATATAGGTCAGAAATTCAATATTCTGCACAATAAAAACAATAAATCTGCTTAAAGAGGCTGAACTCTTCGGCTGCTATAATCTACTTTCAACAGTGTAATACTTAATTAAACCCCACATTGGATCCCTTCTGACGTATTGCAGTTCTGTGCAAGTTCTGTGCAAGTTTAATTATAAAAGATAACTGCTTGAACAAGGATGTAGTCCTTAGCTTCTGTTACTTTAACAGGTCCTTAAAAGGCAAGGGATTGCCTTGTTTAAATGCTCCTTGCCTTATTTAGAACTCTTTCAATCCACTGTCCATTATAGAACATCACATCAGACTTGTTTGGTCCTACATAACCATGCAAATCTACATAATATAAATGAATAACTGCACACAAACTGAGTTCCCATTTTCTTTATTACAAGGAACTCAGAAGTGAATGTAAGCTATCCCGTTCTTTCAACAGACTGTGCTTCACCTCGGTGGCTAAACGTGCCTTTTCTTCTCCTGTTCTGGCGCTTCCATGAAACGCAACCTGAGGGCCAGTATCGTCAGAGGTGATTGGTTGCCCTTACAGTGCAAAAGACTCATGGGACTTAGGATGCACACCTGTCATGGCAACTTAGACCTGGCAAGGAATCGCTGCTGTGCGTGGGTAGCCTAGTATTGCCTTGTGTGATTCTCTGAGAGGAAAGGCCAGATGCCGGGCTATCCTGAGAAGGAAGGTTTACTCTTGCCGTCTCTATTCTATTGTGACCTGGATTTGTGTGTCTATTGATCAGCGGGTTTGCTGGTCGAATGGCAGATATCAGACCCTGAAAGCTCTGAGAGATTGTGGACTGCATCACCCCACCCACCCACCCCTGCCCCCGACCCTGTGTCTCTGGCCTCAGTCACTAAAAGCCAGTATAAAGGGTGCTGTCTAATCTGTTCTCTGCTGCCAGTGGAGCGGCAGTCTGTGCTCCCTGGAGGCAAAGTCACCCACGAGCCCTAGGTCACATCTCGGGTGGGGACTGTCACAGATTGTAATTAACCAAAAGCTGCCATTACATTCTTTAAAAGAATGGCTGTAGACTGCAGAGTAACCGTTGTTGCTGCATAATCATTGGACATTGATCGAAGTGCCTGCATGTAGGCTGTAATGTTCCTCAAATATTCATTGTCGGTGAGGGCCCATGATTCCAAAGGCATCAGTAGTCTTGTCCTCTGCTTCCACTGGAAAGTTGGAACCTCATTCACTGCCCATTCCTGCAGCTCCTGTAAACTCTGAATCAGATCTTATGTCATTGTCCCCAGGTAACGATATCTGAGCTGGTGGGTGGGAGTGAGAAAGCAAGTGATGCAGAGGATGATATCAAGGGCATTGGGGCAGAGGAGCATGAGGCAGGATCTTGCTCAGGGACTCCTGTGTGGCCTCATCCTTGGCATCTTCTCATTATCTTCTTCTTAATCATCCGCCATGGTCATCATCATAATCGACAAGGAATCATTTTCTTTCCTGCAGCTGCTCATCATCTTCCTCCTCTTAATCATCCCAGTTGCTGTGATAAATTTATAGGAAAGGACTTACAAGCTAAGAACAGGAGGGCATAAGCCCCTTGGATTAAGGAGACAGAGCAGGATGTGGAAGCTTCTAGCTTCACAGGGATGCAATGATGACAGTCTAGGTCGCAACCCACTAACGGTCAGCCTGCTCTGTTCCACCAATCACGTCCTTTTTCACTGCATGAGCAAAGTGCCTTCCCACCAGCTCTCTGGACTGCTCCTCGTAGGTATTAAGCTTTCTGGAGACAGGGGTGCTTCCTCTGGTCCCCTGCCTTTCACAGGCATTGTGCACAAGTTTTCTTCTGTAACAAGATTAGATGAAATATCGCATTTGATGGATATTTCTTAGGTGCCATCAGATAGCTGATGCAATAGATCTGTTGATATCTTCTTCCCCCTTTAAGTGGAGGAAGTGGTGTAAAGATTCTGCAGGCAAGTCATTCTTGTTAGGGCAGTGTTGTCCAATAAAACTTTTTGATTAGTCACGAGTGTGGCTACGGTGACACTGTTTTAGCCACATACACTAACTTTACTGGAAAACGCCTTACATACAATCACACAGTACAAGTAAAGGTACTTCAAATGTGGATATTTACTTAACAAACACTTAACACGTAAGCAAGGAAGTAAAGCACTGAATGATCAAAAAACACTACCACGCTCTGTTTTTCATCTACTATTTTACCAATAAATGCATAAAACGGTTAAGGTAGACATGCATATGCTGTGTGAATATGAGTATTGAGATCACATGCCCAATGACGGTGTCGATTTACTCATTTTTATTTACTAATCAGTAATGCAATTATCCACATCTGGATTTCCAATTAGACACATGTGGCTAGTGGCTAACGTATTGGACAGCACTGTGTTGGGGGATTGGAAGCGCATCTTGTAAGATACACACCAGGAATTTCCTTGAGGGTTCTCCCGATCAGCCACTGTAACTTCGGCGAGAAATTGGCAGATGAAAGCATAATTGAGGTTTCTGCGGATCTTCCGCCAAAGTTCTGGTGGTCAATTGGGAGAACCTCTGAGGAAATTCCCGGTAATGGAGTTAGTGACCCTCTTAACCAGAACATCGTGTGAATGGTTACTTGTGCAGGGTTCTTCCAGGGTTATTAGTGTATGAGTATGCTTGGTGCCCAAGGGAGAGTAGCCAGTGTGTTACTCTATCTGCCATCGTCAGGTTGTTGAACTTTTCCTGGCACTGGTCTGCAGTTCTGGGACCGAGAGAAGTGGTATGCACTGTGACACCCACCTCTCTCCACACGGCATGCAGTGCGACACCCACCTCTCTCCACATGGCATGCAGTGCGACACCCACCTCTCTCCACAGGGCATGCAGTGCGACACCCACCTCTCTCCACATGGCATGCAGTGCGACACCCACCTCTCTCCACATGGCATGCAGTGCGACACCCACCTCTCTCCACACGGCATGCAGTGTGACACCCACCTCTCTCCACACAGCATGCAGTGCGACACCCACCTCTCTCCACATGGCATGCAGTGCGACACCCACCTCTCTCCACATGGCATGCAGTGCGACACCCACCTCTCGCCACATGGCATGCAGTGCGACACCCACCTCTCTCCACACAGCATGCAGTGTGACACCCACCTCTGTCCACATGGCATGCAGTGTGACACCCACCTCTCTCCACACAGCATTGTAAGGGGTTCGCGTGGCTCTGTGCTTAGCCTGGGTGCTAGTGCAGGGTTAGGCCTTGTTGCCTGTTCTGGTCTCCAGCCAGCCTGGTAGCACTAGACACCTGTGAGTGGTTCGACCCACTCGCCCTTACGGTTCTGACACTGGACTTAGGTGCGAGAGCAGTAAATGCAGAGAAAAACTCAGGTAGAGCCGGTTGAATAGTACGAAATGGAAAATCTTTATTGCATATTATTCAAGATTACGAAATACATGTCATAAGCACAGATTAATGACAGTACAAACTTACATACATTTATGCAACTAGGTTTAGGGAAACGAGGAGCGCATGACACATCGTAAAAGGGGACACACATTATAATTATCCTTAAAACAAAAACCCTCCCCTATCAATACCTGTCCTAATCTAGATCTGTAGGATCGAGAACCATGCTCACCACTCGTGATAACTCGGAGAATTCTAAAACGATGCTCGGATGGTTTCGCCACAGCACCTGACTATTCACGTGTTGATCAGGGGTCTCTGTACCCCACTTGTTTACTCGCTTTGCTCCAGCTAGCGGGCTGGACCGTCTGCTGTCATGAAGATCTGTGTTGACCTCGGAACTCCGATAAAACTCGAAGAAGAGTCTTCCTGGACCGACACCAGTTAGCCGGTAGAATTCAAAGAAGAGTCTTTTGACCAGTTCATGCAGTACCCTGTAGAGTTCAGAAATGGTCTTTATATTTACGGGCGCGGTCGGGGTTTACTGACCGCGGCGGCACGTGCAGTCGTCTTCTTCTTCTTCTTGTCTTGTTTCGTCTCGTCGGGCCTTCGGGTCCCTACACCGTTTACCGACCCTCGGGATGGTGCACCCGCTTACCGGCCTTCGCAGCCCAGCTCTTCACAGATCTTCGCGGCAAGCCACGAGGTTGACTCCCGGAAGATCAGTGGACCAAGCGCTCGGTGGGCCGCAAACGAGAGCCAGGAGTCGAATCAAGAGAAAGATGGACGTTTGTTTACTACAGTTATAGTACTGTAATTCTTTATCTCCCGCCCAATCTTAATGTTCATCTTTTGTCATGTTTTGGCGCTCAAACTTCTTGTATGGGGTGGTTCTCGTTGTTAATGGGTTTCGGTGATACTTGTAACTGTCTAAGTACCCGTTAATATTTCTCCCATTATGGAACCGGCTAGGAGTCTCCCTGGAAGGGTTTTGGGGGCCTCCGAATTCTTGCTGTGAGTACCCGCGAACGGCTCTCTCATCGTAGAGCCGTGGGGAATTTGCGTATCAATGTCTTTGGATGGGCCCTTGATTGCCCAGTACAATAGCCCTCGTTTGTGCATAGAAAACCGATTCCAGCACTTATATTCTCTTAGGTGTACAAAATGCAAAACGATCGCGTCTTGTCTTTATTTCATTATGCTGAGTACTGTCCGATCTTGCTGAAATGTTTATTGAAACGCCATCTTGTCTGCCTACTGAAAAGTCTAGAAACTTCTGCCACGAGGCGCGGTGACCATTTTACAGGCTGCTTGTGTCCGTTTTGAAACCTAACAGCATTTTGCTGAAATAAAGCCGTTTTACGAAACTGTATGTCTCTTTCTCATTATTTTTAAATCGCGATAATTTGCGAATTCTACAGCATGCAGTGTGACACCCACCTCTCTCCACACGGCATGCAGTGCGACACCCACCTCTGTCCACACAGCATGCAGTGCGACGCCCACCTCTCTCCACATGGCATGCAGTGTGACATCCACCTCTCTCCACATGGCATGCAGAACACAGTCTTTCTCTTCTTCACAGCTTTGCAGCTTCATCCCAAAGTGTCTGGAGATCAGCCTCATCAAAATGTTGTGCTCTTCTTCTCTGCCTCCTTCCAATCCACTGCTTCCTTCTTTGGGACCCTTTGCCTGTACCTCCACTTGAAGACATTCCTTAAAAGTGCCACAAAATCTCACATGAGCCCTCTATTGCAGTTCCCTGACTGTCCGTTCATTCTTTCAATCTGTTTAGAATTTAACAACTGCTCCCCCAGCCTGTTGCTGCATATCTACAGTCATTCTAGGCTTTTGAAAAGCTGCACTTATCAATTTCTAACTTTCCCCCAGCAGAGTATTCTTGCATTACACGAAAGTTGCACTCAGCCAATGGATATTTAAATGCGCTGACCCTGTGATTTACAACAAGGTCAGTGCTGGGGAGGTTCATCGGGCAGCTGTCCCAGCTCAGCAGCACAACGTTAGGATAAATGACCTTGTGGATTTCAGGCCTAAATCTCAATGGTGCAAATTCCTACTGGAAGCAGTCCTATATGTAAAAAAAATCCTTAATTAATCACAAGTTAGCAACCACAGTTAGTATGATTATTATAAGAATTGGAAGCTTTATTTATTTATTGAGAAACCAACGTATAGGGTGAAGTCTTATAGTGCAGGATGCTATCAAGGTTAAGAATACAAGATATCCTGTAAATCAGGAATTAGTCATTAGGTCACATCAAAATTATGTTTTAAAAACTGAGCATTGTAAGAACGGGGAAAGTCTAAGGGATATCAGGAAAGAATGAATTGGAAGGGAACACTATTCCATGAATCTTGATTTCAACACAGTTGTAATGTGTGGAGGTAGAAACAACAACTTACAACTTGTATTTAAATAGCGCCTTTAACGGAGTAAAATGTCCCAAGGCGCTGCACAGGAGGATTATAAGACAAAAATTTGAAAGGCATTGAAATCAGCGTATTTGGGGCTTACAAGGAATGAGGGAAGTTCAGCATTCACCATAACAGAAAAGAGGTTGGAGGCTAGAGAGGCATCTCCTAAAAGATGACAAGTCTTTTCTTGTAGCCTCTCTAGGGGTGCTAGAATTGCCTTCCCAGATATTGGAGCTGTGTACAAGTGTAGAATGGATTTGGACTTTATAGAGAATATGAGGGGAAAACAAGTGTCTCGTGGAAAAGAGGAAACTATCTTCTTGGAGGTAAGCTTTTATAATTCAGGAGATGCAAGGCTCTAACTGAGGTCAGAGGAGATAGTGAGACCAAGAATTTTGATTAATGAAGAAGGTCAAATGAGTAATACCATCAAAGCTGGTAGCTGTTGGGTTGAATTGTGAGAGATATAAGGAAGCTGCTAGAAACCTGATTTTCGTGCCACATCAAGACGATGTTGATTCAGTCAAACCTCTGTGATAGGACTGAAGGTTGTGAGTACGGAGAGCATAGGATCTGAAGGCATGCGATCTGATACAGTAGAGGTTGCTGCTCGGCGACATTGAAACATTACTTTGCATTTAACTGGGAGTGTTCAATGTTGCCCTTCGGTGTGAAAGTGGGAATGCTCCATTCTTCCACATCCTTTACTTTTTGGGTGGAAAGGAGAATGGACATTTTTTCCGCCTCTCCCAAAAAACCGTGGGGCTGAAATTCGATACCGCTGAAAAACAGGGCGCGGGCACCGTGATGCGCAATATGCTCGCGCCCATTCAAGGAGCGCAGGCAGCATGTCAATGTTGTGCTGCCTGCTAATTATAATGATTGCAGCATGCAGCCTAGCACTGAACATGCTGCTGACGGGCTGTGCGCTCACCAGGGGGCTGAAGTTTGCGATGTTCGAGCAAGGCTAGCTTTACTTAAAGCTAGCCTGTGCCTCTAAAAGGCAGTCTGCACCTCTTAAAGGTGAGCTGCCTTCTGCTGATGACGAATGGTAAAAGTGCTTCAGCACTAACCCAAATGGCTCAACGGGCAGGGAAAGGGCACCCAGGGTCTCGGACTTTGTGCAGGAGGTGAACACTGGAAGAGCAGTCCTCTACCCAGTGAAGTCTCTACAGAAAGAAAGATGTGGGACCAGATTGCCGAGGTGGTCACTGCCAGCAGTGCCATCCCCAGGACCTGGCTCCAGTGCCCAAAGATGTTTCATGACCTCAGACCAGTGGTCAAGGTCAGTGAATGCATCTTCAAAAGTCATCTCCTACCAACTGCACCACTAGCCTCACACACTGCTCTTTGCATAACCGACCCCCCCATCACTCACCTACCAACAATCTCTACCAAACACGAGGCACACCTCCCATTCCTAGCTTCACCTCACCCCCTTGGAGGAGATGGTGCTGGCCATTCTTGGCAGGGGCGTGGCTGAGCCCTTGGCCAGCGGCGGGGCAGAAAGAATAGAAGATGCCAATATCCTCATACGTTATCCCCCTTCTCACATCCCACTTGCCCCTCATCCCACAATAACTTCTGATGTACAAGCTGTACATGGTGTAAGAATGCACCTCTTGAATCCCACCCTCCCCTCACACAACTCTACCATTGTGCCTTCCTCATTTCAGACACCCAAGAAATCCAGCCTGCCCAGTCAATGGGTCAACAAGAAGAGGGAGAGGAGAGTGAAGAAGAGGAAGAAACGCTGTCACTCAATTTCACACTCCCAGCCACCAGCTCCTTGAGGTCATCCTGCAAGGCCATCTGCAGTGTCCCCCCTGAAAGTCAGCAATATTCCAGTATGCTGCAGCCACTAGGTAGCACTGCATAACATCACTAGGATAGGCAAAGGCACACGCAAGACAGTCACTAAGATAATGCACAAGGGTGATTAGTTGATTTCTTGATGTAATATTAGATGCATATATAGATAAAGTTGGATTGGAAAGTTTGCTTTGTGGTGGCTTTTATTTCAGCATTGTGGCCAAGAGGACGCTGTGATGGTCAGTAATAGAGGGAAGGTAAGGTGTGGGACAAATGTTGAAAGGGGAATTGGGGTTGTGGTCATTGGTACCGCAGGCGGATGATTTGATCCCAGATATCCTGGCCAGAAAGAGGTTCTCTGGGTTACCTCCTTCCTTCTCCTCCTCTTTCTCTTCCACTTCTTCCTCCTCCTCCTCCTCTTCCTCCTCCTCCTCACTCTGAGAGCAGCTTGTCCCCTTTACTGTCTGCTCCATCTCCATGTCATGCTGCAGCCCAAGGCAGACTGCAACTAGAGCCCCCAGGACTGGGACCAAGTGTTGTTCTCAGAGGCCTTCCTTTAAGAGCCAAAGCCTTGCAAACATCCAGCAACACTCCCTGCACTCCTTGCACACTTCAACAACTTTTTAAATGTATTATACCAAGCCACGACTTCAATAAAATGTAAAGAAACCAGGACAAAAGCAAAAATTTAAACTTGCCTGAAAGTTGTGTGTGTCCCTTTAAGAAGCGCTGGTAGGGGGTCTGACATACACCTGCTGGCACATTCTGCCATGTGTGCTTTGGAGAGGGCATTAAAAGGAGTGGCAATGTCCAAAATCCCAGCTCGTGCGTCAATTCAGCATTGCACTATTGAAGATTCTGATATCAGAGTTTGTCAGCCTTTAATTATTTTGTTCAATCTCACCAGAGCCCACCTTAAAAAGGTCAGATCAGTGAACCATAAGGGCGTCTACCATGAAACAGCCCGCATGGCACAAGTTGGAACATTAAAGGAACTGGGCATCGATAACTTCTTTTATGGCACAACACAATTGTCACAAGGAATTGTTAATTATCAGTTTGGCATTTATCACTAAATAAAATTGAGGTAATTACCAATAAACTATTCTATTGAGCCACCAGTATAAATCTAAACAGAATATATTGGCCGTGAAATTTGAAGGTTTAGCGCCGATTGTCAAGGCCGGTTTTGCTGAAAAAACGGTGGCCGCCTCGCTTCCGGTGGGTTGCGTGCAACGCTGTTTTGATGCACGATCTGCCACATTCGATGTCGCTGCTCCATTTAACGCCCTCTCCTAATCATGACCAGCTGATCAAGCGTTCAGCAGCAGGACGGATCCCACAGCAGCGCTTTTAAAGGGATCATCAACAACTTGCAGCTGACTTGCTTTTTTATTTGTATTGGCTTTGTCTCAATTTTGTGCAACTGTTCGGAGCTTTCTAAAGTTATGTAAAGTTGCTGAGGTGACAGGGAGTGTTGCTGCAAGTGGAGAATGCTTTGCTTCTGATTTAAAGGCTTCTGCTCACACCACTTGCTCCCAGTCATGGGGGCTCTTCTAGCAGTCCCCCTCACGCTCGAGTATGACAGGGAGACGGAGCAGAGGCTGCGGACAATATGCTCACAGAGGGAGGAAGAGGAAGGACAGCAGGGCTCTCAGCAGGAGGCCTTACCCATCTCGGGTCTTCAGACAGCACTTCTCCTACCTGAACTTAAGCAAGGAGCAGTGTATTAGGAGACTGCGCTTCACCAAGGAGCTGGTCACAGAACTCTGCCACCTTCTGCAACTAAACCTGCAGCCTCAGAGCAAGGCAATGACAGCTCTCCTAGTGGCCCTCAAGGTGACCGTGGCCCTCAATTTTTTCTCCACCGGATCCTTGCCGTCTGGAGCAGGAGGCATAGCTAACGTCTCCCAGTTCGCCATCCATCACTGCATCTGGGAGGTCACAGAGGCTCTGTACTCTAGGAGAACTGACTTCATTGTCTTCTCTCTGAGCAGCGAGAAACAGGATGAGCGCGCATGTGGCTTTCCCATGATGCAGGGCGCCATCGACTACACACACGTGGCTTTGCGGACACCGCATACCAATCCTGAGATGTTCCGTAACCGCAAAGGCTACCACTCACGTAATGTGCAGTTGTTGTGCGACCGTACCCAATACATCATGATGGTGAATGCCCGGTATCCTGGCAGCAGTTATGATGCCTTCATCCTGTGCCAGTCCGGTGTGCCAGCACTCTTCCAGCCACCACGTCAAACCCGAGGGTGGCTGCTCGCTGATCAGGGTTATCCGCTCTACACCTGGCTGATGACTCCCCTCGCAATCCCACCACTTGTGGCCAGCACTCATATAATGACAGCCATGCTGCCATGAGGAACGGAATCGAGCAGACTAACGGGGTGCTCAAGCAACGGTTTCACTGCCTCGACCGCTCGGGAGGAGCCCTTCAGTACTCGCCTGAGTGGGTGTCCCATTTCGTGGAGGTCTCCTGCATCCTTCACAACTTGGGCATCATGAACACATAACCCTTGTCACCACAGGTTCCGGGATCACCTCAAGAGGAAGAGGAAGAGGAGATGGTGGAAGAGGAAGAGAAGGCAGAGGAGGAAGGGAGGAGGCAGGCAGCAGATCCCCGTTCCGGACGGGCTGTCTGTGTGCGCCTCATCAGACTTCAGTTCCCCTGAATGAAACCCCAGATCCCCGTTGCTCACCACTTCCCCATCTTACCATCCCTCTCTCACGGAACATCACAGCGTCCTCTTGGGCACAAAGCTGAAATGATAGCCACCACAAAACACACATTCTAAGCATAATTTATAAATTTATCAAATTCAAATCAAAAGATCAAATTCAACTAATCACCCTTGTGCATTCCTTCAGTGTCTGTCGTTCATGTGCCTTTACCTACTCTAGTGCTCCAATGCAATCTCCCCCAGTGGCTGCAGCATGGCCTGTGGAAGGCTGCTGACTTTAAGTGTGGGAGACGACAAATGGCCTAGCAGGACGACCTTGAGAAGCTCTGGCCCTAGAAGGCCCACTAGTAGGCTGCACTACCTCGGCCTGGGCGGCAGCAGTCCGGGATGGCTGAATGACAGACAGCAGCAAGGGCAGTGGTGGGAGTAGGAATGCTGTCATCCTGAGAGAGGACAGCAGGTTCTTGCTCCATGGAGCCACTGCCACTCCCCTGGGGCGGCGCCTCAGCTTTCCTTGCATCTGTTGGAGCACAGATTGCTGACTGCTGTGACACCCTGCACTCTCCTCCTCTACAGTGTCGGGGACAGACTGGGCTGCTGGCAGTTCTTGGGTATGTGAAAGGAGAAATGCACAAGGGTCAAGTTGTGGTGAGGGGACAGGAGCGGAAAGCAAGATATCCATGCATACAGCATCAGCAGCTTGTAAGTGAGAAGAGATTGTGGGGTGAAGGGGAAGTGGGATGTGAGAAGCAGGATTAGGTATGAACATACTGTCATCATCAGCAATGCTTTCCACTTCCCCGCTCACCACAGACTCTGTCACTGCCCTTCCAATTATTGCAAGCACTGCTTCCTTCAAGTCCGTGAGGTTCTCAATTCTTGCTTGCACTCCACCCATCTATTGGTGCTCCTCGCAGTTGTGCGCCACCTTGGCCTGCAAGAGAAAGGGAAGTGTGTCAGTGAGTGTGGTGCAATGTGTTTGGGTGATGTGCCTGCCATGGTTGAATAGCTGGCAGTGTGTGCAAGGTGTGAGATGTGGGTGTGAATCTTGCAGCAGTGGTAAGTGTGTGAGGGTGAAGTGAAGCTATGATTGTGAGGTATGAGTGGTGTTAGGTAGAGATTGTTGGTTGGTGAGTGATGGGGCAGTGGTGCATTGAACAGTGTGTGAGGCTTATGTATGGCATTTGATGATGCATTCATTCACCTTGACCACTCTGTGAGGTCATTAAATATTTTGCGGCATGGGGACAATATTCATCGCAGTGACAGCTTGAGCAATCTTCTCCCAGATCCTTCTTGTGTTCAGCCTTGAAGGCCTCCTGCCCCCCTGCGGGTAGAGGACCTCACGGCATCTTTGGACCCCCAAGACCAAGGCCTCCAGTGTCTTCTAGCCCTTTCCCTCGGCTTTGTCTAGACTGACAATGAGGTGCTTCTGCAACAAAGCACCTCCCCTCTAAGTAGTGCAGAGAGCCTAGGCCAAACATTATTGGCCAGTAGACTGCACCCGATATTGGCCCCCTTGTTGAGCGCTCAACCAATCCCATCCAATCAAGCCAATCAGCAGCGCATTTAGCGCTGAGGTCAGCGCTGTAATCATGTAAATGAGCAGACAGCATGAATTTTGCGTGCTACCTGCATCACTTTGAATGGGCGCAGGCAAATAATGCTGAACATTGCCCTCGCACATTTTCAGGCCTTATCCAATTTCTAGGCCATTTTCTTTAAATATTTGATGTAGTTATTGTGTCAGACTTGCTGGGTTTATTGTTATTGAATTCAACCAAACTGAGGCCAAGCCAGATTACCACTATTGCTCAAATATATTTTCCTGGATTTTGAGGTAGGCGCCGTAACTACAGATTACGTCGCCGGTATCCGAACGGAATGTGCTCTTATCTGATGGGGACCCTCCTTCGAGAACTTGCTGGCAGATGCTGTGTAGTAGAAGGCAGAATTGTACATGGAATCACATGGGCCAGTGTTCCAATCAGGAAACAGCAGGTCTCTCATTCACCCCAGTCTCTCACTCACGGGCCAACCAAATTTTTATCGTGGGAAATTACTTATATGTAAATGCTTGCAACATTCAAGTAAAATGCAGCAACTTTCTATTTGCATCCAAAGATAAAAATAGAGGATATATGCCAGGCTACAGTGGAATGTTATTTTGTATATTATTGAAATTTTTTGGAAGCGTTTTCTACTCTGATGGAAGCTGACGGTAAGTTTGAAAGACTGGCTTGTAGTTTAAGCTTTAAAAATTAAATATATACCCTGTACTTGGATTCCAAAAGGTATCCCCTTACGCTGTGCCAACAGGCCCTGCGCCTGTTTGTACCAGCCGTAAAATTTTCATACGTAATTGCTGGGCAGTTGGTGGGCAATTAGCCCAACTCTGCGCCAGCAACTAGGTTTTCAATGGCGGAGCGGTTCATCTTGACAGATTGCAAGTTTGAGATTTAGTGCATGCGGAAGCGGAAATCCTGAGCTTGCGGTCCATTTCAAAGGCGGTATGACGGCGAACTCTAAGAGTACACCGTCCTACCCACCGCAAATTCTGCCCCATTGTTCTGTCTAATATTGCAATTTCTTTCCTGAAAAAACACCTCTTCCACAATTTTGAGTGTCTGTAATTTGAAGAGAAATATATTTTCAGCAACAAAAAATGAATATTCCAGAGAAAATGATTTTCTTAGCTGGTGTTCCAGCCTCCATATAAACATGTGTTATTTACATTTTCAGTATAACTTAGTGCATATGATAAATTGACTTTTTAATCAGATTTTTGGGGTAATTATATTGATTTGTCGATGTTGGGATCCAGACAGGATCAAGCCCCTAGCTGGTGATAGTTGTTGTTTCGTATGACGGGAAAAGCTTATAATGGGATGTCTAGTTTGGCTGTCCATTCAATGACCTCCTGAGATGCCGAGTGGAGAAATGAGGTGGCTCCCACAACAGATCTTAGTGGGCAGGTTGATGTGAAGTGTTCCATGGTTTGGGACTCATGGCCACAGTCGCATTTCGGGTCGTCCCTCATCTTCCACTTTTGGAGCAGGTTGCCGCAACGTCTGTGTCCTGTGCGGATTCGATTGAGTGCTGTCCACTGCCAGGAATCAGCTTAATCAGGCAGTTTATTAAAATGTAATAAAAAAAAATATATTCCATAATATATTTAAGAGTGATAACTTGGTGCAGTTTGATTAATGTAGCTGAAAATGAAATTATCACAAAATATAAGCATTTTTAATTGCAATGTAGTCCACCACCTGTGGAAAAACCAGATTTTAAATTATTGAAAAAAATATACAGAACCATTTGCGAGTTATATTGGGGTACAGTCGTCAGTTTGTTAGTAAATTTTAAAAAAAACATTCAAAAGCTTTTAAAACGTGTACTTGTGCCCAAAATAACCAGCTTAATTTTCAGAGCCTCCTCAAAGGCCCGCAAACGAGCGCAATTAGTGGAAACTCCCAATGGTGATTAATTCAGCCTGGGATCGTGGCCAGTTTTGTTGGTGGGGCCAGCTTCAAGCACGATTCTTTTAGACGAGCGCAAAAGATCGCGTAAACTCAATTTGCACTGAACATAATGCGCGCTTAAAATTCAGCGATCTTTTGCGTGGGTACCGCTGATTTCAGGCGAATTACGCCAAAAAAACAGTGCAATCGAGCAGAAACTCTACCCTGTATATTTCATTACTTCACTTAGCTACAGAATGTACACAACCATGAAACATGAAGTAAAAGATGTTGAAACTAACTGTGACATTATTTGTTTTTGGTTTCAAACATTGTGCCATGACGCGGAATGAATTTATACCAGTTGGAGCACTGGAAATCTGTGACCTTTGTGACCTTTGGGGCGCTAACTTCGCCGGGTAGCGCCCCCAAAAAAATTAGCACCCCCGTGGACGAAATTCATCGGTAGCGCCCCAAGAGGGAAGCAGGGTGCTACTGGAAGCACCCCGCCTCCCTCTTGGGGTGCTGCGAATGAATATCGCGGCGCTACGTGCCACGGTACTGCAGGCCTTCCTCCCCTTCTTAAAGGGGAGGGGCCTTGCGCAGTGCGACCCGGGGCCCAGCTGGGCCACCAGGGATCGGAGTGCCGGCAAAAGTGCCCGGCACTCAAGAGAAGTGCCGGGCTCACGGAGCACAGCCGGCACTCCGCAGGGGGGCTGATCAGGAGACCGGGGACAGCAACGGGGGCAGGTGTTGGCAGGCGGCCAGCAACAAAAATGGCCACCCGGCACCTCGCCTTTAATTAGCGCTGCCCCGGCCGCAGGTAGGCCCCCCTGACCCCGTCGGACATAGTGTCCAGCGGTAAGTCAGGGGGCGCTACCGAAGATCGCGGCCGGGGCACGAGCGGGGCACTGCGCACGTCGATGACGTCATCGCCGGCGGCGCAGCGCCAAGGGGCGCTAACAGTTACCGCCGCCACTGCTAACCTCCTGCTGAATTTTGCGGGAGGTATTAGCGGCGCCGCGCCCGGGCGCTCGTTGCTTTGCGCCCCATTAGCGCCCTCTTAGGGCGCTAACAGGAGGCGCAAAGCAACCAAATTTTTAGGCCCAAATGTGAATCATTTGTATTTTTTACAGACACACCTGGCTGTACCCCTTTGTTATGCCACGTACGCCACACACAAGCAAGCGCTGTATTCAGAAGCGGTGCATCTATTGCCATTTAATTGGAGAGATGGATTGCATAGATTTTGCTGACAGCTTTAACAAATTCCAATAATTTACAAACTGATAAACGTAGGTGTTCTTAAACACACTGAATATTAAATTAACCTATTTTGTGGCCTATTTCTTGATTTAATAGGCCACAAAAATTACATATATATTAGAAGTCCTTAAATCTTGAAAAGCTGAATTTATGAAAATTTGTCAGCAGCTGTTCACCAGATTATTAATACCCTATGCATTTATTATCTTGGTAAATTATGTGGGATTGGCGATACTCATCAGCTACCTTTATTCATTTTAACACTTGTTTCAGTGTTTCATTTTCCTGTTACTTGAACAAATAAATAGCAGCTTGATTTTGTTATTAACTTTCACATCCTTTTTCTTCCCTGTGCTTTTCATTCTGTTATTGGTAACCAAGGCTACAATACAGGGGCATCGAGATTACTGCAGCAGCAACAACACAACCTAAAATGCTGTGAAAGGTGCAAAGTATTATTTGGAGTAACTCTTGTCTAAAGTGTCCTGAGTAATTTATCAGGATGCAAGAAGATTGATACACTAGAGTGTGTTAGCAGACAGACCAGGGATGGTTTGTGCATCATTGATGTGGGTAGCTAGAGCACTGAGCAAGTTATTTCAGTTCAGGTTAAGATACCGTCTGAATCAAACTAGCTAATATATATCAAAGCCAAGACCGAACTAAACCTTTTTCAAATTGTTGCCACACTTCACCCTGTCACTATAATAGCACCACCTAAAGTGCCTTCAAAACAGTAAAGTGTCTCTTAATAATCCTATTGTAATATTAGGAAACCTCATGATAGCTTTTATGATTCAATTTGCTTGTGGGTAAAGGTTACAGGTTCTTTACCAACTTACTTTCCACCTAAATTTAAAGAAGCATTGCCTATCTCTAGTTGCTCTGAGGTCAGAAATGGGGATGTTCGCTGATGACTGCACAGTGTTCAGTGCCATTCACAACACCTCAGATAATGAAGCAGTCCATGCCCGCATGCAACAAGACTTGGACGACGTTCAGGCTTGGGCTGATAAGTGGCAGGTAACATTCGCGCCACAGAAGTGCCAGGCAATGACTATCTCCAACAAGCGAGAGTCTAACCACCGCCGCTTGACATTCAACAGCATTACTATCACCGAATTACCAACCATCAACATCCTGGGGGTCACCATTGACCAGAAACTTAACTGGACCAGCCACATAAATACTGTGGCAACAAAACCAGGTCAGAGGCTAGGTATTCTGTGGTGAGTGTCTCATCTCCTGACTCCCCAAAGCCTTTCCACCATCTACAAGGCACAAGTCAGGAGTCTGATGGAATACTCTCCACTTACCTGGATGAGTGCAGCTCCAACAACACTCAAGAAGCTCGACACAATCCAGGACGAAGCAGCCCGCTTGATTGGCACCCCATCCACCACCTTAAATATTCACTCCCTCCACCACTGGCGTGCCGTGGCTGCAGTGTGTACCATCTACAAGATGCACTGCAGCAACTCACCAAGGCTTCTTCAGCAGCACCTCCCAAACCCGCGACCTCTTCCACCTAGAAAGACAAAGGCAGCAGGCGCATGGGAACACCACCACCTCCAAGTTCCCCTCCAAGTCACACACCATCCTGACTTAGAAGTATATCGCCGATCCTTCATCGTTGCTGGGTCAAAATCCTGGAACTCCCTACCTAACAGCACTGTGGGAGTACCTTCACCACACGGACTGCAGCAGTTTCAAGAAGGCAGCTCACCACCACCAAGGGCAATTAGGGATGTGCAATAAATGCTGGCCTTGCCAGCAATGCCCACATCCCATAAACAAATTTTAAAAAATCTCACCTCATTATCTACCGTCAGCAAGACCTTCATCCCTGGACTCACCAGATACACAGTGTGACGTTCTTGTCAGCCCATGAGCAATACTGTGGGTGATCTGCTAGTTATATTTAAAAGAATGCCCAGACAGTAATCTAATCTTAAATTAATATGACAATGATACATTTCTGTTACAGTTTATGATGCCGTTCAACATTTTAATTCATTTGCACTTAAATATATTCTCTGTGATCCATTGTCTGCTATTTAAATGATCACTCAAATAATTAGACATACTTTTACTCAGGAGCAAGCTATACTGCTTTATTTTTCATGTTTTTTTGCTGAATGAGTTTCAAATGAATACTGTTTACAATGCCAATACCTTACTTGAAGCATTCAGTCACTTTGACTCTGTGAGGAGGGACTTTACTAGTTCGACCTCTTTACAATTTGTTTCACTGTTGTCCAGTTCCATGAGACTATCCTCACTTGGTTCCACTATTATTCATCCAATCATAACCAGAGCATCTCTAGCAATAGGTTCCCTTCCAACACCCATACTGTAATCTCTGGAGTCCTCCAAGTATCTAGCCTTGGCCCCTTCCTCTTCCTCATTTACATAGTGCCTTCAACAAAATGATATGTAGACATGAGGTCAGCTTCCACGTGTGTACCAATGACATCCACATTCCATAGTCTCAATTCCTCCATTGCCCCTGTTCTCACACACTACTAGTCCAACATCCAGTTTTGGATGGGTCTTAACATCCTCCAGCTAAACATTGGGAAGACTGAAGACATTAATGCCTACTGCATCCTGAGCCATGACTCCGGCTGATCCACACTGCAGTACTTCCACCTCTGTAATATCAACAACAACAGCAACAACTTGTATTTATATAGCACCTTTTCCCCTCTCTCTCAGTCTATCCACCAATGAAATGCCTCATTCCTCATCTCCAGACTCAATTAATCCAATGCTCTTGTTGCCAGCCTCCTATTCTCCAACCTCCATAAATTCCAGCTTATCCAAAACTTTGTTGCCTGCATCCTATACCACACCAAGTCCCATTCATCTGACATCCATCTTCACTGACTTATATTGGCTCCTGGTTCCCATGCCTTGTTATAAAAATTCTCATCCTTGTGTTTAAATCCCTACATGACCTTACCCCTTCCTATCTCTGTAATTTCCTCCAGATTGGCACTGTGCCCCGAACTTTCCATTCCTCCGACTCCGGCCTCTTGTGCATGCCTCCCTCTCTTTGCACACAATGTGTCTTCAACTGCCTAGTTTCCACTCTCTGGAATTCTTTCCCTAAATCCCTCCACCTCTCCACCGCCATTCCTCCTTAAAATCCATCTCTTTGATCAAGCTCTTGGTTAGCCCTCCTGATCTCTCCTTCCATTCATCAACATCTGTTTTTCCTTACACCTCTGTGATGCACCTAGGGACATCGTTCCACATTAAAGACACTGTATAAATGCAAGTTATTGGCCTAGATTTTTCGGTAGAAGAACGGTGAGGCAAGTGTAAGTGTAATGAACGGCTGATGCCGTTCGTTTGCTGCTGAGAGCAAAATCCAGCCCATTG
The DNA here is from genome assembly GCA_030390025.1 of Squalus acanthias. Classification (NCBI taxonomy): domain Eukaryota; kingdom Metazoa; phylum Chordata; class Chondrichthyes; order Squaliformes; family Squalidae; genus Squalus; species Squalus acanthias. The sequence goes on along the minus strand of CM059431.1, from coordinate 57,884,652 downwards.
TTGTCGATGAGGCAGTTGTTCAAAAATGTAAACAGTATTGCTTTATGAAATGTCTTAGTTCCAGTCTGCATATCTCCTCTTGGTTCCACAGCCATTGGCTTAGGTATTGGCTTATTAAACAATAATCTATTCTCAAATAGACCAGCAAATCCTTTAAAAGGGATACTGCAGCCTTAACTGTAATATTCTCTTCTACATATTGACTTAACTGGAATCTGCTACCTGATGGTGTTAATGATGGCTGCAAGGGAAACCCATAAATTTAAACCATTTGTTATTTTTGTCTAAAATGGCTTTATAATTTTGCTGTAATGATGATGTATAGGTGTAGCGAAACCTGTGTTTCCAAGATCTCTGAGTTTGTGACAGAAAAATGATTAATGTGTACATTTGCATTCCGTGTGGGCTAAGGCATCAATATCTCTGTGGAAGTAAACAGGAGGTTTGCTTAATTTATTAGTTCTCATTATAGAAGACTTGTGGAAGCCAAATTCCCGTCTGCATTGGATCTGACCTTTGTGTTTTACACATCAATCTACCAGATGTTAAATCTGCTAGTTAATATTTCAAAAAAATACTGCAGCTGTCAAGCGATCCAATTGTTGATTTAACCATAGATTTTTTTTAAAGTTTAATATTAGCTGTAGGTCTATAATTTAAAACATTTTAACAGCTTCCTATCTTGTGCCATGCATCAAATAGAGATTTCAATTTTATATTCTCAGGAATCAGTCCTGACATTAATTATACAGTTGCCTGCATTTGCTGATGTGTGAGCCGTGTGTTGTATGCTGTGGGCAGTAGTTTTACCATGTTATTTCATTGCAGTTAAATATAAAAAATATTTTCTGGAGTAAAATAGTACTTTCTGTGAGATGCCTTCTCATATTGGAAACCACAAAGTGGCTCGTAAAAATCTGGCATTATCTTGCAGTTCTTCATAATCACAGGTGAAGTTCCCACTACCAGAATATTTTCCATTATTCACTAATTTTAGTAAAATAGTAGATGTGAATGTAAAGCAGAAAATATCACTTTATATTCATGTCTAAACTTAGTGAACACAGGAAATATACTTCAAAGTGGCTAAATTGAAGTCTTCAAGATTCTAAAGAGAATTGGCATAGGAACAGGAGTAGGCCATCCAGGCCCTCTGGGCTTTTTCTGCCATTCAATTAGATCACGGCTAATCTATACCTCAACTCCATTTACCCAACTTTGCTCCATATCCCTTGATATCCTTACCCACCAAAATTCTCTCAATCTTGGTCTTAAAATGTCAATTTTTCCAGCATCTACATGTGAGAGTTCCAGATTTTTACGAATACAGAAGCAAACTACTGCGGATGCAAACAAAAACAGAAAATGCTGGAAATACTCAGCAATGTCATGGCAGAGTTCTGACAAAAAGTGATTGACCTGAAACGTTAACTCAGTTTCTCTCTCCACAGACGCTGAGTATTTCCAGCATTTTCTGTTTTTATTCCAGATTTTCACTACCTTTCATGTGGAAAAGTGCTCCCTGATTTCATCCCTAAATGGCCTAGCTCTAAATTTAAGATTATGCCCCCTTTTTCAGGATTCCCCCACCAGGAGGAATAGTTTCTCTGTATCTATCCAATTGAATCCCTGAATCATTTTAAATACCTCAGTTAGATCACCTCTCAACATTATAAACTCAAGGGAATAAAAACAAATTTACAAGCTGTCAACATTTCATTTGCCTTTTTGATTACTTGTTTTACCTGTGCACCAGCTTTTAGTGATTTGTGTACGCGGACACCTAAATATCTTTGCTCCTCCACAGTTTCTAGTCTGTCGCCATTAAGAAAATATTCATGTTTGTCTTTGTCTGATCCAAAGTTGATGACCATAGTTGATCCAGCAAATTATTCGCAATAGCAAAAGATTCAAAAGCCAGGGAGCTCACGTTAAAAGTAAGGCAGGAAGAGTAAGAAGGGAAGGCAGGCAGGCAAGCTGGTAGGCTTATCGAATAAGTTGCAGGGGACATCAATGAACTGTATAAATGGGTTCAAAAATCATTCAATTGTGATTTTGGAGATGGAAAGGATTGAGGGATATGGTGAGAAGGTGGATTGAGGTCTTTTTATATTCCTACAAAGGGGGAAAATTTGGGGCGATAATTTCAGCGCCCCGAAAAAGTTAGCACCCCCGCGTCCGAAATTGAATGGTAGCGCCCAAGCAGGAGGCGGGGTTACTGGAAGCGCTCCCCCTCCCTCTTGGGGCACTCCTATTGAATATCGCGGCGCTATGTGCAGCAGCGCCACGCGCATCGGCACATAGCGCCGCGGTACTGCAGGCCTCCCTCCCCTGATTAAAGGGGAGGGGCCTAGCGCAGCGCACACCGGGGCTCTGCTGGACCACCGGGGAGCGGGGTGCCGGCAAAAGAGCCCGGCACGCAAGAGGAATGCCGGGCTGCCTGATCGTGGCCGGCTCCCCGCAGCAGGAGGCGAGAGGGGGCAGGTACTGGCAGGCGGCCCAAAATAAAAGGCTGCCCGGTACCTGCCCTTTAATTTGCGCCGCCCCGGCTGCAAAAACGCCACCCTGACCCTGTGGGACATAGCATCTGGCGGTAGGTCAGGGGGCGCTGCACATGGTGATGACGTCATCACTGGAGGTGCAGCACCGCGGGGCGCTACCAGCTACCGCCGCCACTAACCTCCCGCTGAATTCCGCTTGGGGCGCTAACTGGAGGTGCAAAGCAACCAAATTTTTCCCCCCTAATTTCTTAAAATGAATTAAATTGTAAAAAAAAGTAACCATGTTTACCTTAAATGTATTTTTATGAAAACTTGATGTTTTTGTCGTGAGTAGGGCAAGTCAGTTTGATGACTTTTTTTTGTATTAATATTTAAATTTAATCTGCTATGAATGTTTTAGTTATAAGACAAAAAAGTGATGGATAACTTCTACAACATGAATTAGGCTGTGCTTAAAATGTCCATCTGGTGCTCTAATACATATGGTCAAGAGTCAACAGCTGTTTCTAATCCTGAGCATGATTATCTATTCAGAGATCTTCTATTATAAATCAGCATGCATTTCGCTTCTGCAAAAGATACAACATAGTGTATTTTAAAACAAAATAATTAATTCACTAGTCCACTACAAATGCATTCATCTCTATTCTGTATAATTAACTAATATCCATGAATTACATCTGATATTTATATGCTAGTATATACACTTTAATAATAAAAACATTTGTTTGCTGTTTTAACTTCACGAAAGTGTCTTTCCCTGTTTATTGACAATGACATTTGTGATGATGATAATGCTGACATTTGCTAAAATCAGAGAACTGTATTGTTAGGGATTTCTGTCTTGCATAACAAAAGGTCTACCAAATAATGTAAATTATATCTGATTTTGTTGCCATACCTTTTGTTGGTTATATCAAATAGATTTAATTTCTCTTATCAAATGGCAACTACAATTACCTGGATTGAGTCCAAGTCCCAACTTGACTGGCTGGGTGAGGTCTTCAGAAGAGAAGAGGTGCTTTCTCCATAAGGAAGGGCAAAAATGTGCAACAGAATCAACCCAGGCCAGTTTTATAGGACCAGTATCTTATTTGGTAGATTATTCCATAATCTAGCAAGATGTTGGTGGCAAAAACATTTGGTTATTCAAAACGCAGACACCATTACGGTAAAGTTAATGGACGAGAAAGATGAGATTTGAGTCAAATGGTCCTTCTTACCTTTGACTTTTTTTATGTCCTTAATATTGTAATCTTTTATTTCAATAAATGACTCAAGCAATCCCCCTTCTAAAATTCAAGGAAAGTTAGCAATTGGACTACCAGACATTTGGTACAGTTACCAAATATGTCACCGAATCAGAGCTGTAATTTTGATTTTTCATCTGGAATGAATGCATATGCACAGAAAACAATTCAGACCATTATAAAGCTGTACTGAAAACTGCTTTGCGATGATATTTTATTAGTTTTAATTTGGCATTCTGGATTACCATTTTCAGTTCTTGAAGTATATTGATTTTTTTTTAGGGAGCCAGATTTTTGGTTTAAGCTTTAAATCCTGCTATTTGAAAAGTCCTGAATCCATATCTGGTCTCGGACAAACAGAACATTGGGAGTGGGGCGGGGGGATTCTTTTAAGAATAAAATGTGATTATGTCCCTTTAAATTGCACTGGGGTATTGATTCTGTTTTCAGCAGTAATGAGTAGTTATGGTTATACTGCTCATTCACTTTGCTGTGAAAGGCAGAGCTTTTTGTATGCACCAGCCTGTGACTGCTAGTGAGATTTTTAATGATTCAAAAGAAAGGATGGGACAGTCAACTCCTTTTATCTGCTAACCTGTGAAAGGTGGTTGGCAAGCCATTGGAGGTTTTCTTTACCTTTAAACGTTTACTTTTCCTTTTAGCTGGGTTTTGTGCTGATTGTTTAATGCTGCAGTAAATGTGCATTGTTGCTATTATGAGTCCAGCTTTTCCAGGTGGTCTTCCTGCCAGTACACATTTAAACACTGACATAGATTTGCCCAGTTTATGCTGACCATTGCGATTGGGTCAGTCCCCAAGAGGACACTCTATTAATACTATCATTGTAACATAAAAGTGGTATCAGAGAAACCACTCACAAGAGTGTCGCTGCATTAGCAGGAAGGGATTGTTCAACTCATATAAGGCAGAAAAACCATAATGAAAATCATTGAGTGCAGCTGGAGAGATTGGAGTCCAACGAGCTAGGGAAACAGATGGACATATAGACCAAAGCACTGGTTGAAGAAGCATATTTTGTCACTCTTTAGTATGGCAATGGGTGTCTTTTCTGCTGCTAGTGCCAATGGGTCAAAAGCATCAGAGAAGTAAGAAAACAGTGCTACCAACCTCAGTTGGTAGTTTTAGCATTATTCCTAGTTTTCAACCTTTGAAAATAACTCAATAGCCACTGCCGACTGATGCCAATTAACAGCTTGTTAATGGTTTATGTTCAATGCAATAAACTCTCCACTGGTGCCTGTTGCTCTAGGCCTGAATTGGCTATTGCACAGGAAAGGCAAACAGACTATCTGGGAGGCAACAGAGGTGGATAATGTCAGCAAATTTAAGAAAAGAACCAGATAGATATTTTGCAGAGAAATGTAATTGCGAGAGAATAATGCATGGATTTTTTCCAACTTTAAATGTCACCTTGGCTCAGTGATGGCTCTTTTACCTTTCAGTTAGAAAGTTGAGGGTGCAAGTTCCCTTCCAGAACTTGAGCACGTAATCTAGACTGATAAGACAGCGTAATACTGAGGGAAGGTTGCATTTTTAGAGATGCTGTGTTTTGGATTATATGTTTAACAAAGGCCCCATTCTTCTGTTCAGGTGGATGTAAAGGACATTATTTGAAGAAGAGCAGGGAGTTTTCATAGTGTCCTGGCCAATATTGATCCCTCAACCAACACTACTAAAACAGATTATCTAGCTGTAACACAAGAACTATACAGCTATATGAGCTCCTGCTGGAAGACCACCCTCACAGTTACCTGCTGATTGTCTTGCAAGCTTTCCATTGCTGCAATGTGAGCAAATGGGTGAGATACACACATTGACCTTGAAATTCCTGAGGTCAGAGAAGGCAAAAAGCAAAATTTCTGTCCAAGGAATTTGGGGTAAAAGCCAGTTCTGCCAGGATTCCATTCCATTTACAGTGGTCCTTTAAATTTCAGTGGCGGGGAGAGGGTGGATATTTTTCATTTTGGTTAATGTTAGACATAAATTATGCTGGGTAGAGTTCATTTTAAACCCACTCACTTTGGTATGACGTGGAAACAAGTATCCCAATAGTATGTTCTTAGTTTTGCTTTTATCCTTCACTGACCAGTCTATCCAATGTATTTGCTTTTCAAAAATGTGTTGTCAGAAAAACCAAAAAAGATAACACATTACTGTATGGAAAGTGGTCCTGTAGAATTTTGTATTCACGATAGGTATTCAAGGGTTGGGATCTTGCCTTTGCTAATTTTAGTGAAAAAGTAGACAGGAGTAAAAAACATATTGGCCCTCGTTACACTTACACTTGCCACAGACTTTCTGTGGGCTTTTGCACTGGAACTTGCAGTTATCAGACAGCCAAAACGGGATCGGGGACCGGTATGAACAGGGCAAGCAACTGTGCATCTCCTTAACCAATCAGATTGAAGAATTCTTAATGAGGCACGCAGAGTCTGAATCAGGAGGTATCAATTAGAATAGTTAATTCAATGTCAAATCATGTACAGAGAGTGAAATAAAGAGAGGGCAAGAAAAATGGGATTAAGAGGGAGAGATAAAAGAGACAAAGATTTTTTTTTATTATGTTTTTTAATTTTTTTAAATCTCCACCAATATTTAAAATCTGAAGGAATGAGACTCCACACTTGTAATAGTAAATTTTCAGTGCCAGAGAGGCTGTTTGTCACTAATTAAGACTTAACACGCTGTTAAAAAATTTACTTACACTTGAATGGACAAGCCCTAACTTTTTCTGGTGAGTTTAATGGTATCCATCATGCAAGTACCGCAACTTCACGCCCTTCCTTGGGTTTCACTGCCGAGTCCCTCGGCGAGATACTATTATCGCAAAGCCTCTGGAGGAGCAGGGCAACTTGGACAGCAACTTCCTGCTTTCCGCGTTTAACTTTGCACGTGCTGTCACTGGAAGTTGCTGTCCGATTTACTCTTTAATAACTGTGAGCGCTGATAGCCTCACCGTTATTTCTACCGCAAAATCTTGAAGTTAATGTAAAATAATTTAATCTATAATTCCTTCCAGGTATCCTTTATAATTAAGTCTGGTTTGGGGTCAGCAGTCTCATAAGGGCTGAATATGAAAAGTATCCAGGACAGGAATTTCAGTCCCTAAATGTGCAGTGCTTTATGTAGTCTATTGGTGTTAATAGCATGATCAGAAATAGTCCTGCAGGATTGATTACTCTGATTCTTGCACATAGTTTATATATATATAATAAAGGGACTAACCGTACTGGGTTACAGTTAATGATGAGTATTGGCATTCCATTTGAATATGGGGAGAATCACAACTGGAACAGATCCCATCACCCTCAACATCTATAAACATGTTGTTCCAGCAGAGGTTGCTAGAGAGTGAGTAGGAGTGGGTACCGTTGCGATTTTCCTTCCTTTACTCAGGGATACTTAAGCTAATTCTAATGCCCCCTATCATCACCCAACTGAAATCTGCTAATTCAGCACAATGGCTCAGCAACTCTGGATAAAGTAGTTGAACCACTAGAGTTGTGCATTTACCAGTTTTAAATGGAATAGATGCATTAAACGCACTGTACGATGTGGTTATATGACAACTGGTGAAAAGTCCAAGCATTGTGAGACTATTTTCTCTTGCATCTGACAACAAATGAAAAGCAGCTGCTGCTTCCCCTACAGTTGTACTGGCCATTTTACATTGCTTTGATGATGAAACCATTTTGAAGCAACACAAAATTAGCTGCTGCTTATATGCTACGGACATGCACCGTTTTATACTTGTTGTGTCCTGCAGTGTGCTGAAGTATCGTGAGGAGCTCGATTACTAATTAATTTAGCATGGTATTTTCTTGAAATAACCATAATTCCTGAAATGTGTGGTATTTCTTTAAGTGGTTGAAAAGCAAAGGGAAATGTTCTTTGAATTTCCAGTGTATACGCATTTCTAAATGCGGATTGAAATCGCAGAGTTAGCTGGATTGAATTGCCTTTCTCAGTCCTGTCTTCTTGTGTTCTTATACAAATGTGCATAACAGCCAATAGTTAAATTTGATAAAGGAGTTTTCCAGAACGTTAAAGGGTCCTTACTGTGATGCTCTATCAATCAGATTTAAATGGGACTACTGTAGGGCAGGGGTGTCCAAACTTTTTTTTCTTGGCGTACCTGTTACCAATTCGGGTCTGCTACAGGTATGTACTCAGGTACAGTGGTGTCAGTTGCTCCCTTAAGCATTCTGGACCCAAGAGTGCAACAGTGGAAGTTCCACTTTGCTGTGAACTGGATCCGAGGAGGCTAAATTCATTTTATCCTGTTTTCGGACGCATAGCTGACAGCGTGCTTCCAGCATGCACCTGAACCTAGTGACCTGAGGACCAGCTTAAATTGGTCCTTCGGCTTAATTGTAATAGTTGGGGCAACCTGCCAGCACCTGTTGTGCCTCCAGATGCAGCTCATCCCTGTTACCAAAGCCAATATTGGCTGCTTGCTTCACCGGTGGCGTGCCAGTAGTTGTGCTGTGGAGCCGGGAGGAGGAAAATTCAGTAGGATGTATAATGGACAGCCAATCCGAATTGCCCATTTTACATCATCAGCAAAAGTTAAAATGACCCCCATAATCCCTGAGTTTATTGCAACTAAAAGATCCCCATACACACATCCCCACACCCACCTGCAGTATATCCCTAATACAGGAAACTCTTTGGTATCCGGCACCGACGGGACCGGCGTGGTGCCAGTTGATCGAAAGTTCCGGATAACGGAGAGTTATATCTACCGAGGCTATTTTTAACAAAGAAAAATAAAAAAATCAAGAAATGTGCAGTATACAGTATTTGGGTACTCACCTGCAGAATGTTGTGTTAAATGGATGGTGGAAGATGCTTGATTAAGTACAGTACTGCCAGTTGAGGGTAATCCATAACTCTTTAATTACTTAACAGTAAAACAAAACTTATAAACGACTGTATACAGTACTGTAGTTGACTGTACACTTATTCCGAGTCATCTGGTTCATCAGAAATATCCGTGCCAGCTGGGTCCCAGGTTCATGCAGTTCCACAGATGCCACAGATTCTTCAGGCACTTCCGCTGCTGCGACTCTTTTGGAAGCTTTCTTAAACATGTTGCGGATGTCGGTTTGCTTAGTGGACTCTTGCCTTTTCTGCAGAAAGGTGGAATGCAGAATATGGAGTTGCATAACTTCTTGGGCAGAGTAGCAAGTCTGCCTTTCAGCAAATTTGAGGAATGAAGATAATCCTTCTGCAGCTTTAGCCCAAGAAATCTTCTCTTCTTCAGAAATATCGTCCTCTTCACTTTCCATCTCACTTTCCTTTTCTTTCTTTGGATTCAAAACATTCTCAATTATTTCATCATCACTTAGCGTATGCACAACACCAACTTCTCTATCTGTATCAACCCACTGCTCGATATCACTTTCACTGAGGTAATGTAGAGGGTTTGCTGGGCCTGCATTTTTCACCATGCCAGCCATTTCCATTATTGTACTCTTCTTGGGACGAACATTGAACCCATGAAATTCCTCCTCTGAAGAAGAACCTTCAGCAAACATTACAGAAGGCCACAATTTGCGCCAGGCTTGCCTCAGAGTGTGACCTTTCACAAAGTTCCAGGAACATGCAACATTATAGATGGCATCTTTAATATTGTATTCCTTCTGAAATGCTTGAATATTGTCATCTTGGCTTATCAGTTTACGTAGGAAGTCTTTCTTGTAATGACACTTCAGATTTTGGATAACGCCCTGGTCTATGGGTTGGATGAGAGAAGTTACATTTGGTGGCAAATAAATGGTGAAAATATTTTCCGAAACCAACTCGGATTCATGCGGATGGGCTCTACAATTATCAAGCAATAAAATGCATTTGCTATCTTCAGGTTTCCCTATTTTACGGAAATGTTCCCTCACAGATGGAACAAAAATATGATAGAACCAATCGGAGAAGATTTCCTTTTCCATCCAAGCATTTTTATGAGCTTTGTACTCAACAGGTAAGTGCCTCACATTTTTAAATGCACGGGGATTTTTAGACTTCCCGATAACAAGAAGTTTAACCCGGTGTGATCCAGCGGCGTTCGCACATGTTAGCACGGTTACACGATCTTTATTTTTCTTGTAACCTGAAGCATTAGCGCGGGAAAATCAGACTCCTGTTACGATAGTGTTCGGACTTCCGACAGCGCCAGGAGGCCGAGTAGTGGCACTTTGGAGAACTACCCCCACTGACTAACTCGGCGTTCGCGGGCTCGGACTCGGCAACATTGCCGGTTATTTGAGAGGAGTTTTCGGAGTACTCGGCGTTCGCAGGAGACTTGGACTGGGACTCGGCAACATTGCCGGTTATTTGAGAGGAGTTTTCGGAGGATGATTTTTGCCGGTTAAGAGAGAATTCCGGATATTTAGGTGCCGGTTAAACAAGAGTTTCTGTAGTGTGACCAATCCCTTCCGATCCTTTATCTCAATCTATATGAATTCTCTTTCTATATCTTTATTAGTTTTGTCCTTTCTTGCAGCTGACATTGATATTTCTGATGAACAGCTATACCATGACCCCTTCTTCCTTCCCTATTATTTCCAAATACATTAAATGCCAATTCTATTCTGTCTGCAGCCACATTTCTGTTATCCCTCTTACATCTATTTCATCACTTCTAATTATTGCCCTCAATCCCGTTTTGTTGCTGATGCTTGGGCCTAAAAATTCGATACCAGTAAAAACCTGCCGGTGCCACCGCTGGCCAGTGTTAACGGCCGCCGAAAATGGTGGCCCTGGCAGGACTGAAAAATTGGCGCTGGGAGCTAATTAACATTAGCCCAAAGCTAAACTCACTGTAATGCCGTCCTGGTGATGTTGGTCCCGGCAGGAGGCCCCAATGTAGCGTGGCCGTAGTGTCATCGCATCAAGAACAGCCTGCTCTGAAAGTGAGGCTGTCATTTCAGAAAGCAGTTCCGTCTCTTAAAGGGACCATAGGTACAGGAGTAGGCCATTGAGCCCCTCGAGCCTGTTCCACCATTCAATGAGATCATGGCTGATCTGTGACCTCACTGCATATACCCGCCTTTGGCCCATATCCCTAAATCACTTTAGTTAACAAAAAGCTATCAATCTCTGATTTTAAATTTACAATTGATCTCGCATCAATTGCTGTATGTGGAAGCAAGTTCCAAACTTCTACCACCCTTTGTGTGTAGAAGTGTTTTCTAATTTCACTCCTGAAAGTGGAAATAGTTTTTCTCTATCTACCCTATCTGTTCCCCTTAATATCTTGAAAACTTCGATCAGATCACCCCTTAACCTTCTAAATTACAGGAAATACAACCCTAATTTGTGTAATCTCTCCTCGTAACTTAACCCTTGAAGTCCGGGTATCATTCTGGTAAACCTACACTGCACTCCCTCCAAGGCCAATATATCCTTCCTGAGGTGTGGTGCCCAGAACTGCTCACAGTACTCCATGTGTGGTCTAACCAGGGTTTTGTATAGCTGCAGCATATGTTCTACCCCTTTGTATTCTAGTCCTCTAGCTATAAAGGCCAGCATTCCATGAGCCTTTTTAATTATTTTCTGTATCCGTTCATGACATTTTAATGATCTATGTACCTCTTGTCTTTTTGGACCTCCACTGTTTTTAGCTTTTCACCATTTGGAAAGAACACTTTCTGAAATGAACAAAATAAAAATCATGTAAATAGAGGCAGTTTTTAGTCTTTACAGCTCAACTGCCTTCTGAAAAAAAATTAACATTACAAAGAATTTCCAAATAGGAGTTTTCAGCTCTTAAAGCTGAATTCCCTTCCGCACCTAAAAAAATTGGTAAAAGTGCTTCAACACTAACACAAATGGCTCAGCAAGCCAGGGAATGGGCACCCAGGGTCTTGTACGCAGCACTCCAGCTTTGTGCAGGACATCAACACTTCAAGAAAGGTCCTCTACCCACAGGGGCCAGGTGGCCCTCCAGAAAGAACAATGTGGGACCAGATCACCGAGGCCATCACTGCTGGCAGTGTCACCCCCACCACCTGACTCCAGTGCCCAAAGACATTTCATGACTTCAGATCAGTGGTCAAGGTCAGTGAATGCATCTTCAAAAGCCGTTTCCTACCAACTGCACCACTAGCCTCACACAGTTCTCAATGCACGACTTACACCGCCGCGCCCCCCCCCCCCCCCCGCCACCTCCCCTGCCCAATCACTCACCTACCAACAATCTGTACCAAACAAGGCACACCTTCCATTCCTAGCTTCACCTCACCCCCTTGGAGGAGACGGTGCTGGCCATTCTTGGCAGGGGCATGGGGCTGAAAGGATACAAAATGCTGGTATCCTCAAACGTTATCCCCCTTCTGACCTGCACCTCTTGCTTTCCCACCCTCCCCTTTCCACAACTCCACGGTTGTGCCTTCCTCATTTCACACACCCAAGAAATGCAGCCTGCCCAGCCAGTGGGTCAGCAAGAAGAGGGGGAAGAGAGAGAAGAAGAAGAAACACTGTCACTTGATTTCACACTCCCAGCCACCAGCTCCTCAAGGTTGATTAGCAACACCATTTGCAGTGACCCCACTGAAAATCAATAGCCTTCCACTAGCCATGCTGCAGCCACTGGGATAGCACTGCGAGACATCAGTAGGATAGGCAAAGGCACTCACAAGACAGTCACTAAGGGAATACAGAGGGGTGATTAGTTGATTTCTTGATGTCATATTGGATGGATGGATAAAGTTGGATTGGAAAGTTTGCTTTGTGGTGGCTTTTATTTCAGCTTTGTGGCCAAGAGGATTATAGTGATGGTCAGTAACAGAGGGAAGATAAGGTGTGGGACAAATGTTGAAAGGTGAATTGGGGTAGTGGTTGCAGGCGGATGATTCCATCCTGGATATCCCGGCCAGAAAGGGGGTGTCTGGGTTGCATCCTTCCTTCTGTTTCCTCCTCTTCTGTGTCTTCCTCTTCCCTCTGTGAGCGGATGCTGTAAATCTGAAGTAAAAGCATTAAATTCTGGAAATACTCAGCAGGTCAGGTAGCATCTCAACCTGAGATGTGAACTCTGTTTCTCTCTCCACGGATGCTGCCTGATTACTTGAGTATTTCCAGCATTTTCTGTCTCCTCAGGGGCCTTCCTTTACCATATTATTTCCGCTAGGACCTTGGTCTAATCTCAGTTCTGGTGCAGCCTATCCCAGCAGTACCTCTCTTTCCTGTCCCAGCACTGGTACCAGTGTTGTACGAACTTCCCACACCACTCTATCAGCCACAAATTAATTTTCCTCATCTTTTTCTCCCAATGCCAATTAGCATGAGGCTGTCATGTTGTCAGGTTGTCATCCGGAACTTACTACCCCCAAGGTCCTGCTTTTTAATTTAACTCCAAGCGATAGACCAATTAGCTTAATGTCAGTGGTAGGAAAGATAATGGAATCCTTACTCAAAGATGTAATAGAAAAACCTCTGTAAACTGAAAATATAATAAAGAATAGTCAGCACAGATTTCAAAAGGGAAGGTCATGCTTGACCAACCTTATTGTATTCTTTGAAAAAGTAACAGAAAGGGTAGATAAGGGTAATGTCATAGATGTAATATATTTGGATTTTCAAAAGGCCTTTGATAAGGTACTGCATAGAAGACACATGACCAATGTTCCCGTTAATCTGCGTGGCTGCGCAGCTGTGCAGTGATCTGCAGATCCCGCGCAGGCCGCACAATGACGTTCTAATGTCATAAACTGCGCATGTGCAGTAATTTGAATGAGCCGGCATCAAAAAAAAAATTAGTGGCAACATTGCCCATGGCTAAGGTCAGAACATGTGGAGTCAGGGGACAAGTAGCAGAGTGGATTGCAAACTGATGACAAAACAGAGAGTAGGAGTTAAAGGTAGTTTCTCAGACTGGCAAAAGGTGGGAAGTGGTGTTCCACAAGGATCGGTACTGGGAGAATACTAACGTTCACCATTTAAATAAATGATTTGGACTCACGAATCAGAAGTACAATTACAAAATTTCCGAACGACACCAAATTGAGGGGTATAGTTAATACAGAGGAGGACTGCAACAAAATACAGGAAGACATGAATAAACTTGCAGAATGGGCATGTAATTGACAAATGAACTTTGATAGGAAGAATAAGGAGGCCACATACTCCTTGGAAAATAAGAGCCGAAGGGGGGAAAAATTCGGTGGCGCCCCCCTTGAGGGCGCTAACTTCGCCAGGGAGCTACTTTTAGCGCCCCGAGAAAGTTAGTGCCCCTGCGCCTTAAATTCAATGGTAGCGCCCCAAGCAGGAGGCGTTGAGCTACTAGAATCGCTCCCCCTCCTTCCTGAGGTGCTGCAAGTGAATATCGCAGCGCTACGTGCAACAGCGCCACACACATCGACACGTAGTGCCACAGTATTGCAGGCCTCCCTCCGCTGATTAAAGGGGAGGGGCCTAGCGCTGCACGCACCGGGGCTCTGCTGGACCACCGGGGAGCGGGGTGCCGGTAAAAGAGCTCGGCACTCAAGAGCGATCGTGGCCGGCACCCTGAATAAAAAAGGGGAATGGGGCAGGTGCTGGCAGATGGCCAAAAAAAAAAGGTTGCCCGACACCTTCCCTTTAACTTGCGCCGCCGTGGCTGCAAAAACGTCACCCTGACCTTATCGGACATATCGTCCGGCGATAGGTCAGGGAGCGCGAGCGGGGAACTGCGCACGGCGATGATGTCATCGCCAGAGGCGCTGCGCCGTAGGGCGCTACTGGCTACCACCACCGCCGCCAACCTCCTGCTGAATTTCACGGGAGGCATTAGTGGCGCCACGTCCGGGTGCTAGGGGCTTTGCGCCCCCCGTTAGCACCCAGGGGCGCTAATGGGAGGTGCAAAGCAATCCAATTTTTCCCCCTAAATGTGCTAGAGGAGCAGAGAGATTGGGGGTACAGATACACAATCACTAAAAGTAGCGACCCAGGTTAATAAGTGCATAATAAAAGCAAATCAAGCAGTAGGGTTCATTTCTAGAGGGCTAGAATTAAAAAGCAGAGAAGTTATGTTAAACTTGTATAGAACCTTGGTTAGACCACACTTGGAGTACTGTGAGCAGCTATGATTGCCATATTATAAAAAGGTTATAGATGCGCTGGAGAAGGTGCAAAAAAGATTTACGACAATGATACCAGAACTGAAAGCTTATACCTATCAGGAAAGATTGAACAGGCTGGGGCTCTTTTCTCGAGAAAAGTGAAGACTGAGGGGGTGACCCGATGAAGGTCTTTAAGATTATGAAAGATGTGATAGGGTAGACGTAGAGAAGATGTTTCCACTAGTGGGCGAGACCAAAACTAAGTGCCATAAATATAAGGAGTCACTAATAAATCCAATAAGGAATTCAGGAGAAACTTCTTTACCCAGAGAATGGTCAGAATTAAAACTCGCTACCACAAGGAGTAATTGAGGTGAATTGCAGAGATACATTTGAGAGGAAGCTCGATAAGCACATAGGGGAGAAAGGAATAGAAGGATATGTTGATGGGGTTAGATGAAGAAGGGTGGAAGGAGGCTCGTGTGGAGCATAAACACCGGCATGGACATGTTGGGCTGAATGGCCTGTTTCTTGCTGTAAATACTTTGTGATACATCAGTGTAAGACCTGAGCAAAATTGGGCCTCGGGCTTCATTTACGTGAAGCTGTTAAGTTGCATATGCCAAATGGGCATAAACACTGGCATGGACCTTTTGGGCCAAATGGCCTGTTTCTGTGCTGTAAGTACTATGTAATACTCCCTTAGTAGGACCTCCTCCCTTTTCTTCCTTATCTCATTGGTTCTTCCCAACCATTTCCAAGTTCCCTTCCAGCTGTTTCGAAATAACCCTGACCCTGACACTGGTTAGGCAGCACACCCTGCTGGACTCCTGATCAGGACTGCAGTGGATACCCACTATTCCACTAATTATTGAATCCCCAACTACAGTTTGGAATTGAGTGTGGTGAAGAGCATCAGACAGATCCAATTGGTATGAGCTAAAAACAAAGAAAGTGAATGATTCAAGCTGAGGGGAGATATGTTTTGGTATATCAGGAGAAATCTGAAAAAATGGGTCTCCAGGGCAGTCCTACTCTGCCAACGTTATGGTGGCAGAATAGGAGAAGCACCAAGGACATGCACAATCTTGGTTTCCAACATGATTTTACTAATTGGGGGCGGTTTGCTCATGTTCTATGTGTCTTTCATACTCAGAATAAAAACAAGTAACTTCTTAGTAAAACAACTTGCAGTTGAGACGGTGATCAACTTTTCTTTAGCATAAAGAAAGTTTGGCAAAACAGTACTACATGCATGCCAAACAGGGAAGCAGCATGCTATAGACAGAGCTAAGCAATCCCACAATCAGTGGATCAGATCAAAGCTCTACAGTCCTGCCACATCCAGTCAAGTTGTGAATGGTGGTGGACCATTAAACAACTTACGGGAGGAGGAGGCTCCATGAACATCCCCATCTTCAATGCTGGCGGAGCCCAGCACGCGAGTGCAAAAGACAAGACTGAAGCGTTTGCAGCCAGAAGTGCCGAGTGGAAGATCCAACTCGGCCTCCTCCTGAGGCCCTCACCATCACAGAAGCCAGTCTTCAGCCAATTTGATTCACTCCACGTGATATCAAGAAATGGCTGAGTGCACTGGATACAGCAAAGGACCCGGGAAACATCTCGGCTATCATGCTGAAGAATTGTGCTCCAGAACTAGCCATGCCTCTAGCCTAGCTGTTCCAGTACAACACTGGCATCTACCCGACAAAGTGGAAAATTGCCCCGGTATGTCCTGTCCACAAAGAGCAGGACAAATCCAATCCAGTCTATTCAAGCCCCATCAGCCTACTCTCAATTATCAACAAAGTGTGGAAGATGTCGTCGACAGTGCTATTAAGCGGTACTTACTCACCAATAACCTGCTCACAGATACTCAATTTGGGTTCCGCCAGGACCACTTGGCTCCAGACCTCATTACAGATTTAGTCCGAACATGGACAAAAGAGTTGAATTCCAGAGGTGAGGCAGCATTTGACTGAGTGTGGCATCAAAGCGCCCCAGTAAAATTGAAATCAATGGGAATCAGGGGGAACTCTCTCCACTGGCTGGAGTCATCCTCAGCGTGAATGAAAATGGATGTGGTTGTTGGAGGCCAATCATCTCAGCCCCAGGACATCGCTACAGGAGTAACTAGGCCCAACCATCTTCAGCTGCTTCATCAATGACCTTCCTTCCACCATAAGTTTAGAAGTGGAGATGTTCACTGATGATTGCTATGTTAAAGGCGCCATACAAGTTCAACTCCATTCGCAACTCTTCATATCATGAAGTAATCTGTGCCCACATGCAGCAAGACCTGGTCAACATTCAGGCTTGAGCTGATAAGTGGCAAGTAACATTTGCATCACACAAGTGCCAGGCAATGACCATCTCTAACAAGAGAGAGTCTAGCCACCTCCCCTTGACATTCAACCAGATTACCATTGCTGAATCTCCACCATCAACATCCTGGGGGTCACCATTGACCAGAAACTTAACTGGACCAGCCACATAAATACTGTGGCTACAAGAGCAGGTCAGAGGCTGGGTATTCTGTGGTGAGTTACTCACCTCCTGACTCCCCAAAGCCTTTCCACCATCTACAAGGCACAAGTCAGGAGTCTGATGGAATACTCTCCACTTGCCTGGATGAGTGCAGCTCCAGCAACACTCAGGAAGCTCGACACCATCCAGGACAAAGCAGCCCACTTGGTTGGCACCCAAACCACCACCTTAAACGTTAACTCCCTCCACCACAGCCGCACTGTTGCTGCAGTGTGTACCATCTACAAGATGCACTGCAGCAACTCACCAAGGCTTCTTCGACAGCACCACCCAAACCCGCGATCTCTACCACCTAGGACAAGGGCAGCAGGCGCTTGGGAACACCACCACCTCTAAGTTCCCCTCCAAGTGACTGCGAGTGAGGCAGGTATGGGGATCCAGGAGGTAACATTGAAGGAACCTCAGCCCTTGCACTTGTCCAACAATTACGAGGTCCTTGTAACCTGTGTGGACGAGAGCAGGGACTGCAGAGAGGATGAGCAAACTGATCACGGCACCGTGGTACAGGGGGCCATTCAAGTGGGGGGCGTAAAAAGGAATGTCGTAGTGGTAGGAGACAGTATAGTTCGGGGGATAGATAATGATCTCTGCAGCCGAGAGCATGAGTCCCGAAGGCTGTGTTGCTTGCCAGGGTTTAGGACATCTCCTCGGGGCTGTAGAGGAATTGGAGTGGGAGGGGAAGGATCCAGTTGTCGTGGTCCACGTAGGAACCAACGACATAGGTAAGACTAAGAAAGAGGTTCTGCTGAGGGAGTAGGAGCAGCTAGGATCTAAATTAAAAAGCAGAACCACAAAGGTAATAATCTCTGGATTACTACCTGAGCCACGAGCAAATTGGCATAGGGTCAATAAGATCAGAGAGTTGAATGTATGGCTCAAGGTTTGGTGTGGAAGAAATGGGTTTCGATTCATGAGGCACTGGCACCAGTACTGGGGAAAGAGAGAGCTGTTCCGTTGGGATAGGCTTCACTTGAACCATGCTGGGATCAGTGTCCTGATGAATCGAATAACTAGGGCTGTAGATAGGGCTTTAAACTAAATAGTGGGGGGAGGGTTCAAGCGAGGGGAAATTTTGGCAGTTAAAGAGAAAGAACAGGGCAATAGTGCAGGGTAGCGATATGGGCAATGAAAACCCAAGTGTGACAGGAAGGGACAGAGCGTACAAACATAAGGGTGCACCAGCAAATAGAGTCAGAGTAGGGAAAAATGATAAAAAGTAAATATTAAAGACTCTTTATCTGAATGCACACAGCATTCGTAACACGATAGATGAATTGATGGCACAAATAGAAATAAATTGGTATGATCTAATAGCCATCACAGAGATGTGGTTGCAATGTGACCAAGGCTGGGAACTGAATATTCAGGGGTATTTGACATTTCGGAAGGATAGACAGAAAGGAAAAGGAGGTGGGGTAGCTCTGTTAATAAAGGATGAGATCAGTACAATAGTGAGAAATGATCTTGGCTCGGAAGTTCCAGATGTAGAATCAATTTGGGTGGAGGTAAGAAATAGTAAAGGAAAGAAGGCATTGGTGGGAGTAGTCTATAGGCCCCCTAACAGTAGCTACATTATAGGACAGAGTATAAATCAAGAAATAATGGGGGCTTGTAAGAAAGGTTCTACAATAATCGTGGGTGATTTTAATCTTCATATAGATTGGATAAATCAAATTGGCAAAAGCAGCCTTGAGGACGAGTTCATAGAGTGTTTTCGGGACAGTTTCTTGGAACAATATGCTGTGGAACCATCCAGGGAACAGGTTATTTTAGATCTGGTAATGTGTAATGAAACAGGATTAATTAGTGATCTCATAGTAAAGGATCCTCTCGGGAAGAGTGATCATAACATGATAGAATTCCACATTCAGTTTGAAGTTGAGAAACTTGAGTCTGAAACTACAGTATTAAACTTAAATAAAGTCAATTATAAAGGTATGAGGAGAGAGTTAGCTAAAGTGGACTGGGAAAATAGATTAGAAGGTAAGACGGTAGCAAAGCAGTGGCAGATATTTAAAGAGATATTTCATAACTCTCAACAAAGATATATTTCAATGAGAAAGAAAGACTCGAAGAGAAGGATGAACCAACCATGGCTAACCAAGGAAGTGAAGGATGGTATCAAATTAAAAGAAAAGGCATACAATGTTGCAAAGATTAGTGGTAGGTCAGAAGATTGGGAAAATTTTAGAAACGAGCAAAGAATGACTAAAAAAATAATAAAGAGGGAGGAAATAGCTTATGAGAGTAAACTAGCAAGAAATATAAAAAGACAGTAAGAGCTTCTACAAGTACATAAAAAGGAAGAGAGTAGATAAAGTAAACATTGGTCCCTTGGAGGACGAGACTGGGGAAATAATAATGGGAAACAAAGAAATGTAGGAGGCATTGAACAAATATTTTGTATCTGTCTTCACAGTAGAGGACACTAAAAACATCCCAGTAATAGTAAAAAATCAAGGGGCAACAGGGAGGGAGGAACTTAAAACAATCACTATCACTAGAGAAAAAGTGCAAGTCAAACTTATGGGTCTAAAGGCTGACAAGTCCCCTGGACCTGATGGCCTGCATCCCAGGGTCTTAAAAGAAGTGACTACAGAGATTGTGGATGCATTGGTTGTAATCTTCCAAAATTCCCTTGACTCTGGAAAAGTCCCAGTGGATTGGAAAACTGCAACTGTAACGCCCTTATTCAGAAAAGGAGGGAGACAGAAAGCAGGAAACTATGGGCCAGTTAGCCTAACATCTGTCATTGGCAAAATGCTCGAATCCATTATGAAGGAAGTAGTAGCAGGGCATTTAGAAAATCATAATAAAATCAAACAGAGTCAACATGGTTTTATGAAAGGGAAATCGTGTTTGACAAATATACTAGAGTTCTTTAAGGAGGTAACGAGCAGGATGGATAAAGGGGAACCAGTAGATGTAGTGTATTTGGATTTCCAAAAGGCATTCGACAAGGTGCCACATAAAAGATTACTGCATAACATAAGAGCTCATGGTGTTGGGGGTAATATATTAGATTGGATAGAGGATTGGCTAACTAACTGAAAACAGAGAGTCAGGATAAATGGGTCATTTTCAGGATGGCAATCTGTAACTAGTGGGGTGTCACAGGGATCAACGCTGGGGCCTGAACTATTTTCAATCTATATTAATGACTTGGATGAAGGCAGCAAGTGTATTGTAGCCAAAATTACGGACGATACAAAGATAGGTGGGAAAGCAAGTTGTGAGGAGGACGTAAAGAGTCTGCAAAGGGATATAGATAGGTTAAGTGAGTGGGCAAGAATTTGGCAGATGGAGTATAATGTGGGAAAATGTGAACTTATCCACTTTGGTAGGAAGAATAGAAAAGAAAAATATTATTTAAATGGAGAAAGACTACAGAATGCGGCGGTACATAAGGATTTGGGTGTCCTCGTACATGAAACACAAAAAGTTAACATGCAGGTGCAGCAAGTAATTAGGAAGGCAAATGGAATGTTGGCCTTCATTTCAAGGGGGATAGAGTATAAAAGTAGGGGAAACTTGCTACAACTATACAGGGCGTTGGTGAGACCACATCTAGAGTACTGCGTACAGTTTTGGGCCCCTTATTTAAGGAGGGATATACTTGCATTGGAGGCAGTTCAGAGAAGGTTCACTAGGTTGATTCCTGGGATGGAAGGCTTTTCTTATGAGGAAAGGTTGAGCAGGTTGGGTCTATACTCATTGGAGTTTAGAAGAATGAGAGATAATCTTATTGAAACATATAAGATTCTGAGGTGGGTTGGACAGGGTAGATACTGAGAGGATGTTTCCACTCGTGGCAGAATCCAGAACAAGGGGTCATAGTCTCAGAATAAGGGGTCGTCCATTTAAGACGGAGATGAGGAAGAATTTCTTCTCTCAGAGGGTCGTGAATCTTTGGAATTCTTTACCCCAGAGAGCTGTGGAAGCTGAGTCATTGAATATATTCAAGGCTGAGATAGACAGATTTTTGAGCAACAGGGGAATCAAGGGTTATGGAGAGCGGGCAGGAAAGTGGAGTTGAGGCCAAATTCGGATCAGCCATGATCTCATTAAATGGCAGAGCAGGCTCGAGGGGCCGAATGGCCTGCTCCTACTCCTATTTCTTATGTTTTTATGTTCTTATGTTCTTACAAGTCACACACCATCCTGACTTGGAAATATATCACCGTTCCTTCATCGTCGCTGGGTCAAAATCCTGGCACTCCCTCCTTAACAGCATCGTGAGTACCTTCACCACATGGACTGCAGCGGTTCAAGAAGGCGGCTCACCACCAAGGGCAATTAGGGATAAGCAATAAATGCTGGCCTTGCCAGCGACGCCTACATCCCATGAATTAATAAAAAAAACAATAAGAAAGGAAGGAACTCGCCTTAAAGGACAGTGCTGGATTTACTTTTGGGTGGAATAAAGCCATAGGTTGATAGAATGAGCAGAAAGAAAGTTGTAATTGCACTTGTGCTTTTGTATTTCTGTAGCTTTCTGGAAATAATGTTAATATATAATAAAAGACGTATGGCTGTATTGCAAAAAAGAAATGTGCAAAGGCTGCAATTTCTAATAAAATCATTAATTGATTTTTGACATTTAATATTTGCAAGATAAAATCAATCAAAGATTGGGAATTTAGCAACAGATGTATCTAAATTAATAGAAAACACTTCGCAGAATTAGAAACTGTAATTGAATATGCAGTTTTCATATAGCCAAAGGCACAATAACTATGGGTTATTGAATGTTACTGTAATGTTACTAACAGTTTTATGAACCTGCCCTCTCCACAGGCTTCAGATTCAAAACACTACCTTGTACTTAGTGGCTATTATGTTTTTCTTCAATAGACATGCATTCCAACAAATTAATCTTATCTCTGTGGCTGCCAGCTACACTCATTGAGGGTCAAGAATTATATCACTTAGAGCTGCCGCACTCCAAGGACGGCATCAGCAGTGATTTAAGGGAAACGTGTCAGGCTCAGTCTCACTCTGAACAGCTGTATTAATCGAAACAAGCCATTCATAAATATTCATTGGGGGAAAAATTGGGTATCAGCTATTTTGGGGCGCTAATATCGGTCGGGCGCAAAGTTTAGCGCCCGGCGCTAATTATCGCCTCCGACTGCAAAGTTCGCCTCTATCGCCCCTGGAGGTGATTTGAGCGTTAAATCAGGTGCTACACACTTCTCTTAAGGCGCAAACGTCAGAGAGCGAGGCGCTACCTCAAAACGCTACCGAAGCTCAGGCGATGCCAGTTACCATGGAAGCCAAACAGACTGGCGCCGTCCAGTTCTTAAAGGGGAGGGGCCATCTTGATGGCCAGGCACAGCCTGCTCATTGCAGCCTTGAATCTCGGCCTGGAGATTCCTCTAAAGCAATTGTGTTGGAAGCACTAATGGATAGGCCCAGGGAAAGAGCTCGGCGCTTAGGAAGCTCAAACGTTGTGCTGAGGGCCAAAACTCCTTAGGACCGCGTTGAAACCAAAAATTTGGCTGACAAGAAAAGGCAGGAAGCGCCCGCCTTTAAATAGTGCTCCCCCAGCCCCTTCCCGACTTGAAAACGTTCCCCTCTACCTGTCATTCCCAGTGGCAGGTGCTAAGGCAGGGGGGGCAATTCAATTTCCAATCCGGGGCGTTACATGCTTGCCTGACGTCACGATCTGCGGGCGCAGAAGATCGTGGCGGTAGTCTTTAGCACCGCCGCAAAACAACTGGTCAATTTTGCGAACGGCGCTAAAATCGTTGCGCTCGGGCGTTAAGTTCCGGGGAGCGCTAACGGACGACGCTAACCAACCGAATTTCTCCCCCATTATTTTTAAATACAGATTTTAACTATGTTTTCATTCGTTTATGGGATGTGGGCATTGCTGGCAAGGCCAGCATTTATTGCCCATCCCTAATTGCCCTTGAGAAGGTGGTGGTGAGCCACCTTCTTGAAATGCTGCAGTCTGTGTGGTGACGGTACTCCCACAGTGCTGTTAGGTGGGGAGTTCCAGGATTTTGACCCAGCGATAATGAAGAATCGCCGATATACATCTAAGTCAGGATGGTGTATGACTTGGAGGGGAACTTGGAGGTGGTGGTGTTCCCATGCATCTGCTGCCCTTGTCCTTCTAGGTGGAAGAGGTCGCGGGTTTGGGAGGTGCTGCCGAAGAAGCCTTAGCGAGTTGCTGCAGTGCATTTTGTAGATGGTACACACTGCAGCCACGGTACGCTGGTGGTGGAGGGAGTGAATGTTTAAGGTGGTGGATGGGGTGCCAATCACATGGCTGCTTTGTCCTGGATGGTGGCACTCATCCAGGCAAGTGGAGAGTAGTCCATCACACTCCTGACTTGTGCCTTGTAGATGGTGGAAAGGCTTTGGGGAGTCAGGAGGCGAGACACTCGCCGCAGAATACCTAGCCTCTGACCTGCTCTTGTTGCCACAGTATTTATGTGGCTGGTCCAGTTAAGTTTCTGGTCAATGGTGACCCCCAGAATGTTGATGGTGGGGGATTCAGCGATGGTAATACTGTTGAATGTCAAGGGGCGGTGGTTAGACTCTTGCTTGTTGGAGATAGTCATTGCCTGGCACTTCTGTGGCGCGAATGTTACCTGCCACTTATCAGCCCAAGCCTGTACGTCGCCTAGGTCTTGTTGTATGCGGGCACTGGACTGCTTCATTATCTGAGGAGTTGTGAGTGGCGCTGAACACTGTGCAGTCATCAGTGAACATCCCCATTTCTGACATTATGTTGGAGGGAAGGCCATTGATGAAGATGGTTGGGCCTAGGTCACTGCCCTGAGGAACTCCTGCAGTGAAGTCCTGGGGCTGTCATGATTGACCTTCAACCACCACAGCCATCTTCCTTTGTGCTCAGTATGACTCCAGACAGTGCAGAGTTTTCCCCCCGATTCCCATTGACTTCAGTTATACTAGGGCTCCTTGATGCCACACTCGGTCAAATGCTGCCTTGATGTCAAGGGTTGTCACTATCACCTCATTTCTGGAATTAAGCTCCTTTGTCTATGTTTGGACCAAGGCTGTGATGAGGTCGGGAGCCGATTGGTCTTGGTGGAACCCAAACTGGGCATCAGTGAGCAGGTTATTGGTGAGTAAGTGCCGCTTGATAGCACTTTTGATGATACCTTCCATCACTTTGCTGATGATTGAGAGTGGACTGATGGGGCGGTAATTGGCTGGGTTGGATTTGTCCTGCTTTTTGTGAACAGGACATACCTGGGCAGTTTTCCACATTGTCGGATGATGCCAGTATTATAGCTGTACTGGAACAGCTTGGCTAGATGCGCGGCTAGTTCTGGAGCACAAGTCTTCATCACGATAGCTGGGATGTTGTCGAGGCCCATAGTCTTTGCTGTATCCAATGCGCTCAGCCATTTCTTGATATCACGTGGAGTGAATCGAATTGGCTGAAGACTGGCTTCTGTGATGGTGGGGACCTCAGGAGTAGGCCAATATGAATCATCCACTCGGCACTTCTGGCTGAAGATGGTTGCAAATGCTTCAGCCTTGTCTTTTGCACTCACGTGCTGGGCTCCACCATCATTGAGGATGGGGATATTCATGGAGCCTCCTCCTCCCGTTAGTTGTTTAATGGTCCACCACCATTCACGACTGGATGTGGCAGGACTGCAGAGCTTTAATCTGATTTGATTGTGGGATCGCTTACCCCTGTCTATAGCATGCTGCTTCCGTTTTTTAGCATGCATGTAGTCCTGTGTTGCAGCTTCCCAGGTTGGCACCTCATCACCTGGTGCTGCTCCTGGCATGCTCTTCTACACGCCTTATTGAACCAGGGTTGGTCCCCTGGCTTGATGGTAATGGTAGAGTGAGGGCTATGCCAGGCCATGAGGTTACAGATTGTCGTTGAATACAATTCTGCTGCTGCTGATGGCCCACAGCGCCTCATGGATGCCCAGTTTTGAGCTGCTAGATCTGTTCTGAATCTGTCCCATTTAGCACGGTCGTAGTGCCACACAACACGATGGAGGGTGTTCTCAGTGTGAAGATGGGACTTCATCTCCACAATGACTGTGCGGTGGTCACTGCTACCAATACTGTCATGGACAGATGCATCTGCGACAGGTAGATTTGTGAGGACGAGGTCAAGTAGGTTTATCCCTCGTGTTGGTTCTCTCACCACCTGTCGCATACCCAGACTGTCAGTTATGTCCTTCAGGACTCGGCCAGCTCGGTCAGTAGTGGTGCTACCGAGCCACTCTTGGTGATGGACATTGAAGTCCCCCACCCAGAGTACATTCTGTGCCCTTGCTACTCTAAGTGCTTCTTCCAAATGGTGTTCAACATGGAGGAGTACTGATTCATCAGCTGAGGGAGAGCAGTAGGTGGTAATCAGCAGGAGGTTTCCTTGCCTATGCTTGACCTGAAACCATGAGACTTCATGGGGTCCGGAGTCAATGTTGAGGACTCCCAGGGCCACTCCTTCCCGACTGTATACCTCTGTGCCGCCACCCCTGGTGGGTGTGTCCTGCCGGTGGGACAGGACATACCCAGGGATGGTGATGGAGGTGTTTGGGACATTGGCTGAAAGGTATGATTCTGTGAGTATGACTATGTCAGGCTGTTGCTTGACTAGTTTGTGGGACAGCTCTTCCAATTTTGGCACAAGTCCCCAGATGTTGGTGAGAAGGACTTTGCAGGGTTGACTGGGCTGGGTGTGCCGAGGTCGATACCGGGTGGTCCTTCCGGTTTCATTTTTATTGTTTTTCGTAGCGGTTTGTTATAACTGAGTGATTTGCTAGGCCATTTCAGAGGGCAGTTAAGAGTCAACCACATTGCTGGATGAAGGGAAATGTGACTGAATGACTATGTGGTTGAATTATGTAATGGGTTGTTGCTAATCTGTTAAAACTATCGCACCCTAAAACAATACTGATTATAGGTTTAAATGTATTCTGTGGGTGTGTCCGCATATATATAATCTCTCATGGTGTTGCTTATGGCAAGTTGGGAATATGTTGTCTGATAAGGAAATGAGGATTATATGGTATAATGGAGAATTTTTAATACAGTACCATAGAATCTTAGAGCACAGAAAGAGGTCATTTAGCCCGTCATGTCTCTGCCATCTTTTTTGCTAGAGTAATACCACTGCCTTGAGCTCTCCCCTTGTATCTTTCTCTGTTTCAAATGTATATATCCAATTTTCCCTTAAAGGATGGAATGCTCTCTGCCTCAGTCATTCTCTGGCAAATCATTCCATGCTCCAACAAGCCTCTGTGTAAAGAAAATTTATCTAACCTCTCTCAATGATCATTTTAAGTTGATGACTCCTCATCAATGACTCCCCAACCAGATAAAATAGTCTTTCCATATTCATCCTATTAAAACTTTTCATAATTTTAAAAACTACAATTAAATCTCTTGCATTCTCCAAGTATTTCTGCAGGAAATCTTCATTTAATTTCACTCCATTACATAATAGTATTAACAGATTGCAGTCATTCCCTTCTGTCCTATTTTCTTAGGATGTGAAATATGAACTCAAAACTTTGTTATCCTATACTTTTAAAAGAAAATGTAGCATCATGTGATGCTGAGCTAACGTTCGTGTGAGTGTAAAAGCTAAAGCCTACCTCTGCGGGGTAAATACATTATTTTTACCATTCACAGCTTCGATCTTGGAATTGATTTTAATAATATGTGCTTTGTGTACTTCAGCTGTAACCTCTGCTCTGTCAGATTGATGGAAGTCCGCATCCACCACACCATTGCTCCTGCTTCTCATCTTTGCATTTTTTTCCTAAATTCCACTCCTGTGATTTTCTTTGTTCTCTCTCCCTTGGGGTTTCTGTTTTTTTACTCCTATACCTGTTTTCTTTTAAAGTGAGAAGTCGCACAACACCAGGTTATAGTCCAACAGTTTTATTTGAAATCACAAGCTTTCGGAGCTGCTGCCCCTTCGTCGGCTTTTAGTGTTTTTTTTAAAGTACAGGTCCATTATTCCTTTTAGCCCCCACTCTTTTATTTCTGTTTTTCTTTCCCTATATTCAGATTTTCTTTTGTACAACCACTCCCAGTACCACTTTGAATGTTTTTATTTTAACCACGTATTTATTTGTTGCTTCCTTTTCAATCCCACTTTGACATTTCAGTCTTGCTCCCCATTTGTTTCTTTTCGTAGTACCATTCCTGATGTTAGCATTCTTCAAGCATTTTTCAGTCCTATTCCTCTTTTTTTAAATGGCTATTCTTTTGATCTTATGATCTTGTTCCCAACTTTTGCTTTTAAACTGGGGTTGTTCTCCTTAGAGCAGAGAAGGTTGAGAGGAGATTTGATAGAGGTGTTCAAAATCATGAGGAGTCTGGACAGAGTAGATAGACAGAAACTGTTCCCATTGGCGGAAGGGTCGAGAACCAGAGGACGCAGAGTTAAGATGATTGGCAGAAGAACCAAAGGCGACATGAGGAAAAAACTTTTTAAATCTGGAATGCACTGCCTGAAAGGGTGGTAGAGGCAGATTCAATCGTGGCTTTCAAAAGGGAATTGGATAAGTACCTGAAGGAAAAAAATTTGCAGGGCTACAGGGAAAGGGCGGGGCAGTGGGACTAGCTGAAGTGCTCTTGCAGAGAGCCGGCATGGGCTCAACGGGCCGAATGGCCTCCTTCTGTGCTATAACTATTCTATGATTCTAACTCCACACATCATAAAACATGTTCAGACTCTTTTCTGCAATTTCTATAATTATTATTTCTATATTATTTTTACCTTTTCTCACAATCTTTTTGCTACCATTCCCTCAATACAACAACCCAAATTTCCTGTTTCCTACTTGGACATCATCCCACTAACATTATTTGTGCTCACCAGTGCCAAATTCTCTGGAATCCCCTAACTTTCCTTCTGAATCTTTTCAATGCTTCCTGTCTCAACTTCTACTACCCGCTCAACCATTTTTTCCTCTTACTGTCACCAGCCTCTTCAGAGTCCAACTGTTTTCTCTTGTTCCCTGTCCAAATGCTTCATGTAGAATTACATAGAATGTACAGCACAGAATCTCCCCATTATTTAATCACAGCTAGCCCACCACTGCAGTTATCACATATTCAACTTCACATTTGCATAGAACACAATAGAAAAACTCACACTTTTATTGTATATCAAATATTATTGTAATTTGTGTTATTAAATAAAATCTACAACTTTTTTGACATTTACACATAACAAAAACACATCTACCACTGTTCCAGTCTGTTGCCACCATAGGTTTTGTGGGAGTCCACCAGTACAACTGAAAATGCTCTTGTATGGATGACTGTTGTCAGGGGACTGGGGCTAAAGGCAGGAATAGGGATGTCAGACCCTCCTCTGGGACCTGACGTGTATATATTTCTTAATATACACGCTATCCCTAAACACAGTATAAATAGTTGCACAGCCATATTGCTGTACAATGAAAACAAGTTGGGTACTATCGAAGAATGGATAATTTTGCTGTCCAGTGGAGAGACAATTAACCTCAGGGATTTTACTTGCCAACTGTCAAGTGAGAAC
The DNA here is from genome assembly GCA_030390025.1 of Squalus acanthias. Taxonomy (NCBI): domain Eukaryota; kingdom Metazoa; phylum Chordata; class Chondrichthyes; order Squaliformes; family Squalidae; genus Squalus; species Squalus acanthias. The sequence goes on along the minus strand of CM059431.1, from coordinate 57,855,773 downwards.
TCCTGCATGTGTGAATTATCACTTGACAGTTGGCAAGGCATTCAAGAATTAATTTAAAGACCACCTAAGGTTCCAGGAAACATTGTCTGCCTCATAATAAATAGAACATGTCTCCAGTAGCCATGAGTTTCCACTGGTTCTTACAATCACCACACAACAACAACAACTTGTATGGCACCTTTAACATAGAAAGAACATTGCAAAGCACTTCACAGAGGTGAACACAAAATGGATCCCAAACCAAAGAAGGAGATATTAGAAGAGGTGACCAAAAGCTTGGTTGAAGAGGTGGGTTTTAAGGAGAATATTAGAGGTGAATGCGGTGGAGAGACGGAATGGTTTAGGTAGGGCATTCCAGAGTGTGAGGCCTTAGACAGCTGAAGGCATGGCAGGTAATGGTTGGACAAAGGTGGCAGGCCAGAGACAGAGGAATGGAGAGTTCTGGGGAGGTTGTGAGGACTCAGGAGGTTACAGAGATGGGGAGTGGAAAGGCCATTTAATCTCGAGAATGAGAATTTTAAATTGGAGATGTTGGGGGAAGTGGGAAACAACGTAGGTCAGCGGGCACAGGGGTGATGAGTGAGCGAGACTTGGTGCAGGATAGCATACGGGTAGCAATATTTTGGATGAGCTGAAGTAAATGGAGGGCGGAGGATGGGAGGCAGGTCAGTCAGCAGACCACTGAAATAGTTGAATCTGGAGGGGGAAAGGCATGGATGAAGATTACAGCAGAAGACTGGATGAGGCAGGGTCAGAGGCAGGGATTTTATAGAGGTGCAAGTAGGCAGTCCTGGTGATGGAGAGGCTGTTGGGTTGGAAGCTCAGCTCAGAGTCGAATAGCATATGGAGGTTATGAACAGTCTAGTTTAGCCTGAGACAGTAGCTGGGGAAGGGGATAGGAATGGCGACAAAGGAAGAAAATTTGTGCCAGAGGTTGAAGGCCATGGGCTAAAAATTCGAGTGTTTAATGCCACCCGTTACCGCCACAATATGGTGAAAAAACGGCAGTCGGTGCTATTCTGCCAGCTGGTGGCGGGTCCCGCGGCGGTCGCCATTTTGCGAGGGCCGTTAGCGCTGCCGGTAAACGCAATCGCTGGAGAAATTGAAATTAACCAGATCGTGACGTTAGTGAGTGTGCAACGCTCAGTTGATGCCCGACCTGCAGCATTGGTTCAATTTACCAGAATGCCTAAACAACAACAGGCAGAGCAAGCATTCAAAAGCAGGAAGGAGGCTCCAGCAGTGATATTTAAAGGGATCATCATCAATCAGTTGCACCTGACATGGTTATGCAATGTGACTGGCTCTGTGCAACTTTCTGCAACTCCACCATCTTTATTAACCTCGTTCAAGGTTCTAAGGTAACGGGGAGTGTTGTTGCAAGTGCAAAACGCCTTAATTATTATTTAAAGGCTTCTGCTCACAACACTTGCTTATAGTCATGGGGGCTCTACTGGCAGTCAACTTTGCACTCCAGGATCTTCGGCAGAGGGAGCGGAGGCAGCGAGGAAGATGGGAAACTGCGCTGGAGGGAGGAGGAGGAGGAGGGCCATGAGGGCTCTCAACAGGAGGCCTTACCCATCTAGTGTCTTCTGACAGTACTTCCCCTACCTTCACTTAAGCAAGGAGCAGTGTATTAGGAGGCTGCACTTCACCAAGGAGGTGGTCACAGAACTCTGACACCTCCTGCAACCAGACCTGAAGCTTGAGCCTCTCCCAGTAGCCCTCAAGGTCACCATGGCCTTCAATTTCTTCACCAGCGGATCCTTGCAGTCTGCAGCAGGAGACATAGCTAACATCTCCCAGTTTGCCATCCATCACTGCATCCAGGAGGTCAATAAGGCTCTCTACAGCAGGAAAAGGCACTATGTTGTCTTCTCTCTGAGCAGAGAGAAGCAGGATGAGTGCGCATGTGGCTTTGCCAGGAGAGCGGGCTTCCCCATGGTGCAGGGCGCTGCATAACAATCCTGAGATCTTCCGTAACCGCAAAGGCTACCACTCACTTAATGTACAGTTGGTGTGCGACCATGCCCAGCACATCATGATGGTGAATGCCCACTATCCTGGCAGCAGCTATGATGCCTTCATCCTGCGCCAGTCCGGTGTGCCAGCAATCTTCCAGCCACCACAGCAAACTTGAGGGTAGCTGCTCAGAGACAAGGACTATCCGCTCTCCACGTGCCTCATGACTCCCCTCCGATACCTCGACACTCGTGCCCAGCACTCATATAATGAGAGCCATGCTTCCACCAGGTACATCATCAAGCAGACCATCGGGCTATTGAACCAACGGTTCCACTGCCTTGACCGCTCGGGATGAGCCCCCCAGTACTCGGCAGAGCGGGTGTCCCATTTTGTTGTGGCGTACTGCATGCTTCACAACTTGGCCATTATGAGGGCGCAGCCCTTACCACCAGGGATTGTGGCACCACCTAAGGAGGAGGAGGAGGAGAATGACAAGGAGCAAGAGGAAGAGGAGGAAGGGAGGAGGCAGGCAGCCAATTGTCCTTCCGGATGGGCTTTCCAAGAATGGCCCATCAGACTCCAATTCCAATGAATGAAACCCCAAATCCCCATTGCTCACCACATCCCCATCATACCATCCCTGTCTCATGGAATATCATAGCGTCCTCCTGGGCAAAAAGCTGAAATGAGAGACACCGCAAAAGATTCCAAACAAAATTAATACATTTATCACAAATCAATTCACACATATTTACATGAAAAATATTAACTAATCACCATTGTGCAGTCCCTTAGTGCCTGTCATTCGTGTGGCTTTTCCTAATCTAGTGCTCCAATGAAGTTCTCCCCCAGTGGCTGCAGCATAGCTGGTGGAAGGCTGCTGGGTTTCCATGCTGGAGACTTCAGATGGCCTTGCAGGACAACCTCGAGCAGCTCTGGACCTAGAAGGCCCGGCTGTAGATTGCGCCACCCTGGCATGGGCCGCTGGCTGACAGACAGCAGCAAGCACAATGGCAGAGTAGCAGAGGTAGGAACAGGAATACTGTCATCTGGAGAGAGGAGAACAGGGTCCTGCTGCACTGACCCACTGCCACTCCCCTGGGGCGGCGCCTCAGCATTCCTAGCAATCTGTTGGAACACAGTTTGCTGGCTTGCTGCGACAGCTTGAAAGCCCCGGTCGACAGTGGTAAACCCAACCACGATGGCAGCAGTCTGAGCTTGGTTGGCTTCAAGCTGGGACTGCATGACAGCGATATGAGCTTGGGTGGCATCACGCTGAGACTGCATGAGAGCAGTCTGAGTTTCGATGGCACCAAGCAGAGACTGCATGAGAGCAGTCTGAGCTTCCACTGCAGCACTAAGATGTTGGGTCGCTTCCGCCTGTGCTGCAATGGAAGCTGTGACATCGCCCATCATACATACCATCACGTCTGGGTCGCCACGGTCCCTTTAAGAGTGTACCATTATTTCCAGGCCGGAAATACTGGGCTCCATGCTCTTCACAGAGCCCCAGGCAATTTTGGAGGCGAACTCCTCCATGCTCCTTGACATTGCTGAGAAGCTCTCTGGCAGGCTTGCCATTGCATCTATTAATTCAGTGTGCATGTCCATCACCCTTCTTCTGAAGGCCTCCCCATCGAGGGCCTCATCTGAGTCCTGTGCAGCAGAACTCGTGCATGAATTCGCCTTCCGGGGATCTGGCCCCCCAGCTATCTTTCCTCCTGGCCTTGCTGCAGCCCACTTGTGCCCTGTGCAGATCCCGCCTCTACACTAGCATCTAGTGCCAATTTCTGAGCTGGTGTCTGCAAGTGAGAGATGCAGTGTCTTCTTCCTCCTCTTCTTCTCCCCTCTCGCTGCTCGGGTGCTTGTTGATTATCTGAAAGCAGAAAGGCACAAGAGTCGAGTTATGGTGAGGGAAGGTGGAGGGGGGAGGGAAGCTTGAAAGTGCTGGCCGTCACTTAGTATACTATCTCCTGCCACATGGTACGGGTCATATAGGGCGAGGGCTTCCTGCCGCTATGCGGGTAGAGGACAGCCCGCCTCCTCTCCCCGGCCACTGCGAGTGCCTCCAGAGCTTCATCTGAGAACCTCCGGGCTCTCTTCCTTGTGCGATGATTTGCCATGTGTACACAACTCTTGCTTGTCCTTAAGCTTCTCCTTCGGGTTGCTGGGGCAGCTGCAAACCCAATTGCCCTGACAATGAGGTGCTGCAGCATCAATGCACCTTCTCTTTAAGTAGTGGAAAAAGCCTGTGCCAAACATGACTGTGAATTAGACTGGCTCCGATACTGGGCCACCAGTTGAGCATTATTAAAAGCCAATGAGCAGCAGTTTTCGTGCTGAAATCATCACTCTAATCATTTTAATGAAGAGTGAGCACGAATTTTGCGTGCTAACTAGACCATTTTCAGGAGCCGCAGCTTAACATCGTTTGGCCTTAACACTGCCCATTTCATGGCTGTATCCAATTTCTAGGCCCATGACTTTAGTGTCAATGTTTAACTGGAGGGAATTGCGGCTCATCCAGGACTGGATAGCGCAGAAGCATTCTGACAGCATAGAGGGGTCGAGCGTTGTGGTGGAGAGATAGTGCTGGGTATTATCAGGATACATATGGAAGCTGACCCCAGGTTAGCAGACCATATTGCCAAAGAACAGCATCTCGATGAGTGAGAGAAGGGGGCCAAGAATAGATGCTTGGATAACTCCAGAGGTGGTGACATTTCACAAACTGGCTCATCCAGCTTTAATACACACCTTCAGTACAAGAACTTGCATTTATATAGCACCTTTAATGTTTTTTAAACATGTGCGAGTTGGCTTTGCTTCAAAACACAACACTTAAACATAACTCATCCCAAATCTTATTCGTGATGAAAATACTGATCAAAAGTCCTGAAAAGTGACGTGACAACATCTTTAGTACATACATTGTTTTCTTTGTTAAATTACCTAAAAACATTGAAAATCTCAGATTTCCTACTGCTTTTATATCGGTGCTGGGGTGTGGAGGGGTGCACATCTCCAGTGAAAGAACTTGGAAAGAATTGTCTTCCAAGAGACTTTGCAGTAAATTCCCAGGAAATAAATAATTATTATTTCCTTTACCCGCTGCAGTTGTAAAAACAAATCTTATTTAAACAGTGATTGTGTTGAAATTGTAAATATTCTAATCATGCATATCTTTTGTGTCTGTCTCTCTCTCTCGTGTCCCATCTGCCCTTTTAATCACCCCGTCCCATCTATCTGTTTTCTTTCTGCGAGGCTTTCTTTCTGAAATAAAAAAAAAGTAAGAGTAGAGTGTGGAAGACATGCAAGAGAAAATGTTGATGCTATTGAGTGTGTCAAGACATCACATTAATGCAGCCCCACCTTCGTGACACACTAAAAAGAGTTGGACCACGACTTAGGGGACACGGTAGATAAATCAATTTGTGATAAAATGTGAAACAACAACAGAAAATGCTGGAAATACTCAGCAAGTCAGGCAGCATTGTGGAGAGAGAAACAGAGTTATCGTTCCAGGTCGATGACCCTTCGTCAGAAATGTGTTTGTGTTGTTAAAAGTGATGCCAGTACTTGGTTTGCTGTTGTGCAATTACCAGCCTTCAATATCTTTCATTCCCAAGTGTGATACTTCTGATGATATCCCATAAAATGTAGTCAGGAGGTCAAGACATTTTTAAATGGCATTTGTCCAGTCTTTCTTATGAATAGAATCCAATTGCTCTGAAATAAATTCCTTTTCATTTCTCTTATTCGCAGAACCCTTATACTGAGAAACATTGCATCTGGTGTTCATTGATCATGTCACATCTCAAACGTGTCACACATATTAAATGTCACACGTCACCGTGTCAAATCTACAAAGTTTAAAACATCCGTAGGGCAAAATGTCATGATTGGTACAAATAACTATTTATTTGCTAAGTTACCAAATATCTGATTGAGTATCATTCTATCTGCTGCCCATATCCTAACTCGCATCAAGTCCTGTTCACACATCACCGCTGTGCTCATTGACCTACATTGGCTCCTAATTGAGCAACACCTCGGTTTTAAAATTCTCATCCTTGTTTTCAAATCGCTCCATGGCCTTGCCCCTCATTATCTCTGTAACCTCCTCCAGCCCTATAACCGTCCGAGATATCTGCACTCCTCCAATTCTGGCATCTTGAGCATCCCTGATTTTAATCGCTCCACCTTCATGTGCCTTCAGCTGCCGAGGCCCTAAGCTCTGGAATTCCCTCCCTAAACCTCTCCGCCTCTCTACCTCTCTTTCATCCTTTAAGCCGCTCCTTAAAACCTACCTCTTTGACCAAGCTTTTGGTCATCTGTCCTAACATCATCGTATGTGGTTCGGTGTCAAACTTTATTTGCTAAAACTTCTGTGAAGTACCTTGGCACATTTTACTACATTAAAGGTTCTATATAATTGCAAGTTGTTGTTGTTGATTGTTGCTCTGCTGTGGTTGGGCATGTTGTGTGGAAAGTCTACTGAGACTTGTAGATAGAATGTTGAACTATACAGCCAAAATAGTACAGAATAAGTAAGAGGAAATTATGATCTAACTGTTTGGTGCTCTGGCCAGATCACACGTTGAATACTGTGTCCAGTCTGGTTACCGAGACACAAGGGAGGCATTAAGCTCTTTAGGCAGTGCAGACGCACCGCAAGACTGATCCCATGTATCAAATGACTGAGTTATCAGGAAGGTCTATCGAAACCTAAACGCTCCAGCCTTAAAAGGAGGCATAGAAGGTAGTAAGTGATATGAGAAAAATGAATCTGTAAAATTACTTTAAACTAGACTGCTAAAGTGGGACAAGTGGATACAGATTCAAACCATAAAAGACTAATTTAGGACTGATATCAGCAAGTTCTTCTTTGTACAAAATCTGATTAATACATGGTATGGATTCCAGGTTGAGGTAAAAACCCTCTAGTCAATTAAGAAACATTCGGATGCTGCAATGGGGACTTTGTCGTCTTTCTGCATGGGTGAACTAAAATGGAATGAATGGCTTTCCTCATCTGTAATTATCACAGGATTTTATGAGACATATGCATGTAATAGAGCAAAGTCCACAATTTTTTTCAATAAAATGATTTATATCATTCTGTTTTGCAAAACAAAGTCCTCGCTACCGATGTGGTAAATTCAGTAAGGTTCATTTACCCATATTAACTTTGGTAATGGTGTGTCGATTGGAACTGTAACGTGACATACATAGTGTCAACATCGTGTTTTGAAATCCTCTCGCTAACCATATCCCAATGAATTGAGAAACTGCAGCACTGTCCTGCTTTTATCAACTTAATTTATTTGAAGTCAGATTTACAGCCAAACTTAACATTATTTATATTCATAATTGCAATATGACTGTGCAATAAAATCTAATACCTTACTGGTGCACATGTGGAAGTCCACTGTACCTTATATCGCAGAAACCAGTTTTTGGGCTGTGCAGCTTGCATTTTTGTGACATATTTCCAGTCAAATCTGTTTCTCAAGTGCAAACAAAGCTTTTATCACTCACATATTTGCTCAATTTTCTTTGCCAAGCAGCATGTGCACACAGAAAATATTTTGTAATTGTTCTCCTGAAGGGAACCAGTTAAGTAATCCTTCATATTAAAAAGTAAACTCCTAGGGGTAAAAATTCAGTTGGTTGCGCCTCCCGTTAGCGCCTTAAGAGGGCGCTAATGGGGCGCAAAGCCGCTAACGCCCGGGCGCAGCGATGTTTGCGCCGCTCGAGAACTTAACTTGAGATTGTGCGGCGGCGCTAAAACTTACCGCTGCGACCACCTGCGCGCGCAGATTGTGACGTCATTCCATGGTGCAACGCCCTTGTGGCGCCCCGTAGCGGAAATTGAGTGGCGCCCCCTGCCTTACCGCCTGGCGCTTCCAACGACCAGAAGACTGGAACGCTATCAATCGCTGTGGGGCTGGGGGGGGCGCTATTTAAAGGGGGCCTCTTCCTGTCTTTTATTGTTGGTGGCATTTTTGAACTACGCATTCTGAGAGAGAGAGGGCGAGACTTCTGGAGAGATTCAACGTTGTGTGAAGGAGTTTTGGGTACTGAGCAGCACTTTGCAGGTTCATTTTGATTTGCCATTCCTTGTATCGATTTAGCAGAGACTGTGGGAGCTGCACTCTGAGCTCTTTGCCTGGTACTCTCCATTGTTCTTTCCAGCACACTTGATGTGCAAGTCTCTCCAGGCCGAGATTCAAGGCTGCAATGAACAGGATGTGGATGGAAAGCAAGATTAACCATCCCCTTTAAGAACTGGCCCATGCCATTGTGTGTGTGTTCCATTGCTGACTGACATTACATGAGCTTCGCCAGCGCTCTGAGGTAGCGCCTCACTCCTCGGCCTTTGCGCCTTAAGACAGGTGTGCAGCGCCTGCTTTAGTGCTCCACTCACCTCCCGGGGCGGTAAAAGTGAAGTTTCCAGTCAGTGCCGATAATTAGCGCCAGGCGCTAATATTTGCGTCCAGACGATATTTGCGCCCCAAATGGGGCGCGACCTAATTTCTACCCCCTAGGATTAAATAGTAAGAACTTTTGTTAATTCTAAAATTAAATAAAAGCAAATGGTGGAAAAGTGCTACTACAGTGCAGTGGCTACTGAGACATCCACAGTGTGAACTTTCAGTTGACTCCTATATCCTATTCCTTTTTTAATCATAATATTTGTATGTCTAGGACAGGAAAAACATCAATTCACATTTTGTTTGCAGATGTCAGTAATAAGTATATAATACTCTTTTAAATTGAATTATTCCAGAGCAGGAAAAGCATTTATTCTGAGGAAATGTGAACTTTACTGGGAATAATATGCTTCTAAACCATTTTGTTTTAAAATGTGTTAAGAAATGAACTTGCATTTAATGCATAATGCCTAATCACAAAGGACAGCTCAAATTTCTTCACATCTAATATTCATATGTTGGCAAGCAAATTACACAGAGCATATGAGATGAAAGAGCAATTAATCTGTTTATTTTTGGTTGTGGTAGTTCAACGAGAACTGTTGGCCAGGACACTGGGAAAGCACCCTGCTCTTTTTTCAGTGGGATTATTTTACGTCCATCTTAACAAGTAGATGGGGTCTTAGTATAACATCTCATTCCAGGTTTCTTTTATGAACATATAATCATATGTAATTCAAATTGCAAATGTTACACCAATTGTGTGTGATGTCACCATGAACCAGAATATTAAATGTAGCACATGGCTCTTCCAGAACTGAAGGTTTAAATTTTCTTTAGGAGGCAATTGAATAGTACATTGGGTCCAAACAGCACCTCCCTCCCCTGTGATCTTAACCATACATTGCACCTCTACCATACTTAGACGGCACCTCAGCACCGCCCCCCCCCCCCCCCCCCCCCACAGCCTGCAACCTCTATGACTGAGAAGGACGAGCGGTAATATCATGGGAACACCATCACCTCCAAGCTGACTTGGACATATTTTGCTATTCCTTTCCTCATCGCTGGGTCAAAATTCTGGCTTCCCTGCCTAACACCATTGTGGGTGCACTTATCACCACAAGGACTGCAGTGGTTCAAGGAGGAAGCCCATAACCACCTTTTCAGGTCAACTAGGGATGGGAACCATGGGGGTAGCACCAGAACCAAGCAGATCATCCTTAAGAATATAAGAACATAGAAATATGAGCTGGTGTAGGCCATTTTGCCCTTCGAATCTGCACACTAGGCAGTACATTTACTAAATTCGCTGTTGCAGAAGTTTAATCTCTCTCCTCCTCCTCATGATTCTCCCATTCATACTTCCATCTCTTCCTCCTACTCTCTCCTTGTAGTTCCCTCCCATTTTTCTCTCTTCCACTCTTTTTTGTGCATGCCCCTAAGGATCCTAATGGATGTGCATTTGGTTGTTCCTAAAATATTTCATAATGGATGCTCTTAGAATTCAGTCAACCAAGAAAATACATGTTTGAAGGTGATTACTTTTGAGTTAATTAAGTATCTGCATTTTATATTGTGCTGAAAATATCACATTGATCATGTTTAATTAATTTTATAAGATTCCCCATTTCATGTTATCACTGATTCAACTGTATGCTGCATGGAAACAAGTTTGTTGGTGTAGGACTGCAAATACTTGAGGCCAGTTTATCCTGGTTAATTATTGATGGGTTATATGCTTTTATGTGGCCAGAATATTTTTTATAATAGAGCTCTTGCTCATCATCCCCAATTTCTCATCATCTCAATTAACTAGTTTCCTAATGGATGCTGTTCATTATAGCTTCTCTCCTCCTTTATCAATATCCTCTTCATTTACTCTTTGTTATTGTAATGTGCTGGTTAGCGTGATTTCACAGACCGCGATTACCTGGCCACTACTCTTCATTGGATAATGTAACCCTTAAGATTATAAATATGCCTAAATAAAATAATGGCGTTGAACACAAAACCTTTAGTTGTTTCATTCAATGCCTTGATGGTCATGAAGCACAGTTGTCAGGAGAGCTTGGTGACTGGGAAGCTTTGCAAAATCAAGAAAATTAACTGGAGGAATGATTCAATTTTAGATACAAAATGAGGCAATACTGTTGGCAGAAGACCGGAATCAATCTTCAGCAGCAGTAAATTTTACCATTAAAAGATGAGATGGAGGAGTTCTGCTTACTCACCTGTATTAAATCTTACCGAGAATGCAGGCAGACGTGGTGGGATTATTGGTAGCCTATATTAGATCATGTTTATCAATGTTTATTTTTTTCCAGTGATTGCACACTGTAGAAGTCATTTAGTGCAAGCCTTAAAGGGGTGTTTCTGCTTACAAAGCTTCAGATGAACAGTACCATATGGATAAACTAACTCACCACCTGGTATGGATTGCTATGGAGGATATAGATTTAACCATTTCGAGAAGAACCCATGGTATAGCTTTGTAGTTTTGGTTCAGTTGTGCTTAGTTTGAAGTCTGCTCACTCATAGTTGACACTTTTATCACAGCAAATCCAGGTTTAACTTGAAGTCTGAAAACAGACAGACATTTGGCTTTACTGTAATCTGTTAGGCGATTATTTTGAAATCTATATTAGGGTTCACCAAGCAATGTTTATTTGCAATTAAGGCCCATATCTAGAGCTGTAAAATAGTTATGTTCAATTTTCCTTTTATGCCGCACAGTGCTCTGGAGCTCCCGCGCAGCCGGCTCACCAGCTTTTAAATGGGAAAAACCGCACCTGTGTGGCATTTTGAAAGGGCCGCGCAGCCCGTAAAGGGATCGTGCACCCAAAAAAAATGAAAGGGAACGTTGGTTGTGTTTGCTTCACATCTCTGTGGTTATATATTCAATCGTTTTTAAAGGCTGATACTGTGAGATGTCTGCTATATTTGCTGTGTTGTTTGAAACCATCTTATCCAGTGATATGCCACAGAAGTTGAAGGATTTGTGTTTGCTGCTGTATCATTGGTTACAGTTATCACCATATCTTGTGAAAGAGAGGCTAATATGCCACTGGGTCCAATTTTCAGTCTCACAATTGAGATCTTGTCAATGAAAGGTGCCAATATATTACTGATAAACTACAATTACCTGTTTTTGGAGGAAAAGTTTCAAATGATAGTAAATTAAGATTTGAATGTACTAATATTCAGACTTGTAGGACTTTCTCCTACCACTGTTCAGACCTCAAGAATTACAAATAAGTGTAACAATGACATAAGTTTCTGATCAATAAAAATGGTCTTTATTCACACTACAGTTTATATGCTCTATGTTCGACTTTCATACATACATACACTCCTCCCCGGGTGATCAGTCTGAAAAAGTGCAAAAGTCGACTGGCCATTTCAACTAGCTCCCTTTGTCCTTCTGAGTTTTCATTTCTGCCTCTTCCCTTTATAGTGCCCTCCTGCATGGGCCCCCTCGTATTTCTTCAGCCGCCTACCTCTGATAGGTCAGTTTCACTCCCAACCTTCCCTGATTGGTGCTCCTTCTGCATGATACGCCCATGTCCCTGTGACATGTGGGGGGGTGGGACTTCCTCTTCATCCTGTGCTTCCCCTTCCTGTCCATGTGGTCTTACAAACAAAGGACCATGTGCTGGCCTCCTCCATTTTGAATCCGTCCGTTATCATCTCACAATTCGTTTGCAATTTCGATCTCCACACGGTAACAGTGGTTTCATTATGTGTACAGCAGCTTACAGACTCCAGATTTTCTCAGAGTTCAGATGGAGCAGTGCTTTTGTGGAATTGAACGATAGAATGAAAACGTGCACCCATGATTTTCTATGTCCTGAGTTCCACACAAGCAGAGTTCAAATGTTTCTCTACAGGAAGGGAGGGAAAATCAAATTGTCAACCTAGGTCAGTTAAGTGAGTAATCAACTTCCAAGTGATCAGTTTTCAAACATCATTGGCAAACTATCTAGTGGGAGTTCACCTGCCCACCTTCCCAGATGGTGACAGAATTGCCCACCTTCTCAAATGGTGACAAATGGAGTGTGGCACAGAGACCCCAAAAAAGTGGGTGAGGAGAAACAATGCTAGAGATAAAGTAGTGTTATGTTAAAAAAGGAGGGAAACGGATGTTTTGCTTCTGGAGTATCTGTGCAGGATTTAAGCAAATTATCTAATTATGTCAGCACTTAAGAACAATTCATGCATTTTGGTGTCTATTTCCAAACATTGCTGAGATTCACCTTACTCTTGCGAGGTTATTCAGTGCAAATTAATGGACTAGATAATGAATTGTGCAAGTGGAATCATACCGTAAGCACAAGAGAAAGATGACTGTGTTGAAGAGTTGCAGATACTGAAAGTTGCCAACTTAGAAGAATTTAGCTATTCAGGCTGTTAACCTATTGAGAAGTCCAAAAGAATGTTCACTTCAAAAGAAGTACAAATGTTTAAAAAAAAAGCCTAAACCGACAAACGCGTATGAAAAAATTACTATGGCAACAAAATAGCTTCACAGAGGAAAATATTGCAACATTGATGTTTGCAGAGCTGCAATTGTTTGGAAAATGTTATTTTCTTTTTTTAAATCTGTAGTTTTTCTTTGCACTCCTCCTCTCCTGAAATCAGGGACTCCTTGTTGGTGTACAGTTCCACACATTTTTGGGCATCCCCTGGGACTGTATCTATTATTCATGTTGTGAGCCTTTACAAATAAGTGTTGGTAAGCAAGAGGGGTCACAGCTAAGCCCAGTCCTGTCTTCATATGATGTCTGTATGTGCACTTCCAGCAAAGGTCACAGGATACTGAGACCATGGCCAATTTTTCCCATTACTAACCCGGTAGTGCTGAGGCCAATTGTGGCACCCCTACGACTGTCTGCTGGTTGTAAGAATCCTACCTGAAATCAGTTTGGGGAGTTTCAATCAAGTTCCAAGCTGGGCTTACAGTGGATAAATACTCAATCGGACTGGTGCTGTTTGCTTTGACGAGTTTAAAGAGAACTATCACTAAAAGAAATTCACATTTAGTACTAGTATAAGAGTTGCTAACAATGTCTGCACTCAACACTTCCTGAGTTCACAGAGCATACTTGTTCTTAAAGTGGGAGCTAATATTGTGCAAGGCAGAATGTTGCACCAATTCGGCACTAAATTGGAAATCTCATTCAGCAAGGTCACATGATGGCTGGTGTTGGAAGTAAAAAATGCTACACTGCAGCAGGTCCTTTTCTGAGGGGGCTTAGGCACATTGATGAGGCAGAGTGGAAGAAGTTTATGCAGCAACTAATTGTGTTATGTTTGACCTTGAGAGTGTTTGATATCGATAATGGGAACCTAGAATGAAAACTGTCCCAGCATTAATATCCTTCACTTTAGAGAGCACAAAAAGAGATTTTTTTTAAAGCATAATGGTGATCAAAACAATGTGGTTATCAAGATTATTAAGCACACTAGAGAGGGTCTCAGCTCAAATTTCAAACCATGGCATTCTGCCACTTTGAGGCGCTTGAGTGATTTCACTTTATAACTGAAAGGTAATTCCAATGAAGAACCATACTTGAAGGGACTGTGGGTCAGAGGATCAGTGTTGTAATGTTGGAGCACTGTCTCCAACTTGTACTCCCTTTGAGTGCAGCTCTCCATTGGGATCATGAAATCAGTGAATTTACCCTTGGTTATGAAGTTAAACTATATCAGATTCTGACACCAGAACCCAATATACCAGAGGGGGGAATCGATCAGAATGGCGTATGGTGCTTTGGGACCTAAAGTGGACAAGGTGATAATAAAACCAGCAATAGTTTAGAAAAATAGTTTATTTTAAGGTAAACCCTATGAATGAAACTTAATTCAAGAAAAATGTTTGTTTCACAACAGGTTTATAATAATGCAGCTTATTAGAACTGTAGGCCAATATGTTAAATTACATAAAACCATTTCCTAATCCCCTCCTTAGCACTTTATGTCAATCTATTTCTATTCCTCAATATGTGGTTACAGTGTGTTCCTCCTTCCTCTTGTTCTGTTCCTTTTCAAATGCTCTTCATCTGCAATATCTTTCAGTCTGAGGAAGGGTTTTTACCCGAAACATCAACTGACTTGTGTTCTCTCGACAGATGTTGCCTGACCTACTGAGTATCTCCAGCATTATATATTTCTGTTTCAGATTTTCAGCATCTGCCGTATTTTGCTTTTTGGTCATGTTAAATTACATACCAGTTTGCCACAAGCCACATGCCAAAGATAGTACAGTATGCCAACAGAATACAAAATCTATATATGAACACTACAGCTAATTGGTTCACAAAATAATTCAATACCACCACCAAACTGTAAAATTAATCTGAGGAGTTTAATTTAGTTTGAGTGCTAGAGCTACTGTACATGCCAATTGTGCATTGAGTATGTGGTAATATTAGTGTTAATAAAGTTGGCATTTTTATCCACAATCCTAAAGCTGGTCCTGGGGGTAAACAAATGTAACATACATTAAGACACTGACCCAGTATTAAGCAGCAATTAATTGAAAATGTGCAAATTTGTTTGGTTTGTAATGCAATTGATGGCCTCTCTTTGGAAGCCCTGGACCCCAGAAGGAAGGAACACACTTTTCCAAGGCAGTTATATAATACAGCAGCTATGAATCTTTAATAATAAAAACAGAAAATGCTGAAAATACTCAGCAGGTCAGGCAGCATCTGTGGCGAGAGAAACAAATATAATGGCCAGAATTTGCCTGTTATCGAGCGTGCGGGTTTGGGGGGCGGGTCAGCAATAAAAATCCCTGAAATTGCCAGCACATCGGGAACCCACCGTCATCCCGCCACCTCACGCATTTAACTCGGGCGCCTTTGAAGGCACGCCATGGAACCGATCGGCAGAGGCAGGCAACCTCATTCAAGTAATTAACTGCTTGATGAGAGACACCTAAGAGGGTTTTTAACAGCAGCTTCTTCGCCTCAGGCTCCTTCCAGGGATCTGCCGTAGACATTTGCGCTATCTCGCAGTCGGTCGCCCACAGATGCAACACCCAGGTTACCAATGCCATGTTTAACAAGACAGCCAATTATGTAAACTTTGCCACAGATGAAGCCAGTGTTAATGAGTGGGGAATCAGCTTTGCGGCTCTGGCTGACTTCCCACAGGTGCAGGGCGTCATTAACTGCACACATGTGGCCATCAGAGCACCCCGACATCATCAAGGAGTGTTTGCGAACCGCAAGGGATTCCACTCCCTCAATGTGCAGCTCGTCTGCAATCATAGGAAGATCATCATGCATGTGTGCGCCAGATTCCCTGACAGCTGTCATGACTCTTTCATGCTGCGCCGATTGCTTGCTCTATGACACATCTGATGGACATGTGGCTTTCATTATCATGCTCCTTGGCCTCATTGCTTGGCCTCCTCAAGGGTGTCATGAGCCATGTCTTTAGTGGATAGCCCTTGTCTCATGTTGGAGATGGACTCCTCCATTCTCTGCACATTTGCAGACATCGTGGCTGCAAAAGCTGCCAGAGCCTCATGCAATTGTTACTGCCCCTCCAAGATCACCCTCTTTCTCGATGGCCCCCGAGGCTCAGCATCTGCATGCAGCTGAGCAGAGCTTGGAGTGCCCCGCCCCCTCCAGTGAGGAGTCTCCACTGCTGTCCCTGTCATCACCATCTGCTCTTGCTCACTTGTGAAGTATGAGACACCAGGTGACAATAATACTCTATCTCCCACAGGACCCACCGAGGTGTGAGTATCTGCGCTGGTGCTGGGTGCGCTTGGGTCTGCTGACGGTGCACCCTCGGAAGCTGGAGTTTCCTGAGGAGTCGTCTTCCTCCTCTGGCTGGACAGTGGGGGTAGGGGGGCTCTTGATGGTCCTGTGGGAACGTAAAGAGATGATCCAGAAGTGTTATATTTAGAATGGGTAATGTTACCATTATGCACATGATGAAAATTCACTGGCTCCTGACATCAGTCACCATATGAGTGACTGCTGTACGCCATGTGGCTGAATGAGATGTAATTCTGTCACCAGGTTGCTGAGAGATCCCCATCTCTCTGTCTCCCACAGCCAGCAGCTCAGCAACACGCAATGTCTCCAGGGCCCCCTCCTCTGCTGGAGTCAGTTGCGTCAATACTGGAGGGCCACCTCCAGTTCTCTGCCTCTCCCTAGGGTTCTGGGCTCTTTTCTCCTGCTAGGAGGGAAAGGCGAGAACTTTGAGTGAGAGTGATGGAATGAGTGTGCGGAATGGATGGTCTACATCTGTAGAGGGTGCCCATTCAGCCACATGTATTACAGCAGTCACTCATATGGTGATTGATGTCAGGGGCAACACGGTGGCATAGTGGTTAGCACTGTTGCCTCACAGCACCAGGGACCCGGGTCGAATCCGGCCTCGGGTGACTGTCTGTGTGGAGTTTGCACATTCTCCCCGTGTTGTGCGGGTTAGGTTGATTTGGCTATGATAAATTGACCCTTAGTGTTAGGGGAGATTAAATACATGAGGTTACGGGGATAGGGTGGGATATGTGTTGGTGCAGGCTCGATGGGCTGAAATGGCCTCTATCTGCACTGTGGGGATTCTGTGATTCTGTGAGCCAATGAATTTTTATCATGTGCATAATGGTAACATTACCCATAGGCCAAATGGCTTCCTTCTGTGGTGTTACTAGCTATAAGAACATAAGAAATAGGAGCAGGAGTAGGCCATTTGGCTGATCATGGCTGATCTTCTACCTCAACTCCACTTTCTTGCACTATCCCCATATCCCTTGATTCCCTTAATATCCAAAAATCTATCGATCTCTGTCTTGAATATACTCAACGACTGAGCCTCCACAGCCCTCTGGGGTAGAGAATTCCAAAGATTCACCACCCTCTGAGTGAAGAAATTTCTCCTCATCTCAGTCCTAAATGGCCGACCCCTTATTCTGAGACTGGGACGCCTGGTTCTAGACTCCCCAGCCAGAGGAAACATCCTCCCTGCATCTACCCTGTTAAGTCTTGTAAGAATTTTGTATGTTTCAATGAGATCACCTCTCATTCTTCTAAACTTCAGAGAATATAGGCCTAGTCTACACAATGTCTCCTCATAGGACAATCCCCCCATCCCAGGAATCAGTCTAGTGAACCTTCGTTGCACTCCCTCTATGATAAGTACATCCTTCCTTAGGTAAGGAGACCAAAACTGTACACAATACTCCAGGTGTGGTCTCACCAGGGCTCTATATAATTGCAGTCAGATGTCTTTACTCTTATACTCAAATCCTCTTGTAATAAAGGCCAACATACCATTTGCTTTCCTAACTGCATGTTAACTTTCAGTGATTAGGACAGAGACAAGGACACCCAGGTCCCGCTGAACACCAACATTTCCCAATCTCTCACCGTTAGAAAAATACTCTGCTTTTCTATTTTCCCCACCAAAGTGGACAACTTCACATTTCTCCACGATATATTCCATTTATCATGTTGTTGCCCATGCACTTAGCCTCTTTGCATCCTCCTCAGAACTTACATTCCCACCCAGTTTTGTATCATCAGCAAACTTGAATATATTACATTTGGTCCCCTCATCCAAATCATTGATATAGATTGTAAATAGCTGAGGCCCAAGCACTGATCCTGCGGTACCCCACTAGTTACAGCCTGCTAACCCGAAAATGGCCCGTTTATTCCTACTCTCGGTTTTCTGCCCATTAACCAATCCTCAATCCATGCTGGTATATTACCCCCAATCCCATGAGCCTTAATTTTGTTTAATAACCTCTTGTGTGGCAACTTATCGAATGCCTTCTGAAAATCCAAATACACCACATCCACTGGTTCCCCCTTATCTATTCTGCTAGTTACAACCTCAAAAAACTCTATAACAGATCCGTCAAACACTATTTCCCTTTCATAAATCCGTGTTGACTCTGCCCAATCATATTATGATTTTCTAAGTGCCCTGTTACCACGTCCTTAATAATAGATTCTAGCATTTTCCCTACTACTGTGATTGCATTAGGATGAGGGTGAGTGTCAGGGGTGGTTAGTCAGATGGGGATGTGAGTATTTACATAGAGATAGAGGGATAGGTGGATCTGGAAGGTATATTGATGTGTGGAACTGATGTGCAGGAGTAGGCTTGGGAAGGCAGTGTAATGGGGGTGTGGTGACAGCCACATCAGGATGAGGATAAGTGTGGCGTTGCACTCACCTTTCCTGACTTCATGAGATCGTTGAATCGTTTCCTGCACTGGATCCACGTCCTCCTGACAACATCGCTGCTGCTGACCTCCTCTGCTATCTCCAGCCGTGTCTTTTTGGTATCTTTGGGAGGTCTCTTGCGCCTATCTGCAGGGAACAGGACCCCGCTGCGTGCTCTGGTAAACGAGTTGAGGTACAGATCATCCATGATCTAATTGAATAGCAGAAAAGGATCGAGGTGCTGAATAGCTCCTACATTCCAATGTATTTGAGCGGCGAGAACAAGGGGCACCAGTATGAGTTACAAAAACAAAGATTTAGGTTAGGTGCCAGGAAGTACTACTTTTTGCAGATAGTTGTTGATCTCTAAATAGATTCCTAGTATGTGCAGTGAGTGTGGATTCAATGCAGGCATTCAAAAGGGAGTTGGACAAGTTCTAACATGTGGAAGACCACTTGAGTTACCGAAAGTAGATGGGCAGATCGGTCACTGTGGTCTCCTGGAGCTTGCTTGATTATATTTGGGGGAATCAAAAAGAATTTCCCAGTTTTTTCCTTTTCTTTTTCTTTGTCTCTCCCACGAAATTGCATGAGTACAGGCATGGGGAGGGATGGGGTGGGATGGAATTGATGCTGTATGCAGGTTGCACCATGTCAGTATGGGACAGGCTTGATGGAGCATCTGGTCTTTTCCTGTCCTTTTTCTTATGTTCATAAATGCACAAGTTGTGCCTGCACAAAGGGCAAGTAAGTCATGGTGAGGATAATCCTGATACTTCATCTCCTCTCCGTTCTGATGTGTTCTAATGAGCCGGAAGAACAGTGGCCCGTATTTTCCGATAGGAGGCTTCCTGCGTGCGGAGGCCTCCAATCTGGATAAAATCTACGCCCTTACCTGAGGGCTCCGGAGATCCAGACATTTCCGCTCCTGGGCCTCTCCACTACAAAATGCGCAGGGCCCAGGTATCCCAGGGGCACATGCGGTTCGCAAGCGTCCCTGGGATCACGTGGGCCATGGGGAACCAATGAAAGAAGGGAATCCCCCTTCATACTTTTGACAGGTCAGCTTAGACCTGTCAAAAGTATGAATGGAAATCACTCCAAAAACACATCAAAACATTACATAGATTACATAGATTACATAGAAGATAGGAGCAGGAGTAGGCCATCCGGCCCTTCGAGCCTGCTCCGCCATTTAATGAGATCATGGCTGATCCTCCAATTCAGTATCCCGTCCCCGCCTTCTCTCCGTAACCCTTAACCCCTTTTGCCTGTAGAAATATATCTAATTCCCTCTTAAATATATTTAATGAGCTGGCGTACACTGCCCTCTGTGGCAATGAGTTCCACAGGTTCACCACCCTCTGAGTGAAGAAATTCCCCCTCATTTCTGTCCTAAATGGTTTAGCCCTTATCCTTAAATTATGTCCTCTAGTTCTGTTCTCACCCGCCAAGGGAAACATTCCTTCTGCATCTAGTCTGTCTAGACCTGTCAGAATTTTATACACTTCTATGAGGTCCCCTCTCAATCTTCTAAACTCCAGTGTGTACATCCCTAAACTACATAGTCTCTCCTCATAGGTCAATCCCGCCATTCCTGGTATCAGCCTGGTGAATCGCCGCTGCACCCCCTCCATGGCAAGAACATCTTTCCTCAGATGAGGCGACCAAAACTGTACACAGTACTCGAGGTGTGGTCTCACCAGTGCCCTGTACAGCTGCAGCAAGGTATCCCTGTTCCTGTATTCCAACCCTTTTGCTATGAAGGCCAGCATACCGTTTGCCTTCTTGACCGCCTGTTGCACCTGCATGCTCGCCTTCAGTGACTGGTGTACAAGAACACCCAGGTCTCTCTGTACTTCCCCCTCTCCCAATTTATTGCCATTTAAATAATAATTTGCCCTCCCGTTCCTGCACCCAAGGTGGATAACTTCGCACTTGTCCACATTATAGTGCATCTGCCATTTATCCGCCCAATCACCCAGTCTGTCCAAATCGCTCTGGAGCTTCCTGGTCTCCTCCTCTGAGCCCACCCCCCCTCCTAGTTTAGTGTCGTCTGCAAATTTGGAAATGCTGCATCCGACTCCCTGATCCAGGTCATTAATGTAAATTGTGAACAGCTGGGGACCCAGGACAGATCCCTGTGGTACCCCACTTGTTACTGCCTGCCATTCAGAAAATGAGCCGTTTATTCCAACTCTCTGTTTTCTATCTGACAGCCAGTTCTCTATCCACGTCAATACTTTCCCCTTTATCCCATGAGCTTCAATTTTCCATGCTAATCTTTTATGTGGGACCTTGTCGAAGGCCTTTTGGAAGTCCAGGTACACCACATCTACTGGCTCTCCCCCATCTATTTTACCAGTTACTCCCTCAAAAAATTCCAATAGATTAGTCAAGCACGATTTACCCTTTGTAAATCCATGTTGACTCTGTCCTATCCTGTCCCCATTTGCTAAGTGCTCCGCTATTTCATCCTTAATGATGGACTCCAGCATTTTGCCCACAACTGATGTAAGGCTTACAGGTCTGTAATTACCTGCTTTTTCCCTACCCCCCTTTTTGAATAGTGGGGTAACGTTAGCTACCCTCCAATCCATGGGCGCTGTTCCCGAGTCTAATGAATTCTGAAAAATCATACTTAGTGCATCCGCTATCTCTAGGGCCACCTCCTTCAGTACCCTAGGATGCATGTTATCAGGCCCTGGGGATTTGTCCGCCTTCAATCCCTTTAGCTTCCTTAGCACCATATCCTTAGAGATATTGAATTGCGTCAGTTCCTCCTTTGCCAATGTCCCTATTTTTCCCGATATCCCAGGGAGGTTTTTTGTGTCTTCCTTCTAAAGACTGACCCAAAGTATGCATTTAGTTGGTCTGCCATTTCCTTATTTCCCGTTATATATTCCCCCGTATCTGACTGCAATGGACCAACTTTGGTTTTCACCAGTCTTTTCCTCTTGATATACTTATAAAAGCTTTTGGAGTTAGTTTTTATATTTTACGCCAGCTTGCTTTCGTAAGCTATTTTGCCCCTCTTGATTAAGCCCTTTGTCCTCCTTTGCTCTATCTTAAACTGTTCCCAATCTTCCGCTCTGGCGCTTTTTTTGGCTATTTTATACGCCCTATCTTTGGATTTTATGCTGTCTCTAATTTCCCCTGTTATCCACGGTTGAGTCACCTTTTTAGATTTCCTTTTATGCCAGATTGGTATAAACAATTTTTGCAATTTTGTCATTCTATCTTTAAATGCTTGCCATTGTTTATCTACCTCCAGTCCTCCCAGGAACGTTGTCCAATCAGACCTACTCAGTTCCCGTCTAATGGCATCATAATTCCCCTTGTTTAAATTCAGGACCTTAGTCTCTGAGTCAATTTCTTCGCTCTCCATTTCGAGCGAGAAATCGATCATGTTATGATCGCTCTGACCCAAGGGTCCCCGTACAACAAGATTACTAATTAGTCCCTTCTCATTGCACAGTACCCAGTCCAATATAGCCTTTTCCCGAGTTGGTTCCTCGACATATTGATCCAGATAACCATCCCTTAAACACTCAAGGAATTCCTCCTCCTCATTATTTTTACTGATTTGGCTAGTCCAATCTATATGTAAGTTAAAGTCACCTATGATGACAGCTGTGCTCTTATTGCACGCTTCTCTAATTTCCCTCGTGATGCCCTCCCCAACCTCTATTTTACTATTTGGAGGCCTATATACCACTCCTAATAATGTTTTTCGCCCCTCGCTATTTCTTAGCTCCACCCATATAGATTCTGTATTAACTGAGTTAATATCCTTCCTTTCAATTGCATTTATCCCCTCTTTTACCAGCAATGCTACCCCTCCTCCCTTTCTTTTTTGTCGATCCTTCCTAAATACTGAATACCCCTGTATGTTAAGCTCCCAGCCCTGCTCACCCTGCAACCATGTTTCCGTAATCCCAATTAGATCATAATTATTAACCTCTATTTCCACAGCTAATTCATCTACCTTGTTCCTGATGCTTCTCGCATTAAGGTATAAAACCCTCAGGCTTTTTTTATGCTCACATTTTTTATGAATTAGTTTGGCCCTTTGTTTTTTGTTCCTCACCCTTTTACCATTTATTTCTGTCTGCCTTTCACTTTCCTCTATTTCACTACATAGGTTTCTAGCCCCCTGCCATACTAGTTTAAATGCTCCCGAACTGCTTTATCAAAAATTACCCCGAGAACATCAGTTCCATCTTTGCACAGGTGTAGACCGTCCCTTTTGTATAGGTCACACCTACCACAAAACTGGTTCCAATGCCTCAAAAATTTTAAACCCTCCCTCTTACACCATTGCTCAAGCCACGTATTTAGCCTAACTATCCTGTTCTCTGTACTCTTACTAGCACGTGGCACTGGTAGTAATCCAGAGATTACTACCTTCGAGGTCCTACTTTTTAGCTTGGCTCCGAACTCCCTAAATTCTACTTGTAGGACCTCTTCCCTTTTTTTAGCTACGTCGTTGGTACCAACATGTATCACGACAACTGGCTGTTCCCCCTCCCCCTCCAGAATGTTCTGCACCCGCGCCGAGACATTTTTTTTTTAAATCACGTTTTTAAAATTAGTTAAAATTATATTATTAAATATTTTAAACAAAAATTCAAAAAATTAACATTTTTATGGTGCTAAAAATAAACTTAAGTATTTTTAAATTATAAATGAGTGAAATGTTTAAAAACTTTTTTAAACTCTTATGCTGGTAAAACCAGGCCTTATGCCTGCTTTTACCAGGCATAAGATTTTTAAGTGATTTCAGCGGGCGGAGGTTCTGCAGAAAGCGGAACTCTCCACCCGCAGAGGCCCTTCTCCAGGGCAGGTGGAGGATCTGTCAAGAGGATTCTTGACAGATCGAAAATGCCGGTTTTCAGCGCATGCGCTTCACATGCCTGAAACCGTCACTTGCGAGGTCCCTACGGGTGTGTACACCGCTCGTAAACACCCGTAGGCATCTGAAAATACGGGCCAGTGTTTCTTTAAGCACATACAGGAACACACAGTTACTTCTGGAATAATTAACTGCTATGAGTAGTCCTGTACATCCTCAGTTTGTAACTGTGTACTTCCTGATTTGGACAGTGAGTTAAGTTAGGTTGAGATGCTAAAATATGCTGCATCGGGAGGTTGTACCCAAAACCCAGAACAAAGAAATGTGGGTTCTGAGACCAGGAATAGAAATTTTTTGCAGGAGCAAACAATGAACACGAGGACCTGTGGATATTTGGACCTGGCACAGACAGAGCAGTGACAGTGAATGAACACAAGACCATCATTGGATATTTAGGTAGAGTGAAAATAAAGTATGAAATAAGAATTTGTAGGTTCATAGGTACTTAAACTGATGATAAAGCTGAGTTGTGTAATGTGTATTATTTTGAGGGGGCAATGATAATACTGCAAAGATACAAAATACCTATATTCTCGGAGCTAGGCATTCATTTCCATACCAGTCTGTTTAAGTTCTACCCTCAAAAGAATGCATAGAGAAAAAATACTTCTATTTCTTAAAGTAGAATATTTCCATTTCTTCATTTTGCAGATTTGTATAATTTGAAACAATTGTCAATTTTACCGTGTCTGTGTCTCAGCAGTAGATGCACTGAAGACGTACTATAGCTGTGTCATATAATTTGTCACCATCCTATCTTCAACGTCATGGCCTAATGATTAACTAAATATGTGAACAGAGTATATATTTTCCTTTCCAAAGCTTGAATCCAGAAGGTCACATGATCTTACAAGTTTAGCCTAATTGCAAGAAGGACAGTACTGAAACAAACCAGGTAGCTTAGTTGACAGGTTTGTAAACAATTTCACGGGAATAACTTGATGGACAGAATCATCCTTGGCAATAAAAATCCTGGAAATAGATGATTGGTTGTGCAGGGCTGGAAATGAGTCTTCTAGCCTTTGGTACCAAAGTTCAAATTCTGCTGAGACAAAAGGAACAAAAGATTACTCTCATGCTTGCACTTGATTTAAAAAAGGTCATTATGGCACCTTAGTGAAATGGCTTTTGAAGCCAATTTACAGTGGACAAGTCCAATATACGCACCTCCTATGAATATCAAACAGTCTTCCATGGCCCTTTAAAAGGCTGCAGGTACAGAGGAGGGAAGTCAGGGTGGATTTACACTGCAGTGCTGGTCTGAGAGCAATCGCTGCACTTACTGCAGAAGCAGTTGTTATTTTCTAAACATTTAAATTCATTCCGGGTAGGTTTAATAAATATCCAGGCGGTCTAAAGGAGTACGGTTAGACTCCGGATTTACACCATAACTTCAAAAATAGGCATGAAGCAGAAACTGTTTCATGTTGATTCTAAAGCTGCAGTGTAAATGCATCATAAAAATGTCAGTGGTACAGTAGAGAAAGTTTTCCACGGCCCAACTGATAATTGTTTTTAAAAGATGTGGAGGGAGACTGTGCTTGGTCTGGGAGTGTTTGTCGATGGCTCAAATGACTCAAAATAAGTGGAAAAAGATTCCATTCTCCAGCACTATCATCCATCAGCACAGTGACCATGAGTAAAGAAAAGGAAGAACTTGCATTTATATGTACCTTTCATGTCTTCAGGGTGTCTCAAAGTGCGTCTTAGCCAAGGAGGTACTTTTGAAGTGTAATTACTATTGTTATGTAAGCAAAAGCAGCAATTTGTGCTCAACAAGGTCCCACCAACAGCAATAAGATAGCTGATCAGATAATCTGATTTAGTGAGGTTAGTTAAGGGATAAATGTTGTCCAGGACACTGGGGGAGACTCCACTGCTCTTGGTCAAATAGTACCACAGGATCTTTGACATCCACCCGAGCAGATAGGCAGGGCCTCTGTTTAATGTTTCATCTGAAAGACAGCACTTCTGACAGCACAGCACAGCACAGCACTCCCTCAGTACTGCACTAAAATGTCACTTTAGATTAAATGCTCAAGTCTCTGGAGTAGGGCTTGAACTCACAACCTTATGGTACGAGAGCTACCAGTGAGCCAGGTTGATATTTCAAACACACATACAAAAAAAAGACAACCCTGGATGGTGAAAAATACCAAATTCATGCTGAAAACCAGATATGACCGATCAAAGTAAAAGTGAGCCCTTCTTTACTAATTGTGACACGGAGCAAGGCACAATCAATAAATGAAATGTAAGTGAGAAATTAAAAACAGAAAATGCTGGAAATACTCAGCAGGTCAGGCAACATCTGTGGAGAGAAACAAAGTTAACATTTTTGTTTCTCTCTCCATAAATGTTGCCTGACCTGCTGAATATTTCCAGCATTTTCTGTTTTTGTTTCAGATTTCCAGCATCTGCAGCATTTTGCTTTTGTAAGTGAGAAATTGTTTGTTTCTCATGCTTTATAGTCTGTTGGAGAAATAAATGTTGTTTTGGGAAAGTTTTCTCTCCTCCTGAAGGCTCCATTGAGTTCATTTTAATTTCTTAAACATGCATTGAATTCTTACTCTATTTATTTGTTCTTTCCCACTCTGCCTCAAACTATTTCTTAGATATTTCACACTATAACTAAATAAGGATTCCAGCTCCTTTCTTTTTTATTCCTCTTCATTTTAACGCTGAATTATTTACCGCTATAAAGGCAACCAGGTAATAAATGGCAATTAATGGTTTTATATTTGTTTCTGAGCCCAAGATGGCACAGTATTGATTTTCTTTTCTTTTTGATTTCTGTACATACTCTGATCCATGACATCATCTAGCAGAGCCATAATGTGTTTTTCCAATGGTTTGAAAGATCAGTAAAACTGTTAGCAATGTTGTTGTGATGTACATAATGAGAATGCTCTGTCTCCCATGAAATGCAATCTTTATATCAACAAGTAAAGTAATTTGAGTCTTAGGTAATGTTCAGTCAGTCATGAGTGGAAATAAAAATCACATTTTGGAATGGCGTTGCTCTGCTCAGAATTCCAACCCACCTCCGTTTCAAACCGATCAAAGGATTTACTAATCCTGAAGTTTGAGTAAAATGAAAATTAAGAATGTATGGCCATGCAAAAGTATGGAACAAGTAAAGGCCATTACATCCATCAAATGCATTCCCTTTCATAAATTCCAGCAGATAAACTGAGACAGCCATTAGGAATGATCTGAGTGAATATCAGGCCAGTGCGACTGTGGAAATGTGGCTGCCTACTAAAGGCCATTTGTAGCAGATTAATTTTTTTGTTAAAAGGTGAGCACAATAAATGAATTAAAATAAATCAGCACTGTAACAAAGAAAATTACAGACTTTGAACTGAGTTCAACTCATAACCACTTCTGTCTTTTGGAGATGATCAGATGACCTGCACAACCTTGAAGATGGGAATGAAAACGGGGTGGGCGATAATGGGCGGAAAGAGCTGCTGAACAGAAGCTAGATATTTATTCTGCAAGTGGTCTGAATTCATTTGGGGGATTTGTGATAATCACAGTAAGATAATAATCAGCGAAAAGCATTATAGACCACCATGGAGGAACAGGCAGAATTTGAAGTGCTTGTGCAATTAAGTCATACTACAAGAAAAGGGCCGATAATTGCTACAGGTGATTTCAATTATCCAGAAATAGATTAGGAACAGCATGATGCATCAACAAGGGAAGCTCGGAGAGGAGGGAGGGAGACGAACAAATTAAATTAGTTAAAACATGACAGCTTCTTAACACACTGAATGAAGCAACAGGGCAGCTGATATTATGGATTAGTATTTAGTAATACTGGTTGGAAATCTGCCGTTAAATTAACGTATCAAGCGATCAAAATAATTTCTTTATTTCATATTTTTGTTAAAAGTACAAGTGACTGGGGCTTAAATTTCCTGCTTTTTAAAGAACCGATTTTCTGCAGTGAAGGCTCAGCTAAGGAAGATGGATTGGGAGTTTAAATTACAAAAATGAACTGTAATAGGAAAATGGAAGATTACAACAACAATGTGAAGGGTATGCAAGTTCACTATCATTCTAAGTTAATGCATGGTATTAAGAAATAACCCTCCTCCTGTTCTGTTAATGCTGTTATTCCACTTGGACCTCAGAAAATGTGATTAATTTGGTGAAAAGAAAAGACCACATCCATCACAATAGTGCTAAAGTGCCAGGCTGTCACTTTGAGCTAAGGACAGATTCTGCAGTGTATTTAAATCCGTGCAGCAAAGACAAGGTTACTCTGGCAAAAAGAGCGCAAAATACAGTGCTAGTGATTGTAATCTAATCACTGTTCCACAATTCACTCACTCTCAGCTTTTGATTAGCGGGAGCTGCATTTTGTACTTGAACAAAGGGCTGGGTGCCTCCTATTTTGGTATCATCTGCAAATTTCGACAGCACCATCCCAAAGATTACCGAGGATTACATAGGATACACAGCACAGAAACAGGCCAATTGGCCTAACCAGTCCATGCCGGCGTTTATGCTCCACTCAAACCTCCTCCCATCTTTCTTCATCTAACTCTATCAGCAAAACCCTCTATTCCCTTCTCCCTCATATGCTTATCTACCCTCCCTTTAAATGCATCTATACTATTCGCTTCAACTACTCCCTGTGGTAGTGAGTTTCACATTCTCAGCATTCTCTGGGTAAAGAAGTTTTTCTGAATTCCCTATTTGATTTCTTGGTGGCTATCTTATATTGATGGCTTCTAGTTTTGCTCTTCCCCACAAGTGGAAAAATTCTCTGTGTCTAATCTATCAAAACCTTTCATAATTTTAAATACCTCTATTAGGTCACCCCTCAGCCTTCTTTTTTCAAGAAAAAAAGAGACCCAGCCTCTTCATCCTTTCCTGATAAATATAACCTCACATTTTTGGTATCATCCTTGTAAATCTTTTTTGCACCCTCTCCAGTGCCTCTATATATATCCTTTTTAAAATATGGCAACCAGAATTTTACACAGTACTCCAAGTGTGGTCTAACCAAAGTTCAATACAAGTTTAGCATAACTTCACTACTTTTCAATTCTATCCCTCTAGAAATAAACCCTAGTACTTGGTTTGCTTTTTTTATGACCTTATTAAACTGCATCGCTGCTCTTAGTGATTTGTATATTTGTACTCCAAGATCATTTTGCTCTTCAACCCATTTAGATTTTTATTTTCCAGGTAATATGTGACCTCCTTATTTTTCTTACCAAAATGTAATACCACACATATAACTGTTGAAATTCATTTGCCAATTATATCCCCATTCTGCAAGTTTATTAATGTCTTGCAATTTGTTGCAGTCTTCCTCAGTGTTGACTATCCCCCCAATTTGGTGTCATCCGCAAATTTAGAAATTGTGTTTTTTATTCCAAAGTCTAAATCGTGACTCAACCGTGGATAACAGGGGAAATTAGAGACAGCATAAAATCCAAAGATAGGGCGTATAAAATAGCCAAAAAAAGCGCCAGAGCGGAAGATTGGGAACAGTTTAAGATAGAGCAAAGGAGGACAAAGGGCTTAATCAAGAGGGGCAAAATAGCTTACGAAAGCAAGCTGGCAGAAAATATAAAAACTAACTCCAAAAGCTTTTATAAGTATATCAAGAGGAAAAGACTGGTGAAAACCAAAGTTGGCCCATTGCAGTCAGATACGGGGGAATATATAACGGGAAATAAGGAAATGGCAGACCAACTAAATGCATACTTTGGGTCAGTCTTTACGAAGGAAGACACAAAAAACCTCCCTGGGATATCGGGAAAAATAGGGACATTTGCAAAGGAGGAACTGACGCAAGTCAATATCTCTAAGGATATGGTGTTAAGGAAGCTAAAGGGATTGAAGGCGGACAAATCCCCAGGGCCTGATAACATGCATCCTAGGGTGCTGAAGGAGGTGGCCCTAGAGATAGCGGATGCACTAAGTATGATTTTTCAGAATTCATTAGACTCGGGAACAGTGCCCATGGATTGGAGGGTAGCTAACGTTACCCCACTATTCAAAAAGGGGGGTAGGGAAAAAGCAGGTAATTACAGACCTGTAAGCCTTACATCAGTTGTGGGCAAAATGCTGGAGTCCATCATTAAGGATGAAATAGCGGAGCACTTAGCAAATGGGGACAGGATAGGACAGAGTCAACATGGATTTACAAAGGGTAAATCGTGCTTGACTAATCTATTGGAATTTTTTGAGGGAGTAACTGGTAAAATAGATGGGGGAGAGCCAGTAGATGTGGTGTACCTGGACTTCCAAAAGGCCTTCGATAAGGTCCCACATAAAAGATTAGCAGGGAAAATTGAAGCTCATGGGATAAAGGGGAAAGTATTGACGTGGATAGAGAACTGGCTGTCAGATAGAAAACAGAGAGTTGGAATAAACGGCTCATTTTCTGAATGGCAGGCAGTAACAAGTGGGGTACCACAGGGATCTGTCCTGGGTCCCCAGCTGTTCACAATTTACATTAATGACCTGGATCAGGGAGTCGGATGCAGCATTTCCAAATTTGCAGACGACACTAAACTAGGAGGGGGGGTGGGCTCAGAGGAGGAGACCAGGAAGCTCCAGAGCGATTTGGACAGACTGGGTGATTGGGCGGATAAATGGCAGATGCACTATAATGTGGACAAGTGCGAAGTTATCCACCTTGGGTGCAGGAACGGGAGGGCAAATTATTATTTAAATGGCAATAAATTGGGAGAGGGGGAAGTACAGAGAGACCTGGGTGTTCTTGTACACCAGTCACTGAAGGCGAGCATGCAGGTGCAACAGGCGATCAAGAAGGCAAACGGTATGCTGGCCTTCATAGCAAAAGGGTTGGAATACAGGAACAGGGATACCTTGCTGCAGCTGTACAGGGCACTGGTGAGACCACACCTCGAGTACTGTGTACAGTTTTGGTCGCCTCATCTGAGGAAAGATGTTCTTGCCATGGAGGGGGTGCAGCGGCGATTCACCAGGCTGATACCAGGAATGGCGGGATTGACCTATGAGGAGAGACTATGTAGTTTAGGGATGTACACACTGGAGTTTAGAAGATTGAGAGGGGACCTCATAGAAGTGTATAAAATTCTGACAGGTCTAGACAGACTAGATGCAGAAGGAATGTTTCCCTTGGCGGGTGAGAACAGAACTAGAGGACATAATTTAAGGATAAGGGCTAAACCATTTAGGACAGAAATGAGGGGGAATTTCTTCACTCAGAGGGTGGTGAACCTGTGGAACTCATTGCCACAGAGGGCAGTGTACGCCAGCTCATTAAATATATTTAAGAGGGAATTAGATGTATTTCTACAGGCAAAAGGGGTTAAGGGTTACGGAGAGAAGGCGGGGACGGGATACTGAATTGGAGGATCAGCCATGATCTCATTAAATGGCGGAGCAGGCTCGAAGGGCCGGATGGCCTACTCCTGCTCCTATCTTCTATGTATCTATGTATCTATGTTAATATAAATTGTGAACAACATTGGTCCCAGCACTGATCCTTGTGGAACACCACTTTCCACCTTCTGCTACTTTGAATAGCTACCCTTTAGTGCTACTCTCTGCTTTTTGTCTTGAAGCCAGCTGGCTATCCATTCTGTTACTTGTCCCCTGACTCCGCATTCTCTGACTTTATTCATTAGTCTATTATGTGGTACCTTATCAAAGGCCTTTTGGAAATCTAGATAAATTACATCTACTACAAAACCCTTGTCTACTGTCTCTGTTACCTCTTTAAAGTATTCAATGAGGTCAAGCAAGACTTTTCCTTTTGAAATCCATGCTGACTATCCATTATTATACTTTTGGATTCTAGATGTTCTTTTATTTTCTCCTTTAGTAGGGATTCCATTATTTTTCCTACCACCGATGTTAAGCTGACTGGTCTATAGTTCTCTGGACATATTCTATCTCCCTTCTTAAATATAAGTATCACATTAGCTATCTGCCAGTCCTCTGGCACTGTGCCTTTTTCTAATGAATTATTAAATATGTGTAATAGTGCCTCTGCTACCTCTTCGCTAAAATCTTTGAAAATGCGTGGGTGTACTCTGTCCGGACCAGGGGTTTTATCTTCTTTGAGTTTGATTAGTTTATATAATATTTCTCTTTTAATTTTAAGTAACTACTGAAGCAAAGTAATTATTTAATATTTCTGCCATTTTGCTATTGCTGCCTGTGATTTTATCCTGTCCATCCCTTATTGGCCCTATTCCCATCCCGACTTTCATTTTTTTATTTATGTGCCTGTAGAATATTTTACTATTTTGTTATGTTCCTTGATAATTTAATTTCATAGTTCCTCTTTGCCTTCCTAATTGTATTTTTGACTTCTCTCCTAATCTCTTCATATTCTCCCTTGTCATACTCTCTCCATGGCATGTACTTAATGTATGTCTCTTTCCTTACCCTCTATTTTTCCCTTATGTCTTTAGTCATCCATAGTGTCTCATTAGTGTTTAGCTTGTTCTTGATTCTTAGCAGAATATATTTTTCCTGGAATTTGTTGAACACTGTTTTAAATGTTTCCCATTGCTGTTCTACATCGTTGTTTGTCAATATTGTTGTCCATTTTATTTTACCAAGTTCTATTCTCAGCCCCTCAAAATTGGCTTTTCTCCAATCTATTACCATGGTCTTCATCATACTTATGTCCTTCTCAATTATTAACTTAAAGCGTATTGTATTGTGGTCACTATTTCCTAGATGTTCCCCTACTTTTACTTCTCTTAACTGCTCTGGTTCATTCCCCATTACTAGATCCAGTAGCGAATACTCCGTTGTTGGGCTTTTTACATATTGGGTTAGAAAGGATTGTAGGCACTCTACCTCTTCTGGCCAATTAATTTCAGGGTAATTGAAATGCCCCATGATTATTATTCCATGTTTATTACTCATTTCCCTAATTTGTTTGCATATTTCTTCTTCCACCTCCCTACCACTATTAGGTGGTCTGTAGACTACCCCTATTAGTGTGATTAATCTTTTATTATATTTTATCTCTATCCACATGGATTCTATTTCTGTCTTACTGATAGCTGCATCACTTTTTTCTACTGCCATTATGTTATCTCCTATAAGTACAGCTACTCCACCTCCCCTTTTCCTCCCCTCTATCTTCTCTATATATGTTATACCTTGCAATGTTTAATTCCCAGTCCTAATTTTTCTATAGCCATGTCTCAGTAATCCCTACTAAATCTGGTTCCTCGCAACATATTATTGCCTCCAGCTCCCTTTTTTTATTAAGGACAGTGTGTGCGTTGATGTACAGACAGTTTAACCCATTTTTAATAGCAATTCCTCTCACTTTATTTTTAACCACCTTTTTACTCTCCTGTTCTATAACTATTTATTCCCTGGCCATCTATGTCCTCCCTTAGTTTAGTCTTTCCTATGCTCTCATTTCCTGTTTCATTTATATTTAGGCTGGTTTCATTTCTTGTAGATCCCTCCCCCTGTCTTACTAGTTTAAAGCCTTTGCCACCTCTCTATTTACCCTTTCTGCTAGGACACTGGTCTCATTCCAGTTCAGGTGGAGCCCGTCCCATCAGTACAGCTCCTTCCCGTCCCAGTACTGGTGCCAGTGTCCCATGAAAAGGAACCCCTCCTTCCCACACTATCTCTTAAGCCATGTGTTAATTCTCCTGATCTGATTGTTTCTATGCCAATTTGCATGTGGCTAAGACAATAATCCAGAGGTTATTACCCTCGAGGTCTTGCTTTTTAATTTTGCTCCTAACTCCTGATATTCCATTAGCAGGACCTCCTCCCTGTTCCTACCTATGTAATTTGTTCCGACATGGACTACGACAACTGCATTATTCCCCTCCCTTTCCAAATTCCTTTCTAGCCACCATGAGATATCCTTTACCCTGGCACCGGGTAGGCAACACGCCTATCGGGACTCTCGTTCATGACTGCAGAGGATGCTATCTATCCCCTTATTATAGAATCCCTTATCACTACCACATTTCTATTCTGCTCTTGCCCCACTTGGACAGCCTTCTGAGCCACAGTGCCTTGATCTGCATTGTGGCTGTCCTCCCCACAATCTTTCTCCTTGTCCTCACAGGTAGCGAGTACATCATACCTGTTGGACAGGACCAATGTATGTGAGAACTCCTTCTCAACCTCTCCTAAGTCCCCACTTCCCAGTTCCCTGAGAGTCAGACCCTCCCCTTCCTGAACCTGTGCTTTGGGGAGTGACTGTGTTCTGGATAAAACTATCCAGCAATTCCTCCCCCTCCTTTATGTTTTGGAGGGTCTCTAACTCACATTGATACACACCTTGAACTGAAGTGCCCCTAGAACTAAACCCTGTGAGACGCCACTGTCCATTCCAAGCACTTTGCACATCTCTTCATGGAATTTCATCTGTCACCAGTCTGCCCAATTCCTAAGTATATTCAAATTCTTCTCTAGCCAGTCCTATTCAGCTTTGCAGCCTACCACCTTCATTAACTTTGTATCATCTTCAAATTTAGCCACTGTGCTCGTGATTCCTAGCTCCAGATCATTTGTGAAGATATTAAACAAAACCGATCCCAAAATAGACCCTTGTGGGACACAGTGGTAACATTCCCCTAGGCTTATGACAATCCCTCTTCGTTCTATCGGTCAACCAATTACATATGCATTATAAAATATTTCCACTAATACTGGCTTCCTTTATTTTCAGTGCCAGTCTTTCCAGAGGAACTATATCAAAGGCCTTATTGAAATCCAAATACACCACATACACTGCCTTACCCCAATCAAGCTCCTTTGTCACGCCCTCAAAATAAAACAGTAAGTTTGATTGACGAGAACTCCATTTCATAAACACATCTTTCATGATTTTATTTCTATCCAGATGCTTCATGTTCTTATCTTTAATAAGATAATTGTAATTTCTGGAAGATTTATGCCAGAGACCATGCAATTTCCTCCTTTCGATCCTTAAGGATCCTTGGATGCATCTTAACTGGCCCCAGGGATTTATTTACCTGAACAACAACTTGGATTTATATCGCGCCTTTAACAAGAGCGATATCAATAAAAACATTTTTGACACTGAGCCACAGAAGGAGATATCAGGACAGATAACCAGAAGCTGGGTCAAAGAGGTAGGTTTTAAGGAGCATCTTAAAGGAGAAAAGAGAGGTTTAGGGAGGGGATTCCAGAGCTTAGGGCTTCGGCAGCTGAAGGCATGGCCACCAATGGTGGAGCGATTAAAATCGGGGATGCACAGCTGTTGGACAACCATGCTGGTAGTAATGTGAATAATGTCACAACTTATCCCTGCAACACCCACTTGTTCCCATTCCAGATCAAATAAGTTATCTATCTCCCCCTTGGTAAAAACAGAGGCAAAAAACTTATTGATCACTTTCACAGCCTGTGTAGCATCAATTATGATGCCCTCAGCCGATTGCCACTCCATCCCTCATTTTTCTTATTCCTGCTCATCTCTCTAATCAGACTTCAAATTCCCTCTTGCATTTCCTTCCCACATTACCAGTCGGTTTCCCATGGATATGCGCTCTCTCTTACCTGTCTTTGCCTTTGTGTACTGTCAACAAAATACATTGTAATGCAATGAGTGTTTTAAAACTGAACTGGTCACCCAGCTCAGTGGTAGGAAACTGATGAAAAGGAGGTAGAAAGGGGCAGTGCAGTGACTGAGGTCTGAGGGAACAGGGGAGGGCAGGAAGCAGTAGCTGAGGCGGAGGCCTGGGCTCTAAGGCAATAGCAAGAAGTGGTGGATGAAGGCAAGGGCAGATGCACACTGAGAGCTGTAGTCTGCTAGCTTCATTCTCTTCAATTTACGCCATTAATATACAGGAAACACACATCTATAGGTAAGATTAATAATTTTTTTAAAGTTTTGTAATTGTTTTATGTCTATTTATAAAGCTTATTTTCAGTAGTAAGTGCTCCCACATAAAAACCACCAGCATGACATGTTGACAATAAGCAATTACTGAGTTATGTCCATTTGCCAGTTTTTGCTGAGATATTAACTTCCTACCATGTCTCACTGCTTCCCTGAGATAGTCCCAGCATGCTGCATAAATTTATTTTGGGCATACAAAGCAACGTGATCAGATGGCTCCAACACTGGCTACTGATCAAGCAATCTGGCAGCTAAGTTGACAAAATCAAGTCAAAATATCCCTGTGATTGAAGGGGCAACTCATGCTTTGCTTATTAATAGGACAGATGTATCTCTCACAATTTGCTGCTACCATTGTGATGTGATTTTGGGTTATTTTAATGAGCCATTCCCTTTTGCAATTGTCTCACCAGACTTCCTGTATACGGACCTTATATCCCTTATGAACTAAATGTTATGGCTCTGGAAACTAAACACACTGGAGGCACTTAGACCTTCCCCAGCCTCAGCTTTAACAAAGCACAAAATATTCATTTGTATTCCTATGTAAAATTAGTTCGCTCTTTATCCATATAGGGCAACAGTAACAATTTGTTTGTCATAACTCTGCTCAAAGCTGGATTGGGAAGCTAAAAATGCAAATGTTCTGATTAAATTAGATTTGTTGCAGAATTAAACCAAGCCACCAACTCAGCCATTTTCTGGACAACAGAAAAAATATGCCCCTTTGCTGCTTATAAGTTCTCAAAAGCTCACTTCCATGATGAATAAAAAATACTTTAAATAATCATCATCTTATTATTCCACAAACTCATTACTGATCTTGCCTGACCCGGAGAGAGGGATGAAATGGGTACTATCTGGATTTTTCAAGTATAACTTGCCTTTTAGAAATCCCTGCTGACTGGCTCTGATTACATAGAAATATAGAATCATAGAAGATAGGAGCAGGAGTAGGCCATTCGGCCCCTCGAGCCTGCTCCGCCATTTAATGAGATCATGGCTGATCATCCAAATTCAGTACCCTGTCCCTGCTTTCTCCTCATATCCCTTGATCCCTTTAGCCTTAAGAAATAAATCTAACTCCTTCTTGAATATATTTAATGAATTGGCTTCAACTGCCTTCTGTGGTAGAGAATTCCACAGGTTCACCACTCTCTGGGTGAAGAAATTCCTCCTCATCTCAGTCCTAAATGGCTTACCCCTTATCCTTAGACTGTGACCCCTGGTTCTGCACTCCCCCGCCATAGGGAACATCCTTCCTGCATCTAGTCTTTCTAGTCCTGTTAGAATTTTATAAGTTTCAATGAGATCGCCTCTCATTCTTCTAAACTCTAGCGAATACAAGCCCAATCATCCCAATCTCTCTTCATACGTCATTCCTGCCATCCCAGGTATCAGTCTGGTGAATCTTCGCTGCACTCCCTCCATGGCAAGAACATCCTTCCTCAGATAAGGCGACCAAAACTGCACACAATACTCAAGGTGTGGTCTCACCAAGGCCCTGTACAACTGCAGCAAGACATCCTTGCTCCTGTACTCGAATCCTCTCGCTATGAAGGCCAACATACCATTTGCCGCCTTAACCGCCTGCTGCACCTGCATGCATACCTTCAAAGACTAGTGCACAAGGACTCCCAGGTCTCGTTGCACTTCCCCTTTTCCCAATCTATTGCCGTTCAGATAATAATCTGCCTTCCTGTTTTTGCCACCAAAGTGGATAACCTCGCATTTATCCACATTATACTGCATCTGCCATGCATCTGCCCAATCACCCAACTTGTCCAAATCATACTGGAGTTTCTCTGCATCCTCCTCACAACACACACGCCCACCCAGCTTTGTGTCGTCTGCAAACTTGGAGATATTACATCTAGTTCCCTCGTCTAGATCATTAATATATATTGTAAATAACTGGGGTCCTAGCACCGATCCCTGCGGTACCCCACTAGTCACTGCCTGTCACTCGGAAAAAGACCCATTTATTCCAACTCTTTGCTTCCTGTCTGCCAACCAGTTCTCTATCCAAGTCAGTACCTTACCCCCAATCCCATGTGCTTTAACTTTGCACATTAATCTCTTATGTGGGACCTTATCGAAAGCCTTCTGAAAGTCCAAATACACCGCATCCACTGGTTCTCCCTTATCTATCCTACCAGTTACATCCTCAAAAAATTCCAGTAGATTAGTTAAGCATGATTTACCTTTTGTAAATCCATGTTGACTTTGTCCGATCCTGTCACTGTTTTCCAAGTGCTCTGCTATTACATCTTTTATAATTGACTCTAGCATCTTCCCCACTACCGATGTCAGGCTTACCGGTCTATAATTTCCTGTTTTCTCTCTACCACCTTTTTTAAATAGTGGGGTTACATTAGCTATCCTCCAATCCATGGGACCTATTCCAGAGTCTATAGAATTTTGGAAGATGACCAGCAATGCATCTACTATTTCTAGGGCCACTTCCTTAAGTACCCTAGGATGTAGATTATCAGGCCCTGGGGATTTATCGGCCTTCAATCCCGTCAATTTCCCTAACACCATTTCTCTACAAATACTGATTTCATTCAATTCCTCCCTCTCATTAGACCCTATGTTCCCCAACATCTCTGGGAGGTTATTTGTGTCCTCGTTTGTGAAGACAGAACCAAAGTATGTCTTTGTTCCCCATTATAAATTCCCCGGATTCTGACTGCAAGGGACCTACGCTTGACTTCACCAATCTTTTTCTCTTCACATATCTATAGAAGCTTTTACAGTCAATTTTTATGTTCCCTGCAAGCTTACTCTCATATATTCTATTTTCCCCCTCTTAATTAATCTCTTTGTCCTCCTTTGCTGAATCCTAAACTGCTCCCAATCCTCAGGTTTGTTGCTTTTTCTGGCCAATTTATATGTCCTCTCCTTGGATCTTATGCTATCCCTAATTTCCCTTGTTAGCCACAGTTGAGTCACCTTTTTTGTTTTATTTTTATGCCAAACAGGGATGAACAAATTCTATAATTCATCCATGCGATCTTTAAATGTTTGCCATTGCCTATCCACCGTCAGCCCTTTAAGTAACGCTCCCCAATCCATCCGAGCCAACTCACGCCTCATACCATCATAGTTTCCTTTATTTAAATTCAGGACCCTAGTCTCTGAGTCAACTAGTTCACTCTCCATCTTAATGAAGAATTGTATCATATTATGATCGCTCCTCCCCAAGGGGCCTCGCACAACAAGATTGCTAATTAATCCTTTCTCATTACATAATACCCAGTCTAAGATGGCCTGAGCTCTGGTTGGTTCCTCAACATATTGGTCCAGGAAACCATCTAGGAATTCTCTAGGAATTCCTCCTCCACAGTATTGTTACTAATTTGGTTAGCTCAATCTATATGTAGATTAAAGTCACCCATGATAACTGCTGTGCCCTTATTGCACGCGTCTCTAATTTCCCATTTAATGCCATCCCCAACCTCAGCATTACTGTTTGGGGGTCTGTATACAACTCCCACTAATGTTTTCTGGCCCTTAGTATTTCTCAGCTCTACCCATACAGATTCCACATCAACAGAGCTAATATCCTTCCTTACTATTGTGTTAATCTCCTCTTTAACCAGCAATGTTACCCCAGCTCCTTTTCCTTTTTGCCTGTCCTTCCTGAATATTGAATACCCCTGGATGTTGAATTCCCAGCCTTGGTCACCCTGGAGCCATGTCTCCGTAATCCCAATTATATCATATCCGTTTACATCTATTTGCGCAGCTAATTCATCCACCATGTTACGAATGCTCCTCACATTAAGACACAAAGGGGTAAAAATTCAGTTGGTTGCGCCTCCCGTTAGCGCCTTAAATGGGCGCTAATGGGGCGTTAAGGCGCTAACGCCCGGGCGCAGCGCTGTTTGCGCCGCTCGAGAACTTAACTTGAGATTGTGCGGCGGCGCTAAAACTTACCGCTGCGACCACCTGCGCGCGCAGATTGTGACGTCATTCCGTGGTGCAACGCCCTTGGGGCGCCCCGGAGCGGAAATTGAGTGGCGCCCCCTGCCTTACCGCCTGGCGCTTCCAACGACCGGAAGACTGGAACGTTATCAATCGGTCTGGGGCTGGGGGGGGCGCTATTTAAAGGGGGCCTCTTCCTGTCTTTTTCTGTGGTCGACATTTATGCACCACTCGTTCTGAGAGAGAGAGAGAGATTCGGAGAGAGAGAGAGAGAGACTTCTACATTGACTCAACGCTTTGTGAGGTAGTTTTGCCTAGTTCATCCTAACTTTGCTGCTACTTTCGTTGCTGTACCTCATTACTTTTCTGGCAAAGAGAAGATGGGGGCTGCAATGATTGGGGGCGTCGTCCTGCTCCAGCTCAATCGGAGCAGAGTGAGACGCAGACAGAGAGTGGCAATGATGGCCAGACGGAGGAGGCCCATCAGGCGCATGTACAGGAGAGCTTACCCTCCCAGGGTATATCGTGAACAGCTCTCCTACATCCACATGTCCGAGGAGCTGTGTTTGCGAAGGCTGCGATTCAGCAAGGAGGTGGTCACTGAGCTCTGCCACCTGCTGCAGCCAGATCTGCAGCCTCAGCTGAGGTCCAGGACGTCTCTGTCGGTGGCAGTGAAGGTCACAGTGGCCTTGAACTTCTACGCCACTGGCTCATTCCAAGCTGCTGTTGGGGACCTCGCCAATATCTCCCAGTTTGCGGTGCATCGCTGCATCCGGCAGGTCACCAATGCCCTCTTCACAAGGAGACGAGACTTCATCTCCTTCCCTATGACCCCAGACAAGCAGCATGACCGTGCTATGGGCTTTGCGAGGGTAGCGGGCTTCCCCATGGTGCAGGGCGCCATTGACTGCACGCATGTGGCTTTGCGTGCTCCGCGAGAGAATGCAGAGGAGTTCCGGAACAGAAAGGGGTTCCATTCCTTGAATGTGCAGTTGGTCTGTGACCACAGACAGGTGATTCTCGCTGTCAATGCCCACTATCCGGGCAGCTGCCACGATGCTTTCATCCTGCGCCAGAGTACTGTGGCAGAAATTTTCGAGGCACCGCATCAGCCAGTTGGTTGGCTTCTGGGGGACAAGGGGTACGCATTGAGCACCTGGCTGATGACACCGCTCCGTGCGCCAAACACCCCTGCTGAGCTGCGGTACCAGGAAAGCCAACAAGCAACGAGGAACATTATTGAGCGCACAATCGGCGTGCTCAAACAACGATTCCGCTGTCTGGACCATTCCGGAGGAGCCCTGCAGTACTCGCCTGAGCAAGTTTCCAAATTCGTAGTGGTGTGCTGCATGTTGCACAACATGGCAATCCTCAGGACGCAGCCAATGCCACCAGGCCTTGCAGCACCACAAGAGGAGGAGGAGGAAGAGGAGGAACAGGCCGAGGACGATGATCAGTAGCAGCACCAAGGCAGGAGGGCGGCCCACAATGGTCAAACTGCAAGGGCCGTCCGTCAACGACTAATAGCAAGCCGCTTCTAGGACCCCTGCCAGTGCTACAAACACGAATCAACCCAGCACGCAACCCCTAAGCCGGCCAAGGCACCAATAATTCCAACCACCAGCCATGTATATTTTGAATACAGAAACTTATTTATTGTACAAACTCTGTGTGTGTCAATTCCTCATGACAAACTCATAGAAATAAACACAAAAAAACAGTCAATAACATAACTGGTTCTCACAACCTGGAGATAATGTCCAAAACACTAAACAAAAGTTGGGCCATGAACCTCGGCCTTTAATAAAAAAATGACCAGCATTTTGGCACACCTCCTACTTTTTGCCCTTCGAGGGTGATCTCCTTCCCTTGCGCACTTCCCCCCTTCTAACCCTACTGCTCCTCCGTAATGGGACCTCAGTGGCTGCAGCAAGGCTGGTGGAAGGCTGCTGCTTGTCAGACCCTGACACTGCAGATGCCCCTGAAGGCCGGCCTCGACCACTTCTGGGCCTGGAGGGCCCGGCTGCAGACTGCACCAACTCTGTATGGGCGGCAGCAGTCTGTCCTACAGGCGGTGGCAAGTGCAGTGGAGAAGTGACAGTGTTGGCAGCAGGAATGCTGTCATCGTGAGAGAGGACAGCAACTCCCTGCTCGCCCGACACACTGGCACTCCCACGGGGCAGCACTTCAGCATCCGGAGCAATTTGCCTGAGAACAGATTGCTGGCCTGCTGCGGCGCGGTGACAGCCCCGGGGACATGTGCACGAACCATCGAGGATGGCAGCAGTCAGTGCTCGCGTGGCCTCAATCTGAGTCTGCATGAGAGCAGGCTCAGATGGGTTCCTGGCAGCCAGTGACTGAATTGCAGCAGTAAGCTTTAGTGTGGCATCCGCCTGTGCTACAGCGAAGTGCTCCACACTCCTTGCCAGTGCCTCAATGCATTCGGGCACCCTTCCCACTGCACCCATGAGCTCAGTGTGCATGACCACCGCCTGGCTGTTCATTTCTGCAATCATCCGCTCCTCCTCTGCGTCCATTGCATTAGGAGTGTCTGGCATACCCTCCCTCTGGGGAGAAGGCCCCCGTTCTTCCCTCCCCCCCCCATGGCGTTGCTGCAGCCCGCTGGGTCCTGGAACTTCACCATCATCAGCCCCTTCCCCCCTGCTCCCCTCCGGGGAAGGCGTGTTCCCAGTGTGGCCATGGGCTTCCTCGGGAGAGGGTGGCACTGATGCTCCGGCTTCCTCTTCCTCCTCAGCTGCAGCATCACTCCCAGTGGCAGCTTCAGGGACCATCTCCTCAGCTGGTGAATCACCATCTGAAAGCAGGGAGGTACAAGAGTGGCTTTAGCGTGAGGACAGGGTGGCAGTAAGGGAGGAATAAGTGCAGCGAGTTAGCAAGTTGGATTGAAAGTGTCAAAGGCTGGTATTGTGAGGGACAAGTGGAAGGACAGAGGACAAAAAGGTGATGACCTTACCATTGCTGTCCACAACGGGGTCGGCGTCTCCAGTGGCGACGGGACCGATCACCCGGCTTGCCACAATCCTGTGGACGCGCTCCTCCAGATCGCTGAGGGGTTGCAGCTGAAGCCGCCCTCCACCCGTCCGTTGCTGCTGTCTCCGATTATGAGCCAGCTTAGCCTGCAAGAAAAAGGACAGGCACCAATGATTCCAAACACCAAACATGTATATTTTGAGTACCAAAACTTATTTATTTTACAAACTCTGTGTGTGTCATTTCTTCATGACAAACTCATACAAATAAACACAAAAAAACAGTCATTACCATAACTGGTTCTCACAACCTGGAGATCATGTGCAAAACACTCAACAAAAGTTTGACCACGAACCTCGGCCTTTAATAAAAAAATGACCAGCATTTTGTCACACCTCCTACATCGAGGGTGAACTCCTTCCCGTGCGCCCTTCCCCCCTTCTTACGCTACTGCTCCTCCGCAATGGGACCTCAGTGGCTGCAGCAAGGCTGGTGGAAGGCTGCTGACTGTCAGGCCCTGACAATGCAGATGCCCTTGAGGAGCGGCCTCGACCAGTTCTGGGCCTGGAGGGCCCGGCTGCAGACTGCACCAACTCTGCATGGGCGGCAGCAGTCTGTCCTACAGGCGGTGGCAACTGCAGTGGAGAAGTGACAGTGGTGGCAGCAGGAATGCTGTCATCTTGAGCGAGGACAGCAACTCCCTGCTCGACCGGCACACTGGCACTCCCACGGGGCAGCACCTCAGCATCCGGAGCAATCTGCTGGAGCACAGATTGCTGGCCTGCTGTGGCGCGGTGAGAGCCCCGGGGAAATGTGAACGAACCAGCGAGGATGGCAGCAGACAGTACTCGCGTGGCCTCAATCTGAGTCTGCATGAGAGCAGTCTGAGATTGAATTGCAGCACTGAGCTTCAGTGTCGCATCCGCCTGCGCTGCAGCGAAGTGCTCCACACTCTTTGCCAGTGCTTCAATGCATTCGGGCACCCTACCCACTGCAGCCATGAGCTCAGTGTGCATGCCCACCGCCTGGGTGTTCATTTCCGCGATCAGCCGCTCCTCCTCTGCGTCCAGTGCAGCAGGACTCGCTGGCATACTCTCCCTCCGGGGAGAAGGCCCCCGAGCTTCCCTACCCCCATCGCGTTGCTGCAGCCCGCTGGGTCCTGGAGCTTCACCCTCATCAGACCCTTCCCCCCTGCTCCCCTCCAGGGAAGGCGTGTTCCCAGTGTCGGCATGGGCTTCCTCGGGACAGAGTGGCACTGATGCTCCGGCTTCCTCTTCCTCCTCGGCTGCAGCTTCATTCCCACTGGCAGCTTCAGGGACCGTCTCCTCAGCTGGTGAATCACCATCTGAAAGCAGGGAGGTACAAGAGTGGCTTTAGCGTGAGGACAGGGTGGCAGTAAGGGAGGAATAAGTGCAGCGAGTTAGTAAGTTGGATTGAAAGTGTCAAAGGCTGGTGTTGTGAGGGACAAGTGGAAGGACAGAGGACAAAAAGGTGATGACCTTACCATTGCTGTCCAGAACGGGGTCGGCGTCTCCAGTGGCGACGGGACCGATCACCCGGCTTGCCACAATCCTGTGGACGCGCTCCTCCAGATCGCTGAGGGGTTGCAGCTGA
Source organism: Squalus acanthias (assembly GCA_030390025.1). Lineage (NCBI taxonomy): Eukaryota > Metazoa > Chordata > Chondrichthyes > Squaliformes > Squalidae > Squalus > Squalus acanthias. Next base: position 57,811,844 of record CM059431.1, on the reverse strand, counting down.
GGCCGCCCTCCACCCGTCCGTTGCTGCTGTCTCCTATTATGCGCCAGCTTGGCCTGCAAGAAAAAGGACGGCGTCTGAGTAAATATACAGCCATGGTCTTGGCTGATGTGCCTCCCATAGCTGAATAGCCCTTACTGTATACAGCCATGGTCTTGCCTGATGTGCCTCCCATAGGTGAATAGCCCTTACAATATGCAGCCATGGTCTTGCCTGATGTGCCTCCCATAGGTGAATAGCCCTTACTGTATGCAAAGTGTGGAATGTGTGTGTGTGTTTGATGAAAGGGCCATAGGTGTTGGATGAGTGTTGTGCATTGGGGTTTTAAGACCCTCTGGCCATAGAGTGAGGTTGAGATGGAGGGATGGAGAGGTATTGAGAAAAAGCCACTCACCCTGACGACCCGAGTGAGGTCGTTGAACTTCTTGCGGCACTGGACATGGGTCCTGGGCACCATGCTCCTGGAGGAGACGCTCTGAGCCACCTCCCTCCACACTCTTCTGAACTCGCGTGGCAAAGGCCTCCTGCCACTCTCTGGGAACAGCATGCATCGTCTGCGCTCCACTGCGTCAACCAGAGCATCCAAGGCCCGCTCGGTGAAGCGATGAGCGCGTTCTCTCACCCTCTCCATTCTTGGCAGCAAAATGGATTACAGGTCTCTCCAGGCTGAGATTCAAGGCTGCAATGAGCAGGGTGTGGCTGGGGAGCAAGTGGCCCCCCCCCGCTTTAAGAAGTGTCCGGCGCCAGTGTGTCTGTGTTCCCGCGCTAACTGGCAGCAGCTGCGCTGCGCTCGTGCGCTGAGTTAGCGCCTCACTCCTAGGCCTTTGCGCCTTAAGAGAGGTGTGCAGCGCCTAATTTAGCGCTCCACTCACCTCCCGGGGCGGTAAAAGTGAAGTTTCCTGTCAGTGCCGATAATTAGCGCCAGGCGCTAATATTTGCGCGCGGACGATATTTGCGCCCCAAATGGGGCGCGACCTAATTTCTACCCCAAAGCCTTCAGGCTTATTTTTTTAACACTCTTCGTCCTTTTAGAATTATTGGGCCAGAAATTCGGCTCTCCGGCTTCCTGTGGGTGCAAGCATCGCGCGCGTACTTACCTACCACGCCTGCCGTTGTCCTTCGGGCCCACGAGGACTTCGGGTCCTGGGCCTCCTGCAGCTGCCGGCGTGCAGTGCTTGCGAATCCCAGGGGTGCAGTTAGTTCGAAGCGTCCCCTGGGATCACGTGGGCCATGGAGAGCCAATCAGAGCAGGGCATTTTCATTCATAGATTTGACAGGAAGACCTGTCAAATCTATGAATAGAGATCGGCCCCAAAACCACACTTAAAATTCAAATAAATTTTTTTAAAACATCACATTTTTAAAATAACTATAAGTTACATAAATTAACTACTTTAAACAAAAATTTAAATTTTTGAAAAATTTAATTATACTTTTTAACGGTGCTAAAAATAAACTTACCTTTCTTTAAAGTATCTGAAAAAGATAAACCTGTTGAAAAAATGTTTTAATTGTAATTAATTAACCACTTACCTTGTTAAAAACAGGCCTTGCGCCTCCTTTTTAAAAGTGCAGCTTTTCCAATCTTACCCTCACGGAGAAACCTGAAAAAAAAATGAAGTTCGCTGCGTGCACGCTGCCTCTCCCGCGCACACGTTCGACTTCTGAACCCCTTCCTTCAGGGGAACGGAAGTTCCGGTTTCTCGCGCATGCACAGTGCATGCGGGAAACCGGCACTTCAGGTGGCCTTACGGGCGAGTACACAGTGCGTACTCACCCGACAAGAGCCGAATTTCTGGCCCATTATTTATTGTGGCCCTGTTTGATTTACACCCTTGATTTCTCTGCCTTCCACTTTTGCTTTTATCCTTCCTGTCTTTTGTTTCTATCCTTGCTTCCCTTTCCTCTGTCTCCCTGCACAGGTTCTCAACCCCCTGCCATTTTAGTTTAAACCCTCCCCAACAGCACTAGCAATCACTCCCCCTAGGACATCGGTCCTGGTCCCGCCCAGGTGCAAACCGTCCAGTTTGTACTGGTCCCACCTCCCCAGAACCAGTTCCAATGTCCCAGGAATTTGAATCCCTCCCCCTGCATTCCTTTTTCCTCCCTTACTGGAATCCACTCAATTTATACTTCTTCCATCTTGTGTTAAAACTATAGTTCAGCAATGGGAAATATGTAATTTGCTAAGTTTTCCTTCCATTTAATCTGGGCAAGGACCCTTATTATTCACTACATTTTGCTTTTTTATCCAGGCAAGTACCCATGTCCTCTACATTAGGTTGCCTACTTGCTTTGCTTCATTAACAGAACCAAGTCAAATAGTGGTTCCTTCCTTGTTGGAGCAGCACGATACCAGCTGAGAAAACAGTCCTGAACATATTACAAAAAAAGACCCTTTCTCACCACAAAAAACTTCATCCTCGTCTATTTTTAGATAATTAAAACTCATACATTTATGGTATTATTTATAAACTTCATTCTCAATTTCCCTTCAACAGTCTATAATATACTTCTAGTACTGTGACCAATCCTTGCTAATGCTCAACTCAATCTAAAAGGATTATGGTTGGACCACGTCTGTTTAAATCATTACACTCTGGTGCTCTGACATTATCTCTCTCTCTGATGTTGTTGCCTCCCCTCCCTTTTTCTTTTCTTATTCTTCCTGAAAGTTTTATACCCAGGAATATTACATTGCCAATCCTACCCAGCTTCAGCTATATTTCAGTTATTGCTATTATGTCATAATCTCCTATTTTAAATTAGTAATAGTTAATCTCACGATGAGAATTTTGCTCTCTGTTCTGTTTAGAATAGGGCCATCCTGTCTAGTGCAGATCACTCTTGGCCCAGGAATCTACACTCTTCCCTCCTACTCCAGACCTAAACATGTAGCTTTAGCATTCTTAGAGTGGCGGATACTTAGTTGAGCCAAAACTCCCTCCTTTAAATGTTTTTTTTTACCAAAAATAAAAATCAGATTGATGTATTTTTTATATTGGTATCTGGAGGAGTGTGGGAGAAAACTATCCAGTAATGGATTGTTGAAGCATTAGAGAAGAATAAAAAGGGTCACTTAACTTCTGACAGTGTCTCCTTATGCAAATCATGTGCAAATTATACAAATAAGCTGTTGAATGTTAGGGGAAAATCTTAGCAGTCATCCACTATTAACTCCTGTCTAACAATAATTCTTATTTACTGGTGCTTTGGTCTAGTGATCCAACAGGCATTAATTTGTAAAACTCTTCTTTTTCTGCCTAATTTCATGCACTGCCCTCCCACCTCTTTTTTTCCCCCTGACTTTTTTTTTTACGAGCCATGTATCCTGGTCCTCCTGACTTTTTTTTCCACCTTTTTCTCTTTGTCACATCACTTTATGTCCAGCTCTACACACTTCCATCTATCAGTCTCTGTTTCTTACCAGTTCTACAGTTGTGTTCTTCTGTTTAGACCAGTTTTGGATTGATAGCTGCCCGACAGGACATTTAGGATGATCACCACCGCAGAATTGGCAGCTTCTAAGCTACACTTCCTGCACAAACTAATCAGTACAATTGATGGAAATGATGCAGGTTTAATTGTATTTGGCAACAGGATTTGATCACTACAAGCAGATTCCACTATAATATAATTGAAGTCAAGCATTCAGCAACAATCTCGAACAGCAGAACACAAGAAGGAAGGTGAAAAAATGAACAGTTGAATTTTTCTGCACTTCCTCACCTCTATTCTGCATTTTATCTTTTATTTTGTGCTTGCATGTAACTTTCAATTTTTAATTTTTTTCATTCTATATCTTACTTATTTTCTCCTTCCTTAGCTGAATCTTCTGTTTCTTCTCCACATTTCCCCCACTCCTGATACCTCTGTGTTATGTGTTTATTGATAATCCTGATCAGTCAGGGGGGAGGAAATGAACTCTTGAAACCTCTGTGTTGTTAGACTGCTTGTCTGACATCCAGTCTTGGATGAGCTGCAATTTCTTCCCGTTAGACATTGGGAAGACCAAAGCCATTATCTTCGGCCTCCACCACAAACTGTTCTCTTTCCACTGGTTCCAACCTCCTCCCCGGCCACCATCTCAGTTGAACCAGTCAGTTCACAACCTTAGTTAGCGTCCTATTGCCCGCTAAGCTGAGCTTCTGACTCCATATGCTCTCAATCCCCAAAAATGCTTATTTCCATCTCCCTAACATTGCCTGCCTCAGCCCATCTGCTGCTAAAATCCTCATCCTTGCCTTTCTCACTTCCAGACTCAACTATTCCAATGCTCTCCTGGGCAGGCTCTCATTATTCACCCATTACCCTATCCTCGTTGAGCTACATTGATTCCTGGTCACCCAACACCTCCAATTTAAAATTCTCATCCTCATGTTTAAACTCCTTCATGGCCTCTCCCTTCCCTATCTCTATAACCTGTTCCAACCCTACAACCACCACAAAATCTCCATTCCTCTGACTCTGACATCTTTTACATATCTGTCTCTTTGCCCCACCATTAACAGCTGTGATTTCAGCTGTCTTGGCCCCAAACCACCTTCCACTCCTCCTTTAAGCTCCTCCTTAAAACCAAGAACTATGACCAAGCTAATAACCCCTACCAATATCTCCCCATTTTCTTCTTGTTCACTATTTCTTTAATAATTTAGGGTGTAGGATAACAATATTTCAAACTCTGCAAGAGTAGATAGCTTGGCATTAAAAAAATCAATTATTTCATGTTGAAATGATATTTTAACATATGGTCTAACAAGAGTTTCAAAGTCTGAGTAGGTCAACAGGTACGGATTTTAACTCAATTGAACTTGCTTGAAGCATTACTAAACTTAAAATGAATTTGTTCTGCTGTATGACACACCCTAAAACGTTCTTTAGTATCATAAATATTGTTCAAAATGAAAAACATTTATAAAGTTATTTGGTCATATCCATGAAAGTGCTGTGCACAAACAAAACACGAGCTTGTGCACAGAAGTGGCTTAAACAGCAAGTGCAATGGTAAATTCTTCTAAGTTATGAGCTTAACTAATCCATGCATATTCAAGTTTTACTGCAAATATTTTCCAGCTCTAGGAAAACATGTGTTTGTGCACTCTCACCCATGTCTGTCATAGAAATACATAGGAGTTGCAGCACGAAAACAAGAGTGTTGTGGCAACTAAAAAGTATCTACATTTGTTCTTAAAAAAATCAAACTGCTACAATTGGTTACATTAATGGAGGCTGTACTGGCACCACCTCGCCCTCCAGGATCTACGGTGGGGGGAGCGAAGGCAGCAAGAATGATGGGAACATTTGCGCAAAGAGATGAGGAGGGACATCAGGGCTCTCAGCAGGAGGCCTTACCCTCCAAGGGTATTCCGAAAGCACTTCTCCTACCTTCAATGAAGCGAGGAGCAGTGTATTAGACAGCTCCGCTTCACCAAGGAGGTGGTCACAGAACTCTGCCACCTCCTCCAAACAGACCTCCAGCCTCACACCAGGATGACTTAAAGCCCAGATCCCCTCTGCTCACCACATCCCCATCATTCCATTCCTCTCGCAGGCCATGTATACACTGCAAAGCTGAAATGAGAGACACCACAAAAGAATGGTAAGTGAATGAATAACTTTATCAGCAATCAGTGAACACATATTTACAACAAAAATATTAATTATTCACCCTTGTGTAATCCCTTAGTGCCTCTCATTACTGTACCTTTGCCTACTCTAGTGCTCCTATGAAGTGTTGGCCCAGTGGCTGCAGCAGGGCTGGTGGAAGGCTGCTGAATGTCTGTGCAGGAGACTTCAGATGGCCTTGCAGGATGCCCTCGACCAGCTCTGGGCCTGGAAGGCCCGGCTGTAGACTGCACCACCTCAGCATGGGCGGCAGCAGTCTGGGCTGGCTGGATAACAGGCAGCGACAAGGGCAATGGCGGAGTGGCAGTGGTGGGAGCAGGAATGCGGTCATCCTGAGAGAGGACAGCAGCTTCCTGCTCCACTGACCCACTGCCACTTCCCCGGGGCAGCACCTCAGCATCCCTAGCAATCTGTTGGAGCACAGATTGCTGGCCTGCTGCGACACTGTGAAAGCCCCAGTCGACGGTGGTAGACCCAGCCATGATGGCAGCAGTCAGAGCTTGCGTGGCATCAAGCTGAGACTGCATGAGAGCAGTCTGGAGATTGGATGCCACCAAGCATAGACTGCATTACAGCACTAAGACGTTGCGTCGCTTCCGCCTGTGCTGCGATGGAAGCTGCCAGATCGCCCATCACACGTAGCATCAGGTCTGGGTCGCCACAGTCTCTCTGGGAGTCTACCATCCTTTGCATACTGCAAATGATGGGCTCCATAGTGTGCACAGAGCCTTGTGCAATTTTGGAGGCGGACTCCTCCACGCTCCTTATAAGAACATAAGAACATAAGAAATAGGAGCAGGAGTAGGCCAATCGGCCCCTCGAGCCTGCTCCGCCATTCAATAAGATCATGGCTGATCTGATCCTAACCGCCAATCTACTATCTATCACAGAACCATCTCCTGCATCTAACAGAATTGCACACACGAAATAGGAGCAGAATCAGGCTACACAGTCCCTGGGCCCGCTCCACTACCCACAGGGCCATGACCGATCCGAACCTAGACTCATGTCCAAATTCCTGCCCGCTCCCCGTAACCCTTAATGCCCTTTACTTCTAGGAAACTGTCTATTTCTGTTTTAAATTTAATTAATGTTGTAGCTTCTACAGCTTTTTGTGGCAGCATATTCCATGGACCTACCACCCTCTGAGTGAAGTAGTTCCTCCTCATCTCAGTTTTGAAAGAGCAGCCCCTTATTCTAAGACTATGTCCCCTAGTTCTCGTCTCACCCGTCATCGGGAACATCCTCCCCGCATCCACCCGATCCAACCCCTTCACAATCTTATATGTTTCAATAAGATCGCCTCTCATTCTTCTGAACTCCAATGAGTAGAGTCCCAATCTACCCAACCTCTCCTCATATGACCACCCCCTCATCCCCGGGATTAACCGAGTGAACCTTTTTTGCACTGCCTCGAGAGCAAGGATGTCTTTCCTTAAGTAAGGACACCAAAACTGTATGCAGTATTCCAGGTGCGGTCTCACCAATACCTTGTACAACTGAAGCAATACCTCCCTATTTTTATATTCTATCCCCCTAGCAATGAAAGCCAACATTCCATTTGCCTTCTTAATCACTTGCTGCACCTGCATACTAACCTTTTGAGTTTCGTGCACCAGGACCCCCAGATCCCTTTGCACTTCAGTACTCTCCAGTTTCTTGCCATTAAGATAATAAATTGCTCTAGGATTTTTCCTGCCAAAGTGCATCACCTCACACTTTCCAGTGTTGTATTCCATCTGCCAAATCTCTGCCCACTTACTTAGCCTGTCTATGTCCCCTTGCAGGTTTTTTATGTCCTCCTCACTCACTACTTTCCCTCCCATCTTTGTATCATCTGCAAATTTTGATATGTTACACTTGGTCCCTTCCTCCAAATCGTTAATATAGATTGTGAAGAGTTGGGGACCCAGCACTGACCCCTGTGGAACACCACTAGTTACTGATTGCCAGTCTGAGAATGAACCATTTATCCCAACTCTTTGCTTTCTGTTAGATAGCCAATCCTCTATCCATGCCAGAATATTACCCCCAATCCCGTGATTTTTTACCTTAAGCAATAATCTTTTGTGTGGCACCTTGTCAAATGCCTTTTGGAAGTCTAAATACACTACGTCCACTGGTTCCCCTTTATCCACTCTATATGTTACTTCCTCAAAGAACTCCAGCAAATTTGTCAAACATGACTTCCCCTTCGTAAAACCATGCTGACTTTGTCCTATTAAATTATGATTATCCAAATGTCCTGTTACTGTTTCCTTAATAATGGACTCCAAAATTTTACCTACCACAGATGTTAGGCTAACCGGTCTATAGTTACCAGCCTTCTGTCTACTGCCCTTTTTAAATAAGGGTGTTACATTAGCAGTTTTCCAGTCTGCCGGGACCTTAGCGGAATCCAGGGAGTTTTGAAAAATTATTACCAATGCATCTACAATCCCTACCGCCACTTCCTTCAAGACTCTAGGATGTAAGCCATCAGGTCCAGGTGATTTATCCGCCTTGAGTCCCATTATTTTACCGAGTACCACTTCCTTAGTGATTTTGATCGTGTTTAGCTCCTCTCCCCCTATAGCCCCCTGTTTGTCCAGTGTTGGGATATTCTTAGTGTCCTCTACTGTAAAGACTGATACAAAATATTCATTCAGTGTTTTTGCCATCTCCATATTTCCCACCATTAATTTCCCGGTCTCATCCTCTAAGGGACCAACATTTACTTTAGCCACCCTTTTTCTTTTTATATAACTATAAAAACTCTTACTATCTGTTTTTATATTTTTTGCTAATTTACTTTCATAATCTATCTTCCCTTTCTTAATCAATCTTTTTGTTATTTTTTGCTGCCTTTTAAAGTTTTCCCAATCCTCTGTCCTCCCACTAGATTTCGCTACCTTATATGCCCTTGTTTTTAGTCGAATACTATCCTTAATTTCTCTACTTAGCCACGGATGACTGTCCTTTCTTTTACACCCTTTTCTTTTCAGTGGAATATATTTTTTTTGGAAGTTGTAAAATAACTCCTTGAATGTACACCACTGATCATGTGTCGTCTTACCCTTTAATCTATTTTCCCAATCCACTCTACTCAATTCCGCTCGCATACCTTCATAGTCTCCTTTATTCAAGCTTAGCACGCTTGTTTGAGATCCAACCTTCTCACCCTCTAATTGAATATGGAATTCAACCATGTTATGGTCACTCCTTCCAAGGGGATCCTTTACTAGGACATTTTTAATTAATCCTGTCTCATTACACAGGACCAGATCTAAGGTTGCTTGCCCCCTGGTCGGTTCAGTTACATACTGCTCAAGAAACCCATCCCTAATACACTCAATGAACTCATCCTCAAGGCAGCCCTGCCCCATTTGATTTGTCCAATTAATATGATAGTTAAAATCCCCCATAATTATAGATGTTCCCTTATTACATGCCTCAACTATTTCCTGATTGATACTCCGTCCAATAGAGTTGCAACTGTTCGGAGGCCTATAGACTACGCCCACTAATGTTTTTTTCCCCTTATTATTCCTTATCTCCACCCAAACTGTTTCATTATCATGATTTTTTGACCCAATATCATTACTCTGTATTACAGTGATTCCTTCCTTTATTAACATAGCCACCCCACCTCCCCTTCCTTCCTGCCTGTCCTTCCTGATCGTTAAATAACCTGGTATGTTTAATTCCCAGGCATTGTCACCCTGCAGCCATGTTTCTGTAATGGCCACAATATCATAACCATATGTAGTTATTTGTGCCATTAACTCGTCTATTTTGTTACGAATGCTACGTGCATTCAGATAGAGAACTTTCAAATATGCTTTGTGGCACTTAGTTCCTGCTTTTTCACTTTTTACCAGTTTACCTTTTACTCCACACACTCTGTCCCTTCCTGCCACGCTCTGATTTGTGATTCCCCTACTGCTACCTATGTCTATGACCCTCTCTGTTGTCATTTTTATTTTTTGCTCTCTTGAAACCTCCCCCCCACTAATTAGTTTAAAGCCCTCTCCACAGCCCTAGTTATTCGATTCGCCAGGACACTAGTCCCAGCACTGGCCAAGTGAAGTCCGTCCCAATGGAACAGCTCTCTCCTGCCCCAGTACTGGTGCCAGTGTCCCAAGAAGCAAAACCCATTTTTCCCACACCAGTCTTTGAGCCACGCATTCAACTCCCTGATTTTATTTACCCTAGCCAAATTTGCTCGTGGCTCAGGTAGTAATCCAGAGATTATTACCCTCGAGGTTCTGCTTTTTAATTTGGCCCCTAGCTGCTCAAACTCCCTCAGCAGAACCTCTTTCCTTGTCCTATCTATGTCATTGGTACCAACATGGACCACGACAACTGGATCCTCCCCCTCCCACTCCAAGTTTCTCTCCAGCCCAGAGGAGATGTCCTTAACCCTGGCACCGGGCAGGCAACACAGCCTTCGGGACTCTCGCTCTTGGCTGCAAAGAACCCTATCTATCCCCCTAATGATACTATCCCCTACCACTACAACATTTCTTTTTACTCCCCCCACTTGAATGGCCCCCCTTACCACGGTGCTGTGGCCAGGTTGCTCATCCTCCCTGCAGTCCCCGCTCCTATCCACACAGGGAGTAAGAGCCTCGAACCTGTTGGACAAGAGCAAGGGCTGCGATTGCCGAGAGGCTCTCGGGCACACTTGCCATTGCACCTATCAACTCCGTGTGCATGCCCATCACCCTTCTTCTAAATGCCTCCCTATTGGGGTCCTCATCTGAGTCCTGTGCAGCAGAACTAGCGAGCGAACTCGCCCTCCAGGGAGCTGGACCCCAAGCTACCCTTCCCACTGGCCTTGCTGCAGCCCACTCATCCCCGGTGCCTCACCCTATGCAGATCCCGCTACTATACCAGCCTCTAAAGAACGCGTAGTGCCAGTGTCTGAGCTGGTGCCTGCGGGTGAGATATGCAGTGACATGGTGTGTTCTTCCTCCTCCTCTTCTCCCGCCTCGCTCTCTGCAGTACCCTCAGGGACAGGCTGCTCAGGTGCTTGCTCATTATCTGAAAGCATAAAGGCACAAGAGTCGGGTTAAGATGAGGGGAGGGGGTCAGGAAGGGAGAAATGCATGCATACAGCCTGATTAGCTGGAAAGTGCGAAACGCTTGTGGGGTGAGGAGGAAGTGCGATGTGAGAAGAAGGCGTAGGGATGAACATCCTCTAGGGGGTCAACGTCACTGGTGGCCATGGCGCCCACCACCTGGCGCCCAATAATCTGCAGCATTCTATTCTCCAGTGCAGACAGTGGTTGGGTGTCAGCTTGTCCCCCGCCTATGTACTCCTGCTCGCTCCTGTTGTGAGCCACCTTGGCCTGCAAGGGAAAAGAAAGTGTGTGAGTGAGTGTGGAGCAATGTGTTTGGGTGATGTGCCTGCCATAGTTGAATAGCTGTCATTGTGTGCAAGGTGTGAGATGTGGGTGTGAGTGTTGGTAGGTAGAGATTGTTGGTGGGTGAGTGCTGGGGGTGTGGTGCTTTGGGCAGTGTGTGAAGATTGTGGTTCAGATGCTGGTATGTAGCATTTGTTGAAGTATCCACTCGCCCATGCCGAGGTGGTGCAGTCTACAGCCGGGCCTTCTAGGACCAGAGCTGCTCAAGGTCATCCTGCAAGGCCATCTGAAGTCTCCCCCAGCTATGCTGCAGCCACAGGGGGAGCACTTCATAGGAGCACTAAATCCGGAAAGGGCAGCTGAATGACAGGCACTAAGGGATTGCACAAGAGTAATTAGTTCATATCATAAGTGTAAATATGTGTCAATTGATTTTTGATAAATGTATTAATTTTGTTTGGAATCTTTTGTGGTGGCTCTCATTTCAGCTTTGTGCCCAGGAGGACACTGTAATATTCCATAACAGAGGGATGGTATGATGGGGATGTGGTGAGCAACAGGGATCTGAGGTTTCATTCATTGGAATCGGAGTCTGATGAGGCATTCATGTACAGCCCATCCAGAAGGGGGATTGGCTGCCTGCCTCCTCCCTTCCTCCTCATCCTCTTCTTCTTCCTTTTGCACATCTTCCTCTTCCTGCTCTTCCTCCTACTCCTCTCTCCCGGTCTCCTCCTGAGGTGGTTCCGCAATCCCTGGTGGTAAGGGCAGCGCCCTCATAATGGCCAAGTTGTGAAGCAAGCAACAGACCACTACAAAATGGGACATCTGCTCCGCCGAATACTGGAGGGCTCCTCCTGTTGGTTCAGTAGCCCGATGGTCTGCTCGATGATGTTCCTGGTGGAAACATGGCTCTCATTATATGAGTGCTGGGCACGAGTGTCGGAGTTGCAGAGGGGAGTCATGAGCCAGGTGCAGGGCGGATAGCCCTTGTCTCCGAGTAGCCAACCTCGAGTTTGATGTGGTGGCTGGAAGATTGCTGCACACCCAGCTGATGCAGGATGAAGGCATCATGGCTGCTGCCAGGATAGCAGGCAATGACCATCAGGAATCGCTGGGTATGGTCACACACCAACTGCATATTAAGTGAGTGGTAGCCTTTGTGGTTACGGACGATCTCAGAATTGTTATGTGGCGCCCGCAAAGTTACGTGGGCACAGTCAATGGCGCCCTGCACCATGGGGAAGCCCACTATCCTGGCAAAGCTACATGCGCTGCTCAGCGAGAAGACAACGTAGTCCCTTCTCCTGGTGTAGAGAGCCTCTGTGATCTCCTGGATGCAGCAATGGACGGCGAACTGCGAGATGTTAGCTATATCTCCACTGCAGCCTGGCAGGATCCACTGGCGAAGTAATTTAGGGCCACGGTGGCCTTGATTGCCACTGGGAGAACCGTGGTCACCCTGCTCTCAGGCTGCAAGAGGTGGCAGAGTTCAGTGACCAACTCCTTGGTGAAGCAGAGCCTCCTAATACACTGCTCCTCACTTAAATGGATATAAGAGAAATGCTCTCTGAAGATCCTAGGTGGGTACGACCTCCTGTTGAGAGCCCTCCTGGCCCTCCTCCTCCTCCCTCTGTGCACATCTTCTCATCTTCTTCACTGCCTCCACTCCCTCTCCCGAAGATACTCGAGTGTGAGGGGAACTGCCAGTAGAGCCCCCTTAACTCTGAGCAATGTTGTGAGCAGAAGCCTTTTCATAAGAATGAAGGCGTTCTCCACTTGCACCAACACTCCCTGTTATCTTGGAACATTGAAAGAAGTTTATAAAGCTGCTGGAGTTGCAGAAAGTTGCACAGAGCCAGTCAAACTGCAGAAACATGTCAGGTGCAAGTTGTTGCTGATGATCCCTTTAAATTCTGCTGCCTGAAGCCTCCTTCCTGCTTAACAACACTAGCTCAGCTCGTTGCACTTAAGGCATGCCGGTAAATGGAGCGGCGAAGTCGAAACTCGCAGTTCGGGCGTCAAGTGAGCATTGCACACTCACTGACATCACGATCTGCATAATCTGCATATCCCTAGCGAGCGTGGACATCAGCAACACTGCTGGCAATCCGAAAATGGCGGTCACTGTGGGACCTGCCGGTAGCAGGCGGAAGAGTGGCGGTCGCCATTTTTTTGCCCGAATCTGGCGGTAATGGGTGGCGCTAAACCCACGAATTTCTAGGCCCCAGTATTTAACCCCAAAATAAAGTTGTGTGAGGCTCAGGTCAGCAGTTTGGTATGTTGGGCGACAGCAGCATTCGCAAGGCACAAGCACAATATGAAAGCAGCTAAATATAAATCCTTGTGTAGGCAGATCGGAGCAAAGTAACAGCATAGCAGTGAGAGTCCTGGGATAGCCTGAAGATAAAATCACTGCATCGGAGATGGTTTAGCTGGAGGCAGCAAAGCTGGACAAGCAAAATGTGACGGCTGAGACAAATTTTACCAAATCTGGAATAAATGCTGAGAACTTGCAATTCTTGGATTGTGGGAAGACATTTTAAGGACTCATTTAAAAATGCAATTAAAGTAATCCTCATCTACATTGACCAGCTATTAAGTCAAATGCTCTCATTTTCTTTCATTTCTTGATCTCAAAGTTGAATAGATATTTAATATACAATCAGTCACCAGCTGTGAGGAGACGATAACTGATTAACCCTCATGTCCACCCTTGGATGAGCGTACATCCAATTCTGCTTCCAATCGAGAAGGAGATGTGCCATTAATTAACATACTTTTGGACACTGGTGATTTTATTCAACAGTTAATTTTTGAATAAATTAAAGTTTAATGTAAAATTAAGCATATGTAATAGGTTTAGAAAATGCATAAAACGGAATAATATAAGTTATTTTTATCATTAAACATTGCCTGTCATTGAAACAACAGTTCTTAATACTTTAAAGTTACAATGTATTGTAGCTGGAAAGTTTCATCAAAAAATTTATTTCTTGCAAGCTTCTAGCAAAATTAATCTGGCACAAAACATGCATACTTTGTAAATATCATACCCTTGAATTGATGGGTGAGCATAAACTGTCAATAATTAATGATTGCTCACTAAAGTTGTAGCCTGTAGCAGCAGTGGCTTACTCCTCAATATTTTAATACAGAAAGGAATCCAGGGACACTATTCTTGGAACATATGCTCAGTGATGTAAAGTATTGATAGAGTATTATTCCTTCTGGTCCTGCGCCATATTGGTATGTTGTAGTAAAATGTCCCAAGGTGCTTCACAGGAGCATTATTAAACAAAATTTGACACCATGCCACACAAGGAGATATTCGGACAGGAAAAGAGGTGAGTTTTAAGGAGCGTCTTAAAGGAGAAGAGAGGTCGAGAAGCAAAGAGGTTTAGGGAGGGAATTCCAAAGCTTAGGGTCTAGGCAGCTGATGGCACGGCCAACATTGGTGGTGCAGTGAAAATTGAGGATGTGCAAGAGGACAGATTTGAGAAGCGCAGACAGCTCGGAGGGTTGTAGGGCTGGATGAGGTTACAGAGATATGTGGGGGGGAGAGTGGTGGTGGCTAGGCCATTGAGTGATTTAAAAACAAGGATGAGAATTTTAAATTTGAGGTGTTGTTGGACCTGGAGCCAACGTAGGTCAGTGAGGACAGGAGTAATGGGTGAACGGAACTTGGTGCAAGTTAGCATGCAGTTTGATGAGACCTTGTGTTCAGGACTCATCAAACCTTTCAACTTTGTAGAAAGCAGATGACTGTTGGTTCAGAGGATCCAACAGCCAGTCTGTGAAATCTACAATGGAGATGTCGGGACTCCGGAACCACCGCGGCTGAAGGCTGTAGGCAGAAACAAAGGTAAGTGAACATTTTCTAACACTTAACACTCACCTCACATACTTACCACTCCACACTTGCACCCATCACTCACCTCTACATCTCACTTTCAGGCCCCTCCGATCCCTGCAGACCTCCTACTCGACTCCTCCAACCCGGCGGGGTTCTCCGAGGTCGGGAATCCTTCACCTGAAAAGGTAAAATGGGACTAATCCTTTTTTCTGCCTGTTAACTACCTGTTAGCAGGCAGTTAAAAGGATTTAATCCCTTTCCCGCCTCGAGGAGACGGGACCTGGGGCAGGACGGCTTCCCACCTCCTGGCAAAAGGGCACGGAGGCGGGATGGGGGCGGGTTTGCCAGCCGCCCCCACTTTCTGCAACTTTACCGGCAGTCCTGCCTCCATACCCGCCTCCTCGGGGCTGACAAAATCCAGCCCTATCTGGCAGCATGCTCTTGGACAGTAATACATGAAAAGGCTTTGAGGAAGACTGAACAAAGAGTGATTTTTATATATCAGAGAACACAGCAAGGTGCATAGAAAGAATTCCATGCTGGGCAGCAACAGAATAAGTGACTGTTGGACAGTGCAAATGGGGGAAGTTGCAGGCTGTTGGGCATTGCTGGAGGGGCATCAAGGACATAGGTTGTGTTTGATCTGCCTTTATTTCATGCCTGCTGATCAGTGAACGTGTCTTCTGTATACATCTACAATAGAGATCGTACAGGAGGCTGAAAAACATGGCTACACAGGTCAGCAGTTTGGCTTGTGAGGTACACTGCATGTCAATTTCTGAACCTAATGATCCCACTAAAGCTCTTGGCCTTTTACTCAGCAGCTTTGACAACCTCCAGGTGTCCCAAAGCTTCACAACCAATTAAGTATTTTAGAAGTGTAGTCGCTGTTGTACTGCAGGGAAATGCAAGAGCCAGTCTGCATACAGCAAGATCCCGCAAATAGCAATGCGATAAATGACCAGATAATCTGTTTTAGTGATGTTGGTTGAGGGATAATATTGGCCAGAGCACTGAGGAAAAGCTCCCCTATGATTCTCTCAGCTCTATTTTAACATAATTAGCATTAGAAATGTTAGGATAATCTTTTGCAAATTTTAGTTAAAAAAAACTGGACAAAAATAAGATTAAGAAAAAGTTCTGCAAACTTTAAATTATTTTCTGAGTGTGAAAGTATGGGTAATGGAAGTTCTGTTTGTCCTGATTTGTATCTAAAGGTAATGGCATTATTTTCCATTGGGTCTGTCATAATATCTAATCAAGACTTTCATTGTTCTTCTGCCGCTGAAGTATATTTGCATTCATTTGTTTTTGACCACCAATGTTTATGTAGTCAAATTGGCACTTGATCTGTCATATTGCTTCATACCTCTTGCTGCTTTATTTATCATGCTGTCTATCATGTTAAACACATGAAAGAATTAGGACATATGGGAATTTTATCCTGACTGGTTATTACTCCATTGGCCATGCTTTGTTCTCGACAACAATGACAAGGATGGCAATGTCTGTACATGAGAAAAATACATTTTGTAGTTATAGCACTTGCCAATAGGATTTAAAAGTTGTAAGAGTAGGTTGTATGCAATATCATTTTCAATTAGTTTTAGATTTATGGAAGTATGTACAAATGGATTTTCAACATTTTAGAAGAAGAAAGAAAGAACTTGCATTTACACAGCACCTTTAATAACCTCCGAATGTCCCAAAGCTTCACAGCCAATAAAGTGTCTTTGAAGTGTCGTCACTGCTGTACTGGAGGGAAATGAAACAGTCAATCTGCACGCAGCAAGATCCCACAAACAGCAATGAGATAAATGACTAGATAATCTATTTTAGTGATGTTGGTTGAGGGATAATATTGGCCAGGACACCAGGAAAATTTCCCTGCTCTTCTTTGAGTAGTGCCATCGGATATGTTTCGTCTACCTGAGAGGACAGATGGAGATTGGTTAAACATCTCATCCAAAATATGGAACCTCCAACAGTACAGCGCTCCCTCAGTACTGACGTAAGTATCAGTCTGGATTAGGCAGTCAAGTCTTGGAGTGGGGCTTGAACCCAAAACCTTCCGACTCAAAAGCAAGAGTGCTACCACTGAGCCAAGGTTGATTCCTTAATAGTTACAGTTGGAAAGAAATAATTTGTGTAGGACAATAAAGCTCAATGGCTTGAATACATACATCAATATAAAGGCGGTCTTATCCAAGCGTATTTGTGCAAAACAAACCCATATTTAATTGTCTTTGTTTCAATTTTAACACAGAAATAACAAACTTACTATATACCCAGAGTTTTCAACATTGGGCAAATCTAAGGTGAGATTTTCAGTCGTATGTGAACCACATACTTAGTATCAAAAAGTAGCATGATTAAAAGTGGAAAACTACATCTGTCACTTGGGCCACAGGACACTGGCTCTCTCTGCTCTGATTCCAGCTTGCTATCCTAATACTGCTGATGCAACCATTTACAAATTAGTGGTTTTGTTATTTCAATTATCATTAGAGCAACTGAGTTACATCTCTTGCTAACATACAAGAAATACATTGTCACTGGGAGGCCAGCAAGCCATACATTTGACATAAATTGTGAACACAGAACAAGATGGGATATATTTAATATTAATAAACCTCTTCTGAGACCTGAGATTAGAAGAACCTTTTTCTCCTCCCGATAGATCCATAGATGTGTGGAACACACTCCTGGAAAAATAAATCAAATAACTTCTTCAAAAGTAACCCAATAAATTTCTGGCCATGGACTGGATGTTATAGGGATACGTGCAGACTGAGATGATCTATTGCAACAATTGTGTATATGGTATATGTGTAATGTATCCAGATTAAAATTATTGATGGACAGTTCGTAACTGGAACAAGGGAAATATCTGGCAATCTGAGCCCTTATCTTGCAGATCCACTGGTGTCAGCTATGCCTCAGTCGGTAGCACTTTCATCTCTGAGTCAGAAGCACTCCAGAGATTTGAGCTCATAATCCAGTGTAGTACTGAGGGAGTTCTGCACTGTAGGAGGCGTGCTGTCATTTGGACGAGACGTTAAACTGAGGCCCCAAGTGTGCTCTCAGGTGGACATAAAGATCCCATGATCTTATGTTCTTATGTCTTATGTTCTTATGTTGACACGAGTTGAAGAAGAGTAGGGGAGTTCTCCCTGATATCCTGGCCAATATTTAACCCTCAACCAGCATCACCAAAATATTATCTGGTCATTTATCTCATTCCTGATTGTGGGACCTTGTTGTGTGCAATTTGGATGCTGCATTTCTTACATTGGGCCAAAAATTGATCCCGCTGCGCGAGAGTACGCAGTGCGTACTCTCGCGTATTCTCTCTCCAATTGCCGGTTTTCTGCATGCCCTGCGCATGCGCTGAAAACCGGCACTTGGTCTTTGGAAAAGGGGGCGGTTCCTCGGTGCATCGCGTGCGCGCTACAGGCTGCGCGCACGCTGTGCACTTAGTGCTTTGGACGCGCAGGTAAGGACGGAAGATTTTAGAAATGGAAAAAGGAGGAGTAAGACCCACTTTTAACAAGGTAAGTAGTGAATTAAGTATTTTTTTGAATTTTTTTTAACAGGTATATCTTTTTTAGAGACTTTAAAGACAGGTAAGTTTATTTTTATAACTTTTTAAAAGATTTTAAATTTTTTCAAAAATTTAATTTTTTATTTAAAATGGTTAATTTATTTAACTATACTTATTTTATTAATGTGATGGGTTTTTTTTTTAATTTAATTGAGGTTTAGCTGTTATTTTGGGGGGGTGTAAGATTCATAGCTTTCACAGCACTTATGTGAAACTTATGAATGGAAGATGGTGTGCTGCCATTGGCTCTAACTGAGTCACGTGATCCCACAGCTCGCATGAATTCACTACGCCGGTGGGATACGCAAGCACTGCCCAGCTGATGTCTGGAACATCAAGTTCGTGCGAGCTGGATCTGAAAAAGCCAACGCGGAGTGAGAGATCGCGCCTGCTCCTTACTCCCGCGGGAACAGAGCGAGATCAATTTCTGGGCCATTAAAACAGTGACTCCACTGTAAAAGTTCTTAATTGGTTGTAAAGCACTTTGTGACGTCCTGAGGTAATGAAAGGTGCTATATAAATGCAAGTCTGTATTCTTTCTTTCTTTCTCTCTTTTTCTCTCCCTTTTTCTCTGTTTCTTTCTCTCTCTTTCTCTCTTTCTTACTCTTTCTCCTTTTCTCTCTCTCTATCTTTCTCTCTTCTCTTTCTCACTTTCTCCTCCCTCTTTCTCCTCTCTTTCTTTCACTTAATATGTTATATGCAGTGACACCTCAATCTTCCCCAAAAAGGGAAGCACATCAGAACAGCTATAGGTGTACCTATCAGGAAAGGATGAACAGGCTGGGTCTCTTTTCTCTTGGAAAAAAAAAGGCTGAGGTCTGATCTAATAGAGGTCTTTAAAGTTATGAAAGGTTTTGATAGAGTAGATAGAGAGAGAATGTTTTCACTTGTATGAAAGAACATAACTAGAGGCCATCAATATAAGATAGTCACCAAGAAATCAAATAGGAATTCAGAAGAAACTTCTTTACCCAAAGAGTGGTGAGAATGTGGAACTCGCTACCACAGGAGTAGTTGAAGTGAATAGTATAGATGCATTTAAGGGGAGGCTAGAGAAGCATATGAGGCAGAAGGGAATAGAGGGTTATGCTGATAGATTTAGATGAGGAAAGACGGGAGGAGGCTCGAGTGGAGCATAAACGCCGGCATGGACTGGTTGGGCTGAATGGCCTGTTTCTGTGCCGTATATCCTATGTAATCCTATGTAAAGCTAGAGCAGAAGAAAGAAAGAATGAAGAACCTCATCAGAACAACCCAAGTGTTTCACAATGGTTCCTTTGCTGCTGGGAGACAGAGATTGTGTGTAGAGATGTGATGATGGATGAATATTCAAGAGTTTTGCTTAATTTAATGGTCAAGGAAAAAAGGTATGCAACTGATCCCTCAAAATTTCATGTTGAATATATTTATGCTCAACTGCCAAAGAGTAGAAGGAGTAAGAATTTATGGAGGGCAGGGTTAAGGGAGGACAATATAATTAGAGGAAAGAGGGAAAGGTGAGTTGAGATAGCGGTTCAAATCACCGAGGTTGAGGAATCACTCAGTGCAAAAGCTGAAGGAGGAAATGGGTAAGGATATCTCGGTGAGAAACTCGAGGTGGAGCTTGCGGACGTGGGGGGCAGGGGGTGGTACAAGGTAAGGTGCTTAAAGGAGGAGTAAGTGTCAGGGGAGTAGGGGGGAAAGACATATATATGATTTGGTAATTAAGGTCACACTGCCACTTCTCTAACAAAATGCGCACATTTGGGTTACGTAGGCATGGTAAAGATAGGATAGCTATGTCCTGGTTGTAAACAGAGGATAGGGAGAAGACAATATGAGATTCCAAAGTTAAAGACAGAGGTGCTGTGATGGGATGAAGTTGACTTGTTAACAGTATAGAATCAGCATGGAGCAACAACAAACCAATGCCCAGGTTCAGAGGCAGTTGTGGAGGGCTAGTGAGTCTAGAAGCTGTTTGAGGGGCAGAGTATCAGTGGATGCACTGTTGGAAGTTCAGTGGAAAATAGAATGCTGAGAAGGAGTGGAGAGTCGACCATGAGCCACCAGAAGTTGATACAGGGGTCCAACAGAGATAAGTAGTGGCCTTGGTGCTTAGTTGTGCACACCAGCAGATCTAGTATACCAGCAGTGTAGCGAGGAGCAGTAGGAGTGAAACCCAAGTGCTGAGTGCAGTAAAGCCCAGGGAGACGGGGGAGGGTGAAAGGTAAATCCACAGGATCAGTGCAGATGAGGGAGATGGTCTGAGGAACATCCTGCAGGGAGTTGAGGAGCACACAAGATTGAGAGCAGCAACAGAAGCTTGAGGAGCAAGTACCCACCCAGTTCAGTGCAGAGTGATGGGTGAGTTCTGAAGGATGAGTGGAGTCAGTGGCCAGAGGAACCAAGTGGAAAGTGGAAAAGAGGTCATTTGGCAGCAATAGAGCAGAATCCAGAGCAGGATGGAAACCAGCAGCAGCACATCAGAGCCAACTTGGCATAAAGTGAACAATTGCTGGCAGAGAAGCAGAAAACTCAGGATGCAGGAGCAGACCGGGTATTACAATAGAGGCAGTCGAGCAGAGAATACAGTCTTAAAACGGAGGGAACAGTGAAATTCTCTGTAAGGTCCAGAAGCCAAAGAAGGAATGAACTTTAGCTCAGGAAAAAGTGGATTTCCATCCAGCTCCAACACAGTATCAAAGCAAAGCTTGACCTGCTGAGTATTTGCAGTATTTTCTGTTTCTTTTTTAACTGTAGAACAATTCCCAGTGACTATGGAACAGTAGCCCAGCCTTCCGAATAAGAGGAGAGAAATTTGGCATTCGGAATTAAAAGAATTATGTCATTTATACATGTTCAAAGAGAAAATGGTTTTATCACAATCAAGATTTTTGAACATTTTTTATGTCTTGCCAATTTTTGTTCGTTCCTCTTTTCTGAAGGTTTTGACTGCTGAGGTAAAGTTCCATGAGTGCCATTCTATTCCGCTGTAGTACGAGAGATATCATCTTACTAGGGACGAAACTTGTTATTTTACTTCTGTAACAGTATGTAATTTTAAGCGGAAACTTGAATGGGATTCTCTAAACTGATACCATTGGGGTGAAGTCATGTTGTGTGATATCAGTAAATAACAGATTAACACGTTCATATACAATTCCTTTGTTTGCAATTTTAACAAAGACATTGTCAAAATAACTAGATTTAAGTTCAGTTATTTTAATTGACAGTGGAATTCTCTATTTCTGCCAGTCCTGGTCTGACCATTCAGAAAGTTCAATGTGCCAAACGGTAGGTATTTTTCTTTTCCTTAGTTCTCTTTGTGATGCTTTTTTGTGTGAAATTTGTATGTTCATCAAAGTGAGAGATTAGTCTTGAGGAATGGAACACTTCATTTTGGGCATCCACTGTTGACACTGAGCACTCCCAGGTCAGCTCATTTAATGGCAATCAGTGCCAAATTGGGGACTGGGAAATAGACTGAGATGATCACAATTAATTTCATGTCGGACCTTTACAGCCATGTGATCTGGGCTGGATTTGAACAAAGATTTCAGAAATGAAAAGCTAATGTCCAGTATCCCTCATTTTTCTTACTCTGCTATCCCATGTACTTTTGCAAATTGAGTTAAGAAGTTAAGGGCAGCCAGTCACCAGGTCCCAAGAGATATCCCTTAGATATGTAATGTACTGTCATCTGGCAAGAGCACTAATATACCCAAACTATTCTAAACTATTTTTGTGTCCATATTCAGATATAATGGGGTAGAGATTGGGCACAATTGGGAAACTGCTCCCAAAATGCACTCAAAATTACGCTGGTTAGGTTACAGTTCAAGTTTCCGCTAAAAATAATTTGCATAATCACGAACGTAAAATCTTCCATGAACTAGCACAGTCGGGCAGCGGAATAAAACGTAATTGTTTATTATTTTTCTTTCCATTAAAAAGTATTCCTTGATGTATTTAAGAGTGGAAACCTGGTCCACTTTTATTAATACAGCTGAAAATAGATTAATCACAAAAAAAGCATTTTTAATAAGTGTCCAATCTTCCACCTGTGAATAACATGATTTAAAATTACTGAAAATGACTTGGAAAAACTATACTGAACCATTTACTACTTTCATTGGTGTACACTGGTCAGTTTCTTAGCAAATGAAATATTTTTTGATTTGAAGAAACTTTAAAAACATGCCTACTCGTGCACGTGCACCTAAGAAAATTAACACAATTTGTAGAGCCTTCCCTGAACAGCGCAATCAGCAGAAACTCACAATGTCGGCCTGGGGTGTGGCCAGTTTTGTGGACGAGGCCTGATCCGGGTGAATTGAAACTTCAACCAGCGTAAAAGATCACAGAAACTAAGCGCAAGTGTTTTTGGTCATAACATGTTTTCATACATGTTTTAAATTCCCCGATCTTTTCCACTAGTTCGGCCGACTCTGCCCAGATTGCGCTGATATTACTGGTGTAAAGGAGTGGAAACTCTACCCCAATGTTTGTAAGGGCATATTGAGGGCAGGACAGTGCTACAAGCAATTTGTTAGGATGTAGTAGCTTTTGGTAGCCAGGGCAATGAACATTAAACGCTGATTTGATGGTGTAATAGTATAATTGTACTAATTGTTAATAATTGATTCATTTTTTTTTACCAGTGTGATTAAAAGAGGACTCTAGCAATTGAAACCATGGCTCTAAGACCAAACAACATAAACTAAATTATATGCAGAATACAAAAGTAGAAGTAATGCCATTTTCTTGTCCCCACTGTTGCTATCCATTTGTTTCTATGAAATAAAAATGCCAGCTACAACATGGAAGCAAACTATATCACATTACTGAGTCACTTGCTTATGAAAATGAAAATAGAAAATAATAAAAAGCGATTCACCGAAACACAAAGAAGTGTGAACTGTACTGCACACAACTGTGAAAATAACATTCCAATCCTGTTTACAGAGGGAAAAGTCAGAATACTAAACTCAGTACTCTGTTTTTCTTCTACCTTAGGCTACCTATTTATATAGTCATGACAGCTGCTGGTGTCACATCAATTGCCGTGAATTTACAACATGTTTGGATCTGCTGTAACACTAATTAACACTTAACAAACACAAAAGTACATGATTTATTTTCAGCAAAGTGACGCTGACTCAGTGTTAGCCAAAAGATTCTACCATTTGCTTTGCCAGTCACTGCAACAAATGTTTTGCATTGGTCAGATGCTCTGGACAGATCACCTGTAGTTAGTCTATCTTTGTAATTCAGTGAGTCAGTGCTATTAAATAAAGTACTATTGTTAATAGCATACATCCTAATAACTTAATTGTTAATGACCTAACCTTGTTTTTTTTATTAGTTCATGGGATGTGGGCGTCGTGGCAAGGCCAGCATTTATTGTCCATCCCTAATTGCCCTTGAGAAGGTGGTGGTGAGCTGCCTTCTTGAACCGCTGCAGTCTGTGTGGTGAAGGTACTCCCACAATGCTGTTAGGGAAGGAGTTCCAGGATTTTGACCCAGCGACGATGAAGGAATGACGATATACTGCAAGTCAGGATGGTGTGTGACTTGGAGGGGAACTTGGAGGTGGTGGTGTTCCCATGCGCCTGCTGCCCTTGTCCTTCTAGGTGGAAGAGGTCGTGGGTTTGGGAGGTGATGCCGAAGAAGCGTTGGTGAGTTGCTGCAGTGCATCTTGTAGATGGTACACACTGCAGCCACAGTACGCCGGTGGTGGAGGGAGTGAAGGTGGTGGATGGGGTGCCGATCAAGTGGGCTGCTTTGTCCTGGATGGTGTTGAGCTTCTTGAGTGTTGTTGGAGCTGCACTCATCCATGCAAGTGGAGAGTATTCCATCACACTCCTGACTTGTGCCTTGTAGATGGTGGAAAGGCTTTGGGGAGTCAGGAGGTGAGACACTTGTCACAGAATACCTAGCCTCTGACCAGCTCTTGTTGCCACAGTATTTATGTGGCTGGTCCAGTTAAGTTTCTGGTCAATGGTGACCCTCAGAATATTGATGTTGGGGGATTCAGTGATGGTAATGCCATTGAATGTCAAGGGGCGGTAGTTAGACGCTCACTTGTTGGAGATAGTAATTGCCTGGCACTTGTGTGGTGTGAATGTTACCTGCCACTTATCAGCCCAAGCCTGAATGTCGTCCAGGTCTTGCTGCATGCGGGCATGGACTGCTTCATTATCTGAGGAGTTGCGAATGGCACTGAACACTGTGCAGTCATCACTGAACATCCCCACTTCTGACCTTATGATGGAGGGAAGGTCATTGATAAAGCAGCTGAAGATGGTTGGGCCTAGGACACTACCTTGAAGAACTCTTGCAGCGATGTCCTGGGGCTGTGATGATTGACCACCAACCACCACAACCATCTTTCTTTGTGCTAAGTATGATTCCAGCCAGTGGAGTGTTTTCCCCCCAATTTCCATTCACTTCAGTTTTACTAGGGCTCCTTGATGCCACACTCAGTCAAATGCAGCCTTGGTGTCAAGGGCAGTCACTCTCACCTCACCTCTGAATTCAGCTCTTTTGTCCATGTTTGGACCAAGGCTATAATGAGGTCTGGAGCTGAGTGGTCGTGGCGGAACCCAAATTAGGCATCATAGAAACATAGTAAAATATGAACAGGAGTAGGCCATTTGGCCCCTCAAGCCTGCTCCACCATTCAGTATGATCATGGCTGATCCTCTATCTCAATACCATATTCCCGCTCTCTCCCCATACCCTATGATACCTTTTGTGTCTAGAAATCTATCTATCTCCTTCTTAAATATATTCAGTGACTTGACCTCCACAGCCTTCTGTGGTAGAGAATTCCACAGGTTCACCACCCTCTGAGTGAAGAAATTTCTCCTCATCTCAGTCCTAAATGTCCTACCCCGTATCCTGAGACTGTGACCCCGCGTTCTAGACCCCCCAGCCAGGGGAAACATCCTCCCTGCATCCAGTCTGTCTAGCCCTGTCAGAATTTTATACGTTTCAATGAGATCCCTCTCATTCTTCTAATCTCTAGTGAATACAGGCCTAGTCAACCCAATCTCTCTTCATACGACAGTCCTGCCATCCCAGGAATCAGTTTGGTGAACCTTCGCTGCACTCCCTCTATGGCAAGTATATCCTTTCTCAGGTAAGGAGACCAAAACTGCACACAGTACTCCAGGTGTGGTCTCACCAAGGCCCTGTATAACTGTAGTAAGACATCGTTGCTCCTGTACTCAAATCCTCTTGCAATGAAGGCCAACATACCATTTGCCTTCCGAACTGCTTGCTGCGCCTGCATGTTTGCTTTCAGTGACTGGTGTACAAGGACACCCAGGTCCCTTTGTACATCAACATTTCCCAATCTATCACCATTTAAATAATACTCAGCCTTTCTGTTTTTCATACCGAGGTGGATAACTTCACATTTATCCACATTATACTGCATCTGCCATGTACTTGCCCACTCACTCAACTTGTCTAAATCGCCTTGAAGCCTCTTTGCATCCTCCTCACAACTCACAATCCCACCTAGTTTTGTGTCATCAGCAAACTTGGAAATATTATGTTTGGTTCCCTCATCCAAATCATTGATATAGTGAATAGCTGGGGCCCAAGCACTGGTCCCTGCAGTACCCCACTAGTCACCGCCTGCCACCCCGAAAAAGACCTATTTATTCTTACACTCTGTTTCCTGTCTGTTAACCAATTTTCAATCCATGCCAGTATATTACCCCCAATCCCATGTGCTTTCATTTTCCACGCTAATCTCTTCTGTGGGACTTTATCAAAGGCCTTCTGAAAACCCAAATACACCACATCCACTAGTTCTCCCTTATCTATTCTACCAGTTACATCCTCAAAAAACTCCAGTAGGTTTGTCAAACACGATTTCCCTTTCATAAATCCATGTTGACCTTGTCTAATCCCGTTGATATTTTCTAAGTGTCCTGTTATCACATCCTTTATAATAGACTCTAGCATTTTCCCTACTATTGATATTAGGCTAACCGGTCTGTAGTTCCCTGTTTTCTCTCTCCTTCCTTTTTTAAATAGTGGGGTTACATTTGCCACCTCCAATCTGCAGGAACTGTTCCATAATCTATAGAATTTTGGAAGATGACAACCAATGCATCCACTATTTCCATGGCTACCTCTTTTAGTACTCTGGGATGCAGATTATCAGGCCCTGGGGATTTATCGGCTTTCAGTCCCATTAATTTCTCCAGCTCTATTTTTTTACTAATACTAATTTCCTTTAATTCCTCCTTCTCACTAGACCCTTGGTTCCCTAGCATTTCTGGGAAGTTATTTGTGTCCTCTTCCATGAAGGAGGTTTTTGGTGAGTAAGTGCCGCTTGATAGGACTGTCAACGACACCTTCCATCACTTTGCTGATGATTGAGAGTAGACTGATGGGGCAGGTAATTGGCCGGATTGGATTTCTCCTGCTTTTTGTGGACAGGACATACCTGGGCAGTTTTCCACATTGTCAGATAGATGGCAGTGTTGTAGCTGTACTAGAACAGCTTGGCGAGAGGCGCGGCTAGTTCTGGAGCACAAGTCTTCAGCATGACAGCTGGGATGTTGTCGGGGCCCATAGTGGACAAAAGATAATTTTAGGCCTAATATTTGGAAATTCCTATTCAAACAAAGAATGTTTCAATAAGCGTTTAAGATGTGTAATGGACTTCCAGATAAGAGTAATGGAGGCAAAAAGCCTGGAAATAATTGGACATTCCAATGGAGCGACTCAAGGTGCTTCTGGATGGGTAAATGAAGATGGGCCAAATGGCCTTCCTCATCTGTAATTATCTTTTGATCACTTTCTGTTAGCCTTTTTATTTCTGATTTTGCAGGATATAAATGCTCAGGGTAACAGTAAACATGAAACATCCATTAATGCTTTTTTCCAACATTCCACCGGTCTTTGAACACATTTTCTTTGCTTTGCAAAGATTAGTGCGCACAAACTGTCAACCACATACAAATCCAGTTAACACGTACAAAACTCCCTTGCCTGCTTTCTTAACAAAGATGTTAACGGAGTTATTTTAAAAGTAGGTTGTATACCTGTTACCATGTTTATAATTAATATTGCACAAAGCAATTTCAACCCTAATGATGACTGCGTAGCGCACCAATGCATTTCAGTGCAATTTATGTCATCGCATTGTGAGCTGGAGTTATTATCCATCTCACAACCAACTCCTGCAAGCTTTGAACTGCTCCTCTGTAAGTGAAAGAAACGATTGCAGCTCCGTATTTCGCTGCAATCAAATTAGCTGATAGAGACAGGTTTGATTATTATAACTGATCATGTTCGAGCAAATGGAAGAAACGCTTAGCTTTAGCTAGTGATTAAGTGGAGCAGAGTCATTTTTAGTCAGCTCCGAAGAGATGATGTAAAAGAAGAATGGGAATTATTACCAATAAACATTGTTCAGTAAACAGCAATGCCCACCTGCCACTTGGACACTCTTTGCTCACATATGAGAATTTGCAGCGAATGACTCAGCTCGTATGGGGATGTTTTTCACTATAATCCCTCAAGCACTGCACTGCAGGCTGGCTCTTTGAACTCCACTGAGGTACTTTGCAGAAGTTGCCTTATCTCTAGTGGCAGCTGTCACTTCACTTATGCCCAGACCCGTATCTTTATGCCACCAATGTCTACCATGATGTGATGGTGCTTAATTCTTGATGTTTTTGCCAAATATGTCTAAAGCCTGCGTGTAGAAAAAGAAAATTCTGTCACAGTTCTTCTGGTCAGTTTTTGATGAGTTCGATGCATATCGGAGTTTTATTTATTTTCAAACTACAGTACACAAGTAAAGGAACAAAGAGGCTACGTGTGAAGTAAATCTTCACTGTATGCATTCAGGATATCGGGACACAATATTATCACTGTCATGCATTCAAGAACCCCTTTCTTACTTCTTGAACTAAAATAGCTGAACATTAACAGATCTTTCTAAACGTATTAAATGGAATTCATTTTTCTAATTCTGTATTTCAGCCGAAACTTCATCAAAATCTGAAAAAAGACATTCATATTTCCAGCATTTTCTGGTTTTATTTCAGATTTCCAACATCCGCAGCATTTTGCTTTTGTATCCATATTAGAGTATTGCTTTATGCTTTGTATAAAAAAATACTAAAGTCAAACAGCACAGTATCATTTGCACTTGCAGGGAAGGTTGGAGTTTAGACAATAGGACAAATTTGAATTACATATTTTCAAGATTTAAAAAAAACCACATTGGAATACAACAACATTATGGCCGCAAAACTCGGCTCCTTTATTCCTGCCGTTCGTGCCTCCGGGGGGCGCAAACAGGGTGCAAAGGGACTATCACCTGGGTGGGGGTGCTTCCCGAGAAATTCGGCGGGGCGCTACCCGATAGGCCCGCGCCCCCACCGATAGCGCCCCGGGCCGCTGTGCCGCCGGCGATGACGTCGTGGCAGCCCTTGGTGGCCACCATCGCGCCACCATCGCGCAGCCCTGGTGGGCTAGTGTGGACCATCGGAGGCCCTGCAGAGCTCGCAGCGTCCCTCCCCTTTAACGGAAGGGGAGGGGTGCTGAAACGTGTCAGCGCTATGTGGCCGCGTAGCGCTCCGACGATATCGTGCTTTGTGCCCCCTGATACCGCCCCGAGAGGAAGTGGAGCGCCCGAGATAGCGCTCTGCTTCCTTGCCGGGGCGGTAAGCCGAATTTATCGGCCGGGGCGGTACTTCCGCGCCAGGTGCTAAAACTCCGGCGATAATTCGGTTACCGTCCCCAAACGGGACGTAACTGAATTCCGCCCCCTATGTATTGGGAACTGTCAGCATCAAAAAGGTCACCATGGAGTCTGCGACAGTTATGATAGTCTTTGGCCCAGAAATTCCGTTCGCGACCCTCCCGCGGGTGTAGGGCTGATATCCGGAAAGACCTGTCAAATCTATGAAGAGAGATCAGCCCCAAAACATAAGTAAAACTTCAAATACATTTTTTTTTTAAATCACATTTTTAAAATGACTATAAATTACATAAATTTAAATTTTTGAAAAAAATAATTGAAGTTTTTAACAGGGCTAAAAATAAACTTACTTTCTTTAAAGTATTTTAAAATGATAAATCAGTGGAAAAACATTTTTTTTTACTTTCTTCAACTATTAGCCTGGTAAAAGCAGGCCTTGAGCCTGCTTTTCTAGGCGCAGCTGTTCCCGACTTACCTGGACTGATAAAACTGTGAAAAAAACGGAAGTTTCTGCCGTACGCACTGCCTATCCGGCGCAGGCGTTTGTCCAGTCAAGCCCTTTCTGCAGAGAACGGAAGTGCCGGTTTCCAGTGCATGCGCAGTGCATGCGTAAAACCGGCACTTCCGTTGGCCCTATGGGTGAGTACACAGTGCGTACACACCCGTAGGGAACGGAATTTCTAGGCCTTTGTGTTCTTGAAGATAGCACAGGTAATGGCAGCTTTCGGGAAGTGGTGAGTACAAGGCTGTGAAAGAAGAATTGCAGAATGATTTGTGTTAATATTTAAGATTATGAAAGGACGTGATAGGGTAGACATAAAGAAGATGTTTCCGCCTGCGGGCAAGACCAGAACTTGGGGCCATAAATATAAGATAGTTACTAATAAATATAATAAGGAATTCAGGAGAAACTTCTTTACCCAGAGAGTGGTTAGAATGTGGAACTCGCTACCACAAGGAGTAATTGAGGCGAATTTCATAGATGCATTTGAGAGAAAGCTAGATAAGCACATGAGGGAGAAAGGAATAGAAGGATATGTTGATGGGGTTAGAGGAAGAGGGTTAGGAGGAGGCTTGTGTGGAGCATAAACACCGGCATGGACCTGTTGGGCCGAATGGCCTGTTTTTGTGCTGTAAATACTTTGTCATATTTTGCAAGACATCAGCCTAAGGTCGGAGCAAAATTGGGCCGCGGGCTTCATTTGCATGAAGCTGTTGAGCTGTGTCTGTCAAATGGACATCTCGCCAGTGCAATTGGCCTGCTGCAGCCTTAGGAAGCTCAGCCACCAACAATGCCGAACCAGTCTGCAAGTCGGTCCTGCGAGGGTGGGGAGGCAAAGCGGAGGGTGGGGCATGGGAAGATTTTTTTGCAGAGCCAAGAGGAGCATTCTTGCTGCACTGGGCTCCACAGAAATGAAAGTATTCAAAATGTTCCTTCCCTTTTTGGATCAGGCTGCAGCAGTCCCTTTAAGGACCACTGGTTAGGCTGCTGCAGACCCAGAACAAATGGATGGGGCATGCACAATGCAAGGTCTGTCCATTTGATAACATATTTTGATTGGGTTCCTACAACTTGACGTAGGTGCATTTCCAGGGGATATCAGGTGTGGGAGATCATGACCCACAATTTGTCGCCCCAATGATAATGTAACACTTTAAAAACAGGTGTGATGATCAATTACTCCTCCAGATTGTTTGGGATGTATAATAACTCAAGTTTTGTAATTTTAATGATGGCATATTGATTCTCTAAAATGCTTTACCCTGGTACAATTGACTGGACTACCATTTAAATTTGCTGATGACGTAAAGCTTTGGGAACAGTTAACGAGTAAAAAGCATTTCATTATCTTGTGGGAGGCTTAAACTAATTGTGCAGATAGACAGAGTCTCAAAGGCAAAAGATTAGGGTGCTTATTGATTATATACAGAAAGCCTTTGGACAGTGTTGAGCAGTTATTAATAAAGTAAATGTGGTACTGGGCAGATTCTGCAGGGCACTGGATTTCAAGTCAGATCAAATACAACTGACATTGTTCAGATCAACGGTGAGGCCAACTTTGGAGTAAGGTAAGAACATATGAACATATGAATATAAGAAATAGGAGCAGGAGTAGGTCATACGGCCCCTCGACCTCAACTCCACCTTCCCGCACAATCTCCATATCCATTGATTCCCTAATATCCAAAAATCTATCGATCTCTGTCTTGAATGTACTCAACAACTGTGCATCCACAGCCTTCTGGGGTAGAGAATTCCAAAGATTCACAACCCTTTGAGTGAAGAAATTTCTCCTCATTTCAGTCCGAAATGGCCGACCCCTTATCCTGAGACTATGCCCCCTAGTTCTAGACTCTCCATACAGGGGAAACAGCCTCTCAGCATCTACCCTGTCAAGCCACCTCAGAATCTTATATGTTTCAATGAGATCACCTCTCTTTCTTCTAAACTCTTAGGTGTGGGGACCAAAACTGTACACAATACTCCAGGTGTGGTCTCGCCGAAGCCCTGTACAATTGTAGCAAGAGGTCCTTATGCTTGTACTCCACCCCCTTGCAGTAAAGGCCAATGTACCATTTGCCTTCCTAATTACTTGCTGTACCTGCCTGTTAACTTTCTGTGTTTTGTGTAGAAGAACACCCAAATCCCTTTGAACACCAACATTTACTAGTTTCTCACCATTTAGAAAATATTCTGTTTTTCTATTCTTCCTATCAAAGTGAATAACCTCACATTTCTCCACATTATACTCCATCTGCCACCTTCTTGTCCACTCACTTAGCCTGTCTATATCCCTTTGCAGACTCTTTGTGTCCTCCTCACAGCTTACTTTCCCACCTAGCTTTGTAACATCAGCAAACTTGGATACATTACACTCGGTCCCGTCATCCAAGTCATTACTATAGATTGTAAATAGCGGAGGCCCAAGCACTGACCCTTGCGGCACCCCACTAGTTACAGCCTGCCAACCGGAAATTGACCCATTTATTCCTACTCTCTGTTTTCTGTCTCTAAACCAATCTTCTGTCCATGCTAATATATTACTCCTAACCCTTATCTTGTATAACAACCTTTCGTGTGGCACCTTATCAAATGCCTTTTGAAAATCCAAATATACTACATCCACTGGTTTTCCTTTATCTACCCTGCTAATTACATCCTCAAAAAACTCTAATAGATTTGTTAAACACGATTTCCCTTTCATAAAACCATGTTGACTCTGCCTAATCATATTATGATTTTCTAAGTGCCCTGATACCACTTCCTTAATAATGGACTCCAGCATTTTTCCAATGATTGATGTCAGGCTAACTGGCCTGTCGTCCCCCGTTTCTCTCTTCCCTCCTTTCTTTGCTCCCTTCCAATCCACTGGGACCGTTCCAGAATCTAGGGAATTTTGGAAGATCACAACCAATGCATCCACTATCTCTGCAGCCACCCCTTTTAGAACCCTAGGATGTGGGCCATCAGGTCCCGGGAATTTGCTGCCTTTTAGTTCCAATGGCATTCAGTTTGAATCAGCCTTTCCTAAAAGGATCTAAATGCAGGATAAAAGCTTCACGGAAGAATGAGCAGGATGATTTATGGCCTTCGTTATGAAGAAAAGCTCAAGCGATTAAATTAATTCTCCTGAAGAAAAGACCAAGAGAAACGTCACAGAAGTCTTCAAAGTAATGAGAGGTACAGATGAGGTTGAAGTAAGCAAATTATTTAACTTGGACAAGGAGAGTAGGATTAGAGGACACAGGGACAAAATTCATAAGCCTCGAGCAAGGTTATAGATTAGCAACGTTGTTTTTCCATTTAAAGTAATAGAAAGAAAATCGGGCAGCTTCCTTTGCAGCCGTGCACTCTGACCCACTCAATATTCCAATGTTTGCTGCACCCGGGTGATCCAGTACAACTGGGTGTAGGCTCAGGAAAATCTCCCCTAATATGTGGAATAGACTCCCAGACAAGATAATTGATTCAGGAAAATTGATACCTTTAAAAATGATGAAGAATGGTAACTGTTAAAGGTGAATGAGGGTGTTAAACCAAGCTTTTGGTCACCCCCACCTAATCTCTTCTTTCTGGCTCGGCATCCATTTTCCATATGCTTATCAGTGAAGCGTTTTGGGTTATATTTTAGGTCAAATGTGCTGTGTAAATGCAAGTTGTTGTTGTCGAGATATTTAACCATGTTTGTCTTTTTTTTCTTTCTGGAAAGGAAGGAATAGGAACTCCAGGCTTTTTAAAGAAAGGCCTCATGGTTGTGAGAAATGTGTTGTTGCCGGGGTAATTGTAGTGGGCTCTGGATGGAGCAGGCTCAGTGGGCAACTTCTTGCACTGGAGTTTATGTTCTTCAGTTTATCCAACTCTAGTCCTTTGGTAGAACAAAATATTTGTTTTAAAATCAATTGGGGGACTTCAAATAAAAGCAGTTTGGTGACATGGAATATATTTCTTAAAATTGAAAATAATTTTTTTGGCATTGCTGGTGCTCATGCACCCACATCTCCAATTATCAATGTAAAATGGTCTCTTTTAAACTTGCTTTATCTTTTAGCACAACCAGCAAATATATTCATACATATTTAACTAATAATTGGCCTAATAATAGATTTTTCATTGCACCCTTGTGATAATATTACATTCTTGCTATTATTTAAAACTGTTTTACCGACCTGTCTTTCTAATTGTCTGTGAATTAGTGAAATAAGGCAGAATGTTGGCAGCAACTACTGTTCGAATGGATAGATTCTGAAAACTACACTTTTATGGACAGTAATACTTCTCTGTCTCACAGCAACTCCTATTTCCCCCTGTAACAGAACTGTAAGAGAACCTGCTCACAATGTAACTGTAAGACATTTTTGGGTTGGCCAAAAATGAAGCTCAAAGCAGAATTAAACTGAAAGTTTATCTGAAAGAAACCTTGGCTGTGGATAGCAACAGAAAACACTTAAATGTGTTTGTCTGAAATCCCCATCTTCACTAATTTAGTAGAGGCAGTAAGCCATTTAAAATAAATGAGTACTGTCAGATGACCATGTTAAGCATCCACACATTAGTAACATAAGAACATAAGAAGTAGGAGCAGGAGTAGGCCATGTGGCCCCTCGGGCCTGCTCCGCCATTCAATAGGATCATGGCTGATCCGAACCTAGACTCACGTCCACTTCCCTGCCCGCTCCCCATAACCCTTAATTCCCTTATCAGCTAGGAAACTGTCTATCTCCATTTTAAATTTATTTAATGTCGCAGCTTCCACAGCTCTCTGAGGTAGCAAATTCCATAGAATTACTACCCTCTGAGTGAAGAAGTTTCTCCTCATCTCAGTTTTGAAACGGTAGCCCCTTATTCTAAGATTATGCCCCCTAGTTCTAGTCTCACCCATCAGTGGAAACATCCTCCCCGCCTCCACCCGATCAAGCCCCCTCACAATCTTATATGTTTCGATAAGATTGCCTCTCATTCTTCTGAATTCCAATGAGTAGAGGCCCAACCTACTTGACCTTTCCTCATAAGTCAACCCCCTCATCTCCGGAATCAACCGAGTGAACCTTCTCTGAACTGCCTCGAGAGCAAGTATATCTTTTCTTAAATAACCAAAACTGTATGCAATATTCCAGGTGTGGCCTCACCAGTACCTTGTATAACTGAAGCAAGACTTCCCTGCTTTTATACTCCATCCCCTTGCAATAAAAGCCAAGATTCCATTGGCCTTCCTGATCACCTGCTGTACCTGCATACTAACCTTCTGTGTTTCATGCACCAGGACCCCCAGATCCCTTTGTACTGTAGCACTTTGCAGTTTCTTTCCATTTAGATAATAACTTGCTCTTTGATTTTTTCTGCCAAAGTGCATAACCTCACACTTTCCAACATTATATTCCATCTGCAAAATTTCCGCCCACTCACTTAGCCTGTCTATGTCCTTTTGTAGGTGTTTTATGTCCTCCTCACTCACTGCTTTTCCTCCCATCTTTGTATCGTCAGCAAACGTGGATACGTTGCACTTGGTCCCCTCCTCCAAATCATTAATCTAGATTGTAAAGAGTTGGGGTCCCAGCACTGACCCTTGCGGAACACCACTAGTTACTGATTGCCAACCCGAGAATGAACCATTTATCCCAATTCTCTGTTTTCTGTTAGATAGCCAATCTTCCACCCATGCCAGTATATTACCCTCAATCCCGTGATTTTTTATCTTGTGCAGTAATCTTTTGTGTGGCACCTTATCAAATGCCTTTTGGAAGTCCAAATACACCACATCCACTGGTTCCCCTTTATCCACCCTGTTTGTTACGTCCTCAAAGAATTCGAGCAAATTTGTCAAGCATGATTTCCCCTTCATAAAACCATGCTGACTCTGTCCGATTAAATTATGCTTATCCAAATGTCCTGTTACTGCTTCCTTAATAATGGACTCCAACATTTTACCAACCACAGATGTTAGGCTAACTGGTCTATAGTTTCCAGCCTTTTGTCTACCTCCCTTTTTAAATAAGGGCGTTACATTAGCAGTTTTCCAATCTGCTGGGACCTTTCCCGAATCCAGGGAGTTTTGGAAAATTACCACCAATGCATCCGCAATCCCTACCGCTGCTTCTCTCAAGACCCTAGGATGTAAGCCATCAGGTCCAGGGGATTTATTCGCCTTAAGTCCCATTATCTTACCGAGTACCATCTCCTTAGTGATTTTAATCGTGTTTAGCTCCTCCCCCCCTATAGCCCCCCGTTTGTCCAGTGTTGGGATATTTTTAGGATCCTCTACTGTAAAGACTGATGCAAAATATTTGATCAGCGTATTTGCCATCTCCGTGTTCCCCACTACTAATTTCCCGGTCTCGTCCTCTAAGGGACCAACATTCACTTTAGCCACCCTTTTTCTTTTTATATAACTGTAGAAACTCTTGCTATCTGTTTTTATATTTTTTGCTAGTTTACTTTCATAATCTATCTTCCCCTTCTTAATTAATCTTTTAGTTATTCTTTGCTGACTTTTAAATGCTTCCCAATCTTCTATCCTCCCAGTAGATTTGGCTACTTTATATGCCCTTGTTTTCAGTCGGATACTATCCTTTATTACTTTACTTAGCCACAGATGGCTGTCTTTTCTTTTACGCCCCTTTTTCCTCAGTGGAATATATTTTTCTTGAAAGTTGTGAAATACCTCCTTGAATGTACACCACTGCTCCTGTACCGTCTTACACCTTAATCTATTTTTCCAGTCCACTTTAGTCAACTCTGCTCTCATACCTTCATAGTCTCCTTTATTTAAGCTTAGTACGCTGGTTTGAGATCCAATTCTCTCACCCTCCAACTGAATTTGGAATTCAGCCATGTTATGGTCACTCATTCCAAGGGGATCCTTTACTAGGACATTTTTTATTAATCCTGTCTCATTACACAGGACCAGATCGAAGATTGCCTGCCCACAGGTTGGTTCAGTAACATACTGCTCAAGGAACCCGTCCCTAATGCACTCTATGAACTCTTCCTCAAGGCTGCCCTGCCCAATTTGATTTGTCCAGTCAATATGAAAGTTAAAATCTCCCATGATTATAGCTGTTCCCTTATTACAAGCCCCAACTATTTCCTGATTTATACTCCGACCAATAGAGTTACAACTGTTAGGAGGCCTATAGACTACGCCCACTAGTGACTTTTTCCCCTTATTATTCCTTATCTCCACCCAAACTGTTTCACTATCCTGATCCTTTGACCCAATATCATTTCTCACTATTGCAGTGATTCCATCCTTTATTAACATAGCCACCCCACCTCCCTTTCCTTCCTGTCTGTCCTTCCTAATAGTCAAATACCCCTGGATGTTTAGTTTCCAGTCATGGTCACCTCACAGCCATGTTTCTGTAATGGCCACCAGATCATACCCATGTGTAGTTATTTGTACCGTCAACTCGTCTATTTTGTTACGAATGCTGCGTGCATTCAGATAAAGAACTTTTAAACATGTTTTGTGACAATTTATTCCTGCTTTTACCCCCTTTACTACTTTACCTTTATCTTTATATATTCTGTCCCTTCCTGACACGCTCTGGTTTTTAATTTCCCCACTGCTAATTTGCTCTATTGCCTTCTCCGCTGACATTTTTATTCTTTGCTCTCTTGAAACCTCCCCCCCCACTAATTAGTTTAAAGCCCTCTCTACAGCCCTAGTGATTCGATTCGCCAGGATTCTAGTCCCAGCACTGGCCAAGTGAAGTCTGTCCCAACGGAACAGCTCTCTCCCGTCCCAGTACTGGTGTCAGTGTCCCAAGAAGCAAATTCATTTCTCCCACACCAGTCTTTGAGCCACGCATTTAACGCTCTGATTTTAGTTACCCTAGTCAAATTTGCTCGTGGCTCAGGTAGTAATCCAGAGATTATTACCCTTGTGGTTCTGCTTTTTAATTTGGCCCCTAGCTGCTCATACTCCCTCAGCAGAACCTCTTTCCTCGTCCTATCTA
This sequence comes from Squalus acanthias, assembly GCA_030390025.1. Lineage (NCBI taxonomy): Eukaryota > Metazoa > Chordata > Chondrichthyes > Squaliformes > Squalidae > Squalus > Squalus acanthias. Next base: position 57,774,243 of record CM059431.1, on the reverse strand, counting down.
TGTCGTTGGTACCAACATGGACCATGACAACTGGATCCTCCCCCTCCCACTCCAAGTTTCTCTCCAGCCCAGAGGAGATGTCCTTAACCCTGGCACCGGGCAGGCAACACAACCTTTGTGACTCTCGCTCTCGGCTACAAAGAACCCTATCTATCCCCCTTATGATACTATCCCCTACCACTACAACATTTCTTTTTACTCACTCCACTTGAATGGCCCCCCATTCCACGGTGCTGTGGCCAGGTTGCTCATCCTCCCTGCAGTCCCTGCTCCCGTCCTCACAGGGAGTAAGAACCTCGAACCTGTTGGACAAGAGCAAGGGCTGCGGCTCCTCCAACACTACCTTCTGGATCCCCGTTCCTGCCTCACTCATAGTCACACCCTCCTGTCCCTGACCACGGACTACATCTGAATTAGTTAATCTAATTGGTGTGACTACTTCCTGGAACACAGAGTCCAGGTAACTCTCCCCCTCCCTGATGTGTCACAGTGTTTGAAGCTCGAACTCCAGCTCATCAACACGGAGCCGGAGTTCCTCGAGCAGCCAACACTTACTGCAAATGTGATCACCGTGAGCATCAATGGTGTCCACCAGCTCCCACATATTGCAGCAGTAACACATCACCTGCTCTCCCATTCTATGTAATTAATTACATTTATTTATATTTTTTAAATACCCTCTGCCCCGCCTGATGAATATCACACCTTAGAAACTATAAACCACAGAGTTTAAGTTTAAAAAGAGAGAAATACTCACCAACCAGTTACTTACCTGCTTTCCGGTGATGTCACACCTCGATTATTTTTACCTCTCTCCCTCCCTCCGTGTTCGGAGACTGGTCCCGCCTTACCTGGTCTCTGGAGCCTTTTAAACCCTCTGCCGCCGCCTCGCCTCACGCAGGTCCGCCACCGCACCAGGAAGCTGACAAAGATGGAAAAAGGAAGGAACACTCCACTCCACTCACTCCCTCCCTCCCCTCCCTCACTCCCCCCCCTGCCCCCCTCCCCCCCTCCCCCCCTCCCCCCTCCCCCCCCCTCCCCCCCCCTCCCCCTCCCCCTCCTCCCCCCCTCCTCCCCCTCCCCCCTCCCCCCTCCTCCCCCGCCCCCCCCTGCCCCCTTGACCTCTCTGCAGCATTTGACATATTTGACCACACCATCATCCTCCAATGCCTCACCTCATTATTCAGTTTAGTGGGACTTTGATAGAGCTATCCAATTAGTCGCTTGGTTCCACTCTTGTTATCCGATCAAAGAAGGAACATCTCCAGTAATGGCTTCACTTCCCACCCCCGTACTACTGCTTCCGGATTCCTCCAAGGATCTGTCCTTGGTCCTCTTTTTCTCATTTACATCCTGCCCCTTGGCAACATCATCCGCACACATGGGGGCAACTTCCACCTCTGTGGCTATTGTCTCAGGCTGAACCAGACTGTTCACAATCTTGGCATCCTATTCGACTCCAAGCTAAGCTTTCAACCCCATATATTCTCCATCGCAATGACTGCATACTTCCACCTCCAGAACATCACTCGCCTCTGCCCCTTTCTCAGCCTATTTGCCGCTGAAACCTTCATCCAAACCATTGTCATCTCCAGATGCAACTGTTCTAATGTTCTTCTGGCCGGCCTTCCATCCTCCATGCTCTGCAAATTTCAACTCATCAAAAACTCTGCTGCCCATATCCTATCCCACACCAGGTCTTGCTCACCCATCACCCATCCTTGCTGAGCTACATTGGTTCCCGGTCCCCCAATGCCTCTAAATAAAATTCTTATTGTTATATTTAAATCTCTTCATGGCCCCTCACCCCATTCTATCTCTGTAACCTCTTGCAGATCAACACCCCGCCCCACACACACCACCCCTCCCGGCCTTGATCTCTTCATTCCTCTGGCCCTGGCCTTCCTTTCTTAAGCCCCACTATTGGCGGTTATGCTCTCAGCCACCTAGGCCCATGCTCTGGAATGACATCTCTACCTCTCTAGCTTTATCTCCTCCTTCAAAGGGCTCCTTAAAACCCACCTTTATGACCAAGCTTTTGGTCACCCCTCCTAATATCTCTTTCTTTGACTCGTGATCCATTTATTTCTAATTATGCCTCTGTTGAGCACCTTGGGGCATTGTTCTACCTTAAAACAAATGCAAGATGTTGCTATAAATACAACATTTGTTTTACTTTACAATTAAACTATCTATTTTCCCAAAACGTGGCTTGCACTTTGCTGCTGTCAGAAGGCCCCGCTCTTAACTTTCAGCTGAAATATTCCTTCCATGTAAATATTCAAAGAATGGGCATTCTGCAGCAGTGGGAAATACTTTCCGCCAGTGGTAATCCCAGTCTAACCGTATATGTTTCTGCTGTACATGGCAACCTTAAATTGATGTGGAATAAAGTAGTTCTGCCTTGCAGACACAATGTGGACAGTGCTTAAAATGTCGATTTGGATCCTGAAAGAAAGTGCTAAAGAGGTCTGAAGTGAAAATATCTCTGCCTGGAATATGCTGATGACATATATTACTGTCATGCTTCACTGCCTTGAGATGTTACGTGCACTTATTTTAAATGCAACCAGTGTCAGTTGCCATTAGTTTCCCTTGGCTATATTGACTTCTATTTCTATACAGATAAGAACAAATACCATAAAGAGTTGTGAGAATACTTTTTTTTGGTTTGTAGATCATGGAAAGAAGTCTTTCCATCAAAGTTCATGTGGGTATAATACGAGTTTGAGTATAGTGATAGCAGCTTCAAAGCATTGGAAGCCTTGTGCTCAAATTACCAAAAGACCGTAATCATTTTCTGGATTAAAAGTGCAAAAAAAGGATTTGGATCTGATTCAACATGAGATCATGGGGGAAAAATTCAGTTGGTTGCGCCTCCCGTTAGCGCCTTAAGAGGGCGCTAATGGGGCGCAAAGCAGCTAGCGCCCGGGCGCAGCGATGTTTGCGCCGCTCGGGAACTTAACTAGACATTTAGCGGTGGCGCTAAACTTTATCGCCGCGATCTCTTGCGCGCGCAGATTGTGACGTCATAACCTTGTGGCGCCCCGGAGCAGAATTTCAGTGGCGCCCCCATCCTTACCGCCTGGCGCATCCAACGACCGGTAGAGTGGAACGCTATCATTCGCTGTGGGGCTGGGGGGGGGCGCTATTTAAAGGGGGCCTCTTCCTGTCTTTCTCTGTGGTGGACATTTTTGCACCACTCGTTCTGAGAGAGAGAGAGAGATTCGGAGAGAGAGGAAGAGAGACTTCTGCATTGAGTCAACGCTGTGTCAGGTAGTTTTGGCTACTCATCCTAACTTCGCTGGTACTTTGGTTTCTGGCCTTCATAACTTTGCTTGCTTAGAGATATGGGGGCTGCACTGATGGGGGGCGTCGTCCTGCGCCAGCTGAATCGGAGGACACAGAGACACAGAGAGAGAGTGGCAATGATGGCCAGACGGAGGAGGGCCAACAGGCGTCTGTACAGGAGAGCTTACCCTCCCAGGGTATATCGTGAACAGCTCTCCTACATTCATATGTCTGAGGAGCAGTGTCTGCGAAGGCTGCGCTTCAGCAAGGAGGTGGTCACTGAGCTCTGCCACCTGCTGCAGCCAGATCTGCAGCCTCAGCTGAGGTCCAGGACGTCTCTGTCGGTGGCAGTGAAGGTCACAGTGGCTCTGAACTTTTATGCTACTGGCTCATTTCAATCTGCTGTTGGGGACATCGCCAATATCTCCCAGTTCGCGGTGCACTGCTGCATCAGGAAGGTCACAAATGCCCTCTTTAAAAGGAGACGAGAGTTCATCTCTTTCCCCATGACCCCAGACAAGCAGCAAGAACGCGCTCTGGGCTTTGCGAGGATAGCGGGCTTCCCCATGGTGCAGGGCGCCATTGACTGCACGCATGTGGCTTTGCGTGCTCCGCATGAGAATGCCGAGGATTTCCGGAACAGAAAGGGGTTCCATTCCTTGAATGTTCAGTTGGTCTGTGACCACAGACAGCTGATACTCGCTGTCAATGCCCACTATCCTGGCAGCTGCCACGATGCTTTCATCCTGCGCCAGACTACTGTGGCAGAACTTTTCGAGGCACCGCATCAGCCAGTTGGTTGGCTTCTCGGGGACAAGGGGTATCCACTGAGCACCTGGCTGATGACACCGCTCCGTACGCCCAACACCCCTGCTGAGCTGCGGTACAACGAGAGCCATCAAGCTACCAGGAACATCGTGGAGCACACAATCGGCGTGCTCAAGCAACGGTTCCGCTGTCTCGACCACTCTGGAGGAGCCCTGCAGTACTCGCCTGAGCGAGTTTCCAGCATCGTAGTTGTGTGCTGCATGCTGCATAACATGGCAATCCTCAGGACCCAGCCAATGCCACCAGGCCTTGGAGCACCACCAGAGGAGGAGGAGGAAGAGGAGGAAGAGGAGGAGGAGGATGATCAGCAGCAGCACCAAGGCGTGAGGGCGGCCCACAATGGTGAAACTGCAAGGGCCGTCCGTCAGCGGCTGATAGCAAGCCGCTTCTAGGCCCCTGCTGTGGAAATGGCTTCTGCCATTGAGAACAGCATGAATGAACCCAACACGCAACCCCTAAGCCGGCCAAGGCACCACTGATTCCAAACACCAAACATGTATATTTTGAGTACCAAAACTTATTTATTTTACAAACTCTGTGTGTGTCATTTCTTCATGACAAACTCATACAAATAAACACAAAAAAACAGTCATTACCATAACTGGTTCTCACAACCTGGAGATCATGTGCAAAACACTCAACAAAAGTTTGACCACGAACCTCGGCCTTTAATAAAAAAATGACCAGCATTTTGTCACACCTCCTACATCGAGGGTGAACTCCTTCCCGTGCGCCCCTCCCCCCTTCTTACCCTACTGCTCCTCCGCAATGGGACCTCAGTGGCTGCAGCAAGGCTGGTGGAAGGCTGCTGACTGTCGGGCCCTGACAATGCAGATGCCCTTGAGGGACGGCCTCGACCAGCTCTGGGCCTGGAGGGCCCGGCTGCAGACTGCACCAACTCTGCATGGGCGGCAGCAGTCTGTCCTACAGGCGGTGGCAACTGCAGTGGAGAAGTGACAGTGGTGGCAGCAGGAATGCTGTCATCTTGAGCGAGGACAGCAACTCCCTGCTCGACCGGCACACTGGCACTCCCACGGGGCAGCACCTCAGCATCCGGAGCAATCTGCTGGAGCACAGATTGCTGGCCTGCTGCGGCGCGGTGAGAGCCCCGGGGAAATGTGAACGAACCAGCGAGGATGGCAGCAGACAGTACTCGCGTGGCCTCAATCTGAGTCTGCATGAGAGCAGTCTGAGATTGAATTGCAGCACTGAGCTTCAGTGTCGCATCCGCCTGCGCTGCAGCGAAGTGCTGCACACTCCTTGCCAGTGCTTCAATGCATTCGGGCACCCTACCCACTGCAGCCATGAGCTCAGTGTGCATGCCCACCGCCTGGGTGTTCATTTCCGCGATCAGCCGCTCCTCCTCTGCGTCCAGTGCAGCAGGACTCGCTGGCATACTCTCCCTCCGGGGAGAAGGCCCCCGAGCTTCCCTACCCCCATCGCGTTGCTGCAGCCTGCTGGGTCCTGGAGCTTCACCCTCATCAGACCCTTCCCCCCTGCTCCCCTCCAGGGAAGGCGTGTTCCCAGTGTCGGCATGGGCTTCCTCGGGAGAGGGTGGCACTGATGCTCCGGCTTCCTCTTCCTCCTCGGCTGCAGCTTCACTCCCACTGGCAGCTTCAGGGCCCGTCTCCTCAGCTGGTGAATCACCATCTGAAAGCAGGGAGGTACAAGAGTGGCTTTAGCGTGAGGACAGGGTGGCAGTAAGGGAGGAATAAGTGCAGCGAGTTAGTAAGTTGGATTGAAAGTGTCAAAGGCTGGTGTTGTGAGGGACAAGTGGAAGGACAGAGGACAAAAAGGTGATGACCTTACCATTGCTGTCCAGAACAGGGTCGGCGTCTCCAGTGGCGACGGGACCGATCACCCGGCTTGCCACAATCCTGTGGACGCGCTCCTCCAGATCGCTGAGGGGTTGCAGCTGAGGCCGCCCTCCACCCGTCCGTTGCTGCTGTCTCCTATTATGCGCCAGCTTGGCCTGCAAGAAAAAGGACGGCGTCTGAGTAAATATACAGCCATGGTCTTGCCTGATGTGCCTCCCATAGGTGAATAGCCCTTACTGTATACAGCCATGGTCTTGCCTGATGTGCCTCCCATAGGTGAATAGCCCTTACTGTATACAGCCATGGTCTTGCCTAATGTGCCTCCCATAGGTGAATAGCCCTTACTGTATACAGCCATGGTCTTGCCTGATGTGCCTCTCATAGGTGAATAGCCCTTACTGTATGCAAAGTATGGAATGTGTGTGTGTGCTTCATGAAAGGGCCATAGGTGTTGGATGAGTGTTGTTAATTGTGGTTTTAAGACCCTCTGGCCATAGAGTGAGGTTGAGATGGAGGGATGGAGAGGTATTGCAAAAAAGCCACTCACCCTGACGACCCGAGTGAGGTCGTTGAACTTTTTCCGGCATTGAGTATGGGTCCTGGGCACCATGCTCCTGGAGGAGACGCGCTGAGCCACCTCCCTCCACACTCTTCTGTAGTCGCGCGGCAAAGGCCTCCTGCCACTCTCTGGGTACAGTATTGCTCTTCGGCGCTCCACCGCGCCAACCAGAGCATCCAAGGCCCGCTCGGTGAAGCGCTAAGCTCGTTCTCTCACCCTCTCCATCCTTGGCTGCAAAATGGATTCACAGGTCTCTCCAGGCCGAGATTCAAGGCTGCAATGAGCAGGGTGTGGCTGGGGAGCAAGATCGCCGCCCCCCCCTTTAAGAACTGGCCGGCGCCAGTGTGTCTGTGTTCCCTCGCTAACTGGCAGCACCTGCGCTGCGCTCGCACTCTGAGTTAGCGCCTCACTCCTCGGCCTTTGCGCCTTAAGACAGGTGTGCAGCGCCTGATTTAGCGCTCCAATCACCTCCCGGGGCGGTAAAAGTGAAGTTTCCAGTCAGTGCCGATAATTAGCACCAGGCGCTAATTTTTGCGCCCGGACGATATGTGCGCCCCAAACGGGGCGCGACTGAATTTTTCCCCCCATATGCTTAAAAACTCTTCGTCTGTGCTGTTAGTCAACAAGAGCCAAACAGAGACACATAACTGGCTTCACGTTCAATCCCTGTTGAAATGCATGCGTGCAGCTGCCAGCTGTGGAAAGGGTCGGACATGGCTATGATAGCACCATAGCTACGTAGCCCACCAACATAAATTGTCCAGTTTGACATGAATAATGGCCACTTGACTGAGGTGTTAGAGGTATTAGGTATTGGGCTAGAGTTTGCGGTCTCCCTGATGGCGCACTCTCAGAGTACGCCGTCATAATCCATTTGAAAGGTCCCGCAGCTTCCGGTTTTCCGCATGCTGCTGCGCATGTGTGCAATCCGGAACTTGCGATCTGTCAAGGTACACCTTGACAGATCATCCGAACCGCATGGAAAAGCAGTATTGCTGGCGCAGAGTTGGACTATTTGCCCAACAACTGCCCAGCAATTGCCCATGAAACTCTTATGGCTGGTAAAAGCAGGCATAGGGCCTGCTTTCATGAGCATAAGGGTATATATAAGCCTCAAATTAAAGATTTAAAAATAAAAAAATTATGCACATACTTTAAATGAGTTTATGCAAATATTGGCCCAGATTAAGATGTTTAAAATTATTTATCAAAAAATTAGATTTTTATTGAGGTTGGTGCAATGAAGGGACTTATGAATAAAATTTAAATTCAGTACATTTAAATTTATTAGAATTGTGTAAATTGTATAATTATTGAGGATTCCATTGCATCTCATGAAGGGATTCCCTTCATAAATGACTACAACGGAATCCTCCTTTGTGATTGGAGGACTGGGCTCACGTAATCCCAGGGACGCTTCCGAACCGCCTGCGTCCCTGGGATCCGTGGGCCTTTACGCTGACATCCGCCTGGAAGCCCGAGACCAGAACTCTCCGCAGCCTGGACGCATGGAAGTAGGTTCGGATTTGTTTCGCGGGTCGGAGGCGTACTCCGGAAGTACGCCTCCAACCGCAAATTCTATCCCATTAACTTGAGTTGGGGCATCGCCAGCAGAAGGGGGATGAGAGAAAGAAATTCGAGGATAAAATGAAACTGTAATTGTTGCAGTTTGAACTTTTCCTCTTTAATATTTTTTTAATTGAATTTCTAGAGGGATAGAATTGAAAAGCAGAGAAGTTATGTTAAACTTGTATCGAACCCTGGTTAGACCACACTTGGAGTACTGTGAACAGTTCTGGTCACCATATTATTATAAAAAGGATATAGAGGCACTGGAGAGGGTGAAAAAAAGATTTACTAGAATGATCCTAGAACTGAGAGGTTATACCTATCAGGAAAGATTGAACAAGCTGTGGCTCTTTTCTCTAGAAAAGAGAAGACTGAGGGGTGACCTGATGGAGGTCTTCAAGATTCTGAAAGGGTTTGATAGGGTAGATGTAGAAAAGATGTTTCCACTTGCAGGTGAGACCAGAACTAGAGGCCATAAGTATAAGATAGTCACTAATAAATTTTTTGATGTGACAAAGCTTAATGGCAGTCATCAGCCCTAATTTTGCATAAGGATTCTGTCCAATATCAAGAGGCAAGACATTGGAGACATTCCCCTGGCTCCCTGGCAATCTTGTCTCTTCCCAGATTTTCACCAGAAGTGGCAGCACCTGTTGAATATGTTCTCACTAATATAAATGGGCGTATTGAAATAGTGTAGTAATGTCGGAGTGATGACACACGTCAAATTTTCCATCAGTGCCATAGCTGTATCAATATAAGTTGATGTTGTTGTAATACTGGATGGAAGGAACGGCACCATGTTATGGGCATCCAGTGAAGCTATGTTTCGCAAGGGAGGAGATTTAAATTTGAAAAGGCCCTGTTAAAGGGTGTATGTGAGGGGCAAACAATCGTACTCTATAGCCTCACAATCCTTTTTTTTTTAAATTATCCCTTTTCTTTCATCACGCCACAGAAAGAGAACTAACTCAACTCTGCTGCTGCAGCCATCTTCCTGCTCCTCTAGCCCCTCCACCCTGAAGCAGGCTCCCCAGTGCTGACAAGAATCCCATGGGAGCCACCAAAATGATTGAAATTGGGCAAACTCCAGAAAACTCTCCAGGTTAAACAATGACCAACTCAAGCGTGTGCAAAGACTGCCGGGCTAGTTTGATGTCAGATTTCCACCAACACAGAAAATCCCAGTTGTCATGTCAGCTGCGATAAAACATTATAAAATGTCTTTTAAATTAGGTCACTGTTCTAATGCTGCTCCTACAAAGAGTTATTAGAAATGTGTGAATCCACCTTAATGGGACATGTAAGATGTCTGAACTGGTTCCTGTGGGAACTTGCCAAAAAGATGGCCTGTGTTTTTCTCTCTTTGATAATTTTGTTGAAAAAGTAAAAAAAAACAGTAAACTGAGTGAACTGCTGGTCAGTGGAGCATGTAGGCTATTAGGAGTGAAGAAATAAAGCCTTGTTAAATCCTGAGAAAGTCATGTACAGTCATGCAACATGGGAGAGTATTGAGAAGGAAACATATGGCTCCTTGTCAGACCTGAATTTAGTGATCATAGTGAAGATTGCTTGGTATCTCACACCAGGGACAAGTGAGAAGTTTTCTACCCAATGCAGCAGCAGGAGGAGAGGATGGCCCAGGAGTGCAGAAGACATGATTTATCTGGCTCGCCGTGTACACTAACCCCAGCAGATGGTTTAATCCCAACAATCAGTGAACTGCACAGTGGAGAAGCACTGCAAAACCATGACTGAAATGTACTACCTGATCCACAATACGTGCAGACACAGTCAACCACGAGCAATGTATTTACAGGCAGTGGAATGTAAGACTGCCCTCAGCTTTTATAACACAAGATCCTTCCATGCACTCGAAGAGGACATCTATGGAGTCAGCCAATTTTATATGCCTTTAGTTTGACTGATGCTTTTTTTCTCCATATAATGAATGACTGACTGTAAGACATTAATTAGAAGTAAAAACATTTTAATTTATGTTTCAGTGTGTGGTGTATATGTATATATATATATATATATATATATATATAATGGCCCAGATTTTGCTTGACTGTGGCGTCTCACCCTTAAGCTCAAAAATGACATGCCCTGTAAATTGCTGGAAGTGCGAGCTGATAACAGCACGGCAAGGGTAACGGGACATCTGCAACCTTGGTGAACAATGGGACCAAGTCTATCTCATCAACCAATTAAATTTAAGGATTGAGAAAGAAACAGCGGAACGACGGGGAGGAAATAGGATGAATTACAGTCAAATGAGGTACAGAACGAGAAATAAAGAGAGCGAAAGATTCGATTAAGAGAGAGAAAAAAAAGAGAGACGGAAAGGAAAAGTCAGAAAAAAATTAAAATTTAAAATTATAATTTTTAAAATCTCTAACAACAGTTTCATTTGTTTCCTTTCTGGACCGCAGAGGTTGAATGGCATTGAAATCTCCTCATTAAAAAGGTACTTACGCTGTTAAGTATCAGCCCTAACTTTCTGCGGCGAGTTGAATTGGTAACTAATGTGCAAATGCAGCAATTTCATGTTACTCACGGCGAGGTTGAGGGCGAGCTGCCATTTTCACAAGGCTAATCGGCAAAGTGGTGCAAATCGTCCAGCAACTTGTGACAATTTACAATTCATGGGGTATCCCTTCCTTGCCACAAGTTGCTGGATGATTTACACATTAATAACCAGGAGCACCATTAAACCCGCTGTTATTTTGGCAGCAAAATCTGGGCCAATATGTTTGAAGTGTTTTGTCCTTTATTGTGCCATTACATCTGAGCTTTGTTTTTTGTGTTAGTATGTGCTCCCCTAGTTAAAGGAATACAAGTGGTGAATGGTTGTGTTGCCAACTGGCCAGTACAAGAGATATAGAACCCACAGCCTGTATCTGTGTGCGCATCAGTGACAGGGTTTCATTTCTTGAGCTGGTGTACTCTTTGATTTGAAAGGTAGAATTACTGTCACTTTTGCAGAGCTATGTGATGGCACCCTGAGCTGCTGATAACATGAATTTCAACTGGCTGCTTCTCACATGGCACTGTTGGAGGGCACAAAACATTGTGTACAGACAAAGGGGGAAAAATTAAGTTGGTTCGCGCCTCCCATTAGCGTCTGGCGGGTTACCGCCGAGGACCTCACCGCCAGGCAGATTGTGACATCAGGGGGCGTGCAACGCTCACTGGGCACCCGATCTGCCAAATTCATTTTTGCCCGCTGCCTTAGCGCTTCGCCCCGACAGCGACAAGGAGAGGAGGCGTGAAGCAGGCGGATGCCGGCTCCAGGGGCGCTACTTAAAGGGATCATTAGTAATGAGTCGCAGCTGTCAGCTTAGTGCTGTTTCACTGCTTCCTTGTCAGCTTGACATTGTGCAACAGTTTAATTCAGTCATTTAAAGGTTGATTAGTATCAGGAGTGTTGTGGCTACTAACAATTAGTTACATTTACTCTCACAACATATCAAAGAACTACACTTGGTTACATTAATGGGGGCGGTACTGGCAGTCGACCTCGCCCTCCAGGATCTATGGTGGAGGGAGTGGAGGCAGCGAGAAAGATTGGAACATGTGGCCAGAGGGAGGAGGAGGGCCATGAGGGCCTTACCCTCCGAGGGTATTCCGAGAGCACTTCTCCTATCTTCAATTAAGTGAGGAGCAGTGTATTAGAAGGCTCCGTTTCAGCAAGGAGGTGGTCACAGAACTCTGCCACCTCCTGCAACCAGACCTCGAGCCTCAGATCAGGGCGACCACGGCTCTCAGTGGCAGTCAAGGTCACCGTCGCCCTCAATTTCTTCGCCAGTCGATCCTTCCAGTCTACAACAGGAGACATAGCTAACATCTCACAGTTCGCCGTCCATCCCTGCATCCGGGAGGTCACAGAGGCTCTCTACAGTAGGAGAAGGGACTATATTCCCTTCCCAATCACCAGAAAGAACATGCATGTGGCTTTGCCAGGATAGCGGGCTTCCCCATGGTGCAGGGCACCATTGACTGCACCCACATGGCTTTGCGGCCACCACGGATTGCAGGATCACCTCAGGAAGAAGGAGAGGAGGAGGAGGAACAGGAGTGAGGGAGGAGGCAGCCACTCAATTGACCTTACGGAAGGGCAGTCCATGACTACCTCATCAGACTTCAGTTCTAATAAATTAAACCCCAGATCCCCATTGCTCACCACAGCCCCATCATTCCATCCCTGTCACAGGCCATATCACAGCGCAAAGCTGAAATGAGACACACCACAAAATAATCCAAACTGAATTAATAAATGTATCAATAATCAGTTAACACATATTTACAACAACAATATTACCTATTCACCCTTGTGCAATCCCTTAGTGCCTCTTCTTACTGTGCCTTTGCCTACTCTAGTGCTCCTATGAAGTGTTGGCTCAGTGGCTGCAGCAGGGCTGGTAGAAGGCTGCTGAGTGTCCGTGCAGGAGACTTCAGATGGCTTTGCAGGATGCCCTCGACCAGCTCTGGGCCTGGAAGGCCCGGCTGTAGACTGCACCACCTCAGCATGGACGGCAGCAGTCTGGGCTGGCTGGATGACAGGCAGCGACAAGGACAATGGTGGAGTGGCAGTGGTGGGAGCAGGAATGGAGGACAGCAGGTTCTTGCTCCACTGACCCACTGCCACTCCCCAGGGGCAGCACCTCAGCATTCCTAGCAATCGTTGCAGCACAGATTGCTGGCCTACTGCAACACCGTGAAAGCCCCGGTCGACGGTGGTAGACCCAGTCACGATGGCAGCAGTCAGAGCTTGCGTGGCATCAAGCTGAGACTACATGAGAGCAGTCTGAGATTGGATGCCACTAAGCATAGACTGCATTACAGCACTAAGACGTTGCGTCGCTTCCGCCTGTGCTGCAATGGAAGCTGCCACATTGCCCATCACAAGCAGCATCAGGTCTGGGTCGCCACGGTCTCTCTGGGAGTCTACCATCCTTTGCAGACTGCAAATGATGGGCTCCATGGTGTGCACAAAGTTCTGTGCAATGTTGGAGGCGGACTCCTCCACGCTCCTTACCATTGCCAAGAGGCTCTCGGGTACCCTTGCCATTGCACCTATCATCTCCGTGTGAATGCCCATCACCCTTCTTCTAAAGGCCTCACCATCGAGGTCCTCATCTGAGTCCTGTGTAGCAGAACTCGTGCACAAACTCACCCTCCGGGGAGCTGGCTCCCGAGCTACCCTTTCCCCCTGACCTTGCTGCAGCCCGCTCGTTGCCGGTGCATTACCCTGTGCAGATTCCGCTACTATAATAGCCTCTAAAGAACGCGTAGTGCCAGTATCTGAGCTGGTGCCTGTGGGTGAGACATGCAGTGACGCGGTGTCTTCTTCCTCCTCCTCTTCTCCCACCTCGCTCTCAACGGTACCCTCAGGTACTTGCTCATTATCTGAAAGCATAAAGGCGCAAGATTCAGGTTAAGGTGAGGGGAGGGGGCAGGAAGGGAGAAATATGTGCATACAGCTTGTGAGGTGAGGGGGAAGTGGGATGTGAGAAGAAGGAGGTCAAGGGAGTCAACATCGCCAGTAGCCATGGCGCTCACCACCTGGCACCCAATAATCTGCAGCACTTGAGTCTCTAGCTCAGACAGTGATTGGGTGTTGGCTTGTCCCCTGCCTGTGCGCTCCTGCTCCCTCTGGTTGTGAGCCACCTTGGCCTGCGAGAGAAAGGAAAGTGTGTGAGTGAGTGTGGAGCAATGTGTTTGGGTAATGTGCCTGCCATAGTTGAATAGCTGTCATTGTGTGCAAGGTGTGAGATGTGGGTGTGAGTGTTGGTAGGTCGAGATTGTTGGTGGGTGAGTGCTGGGGGTGTGGTGCTTTGGGCAGTGTGTGCAAACTGTGTTTCAGATGGTGGTATGTAGCATTTGTTGAAGCATTGACTCACCTGACCACCCGAGTGAGGTTGTTAAATTTCTTCCTGCACTGTGTGTGGGTCCTGGAGACCACAGTGCTGCCCGAGATGTGCTGGGCTACCTCCCTCCACATGGTGCGGAAGACTTGCGGCGAGGGCCTCCTGCCACTTGCCGGGTAGAGCACCGCCCTCCGTCTTTCCATTGCGAACACCAATGCCTCCAATGCATGGTCACAGAATCTGCGAGCTCTCTCCCTGGGGCATGGTTCTGCCATCATTACGGCTGCTTGAGTCGTCCAGCTCCTTCTCCTCGACCTGCTGCTGCTGGCTGAGACAGCTGCACAGCCAGCAATGCTGAGAATGAGGTTCTGCAGCATCAATGAGCCTCTCCTTTAAGAACTGGAAAGAGCCTGTGGCAATGATGACTTGTGATTAGACTGCACCTGATATTGGTCAGCGCTTTAGTTTAACGCCACAGAGCTAGGCCATTAGTGCTTGATTTAGCGCTCCAATCCTTTCTTTGTGCAATGAGACTGGATTTTCCATGCAGTCTGAAGCATTAGCGCCTGGCGCTAATTCTCAAACTTTTCTGAAGTTAGTGCCCATAATGAATTTCTCCCCCAAAGTCTTTGGGCTGGATTTTCTCAATGGGGACGAGTTGGAGGCGGGACTGCTGCTTGTCGTGTCAATGTCCCGTCTCCATCCTCGTCTGACCAACCAGAGAGATTTTCCCCTGATTGACCTTGTTAAGCCCGCCCTGCGGGCTCAGCAGGCTAATTAGGGAGAAAGTCGCTGACAGAGCACGTCAACGTCAGACGTGTCATCTGTCAAGACTTCTTGGAAGAAGAAATGTCAGCGTTTGACAGCTCTGTGAAGCTGTCAAACACTGAAATTCTCTGTAGTTTGATGAGACCTTGTGTTCAGGACTCAACAAACCTTTCAACTTTGTCGATTTCAGATGGCTGTGGGTTCGGAGGATCCAACAGCCAGTCTGTGAAATCGACAACGAGGATGTCGGATCTCCCGATCCAGAGAGGATGAAGGCTGTAGGAAGAAAACAAGGTAAGTGAACATTTTTTTATACTTATCACTCACCTTACATACTTACCACTCCACACTTGCACCCATCACTCACCTCTACATCTTACTTCCAGGTGCCTCTGACCCCTGCAGACCTCCTCCACGTCTTCTCCAACCCGGTGGGGTTCTCCGAGGTCGGGAAGCCTTCACCTGTGAAGGTAAAATGGCACTAATCCTTTTTTCTGCCTGTTAACTACCTGCTAACAGGCAGTTAAAAGGATTAAATGCCTTTCCCGCCTCCAGGAGACCCGAAGCAACACATCTTGGCAAAAGGGCACGGAGGTGTGATGGGGGTGGGTTTGCCATCCGCCCCCACTTTCTGCTACTTTACCAGCAGTCCCGCCTCCATGCCCACCTCCTCGGGCTTGGAAAATCCAGCCCTTTGAATCCCTCGCTCAAAGATCCCTGCACCTTTCTCCAAGCAAGGTAAAGCCAGAACTGATTGCTTCATAGCTGCAATGAACACGGTGGCATAGTGGTTAGCACTGGTGCCTCACAGCGCCAGGGACCCGGGTTCGAATCTGACCTCGGGTGACTGTCTGTGTGGAGTTTGCACATTCTCCCTGTGTCTGCGTGGGTTTCCTCCGGGTGCTCCGGTTTCCTCCCACAGTCCAAAAATGTGTGGGTTAGGTTGATTTGGCTATGATAAATTGACCCTTAGTGTTAGGGGGGGATTAAATATGTGAGGTTATGGGGATAGGATGGGATATGTTAGGGGGAATTAAATATGTGGGGTTATGGGGGTAGGGTGGGATATGTGTACTGTGGGGATTAAAGCAGGGACAGGGTACTGGACTTGGATGATCAGCCATGATCGTATTGAATGGTGGAGCAGGCTCGACGGGCCGAATGGCCTACTCCTGCTCCTAGATTCTATGTTTCTATGAAGGTATCCATGAGAGATACTCTTGTGTCAAGTAGGGATAAACGGGTCATTTTCTGGTTGGCAGGCTGTAACTAGTGGGGTGCCGCAAGGATCAGCTATTTACAATCTATATTAATGATTTAGATGAAGGGACCAAGTGCAATGTATCCAAGTTTGCTGACGATACAAAGCTGGGTGGGAAAGTAAACTGTGAGGAGGACACAAAAAGCCTGCAAAGGGATATAGACAGGTTAAGTGAGTGGGCAATAAGGTGGCAGATGGAGTATAATGCGGGGAAATGTGAGGTTATTCACTTTGATAGGAAGAATAGAAAAAACAAATATTTTTTAAATGGTGAGAAACTATTAAATGTTGGTGTTCAGAGAGATTTAGGTGTCCTTGTACAGGAAACACAGAAAGTTAGCATGCAGGTACAGCAAGCAATTAGGAAGGCAAATGGCATGTTGACCTTTATTGCAACGGTGTTGGAGTACAAGAATAAGGAAGTCTTACTACAATTGTACAGGGCCTTGTTGAGACCACACCTGGAGTACTGTGCACAGTTTTGGTCTCCTTATCTGAGGAAGGATATACATGCCTTAGAGGCGGTGCAACGAAGGTTCACGAGATTGATCCCTGGGATGAGAGGGTTGTCCTATGAGAAGAGATTGAGTAGATTGGACCTATACTACCTGGAGTTTAGAAGATTGAGGGGTGATCTCATTGAAACATGTAGGATTCTGAGGGGGATTGACAGGGTCGATGCTGAGAGGCTATTTCCCCTGGCTGGAGAGTCTAGAACTAGAGGACATAGTCTCAGGATAAGGGGTCAGCCATTTAGGATTGAGATAAGGAGAAATTTCCTCACTCAAAGGGTTCTGAATCTTTGGAATTCTCTATCCCAAAGAGCTGTGGATGCTGAGTTGTTGAGTATATTCAAGGCTGAGATAGATAGATTTTTGGACTCTAGGGGAATCAAGGGACATGGAGATTGTGCGGGAAAGTGGAGTTGAGGTCAAAGATCAGCCATGATCTTGTTGAATGGTGGAAAAGGCTAGAGGGGCCGTATGGCCTACTCCTGCTCCTATTTCTTATGTTATTATGTCAGTGCCCTGTGTTCCTGAGTTTATCACTGCTGATGCCACTGGTATTACCATGTGTTCAATAGACAGGGTGATTTAGCCCATGAAAATTCCATTATTTATGTCATAATTCTCTTTACAACCATGGTATGCACAATGTAATTTGCATGAAAGCTGTATTGCCAAACATTTTGATATTATCATTGGTTAATTGGTTGTATTAAAAGATTAATATTGCAAATGCATTGTGATTATCTGCTTTTTTAAATTCTGACTAACAAAGTTACATTCAATAAATCACATTTCAAAACTGTATTCCTGCCAATGCGTTGCGAGGGGAATTGAATACAAAAGTAGGGAGGTTATGCTTCAGTTATACAGGGCATTGGTGAGACCACATCTGGAGTACTGTGTACAGTATTGGTCTCCTTATTTAAGGAAGGATGTAAAAGCATTGGAAGCAGTTCAGAGAAGGTTTACTAGACTAATACCTGGAATGGGTGGGTTGTCTTATGAGGAAAGGTTGGACAGACTAGGCTTGTATCCGCTGGAGTTTAGAAGAGTAAGAGGTGACTTGATTGAAATATATAAGATCCTGAGAGGTCTTGACAGGGTGGATGTGGAGAGGATGTTTCCTCTTGTGGGAGAATTTAGAACTAGGGGGTCACTGTTTAAAAATAAGGGGTCGCCCATTTAAGACAGAGATGAGGAGAATTTTTTTTCTCACAGAGGGTCGTGAGTCTTTGGAACTCTCTTCCTCAGAGGGCGGTAGAAGCAGAGTCTTTGAATATTTTTAAGGCAGAGGTAGATAGATTCTTGATAAGCAAGGGGGTGAAAGGTGATCGGGGGTAGGCGGGAATGTGGAGTAATCAGATCCACCATGATCTTATTGAATGGCGGAGCAGGCTCGAGGGGCTGAGTGTCCTACTCCTGCTCCTAATTCGTATGTTCGTATGTATGTGTTCACAGCTTACACAAATAAAAAAGGGCATTTAACCCCTTTCAAGAGAAGATGGAAATTTGGCCCATAGTGTTACGATCCCACTGGAGCAATATTATTCTTGCTCCAATAGGGTCTCCAAACCTTCAGAGAGATTGTTAAACCTGAATTGAAGTCAATCATACCAGAATCAGTCATATTAATGGTCCAATGTCTTTTATTTGTAGATAGTGAGGAAGACCATATAAATCTACTGGATGTTGCTGCACTGGGGAGAAACTACCCAATTGCATGGAGGAAATTTATTTCCATAGATCAAGGATTGGTAAGGTAAGTGATCTGCTTTTCTGGAGAATAATTTTCTGATGTGACATTGTGCTAAAGGTTTCCTGCTTCAACATGAATGTATTGTCACTTCTTTAGTAATAATGTGCTGAAGTTGTAATTTCTGTGTTGGTGTCACTGAAAGGTACATTATGTACTAATAGTCTTTTCAACCTTTATTCTTGCTCTGTTTAAACCTTTAGCCCTCAACATAGCATAAAAGTTGGAGAACAACTTCTGTTACCATGCTGTGCACTTACTATTTGTACAATGTGTAGAGAGGATGACATGCAAAAGATCACTGAACCTGAAGTAGACTTTCCTTCTCTATTTTAGCTCCATTTGTGGGAAATGTTTTTATGAGAAGACTAATAATCTATGAGAATTTTGTAGTTATAACTCATGTTAATACATGTCCCACGTAGGATCCATTTATAATGAAGGTGATCAAGAGTGACTCATCCATCAGCAAATGCTCTATTGCTTGATTCTGCTGGATTTGTAGTTAAACATTGATGTTTTGCAATGATAACACAGGCAGGATTATTCCTCGCAAGGTAATGGGGTCTGTAAATTAGGCAACACAAAGTGACACTGTATAAACATGCAGACACCAGACAAAATGGCAGGATTAAACATCTCAAAATAAATGTTCTTGTACATGTGGAGTTATCTAATGCTAATGGAATGAACTCCTCTGGTGGAGCACTGTGATCAGTTGTCCTATATGTGGCTTTGAACAATTGTGTCTTGCTTTGGCCTTTGTCATTCCTAAGAGTCATAAAGAACAGGTTATGAGCAATTGACCTGGAAAGCAGCTTCAGAATTCCTTAAAGAATAAAGACCTGCTAAGAGATGTCTGGGAAGTCTGTGTGTATTTTAAGGTTGCTGTATATGTGAAATGTTCAAGATTGTTTTGGTTATTATAAAAATAGGCATCAATTCTATATCAACCCACGCTGATTCTCATGATTTCTGACATCCAAATTCTGGCGGAAAAAGTGACAGATCAGTTGGTTATCAGATAGTTTTACACAGATATAAGATCTACATAGCTGAATTATTTAAGGAACAATGCACACACATTGATTCCATCATTCTCAATAGAAACCTAGTTATGACAGATGTCATGGTTTTATCTCACAAATCCTAATTTTCCTTGGTGTCACCACCTTTTGTCACTGTTTTTCACCTATAATTCATTCTTCTGTGTTAAAACCCGGATATAATTCCATAAGACCTAGCTCCATTATCTTAAAAGGAATTAGTCCTAAATACAGTGACCTGTCTTTCAATCTCCAACAATTCCTCACAGATTTTGCCTACTGCCCTTAAATGTAACTGAATGCAGCAGAGTTCCTCATATAAGTTCCCGTACATGGTTCAAACTTTGAAAAGGACAAACTATTGAATTAAAATGTTTTATCTTCATTGTGAATATTGGGCTAGAAATCCGGCTCCTTTGCACCTGCCGTTAGCGCCTCTGGGGGGCGCTAACGGGGCGCAAAGGACTGATCACCCGGTGTGGCGGGGGGGAGCAAAAAAAGCGCCTCCCGAGAAATTTGGCTGGACGTTGCTGAGGCGCTACCCGATAGCGTTGCGCCCCCGCCAGTAGCGCCCCGGGCCACCGCGTCGCCGGTAATGACGTCATCGCCATGCGCCGCGACCCCTTAGTGCCCCGCCGGGTCTCCTTACTGCCCCGCAGCAGAAATTTGGCTGTGACCTGCGAGGCTGCCGCAGGCGATGTTAGCGTCAGCCTCCCGGGTCATGAACCGGGCCGACCGCCGCTCACGCGGTATTTAAAGGGGAGGTGTGGCCGCGACCTGCGCCGCCATTTTCTTTTTTTGGTCGGCCTCCAGATTGGCCCTCCATGGTGTGCCGTGGCATGGTCTTGTCCGCCATCGCGCAGCCCGGCACTGTGTCTTGGCGCCAGGCTGCTGCCATGGCACCGTGACGCCCTGGTGGCCTAGTGTGGGCCTTGGGAGGCCCTGCAGAGTACGCATTTATATTGAAGGTGACCAAGAGTGACTCATCCATCAGCAAATGATCTGTTGCTTGATTTTACTGGATTTGTAGCTAAACATTGATGTTTTGCAATGATAGCACAGGCAGGAAGGCAAGGGGCGTTGAAACGCAGCAGCGCTCTGCAGAGCCTCTGGCGAGCGCTGCCGATCGTGCCACGACATCGCCTCAGTCACCGCCCCAACCGGAAGTGGAGCTCCCGAGATTGCGTTCCACTTCCTGTGCGGGGCGGTAAGCTGAATTTAGTGGCCGGGGCGGTACTTCCGCGCCGGGCGCTAAATGTCCGGCCTTAACGCGGGGGCTTAACCGAATTTCACGCCCATTGACTTTACTTGACATCATAAAGACCTTCCACTCTAACGTTTTACGCTGCTCAGTGAAAAGATTTACCTTATGGTGTCAGGACTACGTGTTTTGCATATCAGTTGTGACATTCTGGCAAACTTATTTCATTTGCTCAATCTAAAACCCACACCTGACTTGGGAATGTTCGTTTAGCAGCCACTCTAGCTTTCTATTTGCTGGTAAATGACAATCTGACAGTATGAAATATCTGTTGTGAAGGTTTCTTTGAAGGGTTTGGAATAGCATACCATTTGTCTGATCCTTGACATTTTTTTCTTGTATATGCTCTTTCTTTGTGTGTATGTGAGCTTAACTTTCTCATACTGCAGGCAGTTCTACTGCTGGCCTTCACTTCAGCACGGTGCATTAATGAGCTACAATCTCTTTAAATAGATCAATAGATCAGATTGCTATCCAAGATTGCTGCTTAAAGTCATCTCAAGTTCCACCGTTCTTGGGAGATTATATTCAGTTCTTTCTCCTCTTTTCACAGGGGATGTTTGTTATGTCGCATTGATCTGTCATTTGTAGGCATAGGAATGTAAATGAAAAAGTGATATAGTTGAATTAAATTAATTAATATTCATTGAAATGTAATAATGACTAAGTCATTTCTAAGAACGCTGGAGTTGCAAACAGTAGATAATTGACTGAAATGTACCTTTGGAATCGAGGCTAGATAGCATAAATACTGACAGTACAGCATGGTGTTGCCACCATCTGCCCAATGTATCAAACTGATCTCGGGTGGTAATATTTTTATAAAGTACCTCACTGGATGTTTCGTACAGATGAATGATTTGTGAATCCTTGTATGTATTTTTGTTTTGTTCCAAGTTGATTAGAATGGTTCATTTAAGTATGTTTTTCTCCTGTTGAAAATGCAAAAGTTGTCCCACCCAAGGCATTTTACAGTTTTTATTGTTTAGGATAGCATATAACAGTGGGATATGTGGAACACTCTTTGTTCCAGTCCTACTCGGGTCCCCTCCCTCACCTCTTTTTCCGGTACATTGATGACTGTATCGGTGCCGTCTCCTGCTCTCGCCCTGAACTAGAACATTTCATTCACTATGCTTCCAATTTCCACCCTTCCCTCACCTTCACATGGTCCATCTCCGACTCTTCCCTTCCCTTCCTCGACTTCTCCGTCTCCATCTCTGGGGATAGGTTATTGACTAACATTCACTACAAGCCCACTGACTCCCACAGCTACCTGGACTACACTTCCTCCCACCCCGCCTCCTGTAAGGACTCTATTCCATTCTCCCAGTTTCTCCGTCTCCGCCGCATCTGCTCTGACGATGCCACCTTCCATACCAGTGCTTCTGACATGTCTTCCTTTTTCCTCAACCGAGGATTCCCCTCTACTGTGGTTGACACGGCCCTCGACCGTGTCCGTTCTATCTCTCGCACTTCTGCCCTCACCCCTGCCCCTCCCTCCCGGAACCACGATAGAGTTCCCCTTGTCCTCACCTTTCACCCCACCAGCCTCCACATTCAACGGATCATCCTCCGCCATTTCCGCCACCTCCAGCGTGATCCCACCACCAAACGCATCTTCCCCTCACCTCCCCTTTCAGCATTCCGCAGGGACCGCTCCCTCCGCGACACCCTAGTCCACTCCTCTACCACCCCCAGCACCTCTTCCCCTTTGCCCGGCACCTTCCTGTGCAAGCGCAGGAGATGCAACACATGCCCTTATACCTCCCCTCTCCCCACTGTCCAGGGCCCCAAACACCCCTTCCAGGTGAAACAGCAATTTACTTGTACTTCCTGCAATTTAGTATACTGTATTCGCTGCTCACGATGTGGTCTCCTCTACATTGGGGAGACCAAACGCAGATTGGGTGACCGCTTTGCGGAATACCTCCGTTCAGTCCGTAAGGGGGACCCCGAGCTCCCGGTGGCCTGTCCCTTTAATTCTCCGCTCCACTCCCACTCTGACCTCACCGTCTTCGGCCTCTTGCATTGTTCCGCGGAAGCTCAGCGTAAGCTCGAGGAACAGCACCTCATCTTTCGATTAGGCACCCTGCAGCCCTCTGGACTGAACATCGAGTTCAACAATTTCAGATCATAACCTTGGCCCCTATCACATATATATATATATTTTTTTAATTTATTTTTTTCATCCACCCTTTTGTTTAGCCTTTTTTTTCCCCTCCCAGAAACTGGCAGCTGTCCTTCATTCTGCCAGCGCAGTTCATACTTCATCAAGCCTCTACCTGTCACATTACCACCTCCTCTTGCCTTGATTATCTCTTAATGTCTCTTAATCTCTCCTGCTTTCTATCCCACCACTGACCTTGCCTTTTGTTCTTTCATCCCCTCCCCCTTTTCCCAGCCCATAAACTTGCTTTAAATCTATTTCATTTCCTGCTTTTTTCCAGTTCTGACGAAAGGTCTTCGACCTGAAACGTTAACTCTGTTTCTCTCTCCACGGATGCTGCCTGGCCTGCTGAGTTTTTCCAGCGTTTTCTGTTGTTATTTCGGATTTCCAGCATCCGCAGTATTTTGCTATCATATAACAGTAATAACTGGCTCAAGCTGATGCAAATTAAATCTAGACCTTAATGCTCATCTCTGGTGTGGGTCAAGAGGAAGAAGTCCCCTACAATAGCACAGGAGTGGCAAGGATATCCAAAAATCATGTAAGCTTCTGTGTTGTCAGCTAGAGGGTCTGTTTAAAATGTGGCATGAGCTAATTGGCCTGTTAATGACTTTAAAATACAATTTGTCCTTTTTAATGTGTTCAGCTATTTTGATGAAACTGGTCATAGAGTCATAACGGCACAGAAGGAGGCCATTCGGCCCATCGAGTCCGTGTCGGTAATCACAGTTCTCATTTGTCATATAATCCTTGTAGAACTGGAAATTTATGGTTGTACCTGGAGTGAGCTGAAATGGTTTGAGCTAAAGGATACATGTTGTGGTAAACAGTTGGCTTTGTATTGAAGTGCTACAGGTGCTGTGATATGGAAATGCAGCTGCATTTTGTGGGCTACAGAAATATTTTCACCTTTTACACTAATCGTTTAAAAGCATTCAATGCTTTAATTATTTGTGGTGCTATCTCAATACTGAAAAATTCAGCTTGTTCTGTTGCAACTTGATACATTGGCAATATTGCAAGATATACAAGATTTATTAAAAACTATTTTTTTCTTGGATTAAGCATTGCCAGTGGTGTGGACATAATGGGGGAGGGGTGAAATTGGATAGCGCGGCCTGACAATACAAACTGGGAGTAGGGCATGATCCTTGCGTGAAACGGGTAAGTCTGAGGCACACTTGATATTGGGCATCGGGCCTCATTTAAATTAGACGAGAGAGCTGCGAATTCCTGGTGAGGTAGGTCCTAAGGAGGGGAGAAGGCAATTGGGAGGGGCCAAGTGGTGGCCAGCAACCGTCTTCGAGACTGCTGTGGGACTGGGATGAGCACTCCTGCTCCTCCAGGCTCTACATTCAGGTAAGTATATTTTTAAAATTTACCTGTTTTTTGGTGGTGGCCTCTAACGGTCCCTTAAAGGGAGCGCTGGTTAGGCCGCATGTATATTGGTTACCCTGAAGGCAGCATGCCTGGAGCTGGCAGCTTTCAAGGCAGCCCAATTTCAGGAAGGGGCTCTGAAACAAGTATTGGGCTGCTATATGCCAAGAGCCCAATGCCTGCCTGCCTCAGGCATGGGCCCTGGATGCCAATACTTCAGCCTTTACCAATATGGCAGACGGCGTACTCTCAGTGCAGAATGTGCACGCACAAACCACCCACAAATTGGACACATAGTCGCCCATTTTACACCTGTAAAATGGGTGCAGCGTTAATGAATTTCATGGTCGATATGTTTTCTGATGTGTTTGCCCATTATTGTACATATGACCTACTACTGAGTGCTCCCCAATTGAGGGAGTGGCAATCTGGTTGATTGCTGCATAGCCAATTGGTGAATTGCAGGAAATACAAAAGATCTGCTACCTGTTCTGTATCTCTTCAAGAAGCCTGCTGATCACTCTAAAGCAGAACAATAGGTAGCTATGAGGTCTCAGAATCCCTACCTCATGCCTGCAATCATTTTCCAAGTAAGTTGAAGCTAGCCATGATTCTGTCTTGACGTTTGGACTCCAAAGTCTCCACAGCAATCAGGGGAACATTCGTGAAGGATTCTGCTCTTGTGCCTGCTTAAATAACATCTCCAATTTAGATGCAGCTGGTGTTGCCACCTGCATAATAGCAGACTCCATTACAGACAACTGTTGCTCCATGGCATAATTTATGCAGGAGATAGCAGCATTTATCCAGTTGCTCTTTTGCCGGCACTCCGATTCCTGATGCGCCAAGGTTGACACCATCCCACACCAGCACCGTGAAGCATCCCTTTAATGTCCAAGCCATTTCATGCACACACATCACTATAGTGGGGGAGTGGGGGGAAGTTATGACTGAACAATCACTGGAACTCAATAAGACACTTCTCAGGTTGCGCTCAGATCTATCCAATAAGAGGCACTTTTACACATTACCAGAAACTTCAAATGGATATTGGCTAAACCTCTCAAGTGCCCACCCTTGTGTGTTGTTAGTTGGTATGCTTGCAGTAGTATGAGGGTGAGTGTGAGGGGTAGCTAGTGAGATGGGGAAGTGATAAAGTAGATAGAGAGGGATGGGTGGAGGTGCAAGGTAAGTTGTTGTCCTGGGGAGGTCTCTTCCACCCTTGGAAGGGAAGAGAACCTCCCTGCGTGCAGTGTCTCCCTCCATAAGCATATGGAGGGAGTCATTGGAGAGCCTAGGTGCAAGCGTCCACCTTTGTGCAGTGCTTGTCAGTGTTTGCAGCACCTTAATGCTGTCAATCAGACCCGCTTCCTGTTAACTGGCCGGTAAGCCCACACATCAGGCTTAACAAGGCCAATCAAGGGAAAATCACGTCTGCAGCTGGTGGCGGGACCGGAACCCGGAAACCAGCTGTCCCGCCCCCATCCCGTCTCCTCCATTAAATTCGCGGCCGTTAACTCTGCTGCTCGCTCTCCACAGATGTCGTCTGACCTGCTGAGTGTTTCCAGCATTTTCTGTTTTTATTTCAGATTTCCAGCATTTGCCCTATTTTGCTTTTATCATAATTGGCTCTTTTTTTGTTCAAGCTAACAAAATTGTATTGTCGGGACATGCGTATTTCAAATCTCTGTTTTTGTTGGCTGGCTGAAAATTACAAAGAGGAAATTTATCTCAATATTTTTTTAAAACATATAGGGGTAAAAATTCAGTTGGTTGCGCCTCCCGTTAGCGCCTTAAGAGGGCGCTAATGGGGCGCAAAGCCGCTAGCGCCCGGGCGCAGCGATGTTTGCGCC
Source organism: Squalus acanthias (assembly GCA_030390025.1). Classification (NCBI taxonomy): domain Eukaryota; kingdom Metazoa; phylum Chordata; class Chondrichthyes; order Squaliformes; family Squalidae; genus Squalus; species Squalus acanthias. The sequence continues at coordinate 57,748,308 of CM059431.1, read as the reverse complement.
GCTCGGGAACTTAACTAGACATTGTGCGGCAGCGCTAAACTTTACCGCTGCGACCACCTGCGCGCGCAGATTGTGACGTCATTCCATGGTGCAACGCCCTTGTGGCGCCCCGGAGCGGAAATTGAGTGGCGCCCCCTGCCTTACCGCCTGGCGCATCCAACGACCGGAAGACTGGAACGCTATCAATTGCTGTGGGGCTGGGGGGGGCGCTATTTAAAGGGGGCCTCTTCCTGTCTTTTTCTGTGGTTGACATTTTTGCACCACTCGTTCTGAGAGAGAGAGAGAGATTCGGAGAGAGAAAGAGAGACTTCTGCATTGAGTCAACGCTTTGTGAGGTAGTTTTGCCTACTGATCCTAACTTCGCTGGTACTTTGGTTGCAGTCCTTCATAACTTTGCTTGCAAAGAGACTATGGGGGCTGCACTGAATGGGGGCGTCGTCCTGCTCCAGCTGAATCGGAGGACACAGAGACGCAGAGAGAGAGTGGCAATGATGGCCAGACGGAGGAGGGCCAACAGGCGTATGTACAGGAGAGCTTACCCTCCCAGGGTATATCGTGAACAGCTCTCCTACATTCATTTGTCTGAGGAGCTGTGTTTGCGAAGGCTGCGATTCAGCAAGGAGGTGGTCACTGAGCTCTGCCACCTGCTGCAGCCAGATCTGCAGCCTCAACTGAGGTCCAGGACATCTCTGTCGGTGGCAGTGAAGGTCACAGTGGCTCTCAACTTCTATGCTACTGGCTCATTTCAAGCTGCTGCTGGGGACCTCGCCAATATCTCCCAGTTCGCGGTGCATTGCTGCATCCGGCAGGTCACAAATGCCCTCTTTAAAAGGAGACGAGAGTTCATCTCTTTCCCCATGACCCCAGACAAGCAGCGTGACCGCACTCTGGGCTTTGCGAGGATAGCGGGCTTCCCCATGGTGCAGGGCGCCATTGACTGCACGCATGTGGCTTTGCGTGCTCCACATGAGAATGCCGAGGAATTCCGGAACAGAAAGGGGTTCCATTCCTTGAATGTTCAGTTGGTCTGTCACCACAGACAGCTGATACTCGCTGTCAATGCCCACTATCCTGGCAGCTGCCACGATGCTTTCATCCTGCGCCAGACTACTGTGGCAGAACTTTTCGAGGCACCGCATCAGCCAGTTGGTTGGCTTCTCGGGGACAAGGGGTATCCATTGAGCACCTGGCTGATGACACCGCTCCGTACGCCCAACACCCCTGCTGAGCTGCGGTACAACGAGAGCCATCAAGCTACCAGGAACATCATTGAGCGCACAATCGGCGTGCTGAAGCAACGGTTCCGCTGTCTCGACCATTCTGGAGGAGCCCTGCAGTACTCGCCTGAGCGAGTATCCAACTTCGTAGTTGTGTGCTGCATGTTGCATAACATGGCAATCGTCAGGACCCAGCCAATGCCACCAGGCCTTGGAGCACCACCAGAGGAGGAGGAGGAAGAGGAGGAAGAGGACGAGGAGGATGATCATCAGCAGCACCAAGGCGGGAGGGCGGCCCACAATGGTGAAACTGCAAGGGCCGTCCGTCAACGGCTGATAGCAAGCCGCTTCTAGGGCCCCTGCTGTGGAAATGGCTTCTGCCATTGCTAACAACATCAATGAACCCAGCACGCAACCCTTAAGCTGGCCAAGGCACCAATGATTCCAAACACCAAACATGTATATTTTGAATACAAAAACTTAGTTATTTTACAAACTCTGTGTGTGTCATTTCCTCATGACAAACTCATAGAAATAAACACAAAAAAACAGTCATTAACATAACTGGTTCTCACAACCTGGAGATAATGTCCAAAACACTAAACAAAAGTTGGACCACGAACCTCGGCCTTTAATAAAAAAATGACCAGCATTTTGTCACACCTCCTACTTTTTGCCCTTCGAGGGTGATCTCCTTCCGTTGCGCACTTCCCCCCTTCTAACCCTACTGCTCCTCCGTAATGGGACCTCAGTGGCTGCAGCAAGGCTGGTGGAAGGCTGCAGATTGTCAGACCCTGACACTGCAGATGCCCCTGAAGGACGGCCTTGACCAGTTCTGGGCCTGGAGGGCCCGGCTGCAGACTGCACCAACTCTGCATGGGCGGCAGCAGTCTGTCCTACAGGCGGTGGCAAGTGCAGTGGAGAAGTGACAGTGTTGGCAGCAGGAATGCTGTCATCGTGAGAGAGGACAGCAACTCCCTGCTCGCCCGACACACTGGCACTCCCACGGGGCAGCACTTCAGCATCCGGAGCAATCTGCTGGAGCACAGATTGCTGGCCTGCTGCGGCGCGGTGAGAGCCCCGGGGACATGTGAACGAACCATCGAGGTTGGCAGCAGTCAGTGCTCGCGTGGCCTCAATCTGAGTCTGCATGAGAGCAGTCAGAGATGGGATCACGGCAGTCAGTGACTGAATTGCAGCACTAAGCGTTAGTGTGGCATCCGCCTGTGCTACAGCGAAGTGCTCCACACTCCTTGCCAGTGACTCAATGCATTCGGGCACCCTTCCCACTGCACCCATGAGCTCAGTGTGCATGCCCACCGCCTGGGTGTTCATTTCTGTGATCAGCCGCTCCTCCTCTGCGTCCATTGCAGTAGGAGTCGCTGGCATACTCTCCCTCTGGGGAGAAGGCCCCCGTTCTTCCCTACCCCCATGGCGTTGCTGCAGCCCGCTGGGTCCTGGAGCTTCACCCTCATCAGACCCTTCCCCCCTGCTCCCCTCCAGGGAAGGCGTGTTCCCAGTGTGGGCATGGGCTTCCTCGGGAGAGGGTGGCACTGATGCTCCGGCTTCCTCTTCCTCCTCGGCTGCAGCTTCACTCCCACTGGCAGCTTCAGGGCCCGTCTCCTCAGCTGGTGAATCACCATCTGAAAGCAGGGAGGTACAAGAGTGGCTTTAGCGTGAGGACAGGGTGGCAGTAAGGGAGGAATAAGTGCAGCGAGTTAGCAAGTTGGATTGAAAGTGTCAAAGGCTGGTGTTGTGAGGGACAAGTGGAAGGACAGAGGACAAAAAGGTGATGACCTTACCATTGCTGTCCAGAACGGGGTCGGCGTCTCCAGTGGCGACGGGACCGATCACCCGGCTTGCCACAATCCTGTGGACGCGCTCCTCAAGATCGCTGAGGGGTTGCAGCTGAGGCCGCCCTCCACCTGTCCGTTGCTGCTGTCTCCTATTATGCGCCAGCTTGGCCTGCAAGTAAAAGGACAGCATCTGAGTAAATATACAGCCATGGTCTTGCCTGATGTGCCTCCCATAGGTGAATAGCCCTTACTGTATGCAGCCATGGTCTTGCCTGATGTGCCTCCCATAGGTGAATAGCCCTTACTGTATGCAAAGTGTGGAATGTGTGTGTGTGTTTCATGAAAGGGCCATAGGTGTTGGATGAGTGTTGTGCATTGGGGTTTTAAGACCCTCTGGCCATAGAGTGAGGTTGAGATGGAGGGATGGAGAGGTATTGAGAAAAAGCCACTCACCCTGACGACCCGAGTGAGGTCGTTGAACTTTTTGCGGCATTGAACATGGGTCCTGGGCACCATGCTCCTGGAGGAGACGCTCTGAGCCACCTCCCTCCACACTCTTCTGTACTTGCGTGGCAAAGGCCTCCTGCCACTCTCAGGGAAGAGTATACATCTTCTGCGCTCCACCGCGCCAACCAGAGCATCCAAGGCCCGCTCGGTGAAGCGCTGAGCTCGTTCTCTCACCCTCTCCATCCTTGGCAGCAAAATGGATTCACAGGTCTCTCCAGGCTGAGATTCAAGGCTGCAATGAGCAGGGTGTGGCTGGGGAGCAAGTTGGCCCCCCCACTTTAAGAACTGGCCGGCGCCAGTGTGTCTGTGTTCCCTCGCTAACTGGCAGCAGCTGCGCTGCGCTCGCGCGCTGAGTTAGCGCCTCACTGCTCGGCCTTTGCGCCTTAAGACAGGTGTGCAGCGCCTGATTTAGTGCTCCACTCACCTCCCGGGGCGGTAAAAGTGAAGTTTCCAGTCAGTGGCGATAATTAGCGCCAGGCGCTAATTTTTGCGTCCAGACGATATTTGCGCCCCAAACGGGGCGCGACCTAATTTTTCCCCCATAGTCTTCGTAAAAATGCTATAGTCTGCAAGGACAAGGGTGAACTGTGTGGATGTTTAATTTTTTACCAACTTTGTGCTGAAAAAATGTGACATTAAACGATATTGTTCTTATGAACTTTGCTGATAGAAACACTCGGTTGCAGACTCAGTGTGCTGCTTGTACAAGCAGGAGGCACTTATCACGGTTCCAGGCTTGGTCAGATAAAAACTGTGCCATGAATTTTACAGGTAGTTGACAGCTAATCACAAAGGGAGCATTTAAAAATGATTAGGGCAAGTAATTTGTCAGCACTCAAGTCTGCTCAGAAATTGACTTTTTGACTGCCCCTGGGACTACTTATGCAAAATTACAGTATTCAGGCAGCAGGTTATGCTATGTGGCAAGTGTAAAAATTCACAGAATGTTGCACCATGGTGAATTACTGCCCGAAAAATCAGACAAGTCGAAAAAGAAACTGCAGAGATATGTGAAAGAAAAGGATGTTGAAGTCAATCCAAGTTTTTTTTTAACAAGTTATTTTTAGAATGGATAGACTTGTTTCCTAACAATTATTTTGTAAGGAGTTTATCCACTTACTGTTTTCTTTTATGCCGTAGATTAAAAAAATTGGTTTCCTCTCTAATGCTTCAAATGTTTAAATGATGGGCATAGAAGGGTCACACAATAGCGTGTAGATAGGGTCACAGTTTAATTACCACAGTTGTATTGCGATATTAAAAAAGTTGAATTATATAATCTGAAAGTACTAATAATTCTCATGGTTGAAAGTATGTCATGAACTTTAAAAAAGAAACACAAGATGTCTATTAATGTTGCATTACTGGGGTCTGTTAATTGTGGATGTCACGATCCTGTAGTTGAATCACATGATATTGTATCATATATCTTTACAAGCAGTTTCACTCAATTATATAGGAGAATATCACAGCTTTTGTAGATTATCATAAGATAAAGCTTAATCTTTTTGATTTACTGTCCATAAGTACTTAAATTGTTGATGCAATCATGGTCCACTGGGAAAATGCAGGCACGGAGAAAGCTTACGATCAAAGTAGTCCATGTGATGATCTGTCCAGAGAATATGTGCTGACTGGCTTCATTAAATAAACATGGATATGTAAACTCATCCACCCTCTGTAAACTTGAGCTCATCCAAAACTCTGCTGCCCATATCCTAACTCACACCAAGTCCCGCTCACCCATCACCCCTGTGCTCACTGGCCCATATTGGCTCCCGGTCCGGCAACACCTCAATTTTAAATCCTACACCATTACACTTTCCCACCCCTCAAACAAGGAAGGTGTTTATAATGCCTGGAGCTCATTTACATATTCTAATTAAGGTGAACCTAGAAAATACAGCAAGGTCTGTGCTAGTGCAATCAGATAGGCAGAAGTCCCATCAAGCCACACTTCTGGTGGTAATTATGCTGCTGAGGAAAGTCCAAACATGTCTTGCTGCAGTGGCAGGATCCTCAGCTAGATTGCCAGTTTGCTAAATGGCCAGCAAACTCCTACAGTTTAAGAATAATGAGGAAACAAGCCAGCGCTTTGTGTAAGTTTAAACTCAGAACAGATGCTTGCTGATTATGTACATGTAGGCAATGACAGGACTGCAATGCTGCGGAGCAGGTGAATTTAGAAAACAGCTGTTTCCCTGTCCCTGAGACTGATTCACAATGTTATGTAATGTGTCACAAATCCCCTATGGGGGTGATATAAAAAATATATGTAGGCACAACGGCCAGGGGGTGAGAAGTTTTGTCTGGCTGTTACCATCTCAAGATTTTAAAATGCATGCTTCCCATAAACTTGTTACTAAGTAAGGTAACATACCTTCCCTATTTTGTATGCTTCATATTAACGTCTTCACAATTCAAGGTGCAGGTTAATTCCTGTAAATGTCTCTAGCTGTGTTTTCACCACAGCTTTAACGTTACATTAATTTTCATTGAATGGTCAAGTATCAGGGCCATAGTTAGTTTGCCCTGATGGTTGATGGGTAGATCATAAATCATAGAATGGTTACAGCACGGAAGGAGGCCATTCAGCCCATTCAGCCCATGGCAGCTCTCTGCAAGAGCACTTCAGCTAGTCCCCCACCCTTTCCCCATAGCCCTGCAAATTTCTTCCCTTCAGATACTTATCCACCTCCCTTTTGAAAGCTGTGATTGAGTCTGCCTCCACCACTCTTTCAGATAATGCATTCCAGATCCGAACCACTCGCTGCGTTAAAAAGTTTTTCCTCATGTCGCCTTTGGTTCTTTTGCCAATCACCTTAAAACTGTGTCCTTTGGTTATCGACCCTTCTGCAAATGGGAACAGTTTCTCTCCATCTACTCTGTCCAGACCCCTCATGATTTTGAACACATCAAATCTCCTCTCAATCTTCTCTGCTCCAAGGAGAACAACCCCAGGTTCTTCAGTCTATCAACGTAACTGAGGTCCCTCATTCCTGGAATCATTCTCGTAAATCTTTTCTGCACCCTCTAAGGCCTTCACATCCTTCCTAAAGTGTGGTGCCCAGAATTGGACACAGTACTACAATTGAGGCCGAACCAGTGTTTTATTCATCATAATTTCCACACTATGGTACGCTATACCTCAATTTATGAAGCCCAGGATCCCGTAAGTCTTTTTAACTGCTTTCTCAACCTGCCTTGCCACCTTCAACGATTTGTGCACACAAACCCCCAGGTCTCTCTGTTCGTGCACCCCCTTCAGGATTGTACCATTTAGTTTATATGTCCTCTCCTCATTCTTTCTACCAAAATGTATCACTTCACACTTTTCTGCGTTAAATTTCACCTGCCATTCCACCAGCCTGTCTATGCCTTCCTGAAGTCTATCACTTTCCTCGTCACTGTTCACTATACTTCCAAGTTTTGTGTCACCTGCAAATTTTGAAATTGTGCCCTGTACACCCACTTCCAAGTCATTATATATCAAGAAAATCAATGGTCTTAGAACTGATCCCTGGGGAACACCACTGTATATCTTCCTCCAGTCCGAAAAATAACCGTTCACCACTACTCTCTGTTTCCTATCACTTAGCCAATTCCGTATCCATGCTGCCACTGTCCCTTTTATTCCATGGGTTTCAACTTTGCTGGCAAGCCTTATTATGTGGCACTTTGTCAAACGCCTTTTGGAAATCCATGTACACTACGTCACCCGCATTACCCTTATCAACCCTCTCTGTTACCTCATCAAAGAACTCAATCGAGTTAGTTAAACATGATTTGCCTTTAACAAATCTGTGCTGGCTTTCCTTAATTAATCCACACCTATCCAAGTGACTGTTAATTTTGTCCCTGATTATCGTTTCTAAAAGCTTCCCCACTACCAAGGTTAAACTGACTGGCCTGTAGTTGCTGGGTTTATCTTTACACCCTTTTTTGAACAATGGTGTAACATTTGCAATTCTCCAGTCCTCTGGCACCACCCCCGTATCTAAGGAGGATTGGAATATTATGGTCAGTACCTCCGTGATTTCCTCCCTCGATTCCCTCAGCATCCTTGTAGGCGTCCCATCCTCTCCTGGTGATTTATCCTATCAAGTATCTCCACTACCTTCTCCTTTACTATGTCTATGGCAGCAACCTCTTCCTTGGTGAAGACAGATGCAAAGTACTCATTTAGTACCTCAGCCATACCCTCTGCCTCCATGCATAAGTCTCCTTTCTGGTACCTAATCGGCCCCACCCCTCCTCTTACTACCCTTTTACTATTTATATGCCTATCGAAGAGTTTTGGATTACCTTTTATGTTGGCTGCCATTCTATTCTCATAACCTCTCTTTTCCCCTCTTATTTTCTTTTTCACTTCCCCTCTGACCTTTCTATATATAGCCTGATTCTCAGATGTATTTGCAACCTGACATCTGTCATACGCGCTCTTTTTCTGCTTCATCATATTCTCTATCTCTTTCATCATCCAGGGAGCCCTGACTTTAGTTGCCCTGCCTTTCCCCCTAGTGGGAATGTACCTCAACTGTACCTGAACTATTTCCTCTTTAAAGGCAGCCCATTGTTCCATCACAGTTTTGCCTGCCAATCTTTGATTCCAGTTTACCCATAGCCAGATCCGTTCTCATCCCACTGAAGTTGGCCTTCCCCCAGTTAAGAATTTTTACTCTAGATTGCTCCCTGTCCTTTTCCATAGCTAATCTAAACCTTATGATACTATGATCACTGTTCCCTAAATGTTCACCTACTGACAATTGCTCCACTTGACTCACCTCATTCCCCAGAACCAAATCCAGCAATGTCTCCTCCCTCGTTGGGCTGGGAAAACTGATCAACAAACTTCTCCTGAACACACTTCAGAAATTCTTCCCCTTCTCTGCCCTTAACACTATTACGATCCCAGTCTATATTAGGATAGTTGAAGTCCCCCATTATTACTACTATATAGTTCTTGCACCTCTCTGTAAGTTCTCTGCAAATTTGTTACTCCATATCTTTCCCACTATTTGGTGGTCTATAGAATACACCTACTAGTGTAATGGCACCTCTATTATTTCTTAACTCTAGCCATATAGATTCTGTCCTTGACCCCTCCAAGACATCCTCCCTCTCTAGCACTGTAACATTCTCCTTAACCAATACTGCCACACCACCTCCTATCTTTCCTTCCCTATCTTTCCTGAACACTTTATAACCAGGAATATTTAATATCCAAACCTGCCCTTTTTGAGCCAGGTCTCAGTTATTGCCACATCATATTCCCATGTGGCTATTTGTGCCTGCAGCTCACTTACCTTGTTTACTACGCTTTGTGCGTTCACATACATACACTGTAAACCCATCTTAGTCCATCCTGTATTCTCTCTTAGTTTGACCCCACCTAATACCTTATTATTTCTTACTTTCGTGCTCTCTGCCTCTCCCAATCCTTTGAGCACTTTATTTCCCCTTTCTAATGTTACATCCTGGTGCCCATCCCCTTGCCAAATTAGTTTAAACCATCCCCAACAGCACTAGCAAACCCCCCCGCGAGGATATTGGTTCCGGCCCTGTTGACGTGCAACCCGTCCGGCCTGTACAGGTCCCACCTCCCCAGTGCCCCAGGAATTTGAAGCCCTCCCTCCTGCACCATCTCTCCAGCCATGCTCTTTTGGACATTAGGGCTGCCTTTAGCCACAAGCAGATGATTAGGATCCAACTGGTAGGAAAAGCTAATGCAGTTGTTGCCAATTTCTGTCGGGAAAGCTGTGTGGACATTGGTCTGGTAACTGAATATGCTTGGCTTGGTGTATGAGGTGTATTTCCAGCCGTAAGTGTAATTGTTTCGATACTGCATAGAGTGAGAATCATTCTGATTTGAACTGACTGTGACCGCTGAGGTCGTAGAAACAGATCCAGAATGCCTGTGCCATTTTCAGGATGTATAACTTAGCAGAAATATGCTATTCACTCACATGTATCAGTTTTCTGTAATTTTCCAAAAACACAGTTTTTCCACTAATTTCCCCAGAATTTTCCACTAGAATTCCATTAATATTGCTATTCATCTTCCAAGCACAATGAGAAACTAATATTCATGTGTAGAGAGGTGCCTTGCAGATCACAGTTCTGGGAAACTTTTGCCATTTGGTCCATTTGTTCTGCTGTAATTAGTTAAGTTACTGCAGCTGAGGTCTGAAAAAGAAGGGTTTAAATTTTCAGGTTGGTGTTCCGATTTATTTATTTAGCTTTATTACGCAGAGTAGCCTGAATTAGCTTGTAACAAGAGCCTGCTGGTATATTAATCACACAATAGCTACACAAAACAAGACCTATTATTACAGCAGAAAAGATTAATGACACTGTTGAGGCTGCCGCGAAACACGAATGGAGGCTGAATCCATATGAGGAAAACAAGAAACTTTAATTCAGCTGCATGGCACACAAAATGGCTGAGAAAGCTGCTCCCAGAATTCTCTGGAAAAACCCTGAATCCCCGCCCACTCCTGCCTTAAAGGTAAGGGGGGAAAAATTCAGTCGCGCCCCATTTGGGGCGCAAATATCGGCCGGGCGCAAAGATTAGCGCCTGGCGCTAATTATTGCCACCGACTGCAAACTTGACTTTTATCGCCCCTGGAGGTGATTGCAGCGCTAAATCAGGCGCTTCACACCTGTCTTAAGGTGCAAAGGCCGAGGAGCAAGGCGCTTCCTCAGAGCGCTGGCGAAGCTCATGTAATGTCAGTCAGCAATGGAACACACACACAATGGCACGGGCCAGTTCTTAAAGGGGATGGTTAATCTTGCTTTCCATCCACATCCTGCTCATTGCAGCCTTGAATCTCGGCCTGGAGAGACCTGCACATCAAATGTGCTGGAAAGAACAATGGAGAGTACCAGGCAAAGAGCTCAGAGTGCAGCCCCCACAGTCTCTGCTAAATCGATACAAGGAATGGCAAATCAAAATGAACCTGCAAAGTGCTGCTCAGTACCCAAAACTCCTTCACACAACGTTGAATCTCTCCAGAAGTCTCTCCCTCTCTCTCTCAGAATGCGTAGTTCAAAAATGGCACCAACAATAAAAGGCAGGAAGCAGTCACCTTTAAATAGCGCTCCCCCTTTCCCTTCATGACTGCAGAACGCTCCCCTCAACCTGTCGTTGCTAGCGTCAGGCGGTAAGGCAGGGGGCGCCACTCAATATCCGCTCCGGGGCAATACCGGGGCGTTGCGCACTCGAGTGACGTCATGATCTGCCGGCGCAGGAGATCGCGGCGATAAAGTTTAGCGCCGCCGCAAAATGTCAAGTTAAGTTCGCGAGCGGCGCAAACATCGCTGCGCCCGGGCGCTAGTTGCTTTGTGCCCCATTAGCGCCCTCTTAAGACGCTAACGGGAGGCGCAACCAACTGAATTTTTCCCCCAAGGTGCCTTAAAGGGAAGGTTCACCGATATATTGTCCACAGACGGAAAAGTGGGTTATGCCCGTTTAGGTGACGATCCGCCACACAGCTCCCCCCAGAATCCGCTTAGGAGGTGTGGACGAGACGGTGCGGTGGTCTGATGGGCCGGCCGGAGCGGCTCTTGAAGGACGCCGGTGGACGTGGAATGGCCGGGCGTGGAGCAGCCGGGTGAACCGGCTTGAGGGCAGGTCGGCCACGTGGAGGTGGACGAGCTACAGGGACCTGCTCACCAGGCTCCGAGTGTGCTGGCTTGAGTCGGTCAACCGACACTTTTTCGGTCCTGTCGCCCACTTGCAGTGTGAAAAATTTGTCCCCAGCCTGTAGCACCTTGTAGGGCCCATCGTACAGGGGTTGAAGGGGTCCGCGGTGGGCGTCGTGCCGGACGAAAACAAACCGTGCCTGGTGCAGGCTTAGTGGGATGTATGAGGTGGATTCGCCGTGTCGAGCAATGGGCACCGGTGAGGCGAAGTCGTGGCGTTGCTGGTCGGCTGACCAGGGTGTCGTGGCGGTGGGCAGGAACTCGCCGGGTACGCGCAGCGGCTGACCGTACACGAGCTCTGCTGCCGATTTGTGGAGGTTTTCTTTAACCGCGGTGCGCAGGCCGAGGAGGACCCACGGAAGTCGGTCGGTCCAGGCGCCGTCTTGGAGGCTGGCTGGAAGAGATGCCTTCAAGGATCTGTGGAACCGCTCACACAGTCCGTTGGCTTGGGGGTGGTATGCTGTGGTGCGGTGAATGGTCACCCCGAGATTGCGTGCAACGGCGGTCCAGAGTTCAGAGGTAAATTGCGGACCTCTGTCCGACGTCATGTCGGAGGGGACGCTGAACCGTGCGACCCAGGTGCTGACGAAGGCTCTGGCGATGTCGGCGGTGGTGGTAGAGGTCAGTGGAATTGCCTCAGGCCAGCGTGTGGTGCGGTCAACGATGGTCAGCAAGTGCGTGTGGCCTTGCGACGGCGGCATGGGCCCGACGATGTCCACGTGGATGTGGTCGAATCTCCGCGAGGGGACGGTAAACTCCTCGAGGGGTTCTTTCGTGTGTTGCTGTACCTTGGCCCGTTGGCAGGCTAGGCAGGAGTTGGCCCAAGTACGCACATCCTTGCGAAGGCCGCGCCAGACAAAGCAGTTGGCTACCAATTTGATGGATGCACGGGCGCCGGGGTGGGAGAGGTTGTGGAGAATGTCGAATACCCGGCGGCGCCAGGACGCTGGGACGACGGGCCGAGGTTGACATAGGGATATGTCGCACTTGACCGTGACTGCGGTCGGGCCACAGGCGACGTCGGCCAGGCGTAGCCCTGGTAGGTTGGTGGGTGCGGAGAGCAGATCAGGGTCGGTGATCTGGTCTGCTGCGAGTTGAGCGTAGTCGACTGCTAGGTGTGCGGAGTGGATGGCGGGGCGGGAGAGGCAGTCGGCTACCACTTTGTCTCGGCCGGAGACGTGTTGGATGTCCGTGGTGAACTCGGACACTGCCGCGAGCTGGCGCTGCTGCCTGGCGGACCAGTGGTCGTTTGTCTTTGCCATTGCGAATGTCAGGGGCTTGTGGTCGACAAACGCCGTGAAGGGGTGGCCCTCAAGCAAAAACCGGAAATGGCGGACCGCCAGGAACAGCGCGAGGAGCTCGCGGTCGAAGGTGCTGTACTTGACCTCCGGGGGGCGTAGTTGGCGGCTGAAGAAGGCAAGTGGTTGCCAGGCGCCGTCGACCCACTGCTCATACACGGTGCCGACCGCGTGGTCGGAGGCGTCCGTGGTGAGCGCTACCCTGGCATTGGGCCGTGGGTGCGCGAGCAGGGTGGCGTTGGCGAGCGCGGTCTTGATGGAGTCGAAGGCGGCGGACGCGTCTGCCGTCCATTCGACTGCCATCTTGCCGCTTCTGCCCCGGAGGGCTTCATACAGGGGCCTCATGAGGGACGCCACTTTGGGGATGAAGCGGTTATAGAAGTTCACCATCCCGAGAAACTCCTGGAGGCCTTTGATGGTGGTGGGGCAGGGAAATTGTTGGACGGCCTGCACCTTGCTGGGCAGGGGAATGGCCCCAGCATGGGTGATGTGGTGGCCGAGGAAGTCGATCTTGTCCAGGCCGAACTGGCATTTGGCTGGGCTGAGGATGAGCCCATGGTCGCTGAGGCGCCCGAACAGGATGCGGAGGTGTTCGAGGTGTTCCTGCTTGGAGGAACTGGCTACCAGGATGTCGTCCAGGTAGACGAACAGGAACTTCAGGTCCCGAAGGACCGAGTCCATGAGCCGTTGGAATGCCTGGGCCGCGTTTTTGAGGCCGAAGGGCATCCGCAGGAACTTGAACAGGCCGAAGGGGGTGATTACGGCCGTCTTGGGGACGTCCGCGGAGTGGACGGGGACTTGGTGGTAGCCGCGCACCAGGTCGACCTTGGAAAAGACTGAGCGGCCGGCCAGTCTAGCCGAGAAGTCCTGAATGTGCGGCACGGGGTACCGATCAGGGGTGGTGGCGTCATTGAGGCGACGGTAATCCCCGCCGGGGCGCCAACCTCCGCCTGGTTTGGGGGCGATGTGGAGTGGGGAGGCCCAGGGACTGTTGGAGCGGCGGATGATGCCGAGCTGTTCCATGGTGGCAAACTCGGTCCGTGCGATCTCCAGTTTGGCCGGGTCCAGCCTGCGGGCGTGGCCTTACACTGGGGGGCCTGTGGTGGGGATGAAGTGTTCCACCCCGTGTTTGGCGGCCTCCGCGGAGAAGGTCGGATTGGTAAGGGCTGGGAATTCGGCCAGGAGTGCCGAGTAGTCATCCGTGGCCCGGGCGTGGCACTGTGATGCCATGTCGGCGGGTTGACGGGGGGCCATGGCGCCCAGGATGGGGGACATGGTGTTCATGTCCACGAGGCGGTGACGGGGGATGTCTACCAGTAGGCCATGGGCGCACAGGAAATCTGCGCCGATGAGAGGGGAGAGCACCTTGGCAATGATGAACTCCCATCGGTAGCGGCGACCAGCGAGGTCGAGGGTGACTGTCCGGGTGCCATACGTCCGGATTTCTGAGCCGTTAGCAGCAGCCAGCGCCGGTCCTCGTTCGCCCTTTTGGATGTCGAGGGAGGAGGCCGGGATGATGCTGTGCTGAGCCCCAGTGTCGCACAGGAACCGGCGGCCGGTTTTGTCATCCGTAACGAACAGCAGGGAGCCCGCGTGGCCCACGGCCATCGCGGGGGCTGGTACGGGGGCGGACTTGAAAGAGCATGGAGGTGTGCACCGTTGTGCCCTGGCGCCGAACCATGCGTGGTAGTAACAGTGGCCCGGGTTAGTGGGGCGTGAAGGCCCCGTGGGCCTGGTGGCAGGCCCTTGTGGCCGCGTGGTGGCCGGTGAGTGGCGCGCCCAGGCATTGGCTGCCAGGTCCGGAGTGACGTCGCGGCTGGAGTGAGCGGACAGCAGCTTGTCGGCCTCATCGGCCAGGGCTTCCAGGTTCGTGAGGCCGGACGCCACGATTGCTGGGCGGATGCTGAGAGGGAGCTGGCGGATGAACAGCGTGTGGAAGAGGGATCCGGGTGGGCTCTTGTCGGTGAGGGAGAGCATGTGGGAGAGGAGGTCTGACGGTGAGGCATCACCGAGGCCTGGAAGGTCGAGGAGGTGGCAGTTTGGCTGATATGCCGAGGCCGTAAATTTTTTAAGGATTGCTGTCCTGAGATGTGCGTACTTGCCTTCCTCTGGTGGGTTCTGCAGCATTGTCCAAACCTTCGAAACTGCGGCGCTACTGAGTGATGTGACGAGATAGTCGTACTTCGTCCCATCTGTGGTGATATTTCGCAGCCGGAAGCGAGATTCAGCTTGGAGAAACCAGGCTTCGGGCTGGTTTTCCCAAAACTCCGGCAGTTTCACGGAAACTGCGTTCGTGTCCGCCATTGCAGTGCTCGGAATACGTTCTGAGCGTCGGGGTCACCAATGTTGAGGCTGCCGCGAAACACGAATGGAGGCTGAATCCATATGTGGAAAACAAGAAACTTTAATTCAGCTGCATGGCACACAAAATGGCTGAGAAAGCTGCTCCCAGAATTCTCTGGAAAAACCCTGAAGCCCCGCCCACTCCTGCCTTAAAGGTAAGGTGCCTTAAAGGGAAGGTTCACCGATATATTGTCCACAGACGGAAAAGTGAGTTATGCCCGTTTAGGTGGCGATCCGCCACAACACTGCATTTATTACAAAATGGGGAATCTAAAATAGATTAGGTTATAGCTGCCAGTTGTTTGGCCATGCCTGTATCTGGTTGCCCCAGAAAGATTACTATCAAATTTTGCATTACATCAGACCAAAACTTGACAAGGGCATCCAAGCAGAAGCGAGAGAAGCTGAAATAGGCAATGGGGAACAGTTGGCACACTGGGTCCGGTCACCATGGAAGTGTGGTGGTGGAGGTGGGAGGAGGCAAATGGAGCACGTCTTATTACAGTATTGAACTTAAACTCTTCTCAGACTCTCGATAGAGGACTATCCCTGCTTGCATTTTGAGTTAGTGACCTGATAATTAACGTCTCACAACTTTTCTGTCACATAGGCAGCAAGGAAATATGTTGTGCTGTAAGAAAGCAGATTAGCAGCAATTCATTCTGCTGCTGCAACTGTCGTGGTGGTTCAGTGAACAGTAGCTAAAGTTCATGCAGTTTCGTTTTCTACAAAGTGTCACTTCGCAGATCAGTACAGTTTATTTCAATGATTGACAACCAATGTCTATTAATTTCTTTATCTGTAATGTAAAGTCAATGTTTGACATCTCTTTTCAGTAGCTACACACAAATTCACAGCAGCACTGTCTCATTTTCACAAAAGCACATTGAGTGCAAACATTCAGCAAACTGCAGACAATTTACTGAAAGTTCAGTGAAAACATGTGATATAGAGTTAAAGCAATTTATTCCATAGAGGCTTGAGTAGACTGATTAAAGCATGAAAAGAACATTGGAATTTAAAAGGAGCAGTCGGAAAGGATGAGAAAATGGTTGTCTTGTGGAAGGTTTCATGAAGTGAGAAATGCAGGATTCAAAATTTTGAGGAGCAGTAGTTTATCAGGAAATTGAAATATTGCTGAAAGGCCACGGTTATTCGGGCCGATTTTCTGACCTTTGCCCCAGGAATGCTTATTCCCCGAGTGAAAAACTCAGGAAAAAGGAGCAGAGACCCATTTCACCGGACCTGAAGCCCTTTAATGTTACCCTGGGATTTCTGACGTATCCCAGGGTCGAGGGTGGGGGCAGTGGACAGACCTGAGCCTGCAGTAGGCACAAGCCCAACACAAAGATATAAATGAGGTGAAGGGGGTATCCTGGTCTCCCACCTCACTTTCCTTCACGTCAGCCTGTTTATCACCCAGTATTGAGACAATCATGGACCAGAAGGTCAGGGTCCTCGGGGCAGCTTGAGAGGAAAAGAAGCCTCGTTTGGTAGGTTTATGCTCGCTTCCCTCCAGGACAATTTCAGGACCTTGGCGCTTTCTCGCTGCTGCTATCCAGTGGTAGCCAGAAAGACCAGATGTTGGCGGCCAGGATGCGCTCCTGTTTCATATCCTTTTTTGCAGACACAAGGCCGAGACAAGATGCAGTCCAGTGCCAGGGGTGTCCCCAGGTTGGTGACATGGGACAGGAAATAGTGGCATTCCCGGGCTTGAACAGGAGCAGAGAGCTCCTGTCCAATGCAGGGGCAGAGAGGAGCCATGAAAGTTATTCCTGTTCAATGCCAATGTTTTCACAGGGTTAACTAAGTTGGGTGTGAAAAGATTGAAATGTGTTGCAAGTTTGAGATGTTTTGTTCTAGAAAACAATGCAGTATTAATATTAAAAAAACACTTTGGGACATAAAATGGGATGCAAGAACATGAGACAGTGTTAAAAACTCTCAGCTTCGGTGTCAATAAATGGATTCTACAGCCCTTACGATCAGGTTTTCCTTTTATTGGCCAATACCCAGTCATATAATAGCAGGAACCAGGGGGTTGTTACAGTGAATCCCTTGATATATGATC
Organism: Squalus acanthias; assembly: GCA_030390025.1. Classification (NCBI taxonomy): domain Eukaryota; kingdom Metazoa; phylum Chordata; class Chondrichthyes; order Squaliformes; family Squalidae; genus Squalus; species Squalus acanthias. Next base: position 57,731,372 of record CM059431.1, on the reverse strand, counting down.
TGCATATCATAACCTCACACACGACCATTGTGCTTCTCCAGTCTTCTGAAAGGTGGACGGACTAATTAACATTGTAGGGAGATGAGAGCAAATGCAAATCAAAAAACTAATTTATTTTACAATTGTTAAGTGAATTATATGAGTAACATCTGTGTAGATCTCACCTCATTTGAACTTAATTCAGCAAACCTTCTTGTGTAGAAAGTAACAAAACATGCTGCCAGTTGGCTAAATGAACTTTTCAGCCCAAGGTTTCTTCTAGATCTGGTCAACTCTTAACTTAAAAAGGAGGTTCAGGCACCTCTCATCATGGCTTCTCGAACTTACTTTTTGGCTGCGCTTTTGTTTTGTGTCCTCGCTGGACAGGAAGCCAGCGGCCCATTAGAAAGCATCTTCCGCTGTTTGCAATTAAATTGTTCCAGTCCCTAATGTGTGAATGTTTGCTGTAACTTTTTTAATGAACTTTCATTGACTCAAGCAGTCTGGATAGATGCTTCATCCAAATTCTAACTTGCATTCCCAATTAATAGCTGTCCTGTGAATTTAAACTTCAGAGCAAATTTTTATTGAAAGATAACATTTTAATAATGTAGATCATATAAAAATCCCTTCATGGCAAAGTAATCAGAAACCCTAAGAGAGCTTAGAAAGATGAAAGTCAATTTTTCCATCAAGTTCACTCCTCCTACAGTCCATGCAAGACTATCTCAATCATAGACTCCGCTCCCACCCAAAATTCTCGATACTCTCTTTATCGCCGCCCCCCCCCCCACCACCCAATTAATGACTCCACAATACTCAGTTCCTTCAATAACAACAAACAGCAAATATTACCAACAAACAGCCAAAAGTGATTTCAAACCTATGTTGCAGGCATCACTTTAATCAGGCTAATGTGAATTGCAGGGAACATAGGAACAGGAGTAGGCCATTTAGCGCCTAAAACCTATTCTGCCATTCAATGAGATCATGGTTGATCTGCGATCTAACTCCATATACCCGCCTTTGCCCCATATCCCTTAATACCTTAGGTTAACAAAAATCTATCAATCTCAGATTTTAAATTAACAATTGATCTAGCATCAATTGCTGTTTGTGGAAGAGAGTTCCAAACTTCTACCACCCTTTGTGTGTAGAAGTGTTTCCTAATTTCACTCCTGAAAGACCTGGCTCTAATTTTTAGACTATGCCCCCTAGTCCTAGAATCCCCAACCAGTGGAAATAGTTTATCGCTATCTACCCTATCGGTTCCCCTAAATATCTTGAAAACTTCGATCAAGTCACCCCTTTACCTTTTAAATTCCAGGGAATACAACATGATTTTGTGTAATCTCTCTCGTAATTTAACCCTTGGAGTCCAGGTATCATTCTGGTAAATCTACACTGCACTCCCTCCCTCCAAGGCCATATATCATTCCTAAGGTGTGATGCCCAGAACTGCTCACAGTACTCCAGGTGTAGTCTAACCAGGGCTTTGTATAGCTGCAGCATAACTTCTGCCCCCTTGTATTCTAGCCCTCTAGATATAAAGGCTAGCATTCGATTCCCCTTTTTATTTTATTCTCTGTACCTGTTCATGACATTTTAATGATCTATGTATTTGGAACCCCCAGTCTCTTTGGACCTCCACAATTTTTAGCCTTTTACCATTTAGAAAGTACTCTGTTCTATCCTTTTTAGGTCCAAAGTGGATGACTTCACATTTGCCGACATTGGAATCCATTTGCCACAGTTTTGCCCATTCACTTAATCTATTAATATCTCTTTGTAATTTTATGCATCCATCCCATCATCTAAGTCATTAATAAATACAGTGAATAGTTGAGGCCCCAACACGGATGCCTGCGGGACACCACTCGTCATGTCCTGTCAATTAGAGTACCTGCCAATTATCACTGCTCTCTGTCTCATGCCACTCAGCCGATTTCTTAAGCAGGTCAATAGATTGCCTTCAATTCTGTGAGTTTCAACTTTAGCTAACAGTCTCTTATGAGGGACATTATCAAATGCCTTCTGGAAACCCATATAAATAACATCCACAGACATTCTCCTGTCCAGTACTTTAGTCACCTCTTCAAAAAATTACATCTTATATAATGTACACTTGATAGAGCATTAGATACTATGGCCGGAATTTTGCGGGGGTTCAGCAGGCGCAATCGGGTTTTTTTTCCACAGCTAGTCGGGACCCCGCTGTGAATCCGCCGCCACGCGCCTTTCCCAATGTCGGGTCTGTCAGCGCTGAGCAGACCTAACACGCAGTGACTGGGGACCCAATTCAGGTAATTAGTGGCTTGTTTAGAGCTACTTAAGAATGATTTTCAGCTTACCTTTTGCATTTGACAGCTCGTCCACGCTGGTCGTGGACCACGTCTGTCAAGCTGAGGCAGGAGTTCAGTGGCCATTGAATCAGCTGTTCAGTTGACAGCTTCAAATGTAAAGTAAAAGCTCCCACCTTACAGAGATATCTTCCCTCAGCCACAAGCTCTTCCTCACTGCATTTCCACAACAGATTCACCATGCTGAAAGTCTTTATACAAGTCTCCATCCAGTCTGACCTCATTACCTCTCTCACCATTGACAGATTGCTTCTGACATCTCGACTTCACCTGCCATCTATTCCATCAGCATGGGTGCCCTTTATACTCTCTCAGCTTGGTCCTCAGAATCCCACCACGATCAGCCCCAACACCAGCAGCACCAACAACAACAACATCAACCTTCTCCACAATCAACTGATGCTGCACAGCAGAGAGGGCATCAGCACCTAACCACATTACTGCCCGGGAGGCTAAGGATGGCCTCACCATGACCAGATTTACTTCACTTGATGCTGTACACCCTGGCTGCCACATGATGTGCCAGGTTGGCACCACCCACACCAACACCATAAAGCATCCCTACAATGCCCAAACCATTCCTTTCACACTCATCACCATTACAGGAGGTACCGTTACGTCTCACCATTCACTGCAACTCACCGAGCCACTTCCAAAGGTGCACACAAATCTGTCCAAGAACACAAAGTGTTGAAAATAAAGGTTTCAATGTTTTGACATCACACTAACAGAAACTTTACATGAACATTGCATATAACACCAAGTGCCTACCCTTGTGTGTTGTCAGTTGGTATGATTGCACTAGGATGAGGGTGAGTGTGAGGGGTGGCTAGTGAGATGGGGATGTGATAATGTAGATAGAGAGGGATGGCAGAGGTGCAGGTAAGTTGGTGTGAGTAAGGATGTGCAGGAGTAGGGTAGGGAAGGCAGAGTGATGGGGATGTAATGAGAGGCACAGTAGGATGAGGTTGGGTGTGGCTTTGTACTGCTGTTTCATGATCTACTGAGATCATTGAAACAATTGCAGCACTGCACCCAGGTCCTCCTGACCACATCCCTGCTTGTGCCCTCCACTGCAATGTGTAATCAGGCTGTTTTGATCTCCTGGGGCGGTGTCTTCCGCCCATGGGAAGGGAAGAGGACCTCCCTGCGAGCTGTGGCTCCCTCCATAAGCATATGGAGGGAGTCATGGGAGAGCCTGGGTGCAGCCCTGTGCCTTTGTGCATCATTGTCAGTGTTTGCAGCACCTCAATGCTGTAGAACACTGACAGCACAAATGTCAAAATAAATTTGGACATGGCCCCTTTAAGGAAACCAGCTGATGACACGTCATCAAATGACTTCACCAGACCCGCTTCCTCTAATTGGCCGCGAAACATGCTGGGCGGGCTTAACAAGCCCAATCAAGGGAAATTCATTTCAGACAGCGGGATGGAGCCAGCAGCGGTGTCCGGACCCGCCACGGACCCGCTGAGGTTAGCAAAATCATGGCCTCGGTTAACCACTTTACTTTGTAGTTGGAAGAAGTTTCTTTCTCTGTTAAAATTTTAAATAAATCTGTTGGACTATAACCTGGTGTTGTGCGACTTCTCATTTTTGTCCACCCCAGTCCAACGCCGGCATCTCCGCATCAAAAGCAGGGGAGTTATCCATGGTGCCTGGCCAATATTTATCTCTCAACCAGCATCACTAAAATAGATATTTGGTCATTTGGTACAGGGCTGGTTCAATCAATAGTAAATTTTAACACAAGTGACAACTTTAGCCTTACAGTCTATCCTGCAACAATATTGCAGAGCCCTGTGCTACAATGAGTTAACAGTGTTTGCAAAATACCTCCAAGTACATGACATGTCAATCACCTCAACTGTGGTGAGTTGTGCATTAGCCTCATAGCATTTTACAAGCTGAGTATTATAACATTTTTTCCTAACTTCAAAACACTTGATTAACCACTTCAAGTTATTTAACTCTTATTTCTTTATTTGTTACATACTACAACTGGTCTGTGGAGGGGGAAAGTTCACTGGCCGCTGTTCATTATTCCATCTTATATGATGTACACTTGATAGAGCATTAGACACTATGTTAACTGCTTGGACCTTGTTGCTGCTCAGTTTACTTTCTAGTTGGAAGAAGTTTCTTTCTCTGTTACGAGCAGGGGAGTTATCCATGGTGCCTGGCCAATATTTATCCCTCAACCAACATCACTAAAACAGTTATTTGGTCATTGCTGTTTGTGGGAGCTTTCAGTTGGCTGCTGCGTTTCCTACATTATAACAGTGACGACACTTCAAAAGTACTTCATTGGCTGTAAAGCATGTTGGAACGTCCTGAGGTCGTGAATGGCACTATATAAATTCTTTCTTATGAAACAAGGTTTCATGTTTGCTGACATGCATCAACAAGGTTGAAGTTTTAGATGGTAAGCAAGTTATTATCAACACTTGTAGAATGAGTTTTATTACTGTAGATTTTATTTTTAAATTTCATGTCCAAATTCTTTTTCCTTTGACCAGAAGCCTATGCATATGTCAAGGTGTTCTATTTAGAGCTTTGTAAAAGAATGGGATCTCACTTGTGTTGCTATAAACTGAATTTGTTATTTGAGTGGATTATATCAGATTTTTTACAGTCAAATTTTATTCTAATTGAGTTTTTTTTCAAATTCTAATAAAAAGCAGAAGTTAAAAAGATGGCATATTTCTGCTTGAATAATCTGCCCTTTGATTCTGTTTTCCTTGTCTCAGCCCCTTCAGACACCTAAATCGATAAAATGTACAACAAGGTTTTGGTTGGTATTGATGAACATTCGTCACATAAGTGTAGAAACCTATGCTGTCAATTACAAAACTTAGCTGAGCCTCAGTTGTCAGGAGAACAAACGTGTCTTAGTTCCTACATCTGTGCTTATGAGACAGTGGGCTAAAGGCCTGATGCTGCTTCTCCGAGCAGCATTAAATAAGAAGCACACAGAAAGGGCAAACACAAAAATCATCTTTTCATGGGAGGAGATGTCAAACTGTCATGTTAAAATGTGCTGAGAGCCTGGGTGCTTATGGTTGCTACGGCAACTGTTGTGCCATGTGTCTGCACTTATGTGTTTTTCTGTTGATAATTGCAAATGTGAACAAGCGCCAGCTTGCACTTTACACCTGCTTGGCTTGTAGCGCTGTCTTAATTGGATGTACAGAAGCTGAGGAAAGAATATTCTGAGCTTTGAAACAAAGTGACGGGTGCAGTTGAAGTGTTGTTTAGACCTTTATCACTACAATTTTGATAACAAAAAGACTCTGACCTGTCTTTTTTTAACAACTCTAATGATAATATATCTGTTTGTATAAAGGGGACCTTTAAAATTGCAAGATTTAATACAGTAAGTAATAAATATAAATTTACTGCTGTGATGGATTATTTGGCATTTTTGTTACATAATCAGGGACAAAACAAGCATATAGGCTCCTATTACGTAGTGTATGTAAATCAAATTTTGGACTTCGTTTATGTTGGGAACAACGTGACTTCAATCTCATCTCTGCTCAGCTTGGTTTTTGAATGGGATGGAGTAGTTGGAACAGGCTGTTTTCAGTGATCGAGGGGTCTAGAAGGAGGGGACATAGATGTAAGATTAGATGCATGAGGCTTAGGGCACAAAGCAGGAGAAACATTTTTACACAGAGGGTTGTGAGGCTGTAAAATACACTTCCAGAGAAAGTGATTCAAGCACACACCATATTAACATTTAAGAATAGGTTAAATAGGTGGTGAAAAGAAAGGTTAGAGAGATATGTGAATAGGGCATGCACATGGGATTAGGACTACTGCTTGTTGGAGGATAAACACCAACACGGACTAGTTGGTCTGAACAGCCTGTTTCCGTGATGTAAATTCTATGTATTGTAATTGTGCGCATAATCAAGGACATTGGACAGTTAAGAGTGCTCTCCAATTTTATGTCAAATTCATTTGAGTGTATTTTAACTGATGTGGGTATTGTTTTGTTCTGACGTGGACTGCAGCTGAATGTTAGTATGTTCTATTCAAAAAAACAATTACATAATCAACTTGATTTCCACTGAGTGTAAACTGGATACATAAAGTGCTCCTGCCCCCCGAATCGAGCTGTCAATTTTAAATCTTTCTCCAAAACTGCACAATGACGCAAACTACACTTCAGAAAGTTATTTTTAAAACAGCTCACATAATCTTTGTACTTTTGCCAAAAAGGCAGACTTTGTTCTAGAATTCTCTGTATTTTGACCTGTTGAACTTTCATGAAATTGCACAAGTATTTCTTATAACAGTAACCTTGAGTGTACAACAAAATGTACCTGTAACTTTGCAACCTCAGAAAATAATCTTCTACATTTGCATTGCAGTGTTCTCAATTGCAAATTGCCTGCTCACTCACTTTTCTACATAGAATTACATTGCATCAACAGCACAGAAACAGGGCATTCAGTCCAACTGGCCTATTCCGGTATACCTGCCCCATATCCCTCTATTCCTTTCTCCCTCGTGTACATCAACCCTCTCCTTAAATGTGTCAATGCTTTCTGCTTCAGCCAGTCCGTGTGGCAGCGAGTTCCACATTCTCACCACACTCTGTGTAAAGACATTCCTCCAAAACTCTTTATTTGATCTATTAGTGTCTATTTTGTATTTATGCCCCTTTGCTCTAGACTCACCCGTAAGCGGAAACAGTTTCTCCATATCCACCCTATCGAACCCCTACATGATTTTAAAGGCCTCAAACCTCTTAGCCTTCTCTATTCCAGGAAAATAAGAGCCCCAGCCTGCTTAATCTTTCCAGATCATTGCATTCTCTCAATTATGGTAGCATCCTTGTAAAAGATTTCTGCGCAGTGTTTCAAGATTCTTTTGCAATATTGAGACCGGAACTGCGCGCAGTACTCCAAGTTTGGTCTAACCAAGGTTCTATATAAATTTAACATTACCTCCCTGCTTTTGTGTTCTATTCCTTGAGAAATTAACCCCAGTACTTTGTTTGCAATCTTTATGGTCTTATCAACTTGCAATGCTACTTTTAGCGATTTATGTATCGGTATTAAAATACATAGTTGAGGAAATTGCCGATGTATTAGTCATAATTTTCCCAAACTCGCTAGATTCAGGAATTGTGCTTTTGAATTGGAATATTGCAAATGGCACTCCATTATTGAAAAAGGGAAGGGGGAAGAAAACAGGTAACTACAAATCTGTCAGTTTAACATCAATTGTGAGGATGTTACTGAAATCTGTCATCAGAGACACTTGGACAAGTATCAGTTGATCAAAGAGAGTCGGCGTGGATATGTAGGTCATGTCCAACTAATCTAGTTGAATCTTTTGAGTAGGTCACCAGCATAGTGGATGGGGAGCATCTATGGATATTGTCTGTATGGACTTCCAGCAACCACTTGGTTGCGCACAAGTGATTATTAGCAAAAATGAGAGCACATGGAATTTGAGGTAACCTTGTGACATGGGTCAGTAATTGGTCGGGAGGTAGGAGACAGAGAGTAGAGATAAAGGGTTCATTCTGTGATTGTCAGGATGTGACAGGTGATGTTCCCCAGGGATCTGTACTGCGGCCTCAGTTTTTCACAATATATATCAATGACTTGAATGAAAGATTAGAGAGTTGTATCTAAGCGTACAGGTGACACTAAGTTAGAAGGCACATTAAGTTGTTTGGATGGCAGCAGGAAGTTACAAAGGGACATAGACAGACTAAGTGAGTGGGCAAAAATATGGCAGATATAGTTCAGTGTGGGGAAGTGTAGGTAGATCTTTGGATCTGAGAAAAATAAATCAGAATATTTTCTTAATGGTGAGAGACTAGGAGCTGTGGAAGAGCAAAGGGATTTAGGTGTCCACATACACAAATCACTAAAAGCTAGTGGGCAGGTACAAAAAGTAATCAAAAAAATACGAATGGAATGTTGGCCCTCATCTCAAGGGGGTTGGAATACAAAGGTGAGGAAGTTATGCTTCAGTTATACATAGTTTTGGTGAGACCCCATCTGGAGTACTGCATTCAGTTTTGGGCACGAACCTCAGGAAAGTTTATTGGCCGTGGAACGGGTACAGTGAAGATTTACCAGAATGATCCCAGGGTTTAAAAGGTTAAATTGTGAGGACAAGGTGCATTAAGTTGGCTTGTATTCTCTTGAGTTTAGAAGGTTGAGGGGTGCTATAACTGAGGTATTTAAAATGATGAAAGGGTTTGATAGGATAGACACAGTGTAACTATTTCCTCGGGTGGGGGAATCATTTTTTTTAAGAAGGCAAGTAAAATGATGCTTTACATAGTGTTAAAATATCAAATGATTGTTAATGGCTGACAATTGTTTGTACCATATATATGAACATTTTCAATATTTTATTTTCAGTGAGTTTTATTCTGCCTACCAGATTTCCATTTCTGGTGTAATTTCCAATCCCCAGCCCCCTCCTCCTACTGGCCTAGAAAATTATAACTATAAAGTCACTGAATCACACACTTTGGGTCCTTCAATTTACTTGCATCACTCCCTCTGAACCACTCTCGGTCTGTTTCCTTACCGTCTCTCCTCACATAGCTCTCTCTATTGCAACCTATTGACTTCCACTTCTCATTTGTATTTACAGAAGTTATACAGTTTCCAGTATTCCTGCAATTGTCTCCAACATGTTTTATCCTCCACATCACCCTCCCCCTGCACCCCACACCTCCTCCCCCCCCCCCACCCGCCCCCCGCCACCACCCTACCCCCACCTCATTCAGTTTTCAGTCTTAATTTTTTTCACTAATCTAACCTTTTCTCAGTATTCCACACTGGATTTCTGCTTCTCGCAACTTGCCCTTTTTCATGCTAGTTTCGAGCTTGATTCTTCACATTTTTACCCTCTGTTGTTCCTCATTAATTCATTCTGTTGTGTGTCTCTGTTGTATTTTTTCTTTGTTACAGTTCTCTTCCTCCAGGGAGTTCTACCTTTGTAAGGCATTGTCTTTCAATCAGCAACATCTATCACAAGGCAACGCCACAAAACCACTGTTCCGTTGCTCAAACTAATGTCACCAGCAGTGCAGGACTGCTTTCACTGATACCAGACTTGAAGTAACCCACCCTGTTCCTTGCTCCTGCGACAGCACATTCCATACAATTGCCGCAATTTTGCTTTAACCAGGAAGACATCAATCTTTAAAAGAAAAGTGGCCATATCTATAAGTTAATACATTCCTTGACATTGCAATAAATTAGAAAAAGTATATTCAAAAATTGTTTACATTTCATAAATGTTTCATTCTATCAAAAGATTTAATAAATTTCAAGATATTAAGTAATTTGGAAATGTCATAACATCTGCTGTCTACATGAAGCTAGAAAGCCATGCAACATATGCCTTTACCAGAATTAGTCAACTAATTTTCATGATTTAACAACACCATTTAAACACAAGCTGCCATTTTGTATCAACAAATTTTTAAATGGTTTCAAGAAATGTTTTGAATTTGATCACAATGTTAACAAATCCTCCACATATCAGCCAGGGTTCCTGCTGATGCCCATTATCCAGCATAGAGTATGGTAGTGCAGTGGTTATGGTACTTAGCTTGTAACCCAGTAATCATGAATATGAACGATTTTTGGAATGTCAAATTATCTTTCATTGTCATCAGGAGGCTGTCAAATATCCCATCTGGAATCTAATCTGAATGTGTCAGCCCTGCTGTCCTGCGAGACCCCTTGAGAGCTATGTTTAGCTCAATAGTAGCATTTTTAATACATATTACACCAAGGTTCCCACATGCTAGGATAGTCTGAAATACTGAAACGTGACACCCAGTGCAGACTGAGCCATGCAAACCATGGAGGTCCCAGATTTAATTCTCGATTTATCCTGAGTAGACAATCTCAGCTTGGATAGGGATGCAAACAATAGCCTTAGAACCTCAGGGCTAGGAAGAGAAAAAAAGTAGTCTAGTGTTCCCAGTCTTGTTCAATATTCATGATCTGGGCTTTAAGTGAGGCTCAGTTGTTATCCTCTTCAGTTGAATAGTCACTTGGGTGGTTACCAGAGGGTCCTACCAAAAGAAGTATCCCATGTGGCTGGTCGAGAGACACATTGTTGGAGCACCAACATATCACCAGAAACAAAGAAAATATAAATGCCAGATTGGTTCTTCGACATCGTAGAGTAGGATTAATTACAAAGTATGTGAAGTTTAAAATAATGGCCTGGATTTTGCTGTCAGCAGCGAAGCAACGGTGCTCGCCATTCGCCTTGCTGACCGTTGCCCACAAAGATTTTGCGGGCTTTTGAGCAGAGACCACGGCTTAAAAATTGAAGTGCAACATGAAAGCTGCTGGTGCCATGGCGACCGCTGGTTAATGGCTGCCGAAAATGGTGGCGCCAGTAGGAGTGAAAAATTCGCATGGGGGGCTAATGATTATTAGCCCAGCGCTAAACTGACCGTGTAACACCCTCCTGGTGGCGTTCGTCCCGGCTTCAGGCACCAATGTGGCGTCCACAAGCAGCATTGCAGCTTCGAACAGCCTTTGAAAGCCAGGCTGTGATTTCGCAAAGCATTGTGGGATATTAAACGGGCAATGCATTGTCGTTGTTTTAAGAGGGAAATGCCTTCTGAAATGATAAAAATAAAAATGATGTACAAGTATGCAGCTTTCAGCCCTTATAGCTCAACTGCCTTCTGAAAAAAATTAACATTTGAAAAAAAATTCCCAAATCGGAGTCTTCAGCTCTTAAGCTGAGAGTTCCCTTCCACTCCTAAAAATGGGAAAAGTGCCTCAGCACTAACACAAATGGCTTAACAAGCCAGGGAAGGGGCACCCAGGGTCTCACACACAGCACTCCAGCTTTGTGCAGGGGATCAACACTGCAAGAGAGGCCCTCTACCCACAGGGGCCAGGAGGCCCTCCAGAAAGAATGCTGTGGGATCGGATCACCGGAGCCATCACTGTCAGCAATTTTGCCCCCACCACCTGACTCCAGTGCCCAAAGAAACTTCATGACCTCAGACCAATGGTCAGAGTCAGTGAATGCATCTTCAGCAGCTGTCTCCTACCAACTGCATCACTAGCCTCACACACTGCTCAATGCATGATTTCACCCCCCCCCCCAATCACTCACCTACCAACAATCTGTACCAATCACAAGGCACACCTCCCATTTCTAGCTTCACCTCACCCCATTGGAGGAGACGGTGCAGGCCATGCTTGGCAGAGGCATGGCTGAGCCCTTGGCCAGAAACGGGGCTGAAAGGTTACAAGATGGTGGTATCCTCATGCGTTATCCTTCTTCTCGCATGCACCTCTAGGTTTCCCGCCCTCCCGTCAGCACAGCTCCACCCTTGTGTCTTCCTCATTTCACAAACTCAAGAAATGCAGCCTGCCTGGCCAGCGGGTCAACAAGAAGAGGGAGAGGAGAGTGACGGAGATGAACAAGAAACACCGTCACTCGATTTGATTCTCCCAGCCACCAGCTCCTCAAGGTCGACCAGCAAGGCCATTTGCAGTGACCCCACTGAAAGTCAGCAGCCTTCCACCAGCCATGCTGCAGCCACTGGGGTAGCACTGCGTGACATCAGTAGGATAGGCAAAGGCACACACAAGACAATCACGAAGGGAATGCATAAGGGTCATTGGTTGATTTCTTGATGTCGTATTGGATGGATAAATGTATAAAGTTGGATTGGAAAGTTTTCTTTGTAGTGGCTTTTATTTCAGCATTGTGGCCAAGAGGACACTGTGATGGTCAGTAACAGAGGGAAGGTAAGGTGTGGGACAAATGTGGAAAGAGGAATTGGGGTTGTGGTCACTGGTACCGCAGGCGGATGATTCCATCCCGGATATCCCAGCCAGATAGGGGCTGTCTGGGTTGCATCCTTCCTTCTGCTTCCTCCTCTTCTGTGTCTTCCTCTTCTGCGTCTTCCTCTTCCCTCTGCGAGCGGATGTTGTAAATTTGAAATAAAAGCAGAAAATGCTAGAAATACTCAACAGATCAGGCAGCATCTCGACCTGAGACGTGAACTCTCTTTCTCTCTCCACGGATGTTGCCTGACCTGCTGAGTATTTCCAGCATTTTCTTTCTTCTCCGAGGCCTTCTTTTACCATCTGAGGCCATGCAAGCATCCAGCAGCACTCCCTGCACACTTAAAAAAACTTTAAACATGTATTGCAGTAAGCCACGACTTCAAAAAAATCCAAAAAATCCGGTCCACTAGCTTAAATGCAAACTTATCTGAAAAATGTGTATGTGTCCCTTTAAGAGATGCTGACAGTGCCTCTGTGAGTCTGTTTGCACGCTGGGATTTCATGGCGAGCTTAGGATCCAGCGCTGAGCTCAGTACTAAGGTCCAGGTTTGCCGAGGTGATGTTAAGTCGGCGTTGCATGCCGCCCTAGGTCACCATCTCCCTAATTTATGTTTGCAGGACCTTTGCTTTTACCGGCAGCGCTGCCGGCCCTCAGAAAATGGCGGATGCTGCGGAACCCACAATCAGCTGGCGAAAGAGCAGCTGCTGCTGTGTTTTCACAAAGTTATGCCGGTAATGGGCGGCGTAAAACATCCAAATTTTTAGCCCCGCCTGTTTTAAATGCATCTGTTTCAACACAGCGCCCTCTACAGGGGATCTGTAGCATTTTGGAGCAGGTAAAAAAACAGCGAGGCTCTTCAACCAATCAGATTGAAGAATCATCACTGAGACACGCGGGGGGAATTTTAACATGGGTGAGCGGGTGGGTATGGGTGCGGGTAGGGAGTTAAATGGGCAAAAGATTGAAACGTGTCGGAAAGCTGGCTCCAACCCACCGACTTCCGGGTTTTACTGAGGCAGGACAAGGGGCAGGCAGCCAACCCGCTTCCAGGAGACGGGTTGGCATTTTAAATATTATAATGAGGCTCGAAGCCTCAGATTTACCCAACAGCTGCAATGAGGCGAGGACAGCCTCGGGGAGCACACCTTGTTGGCCAGGAGGAACAGGAGTGCTTCCTCCCACGCCCCCCAAGCTCCCCCACCACCAGACCCCCTCCATACAAACCCACCCCCCGGGATCCATCCCATACCTCCGGGCTTCCCGCACGCTACTGGACCCTGCACCCACCTCCGCTCCCAGCGCATCGGGAAGTAAAAATTCCCCCCGCAGAGTCTAAAGCAGAAAGAATAAAAAAGGAAATATAAGTTAGATTTAAATGATGTACAGAAAGCCAAATAAAGATTGGGAAATACAGATGGGATTAAGGGAGAGAGATAAAAGAAATAGACGGAAAAATTAAAAAATAGTATTTTTTTTTTAATCTCCAACACGAATTTTCTTCTGAGGGAATGAGACTCCACATTTGCTAGGTGAGGGAACGGTAGTATAGTGGTTATGTTACTGGGCTAGTAATCCAGAGGTGCAGCCTAATGATCCGGAGACGTGAGTTCAAAGCTGGGGAATTCAAATTCAGTTAATTTAATAAATCTGGAATTAAAAAGCTAGTATCAGTAATGATTGTCGTAAAAACCCATCTGGTTCACTAATGTCCTTTAGGGAAGGAAAACTGCTGCCCTTACCTGGTCTGGCCTCTATGTGACTTTAGACCCACAGCAATGTGTGGTTGACTCTTAACTCTGAAATGGCCTAGCAAGCCACTCAGTTCCACCAAAGTGGGAGGACCTTCACCACATGGACTGCAGCGGTTCAAGAAGGCGGCACACTTCTCAAGGGCAAGTAGGGATGGTTAATAAATGCTGGCGTTGCCCACATCCCATGAATTAATTTTTTTGAATTGCTTCTATTAGTAGTCATGAAGTAGTAGAAGTGTTCGTACTTTCTTTCATGAAGTGTTCGTACTTTCTTTCATGAAGTGTTCGCACTTTCTTTTCTACTCCTATGCTATGATTTATGGAAATTTGTTAATTTCCCAAGGAGATTCTTGAACTGTTCATAATTAGTTACAGCGAATGATAACTTTAAATCTTTCTGATAATCTAAAATTTCCCTCTGATAAAGAATGTAAACTGGATGGAGCAACATAATAAATGTTTTAACACACCGTTTAAGACTTAACAAAGTACTTTAATTACTGTTTTTTATTAAATGACTGTCATCAGCTTCCATTGCAGCACAAGCAGCAGCCACCTCACGTCTGAGTGCTGCAGGGGAAGCTCAGACTGCTGTCCTGCAATCTCAGCTCTGCTAGAAGATGGAGGAGGAGGGGGAGAAGGACACTCAGCGGGAGGCCCTATCCGCAGAGGGTCTTTAGGGAGCAGATCTGTTGGAGAACAGATTGCAGGGGTGCTGTGATGCCCTGGAAGACCCTTTTCACACAGGTATACCGAGCAATGATGGCTGCAGTCTGAGCTTCCGTGCAGCGCTGATTTGACGCCAGTGGTGCCATTTTGGAGCTCTATGCTCCAGCCTACGCTTTCACTTAACCTCCCACAGCTCAACACGCATTTAATGGCATGGAGGACCCCCCACCAGCACTATTAAAAGGGATCATCAACTACTTAAAGGTTAGTTGCAGGATTATTTCTTCTGACTGTTGCTGCAACTCTACGTATTTTGGGTGCTTTTCCATACTTGTTAAAAAATTCAGTAGTCTACAGGGATTGGTCTGGCTGGTGCTGAAGTACATTTTTGGTAACTTAAAGGTTTGTGCACAAACCAGTTGCTTACAGACATGGGTGGCCTAGTAAGGCTTCCTCTTGGCATTGAGCATGACTGGGAGACTGAGAGGCCGCACGGAGCAGGACATGCTGCTAGAGGATGGAGGAGGAGGAGAGAGAGGAGGGCCCTCAGCAGGAGGCCATATCCGCAGAGGGTCTTTAGGGAGAAGATCTTTTGGAGAACAGTTTGCAGGAGTGCTGTGATGTCCTGGAAGGCCCTTTGCACACTGGAATCCCGAGCCATGATGGCAACAGTCTGAGCTTCCATGACAGTAAGCTGAGATTGCATGACAGCAGTCTGAGCTTCTACTACAGCACTCAGGCATTGGGTGGATGCTGGTTGTGCTACAATGGAAGCTGAGACATCAGCCATCAGACGCTGCATCATGGTTGGCTCCACAGGTGTGCAGATGTGTTGATGAAGGTGGCCACCCATTCCATGCTGGGCTCCAAGCTCTGCACAAAGCCCTGTACCAAGTGGGCACCGGACTCCTCCATGCTCTTTGACATTGAACGCAGGCTTTCTGGCAGGGTTTCCAGTGCACAAGCATTTGGGTGTGCAAACCCATCAGCCTTCTCCTGTAGCCTGGCCCATCAAAGTTGTCATTTGAATCCTCTGCAGTAGAACTAGTGTGCAACCTCACCCTCCGTCGAGCAGGCACCTGCACTATCCTTTGACCCCGCCCTGGCTCCTGCGCACTTGTGCCCGGTGTCTCACCACGTGCAGATCCCACCTCTATCCTATCCTCTAAACTGCGCGCAGTGTCAGTATCTGATCTGGTGGGTGTGACTGTGAAATCGAGTGACGGTGTGTCTCATTGTCACCGTCTTCTTGCTCTTCCATCACTGTCTGGGCATGTTGCAGTTCTTGGGTATCAGAAATTAAAAAGGGGCCAGGGTTGGGTTGTGGTGAGGGGAGAGGAGAAAGAAAGAACTATATGCTTACACCATCAGCAGCTTGTAAGTCAGAAAAGATGGAGCGTTGAGGGAGAAGTGGGATGTGGGAAGGAGGATTAGGTATGAGGATAACATCATCTTCAATGGCTTCAGCCTCGCAGGTGGCCACGGCCTCAGCAATGGCCCTTCCCATAATAGCCAGCACTGTCTCCTCCATGGGAGTTAGAATGTGCAGGCGTGCCTCTCGCCCTCTGGTTAGTTCCTGCTGCCTCCGGTTGTGCGCCAACTTCTCCTGCAAGAGAGAGGGAAGTGTGTCAGTGAGTGTTGTGCAATCTGTTTGGGAGATGTGGCTTTTTTTTTATTCGTTCATGGGATGTGGGCATTGCTGGCAAGGGCAGCATTTATTGCCCATCTCTAATTGCCCTTGAGAAGGTGGTGGTGAGTTGCCTTCTTGAACTGCTGCAGTCCGTGTGGTGAAGGTACTCCCATAACTCCTGGGAGGGAGTTCCAGGATTTTGTTCCAGCGATGAAGGAACAGCGATATATTTCCAAGTCAGGATGGTGTGTGACTTGGAGGAGAACTTGGAGGTGATGATCTTCCCATGCGCCTGCTGCCCTTGTCCTTCTAGATGGTGGAGGTTGTGGGTTTGCTGGGTACTGCCGAAGAAGCCTTGGCGAGTAGCTGCAGTGCATCTTTTAGATGGTACACACTGCAGCCGCGGTGCGCCAGTGGTGGAGGGAGTGAATGTTTAAGGTAAAGAAACCTTTATTTAAGTCTTAAACTTAAATAAAGCCAATTACCTGTATATAGGTATGAGGGGCGAGTTGGCTAAGGTAGGTTGGGAAATTAGATTAAAAGGTCTGACGGTAGGTAAGCAGTGGCAAACATTTAAAGACATATTCCAAAATTCTCAACAAATATACATTCCATTGAGAAATAAAAACTCCACGGGAAAAGGGATCTATCCGTGGCTAACTAAAGAAGTTAAGGATAGTATTAGATTAAAAGATGAGGCTTATAATGTTGCGAAGAATAGTAGTAAGCCTGAGGATTGGGAGAGCTTTGGAAACCAGCAAAGGATGAACAAAAAATTGATAAAAAAGGAGAAAATAGAATATGAGTAAATTAGCAAGAAATATAAAAACAGATCCTAAGATCTTCTACAAGTATGTAAAAAAGAAGAGAGTAGCAAGTGATCAAGAAGGCCAACGGAATGTTGGCTTTTATTGCTAGGGGGATAGATTATAAAAACAGGGAGGTATCGCTGCAGTTATATAAGGTATTGGTGAGACCGCACCTGGAATACTGCATACAGTTTTGGTGTCCATACTTAAGAAAAGACATACTTGCTCTCGAGGCAGTACAAAGAAGGTTCACTCGGTTAATCCCGGGGATGAAGGGGTGGACATATGAGGAGAGGTTGAGTAGATTGGGACTCTACTCATTGGAGTTCAGAAGAATGAGAGGCGATCTTATTGACACATATAAGATTGTGAAGGGGCTTGATCGGGTGGATGCGGTAAGGATGTTCCCAAGGATGAGTGAAACTAGAACTAGGGGGCATAATCTTAGAATAAGGGGCTGCTCTTTCAAAACTGAGATGAGGAGAAACTTCTTCACTCAGAGGGTAGTAGGTCTGTGGAATTTGCTGCCCCAGGAAGCTGTGGAAGCTACATCATTAAATAAATTTAAAACAGAAATAGGCAGTTTCTTTAGAAGTAAAGGGAATTAGGGGGCGGGCAGGAAATTGGACATGAGGCTGAGTTCGGATCGGTCAAGGCCCTGTGGGTGGCGGAGCGGGCCCAGGGGCTGAGTGGCCGGGTCCTGCTCCTACTTCTTGTGTTCTTTAGATTTGAGGTTAGGATCAGATCAGCCATGATCTTATTGAATGGCGGAGCAGGCTCGAGAGGTCGATTGGCCTACTCCTGCTCCTATTTCTTATGTTCTTATGTTCTTAAAAGTAAGCGTTGGTCCCTTAGAGGCTGAGACAGGTGAAATTATAATGGGAATAAGGAAATGGCAGAGACTTTAAACAAATATTTTGTATCTGTCTTCACAGTAGAAGACACAAAAAGCGCCAAAAATAATGGGGAACCAAGGGGCTAATAAGAGTGAGGCACTTAAAGTAATTAATATCAGTAGAGAAAAAGTACTTGAGAAACTAATGGGACTAAAAGCCAACAAATCCCCTGGACCTGATGGCCTACATTCTAGGATTCTAAAAGAGGTGGCTGCAGAGATATTGGATGCATTGGTTGTGATCTTCCAAAATTCCCTAGATTCTAGAACGGTCCCAGTGGATTGGAAGTTAGCAAATGTAACCCCTCTATTCAAGAAAGGAGGGAGAGAGATAACAAGGAACTACAGGCCAGTTAACCTGACATCAGTCGTCTGGAAAATGCTGGAATCTATTATTAAGGAAGTAGGTAACAGGGCACTTAGAAAATCATAACATGATTAGGCAGAGTCAACACGGTGTTATGAAAGGGAAATCATGTTTAACAAATTTATTAGAGTTTTTTGAGATTTATAACTAGCAGGGTAGATAAAGAGGAACCAATGGATGCAGTATATTTGGATTTCCAAAAGGCATTCGATAAGGTGCCACATAAAAGGTTGCTACGCAAGGTAATGGCTCATGGAGTTGGGGGTAATATATGAGCATGGATAGAGGATTGGCTAACGGACAGAAAACAGAGAGTAGAGATAAACAAGTCATTTTCCGGTTGGCAGGCTGTAACTAGTGGGGTGCCGCAAGGATCAGTACTTGAGCCTCAGCTATTTACAATCTATTAATGACATAGATGAAGGGACCAAGTACAATGTATCCAAGTTTGCTGACGATACAAAGCTAGGTGAGAAAGTAAGCTGTGAGGAGGACACAAAGAGATATAGACAGGTTAAGTGAGTGGGCAATAAGGTGGCAGAAAGAGTAAGAGGTGCAGGCAGGTAGTGCAGGGGTCACCTGTGGCCATCCCCCTCTCAAACAGATATACCACTTTGGATGCTGTTGGGGGGGATGACTTATCAGGGGAAGGCGGCAGCAGCCAACTTCCTGGCACCATGGGTGGCTCTGCTGCACAGGCTGGGAGGAAAAAGTGTGGAAGAGCTATAGTGATAGGGGATTCAATTGTAAGGGGAATAGATAGGTGTTTCTGCGGCCGCAATCGAGACTCCAGGATGGTGTGTTGCCTCCCTGGTGCAAGGGTCAAGGACGTCTCGGAGCGGCTACAGAACACTTTGGAGGGGGAGGGCGAACAGCCAGTTGTCGTGGTGCACATAGGCATCAACGATATAGGTAAAAAACGGGATGAGGTCCTAAAAGCAGAATATAGGGAGTTAGGAGGTAAATTAAAAAAGAGGACCTCAAAGGTAGTAATCTCAGGATTGCTACCAGTGCCACGTGCTAGTCAGAGTAGAAATAGGAGGATATTTCAAATGAATACGTGGCTAGAAGAATGGTGCAAGGGGGAGGGATTCAAATTCCTTGGACATTGGAACCGGTTCTGGGGGAGGTGGGACCAGTACAAACGGGACGGTCTGCACCTGGGCAGGGCCGGGACCGATGTCGTAGGGGGAGTGTTTGCTAGTGCTGTTGGGGAGGGTTTAAACTAAAGTGGCAGGGGGTTGGGAACCTGAGCAGGGAGACAGAGGAAAGGGAAATAAGGTTAAAAGCTAAAGACAGGAAGGAGAAAAACAAAAGTAGAAGGCAAAGAACTCAACGGTTTAAATCAAACATGGTCACAGTAAATAATAATTCATATAGGTCTGAAAGCGTTAAAAAAACAAGCCTGAAGGCTTTGTGTCTTAATGCAAGGAGCATTTGGAACAAGGTGGATGAATTAGCTGCGCAAATAGAGGTAAATGAATACGATTTGCTTGGGATTACAGAAACATGGCTCCAGGGTGGCCAAGGCTGGGAACTCAACATCCAGGGTTATTCAATATTTAGGAAAGATAGGCAAAAAAGAAAGGGAGGTGGGGTAGCATTGCTGGTTAAAGAGGGGATTAACACAATTGAAAGGAAGGATATTAGCTCTGATGATGCGGAATCTGTATGGGTAGAACTGAGAAATAACAAGGGGCAGAAAACGTTAGTGGGAGTGGTATATAGACCTCCAAACAGTAATACGGAGGTTGGGGACGGCATTAAAAGGGAAATTAGAGAAGCATGCAGTAAGGGCACAGCAGTCATCATGGGTGACTTTAATTTACATAAAGATTGGGCTAACCAAATTAGTAAAAATACTGTGGAGGAGGAATTCCTAGAATGTTTACGAGATGGTTTTCTGGAACAATATGTCGAGGAACCAACCAGAGATCAGGCCATCTTAGACTGGGTATTATGCAACGAGAAAGGATTAATTAACAATCTTGTTGTACGAGGCCCCTTGGGTCAGAGTGATCATAATATATAGAATTCTTCATTAGGATGGAGAGTGAAGTAGTTGAATCAGAGACTAGGGTCCTGAATTTAAATAAAGGAAACTACGATGGTATGAGGCGCGAATTGGGTAGGATTGATTGGGGAATGTCACTCAAGGGGTTGACGGTGGATAGGCAATGGCAAACATTCAAAGACTGCATGGATGAACTACAGAATTTGTACATCACAGTGTGGCATAAGAATAAAACAAAAAGGGTGACTCAACCGTGGCTAACAAGGGAAATTAGGGATAGCATAAGATCCAAGGAGAGGGCATATAAATTGGCCAGAAAAAGCGGTAGCCCTGAGGATTAGGAGCAGTTTAGGATTCAACAAAGGAGGACAAAGGGATTAATTAAGAAGGGGAAAATAGAATATGAAAGTAAGCTTGCTGGGAACATAAAAACTGACTGTAAGAGCTTTTACAGATATGTGAAGAGAAAAAGATTAGTGAAATCAAGTGTAGGTCCCTTGCAGTCAGAAGCGGGGGAAGTTATAATGGGGAACAAAGAAATGGCAGCCCAATTAAATGCATATTTTGGTTCTGTCTTCACAAAGGAGACACAAATAACCTCCCAGAGATGTTGGAGAACATACGGTCTGATGAAAGGGAGGAACTGAAAGAAATCAGTATTTGCAGGGAAATGGTGTTAGGGAAATTGACGGTATTGAAGGCCGATAAATCCCCAGGGCCTGATAATCTACATCCTAGGGTACTTAAGGAAGTGGCCCTAGAAATAGTAGATGCATTGCTGATCATCTTCCAACATTCGATGGAATCTGGAACTGTACCCATGGATTGGAGGGTAGCTAATGTTACCCCACTATTCAAAAAGGGTGGTAGAGAGAAAGCGGGGAATTACAGACCGGTAAGCCTGACATCGGTAGTGGGGAAAATGCTGGAGTCCATTATAAAGGATGTAATAGCTGAGCATTTGAAAAACAGTGACAGGATCGGACAAAGTCAACATGGATTTACAAAAGGTAAATCGTGCTTGACTAATCTACTGGAATTTTTTGAGGATGTAACTGGGAAAATAGATAAGGGAGAACCAGTAGATGTGGTGTATTTGGACTTTCAAAAGGCTTTCGATAAGGTCCCGCATAAGAGATTAGCGAGTAAAGTTAAGGCACATGGGATTGGGGGCAAGGTATTGACTTGGATAGAGAACTGGTTGGCGGACAGAAAGCAGAGAGTAGGAATTAATGGGTCTTTTTCCGAGTGGCAAGCAGTGACTAGTGGGGTACCGCAGGGATCGGTCCTTGGGCCCCAGCTATTCACAATATACATTAATGATCTAGATAAGGGAATTAAATGTAATATCTCCAAGTTTGCAGATGACACAAAGCTGGGTGGGAGTGTGTGCAGCGAGGAGGATAGCGAGAAACTCCAGGATGATCTGGACAGGTTGGGTGAGTGGGCAGAAGCGTGGCAGATGCAATATAACGTGGATAAGTGCGAGGTTATCCACTTTGGTGTCAAAAACAGAAAGGCAGACTATTATCTGAATGGCAATAGATTGGGAGAAGGGGAAGTGCAACGAGACCTGGGTGTCCTTGTGCACCAGTCGCTGAAAGTAAGCATGCAGGTGCAGCAGGCGGTGAAGAAGGCAAATGGTATGTTGGCCTTCATAGCGAAAGAGTTTGAGTATAGGAACAGGGATGTCCTGCTGCAGTTGTACAGGGCCTTGGTGAGACCACACCTTGAGTACTGTGTGCAGTTTTGGTCGCCTTATCTGAGGAAGGATGTTCTTGCCATGGAAGGAGTTCAGCGAAGATTCACAAGGCTGATACCTGGGATGGCAGGAATGACATATGAGGAGAGATTGGGTCGATTGGGCTTATACTCACTGGAGTATAGAAGAATGAGAGGGGATCTCATCGAAACATATAAAATTCTGACAGGTCTGGACAAACTAGATGCAGGAAGAATGTTCCCGATGGTCGGAGAGTCCAGAACCAGGGGTCATAATCTACGGATAACGGGTAAACCATTTAGGACAGAAATGAGGAAGAATTTCTTCACCCAGAGAGTGGTGAACCTGTGGAATTCTCTACCACAGAAGGTAGTTGAGGCGAAGTCATTAAATATATTCAAGGATGAGTTAGATATATTTCTTGAAGCTAAAGGTATCAAGGGATATGGGGAGAAGGCAGGTACAGGGTACTGAGTTCAGATGATCAGCCATGATCTCATCGAATGGCGGAGCAGGCTCGAGGGGCCGAATGGCCTACTCCTGCTCCTATCTCCTATCTTCTATGTAAGAAAATGTGAGGTTATTCACTGTAGTAGGAAGAATAGAAAAACAGATTTTTTTAAATGGTGAGGAACTATTAAATGTTGGTGTTCAGAGAGATTTAGGTGTCCTTGTACAAGAAACACAAAAAGTTAGCATGCAGGTACAGTAAGCAATTAGGAAGGCAAATGGCATGTTGGCCTTTATTGCAAGAGGTTGGAGTACAAGTGTAAAGGGGGGGAAAATTCAGTTTGTTGCGCCTCCTGTTAGCGCCTTAAGAGGGCGCTAATGGGGCGCAAAGCAGCTAGCGCCCGGGCGCGGCGAAGTTTGCGCTGCTCGCGAAATTAACTAGACATTTTGCGGCGGCAGATAGTGACGTCAGTCGAGTGCGCAACGCCCCGGTATCGCCCCGGAGCGGATATTGAGTGGCGCCCCCTGCCTTACCGCCTGATGCTAGCAACGACAGGTTGAAGGGAGCGTTCTGCAGTCGTGAAGGGAAAGGGGGAGCGCTATTTAAAGGTGACCGCTTCCTGCCTTTTATTGTTGGTGCCATTTTTGAACTACGCATTCTGAGAGGGAGAGAGAGAGACTTCTGGAGAGTTTCAACGTTGTGTGAAGGAGTTTTGGGTACTGAGCAGCACTTTGCAGGTTCATTTTGATTTGCCATTCCTTGTATCGATTTAGGAGAGACTGTGGGGGCTGCACTCTGAGCTCTTTGCCTGGTACTCTCCATTGTTCTTTCCAGCAGATTTGATGTGCAGGTCTCTCCAGGCCGAGATTCAAGGCTGCAATGAGTAGGATGTGGATGGAAAGCAAGATTAACCATCCCCTTTAAGAACTGGCCCGTGCCATTGTGTGTGTGTTCCATTGCTGACTGACATTACATGAGCTTCGCCAGCGCTCTGAGGTAGCGCCTCGCTCCTCGGCCTTTGCGCCTTAAGACAGGTGTGAAGCGCCTGATTTTGCGCTCCAATCACCTCATTGGTCGATAAAAGTGAAGTTTCCAGTCAGTGGCGATAATTAGCGCCAGGCGCTAATTTTTGCGCCCGGACGATATTTGCGCCCCAAACGGGGCGCGACTGAATTTTTCCCCCAAGAAGTCTTACTACAATTGTACAGTGCTTTGGTGAGACCACACCTGGAGTACTGTGCACAGTTTTGGTCTCCTTATCTGAGAAAGGACATACTTGCCTTGGAGGCGGTGCAATGAAGGTTCAGTAGATTGATCCCTGGGATGAGCGAGGTTGTCCTCTGAGGAGAGATTGAGTAGAATGGGCCTATATGCTCTGGAGTTTAGAAGAATGAAAGATGATCTCATTGAAACATAAGATTCTGAGGGGGTTTAAAAGGGTAGATGCTGAGAGGTTGATTCCCCTGGCTGAAGAGTCTAGAACTAGGGGGCATAGTCTCACCATAAGGGGTCCGCCATTTAAGACTGAGATGAGGAGGAATTTCTTCGCTTAGAGGGTTGTGAATCTTTGGAATTCTCTACCCAAAAGGGCTGTGGATGCTGAGTCATTGAGTATATTCAAGGCTGATATAGATAGATTTTTGGACTCGAGGGGAATCAAGGGATATGGGGATCAGGCGGGAAAATAGAGTTGAGGTCGAAAATCAGCCATGATCTTATTGAATGGCAAAAGAGGCTCGAACGGCCGTATGAACTACTCCTGCTCCTATTTCTAATGTTCTTCAGAATGTTTAAGGCTGTCATGATTAAATAGATGGCAGTGTGTGCAATCTATGAGATGTGGGTGTGATGCTTTCAACAGCGCTAAGTGTGTGAAGGTGAGGTGAAAAATATAAATGTTAGGTATGAGTCCTGATTAATAGAGATTGCAGGTAGGTGAATGATGGGGGTGTGGTGAATTGAACAGTGGCTGAAGTCTGTGGTGCAGTTGGTAGGATATTGTATTTGAAGATGCATTCATTGACCTTGACCACCCGTGTGAGATCATTAAATATCTTTCGGCAGTGCTTCCAGGTCCTGGGGCTATACTCCTGGCATTGACCTCTGCGGTTATCTGTTCTCACTGCCTTCTTATCATGTGTCTGGAGAGCCTCCTGTCCCCCTGAGGATACAGGACATCTCTCCTCCACCAAGACCCCCAGTGCAGCATCCGAAAACCTGGGTGCCTGCTCTCTTCCATGGTCAGCCATTCTTCACTCTTTCCCAGGTCAGATTCACTTGTAAAATGACTCCCAGCAGCTGCTCCAGCCACAATGCACCTCCCCTTTAAGTTAGTAACGATATTGGGCCCCTGCTGATGCGTGCAGCCACTGAACAGCACGGGAGTGCTGGCTGCACGCAGAAATCATTATCATAAACAGGCAGCACGAAGATGGCGTGCTGCCAGCATACCATGCAACGGGTGCGGGTTGATCATGCATTGCGATCCCCATGCCCATTTTCAGGTGCTAACCAACGTTGATAATATGATTGGTGAAAGTCAACAATCCTTTAATAGATTTATAACAAGCATACTTCTTGGAAATTTAAAAATGTAACTGACAAAATAAAGCCTATCAAAGTTTTGAAGAGAAAAGACATCAATCAATCTCTTCCGAAAGGACACCCAAGTATTCAGTTTAGAAAATTATTTTTTAACAGTAACAACAGGACAAATTAGATTAAAATTCAGAATTGTTGGACTTAAAAATGCAAATAATTAACATCATGTGAACAGCTTGACTAAGATTAAGGTGCACTATCTGAGACATGTAGGACAGTATATATAGTATACTATCATAGAATGATATAGCACAGAAAGAGACCATTCAGCCTATCATGTCTGTCCCAGCTCTTTTGAAAGAGCTGTCCAATTAGTCCCACTGGTAACATTCTAGTAAATCTCCACAGCACCCTCACTGAGCCCTTGACATCCTTCCTAAAGTATGGTGCCCAGAGTTATTTATTTTTTTATTCGCTTATGGGATCTGGGCGTCGCTGGCAAGGCCAGCATTTATTGCCCATCCCTAGTTGTCCTTGAGAAGGTGGTGGTGAGCCGCCTTCTTGAACCGCAGCAGTCCATGTGGTGAAGGTACAACCACAGTGCTGTTAGGTAGGGAGTTCCAGGATTTTGACCCAGCGACGATGAAGGATCGGCGATATACTTCTTAGTCAGGATGGTGTGTGACTTGGAGGGGAACTTGGAGGTGGTGGTGTTCCCATGCGCCTGCTGGCCTTGTCCTTCTAGCTGGAAGAGGTCGTGGGTTTGGGAACTGCTGCCGAAGAAGCCTTGGCGAGTTGCTGCAGTGCATCTTGCAGATGGTACACACTGCAGCCACGGTGCGCCGGTGGTGGAGGGAGTGAATGTTTAAGGTGGTGGATGGGGTGTCAATCAAACGGGCTGCTTTGTCCTGGATGGTGTCAAGCTTCTTGAATGTTGTTGGAGCTGCACTCATCCAGGCAAGTGGAGAGTATTCCATCACACTTCTTACTTGTGCCTTGTAGATGGTGGAAAGACTTTGGGGAATCAGGAGGTGAGACACTCGCTGCAGAATACCCAGCCTCTGACCTGCTCTTGTTGCCACAGTATTTATGTGGCTGGTCCAGTTAAGTTTCTGGTCAATGGTGACCCCCAGGATGTTGATGGTGGGGATTCGGCAATGGTAATGCCGTTGAATTTCAAGGGAAGGTGGTTAGACTCTCGCTTGTTGGAGATAGTCATTGCCTGGCACTTGTGTGGCACAAATGTTACCTGCCACTTATCAGCCTAAGCCTGAACGTCATCCAGGTCTTGTTGCATGTGGGCATGGACTGCTTCATTATCTGAGGAGTTGTGAATGGCGCTGAACACTGTGCAGTCATCAGCGAACATCCCCATTTCTGACCTTATGTTGGAGGGAAGGCCATTGATTAAGCAGCTGAAGATGGTTGGGCCTAGGACACTGCCCTGAGGAACTCCTGCAGCGATGTCCTGGGGCTGTGATGATTGACCTTCAACCACCACAACCATCTTCCTTTGTGCTAGGTATGACTCCAGCCAGTGGAGCGTGGACACAATACACCAGCTGGGGCCTAACCAGTTATTTATGAATGTTTAGCAACTCGCCAAGGCTTCTTTGACAACACCTCCCAAACCCACAACCTCTACCACCTAGAAGGACAAGGGCAGCAGGCGCATGGGAATACCACCACCTCCAAGTTCCCCTCCAAGTCACACACCATCCTGACTTGGAAATATATCGCTGTTCCTTCATCGTCGCTGGGTCAAAATCCTGGAACTCCTCCCTAACCGCACTGTGGGAGTACCTTCACCACACGGACTGCAGTAGTTCAAGAAGGCGACTCACCACCACCTTCTCAAGGGCAATTAGGGATGGGCAATAAATGCTGGCCTTGCCAGCGACGCCCAGATCCCATGAATTAATTCAAAAAAAGCATAACTTCCTTGCTTTTGTACTCTAAGCCTCTGTTTATAAAGCCAAAGATACCGTATGCTTTTTTAACAGCTTTCTCAACCTGTTCTGCCACCTTCAAAGACTTGTGCACGTACACCCCCAGCTCTCTCTCTTCTTGCACCCCCTTTAAAATTGTGGTATATTTTGCAGAAGTTTAATTATTAATAAATGACTAACTCATTCAGGACTGTTAGCTTGGCTCAGTTGGTAGCACTCTCACCTCCTTAATCGGAAGCTGTGGGTTTAAGCCCTACTCCAGGACTTGAGTACACAATCAAGCCTGATTCCATGTAGTACTGAGAGAGTGCTGCATCATTAGTGGTGCTACATTTTGGATGAGACGTTAAACTAAGGTCCTGTCTGTTCAGGTGGACGTAAAAGATGCCATGCCACATTTTGAAGAAGAAGAATTCTTCTGGTATCCAGGCATTCATTCCTCTCTCAATCAAAAAAATATGCCAAAATAAACCTCAGATAAACTGGACATTTAGCTAATTTGTTGTTTATGGGACTTTGTTGTGTACAAATTGAATGCTGCATTTTCCTACAAAACAGTGACTATATCATAAAACAAACAGTGACTATATCATAAAATAATTAATTAGACATAAAGCACTTTGAAGCATCCTGAAAATGTGATAAGTGGCCATAAAATTGCAAGTTTTTCTCATCTTCACACTAAGCGCAACCCATCCAACATGTATGTGATCCAACCCAATAAAAGTGCTGTTCCATATTCTAGTTCAGTGGCCTGTGGAAGCCTATTTCATTATTGAAGAGGAAGAGGAAGAATTCAAGTCAAAGCAAATCATTATTTTCAATCACCTGAAACCTTTGATGGGTTGGATCTAGTTTTGTTATGGTTGACTACTGTTGCTGTCGTAAGAAGTGTGTTTCTATTAAAGAATTAAAGGAATTCTGTATATTAGATTCTGTTGTACTCTAATCATTTATTGAAGCCTGCCAGCATGTGTTGTATTATTAATGAATACATCTTTCTAGGCTCTTGGAGAAACTTTAAGATGCATTTTACTGGAGGATGGAGTGGTGAGGACATGTAGCCTAGCAGTGTGTTTGCCCATATTTAGCTTTTGGTGATAGTTTGTGTAAAGTAGCATACATGTATATAAAACTCAGAAAAGCAAACAAACAGCTTCAAAAAAATTGACATCTCAAAACAACAGCCCTGATTAAAATCTAACAGTCAAAGCCTCTGCTTCGAAACAACTGAATAAATCAAAATTATTTGTATTATATTGAATTTTGTGGTCTATTAGTGTTTTTGGATCATGTTCCACAATTCAGTTTGTGTTTCTGTGAAAACTGAAATACAGTAGCCTCATGTATGTTATGAGAAAACAATTAGTTACAATTGAATGCAGTTTGACATGAACTTGAAGTTAAAGCTAGATCCAATATTCTATCAGTTGTATGACAAGAAAAAAAAACTAAAGTACACTGAAGTGCCCAGTTGAAAACTGTCTGTTTTTTGAGTGGATGACCAGCTTTTTTGCTCTCCGTTTATGCCTCAGGACAGTGAATGAACCAGGCCCTGTGACATTGTTGGAGATAGATCAGTAAGTGTACGAAGCCCTGGGCTATATTTAGAGACAGTGACTGTCCTGTCCAGTTTCTGACTGTGACCTGGAACCTGGTTCACTCAGTCTTTCCTCAGAGGCTCTGATAATATGGCCGCTGGAAGCCCCAATCTGCTCCATTTTTCCTCCACCTCATTGATCTGCGATACACATCCATGATCCAGGGAAAACAGTGGCCCCCACCTCATGAGATTGGAGGATTCCAGCTGCCAGTCAGTATTTGCAGTTTTAAAGTGGAGAGCAATGGCAGTATGAGCTGTCCACAATCCCCCGTGTGCCAAAATCCACTCTATCTGTGAAAGTCAGCCAGAGCTAGAAAGTCACGCAAGCGCCACGAGGTGAGGGGTGTGGGTGAAAAAGTTGTCCGACTGCTGAAAAAGGAGCTAGTTGGCAACAATGAAGTAGATGCCCAGGTCTTTCTTGTCAAACTTTTATAGACTTGTTTCCTGTTAAAAAAAAAAGTAATTATCTTAGCGAAGGTTGGGAGGCAAATCCCTCGTGGCATCGGGATGAGTAGCACAGTGTACAATCAGTAATATAATTTTCTATCATTATATGATGAGAAATTGTTCAGTATTCATCAGATAACAGCAAATATATTGACTGAGACAGCGATTTCTGATTTTAAAATGTGACAGACGACAATAATAAATTCACAAATTACATACCATTGGGGCAAACTAATTTCACTCTATATCAAAACCAGCTGCATCCTATCGGAACTTTCTTTAAAAGCCACTTTATGAGAGCAGAGGAATAATGAATTATGCAACATTACAATTCAATCATATTGATCTCCAGCTTGGTCAGTCCTTTGGTACTGTAAGTGTCAGTCAGACTGGAAAAGAGCCATGAGCTACGTGCTACAGAGGCCTTGGATAGCTAGTTATGTGGTGCTCTTAATATTTCTTTAAATAGATGATGCATTCAACATTACCAAAGGTATTTATTTCCTGTTGACCTCTCAATCTTCTCATTTGATTCCTGTAAATATTAGAAACCGGGATGGAATGCGTGCAAGTCACAATTCAGGCCCCGGTGTTTTTTCATCAAATTTTTACCTACTGGTTCTGGACACCAATTCAGCTGTGTCCTGTGTGGTTTGTTTAACATCACTGTAGCTGCCCCATAAATAAGCTATGCAAAATCTGAAAACCATCTTCTTGCATTGAACACAGACAGATTTTTTGCTGATGATGTAACAGAGTTCCAAATTCAATCATTCCACATGTCATCTTTCACATGCGACTCCCCATCCCAACGCCCCCCCCCCCCAAAAAAAAATAGTGGGTCTTGCTTTACTAAAAGTTAGCATGAACGTATCCCTGAACACTTTTCAGGCAATGCAAGTCATGAGCAGAATGAGGTAAATAATGAATAGCATTATTCCATTACTATCTGCTGCCAGGGACTCTTGACATTTGTGGTGTGGAGAACCGCTCGAGATCAAGTGCTGTGCAAAGAGGCAGCAACACTATATAAGTAGAGCATTGCGTACAAGCCTCATTTGCACTGCACAGTGCAGACAGCTGGAAGCAGAGAAGACTCATTTGAATCACATTCCTGCATATAGCCATGCATTCAACACGCAATACAATGTGGTCTGCCTGTAAGATTTTGTACACTTTAACAAAATGTGCCTTTTTTTTTTTAATTGTATTATTTTTAGTAATGTGTGAAAATAGAAGGAAGGCATCCATTTGTGATGGTTCTGTTATTAATGGTAAAGTGGTTTCTTAATAGACAAGTTAATGTCTGTTGTATACCCTAGCAGGGTGGTAATGGCTTTATATTGAATTCTTTATCCTCTGCGATCTTTACTATGATGAGATGATTGCCTTAGCAACAGAAAGTCAGCAAAATTCAGGTGAATGTTGAAGTACTGGACTGTAACATTTGAGAGCATTACTCAGCTATGGCTGAGTTGTAAATACTTAGGAAGAAATTATGTCTGTTGTCAGGCAAAACATGCTTGAAGACAAAAGACTGTGAAACCTGTAACACTGAGAGTTTGTCCCAGGTAGCCTTAGCTTGAGCAAGATAGAATGGAACAGAAGATCAAGCAACTTTAAAACCAGCAGTTTCCCACCGGAAACCCACTGGAAGTTAAGATGCCCCCCTCCCCACTGTGTCAATGTGACCATGTGTCCTTCTCCCTCACTGACATACAGGGGGAATTTTAACTGGACTGGGGATGGGTGGGGTGGTAAAAATTTTAAAAACTCAACCCCGACCCCAACCCGCCTCCAACTCGCCCACTCCGGTTTTAACGGAGGCGGGTCAGGGGGGGTGGGCGACCAATTCGTTCTCAGGAGGCGGGTCGGTCAGTAAAATCTTTCAAGGAGGCTGCTTGCCTCCATTTTAACTGAATTTTTATTTTTAACACATGGAGGCCAGGATTCCCAGGCCTTGGGAATTCCAACAAGTAAAAGAAGGCGAGAAGGGCTAGATCCATGAGGTAAGTTCCTTTATTGCACTGCTTGTGGGCCAGGAGGAGCAGGACTGTTTCCTCCAGACTCAACAAGCTTACCCTCCAGGTGCTCGGATCCCCGCGATGTCCGACCTCCCCTGCGATATCCGATTCACCCTTCACCCTACCCCCCACGATGTTCGAATCCCCCGCCAAGATGTCCGACCCGAAACCCGCCCCCCCCCCCCCCCACCGCCTGATGTCCGAGCCCCCTCCCAACCCCCCCCCCCACCGCAATGTCATACTTACCTGGTATCCACTCCCCAGCTGCATTCCCGGCTGACAGGCAGTCAGCCTATCAATCAGGCTGGCTCTCTGGCGGGGATCCTTTTGAAAAAATTGAAATGACACCCTGCGGTTAATTTCTGCAGGACGTTCGAGAAACCCATACTTCTGGGTTTCCCATCCAAAAATCCTCCCCCGCCCCACTCTCTTCCTGACCCCGAGTAAATATCGGGGCCCCTGTATCTGTCTGTCTGTTTTTCTCACTTACACATGGTCAGTCAAACTCTTATCTTTCCCTCACTCTCTTCTCTGTCTATTTTTGTCTGTGTGGGTCTCCCTGTCCTTTCCTCCCTCTTTCAGCCAGCATCTCTCATTTGGCCGCTCTCTGAAATTAAAATAATTACTCTGAGAAGTTTTCCTGTCAAAATGCTGCAATACTTGTCGTCTGAAACCTCACTGGCCTGTCATCTCATTCATGCAGTGAAACCACTTATTCCCTATTGATGTACAAAGTGGTTCCATACACTTGCCAAGAATAAAAGATGCAAATTTAGGATAATTACCCTAACGTTAAGTGTAGACGTGTATTCATTTGTTATTTTTGTTTGCCAATGAATGTAACAAGTACTGCAAAATCCAGTCTGAATTATTGGAAAATAAAGCAGCAAATAAGAACATTGTAGATGTGGAAACTCATTTATTGAAACTTCACCAGAATCAGATGAAGCGTGTACACTGTACACTAAATAGTTAGGTAGCCAGCTCCTGCTGAATTTTATTCTGAATGTAATCAGACAATGCACAGAGCTTCTGTTGAGGTTTTTTACATCATGTACTTTGCTGTTCTGAAATACCTTTATATGCCATTTGTTCTTCACAGCTGCTAGTGCTAGATTTTCATTTATAGCAAAAAACAGTGAAAGAAATGCAGTGTTCACTTGTGTGCAATCATTTACACATGCATACTGTGGAAATAGACAGATTTCAATAACTTAACAATCGGCGGAACAAGCTGCCAAGATTTGACTTCTGCCTTACTGTCAAAGTCTATGTTTTGCTTTATTCTTCTCCTAACATCCGAGTTAGTCATATGGATTTGAAGAAACAAAATCTGAAAATCCTGAAAAGCAGTGCTATTTTACGACGAGATTATCTACAGTAAACAATGTCCCTTCAATTCTCTCAGTACATTCCATGTCTTGACGTTTTTCCTGCTGAGTTACTAGTCTTAGAAGAATCCAAATGCATAGAAATTCCTGTGTGCAAGGGAAACATTGTTTAAAATTAGTTATGTGCAGTGACAACCTGGGACATTCCTGGGCTGTAAGGCTCAGATACCCCCTGTTTTATGGGGGTGAATTTCCCCAGGGCTACTCCCACTCCACCACAGTAACTTCAGCGGAAATCCCATTTACGGCGAAAATTCACCCCATAATCTTCGAAATATTCATTTAAGAACGTAATAGTAACAAGCCATCCATCTTTTTGTAGTATGTTCAAAATGATGTAGGAAGCTGAAGTCCATGGTAGAGGAACTGATAAGTTAAAGGGATTCAAGATGAACAAATAATTTGCCAGCTTGGCTCAAAAGGTAGAATTCTCAGCTCTCAGTCCGAAGGGTGTGGTTCATGCCCCAGCCCAATCATAAATGACACTGGCACATGGCGAAGGACTATAGAGAATTAGTTAGTTAGAATCTCCTATGTCTAGGCACATGAGGCAGTTATTTCTTCCATTGATGCCTAGCAGAGCTTTATAATCGACTCTGATCAGAGTATAATCTTGTCTTACATCCAGCAGGAAGTGGTTCTCCACAGTTAGTGTTTATATTTTCAAGTCTTTAACAGACTTGTCTTGTCTCTAGTTTGTTTCTGTAATTAAAGGCATTTTTACATGGACAGGTCTTTAATCTGACACATAACCCACGACTAGGAGGATCTGTGGACTGCCTTTTGTTTGGTTCCTACCTTTCAACCAGCCTGGCTTAGGTGGCCCCACCAGGAGGTATACCCCAACCAGCATAGCTCCCTGGGTCATAGGAGCAAGCAAGCCTTCCCGCCACGTCAAGGTGCAGTCCTGATGGAAGGGTTAAGAGAGTGCTACGTTGTAAAAGGTATTGCTGCTTGACTGAACCTTCATGATCTTTTCAAAGTATATTACAAATGAAATAGATGGCAGGGCTAACTAAGCTATAGTTTAGTTTGAGAAAGCTTCTGACTTGATAGACCTCCAGTTAAACGAAAAGCCGCAATAATCAAGGATAGAACATGGGACAGGATAAGAAGCTGGTTCGAAAATAGGAAACAGCGAGTACTTGTGAGAGGTGTAATGTCAAACTGAGGGGAATCATTGAGTGTAATCTTGCAGGTGTCAGTGCTGTACGTAAATGATCTGGATACTGAAACCAAATGTAAGTTTATTAAATTTGCTTATAACACTAAAATATGGAGAGCAGGAAAGAGAGAAAATTCAACTGAAGATTTGCAAAAGGATTTTCACTGATTATGCAGCTGGGCATACCAACAACAAGTGGATTTTTACAGTGATGATTGTAACATGTTGCACGTAGCCTGAAAAAATATGTATCATAAATGTCACAATGAATGCAATAAAATTGAAGCTGGGAAAATTAGAAAGGGACCTTGTGTAATCATCAACATAGTAAAGCAATTTTAAAATGTTAACAGAAGCATAAATTATATAGTCAGAACAACAAAATGCAGATCTCCAGAGGTAATGCTAAGGTTTATAATGCACTGGGGAGACCATACTTAGAATACTGTTTTCAGTTTGGATACCAAGCCACAAAAGAGATGTACTTGATTTGGAGAAGAGTGCAGAGAAAAGCAACAAACTAATCCCACCTGTACAGATGATGAACTATCGGGAATGACTAGAGATGATAAAGCTTTAGCGCAGGCAGTTAACAAGAAATCTGATCAAATTCTATAAAGTTAAAATATATCTGCAGTATATGCAAAAATATATATGGCATTGCTAATAGTGAGTTGTAGGATACACTGTGGAGTAATGATGATAACACACCTACTATAATACAATGAAAGATTTCCTCTTCCCCATGCAGCTGGAAGATGTTTGCAGGGCTGATGGAAGCAAATAATAAGCAGTCATACAAAATGTAGTTGCTTTTAGCCTGTGACTAAAGATCATTTTCCCTTTCCTTCTGAAAACATTCCTGCATTAAAATTAGATTAAAAAACGGTTTCAAAAATGAACAGTAGGGGGGGAATTTCCCCTCCTTTGCGCCTCCCGTGGGTGGCGTTAACGGGGCACAAAGGTCTTTTTACCCGGCCGCAGCGTTGACCGCGACTCCTGCCAAATTCCGCAGGAGGTTAGCGGCGGCACTACCCGGGTTACGCCCCGATCTTATGCGCCCGGAGATCATGGCATCATCTCCGGGCGCATCGCCCCGGTAGCGCCCCAACAGAAAAATTCCCCTTCGCCCCCTGCAGCAGCGCCGGGCGATGGCAGCGACTGCTGCAGGGGATGCAAACAGGGCGGCAGGCCTGAAAAAAATGTCGGATTTTTGAAAATGTTATTTTTGCTCCGGACGTGGGGTCCGTGCTTGAGTGCTGGGCTGATCACACAGCACCCCCGCTCCCCGGTGCTGCAGGTAAGTTTAAAAAAAACTGCAGAGTTCGCAGCATTGTGGCAGAGTTCCCTTTAATTTAGGGAAGAGCCCCTGCAACGTGTCAGCGCCACGCGGCCCAGTGCATGGCGCTGCTGAGCTGTGCACCCTACGTCGCGAAATTCCCCCCCCCTCTTGCGCTCCTAAAAGGAAGTGGAGCGCTTGATTTAGCGCTCCACTTCCCTCATGGAGCAAAAAGTGGGAATTTTAGAAAGGCTGGAAGAGGTTAACACCTGGCGCTAACTTTTCCACCTTTTCTGATTTAGCGCCCCAAATGGGCCTCGAGGGGAATTTCTAGCCCTAAGAATCTTTTTTAAAAATTTGAGAATATTGCAAGGAAAATAAAGAGTGTAAGGAATTTGCAGGTGTGCTGATGAAATTCTTGGAAGAGATTCACTGGCACAGGCTGGCACTCCATCTGGATGGCAAATCACAGGCAAGAGTACACAAGTTCCTATTTTGCACTCCTGGCATGTGTCAGAAACATAGGAGTGAAAATCTCACCTTTCATTCACTATTAATGAGTTTTACTGACTTACGGACTGTGAAATTTGGCCCATTTGCGTCGGCTTTTAAGGCCGGTTTTGGTGAAAAAATGGCGGCCACCTTGCTTCCGCCTACTTTCGGCAGGTCCACAGTGGCCGCCATTTTGGGCAGGTCGGCAGCGCTGCCGTTGCTTGCGCTCACCGCAGAAATGGAAATGAGGCAGATCGTGACATCAGTCAGCATGCAACGGTGATTTGACGCACGATCTGCCATTTTCGACGTCACCGCTCCATTCAACGTCTTCTCCAAATCCCGAACAGCTGACCATGTGTTCAGCAGCAGGAAGGACCCCCCACCAGCGCTATTTAAAGGGATCATCATCAACTTGCAACTGATTTGCTTTTTGATTTCCGCTGGCTCTGTGTAAGTTTGTGCAACTATTTGGAGCTTTCTACAGTTATTTAAAGTTGGTGAGGTCACAGGGAGTGTTGCTGCAAGTGGAGAAAGCCTTGGTTCTGAATTCAAGAGTTCTGCTCACACCACTTGCTCCCAGTCATGGGGGCTGTAGTTGCAGTCCCTCTCGTGCTCGAGTATGACAGGCAGATGGAGCGGAGGCAGTGAAGAAGTGGACAAGATGCTCGCAGAGGGAGGAGAAGGAGGGGCAGGAGGGCTCTCAGCAGGAGGCATTACCCACCAAGGGTCTTCCAAGAGCACTTCTCCTACCTGCACGTAAGCCAGGAGCAGTATATTAGGAGGCTCCATTTCACCAAGGAGGTGGTCACAGAACTCTGCCACCTCCTGCAACCAGACCTGCAGCCTCAGAGCAGGGCAACCACAGTGCTGCCAGTGGCCCTCAATGTCACCGTGGACCTCAATTTTTTTCACCACCGGATCCATCCAGTCTGGAGCAGATGACATAGCTAATATCTCCCAGTTCACCATCCATCACTGCAATCGGGAAGTCACAGAGGCTCTGTACTCCAGGAGAAGGGACTTCATTGCCTTCTCTCTGAACAGAGAGAAGCAGGAGGAGCGAACATGTGGCTTTTCCAGGATATCGTGCATCCCCATGGTTCAGGGCGCATTGACTGCACACACATGGCTCTGCGGTCACCGCATACCAATCCTGAGATGTTCCGTAACCGCAAAGGCTACCACTCACTTAATGTGCAGTTGGTGTGTGACCACACCCAACACATCATGATGGTGAATGCCCGGTATTCACCTGCAGCAGTCATGATGCCTTCGTCCTGCGCCAGTCCGGTGTGTCAGCAATCTTCCAGCCACCACATCAAACCCGAGGGTGGCGCTCAGAGACAAGGGCTATACACTGTGCACCTGGCTGATGACTCCCCTCCGCAGCCCCACCACTCATGGCCAGCACTCATATAATGACAGTCATGCTGCCACGAGGAACCTCATTGAGCAGACCATCGGGGTGCTCAAGCAACGGTTCCACTGCCTTGACTGCTCGAGAGGAGCCCTCCAGTACACGCCAGAGCGGGTGTCCCATTTCGTGGTGGTCTGCTGTATCCTCCACAACTTGGCCATCATGAGAGCGCAGCCCTTGCCACCACTAGTTCCGGGACCACCTCAGAAGGAGGAGGAGCAGGAGGAGGAAGGGAGGAGGCAGGCAGCAGATCCCCATTCCGGATGAGCTGTCCGTGAGCACCTCATCAGACTCTGGTTCCAATGAATGAAACCCCATATCCCCGTTGCTCATTACTTCCCTACCTTACCATCCCTCTGTCATGGAACATCACAGCATCCTCCTGGGCATAAAGCTGAAATGAAAGCAACCACAAAACAAATATTCCAAACATCATTTATAAATTTATCAATTCTACACAACGTCAACTAATCATCCTTGTGCATACCCTTAGTGTCTGTCTTTCGTGTTCCTTTTCCTACTCTCGTGCTTCTACGCAGTGCTACCCCAGTGACTGCAGCATGGCTGGTGGAAGGCTGCTGACTTTCAGTGGGGGAGACTGCAGATGGCCTTGCAGGATGACCTCAAGTAGCTCTGGGCTGAGAAGGCTCTGCTGTAGACTGCAGCACCTCGGCATGAGCGGCCACAGTCTGGGCTGGCTGGATGACATGCAACAGCAAGGGCACTGCAGAGTTGCAGTGGTGGGAGTAGGAATGCTATCATCCTGAGAAAGGACAGCAGGTGCTTGCTCCACAGAGCCACTGCCACTCCCCAGGGCAGCACCACAGCATTCCAGCCATCTGTTGGAGGACAGATTGCTGGTCTGCTGTGACACCCTGCAAGCCCCTTTACATATTCATAAACCCAGCCACGATGGCAACAGTCTAATCTTGCGTGGCAAAAAACTGAGACTGCATGAGAGCAGTCAGATCTTGCATGGCAGCAAGCTGAGACTGCAGGAGAGCAGTCTGAGCTTCCACTGCAGCACTGAGACATTGGGTCGCTTCCGCCTGTGCTGCAGTGGAAACTGCGAGATCGCCTATCACACCCTGCATTATGGTTGGGTCCACAAGTTCTCCAATAGAGTTGCCCATCATTTCCATCCTGAAAATCTTGGGCTCCAAGCTCCACACAAAACCCCGTGCAATGTTGGAGCCAGACTCCTCCATGCTCCTTGACGATGACAAGATGCTCGCTGGAAGGCTTGCCGTTGCACCAAGTATTTTTATGTGCATTCCTATCACCCTTCTTCTGAAGACCGCCCCATCGAGGTCATCTTCTGAGTCCTGTGCAGCAGAAATTGTGCATGAACTTGCTCTCCGGGGGTCTGGCACCCAAGCCTGGCTGCAGCCCATTCATGCCCGGTGACTTGAGACGTGCAGATTCCACCTCTGTACTATCCTCTAAAGTCCACGCAGTGCAATTTTCTGAGCTGGTGCCTGCGAGTGTAAGATCGAGTGACGGTGCCTCTTCTTCTCCTTCACTCTCCTCTTCCATTACTTTGGGGACAGACTGGGCTGGTGGGACTTATTGGGTATCTGAAAGGAGAAACGTATAGGGTCGGGTTGTGGTGAGGGGAGGGAGGGAAAGCAAGATATCCATTCATACACCATCAACAGCTTGTAAGTGAGAAGCGATTTTGGGATGCGGGGTTGTGGGATGTGAGAAGAAGGATTAGGTTTGAGTTTACTGTCATCTTCAGCAATGCTTTCAACTTCACCGTTCACCACCGACTCAGTGACGGCCCCTCCAATTATCAACAGCACTGCTTCTTCCATCTCTGTGAGGTTCTGCAGTCGGGCTTCACATATCTACTCCAGCCTCCCATCCCCAAATCTCCTCTACCGCCCCCCGCGGTCTTCTGCCTCTGCCCGATCTCTCCGACTGCCCTGTGATCTTCTCCCCTCCTCCCCACAATCACCCGTTCATCGATGTCCCCCCGACCCCCGATCTCTCCCTCCTCTCCGCACCCCGGCTGCGGCCTGGTACCGCAGGCATTCCCGCCCGACAGCCAGCCAGCCTCCCAATCTGGCTCGCAGCCGGCTGGGAAACGGATTCCAGAAATGGTAATCAGGTCCTGCCGTTAAATTCGGCAGGGCCTGAGGGAAACCCATTTTTCCGGGTTTCCCTACCGCTAAACTGCCCTCCCGCTCCCTCCCCACCTCCCCATAAATATTGGGACCTATGTTTCCTTTTTTCGCCAGCAACAAGAAACGACAATTACAGAGGCTGATAATCACAGGAGTTGTCTGTCTGTGAGCAGCTAACAGAAAAGCACAATTATTAATCATTTTAAATAAACACCTTTGCTTATCTGAAATAAAGATTTTGAGAATTCAATCTCTGTTTAATTTATAGTCTTTTGGAAATATCAAAGAAACTCTTAAATCTTCACTAGAATGAAGGGACAACAAGTTCTGCTGATACACAGATTGCTGGGAAATTCTGCAAATTGCAGTCTCGGAATGTGCAGATGTGGCTAAAAGTTCTTTCCAACAATCATGTAAAAATATCCAGCCTAAACGTTTGATAAAGTGCCACATAATAGGCTTGCCAGCAAAGTTGAAGTCCATGGAATAAAAGGGACAGTGGCAGCATGGATACAAAATTGGCTAAGTAACAGGAATCAGAGAGTAGTGGTGAACGGTTGTTTTTCGGACTGGAGGAAGGTATACAGTGGTGATGCCCAGGGGTCAGTTCTAGGACCACTGCTTTTCTTTATATGTATTAATGACTTGGACTTGTGTGTACAGGGCACAATTTCAAAATTTGCAGATGACACAAAACTTGGAAGTATTTTCCGATGCTTACGGGTGTGTTCAGGCTGTGTACACACTCATAGGGACATCGGAAATGCCGGTTTCAGCATCGGACGCCTGCCCTGGAGAACGGCCTCTGCGGGGCGAGAGTTCCGTTTTCTGGAGAACCTCCGCCCGCAGAAAACCCTTAGAAATCTTACGCCCGGTAAAAGCAGTGTAAGGCCTGCTTTTACCAGCATAAGAGTTGAATAAAGTAAAAAAAAAAAATAATTTTTCACTCATTTATAATTTAAAAATACTTTTAAAAAAGGTAAGTTTATTTTTAGCCCCGTAAAAAACTTTAATTATTTTTTTCAAAAAATTTAATTTTTGTTTAAAATATTTAATTTATTGTCATTTTAACTCATTTTAAAAACGTGATGGTTTTTTAAAAATTTATTTAATGTTTTACAGTGTTTTTGGGGTAATCTCCATTCATATATTTGACAGGTCTATTTGTCAAAAGTATGAAGGTAGATTCCCTTCTCCTATTGGCTCCCCATGGCCCACGTGATCCCAGGGACGTTTGTGAACTGCATGCGCCTCTGGGATACGTGGGCCCTACGCATTTCGAGTTTGGAGAGGCCCAGGAGCTGAAGTGTCCAGACCTCGGGAGCCCTCGGGTAAGTTCGTAGATTTTTTTCCGATAGGAGACATCCGCACGCAGGAAACCTCCGATCGGAAATTACTGGCCATTATGAACAGTGAGGAGGATAGTGATAGACTTCAAGAGGACATAGACAGGCTGGTGGAATGGGTGGACATGTGGCAGATGAAATTTAACGTAGACAAGTGCAAAGTGATACATTTTGGTAGGAAGAATGAGGAGAGGCAATATAAACTAAAGGGTACAATCCTAAAGGGAGTGCATGAACAGAGAGACCTGGGGGTATACGTGCAAAAATCGTTGAAGGTGGCAGGGCAGGTTGAGAAAGCAGTTAAAAAGCATCCAGGATCCTGGACTTCATAAATAGTGGCAAAGAGTACAAAAGCAAGGAAGTTATGATGAAACTTTATAGAACACTGGTTCGGCCTCAACTGGAATATTGTGTCCAATTCTGGGCACCGCACTTTAGGAAGGATGTGAAGGCCTTAGAGAGAACATAACAACATAAGAACATAAGCTGTAGGAGCAGGAGCAGATCATTTGGCCCCTCGAGCCTGCTCCGCCATTCAATAAGATCATGGTTGATCTGATCTTGGCCTCAACTCCACTTCCCTGCCCACTCCCCATAACCCTTGACTCCCTTATCTTTCAAAAATCTGTCTATCTCCACCTTAAATATATTCAATGACCCAGCCTCCACAGCTCTCTGGAGAAGAGAATTCCAAAGATTCACGACCCTCTGAGAGAAGAAATTCCTCCACATTTCCGTTTTAAATGGGTGCCCCACTTATTCTGAAATTATGCCCCCTAGTTCTCGATAGAAACATAGAAACATAGAAGATAGGAGCAGGAGTAGGCCATTCGGCCCCTCGAGCCTGTTCCGCCATTTAATGAGATCATGGCTGATCATCCAAATTCAGTACCCTGTCCCTGCTTTCTCCCCATATCCCTTGATCCCTTTAGCCTTAAGAAATATATCTAACTCCTTCTTGAATATATTTAATGAATTGGCCTCAACTGCCTTGTGTGGTAGAGAATTCCACAGGTTCACCACTCTCTGGGTGAAGAAATTCCTCCTCATCTCAGTCCTAAATGGCTTACCCCTTATCTTTAGACTGTGACCCCTGGTTCTGGACTCCCCCACAAGGGGAAACATCCTCTCTGCATCTACCCTGTCAAGCCCCTTCAGAATCTTATATGTTTCAATAGGACCCCTCTCATTCTTCTAAACTCCAGTGAGTATAGGCCCAACCTGCTCAACCTTTCTTCATAAGACAACCCCTTCATCTCCGGAATCAACCTCGTGAACCTTCCCTGAACTGCCTCCAATGCAAGTATATCCTTCCTTAAATAAGGAGACCAAAACTGTACAGTTGTAACAGGACTTCCCTACTTTTATACTCCATTCAATTTGCAATAAAAGCCAACATTCCATTTGCTTTCTGTACCTGCATGCTAACTTTTTGTGATTCATGTACAAGGACCCCCAGATCCCTCTG
This sequence comes from Squalus acanthias, assembly GCA_030390025.1. Taxonomy (NCBI): domain Eukaryota; kingdom Metazoa; phylum Chordata; class Chondrichthyes; order Squaliformes; family Squalidae; genus Squalus; species Squalus acanthias. The sequence goes on along the minus strand of CM059431.1, from coordinate 57,689,648 downwards.
TAACTCAGCATTTTGTAATCTCTCCCCATTTAAATAATAATTTGCTTTTTTATTTTTCCTACCAAAGTGAATTACCTCGCATTTTCCCACATTGGCCCCAAAATTAGTCTTAGTACGCGAGAGTACGCATTGTGTACTCTCGCGTATTCTGTCTCCAATTGCCGGTTTTCTGCATGCACTGCGCATGCGCTGAAAACCGGCACTTGGTGAACTCAAAAGGGGGCGGTTCCTAAGTGAACCGCGTGCGCGCTACAGGCTGCGCGCACGCAGTGCACTTAGTGCTTTGAACGCGCAGGTAAGCATGGAAGATTTTGCACATAAAGAAAGGAGGCGTAAGACCCTCTTTTAACAAGGTAAGTAGTTAATTAAGTATTATTTTAAATTTTTTTCAACAGGTTTATCTTTTTTAGAGACTTTAAAGAAAGGTAAGTTTATTTTTATAACTTTTAAAAAGATTTTAAATTTTTTCAAAAATTTAATTTTTTGTTTAAAGTGGTTAATTTATTTAACTATACTTATTTTATTAATGTGATGTTTTTTTTAATTTAATTGAGGTTTAGCTGTTCTTTTGGGGGGGTATAGATTCATAGCTTTGACAGCCCTTGCTGTCAAAACTATGAATGAAAGATGGTGTGCTGCCATTGGCTCTAACTGAATCACGTGATCCCACAGCTCGCACGAATTAACTGCGTCTGTGGGATACGCACACACTGCACAGCTGCAGCCTTGAAACTAAAGTTCGTGTGAGCTCGGAAGGAAAAGGTAGGCGCACAGTGAGACATCGCGGGGAAGCCTTACCCCCGCAGGAAGGCTCCGTCTTTAATTTCTGGGCCATTAAACTCCATCTGCCAGATTTTTGCCCACTCACTTAGCCTATCTATATCCCTTTGGAGATTCTTTGCGTCCTCTACACAATTTACTTTCTCACCTATCTTTGTATCATCAGCAAATTTGGCTACATTACACTCGGTCCCTTCATCCAAGTCATTAATATAGATTGTAAATAGTTGGGGCCCCAGCACCGATCCTTGTGGCACCCCACTAGTTACAGTTTGCCAACCTGAAAATGACCCATTCATCCCGACTCTCTGTTTTTTGTTAGTTAGCCAATCCTCTATCCATGCTAATATATTACCCCCAATCCCGTGAGCTCTTATCTTGTGCAGTAACCTTTTTCGTGGCACCTTATCGAGTGCCTTTTGGAAATCCAAATACACGACATCTGCTGGTTCTACTTTATCCACCCTGCTCATTAAATCCTCAAAGAACCCCAGCAAATTTGTCAAACATGATTTCCCTTTCATAAAACCATGCTGACTCTGCTTGACTATATTATGATTTTCTAAATGTCCTGCTATCACTTCCTTAATGATGGACTCCAGCATTTTCCCAATGACAGATGTTAGGCTAACTGGTCGATAGTTGCCTGCTTTCTATCTCCCTCCTTTCTTGGGTGCAGAAAAGATTTACAAGAATGGTTGCAGGGATGAGGGACTTCAGTTACGTGGATAGACTGGAGAAGCTGGGTTTGTTCTCCTTAGAGCAGAGAAGGTTGAGAGATTTGATAGAGGTGTTCAAAATCATGAGACGTCTAGACAGAGTAGATAGACAGAAACTGTTCCCATTGGTGGAAGTGTCAAGAACCAGAGGACACAGATTTAAGGTGATTGGCAGAAAAACCAAAGGCGACATGAGGAAAAACTTTTTTACGCAGCGAGTGGTTAAGATCTATAATGCACTGCCTGAAAGGGTGGTGGAGGCAGATTCAATCGTGGCTTTCAACAGGGAATTGGATAATACCTGAAGGAAAAAAATTTGCAGGGCTACAGGGAAAGGGTGGATGGGTGGGACTTGCTGAAGTGTTCTTGCAGAAAGCGGGCACGGGCTCGACGGACCGAATGGCCTCCTTCTGTGGTGTAACTATTCTATGAATCTATGATTCTAAGCCAAGGATTTTAAGACAGGCTATGTCATTGAAGTAAAAATCACAATGTCAGTGTTAAAAAAACACAGAAGAAAATTCAATGGGTGAATTTAATCACTTAATTGTGAAATATGCACTTTATTTATATTTTATTTTGGTTAAAATGTTACTTTGGACAGTATAAATTTCAGTAACTGAGGAAAAAAGGGAGATTTTTTTTCCTCTAAAAGCATTTTCAATGACTTTATTGGTTCATTAGACCTTGATGGTGAAATGTTTACATATTTTGATACAGTTTTGGTACTATTTTTGTCTACATATAGTTTTTAATGTTAAATGTTGACATAAAAAGTGTGAATCAAAATTATGATACAGGAAGTAAGACTTTCAATAATATAGAGATATATATTCTTTATATGTATAAAAAGTAAGACCAAGGGCTCAGTTCTCCACTTCAATTACTGTGGCCATTCAGAATGCCCATAATTCGGAGCATTAGACACACCGAACAGGGCTTTTTTCTGGTCTGTGCTCCTTGCCAGCACTGAAAGTGATCCTCATACTATTATTGACAGCAGCAAAAAGTCAATTAATGAGCAACCAGGGCCTTCGTGCTTTAACAGCTCTTCAACAGCTCTACACAATCAGATTAAAGTAGCTGGTGCAGCTGTGGGGCGCATTTTCAAATCTTGAAACAATGTTTTTATTTTTTGGATGATTTGGGGTGCGTTACAGTGCGTCCAGAGAAGGTCTGAAAGTTAGCAATGCTATATGCTCCGTCATACTGTTATCAAGAGAGACATCAAAGAGCAGAATTTGATGAACTACAGTCTCCAGTGGATGAGCAGATCAAAGTGGGATCTGAGGATTGGACTGCTGAGGAAGAAATACTGCTGAGACGGAGGTACTGCTGATGCTGCCCTTTTGCAAAGCAGGAATTGAAGATCTTAGAGATAGTAAAAGGATATTTCAATTTTTTCCAGGTAAGATAAGGAAAGGAACTTGGGGCTAGAAATTGGCCTCCTTCGCGCTTCCCGTTTTCACTTCCGGGGGGCGATAACGGGGCGCTAAAGACTTACCGACCGGGCGCAACGAAATGAGCGACTCCTGCTAAATTGGCCGAGAGGTTTGCGGCAGCAGTAACACATTGTGCCACGATCTCCTGCACCCGGAGATCACAACGTCATTGTCCTGCGCACAGGACAGAGGGCCTCAACACCCGAGCACATTGCTGCCCGGAAGGCCTCACCATGACCAGATTTACTTCACTTGACGCTGTACACCCTGGCTGCCACATGATGTGCCAGGTTGGCACCAGCCCACACCAGCACCATAAAGCATCCCTACAATGTCCAAGCCATTCCTTTCACATTCATCACCATTTTGGGGGGTACCGTTATGTCTCACCATTCACTGCAACTCACTAAGCCAGTGTTGAAAGTAAAGGTTTCAATGTTTGACAGCATATTAACAAAAACTTTACATGAACATTGGATATAACACCCATGTGGCTACTGTTGTGTGTTGTGAGTTGGTATGATTGCACTAGGATGAAGGTGAGTGTGAGGGGTGGCTACTGAGATGGGGAAGTGATAATGTAGATAGAAAGAGAGGGATGGGTGGAGGTGAAAGGTAAGTTGGTGTGAGTAAGATGTGCAGGAGTAGGGTAGGGAAGGCAGAGTGATGGGGATGTGATGAGAGGCACAGCAGGATGAGGTTGAGTGTGGCTTTGTACTGACGTTTTGTGATCTACTGAGATCATTGAAAGGTTTGCGCCACTGCAGCCTGGTCCTCCTGACCACATCCCTGCTTGTGACCTCCTCTGCAATGTGCAACCAGGCTGCGTTGGTCACCTGGGGATGTGTCTTCCGCCCATGGGAAGGGAAGAGGACCTGCCTGTGTGCTGTGACTCCCTCCATAAGCACATGAGAGCCTGGGCAGTGATTGTCAGTGTTTGCAGCACTTCAGTGCTGTAGAACTATGGAAGAGAAGCCATTGCAGGTGATTCTCTGGCTACGATTAGATAGATAAGAATGGAATCAGGCGAGTGCAGCCCCACCCAGCTGGACGACAGTGGAGCATCGTTGGAGGAGGATGGAGTGGTGAACCATGTCAAAGGCTGCAGACAGGTCGAGAAGGACGAGGAGGAATAGTTTACCTTTATCACAGTCACAAAGGATGTCATTTGTACCTTTGATGAGAGCCCTTTCGGTACAGTGGCGGGGTGGAAACCTGATTGGAGGGAATCAAATATGATGGGGAAAGATGGGCACGGATTTGGGGTGACAACACGTTCAAGGACTTTGGAGAGGAAAGGGAGATTGGAGATGGGGTGGTAATTTGCAACGAGAGAGGGGTTTTTGAGGAGAGGGGTGATAATGGCAGATTTGAGGGTGGGGGGGACAGTACCTGAGGAGAGAGAACCGTTAACAATATCAGCAAACATGGGAGCCAGAAAAGGAAGTTGTTTAGTGGGAATAGGGTCGAGGGAGCAGGAAGTGGTTCTCATGGACAAGATGAGCGTGGAGAGGTCATGAGGGGAGATCGGAGAGAAACTGGAGAAAGATGCAAGTTCAGGGCTACGGCATGGGGGAACCTTAGAGGAAGTTTGGCCTGGTGGGCTAGGGGAAGGAAGGGAAGTGGCAGAGGCAGCTGATCGGGTGGTCTCAATCTTAGAGACAAAGAAGTCCATGAGTTCCTCATACTTGTTGTTGGAGGTGAGGGTGAAGAAGACAGGGGAGAGGGTGGAGGAGACAGGGGAGAGGGTGGAGGAGACAGGGGAGAGGGTGGAGGAGACAGGGGAGAGGGTGGAGGAGACAGGAGAGGGTAGAGGAGACAGGAGAGGGTAGAGGAGACAGGGGAGAGGGTGGAGGAGACAGGGGAGAGGGTGGAGGAGACAGGGGAGAGGGTGGAGGAGACAGGGGAGAGGGTGGAGGAGACGGAAGAGGGTAGAGGAGACAGGGGAGAGGGTGGAGGAGACAGGGGAGAGGGTGGAGGAGACAGGGGAGAGGGTGGAGGAGACAGGGGAGAGGGTGGAGGAGACAGGGGAGAGGGTGGAGGAGACAGGGGAGAGGGTGGAGGAGACAGGGGAGAGGGTGGAGGAGACAGGGGAGAGGGTGGAGGAGACAGGAGAGGGTGGAGGAGACAGGGGAGAGGGTGGAGGAGACAGGGGAGAGGGTGGAGGAGACAGGAGAGGGTAGAGGAGACAGGGGAGAGGGTGGAGGAGACAGGGGAGAGGGTGGAGGAGACAGGGGAGAGGGTGGAGGGGACAGGGGAGAGGGTGGAGGAGACAGGGGAGAGGGTGGAGGAGACAGGGGAGAGGGTAGAGGAGACAGGGGAGAGGGTGGAGGAGACAGGGGAGAGGGTGGAGGAGACGGGAGAGGGTAGAGGAGACAGGGGAGAGGGTGGAGGAGACAGGGGAGAGGGTGGAGGAGACAGGGGAGAGGGTGGAGGAGACAGGGGAGAGGGTGGAGGAGACGGGAGAGGGTAGAGGAGACAGGGGAGAGGGTGGAGGAGACAGGGGAGAGGGTGGAGGAGACAGGGGAGAGGGTGGAGGAGACAGGGGAGAGGGTGGAGGAGACGGGAGAGGGTAGAGGAGACAGGGGAGAGGGTGGAGGAGACAGGGGAGAGGGTGGAGGAGACAGGGGAGAGGGTGGAGGAGACAGGGGAGAGGGTAGAGGAGACAGGGGAGAGTGTAGAGGAGTCAGGGGAGAGGGTAGAGGAGACAGGGGAGAGGGTGGAGGAGACAGGGGAGAGGGTGGAGGAGACAGGGGAGAGGGTGGAGGAGACAGGGGAGAGGGTGGAGGAGACAGGGAAGAGGGTGGAGGAGACAGGGGAGAGGGTGGAGGAGACAGGGGAGAGGGTGGAGGAGACAGGGGAGAGGGTGGAGGAGACAGGGGAGAGGGTGGAGGAGACAGGGGAGAGGGTGGAGGAGACGGGAGAGGGTAGAGGAGACGGGAGAGGGTGGAGGAGACAGGGGAGAGGGTGGAGGAGACGGGAGAGGGTGGAGGAGACGGGAGAGGGTAGAGGAGACAGGAGAGGGTGGAGGAGACAGGGGAGAGGGTGGAGGAGACAGGGGAGAGGGTGGAGGAGACAGGGGAGAGGGTGGAGGAGACGGGAGAGGGTAGAGGAGACAGGAGAGGGTGGAGGAGACAGGGGAGAGGGTGGAGGAGACAGGGGAGAGGGTGGAGGAGACAGGGGAGAGGGTGGAGGAGACAGGGGAGAGGGTGGAGGAGACAGGGGAGAGGGTGGAGGAGACAGGGGAGAGGGTAGAGGAGACAGGGGAGAGGGTGGAGGAGACAGGGGAGAGGGTGGAGGAGACAGGGGAGAGGGTGGAGGAGACAGGGGAGAGGGTGGAGGAGACAGGGGAGAGGGTGGAGGAGACAGGGGAGAGGGTGGAGGAGACAGGGGAGAGGGTGGAGGAGACAGGGGAGAGGGTGGAGGAGACAGGGGAGAGGGTAGAGGAGACAGGGGAGAGGGTAGAGGAGACAGGGGAGAGGGTGGAGGAGACAGGGGAGAGGGTGGAGGAGACAGGGGAGAGGGTGGAGGAGACAGGGGAGAGGGTGGAGGAGACAGGGGAGAGGGTGGAGGAGACAGGGGAGAGGGTGGAGGAGACAGGGGAGAGGGTGGAGGAGACAGGGGAGAGGGTGGAGGAGACAGGGGAGAGGGTGGAGGAGACAGGGGAGAGGGTGGAGGAGACAGGGGAGAGGGTGGAGGAGACAGGGGAGAGGGTGGAGGAGACAGGGGAGAGGGTGGAGGAGACAGGGGAGAGGGTGGAGGAGACAGGGGAGAGGGTGGAGGAGACGGGAGAGGGTGGAGGAGACAGGGGAGAGGGTGGAGGAGACAGGGGAGAGGGTGGAGGAGACAGGGGAGAGGGTGGAGGAGACAGGGGAGAGGGTGGAGGAGACAGGGGAGAGGGTGGAGGAGACGGGAGAGGGTGGAGGAGACAGGGGAGAGGGTGGAGGAGACAGGGGAGAGGGTGGAGGAGACAGGGGAGAGGGTGGAGGAGACAGGGGAGAGGGTGGAGGAGACAGGGGAGAGGGGTTTAAGAAGACGGTTAGCAGTAGATAAAAGGAGCCAGGGGGTTATCTTTGCATTCCAGAATGATCCTGGAGTAGTGAGCTGTTTTGGCAGACGAGAGCAGGACCCGATAGTGTTTTATGTGTTCCAGCCAGATCTGGTGGTGAATGACTGAACCAGTTGTCCGCCATATCCGTTCAAGTCTGCGTCCCTTAGACTTAAGGGAGCGGAGATGAGGGCCGTACCAAGGGGGAACGGCCAGGGTGAGAGAAAGTCATTGATTTAATAGGGATTAGGGCATCAAAGGTGGAGTTGAGGGTGTAGTTGAGAAGATCGATAGCCTGTCTAGTGCTCTAGTTGCCTGTCCTAGTGCTCCTCCGAGCTACTTCCCCAGTGGCTATAGCATGACTGGTCGAAGGCTGCTGAACTTCAGTTGAGAAGACTGTAGATGGCCTTGGAGGGCAACCTTGAGCAGCTCTGGGCCTAGAGGGCCAGGCTTCAGACTGCACCATCTCGGCATGGGCTGCAGCAGTCTGGGCTGGCTGGCTGACAGGCAACAGCAAGAGCACTGGCTGAGTGGCAGGGGTGGGAGGACAAATGCTTTCATGCTGAAAGAGGACAGCAGGATTGTACTCAATGGAGCCAATGCCACTCTCCTGGGGCGGCACCTCGGAAATCCTCGTAACAGATTGCTGGAGTGCTGTGATGCCTGGATTCCACTTTAAACACTGGTATCCAGAGCCATGAAGGCAGCAGTCTGAACTTGCATGGCAACAAGCTGATCTTGCATGGCAACAAGCTGAGATTGCAGGACAGCAGTCTGAGGTTCCACTGCAGCACTCAGACATTGGGTGGCTGCTGCTTGTGCTGCAATGGAAGCTGAGCCATCGTCCATCAGACGCTGCATCATGGTTGATTCCACAGGTGCGCTGATGTAGGTGGCCACCTGTTCCATGTTGGAAAGGATGGGCTCCAAGCTCTGCGCAAAGCTCTGTGTCAAGTTGGTGCCAGACTTCTCCATGCTCCTTGACTTTGAACACAGGCTTTTTGGCAGGATTTCCAGTGTATCAAGCATTTGGTCATGTACACCCATCAGCCTTCCTCTGTAGCCTGGCCATCGAAGTCCTGATCTTAATCCTCTGCAGCAGAACAAGTGTGCGACCTCACCCACCAGCGTGTTGGCCCCTGCGCTATCCTTTCCCCCAGCCCTGGCTCCGGCGCACTTGTGCCTGGTGTCTCAACACATTCAGATCCTTCCTCTATCCTATCCTCCAGAAGTGCCAGGCAATAACTATCTCCAACAAGCGAGAGTCTAACCACCTCCCCTTGACATTCAACGGCATTACCATCGCTCATTCCCCCACCATCAACATCCTGGGGGTCACCATTGACCAGAAACCTAACTGGACCAGCCACATAAATAGTGTGGCAACAAGAGCAGGTCAGAGGCTGGGTATTCTGCGGCGAGTGTCTCACTTCCTGACTCCCCAAAGCCTTTCCACCATCTATAAGGCATAAGTAAGGAGTGCAATGGAATATTCTCCACTTGCCTGGATGAGTGCAGCTCCAACAACACTCAAGAAGCTCGACACCATCCAGGACAAAGCAGCCCGCTTGATTGGCACCCATCCACCACCTTAAACATTCACTCCCTCCACCACCGGCGTACCGTGGCTGCAGTGTGTACCATCTACAGGATGCACTGCAGCAACTCGCCAAGACTTCTTCGGCAGCACCTCCCAAACATGCAACCTCTTCCACCTAGAAGGACAAGGGCAGCAGGCACATGGGAACACCACCACCTCCAAGTTCCCCTCCAAGTCACACACCATCCTGACTTAGAAGTATATCGCCGATCCTTCACTGTCGCTGGGTCAAAATCCTGGAATTCCCTATCTAACAGCACTGTGGGAGTACCTTCACCACACGGACTGCAACGGTTCAAGAAGGCGGCTCACCTTCTCAAGGGCAATTAGGGATGGGCAATAAATGCTGGCCTTGCCAGCGACGCCCACATCCCATAAAAGATTTTTTTTTTAAATCTCGTGCAATATCAGTATTTGAGCTGGTGGCTGTGACTGTGGGATCGAGTGATGGTGTGTCTTCATCTTCACTTTCTTCCTCCTCTTTCTCCACTGCCTGGGCAGGTTACAGTTCTTGAGTATCTGAAATGAAAAAGGGACAAGGGTTGGATTTTGGTGAAGGGATAGCAGCAATTTAGAAGTGCATGCTTACACCATCTGCAGCTTTTCAGTCAGATGAGATTGAGGGATGAGGGAGAAGTGGGATGAGAGAAGAAGGACTGGGTATGCAGATACCCTCATCATCAATCGCTTCAACCCCGCCAGTGGCCACGGCCACAGCGATGACCCTGCCCAAAATGGCCAGCACTGTCTCCTCTATCGGATTTAGAACATGCAGGTGCGACTCTCCCTCTCCGGTTAGTTCCTGCTGCCTCCTGTTATGCGCCACCTTCTCCTGCAAGAAAGAGGGAAGTGTATCAGTGAGTGTCGTGCAATCTGTGTGGGTGATGTGGCTGTTATGATTGAATAGCTGCCAGTGTGATTTGCGAGCTGTGATTTGTGGGTGTGAGGCTTGCAACAGTGCTAAGTGTGTGACAGTGAGGTAAAGCATATGAATGTTAAGTTTGAGTCCTGATTGATAGAGAAAGCTAGTAGATGGGTGATGGGAGTGTGGTGAATTGAGCAGTGGATGAGGCTAGTGATGCAGTTGGTTGGATATGGTATTTGAAGATGAAATCACTGACCTTGACAAATCATATGAGATCATTAAACCTCTTCCTGCATTGTATCAAGGTTCTTGAGTCTATACGCCTGGCATTGACCTCCACCGCTATTTCTTCTCACTGCCTTCTAAGCATGTGTTCTAGAAGGCTTGCGGCCCTCCTGACTGATACAGGACATCTCTCCTCCGTTCCCACTCTTCCACTAAGACCATCAGTGCAGATTCCAAAAACCTTGGTGCAAGCTCTCTCCCATGGTCACCCATTGTTTAATCTTCCACAGTACAATATTCAGGATGCTCTCAGCACCTCCAGCAGCCACAATGCACCTCACCTTTAAGAGGTGCAGGCTGACTTTAAGTAGCACTTGGTACTCACGATATTGGGCCCCCTGCTGATGCATGCAGCCAATGAATAGCGCGGGTAGCGTTGGCTGCACACAGCAATCATGATAATCAGCAGCCAGCACGAGTTTGACTTGCAGCCTACATTGCAATGAACGGGTGTGGGTTAATCATGCATTGCAATCCCTACACCCATTTTTGGGGGTTATCCAATTTAACTCCCTAGGTCTGAATGAAAAGATGTGCACCCATGCCTCTAGGATACTTGAAATAAAAACAGAAAATGCTGGAAATACTCAGCAGGTCAGGTAGCAGAGTTAACGTTTCAGGTCGATGACCTTTCGTCAGAACTGGAAAATGTTGGAGATGTAACAGATTTTAAGCAAGTGCAGAGGCAGAGAAAGAGGGGAGGGGAAGGAAAGAACAGAAGGGAAGGTCTGTGATAGGGTGGAAGGCAGGAGAGATTAAATGACAAAAGGGATGATTGCACAAAGCAAAAGGAGATGGTAATGGGGCAAGTAAAGAAATAAAAGATGGACCGAGAAGAGATGTAAATGGGAATGGCAGAATCATCAGCCATATGAAAAGAAAGGGGCAGAGGTTATGGTCTGAAATTGCTGAACTCGATGTTGAGTCCAGAAGGCTGTAAAGTGCCTAATCGAAAGATGAAGTCTTGTTCCTCGAGCTTACGTTGAGCTTCATCAGAACAGTGTAAGAGGCCGAGGGCAGAAAGGTCAGAGTGGGAGTGGAGCGGAGAATTACAGTTGCAGGCGACTGGAAGCTCTGGGTCACATTTACAGACTGAACGGAGGTGTTCTGCAAAGTGGTCAACCAATCTGCGTTTGGTCTCCCCAATGTAGAGGAGACCACATCGTGAGCAGCGAATACAGTATACTAAATTGCAAGAAGTACAAGTAAATCACTGTTTCACCTGGAAGGAGTGTTTGGGGCCCTGGACAGTGGGAAGGGTGGAGGTAAAAGGGCAGGTGTTGCATCTCCTGCGCTTGCACAGGAAGGTGCCGTGGGAAGGGGAAAGGGTGTTCGGAGTGATTGAGGAGTGGACTAGGGTGACGCGGAGGGAGCGGTCCCTTCGGAATGCTGAAAGGTGAGGGGAGGGGAAGATGTGTTTGGTGGTGGGATCACGCTGGAGGTGGCGGAAATGGCGGTGGATGATCCGTTGAATGTGAAGGCTGGTGGGGTGAAAGGTGAGGACAAGGGGAACTCTATCGTGGTTCTGGGAGGGAGGGGCAGGGGTGAGAGCAGAAGTACGGGAAATCGAACGGACACGGTCGAGGGCCATGTCAACCACAGTAGAGGGGAATCCTTGGTTTAGGAAAAAGGAAGACATATCGGAAGCACTGGTATAGAAGGTGGCATCATCAGAACAGATGCGATGGAGATGGAGAAACTGAGCAAATGGAATAGAGTCCTTACAGAAAGCAGGGTGGTAGAAAGTGTAGTCCAGGTAGCTGTGGGAGTCAGTGGGCTTATCGTGGATGTTGGTAGACAGCCTATCTCCAGAAATGAGAACATAAGAAATAGGAGCAGCAGGACGCCAGTCGGCCCTTCGAGCCTGCTCCGACATACAATAAGATCATGGCTGATCTTCTACCTCAACTCCACCTTCCTGCACTATCCCCATATCCCTTGATTCCCTTAATATCCAAAAATCTATCGATCTCTGCCTTGAATATACTCAACGACTGAGCCTCCACAGCCCTCTGGGGTAGAGAATTCCAAAGATTCACCATCCTCTGAGTGAAGAAATTTCTCCTCATCTCAGTCTTAAATGGCCGACCCCTTATTCTGAGACTGTGACCCCTCGTTCTAGACTCCCCAGCCAGGGGAAACATCCTCCCTGCATCTACCCTGTAAAGCCCTGTAAGAATTTTGGATGTTTCAATGAGATCACCTCTCATTCTTCTAAACTTTAGAGAATATAGGCCTAGTCTACTCAATCTCTCCCCATAGGACAATCCCCCCATCCCAGGAACCAGTCTGGTGAACCTTCGTTGCACTCCCTCTATGGCAAGTATATCCTTCCTTAGGTAAGGAGACCAAAACTGTACACAATACTCCAGGTGCGGTCTCACCAAGGCCCTATATAATTGCAGTAAGACATCTTTACACTTATACTCAAATCCTCTTGCAATAAAGGCCAACATACCATTTGCTTTCCTAATTGCTTGCTGTACCTGCACATTAACTTTCAGTGATTCGTGTACAAGGACACCCAGGTCCCTCTGAACACCAACATTTCCCAATTTCTCACCATTTAAAAAATACTCTGCTTTTCCATTTTTCCTACCAAAGTGGATAAATTCACATTTCTCCACATTATATTCCATTTGCCATGTTATTGCCCACACCCTTAGCCTGTCTATATCCCCTTGCAGCCTTTTTGCATCCTCATCACAACTTACATTCCCACCTGGCTTTTATCATCAGCAAACTTGGATGTATTACATTTGCTCCCCTCATCCAAATCATTGATATAGATTGTAAATAGTTGAGGCCCAAGCACTGATCCTTGTGGTACCCCACTAGTTACAGCTTGCCAACCCGAAAATGACCCGTTTATTCCTACTCTCTGTTTTCTGTCCGTTAATCAATCTTTAATCCATGCTAGTATATAACCCCCAATCCCATGAGCCCTAATTTTGTTTAATAACCTCTTGCGTGGCACCTTATTGAAAGCCTTCTGAAAATCCAAATACACTACATCCACTGGTTCCCCCTCATCTATCCTGCTAGGTACAACCTCAGAAAACTCTAACAGATTTGTCAAACACGATTTCCCTTTCATAAATGGAGACAGAGAAGTCAAGGAAGAGAAGGGAAGTCAATGAAAGGAAGGGAAGAGTCGGAGATGGATCATATGAAAGTGAGAGAAGGGTGGAAATTGGAAGCATAGTGAATGAAATTTTCCAGTTCAGGGCGAGAGCAGGAAATTGCACTGATACAGTCAACAATGTACCAGAAAAAGAGGTGAGGAAGGGGACCTGAGTAGGACTGGAACAAAGAATACTCCACATATCTCACGAAAAGGCAGGCATAGCTAGGACCCATGCGGGTTCCCAGAGCATCACCTTTTATTTGGAAGAAGTGAGTGGAGTCAAAGGAGAAGTTGTTCAATGTGAGAACAAGTTCAGCCAGACGGAGGAGGGTGGTCGTTGATGGGGGACTGGTTGAGCCTTTGTTTTCTAGGGATAGGCTGTCTACCAACATCCACTATAAGCCCACTGACTCCCACAGATACCTGGACTACACTTCCTCCTCTACCGTGTCTGTTTCATTTCCAGCACTTCTGCTGGTTAGTGCGGGTTAGGTTGATTTGGCTATGATAAATTAACCCTTAGTGTTAGGGGGGGATTAAATATGTGGGGTTGCGGGGATAGGATAGGAAGGGATATGTTAGGGGGAATTAAATACGTGGGGTTACGGGGATAGGGTGGGATATGTGTCGGTGCAGGCTCGATGGGGATTCTGTGCGAGAAAGCAGGGACAGGGTACTGGATTTGGATGATCAGCCATGATCGTATTGAATGGTGGAGCAGGCTCGACGGGCCGAATGGCTTACTGCTGCTCCTAGTTTCTATGTTTCTATGTTTCTATGTTTCTCACCCCTTCCCCTCCCTCCCTGAATCACGATAGGGTTCCCCTTGTCCTCACCTTTCACCCCACCAGCCTCCACATTCAACGGATCATCCTCCGCCATTTCCGCCATCTCCAGCGTTATCCCACCACGAAACACATCTTCCCCTCCCCTCTCCTTTCAGCATTCCGAAGAGACCGCTCGCTCCACAACACCCCGGTTCACTCCTCAATCACCCCCAACACCCCCTCCCCTTCCCACAGCACCTTCTCGTGCAAGCGCAGGAGATGCAACACCTGCCCTTTTACCTCGTCCCTTCCCACTGTCCAGGGCCCCAAACACCCCTTCCAGGTGAAACAGTGATTTACTTGTACTTCTTGAAATTTAGTATGCTGTATTCGCTGCTCACGATGCGGTCTCCTCTACCTTGGGGAGACCAAATGCAAATTGGGTGACTGCTTTGCGGAACACCTCCGTTCAGTCGGCAAACGTGACCCTGAGCTTCCGGTCGCCCGTCACTTTAATTCTCCGCTCCACTCTCACTCTGACCTCTCTTTCCTCGGCCTCTTACACTATTCTGATGAAGCTCAACGTAAGATCAAGGAACAGCACCTCATCTTTCGATTAGACACTTTACAACCTTCTGGACTCAACATCGAGTTCAACAATTTCAGACCATAACGTTTGCCCCATTTTTTTCAGGTGGCAGCTGTTGATGATTCTGCTATTCCCATTTACACTTTTTCCAGACCCATCTTTTGTTTCTTTACTTGTCCCATTACCATCTCCTTTTGCTTTGTGCAATCATACCTTTTGTCATTTAATCTCTCCTGCCTTCCACCCTATCACAGACCTTCCCTTTTGTTCTTTCCTCCCCTCCCCCCTTTCCCTGCCTCTACACTTGCTTAAAATCTGTTACATCTCTAAGTTTTTCCAGTTCTGATGAAAGGTCATCGACCTGAAACGTTAACTCTGTTTCTCTCTCCACACCTGCTGCCTGACCTGCTGAGTATTTCCAGCATTTTCTGTTTTTATTTCAAATTTCCAGCATCCGCAGTATTTTGCTTTTGCCTTTAGGATACTTTCTTGATGTAACAGGAGTAGATACAACCGATTGTCATTGGGAACCCTGACACTGAATTGTTTGAGGGAGCTGTCCAATTCTAGACATATGCCTTACCCTATTGTTAAGGTGAGCTAACTAATCAGTGGAGGAAATGACACTTTGATGTTACTATGAGTAGTTGTGAAGCAATGGAGCTGTTAAAAACTAAGTTATCTATCAACTGTCATGTTAATTACTCTGCTTTTAATTAATCTGCTCTCTGGATGTCTGCCCACATTATTCTACAGAAAAGCAAGAACCAATGTAATGTTTGCCACTCTACAAGATCAACAAAGTCCTCTAGCTTTGTTCTTCGGGTTTATGAAGTTGTCTGCAAGCCTTTCTTTTAATATAACCTTTCACACTTCCACCATTTTACATATACTTAGTCTAAGATTGCTCCTAATTTCAAATTCAACTCTAATGCATATTAAAATCTACAGTGAATGATTCTGCACCAGTTTAAAAGTAATTTCATAGTTCCTATTTCACTATAATATAGAGTCTGTTAGGGAATTCTGTCATTTACTACAATCAGTCAATAATTACCACTTCAGCATTACAATTCTAGATGCAGTTTTTATTGCACTTTGTTAATCTTATGGTTTTTCTGCTTTTTCAGCAGTATGCTGAACAAAACGGGCAGTGTTGTTTTTTGATATGACTGTAAAGGTATCAGTTCGGCATCTCCAAGTGATGGAGAAGAAAACTCGCTTGTAAAGTGACTTTTTTCACTCAACATTTCCTGTATGCAGACACCTCAGTAATAAACATTTGGTATTTGAGACTTTGGGGGAAAAATTGGGTTGCTTTGCGTCTCCCGTTAGCGCTCTAAGAGGGCGCTAACGGGGCACAAAGCAACTAGTGACCAGGCGTGGCGCCGCCCACACCTCCCGCGAAATTCAGCGGGAGGTTAGCGGCGGCGCTAACCAGTAGCACCGCCGGTGATGATGTCATCGCCGTGCGCAGCGCTCCGCTCGCGCCCCGGCCACGATCTTCAGGAGCACCCCCTGACTTACCACTGGACGCTCTGTCCGACGGGGTCAGGGGGGCCTACCTGCGGCCGGGGAGGTGCTATTTAAAGGTGAGGTGCGGGGCAGCCATTTTTGTTGCTGTTCGCCTGCCAGCACCTGCCTGCGCTCCTCTCCCCGGCCTCCTGAACGGCCCCCCCTGCGGAGTGCCGCCTGCGCTCCAAGAGCCCGGCACTTCTCTTGAGTGCCGGGCTCTTTTGCCGGCACTCCCGATCCCCGGGGGCCCAGCTGGGCCCCGGGTTGCGCTGCACAAGGCCCCTCCCCTTTAAGAAGGGGAGGAAGGCCTGCAATACATACATAGCACCGCAATATTTACTTGCAGTGCCCCAAGAGGGATGCGGGGTGCTTCCAGTAGTGCCCCGCTTCCCTCTTGGGGCGCAACCACTCAATTTCCGGCGCGGGGGCGCTAATTTTTCTGGGGCGATAAAAGTAGCGCCCCGGTGAAGTTAGCACCCCAAATGGGGTGCTACTCAATTTTTAGCCCTTTGTTCCAGATCAGATAATGATGGATAATCTTACCCAAGTCCTATTAACCTATGTAGTTGTGTGCAAGGAAGCATTTTGTATTTATTTTCCAAATCGGTCAGTAGAGACAATTATTTTTCTTTGAAGCAAAATAATGTTTCAGCAGGATCTCAAGAACATGCATGTGCAATCTTATTTTCAATTAAGTTACAGAATAATGAGTCTTGTAATTTGCTAAAAGAATTACATAGCATATACAGCACAGAAACAGGCCATTCGGCCCAACCATTCCAAGTCGGCGTTCATGCTCCACTCAAGCCTCCTCCCATCCTTCCTCATCTAACTCTATCAGCATAAACCTCTATTCCCTTCTTGCTCATATGGTTATCTAGCCTCCCCTTAAATGCATCTATACTATACACCTCAACTACTCCCTGTGGTAGCGAGTTCCACATTCTCACCACTCTCTGGATAAAGAAGTTTCTTTTGAATTCCCTATTTGATTTCTTGGTGACTATCTTATATTGATGGCCTTGAATTTTGCTCTTCCCAACAAGTGGTAAAACTTATCTGTATCTACTCTATCAAAACCTTTAATGATTTTAAAGCCCTCTATCAGGTCACCCCTTAGCCTTGATAAAGTAGATACAGAGAGGATGCTTTATGGTGTTGGTGTGGGGTGGTGCCAACCTGGCACATCATGTGACAGCCAGGGTGTACAGTGTCAAGTGGAGTAAATCTGGCCATGGTGAGGCCAGCCATGGCCTTCTGGGCAGCAATGTGGTCGGGTGCTGATGCTCTCTGTCCTGTGCAGCATCAGTTGATTGCGGAGAAGGTTGGTGTTGTTGTTGGTGCTGCTGGTGTTGGGGCTGATTGTGGTGGGATTCTGAGGACAAAGGTGAGATAGTTTCAAGGGCACCGATGCTGATGTAATAGATGGCAGATGAACTTGAGATGACAGAAGTGATCTGTCAATGATGAGAGAGGTTGTTCCATGAGGTGACACTGGATAGAGAGTTTACTCCAAACACTTGCAACCTGCATAAAGCTCAAACTGTCTTCCAAATGCAGTAAGCAACAGTTTCTGAGCTTGGAAAGTGAACAGCTGTGACATGGGAGCTTTTATAGCACATTTACAGCTGTCAAGTAATGACATGATTCCATGGCCATTCAACTCCCGACCTCCTTACCTGACGTGATCCCCGAGCAGTGTGGACCCCGTGGCAATCTAGTAAAATGTAAAGGTGAGCTCAAAATACTTCTTAATGGGCTGTCAAAAAGGTCATAATGACCTGAATTGCCTCCCCCGCCGCTGCGTGTCAGGTCTGTTCAGCGCTGGCAGACTGACATCTGGAAAACTAGCGTGGTGGTGGGTTGACAGCGGAGTCCCGACCCGCTGTCAAAAAAAAAAATTCCCATCCGTCCTGCCACCGAACGCACCCACTGACCCCCGAGCAATTCCCCCCGCAGAGTGGGAGGAGTTGTAATTAGCATTCTGGTCTGTGACATGGGTGATGTAGAAGTGCTTGAAGCTCCATTTCCAAGGCTGTTATGAGCACACAAATGGGAGAATAAGGAATATGTAGGAAATCAGTAAATTTACAGTGTTCCATCATTTTGGCTAATGCAGTCTCCCCTTATTTTAGCTGTCAAAATCACCACCTGATTGTGTGAGGAAAGGGAAAACTTACAAAAAGCACAGTATCCTCTTGTTTAGATGCTGCTGTTAGGGTTCTGATTATACTCTGCAATTTTAAAATGCTGCAAATTATTGAGGCTCTTTGCAAGCTAGTTCTGAAATGGGAGCCATGCTGGCACCTCAGGCACTTACCTGAATCCATGGCTTAATAAGCTGCCACTTAATGAGAGGGTTCTCACATACTGTGAAATGCAGTTTTAGTTAAGATCGTGAAAGCTCCAGTTCAGTTAAACCTTAAAGAATCTTTACTGATGCAATGGCTTCTCAACAGGGCCACGGCATTTCCAGTCCGCATCCTAAGGTAAAAGGCCTTATCACCAGTGCATTTAATTGGCAATCAAATGTAGTGGTACATTTCTTGAATGGAATTTGAGTGGAAATAGTCTCAGTTGAAAAAGTAAATGGAATTTTTAAAATGTTCTGAAAATGAAAACTCTGGAGTCCGAATGAATTGAAATGGGACTGCATAACATAATCCCAGCTGTCAAATGCACTACTCTAGTACCAACTGGTAGGAAGAAAATTTCCTGATACAGGCAAACATTTTAGGACAGAGGCTTGTCTAGTTTTCTGTATTGGTATCATCATGATACCAAGCACCTACTGTTCTATCATCATGATACTAATATGGCACAACACTGCAATTAAAGAATACATCATCAGAGCTGCCAACATCAAAAAAAAGTAGGAGTGAAATTAATAATCAAGAGTGAGACAATTCATATCAGCAATATAAACACATGCAGCTGTATTTATTTTGAAGAGTGATACACATACAATGGGTTAGATATTTAACTCAAAGCAGAGTGAGGTTTTATAGGTCAGCAGTTCTTATGCAGTTAAGTCCACAGCAACATCACTGTTTAGAAGTTCTAAACAAGCAAAGGAAAGGGCTCGACTGGTGCAGTAGATTCCCAAGCACCTACTGTTCGATCAGCTGTTGGCCCTGAGCTTGAATCCAGCTGAGGTAGGATGAAAAGTCTTCCTTGCTTTGTCAGCTGTAAAGTTCCTCAAGTGAAATCGGACAAACTTGACGATTCCAAGTTTAGCAAAACAAAGGATTAGGTTTTAACATGGGCTCCATTAACAAACTGGTCGCGATCCAAAAATGCTTGTGGCCGCCACCAGCTTCTGCGGAGCCTTCTGCTGGCGAGCAAAAAATCTTGTCGCTGACTCGGCAGGTTGTGTGTTCAAGCCTGCTTAGTTTTGGAGGTAGGCTCTTTTAATATGCAAATCAGGATCCTCTACTGTACATCAGACCCAGTTTGCCATATTCGGATAGAACTGGCAGAATGTGCGTTGCACACGCTCTGCTCCGTTGCAGCTGGCAGTCCAGCTGAAGAGGAGCCCAAAAGTAGGTGTTTATTTATTTTTGCAGGGCCAAGACGAGCAGGCTGCGCAAAAATAACTGGGCCGCTGCTGTACCGCGTCCCACCCCAGTGAATGGTCCCTCCTGACCTACCTTTCTTTGGGCAGGACCGGCCTCCAGTCGACCCCATGTTGCACGGCCTAAAGCCGGCAGGGTGCCCATTTTATGCAGGCAGGAGAGAGTTGCAACCTGCAGCGAAACCAGAACAATTCTGGTTACTTGGAAAAAGGCCGAACAGAGGAGAGGTCGGCCTAGCTGTATTCAAGTGTTTGGTCCTTCTGGCAAAAGCCACAGAGAGTTTTGAATGACAAAGTTCCAATGTGTATGCGAGTTGAAAGAAAAGAAAGAAAGACTTGCATTTATATAGCGCCTTTCACGACCACCGGACGTCTCAAAGCGCTTTACAGTCAATGAAGTACTTTTGAAGTGGAGTCACTGTTGTAATGTTGGTGAGAAAATACCCTTAATTTATAACTCACAGTTTCTTTGTATTCCTACTTAGCGTGCATGATGTCTTCTGATCAAAATCAAAGTTCACATGAACAATGAAGCTTCTTACATCAGGTTTTGATGAGGAT
The DNA here is from genome assembly GCA_030390025.1 of Squalus acanthias. Lineage (NCBI taxonomy): Eukaryota > Metazoa > Chordata > Chondrichthyes > Squaliformes > Squalidae > Squalus > Squalus acanthias. The sequence goes on along the minus strand of CM059431.1, from coordinate 57,669,776 downwards.
ATAATGTACTGAGAATTTACTTGGGAATTTTTACATCAAAGTAGGGTGCCTGCAGCCCAAGATATAATGGATCAACTGGAGTATATCTAGTTCAATTAACAATCATGCTGTGTTTTTTACCTGCAATCTAGTTCAAATATTTAAAACATAAAGGGGGAATTTTAACCCCACAGAACGGGCAGGAGAGGGGCGGGCTGGGGATTAAAAGTTTAAGGGCTGGATTTTGAATGACCCATGGAGTCGGGTTTGGAGGTGTGTGGGGGGTTAAATTTGCGGGGTCGGGGTTTCCGACCCCATCCCGACTCCACGCAATTTTGACAAAATCAGTCGCGGGGTTCCCGACTCCGTCCCGCCTCCAAGAGGCGGGAGAGGCCATTAAAGCCCTTAACACGCCCTAAATTGGCTCTGTAATGCCATTTTGAAACGTTTTACCCTTTTCTGACGTGAAGTACGCCTGGTGTGAAACACTCCAGTGAAACCTGGCGGGAGCACAAGTGGATAGCTGACTATGAGCTGCAGGTCCACTATTACAATGGAGATGTGATGAAGGTAGTAGTAGTAGTATTAGGTGTGAAAGTCGCCTCTGATGTTGCTGCATTGAATGTGTTCAGAGACTGCCTGGCCTTTGCTGTGAGAGGACTTGGATGCAAAAATCATTCTCATTCATTCTCTCTCTCTCTCTCTCTCTCTCTCTCTCCCTCCACATATATATCAATTTTGCATCCAGGTCCAATCACATCAAAAGCCAGACAGTCTCTCACCTGCAATGCAGCAGCAATGATGACATCATCAGAGGCGACTTTCAGACTGAAACCACTCATTAGTTCATGGGTTCCCACATGCTGGAACTCAATTGCCCAATTAAGTGAAAATTGCATCATTCATCCACATTAATCTGGAGTCGGGGGGGAAACACGAAATGCAGATGACATGACCCCAACCCGACCCCAAGACAAAATCCAGCCCTAAAAGTCTGAAACCCGCCTCCAACGCGCCCACTTCCGGTTTTAATGGCAGCGGGATGGGGGTGCTGGACGACTAACCTGCTCTCTGCAGGCAGCTCCGTAATTCAAATATTTAAATGAGGCTGTGTGCCTCAAATTTAACCAGAGTTTTATTTTGAATGCCTGCGGGCCGGGTTTCCCAGGGCTCGGGAATCCTGGCAGCTGGAGGGAGGCGAGAACGGCTGGATCCAGCAAGTAAGTGCCTTTCTAGCCCTGCTTGTGAACCAGGAATGCTTCCTCCACCCCCCCCCCCCCCCCCCCCAGCCTCCCAAATAAATCTGCTTCCCGTCCCACAATCCGCCGACCGATCCTGCAATCGGACCCCCTTCCCATGATCCAATTTGGCAGGACCTGTATTTCCGGGCAATGTTTTAGAACATAATATATTTAAGAGTGGTAACCTGGTGCAGGTTTATTAATACAGCTGAAAATGGGTTTATCACAAAAAATAAACAATTTTAATAAGTAAGTGTCCAGTCCACCACCTGTGAGTAACCCAATTTTAAAGAACTGAAAATGACTTAAAAAAACTATACAGGACCATTTGACCTAAAAAGCTATTAAAAGGTGACTATTAATGCCCTTGCACCTAAAAAAAACTTAATTTTAATAGCCTCCTTGAAGGCCCACAAACACGCGCAATTAGCAAAAACTTGCCACGGTAATTAATCCTTGATCTTTTGCGCTGGATTCGGACGAATTACGCAACGAAACCTGGCGGAATCTCTACCTCATACTGTATAAAATTTGCTGTTTCTAATGAGGCCCAAAAGGATGCTAATATGCTACGCTAAAAAGAATAAAGAAAGATTTGCATTTATATAGCGCCATTCACAACCTCAGGACGTCCCAAAGCGCTTTACAGCGAATGAAGTACTTTTGAAGTGTAGTCACTGTTGTAATGTAGGAAATACAACATCTGAGTTTAGGAAACACAGAAAGTTCAGACCTTACTTTCATTCCATGTAAAATAATGGAATTCATTAGCAGGAGTAAGCTTTAGGATCATCTATATTACAATAACCTTAGTTAACAGCAGTCAGCATGAGCCCCATTCCCCATATCCCACCACTACTTGTATGTGGTGGGCAGGGTAAGGGAAATCCCAGTTGGGCTAATGAGGTGGCACGAGGCCTCAATGCCAGAATTTATTCTCTGCTAATATCCCGCTTGACCACAGGAGAATCCCCCACATGGTCTCCCACTTTACCCTGTTCTCTAGTCACATGGTTATGTTATAATTTTGCACTTCTGGCATGGAGCTTTGCCTCTGCGTGTCCATATTGAAAATTTGGGTGTAGAGGTTAGTGGGCCTGCTGGATTCTTTGGCTATTAATTTTAATGGATGGAAAGCCCTGTGGAGCCTGCTGACCTGCATGAATTCGCAATGCGCGCTCCTGACTGGGAAAACTATCATACATTCCTGAGCAGGATGAAATAGAACTTTTTTGAAGAAAATCCTGATCCAAGTGGAATAAGTCTCCTTTTATCTTTCAAAATAAGACACATTGAGATAGCTTCATCCACCTATAATTTTCTTCACTGTTAGGAGCTACAATGGTGTCTGCTTTTATTCTGCTTGGAACTCTAAAGAGGAAATGCTAAAAAGCATAAATTTGAGCTATTCTTGAAATGAAGTCCTCATAAAGCAAAGGAATTATTTTGTACATTATACAAACAAAATTACCACATCCAAAAACAATCAGAAATAATCATTTTTGTATCAAATTTAGCCTATTCCCCTAAACATTAATTTGTAAATAATTTGTATTATTCTGTTACACCAAGTGTCAGCCATGACTCATTGGTAGCACTCTCACCTCTGAGTTCAAGCCCCACCCCAGACAGCTGAGCTCATAATCTCGGCTGGCACTTTGGTGCAGTAATGAGGAAGTGAGGAAGTGCTGCACTGGTAAAGGTGCCGTCTTGCAGATGAGACATTAAACTGAGACCCCATCTGCCTTCTTAGGTAAGAGATTCCAGGGTACTTCTTGAAGCAGAGGAGTTCTCCTGATCTCCTGGTCAATATTTATCCCTCAACAAACATAATTAAACCAGATTATCTGGTCATTATCTCATTGCTGTTTCTCGTACTCTGCAGTGCGCAAATAGACTGCCGTATTTCACTACTTTACAACAGTGGCAACACTTAAAAAGTACTTAATTAGCTGTAAAGCACTTTGGAACACCATGGTCATGAAAGGTGCTGTATAGAAGCAAGCTCTTTCTTGAAGACACAAATGAGCTTACAACATACAGTATATGACTAAGTGTAGGTAAGATAACAGATGAACACAATATGGTAGATTTAATTCTTAACATGGTGAATACTTAAAAATTACAACCTACTTTAATTGTTAATGATAGATGAGCCCTTTCTTTGTGGTTTTTGGTTTTTCTGTGTGAGAGGTGCAATTTGTATATTCAGTGGTAATACATAGCTGATATGGATGTATGACTGCACATCATTGTGTGAGCAGCTGTGTACAGTGAATACAGGTGAACATCCGACACACTGAGGAGTGAGAATATTTATATCCACCTCTCGCCGTGATCCAACTGGGCACTAACTGATGGCAATCATCCTGCACATTTTGACAGAGATGAGAAGCAATTGATTTGCTGCAACATTGATTCTTCAGAATTTTTAATCATTTGAATTGTGGAGCAACATATCAATTGAAAAGACTGTACTCGAGATGGTTCTGTTGCACCTGTCATGTGGCATTTATGACATAGAGGTTAGGAGCAACTATCAGAGTGAATCCACTTTTAAGGAAATTAGCATTCTATTTTCTAATTCCTTAGATTCATGATCCAATCTGACTTAATTATGTGTGCCATTCAATTTAAAATTAAAATCACGGCTGTGTTTCATTTGTGTCACAAATATGCTGCTGTCTTAAAAAGATGACTTCAGAATTGATATTTGTAACTAAAACTCTTAAATTAAAATGATAATGTTTCATAAATATTTAGTATTTTAATCATAATTATAAAGCCTGCTTAGGAGGAAAAATATCAGTCCTTAGTTTACACTGTCTAACCACATAGAATGTTTGTTTTGCACAGGGAGCTTCAAGCAGGTTTGCCGAGTTCCTTCAGATTCTGGTATGTTTTCCTCAATTCTAATTGGTTGTATCTCAGCTTATATAAATTGCATACCTAAAAAAAAGGGCAGGCAAGAAAAAGCTTGCAATGCGTAAAAGCGAATATGATTACACCAAAATTTGGTCACTTCTTTTATTCAGTAGTCCTAATTCTGTGCTGGAGGCTGCAGAAGCCTGCTGCACTACTTACTCTAAAATGTATAGGGGGGCGAAATTCCCCTCGTTTGCGCCTCTGGTGGGAGGCGCTAACAGAGCACAAATGGCTTCCCACCCCCCCCCGGCCCCCCGGCCCCCCCCCCCCCCCCCCCCCCCGGCCCCCCGGCCCCCCCCCCCCCCCCCCCCCCCCCGAGACGATAATCGCACCTCCCGTGAAATTCCGTGGGAGGTTAGCGGCGGCGCGACTGGGTATCGCCCTGATCTTCTGCACCCGGAGAGCATGACGTCATCTCCGGGCACAGCGCCCCGGTAGCACCTCGGGAGAAAAATTCCCTCTCTTGCCCCACAGCAGCGCCGGGCGATGTTACCGACTGCTGCAGGGGTCACAAACAGTGAGGCCGGCCACTCGCGAGGCGCTATTTAAAGGTGCGGTGGCCCGCCGACGTGAAAAAACTCGCCGATTTAAAAAAGAATTCTGAGCACTAGATGCGGGCTGAGTGCCGCGATCGGTCAGCCCGGCACTCAGCACGGGCTGATCGCGCAGCACTCCCGCACCCCGGTGCTCCAACAGATGCCCAAAAAAACTGCAGAGCTCGCAGCTGAGCACATCGCTCCGGATCGGGATATTACCCGCCTCTTGCACTCCAAGAGGCAAGTGAAGTGCTTGATTTAGTGCTTCACTTCCCTCTTGGAGCAAAAAATGGGAATTTCTCAAATGTCTAAAAAGGTTAGCACCAACTTTCAAACATTTTTGACTTAGCGCCCCAAATGGCCCTCTAGGGGAATTTCTCCCCCATGAGCTTTAGTTAGTAATTGAAAAATGTATGCAATAAATACTTAATTGGATCAACGGGCAATATCTATTTTACCAGCGTGCTATTACAAGTCTAAAAAGTCATGCGATAGGTTTCAGTCCATGACCATGAGGTTTATGAAAAATTGAAATCCAATGAATTGCCAGCATTTCCTCACTGCTGGCTATTACAGGAGGAGAACAATTAGAAGGAACATTAGGGATCAAGTCGGTATAAACTTATATTATTTTCTGAACCTTTCTGAGGAATTAACAGCCTTGGAGCGCAAAAGGCTTGATTTTTTCTCCTATGCTTTCTGTGTTCTTCTAAAAACATGTTTCAGATTTTGGAAATGGAAGCTTTCTATGTGGTAGTATGGAAGTCCAATCCCTGCTCATCAGTTCATGAAAGGAATAGTCAGCATTGGTGAAAAAACAGAAATATTTTAGTGTTGTGAAATGGCAGTGAAACCTATTTCTATTCGAAGTATTAATACAGAAATATCCTAAGTCCAGTTCTTAAGGGAGGTCTAATATAGCCCCAGACAATCTTCAGTCTGACTTCAAGGAACAATGTAAGCACCCAGGTATAAATTATTTATGCCTTTCTTTGCTCTCAACAGCAACTAGCATCAATTTTAGGGAGGCATTTGTCCTTGTTGCAGTTTACCCTATTTTACCTCAAAAAGTAAGAAACATTTGATATGTGAATTGATTCTTCTGTTCAGCTTTTTTTTTCAAAAGTTTATCCACTTTCTGGCACGTGTTCAGGCATCAGAGGGAGCTGCCAAAATGGTCTGAATATGTTGCAATCCTGAGAGACAGAACCATTATCCAAACCCATTGTAGCCATGCCCCTGCAAATCATCATGGCCACTGATTGGTGTGATAGCAAACCTGATAACACCAATAAGATCATGACGCAGTGCCTCATATTCCTGTAAAGCTGATCTCCAAGCCGGTTGAAGCAGGAATAAAGTACCCATTCCACTTTGAAACTCAAAGCCTCTATGGCAGCAGGCTGAGCATTTGCGGGAGATGGACTGATCTGCCTCAGGACATATATAAGGTGGAGAAGGCCTTCAGTCCATCTAGCCAACTATCCACAGTATTCCCTTGGTGCATTTCTAATAACCCTGAAACACATTTGTTGATAACATGCCTAATGCCTTCGTGAAACCAATTAAAGTTTTGTGTTATACTACCCGTGCCGGTAAACTATTCCACATACTTATCATCCTTTCAGTAAAACAAGTTCTTCCCGCGTTTCCCATTTACTTTTGTTGTCCTTAATTTGTCCAACCCCTCCATACTATGGCTGAAGTGTGCACTAGCTTACAGGATTTGCCAAGGCTTCTTCAGCAGCTCCTCCCAAACCCACAACTCCACCATCTCGAAGTACAAGGGCAGCAGGTGTATAGGAACACCACCAGCACCGACAAGTTCCTCTTCACGTCAGACACCACCCTGACTTGGACATATATCACCGTTCCTTCATCGTTAGCGGGTCAAAAACTTGGAACTCCCTACCTAACAGCATTGTGGGAGCACCTTCAGCACACAGACTGCAGTTGTTCAGAAAGGTGGCCACCCCCATTCCGCTAAAGCTGCGCAGCCCGGGACCGACTTTTCAAATGGGAGATTTCGTGCATGCGCAAAATTTTGAATGGGCTGCACAGCCCGTTAAAGGGACCATGCACCCAGAAAAAAATTAAGGGGAACATTGAAGGCCACCATCACTTTCTCAGGGCAACTAGGGATGGGCAATAAATGCCAGCCTTGTTAGCGATGCCCACATCCTTGTGCTTAAATTCTGTACATGACAGAAAATCTGACTTATATCTAATTTGTCCAAACCTTTCAAGGTGCTATGACCCAGATCGTCATTGATATCCAGTAGCTCTTTGCCTGCTGTGTTAATGGACTTGCTGCCCCACATGAGATGTTTTGCATTAAAATTCCCCAAAATTAGTGTGTTGTTTCCAAATTGGAGAATTCTCCTGAATAGATCCTGTGGTGGCGAAGTCCCTGATGGACAGTATAGATAGTCTCAACACTTAATGGTGCCCTGCATTCCAGTTAAACGTTGACTATTACTACACACCAGTCCTCAGGGATGTCACTTTCACTGTATTCCAGGCTGTGATGTATGAGAAGGGCTACTCTTGCTCCTTACCTGTTTCTTCAAACGATGCTGGTAAAGTCATGAAATTTCTGATGCTGTTGTCCCCATGTGCAAACATTAAGTGAAGGTGACATTCACAATAGTTGCCACCTTCTCCCATTCTTCTTGTGCTGTTGAGGTGTTCACTGCTGAAGAGGAGTGAAAGAACCCTTGAGCCACACTGGGGAATGATTTCCTCTGTGCTATGTGTAACACAATCATAAACTGATTCATAAGGAACATGTTTAGAACTGCGTAACAGAGAGGACTTCCCCCCCCCCCACCCCCCCAATATTTCTATTAAATAAACATGATTTTGTTCTTACTAATTAAACGTAAGACAACATATGTTAACAGCCCTCACTTAGTCGGGTAGAATTTGAATGCCCCCAAATGGAGAAATGGGCGATTGAGCATCTACCAGACATTCTTTTACCATGAAAACTGGCAAACCAAGATGTCTGCCCCTTTAAACTGCTGCAGGCTGCAAGCAGCACCAGATTCCCACCCATCAATGGGCGAGCTCCCAATCACAGGTGCTTTCAACAGCTGGAGCTCACCTACATTATATAAATGACGCTGGCTTCAAACATGCATGCACACTCAGCGCACTAAAGTTCTGGCAGTGCTCTTCCTGCACCACCCACCTAGAAAAGCGACATTTCTGTGTGTGCATTTGCACTAGTCTGACTAAAGATTCAACCTTACTAAACTCCCAAACTAGAGTGGCCGATTCAGTTAGTCTGAATATAGAGTAGGTACTCCTGAAGTACTCACCAGTTAATTCACAACAGAATAAAGCTGGTTCATAAATGCAATGCCATCCGTTTTTATAGACCAATCCTAATAGTCCAGTAGTTCCTTATTTGTTAATATATAAAAAGTGATTTTTTTTTGACAACTAGAAAGTAAGAGAAACCAAATGTAATTTCTGTTAACATATGTTGTCTTATGTTTAATTAGTAAGAACACAAACATGTTTATTTAATAGAAATATTGGGGTGGGGGGGAAATGTCCTGTCTGCAACAGTTATAAACATGTTCCTTATGAATCAGTTTATAATTGTTGTAGGGGGTGGTGTGGTAGGGTCAACCTCACCTCTGACTCAGTGAGCGGTTCGAATTGCTCCCACGCCCCTGGTTCTAGACCTTGGACTTATTTAGGGGTTGTGAACAAAGATGCAGTAGACAACAGGTTCTGATGAAAGAATTTTGACTTTATTAAAAGAAAAAGGTAACAAACTTAAAACACTATTAATGCTTAAACACAGGTTGGGGAACACGCGGTACAGGCGAGGGAAATAACATTAGAAGAATACTTCACCCCTCCCAATCCCACTTCACTAGCTAGGTTGGACTCTGGAGAACCAGGGATAATGCTCACCAAACGAATCCTTGACAGTTGAGAGTTAGGGTTTAGAGTCTTTTGAGTAAAAGGTTTCATAAGGCCCTTGTTGCCGCGAGGTGTCCGATGGTCACTGAGGCAGTCGCTCTGGTTTCTTCTTGCGTGTCGGTCTGCTTGTGAAGTTGTTGACCTTCTTTGTTGAACTTCTTGCTATAACTCTGCCTCTGTTTAAACTGTCTTCTTCTGAGCTGTGGAACTGCCTTCTGCCTGCTTGTCCTGAACTCTAACTCCAGCACTGACTTCTGCTGAACACAGGCTTTTAAAATTGAACTGCAGAACTGACTTCTGTTGAACTTGAACTGTTTTACTGGAGAACTGTAACTCCCTTCTTACTGAACTGTTGTAACTGCTTGTTGGGCCTTCAATTATACTAAATTGAAGTGGCCTTGTCAAAACCAAATCAAATCCTGGTCATTGTAAGACCTCGTTAACAGTAACGACTTTACTAAGGGTCAAATGGCTTGTGTCCTGTCGATCTCTTCAGTTGATTACAGGTGATTGGTTTCGTGTTTTGGGTTTCCAGGCTGGACTCGGGTTTTTCTATAGAATGGTCCTGAGTGATTTGAATTATGCATGGTTTTGATGGGTCTGTGATAGGTTTTAATGGGGCCTGTGTTTTGGGTGGGGCTGCCTTCTCCCAGGGTCTATTGTCCAAATGTTAATGCTTGCTTGAGTGAGGTCATCCTGATTCCCCAGACAATACAATTTAACTGTAATACCCAAAACTGCTTTTACAGAGGTTGAACCCACCTCCTGTGCAGCCTTTTCTCCCTTACAGGTCCAGATATGTCTTTTAAAATGCCAAAACTTGGTTTTTGGTCTTAAATTCCTTATGTTAGGCCCAAATGCATTTTTATCACTCTGGGGTAGTTCCAAAGTCCTTTTTCCTTAGGTTTTGGGGATCTGCAAATTTTGGAAACCTTACATTGTGTTGCACATAGCACAGAGGAAATCATTCCCCAGTGTAGCTCAAAGGTTCTTTCACTTTCAGTCCCTGCAACTGAGCTCAGCATTATTCAGTACAACAACCACACAATTACTGTAAATTAGAATTGTGATGCTCATTTAGGAGCTGAGTTCTTGACTTGCAATCAAAACGCTTTGAGTCCCAGGATTTCCTACTCAGGTGAGTTTATTCACAACTCTTTCATCATATTCTGCTCAACAGCTCATCTTGTGCCATTTCTGGGTTAGACGAGCTGACATCCAGCACACTTTGTTGAAATTGTGTGTTTTTCAGCCAGTTATGGAATGTGTTTGGAGCTAGTTGTAGAGGACTGCAAATCTTGGATTATAAATGATGGCAAAAAAGACATATTTCAGTTTTTGGTTTAATTTAGTAAGCAGATATTCGGTTAAGACTGCAACAGTTTAGGTACCTCAGTGTTAATATTGGCTAATATGAAACTATTACAGAAAGTAATATTTTGAAATTCTCTTTGCCTCTTATTGCTGCATAGTCCCTTCCTTTCCTTCCCCCATGTACTTCTGTCTGCAAAAAATGTTGCATTTTTCAACTAGGGAAAATATACAAGCATGGTTAGATAAAAGATCATTTTATACATCTAAAACATGTATTTGGATTGTCATTGTTAAAGACTTTCAATGCTGATATTTAATCAGTACAGGCCGCGAACTAGCAACTCTGTGGGCCGAGAAATTGGACCCGTTTGCGCTGGTCGCTAAGGCTGGTTTGGAAGAAAAAGTGCCGGCCGCCTCGCTTCCACCCACTTCCAGCGCGGAATGCAGGGACCGCCATTTTGGGCAAGACAGCAGCGCTGCCGTTTGCTGTGCTCGCTCCAGATATTTAGATGAGCTAGATCATGACATCAGTCGTCGTGCAATGCTGATTTGACACACGACCTGTCATTTTGGACATCGCTGCTCCTTTTAATGCCCTCTCCAAATCACGACCAGCTGAACATGTGTTCAGCTGCACGAGGGACTCCCCACCAGCGCTATTTAAAGGGATCAACAACAACTTGCAGCTGACTTGCTTTTTGATGTCTTTGGCTCTGTGTAAGTTTGTGCAACTCTTTGGAGATTTCTACAGTTATTTAAAGTTGGTGCGGTGACAGGGAGTGTTGCTGCAAGTGGAGAAGGCCTTGCTTCTCATTTAAAGGATTCTGCTCAGACCACTTGCTCCCAGTCATGGGGGCTCTAGTTGCAGTCCCTCTTACGCTCGATTATGACAGGCAGATGAAGCGGAAGCAACGAGGAAGATGACAAGATGCTCACAGAGGGAAGAGGAGGAGGGGCAGGAGGGCTCTCAGCAGGAGGCCTTACCCACCTAGGCTCTTCCGAGAGCAATTCTCCTATTTGCACTTAAGCCAGGAGCAGTGTACTAGGAGGATCTGCTTCACCAAGGAGGTGGTCACAGAACTCTGCCACCTCCTGCAACCAGACCTGCAGCCTCAGAGCAGGGCGACGACGGCGCTGTCAGTGGCCCTCAAGGTCATCGTGGTCCTCAATTTTTTCACCACCGGATCCTTCCAGTCTGCAACAGGAGACATAGCGAACGTCTCCCAGTTCACCGTCCATCGCTGCATCTGGGAGGTCACAGAGGCTCTGTACTCCAGGAGAAGGGACTTCATTGTCTTCTCTCTGAACAGAGAGAAACAGGAGGAGTGCGCATGTGGCTTTACCAGGATATCGGGCTTTCCCATTGTGCAGGGCACCATCAACTGCACACACGTGGCCTTGGGGGGGGGGGGGCCGCATACCAATCCTGAGAAGTTCTGTAACCGCAAAGGCTACCACTTACTTAATGTGCAATTAGTGTGTGACCTGCACAGGTTGGGCTGGTGGTAGCTCTTGGCTACCTGAAAGGAGAAAGGCAAAAAGGTCGGGTTGTGGTGAGGGGTCGAGGTGGCCGGGGGGTGGGTAGGGGGTGTGGGGGGAACAAGATGTGCATGCTTACACCATCAGCAACTTTTAAGTGAGAAGAGATTGTGGGATAAGGAGGAAGTGGGATGTGAGAAGAAGGATTAGGTATGAGCATACCGTCATCATCAATGCTTTCAACCTCGCCGATCGCTACGGCCTCAGTGATGGCCCCTCCAGTTATCTCCAGCACTGTCTCCTCCAGCTGGGTCAGGTTCTGCAGTCGAGCTTGCCCTGCGCTTGTTTGCTCCTGCTCATGCCAGTTGTGAGCCACCTTGGCCTGCAAGAGAAAGGGAAGTGTGTCAGTGAGTGGGTGCAATGTGTTTGGGTGATGTGCTTGCCGTGGTTGAATAGCTGTGTGCAAGGTGTGAGATGTGGGTGTGAGGCTTGCAACATTGGTAAATGTGCGAGGGTGAATTGAAGCTATGATTGTGAGGTATGAGTGGTGATTGTTGGTAGGTGAGTGGTGGGGGTACGGTGCATTGAGCAGTTTGTGAGGCTAATGGTGCAGTTGGTGGAATATGGCATTTGATGATGCATTCACCCACCTTGACCACTAGTGTGAGGTCATTAAGCTTCTTGCAACACTGAATCCAGGTCCTAACAACAACATTGTCGCACTGACAGTTTCAGCTATCTTCTCCCACAGCCTTCTGCTGTTCTGCCTTGAAGGTCACTTGCGGGTCGAGGATCTGACGGCGTCTTTGAACCCCCAGGACCAAAGCCTCCAATGCCGCATCCGAAAACCTCCTCGCCCTCTCTCTTGGCTGTTGGGCCATGGCTTTCTCCACAATGACAATGAGGTGCTTCTGCAACATAGCACCTCCCCTTTAAGTAGTGCAGAGAGACTAGACCAAATTTTATTGGCCAGTAGCCTGCACCTGATATTGGCCCCCCTGTTCAGCGCTAAGCCAATCAGCAAAGCTTTTTGCACTGAGATCAGCGCTGCAATCATTATAATGAGCAGGCAGCATGAATTTTGGGTGCTGCCAGCACCACTTTAAACGGGCATGGGCACTTCACGCTTCGCGCTACCACGCCCGTTTTCGGGCCTTATCCAATTTCTAGACCATGGTCTTTACTTGCTAAAAATTACTTAACAGTAAATGAAAGTAATTTTGTAATACATAAAGTCAGTGGGTTCAGTCTATTGCAATAGCAAGAAAGACGCCTGTTATTGTTTGGCTCGAGGCTGAAGTGTGGTTGGTCAATCATAACAAAGCTGGCTATAGATGTCACAAGACTCACTCCAGCTGTAGTATAGCTGCTTGCCCATTTACAATCTTCCATCCAAGCTTCTGTACTGTAGTCCCACAAAATGGCCTTCCTGCGTGGACCCATTCCAACCCATCCTGAAGTATCCATATGGTTATCTTTGTTATCTAAATATAATAGGCAATGAGCTGCATTCAGAGCAATCTGCTTCTCTTTAGCATTCATAACACTGTCCTTTCAGTTGACTCCTGATATCCTACTTGTGCAGAATATTCCAAATGCATCCGTCACAAGTTTTGTGAAGGCACAAAGCCTGAGGCTGGATGCATTTGGAACATACTGTGCAAGGAATAACAAAAAAAATTGCTGCCCCAATCAGGGAACTAGATAGACCATAGAGGAAATTTAAATCTGTTTATTTGAGTAGACAATAGGCAACAGTGTTAAAAAGAATATATTACTTGAAAAGTAGTATCAAAAGCTTATTTCCAGAGTTAAACAACCTGATAATCATTGAAAAATGCCGCTGCATCACTTGTGCATGGTATTATTGTGACAAGAGTGATGTGTTGCTCTTCTGTGCTCTTTTCCTCCCCAAACAGAAACAGTCCCCCATTAGTTGAGGTAACTTGAATGAGGCGAACACAGAAACTTAATAAGCACTTTTCCTTTAAAACTTATTGAGGTTTATTCTTACTGTTCCCGCAGTTGGGAAATGGGCACCAGCGGGTCAGCCAACCCGCTGCTGCCCGTCTCCTGCTCAACAGGAACAATTAAAATTGACCCATTTAAGAAAAAGCATTTTGTTCTGTGAGGTGTTTTAATGTGTGAAAAACAGCCAGAAATGTTGACAAAACCTGAGTGTGCATTTGGCTGTAATCAGTGCTAACTAATTATTTCTGAGAAGTGGTAGCATTTTGCCATAAGAAGAGTTGTTTTGCCATAAGAAGAGTTGAGTACGTAACAATTCTTCATGCCACAAGCTATTCTACATTATTCAACACATTTTTTTTGCCACTACGCAACCTAAAGTTAATATCTAGCACATGGTGCTGCAGGCAAAGTGCAGCAAGATTAATTTGAGGCAATGTAACCACCAAAATGCATATGATATTTGCAGAATAACATATTTCATGACATTTTGGATGGCTCATTAATTTCTAATGTCGAAGGCCTCTGAAAATCTGTTTTTGTAGCAGGTGGTGTACCAACAGTAGAATGGTTGTAACTCAATTCAGAAAATGCTTGAGTAAGCTCATGTCACACAGGCCAAGTGTCCCAAGAAGAACTACAGGACCTGGAGGTCATATTCCCTGTGTCCTTTGACTGATCCAAGATGTGTCCAGTACATTCTGAATCTTAACTTCAAGCACTTGGCCTGAATAGCAATTTGTACATGGTATAAACTGCCTGGCTATGATTCAGAGATGCCTATCTTTGCCCTGAGAAATGATAGCAATATTTTTACAGGTTATATAGAAAGCATATTGGATCACTCTGAATTGAAGTGCTACACCCGCCTAATGACACCGGTGTCAGGACCATGGCAAATTGGTCCACCGGCCTTATTGGTTTATTACTGGTGAGTTGTGGGCACCATTTGTGGCCCCAGAGGCAGCTCACTGGTCGCAGGGGGGGACCAAGGTCCTCAGCAATCGAGAGGGGGGCAGCGCACGGATTTAATGTGGATCCAAAAAGAGCACTTCTGCTCCTCCCTGTCCCACAATAAGGTAAGTAAAACACTGAACACTTACCTTTCAGGCGGCAGCTAACAGCAGTCCTTTTACAGACCGCTGATTTGGCTGCGAAGAGACTGAAGAAACTGATCGTAGATTGCACAGGGCGTGCTGGCGTCATTCGCACTAGAATTTTGCAAAGGGGCCTGAAACATGTGTAAGGCCCTGATTTGCATATGCAAAGGGCCTAAATTACGCCTACAGAGGAGCTGTAACCAATATGGCGGGTGGCACACTTCTAGTGCAGAATCAGCGTGCGCAAGCAGCCAGCCATATTGGACCCTCAGCCGTCCGTCTTATGCCTGTAAAATAAGAGCAGCACAATCGAATTGCTAGGCCATTTTGTGCTAAGAATTTGTTTGCAGTTTCTGCTATGTGCGTTTTAACAAATAATTGCCGTCTAAATGAAGCAAAATGTGAATTAAATTCAGAAGTTACTATATAATAAATTTTCTGTAACAAAAACATCAATAAAAGGCAATGATAAGAAGTTGACCAGAAATGAAAAGTGAGAATGTTTTGCATCTGATTATCATAGAATCATAGAATGATAAAGCACAGAAGGAGGCCGTTCAGCCCATCATGTCTGCCGGGCTCTTTGAAAGAGCTATCCAATTAGTCCCACTCCCCTGCTCTTTCCTCAGAGCCCTGAAAATGTTTCCCCTTCAAGTATTTATGGGTTGATTTCTGTGTTCCTACCTCCCCATGTGCACTTAAAAACCAAGTGGTATTGTGACCACAATCACAATGGAAGTGCTGATTTACTGCAGTGTTTGTTGATGCCATTTTTGTCTATGCCCACTGGGAAAGATCTGGGGGGAGAAATTCGGTATCGCCTTGTTTTCGAAAAGTTTTCCCAGATTACAATTTTTTTATACAGATGTGTGTGGGCTTTTTTCATGAATTCAACAGTAATGTACTAAAATGTGTTGATTTAAGAAAGTACTCAAAATGTCAATGACCATATATTTTTTTACATCTACATAAACAACATTCATAATTTTTACTTGTCAAGCTGGCCCACATTGCAAAAAGTAGATGGTTGGGAATAGTCAATATTGTGATACCATTGAGTGCAGTCATGCATAAAATCAGTGCTCCAGCCTCAAGGCATCCCATAGTAGTCTGCAGACAGTAACATTTCCTCAGAGCTGCAAAATTCTTTGGAAATTATATAAAATCTTTTAGTACGCACTTAATACCGACTGTGATGAAAATTGTTTCCTGCAGTGAGGCACACGGTTTGATTTTATTTTGTTGCTTTAGTACATGAGGCATTCGTGAAATAGAAGATTTTCAGTCAAGTCTCAACACCTTTCTCCTTCTGAAGAAACATTACTGGCTGGAGGTTGCCACAGGCTGCCTGGAGGCAGGAGTATTCATTTGTACTGGCAAATCTTACTGCAGAACTCCGAGATTCATTCTTTGTTTAGTGTATAGTTATATATATATATGTATATATATAGTAACAGTTATTAGCTGCATTTCAGAAGTCTAGAATTTGTTCGCAGAATAAAAAGTCAAAGAGTACATTAGTATATTGGAGTCAGTGTCCCTTCAAAATTCATGCAGGATCACCAAGTCCTAAAACCTGTATCAGGCTGTAATGAAGTAGTATTGTCTTGGGGGGGCAGCTGAGGCGGGTCTCAAAGTAATATTTATGAAGCCCTGCAATGTAAATGTTGCCTGGGCCCCAAGCTGCCAATTTTGCTTCAGCAGAAAACTCTGTTTGGTGGCAGGGGGGTGGGGGTGGGGGGTGATCATTAGATGAAAATCAGAGTTAAAATGGGTTTTATAAATAGAGAGGTCGCACAACACCAGGTTATAGTCCAACAGTTTTATTTGAAATCACAAGCTTTCGGAGCTATCGATTTGCTCCTTCCTCAGGTGAAGTTGCGCGATCTTCTTGGCGATTCTCTCCACTTTGAGCCGGTTTTATAAATAGAGCATAGAATCCTGGGGTGGGGCCCTTCTAGAGGCCTCATATTTCTCTGCATTAAATTTCATCTGACACTTATCTACCCAATCTACTAACCTGTCTATATCCTCCTAAAGTCACTTTTAGTCCTGTTCGCAGTTAATCACGCTCCCTATTTTTGTGTCACCTGTAAATTTTGATCTTGTTCCCCCATACATGAACTCATACACACACACTGTCTATCTGTCTGTCTCTCTCGCAAGCACTCACTCTCTCTCACTCTGTCTCTGTCTCTCTCAAGAACTCACTGGGCTGGATTTTGATACTGGGGCGGGCTGGGGTCGTGTCATCCACTTTTCGTGTTATCCACCCGACTGCAATTGGATGTGGGAGATTGATGCGATTTTCACCTAATTGGGCAATTGAGTTCCAGCATGTGGGAACCCATGACCCAATTAGTGTTTTCAGTCTGAAAGTCACCTCTGATGATGTCATCATTGCTGCTGCACCACCACCACCACTCTCCGTTGTAATAGTGGACCTGCAGCTGATAGTCAGCTATCCAAATGTGCTCCCGCCAGGTTTCACATTCGTGGTTCAGAACAGGCATGCTTCACATAGAAAAAGGGTTAAAATCACAAAGGCCTTTCAAAATGGCATTATAGAGGCAATTTCGTGCTTGTTAAGGGCCTTAACAGCCTATCCCGCCTCATAGAGGCGGGACGGAGTCGGGACCAGCAGACACGATTTAACGAAAATTGCGTGGAGGCGGGCCTGTGCCTGCCCGCCAGTTTTCGCAATTTTAACCCCCCACACGCCTCCAAACCCACCTCCACGGCTCAATGAAAATTCTGCCCACTGTCTCTCAGTGTCTCTCTCAAGCACTCATTATCTATCCCTCTATCTATCCCCCTCTCTCGCCCTGTTTCAAACTCTCTCTCTCTTCAGCTCTCTGTTATCTCTTATCAGTCTTGAATTTGGAAATGAAACAGTGTTATTTAATGCATCGCACCAGCACTTGCAAGTTAAGTGTAACAGCACGTGACATCAAGTGGATGCTTCCTTTCTCACTTTTTGTTAATAAAGCTGTCATCTAAATGCCTCATAAGTCACAAACACTGGAGTGTAACTGGCATAAATGTCATACTTCATACCTCTCTTGAGCTACCCAAAGCTGTCCTTCACTGTAAGCACTGTGGTTAGCCTTGAATCCTAATGTCTTCAGAAATAATTGTGCATTACTGGAACATATTTTTATATATATATTCCCTAAACAAGCATATACGTTATGGAAATAGCAATGATGCATTTATGTAGTGCATAGAAAAATACCCCATGGTGCTTTACAGAGGTATAAGGAAAATGGACATCAAGAAAAGATTAGGAGGGTTGAATGAAATGATAATCAAAGGAGGGTTGTAAGGTGGGTTCAGTAGAGGAGAGGGAGGGGAGAGGAAGAGATGTTTAGAGAGTGAAGAGTTGGACTTGGGTAACTGAAGGCACAGCCACCAATGGTGGAGCGAAAGGAGGAGAGATGCAGAAGAGGCTGTTGTCAGAGGTACAAGAGAGGTACAGACAGCTCTGGCCCCTGAAATGTAAATGAGCAGATCGTGATGTCAATCGGCGTGCATGCCTGACTTGACAGCACGTCTGCAAACTTCGATGTTTTCGCTCTGTTTAATGCTGGGTCCTAAGCACGCTCTGAAGAACAGACGTGAAACAGCCCTGCAGAGACACTGTCAGCACTTCTTAAAGGGACACACACATCTTTCAGGTAAGTTTTATTTAAGCTTTTGGAATTTTTTTTACATTTTATTGTAGTAGTGGTTTGGTACAATAGATGTTAAAAGTTTTTAAAGAGTGCAAGGATTGCTGCTGGTAAAGGATGGTAAAGGAAGGCCTCTGAGAAGACAGAAAATGCTGGAAATACTCAGCAGGTCAGGCAGCATCCGTGGAGAGAGAAATAGAGTTCACATCTCAGGTCAAGATGCTGCCTAATCTGCTGAGTATTTCCAGCATTTTCTGCTTTAGTTTCAGATCTCACAGAGGGAAGAGGAAGACGCAGAAGAGGAGGAAGGATGGGATATCTGGGATCGAATCATCCGCCTACGGTACCAGTGACCACAACCCCAATTCCCCTTTCAACATTTGTCTCACACATTACCTTCCCTGTTATTGACCATCACAATGTCCTCTTGGCCACAATGCTGAAATAATAGCCACCACAAAGCAAACTTTCCAATCCAACTTTATAGATCTAGCCATCCAATATGACATCAAGAAATCAACTAATCACCCTTGTGCATTCCCTTAGTGATTGTCTTGCATGAGCCTTTGCCTATCCTAGCGGTGTTATGCAGTGCTACCCCAGTGGCTGCAGCATGGCTGGTGGAAGGCCGTTGTCTTTCAGTGGGGGACACTGCAGATGGCTTTGTAGGACTACCCCGAGGAGCTGATGGCTGGGAGTGTCAATCGAGTGATGGTGTTTCTTCTTCTTCTACTTCTTCTTCACTCTCCTCTCCCTCTTCTTGGTCAACCAATGACTGGGCAGGCTGGATTTCTTGAAATGAGGCACAAGGGTAGAGTTGTGGTGAGGGGGATGGCGGGAAAGTAAGAGCTGCATGCTTACACCATGCGCACCTTGTAAATCAGAAGATATTGTGGGACAAGGGGGAAGTGGGATGTGAGAATGAGGATAACGTATGCTGATAACAGCATTTTGTATCCCTTCAACCCTGCTGCTGGCCAAGGCCTCAGCCATGCCCCTGCAAGAATGACCAGCACCGTCTCCTCCAAGGGCTTGAGGTGAAGCTAGGAATGTGAGGTGTGCCTCATGTTTAGTACAGATTGTTGGTAGGTGAGTGATGGGGGGGGTGGTGTTGCACAGTGTGTGAAGCGAGTGGTGCAGTTGGTAGGAGACAGCTTCTAAAGATGCATTCACTGACCTTGACAACTGCTCTGAAGTCATGAAACTTCTTTAGGCACTGGAGCCAGGTCCTGGGGGTGACACTGCTGGCAGTGATGGTCTCGTGATCTGGTCCCACATCGTTCTTTCTGGAGGGCCTCCTGGCCCCTGTGGGTAGAGGACCTCTCTTGCAGTGTTGACCCCCTTGCACAAAGCTGGAATGCTGCATGCGAGAGCCTGGGTGCCCCTTCCATGGCTTGTTGAGCCATTTGTGTTAGTGCTGAAGTACTTTTATGTGCAGAAGGCTGTTCAGCTTTAAGAGCTGAAGACTGGGATTTCAGAATTATTTTTAATGTTTTTTTTTCAGAAGGCAGTTGAGCTCTAAGGGTTAAAGACTGCC
The DNA here is from genome assembly GCA_030390025.1 of Squalus acanthias. Lineage (NCBI taxonomy): Eukaryota > Metazoa > Chordata > Chondrichthyes > Squaliformes > Squalidae > Squalus > Squalus acanthias. The sequence continues at coordinate 57,650,087 of CM059431.1, read as the reverse complement.
TAATTTTAAATTATTTTTATTTTTTTTCATTTTAGAATGCAGTTCCCCTTTAAGGGACCGACACTGCTTTCTAAAATGTCAGCCTAGCTTTAAGACAACGCTGCTCTTGCTCCAGGGACACTACAGTCATGCTACATTGGGCCTCCTGCTGAGAGTACCGACCGCAAACCAATCTTGCACTCCAGGTTTTGTGCTAATTTAAATGAGCAGGCAGCACCAAAATACCGGTGCTGCCTGTGCTATTATTTTGGGCGGCCATTAACTTCAGCCCACGGTGGCACCGGCAGGTTTCTGGCCTACTCCAATTTCTAGGCCAGAGAATGTTGAGGCCATGAAAGGATTTAAACATAAGTATGAGAAACTCAAAGTTGAGGCTTGTGGGCCAGGAGCCAATGTAGTTCAGCAAGGGCAGGGGTAATGGGCAAGTGTAGCTTGGTCTGGGATAGAATATGAGCAGCAGATTTTTGGGTGAACTGAAAGTTACAGACAGTGGAGGATAGGAGGCCGGCCAGGAGAGCATTAGAATAGTCGAGTATGAAGGTGACAAAGGTATAAATGATGGTTTCAGTGGGTGCTGGGCTAAGATAGGGATAAATGCAGGTAATATTAGAGATGGAAGTAGTCAGGCTTTGTGATGGAGAGGATATAGGGTTGAAACTAAAGCTTGGGGTTGAAGAGGATGCTGAAATTGCAACCAGTTTGTTTCAGTCTGCGAGAGTGGCCAGAGAGGGGGTTGCAATCGGGGGTAAGGGTACGGAAATTGTACAGGGGCTGAAGACAATAGTCTTGGTCTTACCAGTGTTTAATTGGAAGAAACCACTGCTCTTTCAAGACTAAAGCCTTTATTTCAACTCCAGGCAGGTTTTGAGCAGATGTGTGACAGATGAGTTGGAATCCCACCCACTGCTACAGAAATGAGGCTCAGGCTATTTTAACTGCTGGGCCTCATTAATGTGCTGCCAGTCCACTTCCTGCCCATTCCAGCGGGAAGTGGTGGAAAATCGCTGGGCTCAGAAGCCTCACAGAGAAACAAAAAAAAAATTCCTTTTGCAGCCTCTTCTGAGGATGATCCTCTTCCGACCTGGTTCAGCCTCAGTGGCTTTGCCGCTCATGTCTCAGTTAAAATTGCTGTACATGCATATTTAGAGAAGGATTCTGCCAGCTTTGGGTGGGTGTCCTTGCTGCCTGCTGAGGAGAGTAGGTTAAAATTGTGGGCGGAGGAATCATGATGGCTTTCTGGCGGGTACGTAACCAGGGTGATTTTAACTACCCATCCCCCAATTTCCACCGGGTGGGTACAATTAAAATCGTCCCCTGGATGTCAGACAAGGAATTTGGCAGCATTTGGGCAGTAGAAGGGCCAAGAGAAGTGGTGGAGAGGTAGAGCTTGATGTCATTGGCATGGGAAGCTAATCTCGTGGCTTTGGATCATGTCACCAAAGGACCTGCAAATAGGTGAAGAGGAGAGGACCAAAAATGGATCCTTTGAGGACTCTGGAGGTAATAGTGTGGGGGTGGGAAGAGAAGCCACTGCTGGAGATATTCTGACTATGACTGGAAGGTAAGAGTGGAAGCAAGCAAGGCCAGTCCCACGGAGCTGAACAATGGAGGAGAGGTCATGTGATCAACTGTGAAGATCAGTTAAATACATTAAGAAAGTGCAAACAAAGAAACACTAAAGTTTCTAGCAGAGTTTTTCTAGTTACCCAACTAGAAAACCAACTAGTTACCCGTCTCTTCCATCACCCAAACCTCCTTTGTTAATTCTTTAATCATATTAAAGAACAAAAGCATGTACTTTTGCCATTTTATTCTGCATCTGCAATGAAGGAACAAGGGTCAGAAAAGCTTCTTAACATTATCCTTTTATCATTACGGTTTAATGCCAGAAAAATACCAGATAAACGCATCGTCTGTCAACTAGGATTTAACAGTGAAAAGGTTACGGCAACTTAAGCAGCTGAATGTAACAGGGATGTGAGCATAGATAAAGTCAAAGACTCTATTAATCTGCGGGTCAGGACACTGAGTGTTCTTCCTGTGTGAAATTAGTTTATTTTTGGCATAAAGAAAAGGGTTTCTGGTGTTTGTAGATTTCATGAATAACTCTGAATTAAAATTGATAATATTCATAATTAATTGTTTTCTGAATTTCTTTTATGTCTGTACCAGTCTAATTTCCCAGACTTAATAAATAGTACTGCAGATGGATCTTTTTTCCATTGAAATCAAAAGCAGTTATTGATACAAACGAGTCCTGTTTCTGTGTTGAACTCTGCAGTAAAGTTCTTCAGGTGTAAAGTCTTTGATTATTTCTCAATCACTTGTACTTAGGAACAGAAGTAGTCCATTCAGCCCCTTGTGCCTGTTCCACCATTTAATCAAATCATGGCTGATCTGTACCTCAACTCCATTTTCCCACCGTTGCTCTTTATCCCTTGATACCCTTACCCAACAAAAATCTATTGATATCAGTCTTGAACATTTCAATTGATCCAGCATCTACAACCTTTCGGGAGACAGCAATCCAGATTTATATTACCCTTTGTGAGAGTAAGTGCTTCCTGATTTCACTCCTGAATGCTCTTGCTCTTATTTTAAAATTATGCCCGTTTGTTCTTGATGCCACCACCAGAGGAAATAGCTTCTTTGAATTTAATCTATTGAATCCATTTATCATTTTAAACACCCAAATTAGATCACCCCTCAATCTTCTAAACTAAAGTTTATGCAACCTGTCCTCATAATTTAGTCCTTTTAGTCCAGTATCATTTTGATGAATCTGCACTGTATCCCCTACTGAAGGGATATTTACTAGTCTGAGTCCCAATCCTGGATCAGGCATATTTCTCAGATGTTCACTTTCAACTAAAGTTTGAGGTAGCCGAATCCTAAAGACGCTTAACTGGGTCTAAAGGTCCGGGCCATCTCTCCCTAAAGGAAAGGAACAATCCGAGAATGTTACCCACCTCCAGATAGCGCTTTTAATAAGTTTAGCTCGACTGTAACGTCCTGGATATTATGAGGGTCCGGAAAACTCCCCTCAGACATGTGCCTCTCCACCAAAGAGTGTACAGAGATTGAGTTTGCGAGTTATTGATACAGAAGACTTATGTGAGACAATTCTAAAAATATATTGAGATTTATTAAAAGAACCAACATGCAATTTACAGTTGGTGAATCAGTCAATCGCAACGTTAACAGTTCTAAAAAGAGAAAACATATGATCTTATTATTAACAGAGAATCTTACTTTTAAATCTTAACTTTGCTACAGTATTGCAGTTCTTAAAGTTTTCTATACAGGATATCCATCAATATCAAATACCTTTGATCCCCGAGGTACAAAGAGTGGAAGACCACAGAGCCGCCTCTGCAGTCGAGAATCGCTTTGCCCGATTAAAGCGAGTCTGCTATCTCATTTGAGACTTCAATATTTATACCCTTTTTCAGTTGTTTTTCCTTTAAAGTTTCTGCTGATGCAAGTTAATTATCCCTATTCATCTTTCTGCTGACCTCTGCAATTCTTTACTGCTACATCAGCTTGTAATATTCCAGAATCTTGTCTCATCTCCAGGTGTTCTGGGTTCACCATATAAAACGATGTGAAGGGCAGGTGTCCTTTATTTTACGTCATCTTTACGAGGGCAGATGTTCCTTATCTTATGTGCCATCTTTACGAAGTTTAAATTAAAACACCTTATCCAGGGTGGACCATTGTTTTTGTTCCCAAAAGTCAGCCTCTTGGAGCCATGCACCTTCTATTTCAATAAGGTTATTTATTCAGGGTCAACAACTTGTCCTGTTTCAATAAGGCCAGAATTCTTTCATAAGATAGTGTATTTTTCTAAATAGGTTATATGGCTTATTCCTTCATACTCCAAGGCCAATATATCCTTCCTGAGGTACGGTGTCCAAAACTGAAAGTAATACTCCAGATGGGGTGTGACCAAAGCTTTGTACATTGAGTGTATTGGGGATCCAGCGCATTCACAAATGCAGGAAAAAAACAAAAGCCATTTCTGTTGTTGACGTTACATACGTAGTAGGTTCATAAATTAAAGTTTTGTTGGTGAAGTTCATGTTATTGTTTTATTTTTCTTGGCTTATTTTCTCCTAGCTCTGATGACTCTACCTCCCACAGTCTGTACTATTCCCAATTGAGAGGATGTGCAAGCATCCTTAAGAACATTAAAAAAATATGGAACAAGAAAAGGCCATTCAGACTGTCAGACCTGTTCCTTCCACCGACTAGAATCTATCATCCAACCCATTTAATCCCAAAGAAAGCTTTTGCAACATTTTTCTTTCTTACCCCCACCTCACCATCCCCCGCCGCCCTCCCCCACCCCACCCCCCCCCCCCCCCCACCCCACCCCGGCGAGGTTATCTGTTCAGCCTTTTACATCTTTCTCTCTTTGACACATAATTACCATGGCTCCAGCACTCAGAAAGCTTGACTTTCCCACTCTATGTTGTGAGAAATTTCCATTCTGTATGTGAGTAGCATGAACTAACTTGACAACTGTTTGATTATTTCTACTTCAAAAGGTGGGAGGGAATATTATCCCCCAAGAACGGGTGAGGTGGGGGCAGGTGGGGAGTTAAAATAATTGATTATTGGATAGCGACCACAACCCGGCTCCAACGCACCCACTTCCAAGTTTAACGGAGACCATTTGGATGCCTGTGAGTAACATACTCGCCACAGTCGGGTCGTGTCCCTAACTATATGACAGTAGTTGTTTTTCAGTTACTCTGATCAATAGTCCGTTAAGCATCCGTGGGCTACAAGGCCGTTACATTCCATAGTCTGAAGATGTTTCTGTTTTTGCACTGATTCAACAACTCAATAGTCTGTTCCCACAGAACTTTCAAAGTCTGTTTTCCTTATCTGTTAAAAGACAATTGGCAGCTTTCACAGCTTACAACCATAGCATCTCAGCAACCAGTCTCTTGGCCTCACGAAGCATGATGGTACATAAAATGTGGTCAACTTTTAAGTTTGGTCAAGTTATAGCAAAAGTTATAGCAAATTGTGTGTTCTTACATAGTGCAGGCAAGCGGTAGTTATCACAGCAAGTAACGTCCTTACAAGACATTAATTATATCTTTTTACATTGAATTTCACTGACCTTTAAATTTAACCTCTCCAGCACAGGTTTTCCTGGGCATGGGAAACACGGCAGCTGAAGGGAGGCGAGAACGGATAGATGGAACAGATAAGCGCTTGTAGGCCAGAAGGAGCAGGAGTGCTTCCCCCGGTCCCCCAAGCCACCCCATGATCCAACCACCTTGATCAGCCGACCTCCCCCCGTGATCGGACCCCTGATGTTCGACCCCCGATGTCCAACTCACCTCCTGATCTCTGTTGTCCAACTTCGCCCAACCCTACCCCCACCCCGACCTCCAATGTCCAACTCCGCTCCCCCCTGCCCCCCAACCTTCCCCCATGTCTGACTCACCTCTGCTCTGCTCTGCTCCCGGCTGCCTAGCCCGCCCCCACCCCAGGAAACTGATTCTAAAAATTTTAATCAGATCCTGCCGTTAAATTTGGCAGGACCTCTGGGAAACCCGTAAAACCGGGTTTCCCAGCTGCTAAAACATTTCCCCCTGCTCCCCATGGGCAGGAGTCCAAAAGTAACACTGACCAGCAAAACCTAGCAAAGAACTTTCCAATTTCAATGTTCCCAAAAATAAAATTGCAGATATGACGCGCATTACTGTCTTGTGCCTACACATGTCTATCCTGCTCAAGCACTACACCACAAAATGCTAATCCAGGCACACTAATCCACCTTGTCCTCGAAAAGGAACTTGTTCATGTATTGCAGCAGTGAGACAAACTGTTGATTTTTGTACATGAAGCCATCAGACAGTGTGACAATTATTTTGTGTTGTGTTTGTCTGCATGCCTGCATCCATAGAGGCATATCAAGGAAAACAACAACTACAACAACTTGTATTTATATAGCGCCTTTAACGTAGTAAAACGTCCCAAGGCGCTGCACAGGAGTATTAAAGGACAAAAAATTGACACCGAGCCACATAAGAAATTAGAGCACGTCTTGGTCACAGAGGTAGGTTTTAAGGAGCGTCTGAAAGGAGGAAAGAGAGGCGGAGAGGTGGAGAGGTTTAGGGAGGAAGTTCCAGAGCTTAGGACCTAGGCTGCTGAAGGCACGGCCACCGATGGTTGAGCGATTATAATCAGAGATGCTCAAGAGGGCAGAATTTGAGGAGCGCAGCTATCTCGGAGGGGGGGGAGGGGGGAGGGGAGGGGGGCGGGTGTTGTGGGGCTGGAGGAGATTACAGAGTTAGGGAGGGGCGAGGCCATGGAGTGATTTGAAAGCAAGGAAGAATTTTGAAATCAAGGCGTTGCTTAACCGGGAGCCAATGTAGGTCAGCGAGCACAGGGGTGATGGCTGAACGGGACTTGGTGCAAGTTAGGACACGGGCAGCCTAGTTTTGGATGACCTCAAGTTTACATAGGGTAGAATGTGGGAGGCCATCCAGGAGTGCATTGGAATAGTCAAGTCTAGCAGTAACAAAGGCATGGATGAGTGTTTCAGCATCAGATGAGGACCAAGCACTTTCTTCTGTTTTGAGCTCATATTACTTGCAAAGCAAACTAATCTGTCACTTTACACACAGTCCCAATCCAGCCACAACAAAAACACTTTGGCCGGGATTTTCCTCATCTGGACGGGTCCAGGGCGGGCGATGTCGGTGGCGGGTTGTGGCCCTGCTGCTGGCTCCATCCCGCTCTGGAAAATGAACTTACATTTGGCTTGTTAAGCACACCCAGCGCATTTCCCGGGCCAATGACGTCATTCACAATGCGTCATCAGCCAGTTTCTTAAAGGGACCATGGCCAAATTTATTTTGACATTTGTGCTGTCAGTGTTCTACAGCATTGAGGTGCAGCAAACACTGACAAGCACTGCACAGAGGTGCACAGTTGCACCCAGGCTCTCCCATGACTCCCTCCATACGCTTCTGGAGGGAGTCGCAGCACGCAGGGTGGTCCTCTTCCCTTCCCATGGACGGAAGAGACCTCCCCAGGAGACCAACACAGCCTAGTTGCACATTGCAGAGCAGGTCACAAGCAGGGATGTCATAAGGAGGACCTGAGTGCAGTGGCGCAAACCTTTCAATGATTTAAGTAGATCACGAAATATTAGTACAAAGCCACACTCACCTTCATCCTCCTGTGCCTCTCATCACATCGCCATCACTCTGCCTTCCCTACCTTACTCCTACACATCCTTACTCACACCAACTTACCTTGCACCTCCACCCATCCCTCTCTATCTACATTATCACTTCCCCATCTCACTAGCCACCTCTCACACTCACCCTCATCCTAGTGCAATCATACCAACTAACAACACACAAGGGTAGCCACTTGGGTGTTTTATCCAATGTTCATGTAAAGTTTCTGTTAATGTGCTGTCAAACATTGAAACCTTTATTTTCAACACTTTCCGTTCTTGGACAGATTTGTGTGTACCTTTGGAAGTGGCTTAGTGAGTTGCAGTGAATGGTGAGACATAACGGTACCCCCTGCAATGGTGGTGAGTGTCAAAGGAATGGCTTGGACATTGTAGGAATGCTTTATGGTACTGGTGTGGGGTGGTGCCAACCTGGTGCATCATGTTGCAGCCAGGGTGTACAGCATCAAGTGAAGTAAATCTGGCCATGGTGAGGCCATCCCTGGCCTCCCGGGCAGCAATGTGCTCGGGTGCTGATGCCCTGTGTCCTGTGCAGCATCAGGTGATTGTGGAGAAGGTTGGTGTTGTTGTTGGTGCTGCTGGTGTGCCTGGTGCTGCCGGGGTTGGGGCTAATCGAGGTCAGATTCTGAGGACCAAGGTGAGACAGTATAAAGGACACCCATGTTGATGGAACAGATGGCAGGTGAAGTAGAGATGACAGAATAATGAGAGAGTTCTTCCAATGAGGTGAGGGTGGATGGAGAGTGGAAAGTGGAAAGACTGCAGAATCTGTGTTGGAAATGAACTGAGTAACAGCTTGTGGCTGAGGAAAGTAATGATCTGTTCGGTGGGAGCTTTTACTGTACATTTGAAGCTTTCAAGTAATCAGCTGGAGCAATGGCAATTCAACTCCTGCCTCAGGTTCACAGACATGGTCCCTGAGCAGCGTGGACCTCGTGGGCGAGCAGTGAAACTTAAAAGGAAAGGTTAAAAGCATTATTAAGGGTCTGTCTACAACCCAACAATTGATTTAATTGGGTCGCCCGCCTCTGCGGGTCGGGTCAGATTGGAGATCACACACGCACCATTGGGAAAGGTGCATCGTGGCAGCTTGTCAGTGGGGTCCGACCCACTGTCAGAAAAAATAACATTTCCTACCCGACCCGCCACCGATCCTGCCCGCTGACCCCCCCGGAAAGTTCCAGCCTTTAGTTTGTTGCCAGTATCATCAGGCTGGCCTCTGCTGTGGCCCAGTCTAATTAAACAGGCAACAATCTGGGGAGATGATTCACTGTTAGATCAAAACCCCAATTCCACTGTTGTTGTGGGCACATCTGGCTCCCTCTCCCCAGTTTTCTTTTTTTCTTCCTCCTGATGATTCTTGCAGGCCTGCATTTTTCAAAGGCACTGGCAGCTCCAAATTGTCATTCTTCATGTGTGAGCACAGACTGTGATTGTTCGCAATCTGTTTGTTCATGAAAGGTATCACACACAAGGTCAATCCCATTCTCACCTGACAACCATGCATGCATGCTTCGGAGCAGGTAACACTGGTACTGATCAGAAGTGGGATTCCTGCCAGATTTTTTCCGTGCCTAGCTCAGGGGTCGATAGCCAATAATAGCACCCCAACTGCTGCCCTGGCTGAGATTTGCCAATTCAGCATAGCCTGGGATCCAACCTGGAACGACCTTGACCAGCATCTTGGATCTAAAGAATGTTTTAGCAACAGATAGCATTGAATCATTTTGTTTTCCCTTTGGGAGATTTTTCTTCCTCTTGTAAAGCCATTTGCTAATGTAGATTTTGTTCTCTGTAAACAAAGAGTGTTGTGAAAATGTATGGAAGTCCAACTTCTTATGACTGCAAGTAAAAAGTAGATTGGCCTCCTGTAGCTCTGTGTGTGAATTCTACTAAGGCAGATGCTGGTAGATTAATAATACAGATGAATAACTATGCTGGCGGAGGGTACAATGCTGTTAATTAAGGAGCAGCTCGCTCTTCATTCCATTGCTCCGTCCATATACGAGTGATATATAAGTAAATGTGCATCTCCACAGGATCGTTGAAAGGGATGCCAATTGTTTTCTATCCAGCAGTGTTGAAGCTTCAACAATATTATCATTAATTTAGTTCACGTAGAGGCTGACACCACACAAAGATATCATTCTGTAAGAGGTACCTTTTGTGATGATTGATCAGTGCAGTAAAGCCATGATTTTTTTGCTCCAACACAAATTCAACATGTAATGTATTAATTATGTAATATATTCATACTTCAAGTGTTTCAGCTGAGTGCCAAAAGATCTCCAGAGGTTCTGCAAATGTCAGCTTAAATATTTACAGGTAAAGTTTGCAGGAGTCGCAAGATCTTGTTCGTGACTTTTTAGACACCGTATTGAGTCAATAAAATGGGTAGGACTGGAAACACAATAATACTATCACACTGAAAGAAACTCACATTTTAGTAGTGCCTTATCACACAGCTCAAACATATTCACATGCAGTGAATTACTTAGAAATTGCAATCATTGTCACTATATAGTCAAATGAGACAGATATTTTGCACACAGCAATCAGCAATGAAATAAATGCCCATTGGTGTTGATAGAGAGAACATTGAGAGAACTCCCTGTTCTTCTTTGAATAGTTCCAATTGATCTGGAACAGGCAAACAGGGTCTTGGTTTACCATTTCATCCAAAGAATGGCACCTTTGATAATGCAATGCTCCCTCACAACGATATTAGAATGTCCCCCTAGTTTATGTGCTCAAATCTTGAACTAGGGCCTGAAGCCACAACCTTCTGATTCACAAGTACTTTCATGAGAACCAGGCTTACACTGATTGCACCTGCCATCATAGTTATCATTCTTCTCTTACTTTTTTTTACCAAAAAACCCACTTATATTCCGCAGTAGATAAAGTGGTTGCTTGGAAGAGGAATTTTCTGCTGGGGCTGTTCCAGGAAGTCACCCCATCTTCAACCTTCTTACTGAGTTGTGGATTTCAATGTTACTAAGGCAATACATATGGCAGTGGATTATTCCACTACCTCAGCCATTGTGATGTACAAAGAACAAAATATTGTGACCTTGACAGTTTAAAAGACAATGAAAAAGAAGCTAAACCATAACCGAAGTAATTCATTTGTAATTTTTAATTCATTCCCACTAAATTCCAACATTTTAAAAGAATTCCTCATTTGTGTTTACTTATTTTCACCCCAAAATTGACATTTTTCAACTCACACAATTCCCTGAAATCTCACAATGTTGCAATTCTCACCGTGTGCCTCTTTTAGCTGCACATGGAAACTGTTATGCAGTATAGAATGTGGCAGGATTTTTTCTCAGTTTTTGACCAAGGCTAAAGTTAAATATTTGGAAAACCTAAATAATCTTTGTCTGAAAATTGTAAAGCAATTTGTAAGCTCGTAGACATGTCAGCACATAATGGCCATTCTGTCCCTTGTGCTGTCTCCAAATCAGAGCTAGCTACTCTGATCCCATTTCCCTGCTCTTTTCCCATAACCTTTAATATTTTTCTTCCTAAAAAGTTTATCTAATTCCCTCTTAAATGTTGTGCTTGACTCAGCTTCAATAGCCACTTTCCAGATTGGGGGATGATCCAATGCGGTCTCCTCCCAAGATGCCCAACGTCAAAGATGCCAATATCTAGTCAATTCAATTAACTCAATATGGCATTAGGAGATAGCTAGCTGCACTGAATATAGCAAAGGATATGGGCCCTGAAAACATCCTGGCTGTTGTACTGAAGAGGTGCACTGGAACAAGCTGCCCCCTCGCCAAGCTGTTCCAGTATAGCTATGACACCTGCATCTACTCAACATGTCGAAGCCAGGGCACTGGGATCAAAGGAAGTGAGAGAGATGAAAAACAGAGAGAGACAAACTGAGGTTATAGATGCAGACACACTGGGGTCAAAGATAGACTGTGGTCAGAGAGAGAGAGAATGAGAGATGTGAATCAGAGAGAAATGTCCTAGAGAAACTGGGATAGAAAGAGAGCTAGAGGTGTGAGAGAGTGTCTTTCTTCATGTTAATGTTTCTTTAATTTTCCAAAACAACAGCAGTTGACTTTTGAAGCTAACTGATTATCTGATCCATGTTTTGATGAGTTAGAAAGAGTTAATGTTAATCTTTTACACCTGTGAGACTGAAATTCTAATTTCTAACATCTATAAAACAGAGTGCAAGATAAACAGAACGGCACATAGGAAGTTTCTTTCATCACTCTTATTCGATTTTTTTTTTAAGTTTCATTTTGAAACCAAACAAAACCTCTTTGATAGAAACATAAGAAGGAAGGGTAAGATGGGGGAGTAGAGGTAGGAAACTGATTGAGGGTGAAGTGGCCTCTGGCCTCTTGCCACTTGTCCTGAGGGGGAAACAGGTAGGTGTATTAATCGGAGTAAGAGGTTGACTGGAAAAGGAATGGTTAGTGGGAATGTGAAAGGGTAGATGATGCATTGGGATCAAGGGGGTGAGGGAAGCATGAGTGATTGGGGGAGGGGATTTGGTGAAGGACACATTTTGCCTACGCCCCATCCCAAATGCAGCCTACAGACTGGATGACTCCATTCCCCCAAGACCACACCACAACATACCACCCACTACTTCACAGAAAAGCAGAAGGCAACAGAGAGAAACAAAATGAGTTAAGGGAAGAAAAGTGGAGATGAGAAGCAGAAAAGGAGACACAGAGAGAAACAGCATCAGAAATAAATCAGTGACAGGTAAGAGAATGTCATATTCTTGAAATTACTATGTGCAACGCGATGGGAGATCAATTTGTATCCATTGAAAAATAACATCATGCTGAGTTCAAAAGTTTTGCAAAATCTTATAACAAACCTTAATGTTATTGATAGCATTCCCTCAAGTAAAGCAGTGCAACAAAATTTGGAACTCCCTTCAATAGGTGTACAAATATATTTATGGTTTGCATTTATATAGCACCTTTCACAACCTTAGGACGTCCCAAAGCACTTTACAGCCAATGAAGTACCTTTTGAAGTGTAGTCACTGTTGTAATGAAACGCGGCAGCCAATTTGCGCACAGCAATCCCCACAAACAGCAATATGATAATTACCAGATAACCTGTTTTCATGGTGTTGGTTGAGAGATAAATGTTTGCCAGGATACCAGGGATAACTGGGAGGGCAGACGGAGCCTCGGTTTAATGTCTCATCTCAAAGGCAGCACCTCTGACAGTGCAGCACTCCCACAGTACTGCACTGCAGTGTCAGTCTGGATTTTGTGCTCAAGTCTCTTGACTGGGACTTGAACCCACATCCTTCTGAGTTAGAGGTGAGAATTCTACCAACTGAGCCATGGCTGACACTGTTAAATTGTAAGTACAAGTATAAAGAACATGTTTATTTATTTTGCTACAAATAATAAAAAGGGGAAATCACCTTCATCATTTCTTGACTATGTCAAGATATATATGTACTATAATAACAACAGAAAATGCTGGAAATACTCAGCAGGCCAGGCAGCATCCGTGGAGAGAGAAACAGAGTTAACGTTTCAGGTCTGGGACCCTTCATCAGAACTGGAAAAAGCTGGAGATGTAACAGATATTAAGCAGGTGCAGAGACAGGGGGGGGTTTAGGAGGGGAGGAAGGAGTTGAAAGAACATACTGTGCTTATGTAAGAGGCAGGAAAGATAAAATGTTGCAAATGGGAATGACAAAATCATACAGCATGAAAAATGGGGGCAGGGGTTATTGTCTGAAATTGTTGAACTCGATGTTAAGTCCGGAAGGCTGTAAAGTGCCTAATCGAAAGATGAGGTGCTGTTCCTCGAGCTTACGTTGAGCTTCATTGGAACAATGTAATAGGCCGAGGACAGAGAGATCAGAGTGGGAGTGGAGCGGAGAATTAAAGTGACAGGCGACCGGAAGCTCAGGGTCACCCTTACGGACTGAACGGAGGTGTTCCGCAAAGCGGTCACCCAATCTGCGTTTGGTCTCCCCAATGTAGAGGAGACCGCATCGTGAGCAGCGAATACAGTATATTAAATTGCAAGAAGGACAAGTAAATCGCTGTTTCACCTGGAAGGAGTGTTTGGGGCCCTGGACAGTGGGAAGGGAGGAGGTAAAAGGGCACGTGTTGCATCTCCTGCGCTTGCACGGGAAGGTGCCGGCGAAGGAGAAGGGCTGTTAGGGGTGATTGAGGAGTGGACCAGGGTGTCGCGGAGGGAGCGGTCCCTTCGGAATACTGAAAGGGGAGGTGAGGGGAAGATGTGTTTGGTGGTGGGATCACGTTGGAGGTGGCGGAAATGGCGGCGGATTATCTGTTGAATGTGGAGGCTGGTGGGATGAAAGGTGAGGACAAGGGGAACCCTATCGTGGTTCTGGGAGGGAGGGGAAGGGGTGAGAGCAGAAGTGCGGGAAATGGAACGGACACGGTCAAGGGCCGTGTCAACCACAGTAGAGGGGAATCCTCGGTTGAGGAAAAAGGAAGACATGTCGGAAGCACTGGTATGGAAGGTGGCATCGTCAGAACAGACGCGGTGGAGACGGAGAAACTGGGAGAATGGAATAGAGTCCTTACAGGAAGCGGGATGGGAGGAAGTGTAGTCCAGGTAGCTGTGGGAGTCAGTGGGCTTGTAGTGGATGTTTGTCGAAAGCCGATCGCCAGAAATGGAGACGGAGAAGTCAAGGAAGGGAAGGGAAGAGTCGGAGATGGACCATGTGAAGGTGAGGGAAGGGTGGAAATTGGAAGTAAAGTGAATGAACTTATCTAGTTCAGGTCGAGAGCAGGAAACGGCACTGATACAGTCATCGATGTACCGGAAAAAGAGGTGAGGGAGGGGACCTGAGTAGGACTGGAACAAAGAATGTTCCACATATCCCATGAACAGGCAGGCATAGCTAGGGCCCATGCGGGTCCACACCCTGGTCCACTCCTCAATCACCCCTAACAGCCCTTCTCCTTCGCCTGGCACCTTCCCGTGCAAGCGCAGGAGATGCAACACGTGCCCTTTTACCTCCTCCCTTCCCACTGTCCAGGGCCCCAAACACCCCTTCCAGGTGAAAAAGTGATTTACTTGTACTTCTTGCAATTTAATATACTGTATTCGCTGCTCACGATGTGGTCTCCTCTACATTGGGGAGACCAAACGCAGATTGGGTGACCGCTTTGCGGAACACCTCCGTTCAGTCCGTAAGGGTGACCCTGAGCTTCCGGTCGCCTGTCACTTTAATTCTCCGCTTCACTCCCACTCTGATCTCTCTGTCCTCGGCCTCTTACATTGTTCCAATGAAGCTCAACGTAAGCTCGAGGAACAGCACCTCATCTTTCGATTAGGCACTTTACAGCCTTCCGGACTTAACATCGAGTTCAACAATTTCAGACAATAATCCCTGCCCCCATTTTTCATGCTGTATGATTTTGCCATTCCCATTTGCAACATTTTATCTTTCCTGCCTCTTACATAAGCACAGTATGTTCTTTCAACTCCTTCCTCCCCTCCTAAACCGCACCCCCCCTGCCTCTGCACCTGCTTAATATCTGTTACATCTCCAGCTTTTTCCAGTTCTGATGAAGGGTCCCAGACCTGAAACGTTAACTCTGTTTCTCTCTCCACGGATGCTGCCTGGCCTGCTGAGTATTTCCAGCATTTTCTGTTGTTATTTCAGATTTCCAGCATCCGCAGTATTTTGTTATTGTATATATGTACTATGTTGGTTTCAACAATTTGGATACGTTGTCGATTCAGATTTTTAAAATATGATTTAATAAAGCTATTTTAGTACAATCATGTTCGCATAATTAGTGTTATGTTTAACTGCTACTTCACAGTATTTTCTTCAAATTTTGGTTCATATAGGGAATCGGCACATCCCACGATTAACTTTGGATGGTATTTGAAAATAAATACTCACATCACACCTAAACAACCTGATAATTGGAAATTTCAATTAATAGCACAAGATTTTCCCTCTGTAATGGTGTACAAGTTTGGGCATGAAAATTTAGAGTCACGTCCTTATCACCATTAACTATTGTTTGAATGTTGCAGTTAGACAACCAGTTAAATCCAGATTGAGCAAATCAGGAGTTATTGTATGTAAAATTCTTTTAAAACTTAGTAAGTCAATTCCTTTATTGTTTCATGTTGTATTATCAGGAACTGTAACTACAATATAAGAATAGACTTTTACGTCCACTTGAGAGGGTAGACAGAGCCTCGGTTTAACATCTCATCTCAAAGATGGCACCTCTAATAAATCGCTGGCATGATTTTGAAAAGTGTAGATGATCATCGAGACTTTGGTGTCCATATACACAAATCCTTGAAGGTGACAGGGCAAGTTGATGAGATGGTTGAAAAAGCATATGGGTTACTTGAGTTTATAAATAGAGGAATACAATATAAAAGCAAAGCGATCATGCTGGAACTTTATAAATCACTATATAGGCAGCAACTGGAGTATTGTGGTCAATTCTGGGCATCACACTTAAGGGAAGATGTAAAGGCATTGGGAAGGGTACAGAAGAGGTATACCAGGATGTCACCAGGGATGAGGGACTTCAGTTATGAGAAGAGGTTGGAAAAGTTTGGACTGTTCTCCTTGGAACAGAGAAGGTTAAGAGGTGACCTAATAGAGGTTTTCAAGATGATGAGAGGCCTTAAAGCTGAATTGCCTTCCGCACATAAAAAAATGCTAAAAGTGCTTCAGCACTAACATAAATGGCTCAGAAAGCCAGGGAAGGGGCACCCAGGGTCTCGCACACAGCACGCCAGCTTTGGTGGGGGGTCAACACTGCACCTCATGCCCTCACCAAAATGGCAGCCGCCGAGTCCTGTGCCAGAGAAGGGCGTTCGAGTGGCGGCCGCCATTTTTTACCAGGATTCCAGTGCTAACGGATGGCGGTAAGTAGTCCAATTTCTGGGCCATTCAGTCTGGCAAGTGCGCCAATAACTGAAGGTTATAGATTCAAAATCATTGGCAAAAGATCTAGAGGGGAGATGAGGAGAGTTTTTTTTCACTGATAGTTGTCGGGATCTGTAAAACTCTACCTGAAAAGGTGATGGAAGCTGATTCCATAAATAATTTTAAAAGGGAGTTGGACAGGTACTTGAGGATGAGGAACTTACAGGGTAATGGACAAAAAGCGGAGATGTGATACTAAACACAACTCCTCCTTCAAAAAGTCCGCACAGGCACAACGGGTCGAATGGCCTCCGTTTGTGCTGTACGTTTCTATGATCTATGATCTACCATAACAAATATTGTGAATGCTCAATAGAAAAAGAAAGACTTGCATTTGTATGACGCCTTCACGGTCTCAGGACAATGAAGTACTTTTGAAGTGCAGTCACGGTTGTAATGTAGGACAAAGGGAAAGGGTAAACTCAGTAAGTAATTGAAAGTAAGAAACGGCCATGTGTAGTAGAGTAAAACAGATTTAAATAGATAATTTGCAACCTTCACCGTATTCAGGTGACTGGGAATCTTTGACGAAATTGGACAAGGTTTAAACAATGGGGTTTGGAAGTGTATCAGCTGTTATACCAGGTTTAAAAAGTAAGAAGTTGAAAGCCAACGTTTCCTATATATTGGGCACTGTTTTAGCTGTACTGGAACAGCTTGGCTAGAGGCGCGGCTTGTTCTGGAGCGCAAGTCTTCAGCACAACAGCTGGGCTGTTGTCGGGGCCCAGAGCCTTTGCTGTATCCAGTGCGCTCAGCCGTTTCTTGTTATCACATGGAGTGAATCGAATTGGCTGAAGACTTGCTTCTGCGATGGTGGGGACATCAGGTGGAGGCCAATATGGATCATCCACTCAGCACTTCTAGCTGAAGATGGTTGCAAATGCTTCAGCCTTGTCTTTTGCTCCGCCATCATTGAGAATGGGGATATCCATGGAGCCTCTTCCTCCCGTTTGTTGTTCAGTTGTCCACCATCATTCACGACTGGATGTGGCAGGACTGCAGAGCTTTGATCTGATCTGTTGATTTTGGGATCGCTTAGCTCTGTCTATAGCATGCTGCTTCCGCTCTTTAGCATGCATGTAGTCCTGTGTTGCAGCTTCCCCAGGTTGGCACCTCATTTTTAGGTACACCTGGTGCTGCTCCTGGCATGCTCTTCTACACTCCTTATTGAACCAGGGTTGGTCCCCTGGCTTGATGTTAATGGTAGAGTGAGGAATATCCCGGGCCATGTGGTTACAGATTGTGGTGGAGTACAATTCTGCTGCTGCTGATGGTCCACAGCTCCTCATGGATGCCCAGTTTTGAGCTGCTAGATCTGTTCTGAATCTATCCCATTTAGCATGGTGGTAGTGCCACACAACATGAGGAAGGGTGTCCTCAGTGTGAAGACGTGTCTTCGTCTCCACGAGGACTGTGCGGTGGTCACTGCTACCAATTCTGTCACAGATAAATGCATCTGTGACAGGTAGATTGGTGAGTATGAGGTCAAGTAGGTTTTTCCCTCAGGTCGGTTCTCTCACCACCTGCCACAGGGCCCAGTCTGGCAGCTATGTCCTTCAGGACTCGGCCAGCTCAGTCAGTAGTGGTGCTACTAAGCCACTCTTGGTGATGGACATTGAAGTTCCCCCACCCAGAGTACATTCTGTGCCCTTGCTACTCTCAGTGCTTCTTCCAAGTGGTGTTCAACATGGAGGAGTACTGATTCATCAGCTGAGGGAGGGCGGTAGGTGGTAATCAGCAGGAGGATTCCTTGCCCATGCTTGACCTGAAGCCATGAGACTTCATAGGGTCTGGAGTCAATGTTGAGGACTCCTAGGGCCACTCCCTCCCAACTGTATACCACTGTGCCGCCACCCCTGGTGGGTCTGTCCTGCCGGTGGGACAGGACATACCCAGGGATGGTGATGGAGGAGTCTGGGACATTGGCTGAAAGGTATGATTCTGTGAGTATGACTATGTCAGGCTGTTGCTTGACTAGTCTGTGTGACAGCTCTCCCAATTTTGACACAAGTCCCCAGATGTTAGTGAGGAGCACTTTGCAGGTTTGACGGAGCTGGGTGTGCCGTTGCCGTGTCCGTAGTCGGTGCCGAGATTGATGCCGGGTGGTCCGTCTGGTTTTATTCTTCTTACTATTTTCTGTAGTGGTTTTTTACAACTGAGTGGCTTGCTAGGCCATTTCAGAGGGCAGTTAAGAGTCAACCACATTGCTGTGGGTCTGGATTCACATTTAGGCCAGAACAGGTAAGGACGGCAGATTTCCTTCCCTAAAGGACATTAGTGAACCCGATGGGTTTTTATGACAATCCGATAGTTTCATGGTCATCATTACTGATAGCATAGTGGCTATGTTATTGGACTAGTTTTAATTGGCCCACCCCTTATCCTGAGACTATGCCCCCTAGTTCTAGGCTCTGCAGCCAGGGGAAACAACCTCTCCGCATCTACCCTGTCAATCCCCCTTAGAATCTTATATGTTTCAATGAGATCGCCTCTCATTCTTCTAAACTCCAGAGAGTATAAGTCCAGTCTACTCAATCTCTCCTCGTAGGACAGTGACAGCCCTCTGATCCCAGGAATCAATCTAGTGAACCTTCATTGCACCACCTCTAAGGCAGGTATAACCTTCCTCAGATAAGGAGATCAAAACTGTGCACAGTACTCCAGGTGTGGTGTACAATTGTAACTAGACTTCCTTACTCTTGTACTCCAACCCCCTTGCAATCAAGGCCAACATGCTATTTGCATTCCTAATTGCTTGCTGTACCTGCATGCTAACTCTCTCTGTATCCTGTACAAGGACACCTAAATCTCTCTGAACACCAACATTTAATAGTTTTTCACCATTTAAAAAATATTCTGTTTTTCTATTCTTCCTACCAAAGTGAATAACCTCACATTTCCCCACATTATACTCCATCTTCCACCATATTGCCCGCTCATGTAACCTGTCTATATCCCTTTGCAAGCTCTTCCTGTCCTCCTCACAGCTAACTTTCACACCTAGTTATGTATTGTCAGCAAACTTGGATACATTGCACTCGGTCCCTTCATCTAAGTCATTAATATAGATTGTAAATAGCTACGGCCCAAGCACTGACCTTGCGCACACCACTAGATACAGCCTGCCAACCTGAAAATGACCCATTTATCCCTACTCTCTATTTTCAGCTCGTTAACCAATCCTCTCTCCATGCTAATATATTACCCCAACGCCATGAGCCATTATCTTACGCAACAACCTTTTATGTAGCACCTTATTGAATGCCTTTTGGAAATCCAAATATACTGCATCCATTGGTTTCCCCTTTATCTATCCTGCCAGTTACATCTTCAAAAACTCTTAATAATTTGTCACATACGATTTCCCTTTCTTAAAACCATGTTGACTCTGCCTAATCATATTATGATTTTCTAATCATATTACCACTTCCTTAATAATGGATTCCAGCATTTTCCTGATGATTGATGTCAAGCTAACCGGCCTGTAGTTCCCTGTTTTCTCTTTCCCTTCTTTCATGAATAGCGGGATTACATTTGCTACCTTCCAATCCGCTGGGACCATTCTAGAATCTAGGGAATTTTGGACGATCACAATCATTGCATCCACTATCTTTGTAGCCAGCTGTTTTAGAACCCTAGGATGTAGGCCATCAGGTCCAGGGATTTGTCAGCTTTTAGTCAAAGAAGAAAGAAAAAAGATTTGCATTTATATAGCGCCTTTCACGACTATCGGACGTCCCAAAGAGATTTACAGCCAATGAAGTACTTTTGTAATGTAGGATTTTCTCAAGTACTTTTTCTCTACTGATCTTAATTACTTTAAGTTCCTCACTCTCATTAGCCCCTTGGTTTCCCACTATTTTTGGTATGTTTTTTGTGTCTTCTACTGTAAAGATAAACACAAAATATTTGTTTAAAGCCTCTGCCATTTCCTTATTCCCCATTATAATTTCTCCTGTCTCAGCATCTAAGGGACCAATGCTTACTTTTGCTTCTCTCTTCCTTTTTACATACTTGTAAAAGCTCTTACAATCTGTTTTAATACTTCTTACAAGTTTATTCTCATTCTATTTTCTCCCTTTTTATCATTTTTTTGGTCATCCTTTGCTGGTTTTGAAAGCTCTCCTAATTCTCAGGCTTACTACTATTCTTTGTAACATTATAAGACTCTTGTTTTAATCTAATACTTAACTTCTTTAGTTAGCCATGGATGGATCACTTTTCCCATTGTGTATTTAATTTCTCAATGGAATGTATATTCGTTGAGAATTTTGGAATATTTCTTTAAATGTTTGCCACTGCTCATCTACTGTCATACCTTTTAATCTAATTTCCAAATCTACCTGAGCCAATTCGCCACTCATAGCTATGTAATTGGCTTTATTTACGTTTAAAACTCTAGTTTCAGACTTAACTATTTCACGCTTAAGCTCAATGTGAAATTCTATCATATTATGATCACTTTTCCCCAGAGGATCCTTTACTATGAGATTACTAATTAACTCTGTCTCAGTACACAATACAAGATCTGAAATAGCCTGTTCCCTGGCATACTGGTCTAGGATACTGTCTCAAATGCATTCCATGAACTCATCCTCAAGACCACCTTTGCCAATTTGATTTGTCTGGTTTATATGAAGATTAAAGTCCCCCATGATTATTGTATTATCCTTGGTACTAGGTCCTCTTATTTGTTGATTAATGCTCTGAAATCTACCATCCTTACCTGATCTGGACTGTATGTGGCTCCAGACCCCCAGCAATGTGGTTGGCCTTAACTGCCCACTGAAATGGCCTAGCAAGCCAATCAGTTATACTTAACTGCTACAAAGAAGTGTACTAAAAATAAAACTGGATGAACCACCCGGCATTAACCTAGGCACCTGACTTGACAACGACACACCCAGCCCAGTCAACCCTGCAAAGTTCTCCTCACTAACATCTGGGGATTGTGCCAAAAATTGGGAGAGCTGTCCCACAGACTACTCAAGCAACAGCCTGATATAGTTATACTCACAGAATCAAACCTTTCAGCCAAAGTCCCAGACTCCTCCTTCAACATCCCTGGGTATGTACTGTTCCATCGGCAGGACAGACCCACCAGAGGTGGTGGCACAGTGGTATACAGTGGGGAGGGAGTGGCCCTGGGAATCCTCAACATTGACTCTGGACCACATGAAGTCTCATGGCATCAGGTCAAACATGGGCAAGGAAACCTCCTATTGATTACGAACTACCGCCCTCCAGCAGCTGATCAATCAGTACTCCTCCATATTGAAGAAGCACTGAGGGCAGCAAGGGCACAGAACATACTCTGGGTGGGGACTTCAATGTCCATTGCCAAGAGTGGCTCAGTAGCACCACTACTGACCAAGCTGACCGAGTCCTGAAGGACATAGCTGCCAGACTGGGCCTGCGGCAGGTGGTGAGAGAACCAACACGAGGGAAAAACCTACTTGACCTCATCCTCACCAATCTACCTGTCGCAGATGCATCTGTCCTTGACAATATTGGTAGGAATGACCACCACGCAGTCCTTGTGGAGACGAAGTTCTGTCTTCACACAGAGGACATCCTCCATCGTGTTGTGTGGCACTACCACTGTGCTAAATGGGATAGATTCAGAATGGATCTAGCAGCTCAAAACTGGGCATCCATCAGGAGCTGTGGGCCATTAGCAGCAGCAGAATTTTATTCCACCACAATCTGCAACCTCATGGCCCAGCATAGCAGAGCATAACAGGAGCAACATGAGGCGTACCTAAAAATGAGGTGCAGAATGGATAGCTAGCTGGCTTCAAGACAGAAAGCAGAGAGTAAGGGTAAAGGGTAGCTATTCACAGTAGCAGAAGGTGGGAAGTGATGTTCCACAAGGATCAATGCTGGGACCACTGCTGTTCACAATTTATATTAACGATTTAGACTTTGGAATCAAAAACTCAATTTCTAATTTTGCAGATGACACCAAATTGGGTCAATACTGTGGAGAACTGCAACAAGTTACAGGAAGACATTAATAAACTTGCAGAATGGGCATATAATTGGCAAATGAATTTCAGCACAGTTAAATGTGATGGATTACATTTTGGTAGGAAGAATAGGGAGGTCACTTATTACTTGGAGGGTGCGAGTCTGGTTGGGGTAAAGGAGCAAAGTGATCTCGGAGTACAAATACACAAATCACTAAAAGTTGTGACACAGGTTAACAAGGCTATAAATAAGCAAACCAAGCACTAGGGTTTATTTCTAGAGGGATAGAATTGAAAAGCAGTGAAGTTATGCTAAACTTGTATTGAACCTTGGTTAGACCACACTTGGAGTACTGCGTACAATTCTGGTTGCCATATTATAAAAAGGATATAGAGGCACTGGAGAGGGTGCAGAGAAGATTTACAAGGATGATACCAGAAATGCGAGGGTATACCTATCAGAAAAGGATGAACAGGCTGGGACTCTTTTCTCTTGAAAAGAGAAGGCTGAGGGATGACCTAATAGAGGTCTTTAAAATTATGAAAGATTTTGATAGAGTAGATACAGAGAGAATGTTTCCACTTGTGGGGAAGAAATAACTAGAGGCCATCAATATAAGATAGTCACCAAAAAATCAAATAGGGAATTCAGAAGAAACTTCTTTACCCCAAGAGTGGTGAGAATGTGGAACTCGCTACCACAGGGACCAGTTGAAGCGAATAGTATAGATGCATTTAAGGGGTGGTTAGATAAGCATGTGAGGGAGAAGGGAATAGAGGGGTATGCTGATAGATTTAGATGAGGAAAGACGGGAGGAGGCTCGTGTGGAGCATAAACGCCAGCATGGACTGGTTGGGTCGAATGGCCTGTTTCTGTGCTGTATATCCTATATAATCCTATGTAACCTGGTGAAGCTACAACACAGGACTACATGCATGCTAAACAGTGGAAGCAGCATGCTGCAGACAGAACTACGCGATCCCACAACCAACGGATCAGATCAAAGCTCTGCAGTTCTGCCACATTCAGTCATGAATGGTGGTGGACAATTAAACAAACAACAGGAGGAGGATGCTCCATCCACATCTCCATTCGCAATGATAATGGAACCCAGCACGTGAATGCAAAAGACAAGGCTGAAGCATTTGCAAACATCTTCAGCCAGAAGTGCCGAATGGATGATCCATATCAGCCTCCTCCTGATGTCCCCACCATCACAGAAGCCAGTCTTCAGCCAATTCAATTCAACCCATGTGATATCAAAAAATGGCTGAGCGCACTGGATACAGCAAAGGCTTTGGGCCCCGACAACATACCGGCTGTAGTGCTGAAGACTTGTGCTCCAGAGCTAGCTGCACCTCTAGCCAAGCTGTTCCAGTACAGATACAACACTGGCATCTAACTGACAATGTGGAAAACTGCCCAGGTATGTCCTGTCCACAAAAACCAAGACAGATCCAATCCAGCCGATTACTGCCCCATCAGTCTACTCTCAATCATCAGCAAAGTGATGGAAAGTGTCGTCGACAGTGCTATCAAGCAGCACTTACTCACCAGTAACCTGCTCATCGATGCTCAGTTTGGGTTCCGCCAGGACCACTCCGCTCCAGAACTCATTTCGTCCTTGGTCCAAACATGGACAAATGATCTGAATTCTGGAGTAGAGGTAAGAGTGACATGCCTTGATATCAAAGCAGCATTTGACCGAGTGTGGCATCAAGGAGCCCTAGTAAAATTGAAGTTAATGGGAATCAGGGGGAAAACTCTCCACTGGTTGGAATCATATCTAGCACAAAGGAAGATGGTTGTGGTTGTTAGAGCCCAATCATCTCAGCTCCAGGACATTGCTGCAGGAGTTCCTCAGGGCAGTGTCCTAGGCCCAACCATCTTCAGCTGCTTCATCAATGACCTTCCCTCCATCATAAGGTCAGAAGTGGGGACATTTGCTGATGATTGAACAGTATTCAGTTCCATTTGCAACTCCTTAGATAATGAAGCAGTCCATGCCTGCATGCAGCAAGACCTGGACGACATTCAGGCTTGGGCTGATGAGTGGCAAGTAACATTTGCGTCACACAAGTGCCAGGCAATGAATATCTCCAACAAGTGAGAGTCCAACCACCGCCTCTTGACATTCAATGGCATTACTATCACTGAATTCCCCACCTTCAACATGCTGGGGGCTTACCATTGACCAGAAACTTAACAGGACCAGCCACATAACTACTGTGACAAGAGCAGGTCAGAGGCTGGTTATCCTGCATCGAGTGTCTCACCTCCTGATTCCCCAAAGCCATTCCACCATCTACAAGGCACAAGCCAGGAGTGTGGTGGAATACTCTCCACTTGACTGGATTAACTGCAGCTCCAACAACACTCAAGAAACTTGACACCATCCAGGACAAAGCAGCGCCCTTGATTGTCACCCCATCCACCACCTTAAACATTCACTCCCTCCACCACCGGCACACCATGACTGCAGTGTGTACCATCTACAAGATGCACTGCAGCAACTCACCAAGGCTTCTTCGACTGCACCTTCCAAACCCACGACCTTTACCACCTAGAAGGACAAGGGCAGCAAGCACATGGGAACACCATCACCTCCAAGTCCCCCTCCAAGTCACACAACATCCTTACTTGGAATTTTATCATCGTTCCTTCATCGTCGCTGGGTCAAAATCCTGGAACTCCCTCCCTAACAGCACTGTGGGCGTACCTTCACCATGTGGACTGCAGCGGGTTCAAGAAGATGGCTCACCACCACCTTTTCAAGAACATTTAGGGATGGGCAATAAATGCTGGCCTGCCAGTGACGCCCACATCCCATGAATGAAAAAAAATAAGAATGATGAATTATTTCTTTAAATTCTTTAAATAACTATTATCCAAGATGATGCAAATCACAGAACATTCGCTTGCATTTCATTTGGATGCAGTAGCTGCAAAACCAAGCAAATGAGAAATTGGCTTCTACCATTAGTAGTGGATGAGACAGTAATATCATTTAAAAATGGGACACCAGATCATAAATGAATATCAAGTCTAAGTGAAATTGTGAGAGATTACTGCATTAACCTAAATTGCAAGAGGCTTAGATAAAAATGATGTGATACTCAGAAGCAGACATACTGCTGAAAGGAAAATGTTTTGTTGGTATCATGTATAAGGATGCCAAATACAGGCTGCCATTCCTACTGGTTCCAAAAGATGTCTAGCCAATTTTTACGGCTGAGGTTTTTGAAAAACTTTGTCTAATCGTGAGGCTACTAACAATAAAGACTCAGTGACAAGGAATATGGAACTGTTGGTGCTTAGAAGGATAAGAAGAAGTGGCAGATTCCCCCCACTCCCCAGTCTGTATGGCTCCATAGAAGAACTAGAGATGAGGCAAAGGAACAAGGGATAGCACATGATATCAGTGGAAAGCAGTAGCAGATGAGTGGCAATGCAATGCACTGGCAGGTTGTCATGCTGAGTGTGTATCAGTGTGTGTGTGAATGAGAAGATAAGTAGAAAGAGAAAAGGAAGGATAGATGCCCAAACACCCTGTTGTGCCTGGCCTCCAGCCTGGTCATCACCAACAGTGCGTGTCCTCTCTCTGCCAATTATGTCAATGGCTGTCTCTTCCATTGGCGTCAGAGTTTATAGTCTAGCAGGACCCCCTCCTGCTCTTGAAAACCTCACTTCTGTTGTGTGCCAGCTTCTCCTGCAAGAAGAATGACAGTGGGTTAGTGTGAGCTCTGTTTGAAGGGTTTTAATATGTGTGAGGCAGCTTATCATAGTGTGAATGCTGAGAGGAAGAAGTGTGGGCAAGAGGGGGGGGAGTACTTGTGCAGACAGAAGCTGCTGTAAAACATATCAGTGCAAGCAGAATTAACTATGATCTAATTGAATGGTGGAAGCTGAATGGCCTACTCCTGTTCAGATGTTCCTAGAAGGTGCTTTCATGAAGTGTCCTGCTGTGATTTTGGAGAGGCAGGGAAGCAAGGGAGAGAAAGAGTGTGAATGCAGCGAATACAGTAGGGTGGTTTAGGGCTGTACATAAAGTAAGAGAGTTGAGAATAGAAGACTTATATTGGCAGAGCTGGGAAGTCATTAATTTTCTTCCTGCGCTGCAGTCAGGTCCTTGTAACAATGCTACTAGAATTGACCTGCTCAGTCACCTCTTTCTGTTGCTTCTAGCTAATTTGATGTTGTATCCGTTGCTCATCGGAGGGCAAGACCTCCTTCCTGTTCCTCATTTATGTGATGTCTTGAGACACAGCATATGTATACAACAGCACAACATGGCTTCCGGTAAGAACTGCACTTTTTTTTAATTAGTTTTTTTTATGGGATGTGGGCGTCGCTGGCAAGGCCAGCATTTATTGCCCATCCCTAATTGCCCTTGAGAAGGTGGTGGTGAGCCACCGCCTTGAACCGCTGCAGTCCGTGTGGTGAAGGTACTCCCACAATGCTGTTAGGGAGGGAGTTCCAGGATTTTGACCCAGTGACGATGAAGGAACGGCGATATACTTCTAAGTCGGGATGGTGTGTGACTTGGAGGGGAACTTGGAGGTGGTGGTGTTCCCATGCGCCTGCTGCCCTTGTCCTTCTAGGTGGAAGAGGTCGCGGGTTTGGGAGGTGCTGCCGAAGAAACCTTGGCGCGTTGCTGCAGTGCATCTTGTAGATGGTACACACTGCAGCCACGGTATGCCGGTGGTGGAGGGAGTGAATGTTTAAGGTGGTGGATGGGGTGCCATGGCAAATGGATTTATTATTATATACATCAGTAGTCCACCAGGTGGCTCTATTACACTTCTCCCTCCTCATTGAAGAAGTTAATCATAGCAAATAATCATTGTACATAACTTGCACGGTATACACAACTCTTAATATACATTTCTCAAATGGGACCCATTTTATGTTTCCAAATTCTACTATAGAATTCTGTAACACAAACAAAAAATATGAACTTATTTTCCATATTTACAGATTAAATGTAACCACTGGTTTTCTGTATCGAAGAGGATACCTTCTTTCTTGAACAGAACTTTCAGACCTTGTTGTAGGACTTTGACTCATTCTAGGCTGAGCCTGTGGAGAATTTTTCTCCGAGGGCTGACCTTGATCTACATTTGGACTCTCTACACTTTCAGACTGGTTGTCTGCCTGAGTCGGGCTCAGACTTAAAGTCTGAGTTTGTCTTGGACTTGTTTCTGGTACGTCTGATGTAGGATTTGCTACTGGTACTCTACTTGTAGCAAGACTATCTGACTCATCAGAATAAATTGAATCATCCCAGCTTTCAACTCCTTCCACATCTGTAGGTAAGATATGATCAATGTGAACAAACCTAACCTTTCCATGATCAAACATCTTGACCAAATATGTGGGAGGGCCACATATCTTCACTACTCTTCCTGGTAACCACTTTAACCATTTATGGTGATGGTTCTTCACTCTAACCTTCTGGTTCAACTTCACACTTCTCTCTCTAACTCTACCTTTATCATGACTCTCTGCCTGGATTGTTTCTCTTCTACGGACTGTGCCAAGTTTGGCTTTAACAACGAGAACCTGGTTCCTGGCTGTCGTTTGAGAAACAACTCTGCTGGTTTTCTACCAGTAGTGGTATGAGGAGTATTCCGATAGGTAATCAGAAAATTTGCCAGTTTGTGGACAAATGACAACTGATGTTTCTTTGGATTTGGATCCAACATTTGCTTGAAGAGGGCACATTTGACAATTTGTACTGTGTGCTCTGCTGCACCATTTGAAGCAGGGTGGTACGGTGAAACTTTGGTATGTTTCACACCGTTTCTGCTCATGAACTGTGCGAACTCTTCTGAACAAAATTGCGGCCCACTATCAGACACAATTTCTTCTGGGAGGCCGTATGAAGAAAACAATCTTCGCAAATTGTCTAGTGTTTTGCTTGTTGTTATTATCCGCATCGGAAACACCTCTACCCACTTCGAGTGACTATCTATCACTATGAACAATTGCTGTCCTTCTAGTTCAGCAAAATCTACATGTAACCTTTGCCACACCCTGGGAGGCTATTTCCATGGCTGTAATGGTCCCGATGGTGCTTTATTGCTCACCGATTGACATGTTGTACACTGACTGTCTCTTTATCTAAACCTGGCCACCATAACTGTGTGCAAAGCTCTTGGTCAAGCACATTCCCAGGTGCTGGTCATTAAGATCTCCTAACAATTTAGACCTGAACCTATTTGGGATAACCACTCTTGTTTCCCACATGATACAATCTTTATCCACTGACAATTCATTCCTACGAACGAAGTATGGATGGATATCTTTCTCTGATACCTGGTTTGGCCTTCATTTGCTATGTAATCATACACCTTTGACATTATTGGGTCACGTTTGGATGCCCTGCCAATCTCTTCAGCTGTGACTGGCAGCCCACCAATGTATGAGAAATAGAACACTTCTTCTTTATTGGGTGTAACTTGTGATGGGGATGGCAACCTGGACATAGCATCAACATTACTGTGATCAGCTGATCATCTGTACTCAATGTCCTACGTATACGCTGACAAAATCAAAGCCGATCTCTGCATTCGAGCTGCAGCTAAGGTTGGAACTGGGGACTTTGGATGGAGGATTGCTATCAGGGGCTTATGGTCAGTAACTATGGTAAACTTACGACCAAACAAGTATTTGTGAAATTTCTTGACCCCAAAAATCAATGATAAAGCTTCCCTTTTGATCTGCGCATAATTCCGCTCACTGGCACTGAGAGTGCGTGAAGCAAAAGTAATTGGTCTCTCCTCCCCGCTATCTAGTACATGAGAGATCACTGCCCCAACTCCGTACGGAGAGGCGTCACACGCTAGCTTGATCTCCTTAGATACATCACAGTGAACTAACATGGTACTCTCTACTAACTGGCTGTTACACTCTTTGAATGCTGTGTCGCATTCTTTTGACCATTTCCAAGGGACCTGTTTCATTCAGTGGATTTAACAATGTAGCCAAATTTGGGAGGAACTTTCCATAATAATTCAAAAGACCCAAAAATAATTGAAGTTCAGAGACATTCTTGGGAGTGGGTGCATTTCTGATTGCATCCAGCTTTCCCTTGGTTGGATGTAACCGTCTTTGTCTACTCTATGTCCTAAGTACTTCACTGAGTTTTGAAACAACTCACACTTGTGAGCTGTCACTCGTACTCCGTGCTTCTCTAGCCGTTTGAGCACTTCATTCAACACCTCATCATGGGTTTGCCTGTTTGGTGCTGAAGTGAGTATGTCATCCAAATAACATACTACCCCTTCAATCCCTTGCAAAATTTGGTTCATCACCCCCTGAAATATGTCGGGGGCAGAAGACACTCCAAATGGTAGCCTATTGAACTGATATAGGCCCCGGTGAGTATATAGTCAAGCATGACTTAGACTCTTCATCTAACTCAAGTTGTAGGTAGGCGTTTGTTAGATCTAACTTTGAAAAGATCTGGCCACCTATCAACGTTGTGAACAAATCTTCCACATTTGGCAACATATTGGGTAGATTACACTCTAGAACCTGGTTTACAGTTACCTTATAATCACCACACAACCTTACCTTGCTATCTGACTTAGGTACAACCACAATGGGTGTAGCCCAATTACTCAGATCTACCTTCGAGATAATGTTCTCAGTTTCCAGTCTTTTGAGTTCTTGCTCAACTTTCTCCTTGAGTGCGTATGGTACAGGACGTGGCTTGCAGTAAACTGGTCTTACGTCCTTCTGCACTCTGACACTCGCCTTGAAGTCTTGGATTGGACTGCCTGTTTCGCTGAACACCTTCGGATACTGCTTGATGACATCATCTTTCGATACAAATTTCGCTTCCACACAAAAAATCTCATTCCAATCCAGCTTCATTGATCCCAACCAACTTCTACCTATCAAGGCAGGCTTGTCTCCTGCCACTACTATGAGAGGCAAGCTCTGACACTGATCCTTATATTTCATTGGTATGGTGACATTTCCTATGACAGGGATTTGCTCTCCTGATTAGCCACGCAGCTCTACCTTCGATTTCTCTAGTCGATAATCACACAACTTATCGCGATATAGTGATTCCGGTATTACACTCACGGATGCACCAGTGTCGATTTCCCTGGGTATCCTGGTTCCTGCGACATCTACTTGGATGACGATACCTCGCAAATCGCTGTTAGATACCTTCGTGCTCCCGATGACGTGAATCTCCTGAAACTCCTCGTCCTGCTGCTTCTCTTCAACAGTATGTAGTGTCTGCCGATTTCTACTTCTAGCATTGCCAGTCGGTTTACTCTTCTGTCAGCACGCCTTCGCAAGATGCCCAGTTTTCTTGCAGTAGAAACACACTGCCTTCACATATGGACAGCTTTGAGCGATGTGTTGTCCCAAGCACCAATAGCACGACTTCAATGCACTGTTACCTTGGCCAGTTGCTGAGACCTTTGGGCCCAACTGCCTTTTACTTTTAGCCTGCAGCCGATTCACCTCGGTTGTCTGACAACTGGAAATGGTGTGGAACTCTCTGGAGTATCGATCAGCCATATACATCGCCATAGCTGTCTGACAAGCTAAATCAAAAGTCACGTTAGGGGTTGTCAACAATTTACTTCTGATACGTTCATTTTTCAACCCACAAACAAAAAGGTCACACGAAGCTCGATCCTGAAAGTTTCCAAAATGACAGTGAATGGATAGCCTTTTTAAAGCTACAATGTACTCACTGATTCCTTCGTCATTTAATTGATCACGTGTTCCAAAATGATAACTTTCAGCAATTTCCGGGGGCTCAGTACTGTAGTGCTGTTCTAACTTGGTTAGGATCTCCTTCAGTGAGGTGTCCTTTGGCTTGGCAGGAACAAGCACAATTTTCAGGGTTTCATACACCTCAGGACCTGCTTCAGTCAAAAAAGTAGCCCGTTTCATTTCTAAAACCGCCCGGTTACAGTTTATATCATCGGGGACTTCGACGATACTATTCGTGGTGAAAAACATTTCTAGCCGTTCCACATACGCTCCGAAAGTTTCTCGGTCGCGATGGAACTCACCTAAGCGTCCTATTATTCCCATAGGTGCAGCCATCTGACTCTGGCAACGTTGACAGTTCAGCCACGTGTGCTCAAAATTTACCTCCGATTTTTAAGTTTTTCTGCAAAACGAAGAACCTCTAACAGTCCCTCCGTCGGTTGGCAGGATTATCCTCCAACAAAAATGTCAGCTACGGAATCCACAATCGCATCCTCATCGCCAATTCTGTGATATCTTGAGATACAGCATATATATACAACAGCACAACATGGCTTCCGGTAAGAACTGTACTGCACATGACTTTATTATTATATACATCGGTAGTCCACCAGGTGGCTTTATTCCAATTTGCTTCACAAGCTCTTCCACAGCTGCCTATAAGAATCAGGGGGCCATGCATGGTGCCAAGCAGCCTGCTCCTTCAATAACACACTTTCCATTGGCTACCTTTGAAAATTGCACCTCCCCTTTAAAGAGCGTCAGGCTGCCTTTAAGTAGTGATCGCCCCATCAGATTTCCCGCCCTCCCAAATGGCGAGCTGCATATGAGGAGTGCAATTACAGCTGGCAGCTCACCTGTTGCATAGAAATGAGATCTGACCACAAAAATTGTGGTCACCCACCCAATGTCGGCTCCATACAAAAATGTTTTTTTTTTGTTAACACCAAGATATTTCCTTTTGAATCTAAACATTTTCTCAGAAAGAGTCTTCCGGCTTGGACCATATTCAGGTTTAATTGGTGTTTTTTTTTTGCTGTTTGGGTTCTTAAGTCTGTGATTGTTAGTGTTCAGCCATGAGTTGCAGTCTTCCCACCGCTAACTGGAATTGTTACCATTGCAATTCAGACTTTTTCCTGTACTTTTAACTTGTGTTCACAGCAAAAAGGCAGCTTCTAGAAGCAGACTAAGTCTCTTGTAAACTGGAACTGGCAGCCTTACGTATACCATAAATGGGATAGTGTGCTACTGAACTACCAATTATCTCTTAGCTACTATATAATACACCAGAGACCAAATGAGATGTCCACCAGATTCTCTTGCTTACTCTGAAACAGAATGAATAGCACACCATCGGACCATGACATTCAGGCTAAAACAAATAGATTTATTTATCAGTAAGGTATTAGACACAGCGGGATACTAATGATAGTATCCCGCTGTGTCTAATTAGAACTACTTAGAAAACAATACAGATCGAATCAGTCTATAAGAGGTTAACGTTCCTCTCCAACACAGTCCAATAATGCAAGAGTTTTGGATGAACAGCCTTTCTGAGATTTCCCAATGCAATGACATGCACAGTAATGCGAAATTACTGCATACTACATGGAGTCCAACTGTCTTTTGGACTGAATTAAAGATTACAGGAAAAATCCAAAGCTCTTATACAATAGTTTCATCTCCAAAGCCCCCAACAGCAAAGACACTGCAGGAAGAATTGTTGTACAGCATAAAAATAAGCAATCTGACACATATCATCTGTGTCCCACACTTGCTAAAACCTTAACGTATATTTGCAACTTCAAGATCAACACCCCCTAATCTGCTTAACCAAATCAATCAATATGGCCTATTTTCCCACAGGTAGTCTGATTCCAGTCTCCATTTTGAAGATTATTGAGGAATGACAGCATTAATTATATTTCAAATAATTTTAACAGGGAACTTTTCTCTATTTCATGCAGGACAAAAGCCCTGCTTTCATCACACTTACTTGTAAATTAATGTCCTCCCACATTCCATAGCCCCAAAAATAAAGCAACCTGATGGGAGCTTGAGTTGCTGTGGAACTAATAGTAAGTGCAAACAAACTTCTGGCACATATTTATTGATCAATAGTTTCACCTGATTTTACACAGAGTTTAATCTTATTTACAAGAAAGGCTTCCATTTTTGTAGCACCTTCTCACGTGTCTACAATATTGTGATGCACCTCTCAAACAATGAAGTTGAGTGCTTGTTGTTATGTAGAGAAATTTAGCAACCATTGTGTGCGCAGCAAGGTCACAAAAATAGCAATAAGATAAATAATGAGTTAATCTGTTTTTGGTATTAATTCATTCCATAGAACTCACTCTGACAAGGCAGTACTTGCTTTTGGTGCGATTTGGATTGTCAGCCCAGGTTATGGCCCAGAGAAGGTTTTGAATCCACAACTTAGTAACTCAGGGATGATGATACTATCATCTAAGCCAAGCTGGTTTTTTTAAGTGAGGGGTCGCTAACGGGGAGCAAAGCACCTCGCGTCCGGGCGCGGCACTGCTAACACCTCCCGCGAAATTCAGCGGGAGGTTAGTGGTGGCGGTAGCCGATAGCGCTCCGTGGCGCTGCACCTCCGGCGATAACGATATCGCCGTGCGCAACACCCTGCTCACGTCCCAGCCGCAAACTTGGCTCGCGCCCCCTGACCTACCGCCGGACGCTATGTCCGACAGGGTCAGGGTGGCGTTTTAGCGGCCGGGGCGGCGCAAATTAAAGGGCAGGTGCCGGGCGGCCAATTTATTTTGGGTTGCCTACCAGCACCTGCTCCCTCTCGCCTCCACCTGCGGGGTGCCGGCCGCGATCGGTCAGCCCAGCACTCCTCTTGAGTGCTGAGCTCTTTTACCGGCACCCCGCTCCACAGTGGTCCAGCAGGGCCCCAGTACGCATTGCGCTAGGCCCCTCCCATTTAATCAGGGGAGGGAGGCCTGCAGTACCGTGGCGCTGCTGTACATAGCGCTGCGATATCCAATAGGAGCACCCCAAGAAGGAGGAGGAGCGCTTCCAGTAGCGCCCCGCCTCCTGCTTGGGCTGCTACCATTCAATTTCGGGCGCGGGGGCACTAATTTTTTCGGGGTGCTATAAGTAGTGCCCCAGCGAAGTTAGCGCCCCAAAGGGGGCGTGACCCAATTTTTCCCCCCAGATTTAGTGCAACAAAAGGTGGTTAAAAATAAGTTCAAATTGTAAAATATTAACACCAAAAACTGGAAACTTGACTAATTTCCTGGTTTTCTCTTAATCTTCAGCTCATTTTACTTCCTGTCCATTATATTAATTACCAGTGTTCTTTAGTTCATAACTATTTGGAAATCCTTTATCATCACAACTTTGACCTGCATAGCTTTGGCTCCATTCAGCATATGTACGTTCATGCAGTTTTCTATTTAGTTCTTTGGTTTTTGATTAATAAAGATTTGTGTATTTGTTTCAGGAAAAGGCCATTAAGCCCAACAAGCCTATCCCTTTTCGTGAATCCACCCCACCAGTCTGTCGTTGCATTATTTTTTCCCTCCCTTCTCACTCCACAAATATATCTAATTGTTTCTTAAATTCATTTGTACTGCCTCTTTCAATAGTTTTCCCGCGTAAGTTACTCCACCGCTCTATATTGTTTTGGATGAAAACGTACACCTGATGTCTCTTCTTACTACTAACTTCCTCATTTCTAGCTTGAGTCTCCTGGTATTTAAACACTTTTGGGGGAATTTTTCAGGGGGTCAGTGTGCGCGTTCGGTGGCAGGTCGGGTGGGGGAAAAAAATTTTTGACAGCGGGTCGGGACCCCGCTGTCAACCCGCCGCCACGCGCCTTTCCCAGATGTTGGGGCTGTCAGCGCTGAACAGACCCGACATGCAGCAGCGGGGGAGGCAATTCAGGTCATTATGACCTTGTTAACAGAGCATTAAGAAGTATTTTGAGCTCACCTTTACCTTTTACGAGGTTGCCCACAAGGACCACGCTGCTCGGGGATCACGTCAGATAAGCAGGTCGGGAGTTGAATGGCCATGGAATCATTTCATTACTTGACAGCTGCAAATGTGCTATAAAAGCTCCCATGTCACAGCTGTTCGCTTTCCACACTCAGAATCTGTTGCTTACTGCATTTGGAAGACAGATTGAGCTTTATGCAGGTTGTAAGTGTTTGGAGTCAACTCTCTATCCAGTGTCACCTCATTGGAACATCCTCTCTCACCATTGACAGATCGCTTCTGTCATCTCAAGTTTACCTGCCATCTATTACAATAGCATCGGTGCCCTTGAAACTATCTCACCTTGGTCCTCAGAATCCCACCATGATCAGCCCCAACACCAGCAGCACCAACCACACCAGCAGCACCAACAACAACACCAACCTTCTCCACAATCACCTGATGCTGCACAGGACAGAGGGCATCAGCACCCGAGCACATTGCTACCCGGGAGGCCGGGGATGGCCTCACCATGGCCAGATTTACTTCATGATGCTGTACATCCTAGCTGCCACATGATATGCCAGGTTAACACCACCCCACACCAACACCATAAAGCATCCCTACAATGCCCAAGCCATCCCTTTCACACTCATGACCATTGCGGGGGGTGCCGTTATGTCTCACCATTCACTGCAACTCACTAAGCCACTTCCAAAGGTACATACAGATCTGTCCAAGAACGCAATAAAGGTTTCAATGTTTGACACCACATTAACAGAAACTTAACATGAACATTGCATAAAACACCCAAGTGCCTACCCTTGTGTGTTGTTAGTTGGTATGATTGCACTAGGATGAGGGTGAGTATGAGGGGTGGCAAGTGAGATGGGGAAGTGATAATGTAGATAGAGAGGAATGGGTGGAGGTGCAAGGTAAGTTGGTGTGAGTAAGGATGTGCAGGAGTAGGGAAGGCAGAGTGGTGGGGATGTGATGAGTGGCACAGCAGGATGAGGTTGAGTGTGGCTTTGCAGTAACGTTTTGTGATCTACTGAGATCATTGAAAGGTTTGCGCCACTGCAGCCTGGTCCTCCTAACGACATCCCTGCTTGTGTCCTCCTGTGCAATGTGCAACCAGGCTGCGTTGGTCTCTTCCGCCCGTGGGAAGGGAAGAGAACCTCCCTGTGTGCTGTGACTCCCTCCATAAGCATATGGAGGGAGTCATGGGAGAGCCTGGGTGCAGCCGTGCACCTTTGTGCAGTGCTCGTCAGTGTTTGCAGCACCTCAATGCTGTAGAACACTGACAGCACAAATGTCAAAATCAATTTGCGCATGGTCCCTTTAAGGAAGCCAGCTGATAACGCGTCATCAAATGATGTCATCAGACCCGCTTCCTTCAATTGGCCAGCAAATGTGCTGGGCGGGCTTAACAAGCCCAATCAGGGGAAATCATTTTGGACAGCGGGCTGGAGCCGGCAGCAAGGCCGGGACCCGCCACCGACGTCGCCCACCACGGACCCGCCGAGGTTGGGAAAATCGCGGCCTTTGACCTAGTGAACAATTTGCCTGGATCAACTTCAGTATTTTTCTTCAAAATCTTGAAAGCTTCAATTAATTCACCTCAATATTTCCGATTTTCTGTAGAAAACAAGCCTGAGTACTGTACAGCTCAACTCAGGGAATTACAGTAGGTGCACGTACATGAAGTAGACCTCCTTTTGCCTATGTAATCCAAGTTTTAGTTCATTTATTTTAAATTCTCATTGCAACAAGAAGTTGAAAATTCATTTACTCTGCAAAGGCGTTAGTGACTGTGTGCAGGAAGTAATTGCTTGTCCTCAGTTGAGGGTGTTAAGTCTCCACCTAGACACTACAAGTGAGCTAGATTCTAATGAGAGGCAGTTGTTCTTTGAATTATTTATCGAAAATAGTTCTGCATGTCATAGGTGATTGATGTAATTCTATATTTTCAAAAATAGAATTATATTTGTGGTGACCTGTGTTTCATGCTACTTTCCATAAAGACATTTTCAAATCTGAAATTCAGCTAATGTGTGAAAATTCCAACTGGCAACAGAACTTTCACTATTGAGAACTAGGCTGTGAAATATTGTAATCTTGCTGGCTCCCCACCCGATTCACACTTCCCATACTGGTATCCCAGCAGTATTGCTCACTGTCACACAGAATGTGAGTCGTAAGAAAACTACTAGGCACTTGGTCTAAGCGTTAAACAAAGCTTTAATCAACTGTTTTTCAACATGGAGATCTAGTTGTTTCCTTCACTAGTTCCTGTTAAGAATGTCCTGCGCAAACTGGGCCCATGCCCGAGTATTTATACTCTCCCTGGACAGCGCCACCCGCAGGCCACTCACTATCATTTCATAAACGTCAACTCTCTTTCTCTCTCCACGGATGCTGCCTGGCCTGCTGAGTTTTTCCAGCGTTTTCTGTTGTTATTTCAGATTTCCAGCATCCGCAGTATTTTGCTATCGTATCATTTCATAAGTGTTTCTTTCATGAATGACAGATTCATGTCAATGTGCAAGACCTTCATCAGACAGTAAAATTCAATGCAAATTAGGTCATTTTGATGCAGCCCTTGATTTTCCTCGTTTCACTTCCAGCACTCTCCATCCATTTAAAATTGGCATGAAAGTCCAGAGAGGTCACCTGCCAGGAAGGGATCTCTTGAAGTCATAATACCATTTTTATAAACCAGTCATTCAATTGCAAGTTTGGGGGATTAGTTTCAAAGTGCCCCATCACAGGAATTTGTATAGCAGGATAAAGACGGTTAAAGGAAGATTAGATGCTGTTAGGCTTTAAAGTGCTTTTTATAATAGGACACCTAAAACTGTACACAGAACTTTAACTGTCGTCTAACCACTGCCCTGTGGTCCAACCACTTTCCTGGTAATCTATGCCCCTGTTTGCAAAACCCAAAATGCTATTGGACTTCTTATGGCATTTGTAAAGAAAGATGTATTTGAAACACTGGGACGCTATTCATCCACACCCTTCAGTATCTTTCTTTTGAGTATATACACCCATTCCTTATTTTTCCTCCCAGAATGTATTGTCATGTATTTCTCCACATTAATTTGTGTCTGCCATCTGTTGCCAAGTCTGCTAACCTGTCTATATCCTCCTGAAGTCTTTTTTACAATCATCGGAACATAGGAACAGGAATAGGCCATTCAGCCCCATGAGGTTAAACTGCTATTCAGTTAGATTGTGGGCGATCTTTACCTCAACTTCATTTACTCGTTTTTTGTCGATATCCCTTGATACCCTTACCTAACAAAAATGTATCAATCTTAGTCTCTTGTTCTGCGTTGTTCATCAAACCCCCTACTTTTGTATCATCAGCAGCTTTCAGTATAGTTCTCCCTGTCACATATATATACAAAATCATCGATGTATACTAACAAAAGTGGACCCAACACTGACCCCTGGGGAACACCTCTTCCAATCCTTCTCCAGTCCTAACTCGTTCCTTTCTGTACATTAACCATTAATCCATGCTGCTATATTTGCTCTCATACCATATGCCTGAATTTTTGTGATAAACCTTATCCAACACCTTCTGAAATTTAATGTGTATCACATCTACTGCATTCCCTTTAAATATCCAATTGGTTATTTCCTCAGAAAACGCGATTAAATTTGTCAAACGCAATTTGTCTTTAACAATTCCATGCTTGGCCATCCCTGATTAAACCATGCTTTTCTAAATGCACACTAATTGGGGGTAAAAAAAAAGGTGGGTTGGGGTTGGGTGAGATGAAAAGATTTTTAACATTTCAAACCCGACCCAACTTGCCCACTTCCAGGTTTAACGGAGGCAGGACAGAGGGCGGGCGGGCAGTAAACCCGCTCCCAGGAGGTGGATTGGCCATTTAAATATTATAATGAGGCTGGGAGTCTTACAGGTTAAACTCTGGCCAGCTAGGTTTCCCAGGCCTCAGGAAACCTGGCAGCTCAAGGTAGGCGAGAACAGCTTTGGGGAAAATTAAGTGTCCTTATAGTACTGCTTGTGGGCCAGGAGGAGCAGGAGTGCTTCCTCCCGGCTCTCCCCACCACCACCCGCACCACCCCCCCCCCCACGAGCTGACCTTCTTCCCTGCTATAGAACTCCCCCCACCCCCCGCATTGCCATCGGGCCCCTCCCCCCCATGCTCCCACTAATGCACAGCAGATTCCTTACCTGCTCCTGCTCCTGCTCCTGTGGCCTCCTCCAGAATGCTCCGTGCCCAACAGGGCGCCAAGCCTGTCAATCAGGCTGACTTCCAGGTGGAAATCCTGTAGAGAAACTCCACAGCATGCGGGGAAAACGGGAGCTAAACTCGTCCCCCCACCCCCTCCCCCCACTGAAGAAACCCACCCATGTCAATATCGGGGCCACTGTATCTGAGGGGGCGAAATTCGGTTATGTCCCGTTTAGGGGCGGTAACCGAATTAGCGGCGGAGATTTAGCGCCCGCACGGAAGTACTGCCCCAGCCGCTACATTCGGCTTACCGCCCCGGCGAGGAAACAAAGCCTTATCTCGGGCACTCCACTTCCCCTCGGGGCGGTGTCGGGGGCACAAAGCGAAGTAGCGCCAGAGCGCTATGCGGCCACTCCGCTCACGGTCTGCAAGGCTGGCGCTGACACTGCCCGCGGCAGCCTCGCTGGGTGCAGCAGAATTTCTGGTGCGGGGCGGTAAGTGGTCACGGAGCACGGCTAGCGGTGGGGGCACGGCGCTATTGGCTAGTGCCTCAGTAGCGCCCCGCTGAATTTCTCGGGTGCCCCCGCCCGGGCGATAAGCCCTTTGCTTACAGAGGCACGAACAGCAGGCACAAAGGAGCCAAATTTCATGGCCTAAGAGTTTGTGCACAACTAATAGTAGATTAGTTGGTCTCTAGTTACCTGATTTATTCTTCTCTCCCTTCTTGAACAGGGGTGTTACATTGGCTACGCTACAATCCCATTGCACAATTTGGAGAGAGTGACACAGGTTATTCTGAGCTGCTGTCTTGCTCTAGTCTACTGACAATGCTGTTAGGCTACTCCTCCAGGCATACCACAACTCAAAGGAGCATTTCTTGGAATGTTCACTTCAAGACACCTTCAAACAAAGCTTGCATTTCAAGATACCATATGTGATGTTCTTGTGGTTATGTTTATGCCTATGTGTCAGTGAGTGAGAAGGGGGACCAAACATAGCAAGAGCAGAGTATTAGCCCTGAGCCTGGGGGAAGCCTCACCTTTCCTGAATTCGTTAATGCTCTCACAATCAAGGATGTCCAGGGGTGACCTCCTCAAACGTGTTCCAATATTTATAATTTGTGGATCCTTCTTCAGCTCCGGTCTCTTTCCTTTTATTTTGTGTCTTAAGAAAAGAGGAATCAGAGGTATTTTCATATCAATAAAATCGAACCTAATTTAGATATTTAGATTTGTTTTGATAAGAAATAAACAGTATTTGAGAAAAACACATACTTTTGGTTGAAAGGATATCAAGAGAATAGAATGTGTCCCCACCCCTATCCATGTCATGCATGCAGCTTGAGACAAATCTCTCTTGTAAATGAGATAATAGTTCCAAGCTCTCCTGGCCTTTCACACGCAACTGATCTATCACTGCTCAAGACTCTCCATCTAACTGAATTTGCGCAGGAAAGAAATAAAAACATGATTGGGTTTTGTGGCAACAATATTTGTTTCCTTTCTTGGGAGATGAAGATTTGCTTATTTTGGCTTTCAAACCTTTCAGTGGAGACAGTCAGTGTCATTATTTCAGGGATATAGAAGCACGGCCTTTTTGGAAAGCAGTCATGCTTCTCACAAGTAAATGAAACAAATAAACGTGGCTGGTTTAATACAGATTGACATGCTTTTCCACTGCTGGACACCAACCAAGCATTTGAGCCTAGAAACAAGGACTGAGGAGGTACTGCGATGTACCCAGATGGTACTGAAATTTTCAGATTTAGACATTTCCCAATTGGCATCCTGGACTGGCAA
This sequence comes from Squalus acanthias, assembly GCA_030390025.1. NCBI lineage: Eukaryota > Metazoa > Chordata > Chondrichthyes > Squaliformes > Squalidae > Squalus > Squalus acanthias. Next base: position 57,609,233 of record CM059431.1, on the reverse strand, counting down.
GGATGTCAACTTGTGTTGGATTTTATGAAGTGGCTGGGGCTCGCATGGAATGCTGAGATGACCAGCTGATTGGTGAGTCTGAAGACCTAAAATAGCAGGTGTTCACAAAACTAGGATTCATTTAGTTACCTTAATTATGAGGTTGAACACTTTTTAGAGATTGGGTGGCAGGGTTGGGGTCCTCTTTGTTTAACTAGATGTGAGGGTATGGAAAGTGACCACCCCCAGTGTGAATTTAAAGGGTTCACACTTTCTGAAACTGTCAAAAATAGTTTTTTTTTTTAAAGTGCCAGCCTTTCACATGTGCTGCTATTTTTGCATTCTCTGAAACAAAAAAAAATCTCCAGGTGTTCTTGACACAAAAACACCACTTACTGCCTTCATTGTGCCACAGGTTAAAAGAAAATAGCAAAATAAAAACAAATTTAAAAGTTTGGCAGCACTCAAAGTCGAAAACAAAAAGAAATTAGTATAAGACTTCCTGACTTTGCAGTCTGTATGATGCTGCAGATGCTACACCCCACAGTGCAACGCCATGCAGTGCAATGTTCCAAATTCTGCTCAAACTTCTGTGAAGTCAGGAAGTACCCAGGGTATCAGTCAGGAAGATGAAACTCTGTGTAGCGGTGGTGTTTACGTATGCTGAGGTGTAACAATCACATAATCTCCCTTGACTATATTCATTTATTGATGATTGTTCCTTTTGAAATGTCTTACATTTTCCCAGCTTTGAGTAATTCAAATAAATGATTGGTGTCTAACTTTTGACTGCCAGTGGCTTTCACAGCAGCTACCAAATTGTTTCATCCCAATTAGACATTACTGCATTAAACAATGTCCCCATGTTAATACGATCAGTGATTCGCACTGCCTGAAACAGTCACACAGTATACTGCAGTACTGGTGATATCCTCGCAGCTCGATGTGTTCATTCCATTCTTACTTTACTTGTTTGCTGCCCAAAATGAAGGATTATGAAATTGAAATAAAAATAGAACGTGCTTGAAATGCACAGGCGTTCCATCAACAGCTGTAAAGAGAAAAGACCTGTTAATGCTCCAAAGGTGCATCAGAACTGGAAAGTGGAAGGTAAGTGAGCCTTTTAATGGAACTGAACAGAATGAAACAGTGGATGGGTAAGAGGCAGGAAGAGGGATAATGGTTGGAATGACCAAATAGACTTTTTTTTTAAAGCTGAAGAAGGGTGAAAACTGCTGAATAATTTGTGAAGAGCATCTCCATGAGCTACAAAAAAGTATTAGAATCATAGAATCATAGAATCATATAGCACAGAAGGAGGCCATTCGACCCATCGTGCCTGTGCCGACTCTTTCGTAGCTATCCAACTTGTCCCACTCCCCTGCTCTTTCTCCATAGTCCTGTAAATGTTATCTCTTCAAGTATTTATCCAATTCTCTTTTGAATGTTACTGTTGAATCTGCTGCCACCACCCTTTCAGGCAGTGCATTCCCGATCACAACAACTCGCTGTGTAAAAAATGTTTCCTCATATCGCCTCTGGTTCTTTTGCCAAATCATCTAAAATCTGTGTCCTCTGGTTACTGACCTTCTGTCACTGGAAACAGTTTCTCTTTATTTACTCTATCAAAATCATTCATGATTTTGAACACCTCTATCAAAGCTCCTCTTAGCCTCTCTGCTCTAAGGAGAGCAATCCCAGCTTCTCCACACACCTGAATTCCCTCATCCCTGGTCCCATTCTAGTAAATATCTTCTGCACCCTCTCCAAGGCCTTGACAAACTTCCCAAAGTGTGGTGCCCAGAATTGAATGCAATACTCCAGCTGAGCATTAACCAGTGATGTATAAAGGTTAGCATAACTTCCTTGCTTTTGCACTCTACACCTCTATTTATAATTCCAAGGACCCCATGTGCCTTTTTAACAGCCTTCTCAACTTGTCCTGCCACATTCAAAGATTTCTGTACGTACACCCCCAGGTCTCTCTGTTCCTGCAGCCCCTTTAAAATTGCACCATTTAGTTTATATTGCCTATTCTCATTCTTCCTACCAAAATGAATCACTTCACACTTCTCTGCGTTAAATTTCATCTGTCATGTGTCTGCCCATTTCACCAGTATGTCTATGTCCTCCTGAAGTCTGCTACTATCCTCCTCACTGTTTACTACTTTTCTGAATTTCGTGTCATCTGCAAATTTTGAAATTATACCCTGTATACCCAAGCCCAAGTCATTAATATATCAAAAAGAGCAGTGGTCCTGTTACCGACCCCTGGGGAACACCACTGTATACTTCCCTCCAGTCTGAAAAACAATCATTCACCACTACTCTCTGATTTCTGCCTCTTAGCCATTTCCGTATCCACTCTGCCACTGCCTCTTAAAATCAATGGGCTTCAATTTTGCTAACAAGTCTATTATGTGGTACTTTATCACATGCCTTTTGAAAGTCCATATACACAACATCAACCATGCTACTACCCTCATTAACCCTCTTCGTTACTTCATCAAAGAACTCAATCAAGTTAGTCAAATACAATGGGCTAGATTTTCTCAGTGGTGTCAGGAGAGCTGGTTTCTGGGTTCCGGTCCTGCTCCCAGCTTCAGCCGCTCTGTCAAAGGGATTTTCCCTTGATTGTCCTTGTTAAGCTCGTCCTGTGAGCTTATCGGCCAATTAACAGAAAGCGGATCTGATGACGTCATTTGTTGACGCATCATCAGCCAGTTTCCTTAAAGGGACCATGGCCACATTGAGTTTGATAGTTGTTCTGTCAGTGTTTGACAGCATTGAGGTACTGCAAACACTGACAAGCTCTGCATAAAGGTGGACGCTTGCACCCAGGCTCTCCAATGACTCCCTCCATATGATTATGGAGAGAGTGACAGCACGCAGGGAGGTTCTCTTCCCTTCCAAGGGCGGAAGAGACCTCCCCAGGACACCAATGCAGCCTGGTTGCACATTGCACAGGAGGGCAAAAGCTGGGATGTCGTCAACTTTTCAATGATCTCAGTGGATCACGAAACATTACTGCAAAGCCACACTCAAACTCACCCTGCTGTGCCATTCAATACATCCCCATCACTCTGCCTTCCATACCCTTCTCCTGCACATCCTTACTCACATCAACTTACCTTGTACCTCCACCCAACCCTCTCTATCTACATTATCACTTCCCTATCTCACTAGCCACCCCTCACACTCATCTTCATCCTACTGTAAGCCTACCAACTAACAACACACAAGGGTAGGCACTTGAGTGGTTTAGCCAATGTCCATGCGAAGTTTCTGGTAATGTGCTGTCATACAGTGAAATCTATATTTTCAACACTTCACCTTATTGGACAGATCTGAGTGCACCTTGAGAGTGAATGTTGAGACACAACTTTCCCCCCCAGATGAGTGTGCATGGAAGGGCTTGGACATTAAAGGGATGCTTCACGGTGCTGGTGTGGGATGGTGTCAACCTGGCGCATCATGTGGCAGCCAGGGTTAACAGTGTCAAGTGAAGTAAATCTGGCCATGGTGATGCCATCGCTTGGCCTCCCAGGCAGCAATGTTATCAGGGGCTGATGCCCTGTGTCCTGTGCAGCATCAGGTGATGGCGGAGAAGGTTGGTGATGTTGTTGGTGATGATGGTGTGCCTGGTGATGTTGGTGTTGGGGCTGATCGTGGAAGGATTCAGAGGACCAAGGTCTGATTTTTTCAAGGGCACCGATGTTGCTGGAATAGATGGCAGCTGCAGGTGAGATGACAGAAGTGATCTGTCAGTGGTGAGAGAGGTTCTCCCAATGAGGTGGCAATGGACATACAGTTGGCTATAAACACTTGCAAGCTAAAGAAATCTCTATGGGCCAGAAATTCGGCTGTTGTCCGGTGAGTACGCGTTGTGTACTCACCCGTAAGGCCACCTGAAGTGCCGGTTTCCTGCATGCACTGCGCATGCGCGGGAAACCGGAACTTCCGTTCCCCTGAAGGGAGGGGTTCAGAAGTCGACCGCGTGCACGGGAGAGGCTGCCCGCACTCAGCGAACTTCGGGTTCTTTTTCAGGTTTCTCCGGGAGGGTAAGTATGGAGAAGCTGCACTTTTAAAAAGGAGGCGCAAGGCCTGTTTTTAACAAGGCAAGTGGTTAATTAATTACAATTTAAACATTTTTTCAACAGGTTTATCTTTTTTAGATACTTTAAAGAAAGGTAAGTTTATTTTTAGCACCGTTAAAAAGCATAATTATTTTTTTCAAAAATGTAAATTTTTGTTTAAACTAGCTAATTTATGTAACTTATAGTTATTTTAAAAATTTGATTTTTTTTTAATTTATTTGAAGTTTAAGTGTGGTTTTGGGGCTGATCTCTATTCATAGATTTGACAGGTCTTCCTGTCAAATCTATGAATGAAAATGCTCTGCTAGGATTGGCTTTTCATGGCCCATGTGATCCCAGGGGACGCTTCGAACTAACTGCGCCCCTGGGATACACAAGCATTGCGCACCAGCAGCTGGAGGAGGCCCAGGACCCGAAGTCCTCGTGGGCCCAAAGCACAACTGCAGGCGCGGTAGGCAAGTACGCGCGCGATGCTTGCACCCGCAGGAAGCCGGAAGCCAAATTTCTGGCCCTTTACGTCTTACAAATGCAGTAACCAACAGTTTCTGTGCTCTGAAACTGACCATCTGCAACATGGCATCCTTTACACCACTCCTGCAGCTGTCAGCTTATCAGATATATCAGAGCAGACTCAACTCATGTCAGGGTGAGCTGGCGTGTTCCCCGAGCAGCGGGTAACCTGTGGGGGAGCACGTAAAATTGGAAGGAAGCCCCAAAAAGCCATTTAATGAGCTCAATTGTCTCCCCCACCACTTGGTGTCGGGTCAGTTCTCTGCTGACAGACCCGATACCTGGGAGACTCGCGTGGAGGTGGGTTGACAGCGGGTTTCCTACCCGTTGTCAAAATGGCAAAGATTGACAGTGGACCCGCCTCCAAACCCGCCCTCTGAGTGCTGGCAAAATTCCGGCCAGTATGCCTTCAACAAATCCATGCTGGCCTTCATTTATTAATCCATGTTTTTGCAAGTGACAATTAATTTTTCCCGGATTATTGGCTCTAAAAGGTTCCTCACCACTGATGTTCGGCTGACTGACCTGCAGTTACCTTGTTTATCCCTCTCCCCTTTTTTGAACGGGGGTGTAACATTTGCAATCCTCCAGTCCTCTGGCACCACACCCATATCGAAGGAGGATTGGAAGATTGTGGCAAGAGCCTCCATAATTTCCACCCTTACTTCTCTCAGCAACCTATGATGCATCCCATCCGGACCAAGAGACTTTTCTACTTTGAGTGCTGCCAACCTTTTAAGTACTTCCTCTTTATCTAATTGTATCCCATCCAATTTCTCTACTCCCTCCTCCTTTGCTGTGACATTGGCAGCATCCTCTACTATTGTGAAGGCAGATGCAAAATACTCATTGAGTACCTCAGCAATACCCTCTGCCTCCACACGAAGATCTCCTTTTGGTCCCTAATCATCCCCACACTTCCTTTGATTATCCTTTTACTATTTATATGTTTATAAAAGACCCACTAATCTATTCTCATATTCTCTCTTTAGCCATCTTATTTCCTGTTTCAGTTCTCCCATGTACTTTATGTATTCAGCTTGGTTCTTTGATGCATTATGAACCTGACATTTATCATAAGCCTCCTTTTTCTGTTTTATTTTAATCTCCATGCCTTTAGTCATCCAGGGAGCTCTAGCTTTGGATGCCCTTCCTTTCCCCCTCATGGGAATGTATCTAATCTGTACCCGAATCATCTCCTCTTTGAAGGCCTGCCATTGCTTATTTACTGTTTTACCTGCCAACCTTTGATTCCAATCCACCTGAGCCAGATCCCTTTTCAACTACTGAAATTAACCCTCCTCCAGTTGAGTATTTTTATGTTTGATTGTTTCTTGTCCTTTTCCATAAATATTCTAAACCTAATGATGTTATGATCACTGTTCCCCAAATGCTCCCCCACAGAAACATGCTCCACTTGCCCCACTTCATTCCCCAGAACTAGATTCAGCACTGCTTCCTTCCTCGTTGGGCTGGAAATTATACTGATTAAGAAAGTTCTCTTGTACACAGTTTAGGAATTCCTCTCTCCCCATCCCCTTGCCCTTTATACTGTTGTTTTCCCAGTCTATATTAAGATAATCGAAGTCTCCCACTATTACTACTCTATTGTTCTTGCATCTTCCTGAAATGTGCCTGCAAATTTGCTCCTTTATCTCCTTCCCACTATTTGGTGGCCTATATGTTGATAGGGTGAGATGAAATAAGGTGGGAGGGGATTCATGTCGCGCATAAACACTGGCACAGACCTGTTGAGCCAAATGGCCTGTTTCTGTGCTGTGAAATTCTACGTAATTCAAATGTTTTAAACATTCATCTGCAATTATCATCAACAGTAATTTCTGGTCTTTGTTGCTATTTTATCTCTGTGAAAAGTACTTATTTTTTTGTACTGGAAATAAAAAACTATTGCACACTACAATCATTAAAAAATGCACAAAAACTTGGTTTGTAGAATTAGGGTTGCATTTTGTGCTCTCAGACTGACTGCTTCCAGTCTGAGGTTTGCTATCTATTGGACTCTTGTTGATTATTAATGTCACTCTTCAATTTTCCCCATTGATGTTGACCGCTCACTCCCTGATTACCGTATAATAACAAAGATCCTCCACTGCGAGTGTGTGAACAACTGAAAACCTCTTTCAAATTTACAGAACATAGCTGGTTTCGACAACCCTCACATAAACAGACCAACTGTCTGCATCATATGGTCACAGCGGACTGCTGGTGCTTGTAAAGGCTCGTGACCTGATGCACCCTTGAAAGGCAAAGCGGCCCACAGCCCCTAGGCCCTTCCTGGCTGAAGAAAACATTCTTCAATTACATCTTCTGCTCTAATGGGACCCAGGATTTTTTCTACAGTTAGGTAATTGATCTCTTCCGGGATTGATTACCTTTCCCTCCTAACAGTTTCAAAAGACCTCAGCAGAACTCAAACCATCTTTCAGCTGGTGAAAGTTCAACTGGAACCTTTAAGAGCAGAATGGATAGCTCTCCCGAAGTAGCCCAGAAAAGCCAATAGATATGCCCTTTGACATGGGTGGGGGGGTGGGGTTTATGTGGTGGAACAAAGTAATGTCTATTTGATTAATCAGCCTTCAGTTCCACTAGCCAACCAGTTTGGTTGGTTTAACAACTTTCAATCCCAACAACAACAACAGCAACTTGCATTTATATATCGCACATTTAATGTCCCAAGGCGCTTCACAGGAGCGATTATTAAATAAAATTTGACACTGAGCCACATAAGCAGATATTAGGACAGGTGACCAATAGCTTGGTCAAAGAGTTAGTTTTTCAGGAGCCTCTTAAAGGTGGAGAGAGAGTTGGGAGATTTAGGCAGGGAATTTCACAGCTTAGGTCCTAGGCAGCTGAAGGCACGGCTGCCAATAGTGAAATGAAGAAAATTGGGGATGCACAAGAGGCCAGAATTGGACGAATGCAGAGATCTCAGGGGGTTATAGGGCTTGAGGAGGTTACAGAGATAGGGAGGGGGCACGGGATTTGAAAGCACAGGAATGATAGATGAACCGGACTTGGTGCAAGTTAGGATACAGGCAGCAGAGTTTTGGATAAGCTCAAGTTTCTGCAAGATGCAAGGTGGGAGGCCAGCCAGGAGATCATTGGAAAAGTCGAGTCTAGAGGTAACAAAGGCACGGATGAGGGTTTCAGCAACAAATTAGCTGAGGTGGGGCGAAGACGGGCGATGTTACGGAGGTGGAAGTAGGCAGTCTTGATGATGGAAAGCATTATGGGGGCAGAAGCTCAGCTCAGGGTCAAACGGGCACCATGAATGCGAACAGTCTAGTTCAGCCTCAGACAGTGGCCAGGGAGAGGGATGGAGTCGATGGCTAGTAAACAGTGTTTGCAGCGAGGTCCAAAGACAATGACTTCAGTCTTCCCAATATTTTAACTGGAGGAAATTTCTGCTCATCCAAAACTGGATGTCGGACAAGCACCGTGACAAATCAGAGGCAGTGGAGGGGTCGAGAGAGGTGATGGTGAGGTAGAGCTGGGTGTCGTCAGTGTACTTGGAAGCTGACATTGTGTTCTCAAATGATGTTGCCGAGGGGCAGCATGTAAATGAGAAATATGAAGAGGCCTAGGATAGATCCCAGTTCTAAGAAGCTGAGGGTTTTTTGTAAAATGCTGACCAGCTGGCAAGTGCCATTTTCCTATCCTTTCACTTTTTTGGACCCAATAACCTGAATTAGACCAACTTCCAACTGTGACCAATTAGTGCTGGATCATAAGCAGTTCAGAACTTTCACACCCATCCCCTAGAAACCTGGGCCCAAAACTCCACGGGGACTGCTCCACTGGCGAATGAGTGATGGAGCTGACATAGTTGCCTTTTAAGAGCGCAAAGGGAGGAATTGCAGGATAGCTTAGGAAGTCCCCCAATTCCCCTCCCTCTTGTAGGCGTTGACCAGAAGATCCACCCACAGCTTCTTCCCCGCCCACCCCCTCACCCCATCTCCACTGGAAAATGGCCAACATCATTCCCTTTCAGAGATGTAAAATACAGCCATAAGAGAAAGTAGCTATTCACCCTTTCTCTCTGGACCAGATCTGGACAGCATTGCCTGAAATGAAAGTGGAAGCAGATTCAATAGTACCTTTCAAAAGGGAATTGGATCTCTACTTAAAAAAGAAAAACTTGCAGGGCTATGGGGAAAGAGCAGTGGAGTGGGACTAATCGGAAGCTCTTTCAGAGATTCGGCACAGTCACGATGGGCCGCGTTACTCCTTCTGTGCTGAATAATTCTATGATTTAATGTTGGTCCCAGAGCAGACTGCACTGCGGTACCCATTCCCTGCAGTGAAATCTTTACAGCCTTTATTTAATTGCTTTCATTCCGAATTTATTTTGTAAACAACAGTTACTTATGTTCTTTGTTCTGAAAAGGGCAGTGAGTTTATAGCCAGAACAGATTATGCATAAACTACTGCACTTATGAATGGAATTTTATCCACAGGAACAAACAGGATGTAATCTTGTCATCTTCACTGTGCTGTTGATAAGGTGGTATTACGAGGAAGCTGGTAACTGATAGCAAAGTCATGTATGACACAGAGGGAGAGAAATTGGGTACCTTTGCGCCTCCCGTTAGCGCCTCCGGGGGCGCTAACAGGCCACTACCGGCTTAGCAACCGCGCGTGGCGATAGTACTGATACCCGCAAAATTAAAGTGGAGGTTAACGGCGGCGGTAACCACTCGCGCCACGCTCTCCTGCGCCCGGAGATCGTGGCATCTTCGGCTGCGCAGCGCCCCGACTCAGAAATTCACTCTCGCCCCCTGCCTGAGCGCCTGCCGTTAGCATCGACAGGTAGAGGAGGCGGTATGCAGTCGGATGAGCGCTGGAGGAGCGCTATATAAAGGCGTCAACATCCGGTTTATTTTTAGTCGGCAAAGATTGCTGCCTTGTCAGTTTGACAACGGCAAACAGGCGTTTTGAGCGATTTCAGCGTTTTTCAGTTGAAGGAGTTTTCTGCCTCCGAAAAATTATTCACTTTCCTTTAGGTGAGATTTGAAAGTGCAACATTTCCATACTTCAATGGGGGCTGTACTGGCACTGGACCTCACCCTCCAGCGTCAATGTCGGAGGCAGCAGAGGCAGAGAGAGAGATTGCAAAATGTGGCCAGAGGGAGGAGGGCCAACAGGGCTCACAACAGGAGGCCTACCCTCCCAGGGTATTCCGGTGGCATTTCTCCTACATCAATTTCACTGAGGAACAGTGTCTTAGAAGGTTCCGCTTCACCAAGGATGTGGTCACAGAGCTCTGCCACCTCCTGCAGCCATACCTGGAGCCTGAGATCAAGACCACCACAGCTCTCTCAGTGGCAGTCAAGGTCACCGTCGCCCTCAATTTCTACGCCAGCGGATTCTTCCGTGTGCAACAGGAGATATAGCAAACATCTCGCAGTTCGCCGTCCATTGCTGCATTCGCGAGGTCACAGATGCTCTGTACAGAAGGAGAAAGGACTACATTTCCTTCACCTTGACCAGAGAGAAGCAGCGCGAACGTGCATGTGGCTTTGCTAGGATAGCGGGCTTCCCCATGGTGCAGGGCGCCATTGACTGCACCCACGTCGCTCTGCGGGCACCCCGTAACAATCCTGAAGTATTCTGTAACCTCAAAGGCTACCACTCACTTAATGTGCAGTTGGTGTGCGACCACACACAGCGAATCCCCAATGTCAATGCCCGCTATCCTGGCAGCAGCCACGATGCCTTCATCCTGCGCTAGACCAGTGTGCCAGCACTCTTGCAGCCACCACATCAAGCTCGCGGCTGGCTGGTCGGAGACAAGGGCTATCCACTCTCCACCTGGCTCATGACGCCCCTCCGCAACCCCAACACTCGCACCCAGCACTCATACAATGGGAGCCATGCTGCCACTAGGAACATCATTGAGCAGACCATCAGGGTGCTCAAGCAACGGTTCCGCTGCCTTGACCGCTCGGGAGGAGCCCTCCAGTACTCGGCTGAGCGGGTGTCCCTTTTCGTCGTTGTCTGCAGCATGCTGCATAACTTGGTCATCATGAGGGCGTAGCCATTGCCACCAGGCATAGCCGCACCACCTCAGGAGGAGGAAGAGGGAGACAAGGAGGAGGAGGACGAGAAGGAGGAGGATGCATAGCACCTGAAATTCATTATCGCTCTGCAGGTAGCATCCCTGTAGTGCCCTGCTTAGGCCATTAGCGCTTGATTTAGTGCTCCAGCGATTTCCTGGAGCTCGAAAAGCCAATTTAGGGAAACCTCAGACTCATGAGCACCTGCCGCTAATTTTTCACGATTTCAAAATTTAGCGCCCCAAAGAGGACGATACCGAATTTCTCCCCCAGACAACTTTGTCTATAGAAACCTTGTATCAAATCCAATGAGCCAACCTATAGATTATTTTAAAGTGCTGAGGTTTGTATTACATTCTATTGTCAAGGACAGTCTCACCTGGGACCTCATCTAAACACATGATCATGGAGCAAAAGAGAAAAGCAATTAATCTTCAGAATGTTGTGGCTTTGAGAATGACTCCAAAAATCCATTTAAATATGTTTATGAGAAGGGATGATGCGCATGACTGGATTAGGTATTGATTTTCAATTTAGCTAGTCACTTGTGCTCTTAGGGACCGAAGTTTTTCAGCAGTACTTGTTAAGCATGTTAAGGAATGTAACGAAAAATAGTGTAAAGACTGACACCTTTTTGAAGATTCAGTGGCAAGAATGATTATATAAGAAAATCTCCAATTCTTACAGTTTTGTGAAATCTGATATTAAAAAAAAACTCAGTTGGTAATTTGCTTTTTTGGATGATTTAAAATAGAAATTGATACTTAGAATAATAAAATCTCTAGTTGCTGAAATGCTTTTTCTCCAGACCCCTTATGAATGCAGTAGATTCTGAAAGCTGTTTTTCAAGAATGTCAAAGGCAGTTGAGTTTTTGGAAAGTGAAAAAGAGACTTTGAGAATGTTCACTATAGCATTGCACCCTTAATTGATGTCTTAAAACTGGTCATGGTGGCTTACAGAAACAAAAAAGTAAGCTTGCTTTACCATAAAAACAGAAATTACACAGCAGGTCAGGGAGCATCTGTGGAGAGAGCAAGGTAGGGTTCACGTTTCAGGTCGATCAACTTTCGTCAGAACTAGAACTTCCTTTGCTGTTGTTTTCTCTCATTATTGTTTTATTTCACATTTGCCTTTCTTCCCTCAGCATTTTGGTCTGCAGCTATGAACCTCAGCACAGTTGTGGTGCATATCTCTAGGTTAGGACTGGCCCTGTTGGTTCCTCCTGTTTGCACAGCTGCCCTTGGAGGGGCTCAGTTGAGAACTGGCAAAACTAATTGTCGGACTATTTGGAAAAAAAAGTAAGACTTGCCTTTATATAGCGCCATTCATGACCTCAGGGCGTCCCAAAGTACTTGACAGCCAATTAAGTACTTTTGAAGTGCAGTCACTGTTGTAATGTAAGAAACGCGGCAGCCAATTTGCACACAGCAAACTCCCACAAGCAGCAATGCGATAATGCGAGGTGAAAGTGACATCCCCCTTGATATCAAGGCAGCATTTGACCGAGTGTGGCTTCAAGGAGCCCTCGTAACACTGAAGTCAGTGGGAATCGGGGGGGAAGCTCTCCACTGGCTGGAGTCATACCTAGCACAAAGGAACATGGTTGTGGTGGTTGGAGGTCAATCATCACAGCCCCAGGACATCACTGCAGGAGTTCCTCAGGGCAGTGTCTTAGGCCCAACCATCTTCAGCTGCTTCATCAATGACCTTCCCTCCATCATAAGGTCAGAAATGGGGATGTTCGCTGATGATTGTACAGTGTTCAGCGCCATTCGCAACTCCTCAGATAATGAAACAGTCCATGCCCGCATGCAACAAGACTTGGACGACATTCAGGCTTGGGCTGATAAGTGGCAAGTAACATTTACGCCACACATGTGCCAGGCAATGACTATCTCCAACAAGCGAGAGTCTAACCATTGCCCCTTGACATTCAACGGCATTACCATCGCCGAATCCCCCACCATCAACATCCTGGGGGTCACCATTGAACAGCCACATAAATACTGTGGCAACAAGAGCAGGTCAGGGGCTGGGTATTCTGCGGCAAGTTTCTCACCTCCTGACTCCCTAAAGCCTTTAAACCATCTACAAGGCACAAGTAAGGAGTGTGATAGACTTGCCTGGATGAGTGCAGCTCCAACAACACTCAAGAAGCTCGACACCATCCAGGACAAAGCAGCCCACTTGATTGGCACCCCATCTACCATCTTAGACATTAACTCCCTCCACCACCGGCGTACCGTGGCTGCAGTGTGTACTATCTATAAGATGCACTGCAGCAGCTCACCAAGGCTTCTTCGGCAGCACCTCCCAAACCCGCGACTTCTACCACCTAGAAGGACAAGGGCAGCAGGCGCATGGGAACACCACCACCTCCAAGTTCCCCTCCAAGTCACACACCATCCTGACTTGGAAGTATATCGCCGATCCTTCATCGTCGCTGGGTCAAAATCCTGGAACTCCCTGCCTAACAGTACTATTGGAGTACCTTCACCACACAGACTCCAGCAGTTCAAGAAGTCAGCTCACCATCACCTTCTCAAGGGCAGTTAGCGATGGGCAATAAATGCTGGCCTTGCCAGCAACGCCCACATCCCATGAACAAATAAAAAAAAATGACCAGATAATCTGTTTCTTTTAGTGATGTTGGTTGAGGGATAAATATTGGCCAGGACACCGGGGATAACTATTCTTCAAAATAGTGCCCTGGGATCTTTTACGTCCACCTGCGAGAGCAGAAAGGGCCTCGGTTTAATGTCTCATCCAGCACCTCCAACAGCGCAGCACTCCCTCTGTACTGACTGACCTGCAGTGTCAATGAGAGTCAAATATGGGATTTGGGCTCAGGTTAGTGTCCAAGTTTTCTATCACTGGAACAACTGAATTATTGTACCTTTTAGTTCAAGGTCAGCCAAATTAACATTGTGGGAGTCAAAACATTTCACCTATTGAAGGAATCCTGGAACAACTATGGATGTCTTTGAAATAGAAACAGAAAATGTTGGAAATACTCAGCAGGTCAGGCAGCATCTGTGGAGAGAGAAACAGAGTTAACGTTTCAGGTCAATAACCTTTCGTCAGAAGTGGAAAAAGTCAGAGATGTAACTGGTTTTAAGCAGGTGCAGAGGCAGGGAAAGGGGGGAGGGGAGGAAAGAACAAAAGGGAAGGTCTGTGATAGAGTGGAAGGCAGGAACGGTCAAATGACAAAAGGTATGATAGTACAAAGGAGTTGTTAATGGGACAAGTAAAGAAACAAAAGATAAGTCCAGAAGAGGTGTAAATGGGAATGGCAGAAACAACAACAGCTGCCATGTGAAAAAATAGGGGCAGAGGTTATGGTGTGAAATTGTTGAACTCGATGTTAAGTCCAGAATGCTGTAAAGTGCCTAAGCGTAAGATGGGGTACTGTTTCTCGAGCTTACGTTGAGCTTCGTTGGAACAGTGTAAGAGGCCGAGGACAGAGAGGTCAGAGTGGGAGTGGAGCGGAGAATTAAAGTGAAGGCGACCAGAAGCTCGGGGTCACATTTATGGACTGAATGGAGGTGTTCTGCAATGCGGTCACCCAATCTGCATTTGGGCTCCCCAATGTAGAGGAGACCGCATCGTGAGCAGCGAATACAGTATACTAAATCGCAAGAAGTACAAGTAAATCGCTGTTTCACCTGGAAGGAGTGTTTGGGGCCCTGGACAGTGGGAAGGGAGGAGGTGTAGAGGGATTGGACGTCCATAGTGAAAAGGAGACGTCCAATCTCTCCACACCTCCATCCCCCACCAGGACGGCCTGAGGGCGCTCCGCTGCTTCCTTCAACAGAGACCCAACCAGTTCCCATCAACCACCACCCTCCTCCGTCTGGTTGAACTTGTTCTCAGATTGAACAACTTCTCCTTTGACTCCACTCACTTCCTCCAAATTAAAGATGTTGCTATGGGAACCCGCATGGGTCCTAGGCATGCCTTCCCTTTCGTGGGCTATGTGGAACATTCTTTGTTCCAGTTCTACTCGGGTTCCCTCCCTCACCTCTTTTTCCAGTACATTGATGACTGTATCGGTGCTGTTTCCTGCTGTCGTCCTGATCTAGAAAATTTAATTTACTTTGATTCCAAATTCCACCCTTCTCTCACCTTCACATGGTCCATCTCCGACTCCTCCCTTCCCTTCCTCCACTTCCCTGTCTCCATTTCTGGGGATAGACTATTGACAAACATTCACGATAAGCCCATTGACTCCCACAGCTACCTGGACTACACTTCCTCCCACCCCGCTTCCTGTAAGGACTCTATTCCATTCTCCCAGTTTCTACATCTCTATCGCATCTGTTCTAACGATGCCACCTTCCATACTAGTATTTCCGTTATGTGGATGTGGTGTATTTGGATTTTCAGAAGGCCTTTGATAAAGTCCCACATAAGAAGTTAGTGTGCAAAATTAAAGCACATGGGATTGGGGGTAATATACTGACATGGATTGAAAATTGGTTAACAGACAGGAAACAGAGAGTAGGAATAAATGGGTCTTTTTTGGGGTGGCAGGCGGTGACTAGTGGGGTACCGCAGGGATCAGTGCTTGGGCCCCAGCTATTCACAATATATATCAATGATTTGGATGAGGGAACCAAATGTAATATTTCCAAGTTTGCTGACGACACGAAACTAAGTGGGTTTGTGAGTTGTGAGGAGGATGAAAAGAGGCTTCAAGGCAATTTAGACAAGTTGAGTGAGTGGGCAAATACATGGCAGATGCAGTATATGGATAAATGTGAAGTTATCCACTTCAGTAGGAAAAACAGAAAGGCAGAGTATTACTTAAATGGTGATAGATTGGGAAATGTTAATGTACAAAGGGACCTGGGTGTCCTTGTACACCAGTCACTGAAAGCAAACATGCAGGTGCAGCAAGCAGTTAGGAAGGCAAATGGTATGTTTGCCTTCATTGCAAGAGGATTTGAGTACAGGAGCAAGGATGTCTTACTACAGTTATACAGGGCCTTGGTGAGACCACACCTGGAGTACTGTCTGCAGTTTTGGTCTCCTTACCTGAGAAAGGATATACTTGCCATAGAGGGAGTGCAGCGAAGGTTCACCAGACTGATTCCTGGGATAGCAGGACTGTCGTGTGAGGAGAGATTGGGTCGACTAGGCTTGTATTCACTGGAGTTTAGAAGAATGAGAGGGGATCTCGTTGAAACGTATAAAATTCTGACAGGGCTAGACAGACTGGATGCAGGGAGGATGTTTCCCCTGGCTGGGGGGTCTAGAACGAGGGGTCACAGTCTCAGGATACGGGGTAGGACATTTAGGACTGAGATGAGGAGAAATTTCTTCACTCAGAGGGTGGTGAACCTATGGAATTCTCTACCACAGAAGGCTGTGGAGGCCAAGTCACTGAATATATTTAAGAAGGAGATAGATAGATTTCTAGACACAAAAGGCATCAAGGGGTATGGGAAGAGAGTGGGAATATGGTATTGAGATAGAGGATCAGCCATGATCGTATTGAATGGCGGAGCAGGCTCGAAGGGCCGAATGGCCTACTCCTGCTCCTATTTTTCTCTGTTTCTATGTTTCTATGACTTCCTTTTTCCTCAACCAGGGATTCCCCTCTACAGTGGATGACATGGCCCTCGATCGTGTCCATTCCATTTCCCACACTTCTACTCTCACACCTTCCCCTCCCTCCCAGAACCACGATAGGGTTCCCCTTGTCCTCATCATTCACCCCTCCAGCCTCCACATTCAAAATATTATCCTCCGCCATTTCCGCCACCTCCAGCGTGATCCCACCACCAAACACATCTTCCCTCCCCTCCCCTTTCAGCATTCCGAAGGGACCGCTCCCTCCGAGACACCCTTGTCCACTCCTCAATCACCCCAACACCCCCTTCTTTTCCCACGGCACCTTCCCGTGCAAGCGCAAGAGATGCAACATCTATTTTTGCACATTGCAGCTGTTGATGTTTCTGCCGTTCCCATTTACACCTCTTCTAGACTTCTCTTTTGTTTCTTTACTTGTCCCATTACCATCTCCTTTTCCTTTGTACTATCATACCTTTTGTCATTTAATCTCTCCTGCCCTTCACCCTATCACCGACCTTCCCTTTTGTTCTTTCCTCCCCTCCCTGCACCTGCACTTGCTTAAAACCTGTTACATCTCTAACTTTTTCCAGTTCTGACGAAGGGTCATCGACCTGAAACGTTAACTCTGTTTCTCTCTCCACGGATGCTGCCTGACTTGCTGAGTATTCCAGAATTCTCTGTTTCAATTTCAGATTTCCAGCATCCGCAGTATTTTGATTTTGTGTGGATTTCACTGATTCTGTTCCAGTACTGCTGTTTTACCAAATATCATATTTGCTCCAATGTAAAAAAGTATTCTGTATTTTTAAAGCTATAATTGGAATTAAGAACTTAAAAGATTAATATGTCATTATTGTGCATCATTATATTCTAAATTAATAAGTAAAGTAACTTGCCATGTCTGAGACACTGTGATGTAATTAGGTGTGCAATAATGCCGTTGAACTAATCTTGTGCGTTGAGTCCGTTGTTTTAAATAGTCCACATTTAGTTAGTAATGTTACTTACCACTGTAGCTAACAGGGAAGAAGATGTCTTGGCAATCTGTAGCAGCTGCAGCCAACTCAATTTTTGCATCTCCCTCACATGCTATGTCACTAAAAATCCACCAGATATTACAATAATAATTTCACTGCAGTAGGAGCAGTACCTTTATTGCTACAATATTAATGTAATATTCAATGTATAGATATATATTTGTAAAATACTAAATTAAGATGTTCACTATATCGAGTTCTCTGGCAAATAAAAAGCAAAATACTTCAAATACTGGAAATCTGAAACAAAACCAAACAAACTGGCAACACAGCAGGTCATTCAGCATCTGCAGAGAGAAGGCAATCAATATTTCAGGTTCATACTCTTCAGAACTGAAAAATAAGAGACAGACAAGCATATTAATGGCAATTTCTGATTCTATTAATGTGCTTGTTCGTCTCTCATTTTTTACTTCTGAGGAAGGGCACAATCTCGAACCTTCAACTGTCTGTTCTTTCCACAGATGTTGACTGAACTGCTTGGTGTTTTCCAGACCTCCTGTGGCATTGCTCACAGTAAGTCAGATGATGCATGGTTTTATAAAGAGCCTTACACCATGCAATGCACAGTGTATTATTCAGCTATTAAAGTGGTTCTGTGTGTGATATATCCTGTCCCTATAAGGTCACATGGTTCATTAGAGGATAATTATTTTCTGTAGATTGGCAACTGCTTATAAATCTGTGGGTTCTCCTGAAAGCCAGAAGATAACAGGAGGAAATGATGGAGCAATGTCAGCCTTGGCTCGGTGGTAGCACTCTCACCTCTGGATCAGGAGGTAATGGGTTCAAGCCCCACTCCAGGGGCTTGAGTACATAATCTAGGCTAACACTTCAGTGCAGTAATGAGATGTTAAACCAAGGCCCTATCTCAAATGGATGTAAAAGATTCCCTGGCACCATTCAAACAAGAGCAAGGGAGTTCTACTGGTATTGCCAAAACAAGTTGGGCGCAAAATTGGGATCGGTTGCGCTCATTGTCTCCGCGCTGCAAGTGCCGTTTGGGGACCAAAATGGCGTCTGATGCACACGAGCATACTTCTACCGCGAATCGCGCCAGACGCCATCTTGGTAGACAACAAACAAGAGGCATCCTTTACCCACATCTGAAACAGGCGGTAGTCCATTCTGGTCCCTGCTGCAACTTCGGTTTGCCCTGAGGCAGCCTACACCAGTGCTGATTGCCTCCAGGAATACCAATGCTGCACACCATGTAATTCAAAAAAAGTAAGTACATACCATAATCACCGCCGTTCCCAGTCCCGAGATCTTCGACCACTCTCCCAACTCTGAACTCAACGCCCCCCCAATCTCCGCCCCGATTCTGGCCCCAACCTCCCAGCCACCCGAACGGTACTCCCGACCCCCCCAGTAGTACTCCCGAGGCCTGCAATCTCGCTACCCGATCTCCGAAAGCACACCCGGCCCCCCAATAGTACTCCCGAGGCCTGTGATCTTCCAACCCGGTCCCCCACCGAACCCTGATCATGGACTCCCAGGGCCACCCATTCCCCCATGATCCTACCCAATCACTTACCTGGAAATTGGAGCACCAAACTGTGCGGGCTCCTAACGCAGCGCCATCTACATTATGATGAGGTCCGACACACAAGGCCCAAAATCTGGGGCTCCTCGGACCTCCCCATTTGAGTACGGTCTGTTAACACTGTGAAGGTAAGGCGTCCAAAAATAGGCGCGCCCCAATTTCTAGGAAATTGTCTCTACAATGGTGGTCCATGAGTATAGTGAACCTGAAAAGAAAAGAAAGACTTGCATTTCTATAGCGCCTTTCACAACCACCAGACATCCCAAAGTGTTTTACAGCCAATGAAGTACTTTTTGAAGTGTAGTCACTGTTGTAATGTAGGAAACGTGGCAGCCAATTTGTGCACTAACAGCAATGTGATAATCACGAGATAATCTGTTTATAGTGATGTTGATTGAGCGATAAATATTGGCTAGGACACCGGGAAATAACTCCCACACTCTTCTTCGAAATAGTGCCATAGCATCTTTTACGTCCACCTGAGAGTCCAGACGGGACCTCGGTTTAACATTTCATCTGAATGACGGCACCTTCGACAGTGCAGCACTCCTTCAGTACTGCACTGGAGTCCCTGGAGTGGGACTTCAACCCATAACCTTCTGACTCGGAGGTGAGGGAATTGGGGGGAAAACTCTCCACTGGCTGGAGTCATACCTAGCACAAAGGAAGATGGTTGTGGTGGTTGGAGGTCAATCATCACAGCCCCAGGACATCACTGCAGATGTTCCTCAGGGCAGTGCCCTAGGCCCAACCATCTTCAGCTGCTTCATCCATGACCTTCCCTCCATCATAAGGTCAGAAGTGGGGATGTGCGCTGATGACTGCACAGTGTTCAGTGCCTCTCGCAACTCCTCAGATAATTAAGCAGTCCATGCCCGTATGCAGCAAGACCTGGACAACATTCAGGCTTGGGCTGATAAGTGGCAGGTAACATTCGTGCCACACAAGTACCAGGCAATGACTATCTCCAACAAACGAGCATCTAACCACTGCCCCTTGACATTCAACGGCATTACCATCACCAAATCCCCCACCATCAATATCCTGGGGGTCACCATTGACCAGAAATTTAACTGGACCAGCCACATAAATACTGTACCAACAAGAGTAGGCCAGAGGCTGGGTATTCTGTGGTGAGTGTCTCACCTCCTGACTCCCCAAAACTTTCCACCATCTACAAGGCACAAGTCAGGAGTGTGATGGAATACTCTCCACTTGCCTGGATGAGTGCAGCTCCAACAATACTCAAGAAGCTTGACACCATCCAAGACAAAGCAGCCTGCTTGATTGGCACCCCATCCACCACCTTAATCATTCACTCCCTCCACCACCGGCATGCCATGGCTGCAGTGTGCACCATCTACAAGATGCATTGCAGCAACTCGCCAAAGCTTCTTTGGCAACACCTCCAAAACCCGTGACCTCTACTATCTAGAAGGACAAGGGCAGCAAGCACATGGGAACACCACCACCTCCAAGTTCCCCTCCAAGTCACACACCATCCTGACTTTGAAGTATATCGTCGTTCCTTCATCGTTGCTGGGTCAAAATCCTGGAACTCCCTCCCTAACAGCACTATGGGAGTACCTTCACCACACGGACTGCAGTGGTTCAAGAAGGCAGCTCACCACCACCTTCGCAAGGGCAACTAGGGATGGGCAATAAATGCTGGCCTTGCCAGCGACGCCCACATCCCATGAACGAATAAAAAAAATCTGAGCCACGGCTGACACACAGAGTAAGACATAAACCAGAAGAAAAACACTTGGAGCTATTTATTAAAGGAAACTAGAAAGTATGTCCAAACCAGCATTGCAGTATCTTATCCCACTGTTCGCCACAATCTATTCTACTTATAACACTGGAGGCAAAATTTCTCCTGTCTGTAACGTTACCAGAAAAGTTAGAATGAGTACAGAAAATAAATTCCTGTTTTGTACTGACAAACCGCACCTGTTTCCTACAGGAAATTAAAAAAAAAATTCTCTTGTAACTTTTGTGGTTCATGAAAATCAGTTGAAGCTGCTTTGTAACGATGGTATATCCCCACATATGAATAATGTAATGAAAGTAAATACTTTACCAATGTTATTCAGTACACTTCTGAAATGTGTAAATTCAATAGCTTGGATCATCAACAATCCGATTGCTTTTTAGAAAACACAAATCATGTTTTGAATTGTCATTATAGATTCACGTCTCTCTTTATTTGATTTAGCTGAAATAAGAAATTCCCATTATTAGAATGTTAGCATTTTGTTTAAAATGAATCTTATTTTTCATGTGTATTTTTAAAGCCTTGCACAAAAAGTGAAATAGAAAAGAAATCAGATTTAAAATGGCATTGTTATCAGAGTGTTGTGTCTTACCTTGTGTATTAACTCAGGAGAGTATAGTGATTCAGTTACTAAAATCAATGGCCTGGAACTTGCGGTCAGCGCAAAGCGACGGAGATCATTGCTGACCTTGAAGAAAGCTGCCCACAAAGACTTGCGATATCTGTGGCCAAACCTTTAGCTTTCTCGACCTTAATTTGATTGTCGTGCTGTCAATAGGAGATCCCCAGCATATATTAGCAGTGATGTCATCAAGCTTTTTAAACAACCAATTACATTAAAGAATTCTCACAGACAGCGAACCAGGAAATAAAAAGCACTGATTGTCATTTATTTTAAAATATTTTACAGAGACCGAATTAAAGATTGGGATGTACACATGGGGTTCAGGTAGAAGTTGAAATATCATAAACAAACTTTAAAAAATATTTTTTATTATTTTAAAAATCTAGTCGTTTTTTTAGCATAATGGAGAAATTTGACATTCCACAAATATAAAATTAGGTTTTCAGGGCCAGAACGGTTGTTCAGCAGTCAAGACACCATTAAGATCCCGGTTAGACCTATTTCAACAAGACTTAACTTTTTATGGAGTGTTTAACAGCGATATTAGAGCAGAAAGGGAGAAGTTTTTGTTTGTTCAACTGATTTCACTGACTGCCGACTACAAGGCGTTGCACAGCGCAGCCTGTGGCGGAGCAGGGAATGACTCACCGCAACTTCAGGATTTCCACGTTTATCTGCGCATGCGCTAGATCCTTAAGTTATGGTCAGTTTCAGAGGGGTAATGACAGCAAGCACTGTCAAGGTTGTGTTATAACTGTTTTGGGGAGGAGAAACAAACTAGAAAAGATTGACATTATTTTTATCACAGTGATGTCACACATAAGCAGCACGCTGATGTTTTCAAGATTTGAACGATGTCAGCATATCGCATATTTATAAACGCGGCTAGAATACTTACGCCAATAACTTTCCAATGGTGATGATGCCTCATTAAAACTACATTGCAAAAGTGACATTTCACCGAATCCATCACAGCAGGTAGATTTTCAGAGCAGCATGTTCCTAGCTATCACAGGAACTGAGAGCAAGCTCTCTCCAACGATACTGGTAATACTCATTTAACAACATTTCTGCAAGCCACAGATTCACACATAATAGTTCAAGATTAATGTGCTTCTGTTTATGCATCTGGATTCCTCTAATATCCACACTAATCCTATGGTTCACTGATGGTCAATTAATGCACACTTCAGGTCAACGTTCATTGTTGTTTAATTATTTACTAGTGTCTGGAATAAATTGGTAAGGTTACTTTTTTAAAACATGAAATTAAAATGCTACTGCAGACCTGGTAAAGTAGGAGATTAAATACCAAAGTAGCAAAGGCTCACTCTTTAGGTTGTCACGTTCTTCACACTATTGCTGTGAGGAGGAGACAGACAGATTGATTAGCTGACTGGCTGGTTGGCATGTGAAAGCAGCCAGGTACTAGGGCAGCTGAGTGTGTGTGGTTCTGTTCTATTACATCCACTAAAATGCATTTACTTATATCCTTCTTAACAGTCCAGCACTCTCAGCCAAATGACATGAGGGTGATTTGATTGTGCAAATAGTTTTATAAGTCCTCAAAATGACAGCACTTCCAGTATTGCAGTTCGGGGCATGATTTACTTTCTGTTGTCGAATTCATAATCTCATAATTTCTCAAATGTCATCTAAAATGTTCCCCCCTAAATTCTAGAAGATTTGTGGTCATTTTATTGGAACAGTAGTATGAATATTTCAGTTGAACTGTAGATGAAAATATATATTGTATTATTACTATATTCTATATTACTTCAATGTTGACTTTCAAGGTTGTTTTATAACTGAGTGACATTTGTAAAATCTAAAGAAAACAGAGCTGATGAAGCATTTAAAAATATATAACACTTAAATAATAAATAGACAAGATAGGCTTCCTTTACTCTGCTGTCTTTTGAAGCCAAGGAAACAAAATGAGTTCTGGTAATGAGGGTGTTACATGCTTCACTGTGAGAGACTATTATTGGTGTTATTTCCTTCTCTCTCAGTGGGGAATTTGTATACTTCTCTCTCGGTGGGAGTGTTATATGCTGCGCTCTCAGTCAGTGTTATGGCTGTTGCTGCTTTTCTCTTGCTCAAGGACTGTTCAGGGTGTTACATATCCATCCCTCTCAGTGGGGTTGTTTTACGTCTCTCTCTCAGTGGGGAACATAAAGGTGTTATACATTTCTTTCTTGGTCATGCAGTGTTACAGCTGTTTACTGCTTCTCTCTCAATGGTGAGAGTTATTATTGTTTTTTTAAGTTGAGAGAATATGTGGGAGTTGGTTGCTTCTGTGTCAGTCATTGAACATGTGGGTACTGTCTGCTTCTCCATGACAAAGCACATAGGTGCTGTTTGCTTCCCTCACGATTGTTGAATGTGAATGTGTTATATGGTTCTCTCAGTTGTTAAAAGTGTGGGTGCTGTATACTCTTTCAGTCATTGAATGTGTGTGTGCTGTACGCTTCTCTCAGTTGGGAAGCACATGGGTATTGTATGCTTCCCTTTTAGTTGTTGAAGATGTGGTGCTGCAACCAGGGGTACGTGGCTATTGCGGGCTTCCCACTCAGTGGGAGCTGAGGAAATTGTAGTTTATCAGATTGAGTGCAGGGCTACACAAGAGGACGAGGCAGAGGAGGATGAGGCTGAGGAAGAGGAGCACAAGCAGGAGGAGGAACAGGAGGGAGGGCAGAGGCAGCAAGACAATCGGTCTTCCAGACGGACTGTCCATGACCGGCTCATCAGACTCTGATTCACATGAATGAAACCCCAGATCACCATAGCTCACCACATCCTCATCATACAATCCCTGTCTCATGGCATATCACAGCGTCCACCTGGGCACAAAGGTGAAATGAGAGAGACCACAAAATATTCCAAACACCATTAATAAATGTATCTATAAACATATCACACATATGACATGAATTCTAATAACTAATGACCCTTGTGCCTGCCATACTTGAATAGCTGTCATTATGTACAAGATGTGGGTGTGAGTGTTGCTAGGTAAAGATTGTTGGTGGGTGAGTGCTGGGGGTATGGTACATTGAGCAGTATGTGAAGCTGGTGGTACAGATGGTGGTATGTAACATTTGTTGAAGCCTTCACTCATCCTGACCTCCTGCACTGGGTGTGGGACCTGGGGACCACAGTGCTGCCCGTGATGTGGTGTGCCACCTCCCTCCACATAGTCCGGCAGACTTGTGGCGAGGGCCTCCTGCTAGTTGGTACAGGACCATCCGCCTTCTCTCCACCGCTAAAACAAATGTCTCCAAAGCTTCCTTGGAAAACCTCTGGGCTCTCTCCCTGGGGCGGCGATCTACCATCAGCATTTGTAAATAAGTGCTCCTTCTCTTTGTCCTTCTTCTTATGGTTGTTGAGGTAGCTGTACACCCAACAATACTGAGAATGCGGTGCTGCAGCATCAACGGTCCTCCCCTTTAAGCAGTGGAAAAAAGCCTGTGGCAATCATTATTTGCATTTAGACTACACCCGATATTGGTCCATCTTTTCAGTGTAACGCCAATGAGCTTGGGTTTTTAGACTAGATTTATGGCACCAATCATTTCAATGAGGAGTGAGGACAAATTTTGCGTGCAATCTAGACGATTTTCGCCTGGCTCTAATTCACCATTTTTAGTCTAAACACTGCCCAGTCCTTGGCTATAACAAATTTCTAGCCCTATTTTAATGCCCTTTATTATGACATTGATTTGGAGGGATCTGTAGAAATCTCTGATACTGAGGTGCTCATTACTGGCTCAAATAAAGCAAAGGATGACAACGAGACTCTAGGCTGAAAATCACAGTAAGCCTCCATCCCAAATTAGATCACCATTGTTATCAATTTAAGTGCTACAGGTTGAATTCTGTACACTCATGGTGCTTTCTGATGTTGAACAAAACCTGCTATTTCTTGACAACTGTATAAATTGTGAACAAACCCATGATCTATTTTTCCACCTGTTAAGTCTTCTGCACACTTAGCCATTTGTCTCAGTAATAGGTTGAACTGTCTCCACAACAATAAGGTACATAATGGCCCAGAAATTCGTCCGAATACGGGAGAGTATGCATTGTGTACTCACCCATATTCGGTCCCGAAGTGCCAGTTTCCTGCATGCACTGTGCATGCGCGGGAAACCGGCACTTCCGATATTGCGAAGGGGGCGGTTCCTAAGTGAACCGCGTGCGCGCTACAGGCTGTGCGCACGCAGCACACTTAGTTTTTTTTTCAGGTTTGAACGCGAAGGTAAGTGTTGAAGATTTTACACATGAAGAAAGGAGGCGTAAGACCCCCTTTTAACAAGGTAAGTAGTTAATTAAGTATTATTTTTAAAAAAATTTCAATAGGTTTATCTTTTTTAGAGACTTTAAAGAAAGGTAAGTTTATTTTTATAACTTTTAAAAAGAATTTAAATTTTTTCAAAAATTTAAATTTTTGTTTAAAGTGGTTAATTTATTTAGCTATAGTTATTTTATTAATGTGATGGGTTTTTTTTTAATTTAATTGAGGTTTAGCTGTTCTTTTGGGGGCTTGTTGTATTCATAGCTTTGACAGCTCTTCCTGTCAAAACTATGAATGAAAGATGGTGTGCTGCCATTGGCTCTAACTGGCTCACGTGATCCCAGAGGTCACATCGAACTAACTGTGCCTCTGGGACACGCACACACTGCACGCCGGCACCAGGGAGAGGCCCAGGAACTGAAGTTCGTGTGGGCCAAAACCATAAAGGTAGGCGCGGAGTGCGATATCGCGGGGGATCCTTACCCCCGCGGCAACCATCGAAGTCCAATTTCTGGGCCATTGCTGATGAGGTATTTCATTCGGCATTTTAAACAAACAGCTCATCAACCCAAAATGTTTTAGCAATGCCTGAGTCAATTTATCCTTTGGGGCTCTATATATAAAAATAAGGTGACTTAATTTTTGAACTTTGCACACCCCGCCCAGTATCAGCTGGTGGTCCAGCCGAAAAGGAGCCCAGCGGGTAAGTTTTACTGTATTTTTGATGGGCTGGGAGGAGCAGGAGTTCTCTTTGGGGCTCCACAAAACCAACCTGGGCTGCTGCTGCTCTGGGTCCCCTCCCCAGCGATCAAACTCCCCCCACCCTCCCAAAGGATCAACCTTCTTCCGGTCCAGGCCACCCAGCATTGCGGTAGTCCAGAGTTGGTGGGCCACCCTGGGGCGCCCGTTACTCTTCCGTAGCTTGCTGGCTGAAGGCTAATGAGGCATGGTGCTCAAAATGGACCGGGTCTCCCGTTGGGACATTGGCCGCCCGAAGTCTACACCGGACCAAAATCTACCCCAAAGTGTCCAGAAAACTGTTACCGTCATTCTCGTTCAGAATTACTTAAAATTTCTATGTACCTGGGCTTCTGTTCCAACAGGAATCAGTTTATCAATACTTTTTTTTTAGATGTACAGTATCCAGAAATTAAAGTAAAGGTCATCAGCCATGTTTATTTAAACCTCTGTTTGCCTTTGGTCAATGGAGGAAGATAGCACAGCAGGTCACAAACAGTACTGGCCTACCCTGACTGCAAGCAGCATGCCTCATTAAACCAAGACTAGTGCATCTCCTGTGGTGTTACTTATGCAGCTATGCTGTTTATAGTGGTTAGAGCGTTCTGCCATTAAAGGTACATTGTATTATTATTAAATATTGGGCTGAATTTTCTGTCCATTCATAATCAATGAGCAGAAAATTTAGCCAATAGTTTTTTGTCGCAAGGAATTCTTAATGGACAAAAATGGAAAGGAAAAGTCTCTTATAACTGTGTCTCTGTATCTAACAACCTCGCATCTTGCTGTTCCCTCTCTCTGCCTTTCTGATCATCTTACACTCATTTCAGCTCAGATCAAAAAGGCAGTCCAGGAACCTGTGGAGCACGAGCATGAGAGAGAAAATGAGAAGCTGGCATCTTGCATTTAGGTCAGGGGCAGGGATTCACTACACCAGGGGTTCTGGGGGCAGGTGTGGTGTGCTGTATTGGCTTCCAGATAGGTGTAAATGAGTCCCACCTAGTAGGAGAGGAGTAGGGGATCCAGGCCAGGCAAGACTCCCAAAAAATGCTGCAATTTAACAACAAAAAATCCAGATTTACCCCCTTACACAGGGAGCTTAAACGAACACGGCTGGGATCTGGGGAGTCCTGGGCAACCCTCACCACCTCCCCCCCCCCAGCCCCCAACAATGGTGGGCATACACCGAATTTTCTGGCTGCATGCGGCAGGCATACTCTGGCCAGTTCTGCGCTGGTGGGCACAGGCAGGCACGATGCTGCTGTAACCGCCAAGACCGCTTCCCTCTACATTTCAGGGACAGGATCTTTAGTTATATAAATGTACATGTTTGCATTCAAAATAAAAAAAAGTCTGGGCAAGGCTAATTTTGCTCCTCCATAAGCAAACTAGGAAGGTCTCTGTGCAATCAGGTGAAGGCTGAAGTCTAAGGCACTAACAGGGCACTAGAACATTATCGCCGGGGTGAGGTGAATCCAACGCCACACACCAACCCCCCCCCCCGCCCCCCCCCCCGCAGCACCGCCGCTAACAATTATCACAGGGAGCCTCAACGTCAGGTGGATCGTGACGTCAGTGAGTGTGCAGCGCTCACCGACTGCCCGATCTGCAAAATTGATTGTCGCCACCTACCTTAGCGCCTGGAGTAAACAGCGACAGGGAGAGCTGACATGAAGCACCAGGAAGCCAGCTCCAGGGACGTTCTTTAAAGGATCATCAGTAATGAGTTGCAGCTTCAGTGGAGTGGAGTTTCAGTGCTTTCTTGTCAGTTTCACATAGTCCGACAGTCTGATTCCATAATTTCAAGGTTATTTAGTATCAGGAGTGTTATGGCAACTAGAGATAGCTACATTTATTCTTAAAAAAATCAAACTGCTACACTTGGTTACATTAATGGAGGCTGTACTGGCAGTCGACCTCGCCCTCCAGGATCTACGGCGGAGGGAGCAGAGGCAGCGAGAATGACTGGGACATGTGTCCAAAGGGAGGAGGAGGGCCATCAGGGCTCTCAACAGGAGGCCTTATCCTCCAAGAGCACTTCTCCTACCTCCAATTAAGTGAGGAGCAGTGTATTAGGAGGCTCCACTTCACCAAGGAGGTGGTCACAGAACTCTGCCACCTCCTGCAACCAGACATTCAGCATCAGATCAGGGTGACCACGGCTCTCAGTGGCAGTCAAGGTTACCGTCGCCCTCAATTTCTTCACCAGCGGATCCTTCCAGTCTGCAGCAGGAGAATTTGTTAACATCTCGCAGTTCGCCGTCCATCGCTGCATCCGGGAGGTCACAGAGGCTCCCTACAGTAGGAGAAGGGGCTACATTTCCTTCCCCATCACCTGAGAGAAGCAGGACCTGCATCCACGTGGCTTTGTGGGCACCGCATAAAAATTCTGAGATCTTCCGTAACCGCAAAGGCTACCACTCACTTGATGCGCAGTTGGTGTGTGACCACAGACAGCTAATCCTCAATGTCAATACCCACTATCCTGGCAACAGCCACGATGCCTTCATCCTGCACCAGACCGGTGTGCCGGCACTCTTCCAGTCACCACGTCAAGCTCGCGGCTGGCTGGTCGGAGACAAGGGCTATCCACTCTCCACCTGGCTCATGACTCCTCTCCACAACCCCAACACTCCTGCCCAGCACTCATATAATGACAGCCATGCTGCCACCAGGAACATCATCGAGCAGACCGTCAGCCTGCTGAAGCAACGGTTCCGCTGCCTTGACCGCTCAGGAAGAGCCATTCAATACTCGTCTGAGTGGGTGTCCCATTTCATGGTGGTCTTCTGCATGCTCCACAATTTGACCATCATGAGGGCCCAGCCCTTGCCACCAGGGATTGCGGGATCACCTCAGGAGGAGGAAGAGGGAGAAGAGGAAGAGGAAGATGAGGAGGAGGAGGAACGGGAGCGAGGGTGGAGGTAGCCACTCAATCGGCCTCCGGAAGGGCGGTCTGTGACCGCCTCATCAGACCGCGGTTCGAATGAATTAAACCCTAGATCCCCATTGCTTACCACAGCCCCATCATTCCATCCCTGTCACAGGCCATATCACATTGCAAAGCTGAAATGAGACACACCACAAAAGAATCCAAACTGAATTAATAAATTTACCAGAAATCAGTGAACACATATTTACAACAAAAATATTAACTATTCACCCTTGTGCAATCCCTTGGTGCCTCTCATTACTGTGCCTTTGCCTACTCTAGTGCTCCCACAAAGTGTTGGCCAAGTGGCTGCAGCAGAGCTGGTGGAAGGCTGCTGAGTGTCTGTGTGGGCGACTTCAGATGGCCTTGCAGGACGCCCTCGACCAGCTCTGGGCCTGGAAGGCCCGGCTGTAGACTGCAGCACCTCAGCATGGGCGGCAGCAGTCTGGGCTGGCTGGAGGACAGGCTGCGACAAGGGCAATGTCAGAGTGGCAGTGGTGAGAGCAGGAATGCGGTCATCCTGAGGGAGGACAGCAGGTTCCTGCTCCACTGGCCCACTGCCACTCCCCTGGGACAGCACCTCAGCATCCCTACCAATCTGTTGGAGCTCAGATTGCTGGCCTGCTGTGACATCGTGAAAGCCCTGGTTGACGGTGGTATATCCAGCCACAACGGCAGCAGTCAGAGCTTGTGTGGCATTAAGCTGAGACAGCATGAGAGCAGTCTAAGATTGGATGCCATCAAGCATAGACTACATTGCATTGCTTCCACCTGTGCTGCAATGGAAGCTGCCAGATCGCCCATCACATGCGGCATCAGGTCTGGGTCTGGGTCGCAGGCTGCAAATGATGGGCTCCATGGTGTGCACAAAGCCTTGTGCAATGTTGGAGGCGGACTCCTCCACGCATCTTACCATTGCTGAGAGGCTCTCGGGCACCCTTGCCATTGCACCTATCATCTCTGTGTGCAAACCCATCACCCTTCTTCTAAAGGCCTCCCCATCGAGGTCCTCATCTGAGTCCTGAGAACTAGCACGTGAACTCGCCCTCCGGGGAGCTGGCCCCCGAGCTACCCTTTCCCCTTGGCCTTGCTGAAGCCCACTCATCCCCGGTGCCTCAGCCTGTGCAGATCCCGCTACTATACAAGCCTCTAAAGAACGAGTAGTGCCAGTATCTGAGCTGGTGCCTGCGGGTGAGACATGCAGTGATGCGGTGTGTTCTTCCTCCTCCTCCTCTTTTCCCCCCTCGCTCTTTACGGTGCCCTCAGGGTCAGGCTGCTCAGGTGCTTGCTCATTATCTGAAAGCATAAAGGCCACAAGAATCATGTTAAGGTGAGGGGAGGGGGGCAGGAAGAGAGAAATGCATGCAAACAGCATGATTAGCTGGAAAGTGCAAAATGCTTGTGGGGTGAGGGGGAAGTGGAATGTGAGAAGAAACGGTAGGGATGAACATGCCGTTGTTGTCCCCAAGGGGGTCAACGTCGCTGGTGGCCACAGCGCCCACCACCTGGCGCCCAATGAACTGCAGAACTCTATTTTCTAGCGCAGACAGTGGTTGGGCATCAGCTTGTCCCCCACCTGTGTGCTCCTGCTTCCTCCTGTTGTGAGCCACCTTGGCCTGCCAGAGAAAGGAAAGTGTGTGAGTGAGTGTGGAGCAATGTATTTGGGTGATGTGCCTGCCATAGTTGAATAGCTGTCATTGTGTGCAAGGTGTGAGATGTGGGTGTGAATGTTGGTAGGTAGAGATTGTTGGTGGGTGAGTGCTGAGGATGTGGTGCTTTGGGCAGTGTGTGAAGACTGTGGTTCAGATGGTGGTATGTAGCATTTGTTGAAGCATTCTCTCACCCTGACCACCCGAGTAAGGTCGTTAAATTTCTTCCTGCACTGTGTGTGTGGGTCCTGGGGACCACAGTGCTGCCCAAGACATGCCGAGACGTGCAGCGCTACCTCCCTCCACCTGGTGTGGAAGACTTGTGTTGAGGGCCTCCTGCCACTTGCCGGGTAGAGCACCTTCGTCTCTCCACAGCGAACACCAACGCCTCCAATGCTTGACTGCAGAATCTGCGGCTCTCTCCCTGGGGCGTGGTTCTGCCATGAGTACAGTTGCTTCAGTCCTCCGGCTCCTTCTCCTTGACCTGCTGCTGCTTTCTGAAGCAGCTGCACAGCCAGCAATGCGGAAAATTATGTTCTGCAGCATCAATGAACCTCCCCTTTAAGAACTGGAAAAAGCCTGTGGCAATCATGACTTATGATTAGACTGCATCTGAGCTTGGGCTTTAAGACTTGAATTAGGACTCCAATCATTTCTTTGAGCTGTGAGCATGAATTTTGTATGCAGTCTGAAGCATTAGCAGCTGGCACTAATTCTCCAACTTTTCGAATGATACCGCCCATTCCTGGGCAAAAATGAATTTCTAGCCCTCGGAATTTTACATTTCAAATTTCCCACCATTCATAATGAGACATGATCACAAATGCAAATATTCTAAAATATACTCCATACATATCAAGGCCTATGCTTTCCAAGTATGACTTTCACATTTTGAAATTGCAATATGTGTGAACACAGTTGCCATACTTTGACTTGCAAGGGGTTAAAGTTAGTTGTGGAATTATACAGCTATTATAACGGGGGTTAAGATGGTGGAAGAGGTCGCACTGCGTTCCTGCCCACCCCCCCTCATCACTTGCTTGAATGCACACGCCATTTTAACTATGGGCCTGACTAAGGCCCACACAGTCTCGAACCCACCAGCGAAAGGTGATAGCAGGCAGGATCATGGCCACATCAGACCCTGGTACTTTTTTACTTTACACTTTTTAAAGGTTCCTTATGTGTCAGGAGGAGCAGGTGTGGAGTAGAGTGTTGATAACTATTCTGCTATGGGGTCCACCGTATTGCCATCTACGTACGTGCACTTACCGGCAGGGCTCACTGGTTACTGTCCAGGAGCAGTGGTCCTGGCTATATTTTCCCATCCTAGCTGGGAGACACTAAGGCTAATCGTGGCACCCACACAGGCATGATCTTGGCACTGGCCAGGTATCAGACCTGGAAGCTTTCTGGTCTGGATAGCTCAGCAGCACACCACACAATTGCCTATTGAGCTCCAAGTCTTCAAGGGAGCAACTTTATGTACTTTTAATCAATTTCGGCAAACTAATCTGAGGATGAGATGTTGTGGGTGCTTGTTACTGTCTGCTAATTCTCCAACATTTGGTCCGTTTTCTGAAATTCCACGTCATTCAGGAACACGGTGGATCAGCAGGTTGTTATGCCAATGTACCATTTTTGCAATGTTGCCTTGAACTCTTCTACAGTTGGGCTTGGTTGACCTCAACTCTGACATTTGGTGAATATCAGCAAAATGATCTGGTTTCATTTTTGTCACTTTCATACAGAAAGACACACAGACCATCTCTGAAGGCCGGCATGTGGCGTGAAATGTCGTGTGCTTTATTGCACTATAAACTACCGGTGTTTGATATCCGAGTCCCAGTTGGTACATGTAATATATGGCTCATAAGGAGAAAAAAAGCATGTCCAAGTTTGCATGAGTGCTTTGTCATTTGATAGTATAGATCATCTCTGCTTCATTAGCTAAAGATTTGTGATTGCGAAACGTTGAATTGTATAATCCATGGGAAAAGTGAAAACCTGAAAGTAAAATGTAAATTTTAAAGAGCAATTGTCACTGTTTTGTGGAGAGAATTTCAATTATTTTGTTCTGGAATATTGCCCGACATTTTCATTTTTGCTGCATCATTATGTACTACTCACAAATCAGAGGTGGAACACCATATTCAGAAATATATGACATCATGCAAGATGCAAATTATGTTTTTAATAATGAGGTTGACATCACGCTTTGAATATGACCCCATCGCATTGCATATTTATCAATAAACTTAAAGCTGTGCCAATAATTTTAGTTGATTTACTGAATTGTTTCATTTGCAACAGCATCTCTTTAACATGTAACATTTTATTGTACTATATCCTTTTCAATGTATGAAACAGGCACGTGAATATTTTGAAGGCTCAAAGTTCAATCTGAAAAAAACACTCAATGATCAGCTAAGACTAAATTTTGCAAGGATAAAGTGTAAAGTCAAATATAATTTCAAAACTATACCCACAAATACTAAAAACCATAATCTGTCAGTAATGAAGATTCTGCAGTATGAATATGTGCTTCAGGTGCAACCTCGCAATGTATATTGGCCCAAAAATTAGTGAGTGAGCCTTCGTGCGAGGGTAAGGCCTCCCCGCGATCTCTCACTGCGCGCTGGCTTTTTCAGTCCGAGCTCGCACGAACTTGATGTTCTGGACAGCAGCTGTGCAGGGCTTTCGTATCCCACAGGCGTAGTTAATTCGTGCGAGCTGTGGGATCACGTGACTCAGTTAGAGCCAATGGCTGCACACCATCTTTCATTCATAGCTTTCACAGCACGGCTGTGAAAGCTATGAATACTATACCCCCCCAAAAGAACAGCTAAACCTCAATTAAATTTTTTTTAAAAACCATCACATTAATAAAATAAGTATAGTTAAATAAATTAACCATTTTAAACAAAAAATTAAATTTTTGAAAAAATTTAAAATCTTTTAAAAAGTTATAAAAATAAACTTACCTGTCTTTAAAGTCTCTAAAAAAGATATACCTGTTAAAAAAAATTCAAAATAATACTTAATTAAGTACTTACCTTGTTAAAAGAGGGTCTTACACCTCCTTTCTTTATGTCTAAAATCTTCCATGCTTACCTGCGCGTCCAAAGCACTAAGTGCACTGCGTGCGCGCAGCCTGTAGCGCGCACGCGGTTCACCTAGGAACCGCCCCCTTTTGAATTCACCAAGTGCCGGTTTTCAGCGCATGCGCAGTGCATGCAGAAAACCGGCAATTGGAGACAGAATACGCGAGAGTACACAGTGTATACTCTCGCGTAGCGGCACTAATTTTTGGGCCATTGCGCGATATATCAATATATGCAGGTAGGGGCAGTAATTCACTGACTCAACACCAACCATAGTAAGCAATGCTAACCTTCCCAAATACATTCTGAAAAATCAGTCTTTCAATTCTGCCATGCTATTTCAAATATTTTCCACCCTTCAATTCTAGCCTTAATAAACCTGGCAGTGTTGCTGTAAAACTTATGTCTGTCTTTGGACAAACTATAATCCTTTTTCATTTTGTTGCCAAGCTGTAAACATTTGGCCATCATGGTGCAGTTGCTTAGAAACATGGAAGGAGCACAAGGATGCATGCATGTCATTCAGCCTGCTCTGAAAGACACGGATGCAGTCAGCTGAAAAGTGTGGGATCAGCAAAACGCAAATCAGGAACATGTTAATAGATTTGTTAGCTCAGCCAAAAATCTATTAAAATCTGAAGTTGTACTATATTTGCAGCAGATCTGGAATTTCAGACACTAGCAAATTAAAAATAACAGTAAGTTCTCTCCTTTGACTCTTACAGGTCATGTACCTGGCTTCTGTAAAACAGTGTTGAGGTCTATAGATTTTTCTAGACTATGGTATACGTCTTCAGACAAGTTGGCATAAGCAGTTAGTGCTTTACGTCAGCTACTACAGCTATAGCGTACTTCAAAAACAACATTATCCAAAATAGGTCAACCACCCAAATATCTGACTGACCAGAATAAGAGTTTCATGGAGAAACCTATTTATACCACAACCAACTTGTTCACCTTAGCAATCAAAGGAGACCTTATTCCATGAGGTCTGGATAACGGAATTAACACTTTATATTGCAAATCTTTCTAAAGATATTAAGAATGGGAGGAACCACAATTCCACTGTCCGACAACACAGTCTCCCAGGATTGTTTCAATCACAAATTAAACAGAAAGTGCTGGAAATACTCAGCAGGTCAGGCAGCATCTGTGGAGAGAGAAACAGAGTTAACGTTTCAGGTCGATGACCTTCACGAAAGTTCTGTTTTTCTCTCTCCACAGATGCTGCCTGACCCGCTGAGTATTTCCAGCATTTTCTGTTTTTATTTCAGATTTCCAGCATCCGCAGTATTTCGTTTTTGTTTTGTTACAATCACATTTAGTATGTAACACTTCAGATACTCACATAACAGTCTTGTCAATCAAATGAACATCAAATGAACAAGTTTAATCAAAATTTTATTTAAGACTTAACTTATTGCCCAGCTACGGTTTTCTTTGCCATATCATGATGTGAAGATCCACTTAAGCATTAGAAAACAGAGCCTTCAACTTCTGCCAGGCAAAACTCCCAACAAGGTTATGTATATGGAACTGTGTGTATTTAATAATGACTTTTAATAATGCACTCAGCAACTGCACCAGAACTCCATCTTCCACCTTTCTTTTTTCCCTCTCCACACACCTTCTGCATTTTGCCTTATATATCTAGCTTGCTCCTCCCCTTCCTCAGAAGTGGGAAGGGTCACAAATTCACCTTCCCACACTCCAGTCTCTTAGAATTGTTAAATTCCCCAGTCCCCCGCCCCCCATACCATCTCTCTGCCATCCTGTCAAATAAATAAACAGTTTTAACAGCAAAGCGTTGATAAAACATACATAGAGTCATAGGGGGAGAAAGTCGGTATCGCCCCGTTTGGGGCGCAATTATCGGCCAGGCACAAAATTTAGCGCCTGGCACTAATTATCGCCTCCGACTGCAAACTTAGCTTCTATCGCCCCTGGAGGTGATTGGAGCACTAAATCAGCCGCTACACACCTCTCTTAAGGCGCTAACGCCGAGGAGCGAGGCGCTACCTCAGAGCGCTGGTGAAGCTCATGTAATGTCAGTCAGCAATGGAACACAGACACACTGGCGCCGGCCATTTCTTAAAGGGGAGGATCGATCTTGCTCTCCATCCACACTCTGCTCATTGTAACCTTGCATCTTGGCCTGGAGAGAGCTGTACATCAAATCTGCTGGAAAGAACAATGGAGAGGCCCAGGGAAAGAGCTCAGAGTGCAGCCCCCATGGTCTCTTCTAAATTGATGCAAGGAAGATCAAATCAAAATGAACCTGCAAAGTGCTGCTCAGTACCCAAAACTCTTCAACACAGCGTTGAATATCTCCAGAAGTCTCTCTCTCTCATTCAGAATGCGTTTGCAAAAATATCGCCGACAAAAAAGGCAGGAAGCGGTCGCCTTTAAATAGCGCTCCCCCAGTCCCTTCGTGACTGCAAAACACTCCCCTCAACCTGTCATTGCTAGCGGCAGGCGG
Organism: Squalus acanthias; assembly: GCA_030390025.1. NCBI lineage: Eukaryota > Metazoa > Chordata > Chondrichthyes > Squaliformes > Squalidae > Squalus > Squalus acanthias. The sequence continues at coordinate 57,572,808 of CM059431.1, read as the reverse complement.
TAAGGCAGGGGGCGCCACTCAATATCCGGTCTGGGGCGCTACCGGGGCATTGCACGCTCGACTGACGTCACGATCTGCCGGCGCAGGAGATCGTGGCGGTAGTGTTTAGCGCTGCCGCAAAATGTCTGGTCAATTTCACGAGCGGCGCAAACATCGCCGTGCCCGGGCGCTAGTTGCTTTGCGCCCCATTAGCGCCCTCTTAAGGTGCTAACGGGAGGTGCAAACCAACCAAATTTTTCCCCCACAGAGTCATAACAGCACAGAAGGAGGCCATTCGGCCCATCGAGTCCGTGCCGGCTCTCTGTAGAGTAATCCAGTCAGTCCCATTCCCTCTCTCTATCCCCATAGCCCTGCAAGTTTATTTCCCTCAAGTGCCTATCCAGTCTCCCCTTGAAAACATTGAGTGTGTCCGCTTCCACCACTTCCGTCGGCAGCGAGTTCCAGGTCATCACCACACATACATAGATATCACATTTGAAGTTTTCTTTCCTGCGGGTGTCCTGCTTGCATGCTCAAAAGAGCAGGTTAATATGGGGACACAATGCGGGAAGGAAGCGGAATCGGTGGGGTAAGTGACTCCCATTATTTTAACTGCCCCATCATCCGGTTTCCGCCAAGCGGGGGCAGTTAAAATCGGGGCCAAGGTCACTGGAGTACAAGTTTCTGGAACAGGAAGTTCTGTGAGGGCAATCAGTTTTTGTTAAAGGGAGGGCATTTTCTGAGGGTAAAAGGTTAGAACTGCTATTTAAATTAAGTAAGATGACTCACTAACTGGTATTTTTAATCCTGAGATTGAAATTGTAGATACTCCAAATGTGGAGGCTAAAATTTTCCATGAAACAAGTGTGAAATTTAGTGTTGTGAAATACTCATTATAAATGTTCTTAAGAGTCAATCAATTACATTTGATTAATCTTAATTTTGTGTTATTTAACAGCAGAGTACTCATACAGAATGCTAGACATTTTTGCTATTTTAATAGCTTTACTTTTAAAGCGCCCAATAGCTAAAATAACAAAGACACTAAAGTGCATAATCAAATAATGTGGTGATTACATTTTCAAGTATGTGTAATAATTATGAAGAGTTTTTGAGTTGATTGCTGATATCTATTAATTGAAATTAGTAACTGTTGTAAGATATATAGGACATTTGTAGCATACAATACATTTTTTAAAAATCTATGCTTGATTGGATAGCAAAATGGATTCCTGCCTTATCCTTCAGCCTCTGGGAATTATGTTGAAATCCAGCCTAGAATGATCAAACCTTGAGGAAGTTTATACTTTTACTTAAAGGGAAGGAAAGTGTATGGGAGCATTTATGGTTTAAATGCTCGCCCTTTTATAGAAGAAAATAATCAACTTTCCAGGGTTCTGATGAAAGGTCATTGACCTAACTGTTAACCCTTCCTTCTTCTCTCCACTGCTGAGTGCTTCCAGCAATTTCTCTTTTACTTCTGATTTCCAGCATCTGTAGTATTTTGCTTTTTGTCTATCCAGAAATTTTTTTTTTTTTTTTTTATGTCAATTTTATAGCCATAGATTTTAGAAGGCAAGATCCTGCCTGACCAACCTCCCTGACTTTCATGACATCCCAAATTGACAGTGGGAAGCTTGGTGACATAAACTGCAACCTGTAAGCTACATGCAGCCATGAAGCACAATCTGATTCTCGAAGCCAAGCTCTCGTTCTTATTTTCACTTATAATTTTTATTTGCTGATTTGTTCTGTTTGAATATTGTGCATTTGAAGGTGTAGACAGTGGTGGTTTGAGCACTGTTACCTTATTGATGGATAAATCATAAATCAGAACAAGGCCTCTGCAGTACCTTGGGATGTTAATGGTGCTGTATAAATGCAAGTTGTATTGGTAACAACGAGCCAATGAATGCACCCTTTTCAAACCAATCAAAGGGTTAAGGCTTGTTGCTGCTACTGTAACAGGCTTCTAACTTTCTAGATCTATCTCACATTAAACAATCAGAATGATTCAGATGAATATTTAATTATGATTGAGTATAAATAAACATAGAAATTGGGCTCCGTAGTGCCTATTGTTTGGGTGCTATGGGTGCCGTTCAGGAACCAAAATGGCATCCGCTGAGCACACGCACACTTCTGCCATGAATTGTGCCGGACGCCATATTGGTGAAGGCGTTAGCGCGCGCACAACTATCATCCGCCAGAAGTATGCAGAGCAGCCAGATTTAAGACATCAATCAGCATGCAATGTTGATTTGGCGCCAGCGATGCCATTTTGGAGTCCAATGCTCCAGCCAACACCCTCTCTTATCCTTGCACAGCTGAACAAGTGTTAAGCAGCAGGAAGGACCACCCAACAGTGCTATTTAAAGGAATCATCAACTACTTACATGTTAGTTGCTGGTTGATTTCTTCTGGCTGTTGCTACAATTCGACAAGTGTTTGGTGCTTTCCAGTATTTGTTTCAAGTTGCAGAAGTCTACAGGGTGTGGTGTGGCAGGTACTGAAGGACCTTTTGCTGACTTCAAGGCTTCGGCACAAACCAATTGCTGCCAGACAATAGTGCACTAGTCGGCATTGCCCTTGGCATACAGCAGGACTGGGAGAATGAACAGAGGCCACGCAGAACAGGACAAGTTGTTACAAGAGGGAGGAGGAGGAAGGGGGAGAAGGGCTCGCAGCAGGAGGCCATATCCGCCCAAGGTGTTCAGGAAGCAATTCTCCGACCTGAACCTCAGTGTAGAAGAATGTGTGAGACATCTGCACTTCAAGAAGGACGTCCTCTCTGAAATCTGCCAACTGCTGCAGCCACAACTGCAACCTCAGATTAGGGCAAGGACGCATTGTCAGTGGCTGTGAAGGTGACAGTGGCGATGAACCTTTATGCCTCAGGCTCCTTCCAGGCTGGAGCTGGAGATATTTGCAACATAACTCAGTTTGCCGTCCACTGTTGTGTAAGGGAGGTCACTGAGGCTCTGTATTCAAAGAGAGCTGACTACATTTCATTCTATCTTGCCAGAGACAAGCAGATGGAGCAAGCACAAGGCTTTGCTAGGATTGCAGGCTTCCTCATGGTGCAGGGTGCCATTGACTGCATGCACATCACTTTGTCCGGGCTGGCTGGCTGACAGGAAACAGCAAGGGCACTGGCGAAGTGGCAGGGGTGAAGGACGAATGCTGTCATCCTGAGAGAGGACAGCAGGTTTGTGCTCCATGGAGCCACTGCCACTCCTCCAGGGCAGCATCTCAGCAATCCTCGTAATCTGTTGGAGGACAGATTGCTGGACTGCAAGCCCCTTTCAACACTGGTACCTGCATCCCTGATGGCAGCAGTCTGAGCTTCCACTGCAGTTGAGTGGCTGCTGCTTGTGCTGCAATGGAAGCTGCAACATCGGCCATCAAACGCTGCATCATGGTTGGGTCCACAAATGTACTAATGGAGTTGGCCACCACTTCCATGCTGGAAAGGATGGGCTCCAAGTTCTGCACAAAGCCCTGTGCCTAGTTGGTGCTGGACACCTTCACGCTCCTTGACATTGAACGCAGGCTTTCTGGCAGTTTTCCAATGCTAGGTTTGAGTCCTGATTGATAGAGATTGTTGGTAGGTGTGTGATGGAATTGTGGTGAATTGAGCAGTGGCTGAGGCTAGTGGTGCAGTTGGTAGCATATTAGAAGATGCACTAACTGACCTTGATCACTTTTGTGAGGTCATTGAACTTCTTGCGACACTGCATCCAGGTCCTTGGGGCTTGACTCCTGATATTGACCTCCACGGCTATCTGCTCCCACTGCCTTTTAACCGTGTGTCTGGAGGGCCTCCTGGCCCCCTGTGGATACAGACATCGCTCCTACTTTCCACCTCCTCCACCAAGATCGCCAGTGCAGCATCTGAAAACCTTGGAGCCCGCTCTGTGCCATGTCATGCCATTCTTCACTGTTTTCCAGGTCAGATTCACTTCCTGCATGACTCCCAGCACCTGCTGCAGCCACAATGCACCTCTCCTTTAAGGGGTGCAGGCTAGCTTCAAGTGGTACTAGCAAGTATGATTTTGGGTCCCCTGCTGATGCGTGCAGCCAATGAAGAGCGTGGTTAGCACTGGCTGCACGCAGAAATCATTATAATGAGCTGGCAGCACAAAGTTGGCATGCTGCCTGCCTTACACTGAAGGGGCGCAGGTTAATCGTGCATTGTGATCCCCGTGCCCATTTTTGGTGGCTATCCAATTTAGCCCCCAAGGTGCCAATACCAATGACTATGCTTTTTGTAATTTGACCTCTCCCTATCTGATTTAATTTTTCTTATTTATTGATGACATGACTGCTTTCAAAACTAGAAGTTGCAAATTTTTTGTGACAGTCGTTTATCTCCTCTCACCATATTGAATATACTACACAGAGCGCATTTAGTTCATTGTGCCACAGTCTGCTTTGGATCACTGAATCTGCTCCATGGAGCAGCAGGACGTCATTGGAAATTTGATTAGCTGTCCCTGGCAATCTGATTGTTTGGCCCCGTGGTAGGATTTTAGATCATTTTAGCATTATAGATTCACAATAAGTATACATATTGGGTTTCTTGGGGGGCTTGTCACTCTTAAAATCATGCCAAGCAATTAAGGCCCATGTTCCGTGTTTATCACCATGAAATGAAACAACTGATCTAATGCCATTTTATGGGGATGTTTATTACGAGTCTGAAAGACTTGGGCTGCAGTGTTTTTCTGCACACAAGTTATATTTTGAATTTGGAACAACATTATGGTTCCATATTATTCCCTGATTCTGTCTTATAATCCTCGAGAAATTTTCAAATCCAGTATGAGACAACAGCTGCATATTTTGACTGAACAATGAAAGATCATGGATGAAGGAGGCCTTGGTTGCCATCACATTAAAGTGTTAGATTTCTGACAAAGCCTTCAGATTGAATCTCAAGTCTCACCTGACAGCTATCTTCAAGCTTTTCATTCAGAGTCTCAGCAGTCTCACCCAGGTTGTCTGCGAGAAGTGTTAATACTGACTGCGGGAAGGTCGAATCTCACACCGTTCATTGTCTCCCGATGTGGTAACCAGGGAGCAATAACTGAGGGCATGTATGGAGCTGTCTATAGATTCAATTATGTTGCTCTTTTAAAAGAATCCAGATATCCAGGATATGGGGAGGCTAATGGGGAGTACATTATAATTAGCTAATGTACTTGCTGTTGCTACTTGCTAATGGTGCCACAGTTCATCTCTCAACCAACAAGTCACAACACACAAAACCAGTATTTTCATACAGAACTCTGTCAGTTTTAATGTCAAATGAAAGAGATACTGTAAAATTTTCTGCAGAGAACAGTAATTCACTGAAAATGGTTAATAGCATAATAAGTATTGCTGTCGACTTTTTTCCAAGCCAGCTCACTGATCGGTTGGGCTGTTTATGTATAAACACCGATTTCAGTGAACAATCATTATTTCTTCTCTTTAAACAAACTCTTGTGAGCTGGTAGACCTATCAGTAGACTGCTGCTCCTTTAAGTCCGTTATCAATTGTCTTTGTCACACCTGTTTCGGCTGTGGTGCTGCAAAGCGGTATGTTGATCCCAAGGCAGGAAATGGCTACAGCTCAACTGTAATTTGATAATCACTTCTTCGGGAAAGAATTCACTTCATTCCCAGACATGAGCTTTGAGTATAGCATGTTTCAAAAATTTAGAATACAGCATCTTTATCTCTTAGTCACTCACTGTAGCATGAGAAATCATTTGGCATATCGTAATATTTTTTCTATTTTTTCCTTTCGAGCACAGCAAATGGATTTCTTTTGCACTTCTTAACCTTCATAGATAGTAGTATGCTGCCAAAGAGATAAATGAGACACAAGCAGAATTATCTGAGGTATTCTGGACTCTTTAGTCTGAGGGATGTGCAAAGCATTTAAATGTTTCAATTAATTAATATATCAAACATTTGTGGTGAATATAACAATGCCCCTTTAAATTCTTTGAATTTTTTTACTGAACCAGGCATCGCACCATTATTTAATATAGTGTAATTATGAAGTTGGCATAGTTTATTTACCAATACACTTTATGATTGATTGCTCAGGCAACCGTTTACAGCTAGAATCTCCCATGTGCCAAGTTCCTGATCTCAGATTTCTCATCGGGTGTAGGCTCCACCCGGAAGATAACCGTGTGTACAGTCAACTCAAGGCAGTATAGAGATCTTTGATCAGGGAACCTTCTCTCCTCCTTCTGTGATTATTCTTCTTCCCTCCACCTTCCTTTCCTTTCTTTTCCCTCCCTTTGATTTTTATCCTCAGAAGTAGTGAGTCTGCAAAATGTAAATCTTCGCTGCTAAAACTTATGTCAATTCACAATCAGATTTGTGTGGTGTTGATTTTGCAATTGGTTCCTGCCTCCATGATTGAATTGCATACATTGCAGCATGCACATCACTCAGATTTACTAAGAACCTATTAGGAACCACTACCTTCAATGGGTAAGTGAATATATATGAAACCAAAACTTGTGACAAATATGGTTTTTGCTAAATAAGCTACTTTAATTTGATCTTTCAACCCTACTTATTTTATAGAGCTATATAGCTGCAACAGTTGTAGTAGAGTATATTGACGTGTACAGTGTTTTCTCAGAGTAGTTTCACAAAGCCAGCTCTTTAAACATGTAAAGGAGTGTGGCAGTAATTGGTTATCTTCCCTTACTTGAAGACTGCAACTTGAAAGAAGGAAAATTGAAATTTCAGTAACAAATGGCTAATACCAAAATATTGGCTCAGATGCATAATAGTGTTATGTAAGTTCACTTTTATTTCATCTATGTGCCTCAAACCAGCAGCTACTACATTGAAGTACCTGGTGATTTAGGAAATGCTCTTTCCTAATAGTTGGCCCTAGAGAAGGGAAGCACTGATTGCAAAGTCCTCCCAATAGCAGATGGAACATGAACTGTTGTTGTGACATAATAGAGGATAGGGCCAATGGGCGAATAAAGAATTACATAGAATTACATAAAATACACAGCACAGAAACAGGCCATTCAGCCCAACTGGTCCATGCTGGTGTTTATGCTCCACAAGCCACCTCCTACCCCTCGTTATCTAACCCTATCAGCATAACCTTCTATTGCTTTCTCCCTCATATGTTTCTCTAGCTTCCACTGAAATCATCTATGATATAAGAGGTACACAGAAACCTATAACAACAACAACTTGCATTTATATAGCACCTTTAATGTAGAAAAACATCCCAAGGCGCTTCACAGAGGAATAATATTGCAGATTGGGGTAACGAGGGACAGTCATTCTTGACTGGCAGTGTAGTCAAAGGAGTAATTGTTGGATTACAGCTTTCAGGTTTTCATGTAATGACTAGTAGGGGGTGTGACACAGTATTGTTATCCTCTGCCCTGATATAGTGTTTTGATAATCTAGCCATCCTACAGTTGACTTAACTTTCTCTAATGTTGGTATTCTTTAGGGCTGGTGACAGCATTTGTATTTCTAGCTGTCAAATGCAGAAATCAGAATGTTATGACTGCAGCATTAACTTTAATCCGTTTAACCATTAATCACGGTGTCTACATTTGGTGATTTGTTTGACAGTGAAAGTGCTGATGCTGTTTAGAGCAGTATAATCTACCCACTGTAAAGAATTAGATTTTCCTTTTTTTCCACAAAAAGGGTGCGTCCAATTTTCCTGTGGGCTATTTTGAAAAACCTGATTTTACTGGGAGGAATAACAGAAAACCACCCACAACACATTCGCACCATACCTATACTCCATACACACTTCTTAACTAGCTGAGTAGCCACTTAACAAGTGTACCTGAAAAAAGCTCAGCAGGTCAGTCAGGATCTGTGGAGATAACTGTACAAGTTAACATTTCAGACCCTGCATCAGGTCTGACGAAGGATCAACACCAGAAACACTAACTTGTCTGTTCTCTCCACAGATTCTGCCTGACCTTCTGAGTGTTTCCAGCATCTGTAATTTGTTGATAATCCAGCTGAGAACTGTGTAATGTGCACCAAGATAATGGAAAGTATCCTTACTTGCCCACAAGCACCATTCTTCCCAAAATACAACAAGCACATCCTTAACATTCTCAGCAACATGTCTTATTAACATCTGAGTTACATTATATTGGTACATTATTACTGCTGCGCTCTTCAAACTGCCAAATACAAATCAGCAATTTTCCAGAGGAATCTCTTCTGGTTAGATATGACAACCTGCCTGGCAACCACAGTTCAAATTAGGACCTATCATTGTCTCCCTTAATATCAGAGCCACGAACTTGAAGTGAATAATCCCTTTGCTGCTGTTGAGTGTTTGATTCCTGCTCAATGAATTAGTTGAATACCTCATGATTGCCCCCATTTTCTAGGTTAAAATACTCCCACTGTGTATGTGAGTGGAGGTGGGGGAGGGGGGGGGGGTGCGCGGGATGGTTGTGAAACTTTTACACAATGATATCACCAGTAGAATTGCATGTAGGCTAAAAATGAAGACATTTCTTTCTGTATTACGTTTTTTAAAGATGTGAGACAGAAATTCTAATAAAACCTTCAGTTAAGAGAAAATTACTTCACATAAATTTACATTTGCAAATACACTATTACTAGGAATTAAACTAGGAAGAAAAATTTTGCATTTATATAGCACCTTTTGACGACCTCAAAGCACTTTACAACCAATTCAGTACTGTTGAAGTGTAGTCACCGCTGTAATGTAGGAAACACAGCTGCCAATTTACACACAGAAAGGTCCCACAAACAGCAATGAAATAAATAACCAGATTATCTGTTTTAGGTGATAGTTGAAGGATAAATGTTGGCCAGGAATCCAGGAAAACTCTCTTGCTATTCTTTAAATAGTGCCGTGGGATCTTTTATGTCCACCCGAGAGGGTGGTTTAACGTCTCAGCTGAAAGCTGATGGTGCAGCACTCCCTCAGTACTGCACTGAAGTGTGAAGTGGCTGGAGCAGGGAATGAACCCACAACCATCTGGCTCAGGTGAGAGTCCTACCACGGAGTCAAGGCTGACATCATAATATAATAGTTAAAGATAGGTGGTGAAAATCTAATTTCTATTATCAAATAACTTCTGCAGAATTTACATTGTGCTTTTCATGAGTTCTGATTACTATACATCTAGGATTTAACTTTTTTTAAAAGATAATGCCATTTCTGATGAGAAGAAGATTAAAATTATGCAACATTAATTTATGCCAAGCTTTACAGCTCTTGTGAATTCCAAAAACTACACTTAAAGGGGTAAAAATTGGGTAGCGCTTGCTACCTTCGCCGGGGCGCTAATTTTCCCGAAAAAGTTAGCGCCCCCGCAGCCGATTTTCCCAGGTAGCGCCCCGAGAGGGAGGAGGGGCGCTACTGGAAGTGCCCCGCGTCCCTCTTGGGGCGCTGCGAGCCAATATCGCGGCACATCGTGCCGCGGTACTGCAGGCCTTCCTCCCCTTATTAAAGGGGAGGGGCCTGTTGCAGCGCGTCCCGGCACCCAGCTGGGCCACCAGGGATCGGGAGTGCTGGCAAACGAGCCCGGCACTCAAGAGGAGTGCCGGACTCATGGAGAGCAGCCGGCACCCCACGGGGGGGCTTCACGGGGGCCGGGGAAAGCAATGGGGGCAGGTGCTGGCAGGCGGCCAGCAACATAAATGGCCGCCCGCCATCTCCCCTTTAACCACCGTCGCCCCGGCCGCAGGTAGGCTCCCCTGACCCCGGCGGACATTGCGTCCGGCAGTAATTCGGGGGGCACCACCTAATATTATAGCCGGGTGCTGCGCATGGCGTTGATGTCATTGCCGGCATTGCAGCACCACGCGGCGCTAATGGTTAGTGCCACCGCTAGCCTCCCACTGAATTTCGCGGGAGGTGTTAGCGGTGCCGCGCCCAGGCGCTAGTTGACTTGCGATGGGAGGCGCAAATGAACCAAATTTAGCCCCAAAGACTTTCTTTTACAGATTATATTTTATTTAGTTCTTGCACAGATAGAAACATCCACTCTCTATTATTATTAAATATTAAAAAGTGCCTCTTTTTGCCTCAGATAATAAGTACTAATCATTAATATAAAATATTCATGTAAAATAAACTGGAGGTGTATTAAACTATTAAGTGTACTAAATGTCATCAATATGTCCCTTTCTGGATTTGGGGAATATATTAATATAAAACAGCACCAGCAAACTTATTTTAATGTTAGAAAGTGATTTGTTTTTCAACAGACCTGCCCTTTCCATGTTAAATTGGTTTGAGATTGGAAACAACTTTGCAGATAAAGAAATGTTCTTTTACTTATTCAGAATTTTTTTGTATGCGGCTTAATTTTCTGTTAAAACTCATAAAACCTGGACAGCTTCTCATTTTTAGAGCTTCTGTCCGAATTATCAGAAAACTGATCCCCCTCATTGTTTCAATTTGACAGACCATTTGAAGGTTCCCCCCTCATATAAGCACTTGCTTATTACTCAGGAAACTCTGCTTCCAAAATCAGTTTTCTGTACTTTTTGTAAAAAAGCTACATGTGTGGTGCACACTGTCAATGAAAACTAGATTTCTTCATTCATTTGTTTAAATTAGTTTCAGCTGAACGCCATGTGAGTAATACAATGACAGTCAGGTAGTGCTGTGGCAATACCTTCCCCTGTATTAACTACACAAACTCCAGATCTGACCCAGAGTTCAGATTTATATCCATCTTCCCTGTCGAATTCTGATTGTGGTTCTTCTTATTGTCCATTAACAAGGCCTGAGCAGTTCTTAAGCTACAATTTTTTTTCACTGATTTTCATCAATAGATTTTAGAATGAGTCCAAAAGTAGTAGTTATAAATGGAAGAAAGTCAGTTACCATTGTTTTAGCCTTGTTTTCCTGATTAGTCGCATTTACATTTAACAGAGGAAAATATCTTCTTGAGCCCTGATTCCTCCAACTACAATGAAGCTGGTTGTGTTTTCTTAAAAACAATAGATGAAAATATTAGTATTAAACTGCATACTGCATTTGTAATATATAATACACTGCTGCTCTCTACAAATTAATGAGAAGTCGCACAACACCAGGTTATAGTCCAACAGATTTATTTAATTTTACAAGCTTTCGGAGCAGTTCGCTCCTTCGTCAGGTAAGTTTAGCAGTGAGAGAATCTCCCAGAATTCACAATTCACAAGTTGGACTATAACCTGGTGTTGTGCGACTTCTCATTTTTGTCCACCCCAGTCCAACGCCGGCATCTCCACATCATGACCTCTACAAATTAGTAAGACTCCTCAAATATGCAGACTTGCTTATTGTGCTTGAAGGTAATCTTGCAGCAAATGAATGTACATCTCAAGCTTATAAAATGAAAGTTAACTGAAGGGGGAACATAAGAATATGAGAAAAAGATAAGGCCATTCAGCCCATCTTGTTCACTCCTTTACTAAACATTTGAAATCTATCATCATGATTTTGACCCACCAATTTCATTCCCAAAGGGAAAGTTTCCATACATCTCAATTTATCCCCATCCGTTTCATCTCCAACCTTGTTCCCAATCAAATACTGATTCTGCTCTTTCTAAAAGAGCCAAGTGGCACAGTGCCAATAGCTTTTACTAGAACAATAGCAAAATACTGCGGATGCTGGAAATCCGAAATAACAACAGAAAACGCTGGAAAAACTCAGCAGGCCAGGCAGCATCTGTAGAGAAACAGAGTTAATGTTTCAGGTCGAAGACCTTTCGTCAGAACTGGACAAAAGCAGGAACTGGAATAGATTTTAAAGCAAGTTTAGGGGTGGGGAAATGGGGGAGGGGATGAAAGAACAAAAGGGAAGGTCAGTGATAGGATAGAAAGCTGAGAAGTCGCACAACACCAGGTTATAGTCCAACAGATTTATTTAAAATTACAAGCTTTCGGAGCTATCCTGCCCCTTCTTCAGGTAAAGTTACTGTGAGAGAATCTACAAGAATTCACAGAATATAAACACAGAGAAAATGCAGAGATTCAATCTTTCCCTACATCAAAGACACACTAAGAGCACAGCCAAGACAATGAGATGTGTCCCAGGGGGTCCAACGTGTCAAAACAGTACACCTACAACCTCACGATGCTCCACTTCTCCAGCTTCCACCCTAACCACGTTAAAGAAGCCATCCCCTATGGACAAGCCCTGCGAATGCACAGGATCTGCTCAGACGAGGAGGAACGCGATAGACACCTACGGACACTGAAAGATGCCCTCGTAAGAACGGGATATGACGCTCGACTCGTCGATCGACAGTTCCGACGGGCCACAGCGAAAAACCGCATAGACCTCCTCAGAAGACGAACACGGGACACAACCAACAGAGTACCCTACGTCGTCCAGTACTTCCCCGGAGCGGAGAAACTACGCCATGTTCTTCGCAGCCTTCAACATGTCATCGATGACGACGAACACCTTGCTAAGGCCATCCCCACGCCTCCACTACTCGCCTTCAAGCAGCCGCCTAACCTCAAAAGTACCATCGTTCGCAGCAAATTACCCAGCTGTCAGGAGAACAGCGACCACGACACCACACAACCCTGCCACGGCAACCTCTGCAAGACATGCCAGATCATGAACACAGATACCATCATCACACGTGAGGACACTACCCACCAGGTACATGGTACATACTCATGTGACTCGGCCAACGTTGTCTACCTGAAACGTTGCAGTAAAGGATGCCCCAGAGCATGGTACATCGGCGAGACCATGCAGACACTGAGACAACATATGAACGGACACTGCACAACAATCGCCAGGCAGGATGGTTGCTTCCCAGTCGGGGAACACTTCAGCAGTCAAGGGCATTCAGCCTCGGATCTGCGGGTTAGCGTTCTCCAAGGCGGCCTTTGGGATACACGACAACGCAAAATCATCGAGCAGAAACTGATAGCCAAGTTCCGCACTCATAAGGACGGCCTCAATCGGGATATCGGGTTCATGTCACGCTACAGAACATGACTTGACATCGTTGCCTGTCTTTCCAGTTTTTAAAAAAAACAAACACAAGAAACAAACACAAAAAACAAACCCAAATGGAGAGGATATGCAGCCAGCAGGTGTTTTGACACGTTGGACCCCCTGGGACACATCTCATTGTCTTGGCTGTGCTCTTAGTTTGTCTTTGATGTAGGGAAAGATTGAATCTCTGCATTTTCTCTGTGTTTATATTCTGTGAATTCTTGTAGATTCTCTCACAGTAACTTTACCTGAAGAAGGGGCAGGATAGCTCTGAAAGCTTGTAATTTTAAATAAATCTGTTGGACTATAACCTGGTGTTGTGCGACTTCTCATTTTTGTCCACCCCAGTCCAATGCCGGCATCTCCGCATCAGGATAGAAAGCAGGAGAGATTGAGAGACATTGAGAGACATTAAGAGATATTCAAGACAAGAGGAGGTGGTAAAGGCCAAACAAAAAGTGTGGATAAAAAAAATATATATATATATGTGATAGGGGCCGAGGTTATGATCTGAAATTGTTGAACTCTATGTTGAGTCCAGAGGGCTGTAGAGTGCCTAATCAAAAGATGAGGTGCTGCCTGGCCTGCTGAGTTTTTCCAGCTTTTACTAGAAGCTTGTTTTGCATATCTACTGCTCTGTGGAGGAAAAATATTTCTTTTCGTCTCAAGCATCACTCAAGGCCTCTTTAATTCCAAACCTGTGTCCTCTGATTGTGTCCACTTCTCTACATCATTTATGCCTCTCTCTTACATTATACCCCTTTCATTTTTTTTCTTCAATCAAAATGAGCTCAATTTTGTCTCTCTACTTCGAGCCAGAAGTCCTTGAAATCATGTTTGTAGCTCAACTCTAAACTCTCTGCAAAGCATACCAAATCTCCTCTTCATACTAGGATATTGAAAACTGCACACAATAATCCAAAGGTGGTCACACTAGTGATTTGTTCAATGTTAGAGTAACAACTTTTGATTTTGTAGTCGAAAACTATTGAAATGTTGGTTAGTATTTGATTATCTTTGATAGTAATAGCTTCACATTAACTGGAAACTTTCAGTGAATGATCAATAATAACACCCAAATCCTTTTCCCTCTCTGCATCTTCATCATTTAAAATGTTTGCTGATCTTTATTCTAATATGAATTACTTTACCATCATATATTTACCTTAGAAGTCACCTTGGAAGATTGCTTAACCCAGCTGCTTAATTGTCCAGAACATTGTGGCCACTAAAATCGACTCTGTAGAGCCTGGTTTTTCAGCACTACGGGTGCCAATTCGGGACCAAAATGGCATCCGCGTCGCGTGTGCACACTTCTGGTGCGGACCACGCCAGTCACCATTTTGGGTAGTTCGTTAGTGCGGGAGCTGATTTGGCGCCAGCGCTGCCATTTTTGACCTCAACTCTTCAGCTAATGCTCTCTCATAAACACGCACAGCTGAACATGCGTTCAGCAGCAGGAAGGACCCCCTGCCAGTGCTATTTAAAGAGATCATCAACTGCTTTCAGGTTAGTTGCTGATTGATTTCTATTGGCTCTTGGTGAGTTTGTAGAAGTGTTTGGTGGTTTGTTATCTGATTTGAAGTTGCTGAAGTCTCCAGGGAGTGGTGTGGCAGGTAACTTCAAGGCTTCTGCTCAGACCAATTGCTCCCAGACATGAGTGCAGTAGTTTGTATCCCCCTTGGCCTGGAACATGACAAGGAGAATGAGCAGAGGCGACACAGAGGAGGAGGAAATGGGGAGAAGGAGACCGTATCCATCCACTCTCAACAGGAGGTCATATCCACCCACTTCAGGGAGCAATTCTCCTACCTCAGCCTCAGCATGAAACAGTGCATGTGACGTCTCCGTTTCACTAAGGAGGTGCTCACTGAAATCTGCCACCTGTTGCAGGCAGACCTGCAGCCTCAGTCCAGGGCGAGGACATCATTGCCAGTGGCTGTGAAGGTGAGCCTGGCCTTGAATTTTTATGCCTTGGGCTCCTTCCAGGCTGAAGCAGGCAATATTTCCAACATCTCCCAGTTTGCCGTGCACTGATGCATAAGGGAGGTCACTGAGGATCTGTATGCAAAGAGAGGTGAATACATTTCATTCTCTTTTGCCAGAGAGAAGCAGGCGGAGAGAGCATTTGAGCCACCACAACAAACCAGAGGGTGGCTACTGGGTGACGAGGGCTATCCGCTGACCCCCCCGGCTCATGACTTCAGTACGCAACCCAAGCACACGTGGGCAGCATACATATAACGAAAGCCATGCTGCCTCACAGAATGTGATCAAGCAAACCATTGGAGTGCTTAAACAACGCTTCCGCTGCCTGGACCGGTCTTGAGGAGCCCTGCAGTACTCGCCAGAGCGTGTCTCAAGATTTGTCGTGCTCTGCTGTATGCTGTACAATCTCGCCATCACGAGGGCACAGCCCTTGCCACCACGTAGAGGGTGAAGAGGAGGAGGAAGAGGAAGAGGAGGAGGAAGGGAGGAGGCAACCAACACAGCCCCTTTCTGGCCGGGCTGTCCATGATCGACTCAACTGACTGCGGTACCAGTGAACTCAACTCCAATTCCCCATTCACTACACCTTAACTTCCCTCTGTTACGAACTATCACAGTGTCCTCTTGGCCACAATGCTGCAATAAAAGCCACCATTAAACAAACATTCCAAACCAACTTTATAAATAAAACCATCCAAAAATTATATACCAATGTCAACTAATCATCCTTGTGCATTCCCTTAGTGCCTGTCTTCCATGTGCCTTTGCTTGCCCTAGCGCTCCAGAGCAGTGCTACCCCAGTGGCTGCAACATGGCTGGTGAAAGGCTACTGACTTTCAGTGGGGGAGACTGTAGATGGCCTTGGAGGATGATCTCGAGCAGCTCTGGGTCTAGAAGGCCTGATTTCGGACTGCACCACCTCAGCATGGGCGGCAGCAGTCTGGGCTGGCTGGCTGACAGGCAACAGCAAGGGCACTGGCTGAGTGGCAATGGTGGGAGGACGAATGTTGTCATCCTGAGAGAGGACAGCAGGTTCGTGCTCCACGGACCCACTGCCACTCCCTCGGGGCAGTGCCTCAGCAATCCTAGTAATCTGCTGGAGGACAGATTGCTGGACTGCTGTGACACCCTGCAAGGCCCTTTCCACACTGGTAACCACAGCCACGATGGCAGCAGTCTGAGCTTGCATGGCAACAAGCTGAGCTTGCATGACAGATGTTTGATCTGCCACTGCAGCACCCAGACGTTGGGTGGCTGCTGCTTGTGCTGCAATGGAAGCTGAGACATTGGCCATCAGATGCTGCAACCTGGTTGGGTCCACATGTGCGTTAATGGAGTTGTCCATTACTTCCCTGCTGGAAAGGATGGGTTAAGGTGAGAGTTAGGGCAAGCTCTGTGCAAAGCCCTGTGCAAGGTCGGTGCCAGATTCCTCCATGCTCCTTGTCATTGCACTTAGGCTTTCTGGCAGGCCCGCCAATGCACCGAGAATTTCATTGTGCATAGCCATCAGCTGTAGGCTGCCCCATCGAAGTCCTCATCTGAGTCCTGTGCAGCAGAACTCATGTGCGACCTCACCCTCCGGGAATGTAGTACCTGCGCTACCCTTTCCCCCTGCCCTGGCTGCAGGCCACTCATGTTCGGTGTCTCACCACATGCAGATCCCACCTCTAACTTATCCTCTAAAGTACGTGGAGTGCCAATATCTGGTCCTGGTGGCTGCAAGCGTGAAATTGAGTGATGGCGTGTCTTCGGCATCATTTCCTTCTTCCTCTTGCACTTCCTGCTCCTCCACTGCTGCCTGGCCAGGTTGCAGTTCTTGGCTATCTGAAAGGAGAAAGGCACAAGGATAGGGTTGCAGTGAGAGGAGCGGGGTAAAGCAAGAGGTTACTGCTTACACCATCTGCAGCTTGTAAATCAGAAGCAATTGTGGGATGAGGGGAAAGTGGAATGTGAGGAGGAGGATTAGGTATGAGGATTGTTTTAGCCCTGCCGGTGGCCACGACTCAGTGATGGCCACTCCAATTATCTTCAACACCGTCTCCTCCATGGGGGTTAGGTCATGCAGGCAAGCTTGTTTCACTCCGGGTACCCCTGCTGCCTCCGGTTATAAGTCACCTTGTCCTGCAAGAGAGAGGGAAGTGTGTCAGTGAGTATGGTGCAATGTGTTTGGGTGACGTGTCTGTCATGGTTGAATAGCTGGCAGTGTGTGCAAGCTGTGAGATGTGGGTGTGAGGCTTGCAGCAGTGCTAAGTGTGTGAGGGTGAGGTGAAGCTGTGAATGTGAGGTATGAGTTGTGATTGATAGAGATTGTTGGTAGGTGAGTGAATGTGGATTGGTGAATTGAGCAGTGTGTGAGCCAGTGGTATAGTTGTAAGGATATGGCAATTGAGGATGAATTCACTGACTTTGACCACTCGTGTGAGGTCATTAAACTTCTTGCAGCACTGCATCCAGGTCCTCGGGGCTACACTGCTGGCATTAGCCATGATGGCTATCTGCTCTCATTGCCTTCTCAGAGTTTGTCTGGAGGGCTTCCTGGCCCTCTATGGATAGAGGACCTCTCTCCTACTGTCCACCTCCTGTACCAAAGCCTTCAGTGCGCGTCAGAGAATCTTGAAGCCCGCTCTCTGCCCTTTTGCGCCATTACTCTGTGTTGTTCCAGCCAGTTGAATCACCTGCTGCAGCCAGAATGCACCTCCCCATTAAGAGGTGCAAGCTAGCTTTAAGTGGTGCTCGCCTCGCACAAACCTGGGCACCCTGCTTAGGCATGCAGCCACTCAGCAGCGCGTCAAGTGCTGGGCTGCACGGTACAATCATTGTAATTAGCAGGTAGCGCAAAGTTTGCGTGCTGCCTGCATTACTTTTTAACAGGCACAGGTATTTCGTGCATCGCGATCCTCACGCCCGTTTTTGGGGGCAATCAAATTTTTAGCCCTGTGAGTTTTGTTTAGCTCCTTTATATTTGGCAAGTGGGCACTTAGCTAAATATCATAAGCACATTTTACAACAGTACAAGAAGTCTTTTTCTCAAATTATTTATGAAAAGTGCAAAGAGCAGAAAGATTCAACTTCAGTGGTAGCATTCCCGCCTCTGAGTCGATAGGTTGCGGTTTCAAGCCCCACTTCAGACTTGACCACATTTTTGTTAGGGAAGAGTATCAAGGGATATGGAGCAATGGCAGGTAAATGGAGATGATGTACAGATCAGCTGTGATCTAATTGAATGGCGGAACAAACTTGAGGGGCGTACTCCTGTTCCTATGTTCCTGTTATATAGACTGACACTTCAGTGCAATACTAAGGGAGTGCTACATTATTTGTGTTGAGACATTCATTCAAGGGCTTGTCTGCCTGTTCAGAGGACATAAAGATCCTATTGCACAATTCAGAGAAGAGATGGGGAATTCTCCTGGTATCCTGACTAACAATAATCCCTCAACCAACACCACTGAAACAGATTGTCAGGTCATCTCTTTGCTGTTCATGGGTCCTGCTTCATGCAAATTGGCTGCCAATTTTGCCTACATACCAACATTTCTTTAAAAATGGCTTTGATGTCCCTTGGCACGTCCTGCTGATGTGAAAGGTGCTTACTTTCTAATCAGGGACAGTCAGCACATATTTCTAAAAGAGCTGGATCGTTCGTACGAACCTGTTAGAGCTCTTTTTCCATTTATCATCGTCTTCTGCCAACATGAGGTCAGCATGAGTTTGATCCCTTCCAGTTGGATCCCAGGGGGAATGTGGGCCCAGCTGCGAGCATTAGGTTTGCCTGATGCAGAGTAACTTCAGCGAGAGAACCTTTTTCACATCTCTGGAGGGCATTCTTTTCTGGTGGGTGTCTTTTATCTTTAGTGTTACATTATAGCTGTCACAGTAGTCTTGGATGTGCTTCTTAGTTCACTGTACGTTACCATTTCCTTGCTTCTTCACTGATTTATTTTTATCGATTCCCATCTTTTCCACAATTCTTTGTTTGAATCTCTCCAATCATGTTTACATCTATACCACAACACTAAAATGGCCCGAACCAAAGTCAGAAATGATATCTTCCGTGACCATGCAGCACTATCCCTCCTTGCCTTCCTCGACCTCTCTGCAGTCTTTAACATGGTCAACCATACCAACCTCCTCCAACGCCTCTCTTCCATTGTCCACTTCAGTGGGACTGCCCTTTCTTGGTTCCAATGTTATCGATCGCATCATGGCCAGAGCATCTCTAGCAATGGCTTCCCATCCCAGGAGTCCCCCAAGGATCTGTCCTTGGCCCCCTCCTCTTCCTCAAATACATGCCGCCCTTTTGCAATTTCATCCACAGGGATGGGGTCAGCTTGCACATACACGCTGATGGAACCCAGCACTACTTCTCCACCACCTCTTTGTATCACATGCACACAAAGGGAGATGCATTATTGACAATGATGGTGGAAACTGCTGCATCATCAAAAGATACTGGAACAATCCTGTCAATAGCCATATTGTTTGTATTAATACTAGAGCTGAGGATGGATCAATTGTCGTTGGTAATGTTGTATTGTCTGTCTGTGAAGCGGTTTATTTTGAAGTTGATGTTTGGAAAGGAAAATCAGGTCAGGTGTATAACAGGTGCCGAACCACTTCTGCCCATTTTGTGCCCTTGCTGAAGTTGTATTGCATCCGCATATGTGACTTTTCATTCACTTGTATAATAATAGAAGATGCTTAATTCTGTACGTTAGACTACATGTGCCTGTTGAGTTATTCTTCTCTGTGCATATTACTTATGCATCAGTTTCTTTGTGATTATTAAACTCTCATTCTTATGTATAGAAGAAAATAGACTGGAAAGAGTTAAATACAAAGCTAATTTGATTATTCTTTACCAGCCAGATGATGACAAAATAAACTTAGAAACATTGTCAGTAGGATTTGGCTACTTTAAATCACCGCAGTTACAGTGATCAGGGTGCCTACAATAAAATGCTAATTAGTGTCACTGGAGGGGAGACAGGGGCAATTATGGGGGACTGGAGCGGGTAATTTCATCCCAACAGTTTAAATGTTAAGGAATGCCCTTAATGTAAGGGTTAATATGTATCTGGCTTTCAGCTATATGAAATTAATAATAAATGGATGCCCTGTAACTTAATTTCACTCAGAGTTTTAAAATATTTTTAGTTTTTAGTTTGAATTCTCTTGAAAGTAAATGGTGTTTGTGAATTGGGACGAGCAGGGTACCAATTAAAATAAATCAGTTACTGACATTTTCTTGATGACAAATTGAAATTGACATTAACAGTAATGCACTGTAATTACCCTTTCCACGAAGCCATTTACCTCTCATGCCAGGTAATAGAACTGTGAAATAGCAGTAATGCTTTTTTCACTTCTGTGCTATTTTTCATCCAGTGTATCCTAAATTTGTAACCTCTTTACAGCTGCATATTGCAGACCAGGTGAGATTAGCAATTTTGACATTTTGAAGAAGGGTGAACACCCAAAATGTCAACTTGTCTGTTCTCTCTACAGATGCTATATGACCTGTTGAGTGTTTGCAGGATTTACTGTGCTTGCTTAAGATTTCTAGCATCTGTAAGTTTTTTTGCTTTTTGAGATTAATAATGCAAGGATTGTTATATCATTACTTTAAACTATAGTAAACCCATAACTTGAATCCAACATATATACAGCAGAATTTTAATGCGATACAAAATTTTAGAGCACTTGCTTTTTTTTGCCAGCTGCTTTTGTACTACAGGCAGTGCCTATCCTTATTGGTGAGAGGCTGTCCAAGCTGTTAGTCACTGATTTACCTTTTATCCATTTTAATGCTGCCCTCTTGGTGTTGTGTGGACATCCAAGGAGGGACTGCACTGACACCAAGGCCCCGACAAGGGACAGGGTACTGGATTTGGATGATCAGCCATGATCGTATTGAATGGCGGAGCAGGCTCGACGGGCCGAATGGCCTACTCCTGCTCCTAGATTCTATGTTTCTATGTTTCTATGTTTCTATGATATTGACTGGGGCGGGTTACGTAAGTGGCAGGGGTGGGGGAGGAGTTTCGGTCAGAACTGCATGCTGTGGAGTTTTAAACAGGATCCCCTCCCGGAAGCCAGCCTGATTGATCGGCTTGGCTCCCGAGGCCTGGGAAACCTGGCTGGCCAAGGTTAAACCTGGAAGACAGGTTCAATATGAGGCGGCAGCCTCATTATGATATTTAAATGGCCAACCCGCCTCCATGGGAGCGGGTTGGCTGCCCGCTCCCGTCCCATCTCCGTTAAATCCGGAAGTGGTCGGGTTGGAGTCGGGTTTGAGATTTAAACATTTTTGCATCTCACCTGACCCCAACCCACCCATTTTTGGGGGTTAGAATTACCCCCAAACTTCAGTCCAAAAGCAGTATGACTGGTGCAAAACAAAGATTCCGATCCCTTGTGAGAAATATAGATATAAGAGGTTGTGGAAAATGCTACAAAGTGATGTCCAGATTAGGGCTCAGGACAGCTTTCATATGATACACACAGTTAAAACTATTCCAGATTTTTCTATGCCCCGATTTGTTTGGACCACTTGCCTGATTGACTGGTTCAGAAATTAAGAGCTATGCCACACATCCTTCTCAAGACAGGAGTTTGGCAGTCTGGGCACTTTTCCTCTTTTATTCTGATTAGTACTCTGTTATTGTCTGGTAGAAGAAGTGAAGAATATACATTTGTCATCTTCACCCCATCACCTCCCCACTCTACCCAATTAACCATTTGAGCAACTTGCAATAGTGAAGTCCTCCATCTTGTGGTACATGGAAGTACTACTGAAATACTGAGCTGAAGTAATTGGATGCAGGCAAAAGACTGCTTTCTCACTCTGACCTCGGACCTGGTCAGAGTCACTGCAGGCCAAAGGCATCTTACATCTTCAATTACTCTTATTGTTGTGAGGCAGTTCCCGTACTCTCATTTGTCAATAGACTCATTTGTTTTAAATCCCTAAGTTATGCACTGTTTTTAGCAGCATTGCACGAACTTGTGTTATTCAGGATACATTTTTTTTTAAGATGAATAAAATTCAGGTTGGTGCAGTCACACAGCATGTTGAGGCATCAAAGCCTGACAGCATGGAGTGGTGAGATGCAAGTTTGCAGGGAACGGTAGCATAGTGGTTATGTTACTGGACTAGTAATCCAGAGGCCTGCACTAATGATCCGGAGACGTGAGTTCAAATCCCACCACGGCAGCTGGGGAATTTAAATTCAGTTAATTAAATAAATCTGGAATAAAAAAGCTAGTATCAGTAATGGTGACTATGAAACTATCGGATGGTCGTAAAAATCTATCTGGTTCACGAATGTCGTTCAGGGGAGGAAATCTGCCGTCCTTACCTGGTCTGGCCTATTTGTGACTCCAGACCCACAGCAATGTGGTTGACTCTTAACTGCCCTCTGAAATGGCCGAGCAAGCCACTCAGTTGTAAAAAAAACGCTACGATAAACAATAAGAATAAAACAGGACAGCCACCCGGCATCGACCTCGGCACCGGCTATGGACACGACAACGGCACACCCAGCCCAGTCAACCCTGCAAAGCCCTCCTCACCAACATCTGGGGACTTGTGTCAAAATTGGGAGAGCTGTCCCACAGACTAGTCAAGCAACAGCTTGAAATAGTCATACTCACAGAATCATACCTTTCAGCCAATGTCCCAAACTCCTCCATCACCATCGCAGGGGTGGCGGCACAGTGGTATACAGTCGGGAAGGAGTGGCCCTGGGAATCCTGAACGTTGACTCTGGACCCCATGAAGTCTCATGGCTTCAGGTCAAGCATGGGCAAGGAAACCTCCTGCTGATTACCAACTACCGCCCTCCCTCAGCTGATGAATCAGTATTCCTCCATACTGAATACCACTTGGAAGAAGTACTGAGGGTAGCAAGGGCACAGAATGTACTCTGGGTGGGGGACTTCAATGTCCATCACCAAGAGTGGCTCGGTAGCACCACTACTGACCGAGCTGGCTGAGTCCTGAAGGACATAGCTGCCAGTCTGGGCCTGCGGCAGGTGGTGAGAGAACCAACACGAGGGACAAACCTACTTAACTTCATCCTCACCAATCTGTCTGTTGCAGATGCATCTGTCAGCATTGGTAGCAGTTACCACCGCACAGTCATTGTGGAGACGAAGTCCTGTCTTCACCCTGAGGACACCCTCCATCGTGTTGTGTGGCACTACCACCATACTAAATGGGATAGATTCAGAACAGATCTAGCAGCTCAAATCTGGGCCATCAGCAGCAGCAGAATTGTATTCCACCAGAATCTGTAACCTCATGGCCTGGCATATTCCTCACCCTACCATTACCATCAAGCCAGGGGACCAACCCTGTATCAATAAGGTGTGTAGAAGAGCATGCCAGGAGCAGCACCAGGCGTACCTAAAAATGCAGTGCCAACCTGGGGAAGTTACATGCATGCTAAATAGCAGAAGCAGCATGTTATAGATAGAGGTAAGCGATCCTACAATCAACGGATCAGATCAAAGCTCTGCAGTCCTGCCACATCCAGTCATGAATGGTGGTGGACCATTAAACAACAAACAGGAGGAGGAGGCTCCATGAATATCCCCATCCTCAATGATGGTGGAGCCCAGCACGTGAGTGTAAAAGACAAGGCTGAAGCATTTGCAACCATCTTCAGCCAGAAGTGCCGAGTGGATGATCCATATAGGCCTCCTCCTGAGGTCCCCACCATCACAGAAGCCAGTCTTCAGCCAATTCGATTCACTCCATGTGATATCAAGAAACGGCTGAGCGCACTGGATACAGCAAAGGCTGTGGGCCCTGACAACATCCCGGCTGTCGTGCTGAAGATTTGTGCTCCAGAACTAGCCGCGCCTCTAGCCAAGCTGTTCCAGTACAGCTATAACACTGGCATCTATCCGACAATGTGGAAAACTGCCCAGGTATGTCCTGTCCACAAAAAGCAGGACAAATCCAATCTGGCCAATTACCGCCCCATCAGCCTACTCTCAATCATCAGCAAAGTGATGGAAGGTGTCGTCGACAGTGCTATCAAGCAGCACCTGCTCACTGATGCCCAGTTTGGGTTCCCCCAGGACCACTCGGCTCCCGACCTTATTACAGCCTTGGTCCAAACATGGACAAAAGAGCTGAATTCCAGAGTTGAGGTGAGAGTGACTGCCCTTGACATCAGGGCAACATTTGACCGAGTGAAACTGAAGTCAGTGGGAATCGGGGGGGAAAATTCTCCACTGGCTGGAGTCATACTTAGCACAAAGGAAGATGGTTGTGGTGGTTGGAGGTCAATCATCACAGCCCCAGGCCATCGCTGCAGGTGTTCCTCAGGGCAGTGTCCTAGGCCCAACCATTTTCAGCTGCTTCATCAATGACCTTCAGAAGGTCAGAAGTGGGGATGTTCGCTGAAGACTGCACAGTGTTCAGTGCCATTCGCAACTCCTCAGATAATGAAGCAGTCCATTCCCGCATGCAGCAAGACCTGGACGGCATTCAGGCTTGGGCTGATAAGTGGCAGGTATCATTCGCGCTACAGAAGTGCCAGGCAATGACTACCTCCAACAAGCAAGAGTCTAACCACCGCCCCTTGACATTCAACAGCATTACCATCACCGAATCCCCCACCATCAATATCCTGGGGGTCACCATTGACCAGAAACTTAACTGGACCAGCCACATAAATACTGTGGCAACAAGAGTAGGTCAGAGGCTGGGTATTCTGTGGTGAGTGTCTCACCTCCTGACTCCCCAAAGCCTTTCCACCATCTACAAGGCACAAGTCAGGAGTGTGATGGAATACTCTCCAGTTGCCTGGATGAGTGCAGCTCCAACTACACTCAAGAAGCCAACCAAGAATGGCACCATCCAAGACAAAGCAGCTCGCTTGATTGGCACCCCATCCACCACCTTAAACATTCACTCCCTCCACCATCAGCTCATCGTGGCTGCAGTGTGTACCATCTATAAGATGCACTGCAGCAACTTGCCAAGGCTTCTTTGGCAGCACCTCCCAAACCCACGACCTCTACCACCTAGAAGGACAAGGGCAGCAGGCACATGGGAACACCACCACCTCCAAGTTCCCCTCCAAGTCACACACCATCCTGACTTGGAAGTATATCGCCGATCCTTCATCGTCGCTGGATCAAAATCCTGGAACTCCCTCCCTAACAGCATGAACAAATATTTAAAAAATTATTCTGGGTACGGGTGCTGAATACAGACCAAGCATCTCCGAAGGAGAATAGCAGGATGGAGTTATCCATGGATCTTGCTTATGGTTCTCCTAGCAACCATTTGAAAACAACATCAATAAATGGGATCAAGTTCCACAATCAGCTTTTTGCCTTCAATTAATGTTCAGTGATAAAGGGAAATAGTGAAAAAACAGGAATAATTAGCCTTAAGTGTTAGTGCTCCAACCTATTAAATTAAATCCTAGTCATCATCCTTTCTCTGAAACCTCATCTTGTTTTAGTTTACTTCCATGCACCCTTCGTAATTCAGACTCTGGCCTTTTGAGCATCCACCCCACCGTCAGCAGCATAGCTTTCAACCTCCTCGGCCCTGCTCTCTGGAATTCTCTCTTGAAACTTCTCCGTTTTTTTAACTCTCTCCTCCTCCTTTAAGAATCTTCTTAAAACTCACCTTTTATCCCAAGCCTTCAATCACCTCCCCTAATATAAGCTCGCACAACACCAGGTTGTAGTCCAACAGTTTTATTTGAAATTACGAGCTTTCGGAGCGCTGCTCCTTCGTCAGGTGAAGTCTTTACCTCACTGTACCTGACGAAGGAGCAGCCGCTCCGAAAGCTCGTAATTTCAAATAAAACTGTTGGACTATAACCTGGTGTCGTGCGACTTCTCATTTTTGTCCACCCCAGTCCAATACCGGCATCTCCGCATCATAATATAAGCTCAGTTTCCCTTTCACTTGTTACTCCTTGATAAAGTGCCTTGGTACATTTCATATTAACGACACTATATAAATGCAAGTTGTTGTTGTTCTGTGCTGCTTTCATTGCTCTACTTCTCACATTTAAAATTTCCACCCACTACCAGCTATTCTCCAAATGACCATCAGAAAAAATGAATTCAGCATTGTGCTTAACTGACTCTTAGGAATGAGATGTTTTTTAGACAAAATGATTATGTTGGTAGACATTATATTACATTTCAGTAACTTTTTTTGCTGTTCTGCTAATTGTAAATAGCATTTTTGTTTTAGTGAGAAATTGGGAAACTTTTTCACACGCAGTTTTCAACACACGGTTCTGGAATTCAAGATGGCTTACACAGCATTAGGCAACATTTTTTCAAAAACTTTCTAGTGTTGTTTAGAAGTCAGTTCTGTTTCTGACACTTGCACATTCTCTATGTGCTCGACACTGGTGATTTGACGTCTGTGCTTTGATGAGTGGTAGGATGTAAGTTTCTGCCTCAAATTCTCCAAGCAGTGAGTTCCTAATTATAAACATGCCATCAGGCAGACAGCAGTGAATGCAGGTCAAAAGGAATTAGAGAAGATCAGAGGATAGATTTTCCTGACCTTTGCCTCTAGGGGACAGCCAGGCTCAATGGTCAGGAAAAAGTGGCATGGACCCATTTCATGCCACTCCTGCCCTTTTATATTTACCCTGTGATTTATAGGATCCCCTTTGGAACGGGCAGAACTAGACCTGTCCTGCAGTAAGCACAGACCCATCAACAAATAGCATTTACATAAGAACATAAGAAATCGGAGCAGGAGTAGGCCATTCGGCCCCTCGAGCCTGCTCCACCATTCAATAAGATCATGGCTGATCTTCTACCACAACTCCACTTTCCTGCACTATCCCCATATCCTTTGATTCCCTGAATATCCAAAATTCTATCGATCTCTGTCTTGAATATACTCAGCGACTGAGCTTCCACAGCCCTCTGGGGTAGAGAATTCCAAAGATTCACCACCCTCTGAGTGAAGAAATTTCTCCTCATCTCAGTCCTAAATGGCCGACCCCTTATTCTGAGACTGTGACCCCTGGTTCTAGACTCCCTAGCCAGGGGAAACATCCTCACTGCATCTACCCTGTCAAACCCTGTAAGAATTTTGTATATTTCAATGCGATCACCTCTCATTCTTCTAAACTAAAGAGAATATAGTCCTAGTCTACTCAATCTCTCCCTATAGGACAATCCCAGGAATCAGTCTGGTGAACCTTCGTTGCACTCCCTCTATGGCAAGTCTACCTTAGGTAAGGAGACCAAAACTGTACACAGTACTCCAGGTGTGGTCTCACCAGGGCCCTATATAATTGCAGTAAGATGTCTTTACTCTTATATTCAAATCCTCTTGTAATAAAGGCCAACATACCATTTGCTTTCCTAATTGCTTACTGTACCTGCATGTTAACTTCCAGTGATTCGTGTACAAGGCACCCAGGTCCCTCTGAACACCAACATTTCCCAATCTCTCACCATTTAAAAAATACTCTGCTTTTCAATTTTTCCCACCAAAATGGATAACTTCACATTTCTCCACATTATATTCCATCTGCCATGTTCTTGCCCACTCACTTAGCTTGTCTAAATCCCCTTGAGGCCTCTTTGCATCCTCCTCACAACTTATATTCCCACCCAGCTTTGTATCATCAGCAAACTTGGATATATCCCATTTGGTCCCCTCATCCAAATCATTGATAGAGATTGTGAATAGCTGAGGCCCAAGCACTGATCCTTGCGGTACCCCACTAGTTACATCCTGCCAACCTGAAAATGACCCGTTTATTCCTACTCTCTGTTTTCTGTCCATTAACCAATCATCAATCCATGCCAGTATATTACCCCCAATCCCATGAGCCCTAATTTTGTTTAATAATCTCTTGTGTGGCACCTTATCGAATGCCTTCTGAAAATTCAAATACACCACATCCACTGGTTCCCCCTTTTCTATTCTGCTAGTTACAACCTCAAAAAACTCTAACAGATTCGTCAAACATGATTTCCCTTTCATAAATCCATGTTGACTCTGCCCAATCCTATTATTATTTTCTAAGTGCCCTGTTACCACGTCCTTAATAATAGATTCTAGCATTTTCCCTACTACTGATGTCAGGCTAACTGGTCTGTAGTTCCCCGTTTTCTCTCTCCCTACTTTCTTAAATAGTGGGGATTAAATAGAGCACCTTTAATGTAGTAAAACATCCCAAGGCACTTCACTCAATTATCAGACAAAATTTGACACCGAGCCACATAAGGAGATATTAGGTCAGGTGACCAAAAGCTTGGTCAAAGAGGTAGGTTTTAAGGTGTGCCTTAAAGGAGGAGAGAGAGGTGGAGAGGTTTAGGGAGGGAATTCCAGAGCTTAGAGCCTAGACAGCTGAAGGCACAGCCGCCAATGGAGGCGTGAAGGAAATCAGGGATGCGCAAGAGGCCAGAATTGGAGGAATGCAAGTTGAAGAGTGGTAGGGCTGGAGGAGGTTACAAAGATAGGGAGGGACAAGGAGGGGTTTGAACACAAGGATGAGAATTTTAAATTTAAGGCGTTGCTGGACCTGAAGCCAATGTGGATCGGCAAGCATAGGAGTGATGGGTGAATGGGACTCGGTGCAGGTTAGGATATGGGCAGCAGAGTTTTGTATGAGCTCAAGTTTACGGAGGTTGGAAGATGGGAGGCTGGCCGGGAGAGCATTGGAATAATCGAGTCTGGCGGTAACAAAAGCATGGATGAGGTTTTCAGCAGCAGATGGGCTGAGGCAGGGGCGAGATGGGCAATATTATGGAGATGGAAGTAGGCGGTCTTGGTGATGGAGAGGATATGGGGTCAGAAGATCAGCTCAGGATCAAATAGGATGGCGAACTTGTGACCAGTCAGTTTCAACCTTAGACAATGACCAGGGAGGGGGACAGAATTGATGGTGAAGGAACAGAATTTGTGATGAGGGTCGAAGACAAGGGCCGGAATTTTGCCTACCTGGGCCTGGCCGGTGCGGGCGGTGGCCATGGCGGGTCACGACCCCACTGCTGGCTCCATCCCGCTGCTGAAAATGACTTTCCCTTAATAGGGCCTAATAAGCTCGCCCTGAACGTTACCCGGCCCAATTAAATGGTGCAGGTCTGGTGACGTCATCGATGACGTGTTTTCAGCCGGAATCTTTTAAGGGGCCATGACCACATTGAATTTAAATGTCAATGTAACTTAATGCTGTCAGTGCACTACAGCATTGGAGTGCTGCAAACACTGACAATGACTGCACAGAGGCAGAGGGCTGCACCCAGGTTCTCCGATGACTCCCTCCATATGTTTATGGACGGAGTCAGAGCACGCAAGGAGGTCCTCTTCCCTTCCAATGGGCAGAAGAGACCTCCCCAGGACACCAAAACAGCCTGGTTGTACACTGCAAAGAGGGTCACAAGCAGGGATGTGGTCAGGAGGACCTGGATGTAGTGACTCAAACATTTCAATGATCTCATTAGATCAGGAAACGTCAGTACAAAGCCACACTCAACCTCATCCCGCTGTGCCTCTCATCACATCCCCATCACTCTGCCTTCCCAACCCTACTCCTGCACATCCTTACTCACACCAACATACCTTGCACGTCCACTCATCCCTCTCTCTCTCTATCTACATTATCACATCCCCATCTTACTAGCCACGCTCACACACCCTCATCCTAATCCAATCATACCAACTAACAACACACAAGGAGGCCACTTGAGTGTTTTATCCAATGTTTATGTAAAGTTTCCGTTAATGTGCTGTCAAATCTTTATTTTCAACACTTTCTGGGATTGGACACATTTGTGTGCACCTTTGGAAGTGGTTTAGTGAGTTGCAGTGAATGGTGAAACACAACGGTACCTCCAGCAATGGCGGTCAGTGTGAAAGGAATAGCTTGGTCATTGTAGGGATGATTTATGATGTTGCTGTGGGGTGGTGCCAACCTGGCGCATCATGTGGCAGCCATATGGGTGTACAGCATCAAGTGAAGTAAATCTGGCCTTGATGAGGCCATCCCTGGCCTCTCGGGCAGCAGTGTGGTCGGGTGCTGATGCCCTCTGTCCTGTGCAGCATCAGGTGATTGCAGAAAAGGTTGGTGTTGTTGGTGCTGCTGGTGTGCCTGGTGCTGCTGGTGTTGGTGCTCATCGTGGTCCGATTCTGAGGACCACGGTGAGACAGTATAAACGGCATCCATGCTGATGGAATAGATGGCAGGTGAAGTAGAGATGACAGACGCAATCTGTCAATGGTGAGAGAGGTTCTTCCAATGAGATGACACTGGATGGAGACTTTGCTGGAAAGACTGCGGCCTGCAGAATCTGTGCTGGGAATGCAGTGAGAAACAGCTTCTGCTAAGGAAACTGAGGATATGTCAGGTGGGAGCTTTTATAGTACATGCTGTCAACTAATCAGCTGGAGCAATGGCCACTGAACTCCCGCCTCAGGTTGACAGATGTGGTTCCCAAGCAGTGTGTTTCCCGTGGCCATGCAGTTAAATTTAAAAGGTAAGATTAAAACCACTCTTCAGGGTCTAACAACTAGCTACAGGAAACTTTCGTTTATCCGGCACCCAAATATCCGGAATTCTCGCTTAACCGGCAAAAATCAGGTAAGTTTTATTATACAGACAAGACCCCGATTCTGACCTTTCGCCCCCACGAAAGGGGGGTCAACGTTCTTCCGACTCGGACCTGTCGCCGCCACGGAGGAAAAAGCCGGAGTCTCGTTTACCTTCCCTCTCCGGGTCCCAATTGTTAAGCCTATGGCCGTGTACGGGGCTCTCGTACCTTGGTAAGTATACCTCTCTGTAATCCGGCACTTTCGATCAACCGGCACCACGCCGGTCCCGTCGGTGCCGGATAAACAAAAGTTTCCTGTACTGATAATTTAAATTGGGTCGCCCACCTCTGCTGGTCAGGTCAGGTCCACGCTGACAGACGCACCGGGGGAAAGGCGCATAGGAGCGGGATGACAACGGGTTCCCAACCCGCTCCCAAAAATAACAACTTTCCCACCCGACCCACGTCCGATTGCGCCTGCTACCACCCCGGAAAATTCTAGCCAATGGCTAAGCTTCCAATATTTTAATTGGAGGAAAGTACTGGATGTCGGAAAAGCATGACAAACCAGATGCAGTGGAGGGGGTCAAGAGATTCATGATTTGGGAGGAAGAGTTCCCAGACACTGATCTCGGCAACCAGGACACATTCACATTTCCTCACAGTTTTTCAGACCCATAGACATCCAGGGGGTGGGCCTGCATTAGGTATGCCCTCAGGGTAAGTTAGTGGCCCAGGACAGGAGAAAAAACAGCGCTCCTGGGCCTGGACAAGAGTAACACATTTGAGATGCATTGCTTCTGTCCAGCAGTGGGCAGAGGGGAGCCAGAAAAATCAGACCTCAGATGAGCAAGTGACCCTGAGTAAGCTTGTGGTTAAAAGAGAAGAATGACCAGGATAATTCCCAGATTTAGGGCTCTAAGTTACAGTAGAGCAGGGAATATGTTTACACTGGGGAAAAGAACACTCAGAAAGGACAAAATCCAAACAATTTATTTAACTTGGACTATGACTGCAGGACAATCATTCGGCTTCAAGTGAGAATTTTGTCTTACAAAATAATGGAGATGTTGGACTGACTACAAGCAAAATGCTATTTTAATTACGTCAAAAAAGAGCCAGAAAAATACTTTGTTTAGAGTAAGATTAAGGATTACAATGCTAGGTATAGACTGAGGTAATTAAATATTGTATAGAATATATGTTGGTTTAGGTGCTGCTACAATAATAGAAATGTCTTATGTGGAAAGCAACTGCCCTGTATTGAACAGTGGAGCTGTAAGGTTAGATGAATGTTCACTCAATTACCTTTAAGGAGAAAATAACGATAAGAGTCCTTAATAACGTAGATTGTAGACAGAGTAGACTTGATGGGCCCAATAGCCTTTTTTTTTTAAATCCCATCCTCTTACAATCGTAAAGAGAATGGAAGAAACCAAAATTAAATTATGTGTAAAAATATTTAAATATTATCCTGTTAAGTATTTGAATTCCTGTCTTATTTCTGTAATGTCTTTGTACTTAAAGCCTGGCAGAACTGCTGCCTAATGGTTTGCTGCACATGGGTTTCCTGCATGTGACTGTACGTTGTTCTAAGAACAACTCGCATGCATATCTCAAACTCTCCTGTTTAGGAATCTCATAATATTTATAAATAATAGATAACATTGAATATTCATGTATCAAACGGAAAATAAACACAGAACAGATAGCACATCAAACAAAGGGGAGGTGTCAACATGCTTTTTTAATTCTCCAAACATTAAAATTCAGTATTTGCAATTCAAAGTCATTTGATAATTACAATAAGGAAAATATTATTAGGTGATGGACCAGAAAATATAGTCTTCATATTTTTTAAACTAGCTTGAAATCTTGTGATAATTTAAAATGTTAATAGTAAAATACAGCCAATACAATGCAGTGCCCGTACTGTTTATTCAGATGGTTCTACTCGATAGTGTTTTAAACCCCAGAACTTGCTCAAAAGGCACTTAAAAGATATTTTGCAGGTACACAAAGTCTATACTATGCACCCAATGAGACTAAATACTGTGATTAATCAGGAATGTTGCATTTCAAAGGTTACTTTCACGTAGCCAAAAGTTCAAATACACCACGACCCTCCAATTAACCTCTTCGACCCAGTAATTAAGAAACTTGCCTTATGTAAAATCCGGGAAAAGAATTGAGTAAATCTTATAATTCTGCATTGCAGAGTAAAGCTGTTGATAGTCAATTATCATTTAAAATCCAGTTGTCCATCCTTGAAATTCAAATGATCCAAAAAATTATAAATTCTCACTGCAGTGTAACTCTCCAACAATTACAGACACTCCCCCAGTTCTATAAAATTTTAAAATTTAGGATGTACAGCTAAAAGCCAAATACTTAGAGACCAGCATTCCTTTCACGTTCAGATTCAAACCGAGTCAGACAGAAAGCTAGGTACCATTATTAATGAGAGTCTGAACCTATAGTCACGAAACAGAATGCACCCTGTATCATTGATGAATGGGTAGAGGAGGTCCATGGTCAATCCCTGCTGTGACCAGCTGCAGTTCCTTACTTTTTTCCCTAAAACTAACAGTAATGAATGGTCACTGTGTATAGACTTTGTCTAAGCATATGTAGGCGTCTACAGTGTTCCATGCACCTCTACTTTCTCACCATTTTTTCTTTTACCCTGTTGAGATTCCATGCGCTCCTGACTCAGGAGACCTAAGTGAAAATATGGATGTATTCTATGAAGGCTTTTCATGGTTATTTTTTACTTCTAAAGATTCCCACTCAGTAGGAGGGAAAGCATTCATGTGCATTATGCCTCTGGGAAATCTAGTAATTAACTTCTATTGTTTCTTCAGAATAGGGATGCGCCAAAATACAGATTAATAATGCTTTATGACTGAACTTGAAATATTGCTGAGTCTGTTAAAAATATTTTTTGTCTTATTTGCCTATTTGCTTTTCAAGTAAATGGCATATATGAATTAGGGGCTATTGATAATTAAAAGAAATCTTTCAAGCTCTGCAGACTATTAATGAGAATATCCTGGCAATGAATGTTCACGTGCTGTTCAGTGGTTACCTGTATGCTACTGAAAGCTTTTGGAGAGTAAGAAAACCGGGTGGTTTGCCTACGATTCATTTTTTTTCAGTTTGTGGGCTAGAATGTGGATTTGCCACCGATTCCATTCCCCTCCTTGGCCATTGTTTCAGGTTGAGCAAGTCTTTCTGCAATCTCGGTGTCCTAATCAATCCCAAGCTGAACTCCAGTCCCATATACTCTCCATCACAAAGGCCATCTACTTCCATAGGAACATAGGAACATGAGTAGGCCATTGAGCCCCTCGAGCCTGCTCCGCCATTCAATGAGATCATGGCTGATCTGCGACCTAACTCCATATACCCGCCTTTGGCCCATATCCCTTAATACCTTTGGTGAACAAAAATCTATCAATCCCAGATTTTAAATTAACAATTGATCTAGCATCAATTGCCGTTTGCGGAAGAGAGTTCCAAACTTCTACCACCCTTTATGTGTAGAAGTGTTTCCTAATTTCACTCCTAAAAGGTCTGGCTCTAATTTTTAGACTATGCCCCCTAGTCCTAGAATCCCCAACCAGCGGAAATAGTTTCTCTCTATCTACCCTATCTGTTCCCCTTAATATCTTGAAAACTTAGACCAAATCATCCCTTAACCTTATAAATTCTAGGGAATACAACCCTAATTGGTGTAATCTAACCTCGTGACTTAACCCTTGGAGTCCGGGTATCATTCTGGTAAACCTACGCTGCACTCCCTCCAAGGCCAATATATGCTTCCTAGGGTATGGTGCCCAGAACTGCTCTCAGTGCTCCAGGTGTGGTCTAACCGGGGTTTTGTGTAGCTGCAGCATAACTTCTACCCCCTTGTATTCTAATCCTCTAGATATAAAGGCCAGCATTCCATTAGCCTTTTTAATTATTTTCTACCCCTTCCTTAGCCGATCTTCTGCTGAAACCCTCATCCATGCCTTTGCCACCTCAAGACGACTATTCCAATGCTTTCCTGGCTGGCATTCCATCTCCACCCTCCATAAAATTCAATCATATAAAACTCTGCTACTCGTATTCTATCTTGCACCCAGTCCCACTCATCTATCCCCCTGGCCTTGCTGACCTACATTGGTTTCCAGTCTTACAATACCACAAATTTAAAATTCTCATCCTTGTGTTTAAATCCCCATCACGGCCCTGCCCCTCCCTATCTCTCCTCCAGCCCTCCAACCCCCTCCGAATCCTCCATTCCTCTGACTGCCCTTTTGTGCATCCATCCTCCTCCCTTCGCTCCATCATTGACAATCTTGTCTTCAGTCATCTAGGCTTCCTGCTTTGAAATTCCATCCCGAAAGCCCTACGCCTCTCCAGCTCTTCCTCATAGGTTTAAAGGAGGACTTTAAATTATCTCTAGTCCAGAACGGAATTGGTACCATTACTGGACCAACATCCAGCTGATTTAAGCTGCAACTTTAAAGAGAATCATTAACATGACAATGTTCGCTTTCCTCTTGCACTTGTTCACATTTGTCTACATTTCTTCTCATTCGTGTGTCTCTCACATTGTTCACTGCTGAATATACAATAACCAAAATTTCAATCAGTTCAATTATAAGATTACAATATGTAACACATTTTAGCCACCAATGCCATAAATGTATGGCCTTTACCAGAGAGCGCAGTGGGTAATTGCATGAAGGTAATGAGACATATAGAATAGGAATGTCCCAAGTTTTATCTCTGGTTTATGCTGAGTTAATTGATCTCAACCAGGATGGTGGTGGGTTCTCTGCAATTGGCAAGGGAGGAGAAAAGTCAGCCAGGGTCTTACTCCTGCTGGAAAGTGTATATCTGGGCCATGAGTGAATAAAGATCAGGCTCAACTGTAATGCTCTTCATGACCAAATAGTCTCCTTTTACTCCCTAATGCACAAAGAGTTACCATATAGGCAAGGTATTAGAGGATTTCCAGCATCCATGCAACCAATCTTCCCTCTAATTTTTTTTGGCCTGTGCGGCCCCTTTAACAGGCTGCGCAGGCCACTCAAAATTCCGCGCATGCGCGATTTTTCCATTTAAAAGCCTGCTCACCAGCTGCACGGGACCTCCAGAGCATTAAAGGGAACATTGCATGCGACCATAATTTGGTAACAGAGGAGGGGTGGAAATTTGGATTAAAAAAAAATCTAATAGTAAACAAATCACCAAATGATAGCAAATTACGACCAACTTAAGATGCTGGGGGAGAAATTCAGTACCATAGTGCCTCCAGTTAGCACCTGGCGGGGACACTAACGGGGCGCTGAGGCAGTAGCGCTGCGGCGCGGCGAATCCAGCAACACACGCCAAATCCGGCCCTTCCCCGTAGCACTGCCGCAACGAGTTATCACCAGGAACTTCAGCGCCAGGCAGATCATGACGTCAGTGAGTGTACAACGCTCACTGGGTGCCTGATCTGCAAAATTCATTATTGCCCCCTGCCTTAGCGCCTCACTCCGACAGTGACAGGGAGAGGAGGCATCAAGCAGTTGGTAACCGGCTCCAGGGGCGCTACTTAAAGGGATCATGAGTAATTAGTCGCAGCTGTCAGGTTAGTGCTGTTTCATTGCTTCCTTGTCAGTTTAACATTGAATTAAACTGTTGCACAGTCATTTAAAGGATATTTAGTCTCCGGAGTGTTGTGGCTAATAGAAATTTACATTTATTCTCACAACATATCAAAGTGCTACACCTCATTACGTTAATAGGGGCTGTACTGGCAGTCGACCTCGCCCTCCAGGATCTACGGTGGAGGGAGTACAGGCAGCGAGAAAGAGAGGAAGATGTGGCCAGAGGCCATGAGGGCTCTCAACAGGAGGCCTTACCCTCCGAGGGTATTCCAACAGCACTTCTCCTACCTTCAATTCAACGAGGAGCAATGTATTAGAAGGCTCCGCTTCAGCAAGGAGGTGGTCACAGAACTCTGCCCCCTCCTGCAACCAGACCTGGAGCCTCAGATCAGGACGACTACGGTTCTCTCAGTGGCAGTCAAGGTGACCATCGCCCTCAATTTCTTCACCACTGATCCTTCCAGTCTGCAACAGGAGACATAGCTAACATCTCGCAGTTCGCCGTCCATTGCTGCATCCGGGAGGTCACAGAGGCTCTCTACAGTAGGAGAAGGGACTACGGGGGAGAAATTCAGTATCGTCCGTTTGGGGCGCTAACTTTTAAAAGTTGAAAAAATTAGCACCAGGCACTAATGTTTTTCAACTTTTAAAAAATTTGGGGTTTGCACTCCAGGAAGGAATTGTAGCGCTAAATCAAGCACACCACTTCCCTCCTGGAGCGCAACAGGCAGCAGGCGGGGCGGTAGGTGTGCAACGCTGCACACTGGGCCGTGCAGCGCTGCCGCGTTGGAAGGCTCCTTCCCTCCCTTAAAGGAAAAATCTTACCTGGTCCCTGACGGTAGCCGCGATCCAGCCCGATCAGCCCGATGCACTGCAGCAGAGTGCCGGGCTGATCGATCACTGGTGAAGACAAGGGGGAAAAAAAGAGAAAGAGCATTTTAGAATTTTTTTACTTACCTCAGCCACCTTGCCTTTAAGTGTCGCCCCCCAAAGCGCCCGGCCTCCCGATGAACACCTCCTGCAGCTGTCGGTGTTTGCGCCCGGCGATGTTGCAGCAGGCGGAGCTGAAGTTCGGGTCTGGGGCGCTACCATGGCAATGCGCACAGTGATGACATTACGATCTCCGGGCGAAGGAGATCGGGGAGCAACGCCATACCGCCGCTGCAAACCTCCCACCGAATATAGCGGGAGTCGATCTTCTTGCCACGCCCGGTCGGTAAGTGCTTAGCGCCCGTTAGCACCTCCCAGAGGTGCTAATGGGAGGCTCTAAGGTGTCCAATTTCTCCTCCTACATTTCCTTCCCCTTCACCAGAGAGAAGCAGGACGAGCATGCATGTGACTTTGCCAGGATAATGGGATTCCCCATGGTGCAGGGCACCATTGAGTACACCCACGTGGCTTTTCAGGCACCGCATAACAATCCTGACATCTTCCGTAACCACAAAGGCTACCACTCACTTAATGTGCAGTTGGTGTGCGACCACAGACAACTAATTCTCAATGTGAATGCCCGCTATCCTGTCAGCAGCCACGATGCCTTCATCCTGCGCCAGACCGGTGTGCCAGCACTCTTTCAGCCACCACATCAAGTTCGCGGCTGGCTGGTCGGAGACAAGGGCTATCCACTCTCCACCTGGCTCATGACTCCCCTCCGCAACCCCAACACTCCTGCCCAGCACTCATAATGAGAGCCATGCTACCACCAGGAACATCATCGAACAGACCATCGGGGTGCTCAAGCAACGGTTCCGCTGCCTTGACCGCTCGGGAGGAGCCCTCCAGTACTCGGCTGAGCGGGTGTCCCATTTCGTGGTGATCTTCTGCATGCTCCACAATCTGACCATCATGAAGACCCAGCCCTTGCCACCAGGAATTGCGGGACCACCTCAGGAGGAGGAAGAGGGAGAGGAGGAGGATGAGGAGAAAGAGGAGGAAGAGGAAAACGAGGAGGAGGAGAAACAGGAGCAAGGGAGGAGGCAGCCACTCAATCAGCCTTCCAGAAGGGCAATCCATGATGGCGGTTCCAATAAATTCAACCCCAGATCCCCTTTGCTCACCACATCCCCATCATTCCATCCCTGTCGCAGGCCATTTCACAGCGCAAAGCTGAAATGAGACACACCACAAAATAATCCGAACTGAATTAATAAATTTATCAATAATCAGTTAACACATATTTACAACAACAATATGAACTATTTACCGTTGTGCAATCCCTTAGTGCCTGTCGTTACTGTGCCTTTGCCTACTCTAGTGCTCCTGTGAAGTGTTGGCCCAGTGGTTGCAGCAGGGCTTGACCAGCTCTGGGCCTGGAAGGCCCGGCTGTGGACTGCACCATCTCAGCATGGGCGGCAGCAGTCTGGGCTGGCTGGATGACAGGCAGCGACAAGGGCAATGGCGGAGTGGCAGTGGTGGGAGCAGGAATGCTGTCATCCTGAGAGAGGACAGCAGCTTCCTGCTCCACTGACCCACTGCCGCACCCCGGGGCAACACCTCAGCATCCCTAGCAATCTGTTGCAGCACAGATTTCTGGCCTGCTGCGGCACCGTGAAAGCCATGGTAGTAGACCCAGCTACGATGGCAGCAGTCAGAGCTTGCATGGCATCAAGCTGAGATTGCATCAGAGCAGTGTGAGATTGGATGCCACTAACCATAGACTGCATTACAGCACTAAGACGTTGTGTCACTTCCACCTGTGCTGCAATGGAAGCTGCCAGATCGCCCATCACACACGGCATCAGGTCTGGGTCGCCACGTCTCTCTTGTAAGGGTTCGTGCCTGTGTCTCAGACGGTGCTGGTGCGAGGTTAGGCCTTCGTTGCCTAATACTATTGCTTGCTCTGGTCTCCGGCCAGCCTTGTTGCAATAAGCACCTGTGAGTGGTTCGACCCACTCGCCCTTACGGTTCAAACACTGGACTTAGGTGCAGGAGCAGTAATGCAGAGAAAACTCAAATAGACCCGGTTGAATAGGACGAAATGGAAATCTTTATTGCATAGCGTCCAAAATCATGAAGTACATGTCATAGGCGCAAATTAACGAGAGTACAAGTATACATACATTCATAAAGCTTGGTCTATGGAAATGAAGAACGCACGGCACATCGTAAAAAGGGGAACACATTGGGGTAAAAATTAGGTCACGCCCCATTTGGGGCGCAAATATCGTCTGGACGCAAATATTAGCGCCTGGCGCTAATTATCGGCACTGACTGGAAACTTCACTTTTACCGCCCCGGGAGGTGAGTGGAGCGCTAAATCAGGCGCTGCACACCTGTCTTAAGGCGCAAAGGCCAAGGAGTGAGGCGCTAACTCAGAGCGCTGGCGAAGCTCATGTAATGTCAGTCAGCAATGGAACACACACACAATGGCATGGGCCAGTTCTTAAAGGGGATGGTTAATCTTGCTTTCCATCCACATCCTGTTCATTGCAGCCTTGAATCTCGGCCTGGAGAGACTTGCACATCAAATGTGCTGGAAAGAACAATGGAGAGTACCAGGCAAAGAGCTCAGAGTGCAGCTCCCACAGTCTCTGCTAAATCGATACAAGGAATGGCAAATCAAAATGAACCTGCAAAGTGCTGCTCAGTACCCAAAACTCCTTCACACAACGTTGAATCTCTCCAGAAGTCTCTCCCTCTCTCTCTCAGAATGCGTAGTTCAAAAATGCCACCAACAATAAAAGACAGGAAGAGGCCCCCTTTAAATAGCACCCCCCCCAGCCCCACAGCGATTGATAGCGTTCCAGTCTTCTGGTCGTTGGATGCGCCAGGCGGTAAGGCAGGGGGTGCCACTCAATTTCCGCTCCGGGGCGCCACAAGGGCGTTGCACCATGGAATGACGTCACAATCTGCGCGCGCAGGTGGTCGCAGCGGTAAGTTTTAGTGCCGCCGCACAATGTCAAGTTAAGTTCCCGAGCGGCGCAAACATCGCTGCACCCGGGCGTTAGCGGCTTTGCGCCCCATTAGCGCCCTCTTAAGGCGCTAACGGGAGGCGCAACCAACTGAATTTTTACCCCATTATATTTTAACCTTAATAAAACCACCCTCCCTTAACAATACCTACACTACGTCTAGATTTGTAGGATCAGGAAACATGCTCATCACTCGTGTTACTTCGGAGAATTTTAAAGTGACGCACTCGGCTCGTTTCGCTGCAGCGCCTGACTGTCACGTGTTTGGAAGGGTCTCTGTACCCCACTTGTTTATCTTCGCTGCTGCGACAAGCAGGCCAGGCTCCCCGTTGTCATGAAGAACTCGGAACGTTTGTAAAATTCAAAGAAGAGTCTTCCTGTTCCCGACACCGGTTGTCGGTAGATTTCAATGAAGAGTTCTTTATTATATTTTCGGGCGCGGTCGGGGTTTACTGACCGTGGCGGCACGTGGATTCTTCTTCTTTTCTTGTCGTTTCGTCTTGTCTCTTCGGGCCTCCGGGTCCAGACACCGTTTACCGACACTCGGGATGGTGCACCCGGTCACTTGCCCTTGTCGGGGCGGCTCGTTCCGATTGAGCTCCATCCAACATTCGACTAACCGACCAGTACGGCCAAGAGTCAAGAGTCAACAATGTCCAGCCCTAAGGAAGAGCTTCAGCAAGGGTCCGCCGAGAGATAAGAGTCGATTCCAGCGAATAAGAGAGCGATGGACATTTGCTCACTATAGTTATAGTGCTGTGTTCCCTTATCTCCTGCTCAAATCTTAATGTTTGTCCTTTGTGTAATATTGGCGCTCAAAACTCACAGCATGGGGTGATTCTTCTCTTTAACGGGTTTCGGTAGCACCTGAAACTGGCCAACTATCCGTTAATGTTTTCCCCATTGTTGACCCAGCCAGGATGTGTATGAATCGTCTCCCTGACTGGTTTTGGGGCCCCCCGAATACTTGCTTAATCACCCGTCGATGTCTCTCTCATTGTAGAGCCGTGGGGTATTTGTGTATTGATGTGTCTGGATGGGCCTTCGATTGCCCAGTACAATGGTCCTTACTTGTGCATGGAAAACGATTCCAGCACTTATATCTTTGCTATTGTTTCAAATGCAAACGGGTTGCATCCTGTCTTTATCAATGTTTACCGAGTATGATCCAATCTTATATTGAATGTTTATTCGACGCCATCTTGTCTGCCCACTGTATTTCTGGAAGCTTCTGCCACGATGCGCAGCAGCCATTTTACAGGCTTCTGTGTCCTTTATATCAGGACAGCATTTCGTTTAATAAAACTGATCAAACGAATCTGCTTCTCTCATGTTATTTCGAATCGCGATAATTGCGAAACTTTACACTCTGGGAGTCTACCATCCTTTGCAGACTGGAAATGATGGGCTCCATGGTGTGCGCAGAGCCTTGTGCAGTGTTGGAGGTGGACTCCTCCACGCTCCTTATTATTGCCGAGAGGCTCTCGGGCACCCTTGCCATTGCACCTATCATCTCCATGTGCATACCCATCACCCTTCTTCCAAAGGCCCCACCATCGAGGTCCTCATCTGAGTCCTGTGCAGCAGATCTAGCGCGCAAACTCGCCATTCGGGGAGCTGGCCCCCGAGCTACCCTTCCCACTGGCCTTGCTGCAGTCCACTCATTCCCGGTGCATCACCCTGTGCAGATCCTGCTACTACACTAACCTCTAAAGAACACGTAGTTCCAGTATCTGAGCTGGTGTCTGCGGGTGAGACATGCAGTGACGCGGTGTGTTCTTCCTCCTCCTCCTCTTCTCCCGCCTCACTCTCAACAGTGCCCTCAGGGACAGGCTGCTCAGGTACTTCCTCGCTATCTGAAAGCATAAAGGCACAAGAGTCGGGTTAAGGTGAGGGGAGGGGGGCAGGAAGGGAGAAATGCATGTATACAGCATGTTTAACTGGAAAGTGCAAAAGGTTTGTGGGGTGAGAGGGAAGTGGGATGTCAGAAGAAGGAGTTGGGATGAACATACCATTGTTGTCCCCAAGGGGGTCAACATCACTGGTGGCCACGGCACCCACCACCTCGCGCCCAATAATCTCCAGCACTCTATTTTCCAGCGCAGACAGTGATTGGGTGTCGGCTTGTCCCCCTGCTCCCTTCTGTTGTGAGCCACTTTGGCCTGCAAGAGAAATGAAAGTGTGTGAGCAATGTGCTTGGGTGATGTGCCTGCCATAGTTGAATAGCTGTCATTGTGTGCAAGGTGTGAGTTGTGGGTGTGAGTGTTGGTAGGTAGAGATTGTTTGTGGGTGAGTGCTGGGGGTGTGGTGCTTTGGCCAGTGCGTGCAGACTGTGGTTCAGACAGTGGTATGTAGCATTTGTTGAAGCCTTGACTCATCCTGACCACCCAAGTTAATTATTTCCTGCACCGTGTGTGGGTCCTGGGGACCACAATGCTGCCCGAGACATGCTGGACAACCTCCCTCCACATGGCATGGAAGAATTGCGGCGAGGGCCTCCTGCCACTTGCCGGATAGAGCACCACCCTCTGTCTCTCCACAGTGGACACCAGCTCCTCCAATGCTTGGTCGGAAAATCTGCAAGCTCTCTCCCTGGGGCATGGATCTGCCATCATGACACCTGCTTGAGTCATCCGGTTCCTTGGGCTTGGCCTGCTCCTGGTTGCTGACAGTTTCACAGCCAACATTTCTGAGAATGAGGTTCTGCAGCATCAATGAACCTCCCCTTTAAGAACTGGAAAGAGCCTGTGGCAATGATGACTTGCGATTAGACTGCACCTGATATTGGTTAGCGCTTTGAGTGTAGCGCCACTGAGCTAGGCCATTAGCACTTGATTTGGCGCTCCAATCCTTTCTTTGAACGATGAGACGTAATTTTGCGTGCTGCGTGATTCATTAGTGCCTGGCGCTAATTCTCAAACTTTTCAAAATTACCGCCCATTCCTATAATGAATTTCTCCCCCTCTCACTTTTATATAAGAACTGCTGCTCGGCAAGCATAAAACTATTGATAGCATTCCATTTTGGGCGTAATTATGATCCATTATTAGAGTTTAATTTGCTTTAATGTGATGTTACGTCACCTCAAATTTATCAAAAGTTCTTTACAAAGATTGAATGCGGAACGCAATATGACTGATGTACTTGTGAATGTTAGATGAGGATCAGGTCTTTACAGGGTCAGAAAAGCATCATATCTAAACAGTGAAGAGCTTTACTACAGAGAAACCATTTGCTTAGTGCTGTGTAACAGACATACTCAGCATGATGGAGGGCCCCTGAGGCAAGAGTGATACTGCCATAAAACTACAATATGTGATAACGCAGTGGAAACATTTAAGTAAATGGCATGGGGACAGTAGTGCAACAACACTTAAGTGCTCAAACTGAATTTAGCATTTGCTTTACTCTTCTGATTGGGAATTCATTACTCTCTTTATCATTCTCGGGGTCCTTACTTATTTGTATCTATTCACTGCACAACGCCAGTATGTCCAATTGTAGCTAATCAGTGCATTATTTGTTAATTCAGATTTTTATAACATGCTGTTTTGAGAAAATGTAGTTTCAAGAATGAAGGAAGGATTAGTCTGTTGATGTTTTTTAAATCACCTTTTATCATCTCCTGTTGACGCATTTTGAGATCACTTTCCCCCACATAACTCCTCCAGTACTCGGAATTGAACAGTCTCAATCTCCATATTCATGACTGCTCTCAGTACCACCCTGTAACTCAGCAGCAGGAAGAAATTCAGTAAAGAAAAATAATGGAATTATATAAATCACTATTCTTTCTGCTGATAATTAATTTGCGGAGAATACAGTAGCAGAGTTGAACTCTGGACAGTTGCAACTGTGGGTTGTTCTTTTGGGTGTTACTGTTCTTTGAATTTGAAGAATGGGTGTATGATAATTTCATGAATATATTCTAACATTATTTCTATGAGGTTGAACCATTGTTGTTCAAGTCACAATGATAACATTCTCCAAATCATGTTCTGACATGAAAATATGAAATGTTTGTCCAGTATAGTTCAAGTACATTCTTCCACAAATTGCAATTGATAGCTGCTATTGTCTTCAGATTGTGTTTATCTGGAATGGTGGCTTGCAAAAATACTTGGGGATGAAAATGGTCCTGGCGGTGGTGCAAAATAGGTGATAATGAATCAGCAGCCTATTTTACACACCACCCGATCTGCAAAGTATTTGGTCCCTTTTCAT
Organism: Squalus acanthias; assembly: GCA_030390025.1. NCBI lineage: Eukaryota > Metazoa > Chordata > Chondrichthyes > Squaliformes > Squalidae > Squalus > Squalus acanthias. The sequence goes on along the minus strand of CM059431.1, from coordinate 57,528,505 downwards.
ATAATTCCAGGCCTTGATACACTTTCTCCTTTATATTTTCCAGAATTGTTTAACCCATATCTTAAGCTTTCTTTGTGTGGCGGGCCCTCAACGCAGGCCCTTTAGGTGAAGCCACACAGGTGCATTGGCAGCAGTTGCCCGTTTTCACTGCCAGCTCTCAGCAATGTATTTCTGTGCTTTTTTGTTTCTTGTTCGGAAGACATCCCTGCATGTTAGTTAACATTGCAGAGGAAACTTTCCTTCTTGTCTATTGTGCGTGTCCCAATCGAAATATTCCATGTAGGGGACAAAGTATGTAATTAGCAACAATGTATTGTCCAATTATTTGATAAAAGATAGCTGGGGTAAAATTGGTTTTGGGTAACAGCGCAAGATGGGTGAGGCATCCCATTTTACACCTCGCCTGATTTGGAAAAGAAAACACCACTTCGATTAGCATAAATGGTGAGGAGCCTCTCAAGGTTTTCTAGGGATCATTCAACTGCTGAGGGTAACTTTTTTACTTTTTGGATGGATTTGGTTGTTGGTCCAGGATGCTTTGTTAACCTTATATTGGCGACATTGTAATAGTGCACATTCTAAACACAATCCTGTCAGCTGAGATTGTTATGGTTTCAATAAACAATTGTGAAAATCTTTCAGCCTACCTGTATATAATGTGAAATAATATAAACAGGACTTCAACAAGATCATATCTCTAAATGAAACTTTTCTATTCACAAGCCCCTAGACACTGCATGTTAATCATCTCACACTACGGGCTGGATTTTTCCAACCTCAGCGGAGCCGTGGTGGGCGACGTCCGTGGCATGTGGGGACTCCGCATCTGTCTCGATCCCGGCCCCCAACATGATTTTCCGTTGATGGAGCATGTTAATCCAGCCCTGCAAGGTTCCCGACCAATTAATAGGAAGCGGATCTGATGACGTCATTTGATGAGGCGTCATCAGCCGGTTTCCTTAAAGGGACCATGTCCACAATATTATGACAGTTGTGCTGTCCGTGTTCTGCAGCATTGAGGTGCTGCAAACACTGACAAGCACAGCACAAAGGTGCACGGCTGCACCCAGGCTCTCCCATGACTCCCTCCATATGCTTATGGAGGGAGTCACATCATGCAGGGAGGTTCTCTTCCCTTCCCATGGGCGGAAAACACCTCTCCAGGAGACCAACGCAGCCTGGTTGCACATTGCACAGGAGGGCACAAGTTGTCAGGATGACCAGGCTGCAGTGGCATAAACCTTTCAATGATCTCAGTAGATCATGAAACGTTACTGCAAAGCCACACTCAACCTCATCCTGCTGTGCCACTCATCACATCCCCATCACTCTGCCTTCCCTACCCTACTCCTGCACATCCTTACTCACACCAACTTACCTTGCACCTCCACCCATCCCTCTCGATCTACATTATCACTTCCCCATCTCACTGGCCACCTCTCACTCTCACCCTCATCTTTGTCCAATTATTCAAACTAACACATAAGGTATTTGTGTGCTTTAGCCAATATTAATGTAAAGTTTCTGTTAATGTGTTGTCAAGCATTGAAATCTTTATTTTCAACACTTTGCCTTCTTGAACAGACTTGTGCGCACCTTTGGAAGTGTCTTAGTGAGTTCCAGTGAATGGTGAGACATAACGTTCCCCCCCCCCACACCCAATGGTGATCAGTGTGAAAGGAATGGCTTGAACATTGTAGGGATGTTTTAAGGTGCTGGGGTGGGGTGGTGCCAACCTGGCACATCATGTGGCATCCAGGGTGTACAGTGTTAAGTGAAGTAAATCTGGCCAGGGTGAGGCCATCACTGGTGTCCCAGGCAGCAATGTGGTTGGGTGCTGATGCCCTGTGTCCTGTGCAACATCAGTTGATTGCGGAGAAGGTTGGTGTTGATGTCGGTGCTGCTGGTGTGGCTGGTGCTGATGGTGTTGGGGCTGATCGTGGTGAGATTCTGAGGACCAAGGTGAGATGGTTTCAAGGGCACCGATGCTGATGGAATAGATGGCAGGTGAGGTTGAGATGACAGAAGCGATCTTTCAATGGAGAGAGAGGTTGTTCCAATGAGGTGACACTGAATAGAGAGTTTGCTCCAAACACTTGCAAGCTGCATAAAGCTCAATCTGTCTTCCAAATGCAGTAAGCAACAGCTTCTAACCTTGGAAAGTGAAGACCTATGAAATGGGAACTTTCATAGAACATCCAACCTACTTACCTGACGTGATACCCGCTCTCCAGGAACCTCGTTAAAAACCTGGTAAAATGGTAAGTACATGGGAAAATGGTGCTTAACTACCTTTTAACAAGCTTTTAAGTATCTAAATTGGCTGACCCGCTCCAAATCCGCACTGAGTGCCAGTAAAATTCTGGCCTACATTTCGAAACACTAGCAGACTGCAGTAGGCATTGATTGAAGAGTCAATATTTTCACTGACCTTGTATTTGCATTATCTTTTCTAACATTTGCTGGTATAAGTCAGCTACAGACATCATTAGAAATCAGGTTTTTGAGTAAGATATGCGTTCAAATCTTGGTGGCAAAAATTGGGGACAAATAGTTGCGTTTTTAAATTAAAATAATCAATAAGAAAGAATGCGATTTGACCTGGCTTGCCATAGTTATCCATTGCAGTGAAGACAATCACATGCTATTTTATTGTTTAGTTTATCCAGTTCCCACTTCTTGGCCGCGATTTCGCCTGCATGGGTGGCTTCAAGGTCACGCGAGGGGTTGGCGGCGGGGGGGCGACCCCGCTGCTGCGTGGATCCCATCAATAAATCGAATCTTGCCCTAGTGGGCCTTTAGGCCCACCCTGTGCGTTTCCCAGCCCTATTAAAGGGTGTGGGTCTGGTGACATCACCAGATGACGCGATTATTGCCGGTTTATTTAAAGGGGCCATGGCTCCAGTTACTGTCAGTTGCAAATTGATAGCATTCAGTGCTATCAGTGTTTGAGTCTATGAGCTTGCAGCGCCAACGAGCAGCGCTTCACTTCACAGATGAGCCCCTCCATCATCTTGTGGAGGGAGAGAGAGCACGTAGGGAGGTTCTCTTCCCTGCGGACGGGAGGAAGAGGCCTCCCCAGCAGACAAAGGCAGCATGGCTGCAGATATCGCAGGAGGTTACGGGGATGTCAGTGGTGGTTCGCACTTGGGTGCAGTGCCGCAAGAAGTTCAATGATCCAGTAAGATCAGGAAAAGTGAGTATGAAGCCACAATTACCTTGATGCCACTGTGCGTCTCATCACATTTGCACCACTCTACATTGCCACCCCTACTCCTGCACAATGCTACACACCCCAACATCCCTTGTACCTTCATCCATCCCTCTAACTCGCTACATTATCAGGTCACCATCTTACTATGCAGCCCTCACACTGAGCCTCATCGTTATGCAATGACAGCAACTAACAACACAAAAGGAGGCAACTTGGTATTGCCAACCCACTCCATCAAATTGTCAGTGTAAAGCTCGATGCCATTCCATTCCTTACACTCATACCATCACTCTCACTGAACCTGCTCCTCTTCTGCTCCTTGCCCACAATAAGAGGGAGAGGACAGGAGGAGGGCCTTCACAAACCATGTCATATCTGACGAGTGTAGAGGAGGCAGCACTGGAGATTGCTGGAGTGGTGGGCGTTCCGGAAGTGGGGGACGGAGAGAGAGGCTCAGTAGAAGAAGCTAGTGACAGGATGAATTTGCATACAATTGCATGCCTTTCATCATTGCCTCATATGGGGTGTGATGTCAAGACAAGATGAATGCTCATCATGTGGATAATGGTATGTGTCTGCAGTAGACATTCTGTATATCTAACTGATGTCTTCACTCTCCCACAGGTTCATCGAGCCCCCCCCCCCCCCCCCGCATGTCCAGGAGCAACAGCAAGAAGACTCCTCAGAGGGGCCTCCTGCCTCTGAGAGCACAGTGTCACCTCAGACAACACAACCCAGCACCAGCGCAGATACGCACACCTCAGTGAGTCCGTCGCGAGATAGAGTAGTGTTGTCACCTGGTGTCTCACAGATCACAATGAGCAGTAACAGACGGTGGAGACATTGACAGCAGTGGAGACTCCTCGTCGGAGGGCACAGGAGTCTCCTAGCTCTGCTCAGCTGTATGCAGACGCTGAGCCTCGGGCCATCCAGGAAGAGGGCGATCCTGGAGCTGCAGGAACAACTGCAGGAGGCTCTGACTGGTTTTGCAACCGTGGTGACTGAGAGTGTGCAGAGAATGGAGGAGTCCATCTCAAGCATGAGCAACACTGTGGCGCACTCACTGGCAACTATAGCTTCCTCCATGGATAGGGTGGCCACCCGCATGGAGGAGACACGGCGCCAGTCGCATGAGAACATGGTTTCTCTTCAAAATAGATGCTCATCTATGGAGAATAGATGGGAATCTGTGGAGAATAGATGGGAATCTGTGGAGGAGAGATGGGCATCTATGGAGGAGAGAAACCAAAGGCTCATAGACACCCTTTGTAGGAGGGATGTCAGTATAGACGAGGGCCCTCATGGCTCCACTGATGTGCAGCAAGGTGCTCTCCAGCTACTTGCTAGCAGGGAAGTGCGAGTGGCCCATGGGAGGGATGATAGTGGGAGGGGACATGGAAGTGGGGGCTCCGCTCCAAGAGCTCTGACTTCCACCCCCTTGCCAACCCCTCGGTCAGAGCCCCAGATGCCTCCCCGGACAGTGATGGCCGAGTCTGCGCACGCACAGTCGCAGGAGGAGCACACTTTGGCGGAGCCATCAGTGGCTCCAAAACTCAGAGGACGACCGCCAAAGGTTTCTAAGCAGGCACAGCATGGAGATGAGGAGTCTGCCTCTACCTCTGCTGAAGCCGCAGGGGTAGCACGACGTAGAAGCACCTGGAAAAGAAAGATCCCACACAAATAGTCATAAGGGTAGTCACTCGGGTGTGTCTTTCTTTATCAATGTCATGCTAGTACTCTATGAAGTGCTGTTAATAAATCATCTAATTGTCATACTTGGGGGTCGTTGGCAAATTTGTGTGATGAAATATAAGTGGCAGAGTGAAGGGTCAGGACTCATTTCACACCCAGCAATGGTGGTGAGGATCAAAACAAGGGACAAATCATTATTTGACTGCTCTATGGTGTTGGTGTTGGGCGATGCAAACCTGCGTACATGGGTGGCAGCCACATGTATGAGCTGCATGAAGTTATTGAAATCTGCCATTGATAAGGGTATCCCTGGCATGACGGGCAGCAACGTGCTCATGTACTGGTCGCAATGGGACCGCCGGCTCATCCAGGTGTTCCTCATCCTCGTAACCAACCTCATGGTGAGCCTCCTCTTCCTCCGATGAGGCTGTGCGCTCAGCGGCGTCTTCCTCATCCAGTACTAATCCTTGCTGCTGCGCAATGTTGTGCAGGGCGCAGCAGACGATGACTATTCGTGAGACCCTAGCTGGTGTGTACTGAAGGGCTCCTTCAGATCTGTCGAGGCATCTGAAGCACATTTTGAGCAAGCCTATTGTCTGCTTGATGACACATCTCGTGGAGATGTGGCTTTGATTATAATGTCCCTCAGGCTCATTTGTTGGCCTCCTCACGTCTTCAGGGGATAGCCCTTGTCTCCAACCAGCCAGCCGCCAAAACTGTTTGACGGTGCGAAGAGCTGAGGGATGGTGGACTGGCGCAGGATGTACGAGTCATGGCAGCTACCAGGGAACTTGGCGCACACATGGATGATAATCTTCCTATGGTTGCAGACCAGCTGAACGTTGAGGAAGTGGAAGCCCTTGCGGTTAACAAATGCTCCTGGGTTGTGATGGGGTGCCCTGATGGCCACATGTGTGCAGTCGATGACTCCCTGCACCTGTGGGAAGCCAGCTAGAGCGGCAAAGCTAAGCGCACATTCTTTGACAGTGGCTTCATCAGTGGCAAAATGAATATAATTTGCAGACTTGTTAAAGAGGGCATTGGTTACCTGTGCGATGCATCTCTGCGGCCGACCGTGAGATGCTGCAAAGGTTTGCTGCGGATGCCTGGAAGGAGCCTGAGGCGAAGAAGTTGAGGGCAAGGGTGAGTTTGACAGCCACTGGTAAGGAATGTCCACTCCTTCCTCTGGGCTGCAGGTCTTGCTCCAGTAAAGCGCAAATGTCGGCAACAACCTGGCGCGATAGCCTGAGCCTCCTTTGGCATTGCTGCTCCGTCATGTTGAGGAAGCTCATCCTCTGCCTGTATACCCAGTGTTGGGGGTATCGCCTCTGGCGGGTTGCAGGTCTGCGCTGATGCCTTATACCCTGTGCAGCATCAGGTGGTTGAGGAGAAGGTTAGCGCTCTTGTTGTTGCTGCTGCTGGTGTGGCTGGTTCTGCTGCTGTTGCGGCTGATCGTCATCAGATTCGGAGGACCAAGGTGACAGAGCAAAAATCGTGCCCATTCTGATGATTCACATGGCAGGTGAAGTTCAGATGACAGAACCAATCTATCAAGGGTTAGATATAATGTTGCAAGGTGGTGACAGTGAATAGAGAGTTTACTGCAAACATTTCCCAAATGCATAACGCTTAAAAATCTGTTCCAAATACTCAAGCCTGAAGCTTCTGAGAGTGGAAAGTGACCAGCTGTAAAATGGTAGGTTTTAAACCACTTTTGCGGCTGTCGCCTATTGAAAGAAATGGAGAGTTGTTCAGAACCCGACATACTTACCTGGCGTGATCCCCAAGCGACGGGAACCTCGTGGAAAACTTGGGGAAATACTTTGTGCCTGGTAAAATGGTGAGCAAATTGCTTTAAACACCCTCTCAACTTGCACAATTGAATGACCCGCCGCTTAGTGCCATGTCTGCAAAGCGCAGGCAGAACCGGCACTAGGGAAACTCACAAGGAGGCGGGTTTAGAGCGGGAGACCGCCCCCACTGTCAATCATTTGGATTTTGACAGCGGACCCGCCTCCGAACCCGCCCTCTGAGCGCCGGCAAAATTCAGCCCCATTTGTTTCATGAAGCTACTACTTCATGTTTTGTAAGGAAAACAGTACCTAAACTGTCATCAGTATCCTTGATACCATTTATACAATCCAGATCTGAATGCACAGCGTTGTGGTTGTTATTAGAGGACATTTCCTGGGATTTAATTTGCCTTCATTATAGGTCAGCAGCATCAGAAACTAACCCATAGACAATCTTCAACAATGGCACAAATTAATGCTGAAGTCCCTCAAGTACGGTCCTTTGCCTATCCTTTTCCTGATTTTCATTGACAAACTGGTGAGAAGAATTGGGTTGAAGATCCATCTCTTCGCAAATGATAGCGCTCAACATCGAACCATTTGTAACTTGTCAAGATTGTGAAGTGGCTGCAGTTCAAATAAATAAAAGATTTTCAGACTGTGGCATATTGAGCAGACAAGTAATGTCTACCCCTCAATAAAGGTGAGGCGCAGCTGCTACCATCAGCTGTTTTGTGATTTGACCTCTCGATCACTTTCTTACTTCTAGGACAACAGCTCAGAAAGGCCACCAATGTCAAACTTGGCTGCGATAATCAACAGAAAGCTAATCTGAGATGTGCCTAGCCTGGGACATCCCTGTAGCAAAGAATGAGCACATAACAATCCTAGCAAATAACACTTTTTTTATGGTAACAGGACAGTAAATGATGTTTAAGAACATAAGAACATAAGAAATAGAAGCAGAAGTAGGCCATTCAGCCCCTTGAGACTGCTCCGCCATTCAATAAGATCATGGCTGATCTGATCTTGGCCTCAACTCCACTTTTCTGCCTGTTCCCCATAACCCTGGACTCCCCTGTAGTTCAAAAATCTGTTTATCTCCGCCTTGAATATATTCAATGACTCAGCCTCCACAGCTCTCTGGGGTAGAGAATTCCAAAGATTCACAACCCTCTGAGAGTAGAAATTCCTCCTATAAGAGTTTTGTCAAAACTAAACTAAAATATGACCAGCTTTTATATGAAAGTAAAGCCCCTTCGTTGCTGCAGGAATGAGGGCAGATGATGGGGCTAATTGGGAAAGGAATGATGGCTCTGGGGAAAGGGAGTGGCACCATGAGGGGAACTGGGGAAAGGTGATGTCAGCAGATATGGGGAGGATGAAGACAGGAGATCAGATGACGGGTAAGGGGCCACAGGGTATGAGGATGAGTGAGGAAATGGGTGGTAAGGGTTTTTTGGAGAGACAATGGAAGAGTGAGTGGGAGGAGAGACAACGGGACATTAAGGGGTTAGAGAGGATATCGGATGTGAAGGGCTGTTATGAAAGGAATGGATTTGGGTACATGATGAGGCACAGGGATGGCTGAAAGGTGACCGGGTTGTGTGGATGGGGTGGTGGGTAATGAGAGTAAAGGAGTGAAGGGGTGAAGCAACAGGAACAAGATGAAGCAGAAGGGGATGCCATCAATGCATACAGGTCACATTTTCCCCACACCTGTTACCAGATAATGCAACCTGCAGCCCTCAACCAGTCCCTTCCCTGCTATGCAACCCACAAGGAAAGAAGAGGCAGAAAAAGCATAAGGGCAAGAAAGAAGAAAACCGTAGCGATAACCAGATGAAAAGAGAAAGAGAAACATAAAAGCAGAAGAGGAGAGAGGTAGAGGGAAAACACCAACACAGACATGAAAGAGACAGGTGGAAGAGAGATCATATCCTCTGACCTACCATGAACAGTGACACGGGAGATTTGCTAGTAATATATTACATGCCATGCATAAAGCATGTGCTCCTGTAAGTGTCAATTTACTTCTTGTAATAACAGAAAGTGCTGGAAAGGACTCTGACGAAGGGTCCTCAACCCAGAACGTTGACTCTGTTTCTCTCTCCTCGATGCTGCCTGACCTGCTGAGTGTTTCCAGCACTCTGTATTTCAGATTTCCAGCACCCGCAGTATTTTGTTATTGTACTTCTTGTAATATTTCCCCATTGCACTTACCTTCTCACACATTGATTAGCTCAAAATAAAACAGCAGCTAATCAGAACTGATGTGGTAGGGAGCGTACGAATCAAAAGCAAGGAAACTGTTTAGAAATCTGCAATGCACAACTACTAAGGACTAATGAAAATAACTTGCCCTTAAATGACCAGTCAGGAGAACTGACCAAAAAATGAAATGAGAAGACAAACTAATGAATTCAGAACGTTTTGGAAATGATTTTTGGCTGCTATTTTTTTTTCTCAAAAGCTTCAGTGTGTTCCAAAAGCCTAGGCTTCAACTGGTTATTTTTCCCAAGAACAGTTGAAGGGTGTTACCAATCACAGCGATAGATTCCGAGCATGAGCAGGTTGCCAACTTTTCCACCATGTATCAGTAGGTATCTCCATGTTGGAGCAGAAGGCATGTGCCCTCATCCTGTAAAGATCAGTGAATGTCTTGCTTTTTCCCAAAAAACTTTGAAACAAGCCTAAGATTGAATTCATTTTAGGAAAGTTTCACATTTAAACTATTTACAATCTCTCCTTTTCTATTATAAGCTACTCAGTTTATAGCTCACAGTGAGACAACACCTATGATTAATAGCACCTTTGGTTTCTTTAGTTGACAAGGTTGTTTATCAAGAATAGATTTCTATTTCTATTGCCTTCAAAAGAAGCTGAGCCATTTTTCTGTGGATTTTAACACCACAGGTACCATGACAGAAAGAAAGCCAGTGACAAGATAGACAAAATGTTTCATTTTCTCACAGGAGCGCTTGCTGCAACACTTATTTTCTGTAACACTTCCCTCTTAAACTATTTCTGACATTGATTTTATCACACCTGTTATGCTTTTCTGTCACAATTAAATGTACCTATTCATTTTCTTTACCTCTGATTGAGTCCTCCAACCTCACTCTCCAAACTAGATGGTGTCTTTGTATTAAAAACAGAAATTGTTGGAAATACTCAGCAGATCAGGCAGCATCTGTAGAGAGAGAGACAGGGCTGGATTTTGATACTGGGGCGGGCTGGGGTCGTGTCATCCGCATTTCGTGTTATCCACCCGCTTGCAACTGGATGTGGGAGATTGATGCAATTTTACCTAATTGGGCAATTGCGTTCCAGCATGTAGGAACCCATGAACCAATTAGTGTTTTCAGTCTGGAAGTCGCCTCTGATGATGTCATCATTGCTGCTGCATTGAAGGTCTTCAGAGACCGCCTGGCCTTTGCTGTGAGTGGACCTGGATGCAAAATGAGCAGCAGCTCAGAGAGAGAATGAGAATTTTTTTTGCATCCTGGTCCTCTCACAGCAAAGGCCAGGCAGTCTCTGAAGACATTCAATGCAGCAGCATCAGAGGCGACTTTCAGACCTAATACTACTACTGCCTTCATCACATCTCCGTTGTAATAGTCGACCTGCAGCGGATAGTCAGCTATCCACTTGTGCTCCCGCCAGGTTTCACTGGCGTGTTTCACATCAGGCATGCTTCACGTCGGAAAAGGGTTAAACTAGCTAAAACTTTTCAAAATGGCATTACAGAGCCAATTTAGGGCTTGTTAAGGGCTTTAATGGCCTCTCCTGCCTCTTGGAGGCGGGACGGAGTCGGGAACATCGCACATGATTTTATCAAAATTGCGTGGAGGCGGAATGGAGGCGGGATCAGGTCCGCCCGCCACTTTTCGCAATTTTAACCCCACACACGCCTCCACGACCCTATGAAAATCCAGCCCACAGAGTTAATGGTCGGAATTTTACCGGCATTCAGAGTCCGGGTTCGGAGGCGGGTCCGCTGTCAGAATCACAAAGATTGACAGCGGGTCGGTATCCTGCACTGAAACCGCCTCCGTGTCAGTTTGCATAGTGTCGGGTCTGTCATTCCTGAACAGACCCGACACCAAGTGGCGGGTCAGCCAATTTAGATAGTTAAAAGCTTGTTAAAAGGTATTATGCAGGATTTTACCATGTACTTACCATTTTACCAGCTTTTCCACGAGTTTCCCGGCATGCGAGGATCACGTCAGGTAAGTAGGTCGGGTGTTGTGTCAGCATGGAATGATTTACTAACTTGACAGCTGGAAATGGTCTATAAAAGCTCCCATTTCATAGGTCTTCACTTTCTAAGATTAGCTTTATGCACCTTGCAAGTATTTGGAGCAAACTCTCTCTCCAGTGTCATCTCATTGGAACAACCTCTCACCATTGACAGATCGCTTTTGTCATCTCAACATCACCTGTCACCTATTCGATCAGCATCGATGCCCTTCAAAAAATCTCACCTTGGTCCTCAGAATTCCACCACGATCAGCCCCAACACCAGCAGCACCAGGCACAACAGCAGCACCAACACCACCACCAACCTTCTCTGCAATCAACTGATGCAGCACAAGACACAAGGCATCAGCACCCGACAACATTGCTGCCCGGGACGCCAGGGATGGCCTCATCATGGCCAGATTTACTTCACTTGACATTGTACACCCTGGCTGCCACATGATGCACCAGGTTGGCACCACCCCACACCAACACCATAAAGCATCCCTACAATGTCCAAGCCATTCCTTTCACTCATCACCATTGCAGGGGGTACCGTTATGTCTCACCATTCACTGCAACTCACTAAGCCACTTCTAAAGGTACAAACAAATCTGTCCAAGAAGGCAAAGTTTTGAAAGTAAAGATTTCAATGTTTGACAGCACATTACCAGAAACTTCACATCAACATTGGCGAATCCATCCAAGTGCCTACCCTTGTGTGTTGTTATTTGGTCTGCTTGCAGAAGGATAAGGGTGAGTGTGAGGGGTGGCTAGTGAAATGGGAAAGTGATAATGTAGATAGAGAGGGATGGGTGGAGGTGCAAGGTAAGTTGGTGTGAGTAAAGATTTGCAGGAGATGGGTAGGGAAGACAGAGTGATGGGGATGTGATGAGTGGCACAGCAGGATGAGGTTGAGTGTGGCTTTGCAGTAACGTTTCATGATCGACTGAGATCATTGAAAGGTTTGCGCCACTGCAGCCTGGTCCTCCTGACGACATCCCTGCTTGTGCCCTCCTGTGTAATGTGCAGCCAGGCTGCATTGGTCTCCTGGGGAGGTCTCCTCCGCCCATTGGAAGGCAAGAGAACCTCCCTGCATGCTGTGACTCCCTCCATAAACATATGGAGGGAGTCATGAGAGAGCCTGGGTGCAGCCGTGCACCTTTGTGCAGTGCTTGTCAGTGTTTGCAGCACCTCAATGCTTAGAACACTGACAGCACAAATGTCAAACAATTTGGACATGGCCCCTTTAAGAAAATTGGCTGATGACAAGTCATCAAATGACGTTATCAAACCCGCTTCCTTTTAATTGGCTGGGAACCTCGCTGGGCGGGCTTAACAAGCCCAACAATTGAAAGTCACTTGGAGAGTGCGAGCTGGAGCAAGCAGCGGGCTGGGACGGCGACTCCGACCCCGGCCGGCCCGGACCCGCCTCAGTCGGTGAAATCGCGGCTAATGCTTCAGGTTGATGACTTTGTCAGAACTGGAAAAAGTTAGCAATGTAACAGATTTTAAGCAAGTGCAGCAGCAGGGAAAGTGGGGAGCGGAGGTAAGAACAAAAGGGAAGATCTGTGATAGGATAAACGGTAGGGGTGATTAAATGACAAAAGGTATGATAGTACAAAGCAAAAGTAAAGAAAGGAAAGATGAGTCTAGAAGAGGTGTAAATGGGAATGGCAGAATCATCAACAGCTGCCATGTGAAAAATAGGGGCAGAGGTTATGGTTTGAAATTGTTGAACTCTATATTGAGTCCAGAAGGCTATAAAGTGCCTAATCGAAAGCTGAGGTGCTGTTCCTCGAGCTTACGTTGAGCTTCGTTGGAACAGTGTAAGAGACCGAGGACAGAGAGGTCAGAGTGGGAGTGGAGCGGAGAATTAAAGTGACAGGCGACTGGAAGCTCGGGGTCACCCTTACGGACTGAACGGAGCTGTTCCGCAAAGCAGTCATCCAATCTGCGTTTGGTCTCCCCAATGTAGAGGAAAATGAGAAGTCGCACAACACCAGGTTATAGTCCAACAGATTTATTTAATTTTACAAGCTTTTGAAGCAGTTCGCTCCTTCGTCAGGTAAGTTAGCAGTGAGAGAATCTCCCAGAATTCACAATTTAAACACAGACAAAATCTATTCACATTTTTCCCTACAACAAAGAGCACAGCCAAGACAATGAGATGTGTCCCAGGGGGTCCAATGTGTCAAACCACCTGCTGGCTGCATATCCTGTCAATTTGTGTTCTTGTGTTAGTCTTTTTAAAAAAAAAAAAACACCTGGGAAGACCGGCCATGATGTCAAGTCACGTTCTGTATCGTGACATGAACCCGATATCGCGATTGAGGCCATCCTCATGAGTGTGGAACTTGGCTATCAGTTTCTGCTCTATGATTTTGCGCTGTCATGTAGAGGAGACCACATCATGAGCAGCAAATACAGTATACTAAATTGCAAGAAGTACAAGTAAATCACTGTTTCACCTGGAAGGAGTGTTTGGGGCCCTCGACAGTGGGAAAGGAGGAGGTAAAAGGGCAGGTGTTGCATCTCCTGCGCTTGCACGGGAAGGTGCTGTGGGAAGGGGAGGGGGTATTGGGGGTGATTGAGGAGTGGACCAGGACATCGTGGAGGGAGCAGTCCCTTCGGAATGCTGAAAGGGGGTGGAGAGGAAGATGTGTTTGGTGGTGGGATCACGCTGGAGGTGGTGGAAATGGCGGAGGATGATCCGTTGAATGTGGAGGCTGGTGGGGTGAAAGGTGAGGACAAGGGGAAACCTATCATGGTTCTGAGAGGGAGGGGAAGGGGCGAGAGCAGAACTGCGGAAAGTGGAACGGACATGGTCGAGGGCCATGTCAACCACGGTAGAGGGGAATCCTCGGTTGAAGAAAAAGTAAGACATATCGGAAGCATCGTCAGAACAGATGCGACACGTATTTCTAGCATTTTCTGTTTTTATTTTGGATTTCCAGCATCCGCAGTATTTTGCTTTTGTATTAGTACCTCTCAGCTCTGTCTCCAGGTTTGGTGGTTGTGTTGTCCGGTCTGGGCTCCGTACTGCCTACCCCTTCCAGGCTGTTTGCTTCTCGCAGCTGCTAGTCTCCTCCTCCTCCTGCTGCTGCTGGTGCACTCCCTTCTATTGATGCCAGACTTCACTCTCCCCTCTTCCATGACCATATTCCGAACTCCTCCTCCACCCACTAAAATTGTTTGAAGAACCTTAAGCTGGTTCCTGACAATGGATAAGAAGTTTACACTTTGAGGAATAAAGGAAATTAACTTGTCGTCACGTCCCCCCTGCCCCCCTCTATCACTCACCCTAAACACCAGTACCGTTACCTCCCTCACTGCTTCAGGCCTCCACTACCCTGAACAGCTGGACCTTTCCCCCCAGCTCTGTTCTGCTGCTGACTCATGCCACTCTTGCCTCCTAAGGGTCTATGCCACCCCTCAACACCACCCACCGCCATCCCTTTCCACTCCTACTGCTGACTCTCCTTGACAAAACCCATGTTGAACCAAAGAATGAAACTTAAAAACTTTTTTCCCCCAACCTAGTACTACTGTGTCCTCTGATCCACCATGAGCAAAGCCAGAGAAAATCCACCAAAATACTGTAACATTTTTGTTTAGATCTACGCACACTTGCTCAAACTCTGTTAGGTATCAAACTCTGTGTTGCATCACACTTTGGATATGTGTTACACCTGAATTTAGAACAGTCACTTTCCAGTTTGTTCCATTTAATTCAAATTTGGCTGATAAGCAAACATATCTATTGTGATTAGCTCATTTGCAAATCTCTGAGCAAGGAGAAGTCAAGGAAATGAAATTGCTCAGAATAATTACTGAACGCCCACCATGTTCCCCCCTCACCTTCCAGGCTATATTTGGGTAAAAGTGCCATTTATAATGTATAACTAACATTAACTAACATCTAAAAATGTAAAAAAAAAAACAACTTGAACAAAAGAAATTACCCCACTGCTCTCAGAAATGCATCTATATCCCCACCCCCACCCTACCCATTGAGGCTTAATCTCTATCAAAGGCATGGAGCTTGAGTTTGTGGCCATCTCTGAACTGCTGGCCCTGATCTCTGCCCACAATTACCTCAACGCACGATCCAAAAATGTGCCTACGTTACAATGCAAGGACAGGTTCTAGAGCTACAACGTACTCACTGATGGTTTCACTTTGGGGGTGATTTTATCAATGGGGACATGATGGAGGTGGGACTGCTGCTTGTCGAGTTTTAGTCCCGCCTCCATCGACGTACGGCCAACCCACGCTATTTTCATTTGATTGACCTTGTTAAGCCCACCCAGTGGGCTTAGCAGGCCAATTAAGGAAAAGCCGGTGACAGAGAACGTCAGCGTATGACGTTTCATCTGTCAAAAACTTTTGACAGATGAATTGTCATCATTTGACAGCTTTGAGAAGCTGTCAAACACTGGGCCAGAAATTCGGCTGTTGTCGGGTGAGTACGCGCTGTGTACTCACCCATAAGGCCATCTGAAGTGCCGGTTTCCTGCATGCACTGCGCATGCGCGGGAAACCGGAACTTCCGTTCCCCTGAAGGGAGGGGTTCAGAAGTCGAACGCGTGCGCGGGAGAGGCTGCCCGCACGCAGCGAACTTCGATTTTTTTTTCAGGTTTCTCCGGGAAGGTAAGTATGAAGAAGCTGCGCTTTTAAAAAGGAGGCGCAAGGCCTGTTTTTAACAAGGTAAGTGGTTAATTAATTACAATTTGAACATTTTTTCAACAGGCTTATCTTTTAGATACTTTAAAGAAAGGTAAGTTTATTTTTAGCACCGTTACAAAGTATAATTAATTTTTTCAAAAATTTAAATTTTTGTTTAAAGTCGTTATTTTAATTAACTTAGTTATTTAAAATGTGATTTTTTTTTTTTTAATTTATTTGAAGTTTAAGTGTGGTTTTGGGGCCGATCTCTATTCATAGATTTGACAGGTCTTCCTGTCAAATCTATGAATGAAAATGCCCTGCAAGGATTGGCTCTCCATGGCCCACGTGATCCCAGGGGACGCTTTGAACTAACTGCGCCCCTGGGATACACAAGCACTGCAGGAGGCCCAGGACCCGAAGTCCTCGTGGGCCCAAAGCACAACTGCAGGCGCGGTAGGTAAGTACGCGTGCGATGCTTGCACCCACAGGAAGCCTGAAAGCTGAATTTCTGGCCCACTGACATTCTCTGTTCTTTGGTGAGTCTTTGTACTCAAGACTCACCAAACCTCTTTCCTGAGCAGAAATCAGATGGCTGTTGCATCGGAGAATGCAGCAGCCATTCGGTCATCTCTGCCGTGGAGATGAAGCCTGGATAAGAACATAAGAAGAACATAAGTAGTAGGAGCAGGAGTAGGCCATATGGTCCCTCGGGCCTGCTCCACCATTCAATAGGATCATGGCTGATCCGAACCTAGACTCACGTCCACTTCCCTGCCCGCTCCCCATAACTCTTAATTCCCTTATCAGCTAGGAAACTGTCTATCTCCGTTTTAAATTTATTTAATGTCGCAGCTTCCACAGCTCTCTGAGGTAGCAAATTCCATAGATTTACTACCCTCTGAGTGAAGAAGTTTCTCCTCATCTCAGTTTTGAAACGGCAGCCCCTTATTCTAAGATTATGCCCCCTAGTTCTAGTCTCACCCATCAGTGGAAACATCCTCCCCGCTTCCACCCGATCATGCCCCCTCACAATCTTATAGGTTTCGATAAGATCGCCTCTCATTCTTCTGAATTCCAATGAGTAGAGGCCCAACCTACTCAACCTTTCCTCATAAGTCAACCCCCTCATCTCCAGAATCAACCAAGTGAACCTTCTCTGAACTGCCTTGAGAGCAAGTATATCTTTTCTTAAATATGGAAACCAAAACTGTACGCAGTATTCCAGGTGTGGCCTCACCAGTACCTTGTATAACTGAAGCAAGACTTCCCTGCTTTTATACTCCATCCCCCTTGCAATAAAAGCCAAGATTCATTGGCCTTCCTGATCACCTGCTGTACCTGCATACTAACCTTCTGTGTTTCATGCACCAGGACCCCCAGATCCCTTTGTACTGTAGCACTTTGCAGTTTCTTTCCATTTAGATAATAACTTGCTCTTTGATTTTTTCTGCCAAAGTGCATAACCTCACACTTTCCAACATTCTTTTCCATCTGCCAAATTTCTGCCCACTCACTTAGCCTGTCTATGTCCTTTTGCAGGTTTATGTCCTCCTCACTCACTGCTTTTCCTCCCATCTTTGTATCGTCAGCAAACTTGGATACGTTGCACTTGGTCCCCTCCTCCAAATCGTTAATATAGATTGTAAAGAGTTGGGGTCCCAGCACTGACCCTTGCGGAACACCACTAGTTACTGATTGCCAACCCGAGAATGAACCATTTATCCCAACTCTCTGTTTTCTGTTAGATAGCCAATCTTCCACCCATGCCAGTATATTACCCCCAATCCAATGATTTTTTTATCTTGTGCAGTAATCTTGTGTGGCACCTTATCAAATGCCTTTTGGAAGTCCAAATACACCACATCCGCTGGTTCCCCTTTATCCACCCTGTTTGTTACGTCCACAAAGAATTCAAGCAAATTTGTCAAGCATGATTTCCCCTTCATAAAACCATGCGGACTCTGTCCGATTAAATTATGCTTATCCAAATGTCCTGTTACTGCTTCCTTAATAATGGACTCCAACATTTTACCAACCACAGATGTTAGGCTAACTGGTCTATAGTTTCCAGCCTTTTGTCTACCTCCCTTTTTAAATAAGGGCATTACATTAGCAGTTTGCCAATCTGCTGGGACCTTTCCCGAATCCAGGGAGTTTTGGAAAATTACCACCAATGCATCCGCAATCCCTACCGCTGCTTCTCTCAAGACCCTAGGATGTAAGCCATCAGGTCCAGGGGATTTATCTGCCTTAAGTCCCATTATCTTACCGAGTACCATCTCCTTAGTGATTTTAATCGTGTTTAGCTCCTCCCCCCCTATAGCCCCCCGTTTGTCCAGTGTTGGGATATTTTTAGTATCCTCTACTGTAAAGACTGATGCAAAATATTTGTTCAGCGTATTTGCCATCTCCATGTTCCCCACTACTAATTTCCCGGTCTCGTCCTCTAAGGGACCAACATTCACTTTAGCCACCCTTTTTCTTTTTATGTAACTGTAGAAACTCTTGCTATCTGTTTTTATATTTTTTGCTAGTTTACTTTCATAATCTATCTTCCCCTTCTTAATTAATCTTTTAGTTATTCTTTGCTGGCTTTTAAATGCTTCCCAATCTTCTATCCTCCCACTAGATTTGGCTACTTTATATGCCCTTGTTTTCAGTCGGATACTATCCTTTATTACTTTACTTAGCCACGGATGGCTGTCTTTTCTTTTACGCCCCTTTTTCCTCAGTGGAATATATTTTTCTTGAAAGTTGTGAAATACCTCCTTGAATGTACACCACTGCTCCTGTACCGTCTTACACCTTAATCTATTTTCCCAGTCCACTTTAGTCAAATCTGCTCTCATACCTTCATAGTCTCCTTTATTTAAGCTTAGTACACTGGTTTGAGATCCAATTCTCTCACCCTCCAACTGAATTTGGAATTCAACCATGTTATGGTCACTCATTCCAAGGGGATCCTTTACTAGGACATTTTTTATTAATCCTGTCTCATTACACAGGACCAGATCTAAGATTGCCTGCCTCCTGGTTGGTTCAGCAACATACTGCTCAAGGAACCCGTCCCTAATGCACTCTATGAACTCTTCCTCAAGGCTGCCCTGCCCAATTTGATTTGTCCAGTCAATATGAAAGTTAAAATCTCCCATGATTATAGCTGTTCCCTTATTACAAGCCCCAACTATTTCCTGATTTATACTCCAACCAACAATTGTTAGGAGGCCTGTAGACTACGTCCACTAGTGACTTTTTCCCCTTATTATTCCGTATCTCCACCCAAACTGTTTCACTATCCTGATCCTTTGACCCAATATCATTTCTCACTATTGTAGTGATTCCATCCTTTATTAACATAGCCACCCCACCTCCCTTTCCTTCCTGTCTGTCCTTCCTAATAGTCAAATACCCCTGGATGTTTAGTTCCCAGTCATGGTCACCTCACAGCCATGTTTCTGTAATGGCCACCAGATCATACCCATGTGTAGTTATTTGTACCGTCAACTCGTCTATTTTGTTACGAATGCTGCGTGCATTCAGATAAAGAACTTTTAAACATGTTTTGTGACAATTTATTCCTGCTTTTACCCCCTTTACCTTTATATATTCTGTCCCTTCCTGACACGCTCTGGTTTTTAATTTCCCCACTGCTAATTTGCTCTATTGCCTTCTCCGCTGACATTTTTATTCTTCGCTCTCTTGAAACCTCCCCCCCACTAATTAGTTTAAAGCCCTCTCCACAGCCCTAGTTATTCGATTCGCCAGGATTCTAGTCCCAGCACTGGCCAAGTGAAGTCCGTCCCAACGGAACAGCTCTCTCCTGTCCCAGTACTGGTGCCAGTGTCCCAAGAAGCAAAACCCATTTCTCCCACACCAGTCTTTGAGCTATGCATTTAACACTGATTTTATTTACCCTAGCCAAATTTGCTCGTGGCTCAGGTAGTAATCCAGAGATTATTACCCTTGTGGTTCTGCTTTTTAATTTGGCCCCTAGCTGCTCATACTCCCTCAGCAGAACCTCTTTCCTTGTCCTATCTATGTCATTGGTACCAACATGGACCACGACAACTGGATCCTCCCCCTCCCACTCCAAGTTTCTCTCCAGCCCAGAGGAGATGTCTTTAACCCTGGCACCGGGCAGGCAACACAACCTTCGGGATTCTCAGCTGCAAAGAACCCTATCTATCCCCCTTATGATACTATCCCCTACCACTACAACATTTCTTTTTACTCCCCCCACTTGAATGGCCCCCCGTTCCACAGTGCTGTGGCCAGGTTGCTCATGCTCCCTGCAGTCCCTGCTCCCGTCCTCACAGGGAGTAAGAGCCTCGAACCTGTTGGACAAGAGCAAGGGCTGCAGCTCCTCCAACACTACCTCCTAGATCCCCGTACCTGCCTCACTCATAGTCACACCCTCCTGTCCCTGACCACGGACTACATCTGAATTAGTTAATCTAATTGGTGTGACTACTTCCTGGAACACAGAGTCCAGGTAACTCTCCCCCTCCCTGATGTGTCGCAGTGTTTGAAGCTCGGACTCCAGCTCATCAACACGGAGCCAGAGTTCCTCGAGCAGCCAACACTTACTGCAAATGTGATCACCGTGAGCATCAATGGTGCCCACCAGCTCCCACATATTGCAGCAGTAACACATCACCTGCTCTCCCATTCTATGTAATTAATTACATTTATTAATATTTTTTAAATACCCTCTGCCCCGCCTGATGAATATCACACCTTAGAAACTATAAACCACAGAGTTTAAGTTTAAAAAGAGAGAAATACTCACCAACCAATTTCTTACCTGCTTTCTGGTGACGTCACACCTCGATTATTTTTTACCTCTCTCCCTCCCTCCGAGTTCGGAGACTGGTCCCGCCTTACCTGGTCTCTGGAGCCTTTTAAACCCTCTGCCGCCGCCTCGCCTCACGCAGGTCCGCCGCCGCACCAGGAAGCTGACAAAGATGGAAAAAGGAAGGAACACCTCCACTCACTCACCAAACTCACAGCTTAACACTCTAGTCTCCCTTATTTATACTGCTGAGATTTAAATAAGTGAGCTCTCTGGCAGTTACAGAACCAGATTAGACCAGTTAATTAATTAATTACTATCACCTGCTCTCCAGCACAGAGCTTGCTTAGCCCTGCCCAAGCCTGGAAGAAACTTAAAACTTGAAACAGTAAATTTAAATGCTAATTGCAAGCACACAAGACTAAAATTTATAAAAATAAGAGATTAACCTTTAAGATGTTCCAATCTGCACTCCGTGACAAACTGCACTCTGGATGAAGAAGCAAAGGTAAGTAATCTTATTAAAACACTTTAGACTCACCTCACACACTTACCTCTCCACACTCGCACTCATCACTCACCTGCACACCGGACATTTCGGCCCCTCCGACCACCGCAGATCCACGGCTCACCTCGCTGATCCTGGCGAGGTTCAGATCCGTCGGGAAGCCCACACTTCAGGGCTCAAAATAGGGATTCGCCAAAAAACTGCCTGTTAACTACCTGTTAATTGACACTAATCCCCTTCCCGCCTCGAGGAGGCGGGACCCGGCGCGAGTCGGGTACCCGCCTCCTGGGAAGATAGCACGGAGACGGGTTGGCGGCGGAATGGGTACCCGCTCCAGATTCTGCCATTTTCCCGGCAGTCCTGCCTCCATACCCACCTCCCCAGGGCTGAGAAAATCGCCCCTTGTTTTTGGTTTCTGGTACCAAACTTATAGCTCTCTGCTATTTCTAATGGCTTTGGATCGAAATGGTCCTCGAGTTTCTCAACAATGTCTTCAAACAACACATCCTTCGCGTTCGCTGGTGCGAGTAGTTTTATCAACGTTCCATCGACATCTGGCCCGATCTCGGTTTGTAAAATTGCTTTTTTACGTTCACAAATTACTTTATTTTGAGCTGGAACAGTCTCATCTGCACCTTCAGTCTCAATAATGTTATTGGCCTTAAAAAACATCTCCATCCGCTCAATGTGAGAACTGAATGGTTTGTGAGCTCGGTCATACATGCCGAGGCTTCCGATGAACCACGTAGGCGCGGCCATGATTGTCCCAATCCCATTGAACAGTGACTCAGCACGCTACCTGTGTACCTGTGAGAATCTGCGCCACTGTTGCGGTGTATACATACACACGAAGGCGAAGCACAGATGGTTCTGCATGAGCATTAACAGTAAAACATCACAAAAATTCAGTTTAGGTGTCACAAATTCACCTTAAACTTTTCCACACGGAGGTTAAACATTGTGTCCTTCCATGATCCCTAAAAATGGCTTTGGGATCCCATTCTCGTTGCCAAAAATTTAATATATGTGGGTAAAACAAATGAAGGACAGAGACAGGATGAGTTGCTATTCAAGGTACATGTTTACTAGGCCAGAGCGAACTGAGCATGCTCATACTAAACCATGTGACAAACCATGTGATAATACATTACACCAAGGAAACTCCTGGCCAAGGTTATACTTTATTTCTCAACTGTAGATAAACATTTGGTGCTGAAAATAGGCATCAGGATGACAAAGGGCCCTGAAGGGCCAAGAGATCGAGATGCAGGAGTCAGTGAAACAAACTGAAGACAGGGCTATAGGCCAGGGTTGGATCTGTGAATCTGTAGCTGCATCTCCTCAGAACTCCAGACCCCATGACCAGGGGACTTCACAGTATTTCAAGATCCTGGGACCCTTCCAGAGTCATCAGACCCTGGAAATACCCCTCTTCCCACCCCCCCTCCCCCCACTCCCTCATTTCTGTACTGCCAGACCCAAGGGTTCCTTCCCCAATGCTGTCTGACCCTGAGACATTCATTCCCTCCCCAGTGCTGCAAAAAGCTGAGTAGCCTTTCCTTAGTGCTTCCAGACTCAGGCATTCCTCTGCAGTGCTGCCGAATGATAAATGCCCCTTTCCCAATGCTGTCACAGTTCAAGACTTCAGCTCCCAAATAATGTCACACCCTAGGTTCCCCACTATGTGCCAAACCCTGCATTCCCATGCTCATTTTGACCAAGTCCTAGGTCCATCCTCTTTGTTACTGTCCAATCCTAGGATTCCCTGCAAGTGATCCCAAATCCCAGAACCCCCTACCCAATGCTGCCAAACACCCAGACCACTCCGTCGATGCCAAGTACCTAGCTCAAACCTGGTTCATCTTACAACCATCTTGCTGTGTAAATTGGGCTTTAAAATTGAGTATATGAGTAAAGTGACATTTAATAAGGCATAAAAATAGAAAATGCTGGAAATACTCAGAAGATCAGGCAGCATCTGTGGAGAGAGAAGCAAAGTTAACGTTTCAGGTCAATTACTTTTCATAATAAGGCAACTATTTTAGAGTTTTCAAAGAAACCTGGACATGGTTACAGAATTTGATTCCCAAAATACTGGTTAAAAATTCCAGAATAGCATGGAATAAACAACAACAAACAAAATTTGACTTATTCAGTCACCTACAGCCTTGATAATATTACATTTTATGCAACATGCTAACAAACTGTCAGTTATAAAATAGAATATCCTCCAATTCAGTGTGAGATCTGCTCGCACCAAGGCCCATTCACTCCTGTGCTCACTAGCCTACATTGGCTCCAAGTCTGGCAACGCCTCGATTTTAAAATTCCCATCCTTATTTTCAAATGCCTCCATGGCCTCGCCCCTCCCTATCTCTGTAACCTCCTCCAGCCCTACAACCCTCTGAGATTTCTGCACTCTTGTGCAGCGCCGATTTTAATCGCTCCACCATTGGCAGCTATGCTTTCAGCTGCCTAGGCCCCAAGCTCTGGAATTCTCTCCCTGAAGGTCTCTGCCTTTCTACCTCTCTCTCCTCCTTTAGGACACTCCTTAAAACCTATCTCTTTGACCAAGCTTTTGGTCATCTGTCCTAATAATCTCCTTATATGGCTTGGTATCAAATTTGGTTTGATAACACTCCTGTGAAGCGCCTTGGGATGTTTTACTACGTTAAAGGTGCTATATAAATGCAAGTTGTTGCTGTTGCATGAAATAAAACAAAGAAAATGCTTGGCATGCATTGTTTTATTTCTCTTCCATTGTATTCTGTATTTTGTGTAACTTCTTAAAGATATACTGATGTGAAGCATTTTAACAGAACATATTCTGAGAAAAACATACCTCTTTAATAAGTGGTCTAAATGTTTCAGAAACTCAGCCATAAAGGGTTAATACATTTTTACCATTGCTAGTGACACACCAGATGCAATGTCAAAAGAAAGTGAACAGCTTAAAGTTTGATAGGATTGAGCAATGGAAGTACAATATATGCTGATGGCAAAGTGCATTCACTTGATAGAATAAGTAATATTTCAACAGGACCTTAGATGCAAATTTGACAAAATGTCATATTCAAAGAACATGTAAGCTCTTCTTCTTAAAAGAAATACCTCGGCAACAAATTGCATTCTCAGCTCTGATTTTGTAGATGTGTCTGAGAAATGGCATTTTGTCACTGTATTCTTCAGATCTTTGTTTGGGTCAGTGGTATGTATGGGGCAGGTCAGTCGTGTTGGTTTCCATCTGTGCTGCTTGATCCCACAGGCTTGTTGTCTTGCAGACAAATGGCAAATGGCTTCACTCCACAGCTCAGCAGCAAGCAGAGAGAGATGTTATTCATCCGTGAAAATCAGTCGAGACCAAGCATGCCTTCCACAGATGAGGCAACATGGGCACTTTAGGGGGTCCTTGAAGCCAGAAAAAACATTGGTGTTTATTGGCACAATTAGCAGTCCCTGTTTAATTCATTTCATTGAAGACAACTGCAACGGGCATAAAACAGCTCCAGTGGGAAGGAGCTGTCCCTGAAGTATCCGATTCTTTCATCTGTGACGACTACCTAAAATTACTCAGTTATTTGTTACCAGAAGAAATACAAATAACTTCATTATCTATTCTTACAGAACCAACAAAAAAAAAGAAAGGCAAGTCCAACCAATTTAATAGTTCTGGAGTTTTCTTTTTCCCAGAATCCCTTAGCAATCAGCTGAAAGAAGTTTTCTAAAAAGCAAGTCCTCTTCAACACGGGAACTTTTGTCACCATGGCAATTCAGGTAGTCTGTTTTGTCTCAGCTGAGCAAGGGTTTTTACAAAACAAAGTTGTTTGAAATCCGAGGTATTTTGAAGCTTTCTTTCTCGTGGCTAATGCATCTGAAATCACACATGCTGATGTCAGCCTACAGATGAGACGGGTTAATTGTATTAATTGTTGGTGGAAAGAGATTGTTGCCTTGACAAGCATGAGAGCCCAGGACATCAGTAATGAGCAAACACCTGAGCTGGGATTTGACATTTTTAAACAGGAATTGTGGACACTCTTTTTTTTGTATTTTCCCTCCAAATGTTAACACTGCAAACCTCAGTGAAGGAAAATATATTTAAATTAATTCAAGTGCCGTATTCATGAAGCAGCAGCTCTTCTTATGAATATACATAATATGTAGAAACATTGTTGAAAGATGCATTTGAGCAATTCATCATATTTTATATTTGTTAACTCTTAAACCATCCGATGAGATCTCTAAATGATTATGTGGAAGATTAAGGCCGCGATTTCGCCAGCGGAGGCGGGATCGCGGCAGGAGAGGCGGGTGGTGGGTCCCGGTCCCGCTCCCGGCCCCAGCCCGCTCTCTCCAAGTGATTTTACATAGATTGGGCTTGTTAAGTCCGCCCTGTGCGTTTCCCGGCCAATTAAAAGGAAGTGATTACGTCATTTGATGACGCGTCATCAGCCGGTTTCCTTAAAGGGGCCACGGCCGCATTAATTTTGATAGCTGTGCTGTCAGTGTTCTTCAGCATTGAGGTGCTGCAAACACTGACAAGCATTGCACAAAGGTGCACGGCTGCACCCAGGCTCTCCCATGACCCCGGAGGGAGTCACAGCACGCAGGGAGGTTCTCTTCACTTCCCATGGACGGACGAGACCTTCCCAGGACACCAATGCAGCCTGGTTGCACATTGCACAGGAGGGAACAAGCAGGGATGTCGTCAGGAGTCCCTGGCTGCAGTGGCGCAAGCCTTTCAAATGATCTGAGCAGATCACAAAATGTTACTGCTAAGCCACACTCAACCTCATCCTGCTGGGCCACTCATCACATCCACATCACTCTGCCTTCCCTACCGTACTCCTGCATATCTTTACTCACACCAACTTACCTTGCAGTTCCACCCATCCCTCTCTATCTACATTATCACTTCCCCATCTCACTAGCCACTGCTCACACTCACCCTCATCCTACTTCAAGCATACCAACTAACAACACACAAAGGTAGGCACTTGAGTGGTTTAGCCAATGTTCATGTGAAATTTCTGTTAATGTGTTGTCAAACATTGAAATCTATATTTTCAACACTTTACCTTATTGGACAGATCTGTGCTCACCTTTAGAAGTGTCTTAGTGAGTTCCAGTAAATGTTGAGACTTAATTCCCCCCACCCCCCCTAATTGTGATGAGTGTTAATGGAATGGCTTGGACATTATAGGGATGCTTTATGGTGGTGGGGTGGGGTGGTGTCATCCCGGCACATCATGTGGCAGCCGGGGTGTACAGCGTCAAGTGAAGTTAATATGGCCATGGTGATGCTATCGCTGGCCTCCCGGGCAGCAATGTGCTCGGGTGCTGATGCCCTGTGTCCTGTGCAGCATCAGGTGATTGCGGAGAAAGTTGGTATTGTTGTTGGTGTGTCTGGTGATGTTGGTGTTGGGGCTGATCGTGGAGGGATTCAGAGGACCAAGGTGAGATTTTTTCAAGGGCACCGATGTTACTGGAATAGATGGCAGCTGAAGTTGAGATGACAGAAGCAATCTGTCAATGGTGAGAGAGCTTGCTCCAAGGAGGTGACAGTGGATAGAGAGTTTACTCCAAACACTTCCAGACTGCATACAGCTCAAAAGTGTCTTCCAAGTCCTGAAGGCTCAAGCTTCTGACATTGGAAATTGAACAGCTGTGAAATGGTAGCTTTCATCCCACTTTTGCAGCTGTCACCTATTCACAGCAAGGGGGAGACGTGGGGAACCCAACCTACTTATCTGACCTGATCCCCGAGCGACGGGAATCTTGTTAAAAAAGTGGTAAAATAGAAATAGGCTGGCAAAATTGTAGTTAACAAGCATTTAACTTTCTTAAATGTCTCTCCCACTGCTTGGTGTCGGGTCTGCGATTTCAGAAGCTTACATGGAGGCGGGTTCGGAGCGGGTTCCCAACCCGCTCTCAATCATTTTGATTTTGACAGCGGACCCCCCTCCAAACCCGCACTCTGAGCGCCGGCAAAATTCAGCCCTAAGCCTCCAAGAGCCATTTCATCATTTCAGTTGGTAAATGTGACAACATAAACATTTTCCACATATTCACAAAGGAGCATTAATAATTCAGTCAACGAAGAAAAATTTTGCATTACTTTCTTCACAGTATTTACATAACAAGAGTTTACAAGGGATTTTCTTCAGAAAGTTGTAGAAAGGTGTTTTGCTGTTTACTGAATGTGCCTTTGTCTGACAAGGAATGTTCTTTCATTGTATAGTGTGTTCACTGAAAGAAATATATGCAAAATGACACCACCTCTCTTACATAACTTCCTCATGGTAGGAACAAGTTGAGTACTGCTTTTAACTATATTATTATATTATTAATGCTAATTAATCTCCGACTGCCTGCTCACCAATCACCTAACAAACAAATTGTACCTTCTATTTCAGAGCAGTAAAGAGCATTGGGGAAAGTCCCAAAGAATTCAGTGGGATCTGATGAAAGCATTGGACCAAGTATAGGTCCATGTGAACCACTGATCCAAGTACAATCGTGATTCCTGCACACAGTAAATATCAAATGAGACATTCATTAATTCTTTGCAATAAGCGAAGAAATGTTGATTGGGAAAGTACAGACCATTCTGAGCACTTATTGTGTTGGTGCCTCCCCTTCTAATTTTGTCTCCCACCTTCTCCTGGAGGCAGTGGCTTGTACTGAGGTGCAGCGCTGTACTTGGTCATCATCGTCCAGCACCTCAATGCATTGGATATTCTCCTGGATAGAGAATATCAGCAAGTTATTAAAGCATGCGAGCCATTTCTGCCAAACCCAATCCTCTTCCTATTAGGCACACCTCAATACAACATCACTCAACAGGGCTAATTGGTACCTTCACCACTTGGGCGGCAAACTGGCAGAGTGGCTCACCTTCTATTTGGAAATAAAAGTGAAGTAGGTTCAGTACCAGGCAAGTAACCAGTTCTGCTATTTTATCGCTCAAATGCTGATGGTAAAAATTACTTCCAGTGTGTTCACCCACTGAACCACTGGGAGTTTCTCTTTAATATCTTCGGTGAATTATGTAGACTCTTTTATTGTCTGAAAATAGTACAACATAAGTGATTTCAAACATGTTGCTTTTACAAACCTTTCGATGGTACTTTAGTAAACATTAATATCATGTAAATTCAACCAGTGATTCTCTTTCATTTTATTTGATATTTTTCTCAGTATTATTGACTTTTCATTATTCACCAAATGTCAGCTTGTTTCAGTGGGTAGTACTCTCTCAGCTCTGAGTAAGTGGGCTATGAGTTCAAGCCCCATTCCAGGACTTGAACAGAGCGCCTAGGCTAACAATCCAGTGCTGTATTGAAGGATATGTTTTTGAATGAGATGTTAAACAAAAGCCTCATCTGCCTATTCCGGTGGTTCAAATGAATATTAAACAGAGCACGAAGAATAAGGATTCTCCCTGGTGTCCTGGGCTATATTTCTCCCTCAATCAATACAGTCCCTACCAGTTACACCGTATAAGTGGGTTCAATACCAGGCAAGCTCCTATATTGGGCAAATGGTGCCAATACCATAGGAGCCAATTACAAAGGCGCCACTTATGACGTTTTAACACACCGACTGTTTTAGGCAGTTCAATAAGTACTTACCCTTGTACTTACTGATTTAAAAGGCTCTGCTGATTTCAGCCAAAGTCAGGACGTCAAGCAGTTTCAATCAGCTGTTCTCATCTGGTTAAAGTGCAATTCCCCTTTGTGCTGAGATTTTGGATGCAACTGCTAACAATGAGGAGAGGCAGTTACTCACTCGGTAACTTCCTGGTTTTCTAAAAATGTTGGTTACTTTTTGGATTTACCGTCCACCATGTATAGCGGGCAAATTGGGTTAACACCAACACGCCCGCTATAAGCGATGGCGAGTGTAGCAACAAAAACAGATTAACTGATCATTCATCTCAGGTGCTGCTTGTGGGATCAGGCTGTGTGAAAGATGCTTGCAGCAATTGACAATAACTGTCACTGTACTTCAAAGTAATTCATTGTGTGTAAAACAATTTATCTTTCTCTCTACATGTTGACATTTGATTGGCATATGATATTAGTTTCAGATTCTGCACAGATTCTCTAACATTCAGGCCCAAATTCAGGTGTGATTTCTGGTGAGTTTGAAATGGGCTTCACCCTAGAACTCATCTCCAGAAAAGCGTACCAGCATTGTTGGAGATGGATTCTAGGGTGAGGCCCATTTCCATTCTGTAATGGCAGTCCTGTCGTTTCCTTCAAGGTCAGGGGCCTTCTCAAAGTGCATATACAAATGCTACTGGAAGATCATTAAAGTAGATACTGAGGAGGAATGATATTAGACTGCCAAAAACCTGCGACTCATGCCCTCATTGCATCAAAGGTAACTGGTGACAAGTTAAAAGAGGTATACCTCGTGCCAGTTTTGGCTGATACTGGCAGAAGTGCTTAATTTGGAACCTGTAGCCTCATGACACTTTGAGGAGTGATTGCTCAATTTACAGAAGAGTTTTAAAGCATTTCTTTGTGCCATGAACCTCACTAGAGCTGGCCTTCCCAGAAACAGCCAGAGGGCCTTTCCACTGTGAACTCTTTTCTCCCATCCACAGTCCAACATATAGGATTCTTTATGGGCATTCCCTTGATTACAATTTTAATGGGGGAGCGGTACAGGATGGAGGAAAGGAGACTGAGGCAGCATATGGGGAGGATGTGCCCTGCAAAATATTATCCCAAGAACTTGTAGGCCACGCAGACCATATGAGGATCTCAGTGAGGAACTTTGAGTGACAAGAGTGCGCTTCACCAAAGAGGCAATGGGGTGCTATGCCAGCTACTGCATGAAGACCTGTGGCCAAAATCATCTGATCGGCCAACCCTAAGACAACTCTGCTGTGAAAATTCCCACCACACTCAATTTTTGTACCACTGGCTTATTTCGAGCAGCCACTTGGAATCTGCATAATATCACCCAGGCTGCTGTCCCAGCATATATTAGTTAGATAACTGGCACACTTGTTAGGAGATCTGGGGAATCTTCCAGTTTGACATGACAGCAAGGCAGCATCATGATAGGGCCATCCAGTTTCATCATGTTGCTGGATTCCCCAAAGTGCAGGGTGTAATAGACAGCAGACACGTAGTACTGTAATCGCTTGCAGTTACCTCCCTCAATGTTCTTAACAGAAAGGGATACAACTCACTGAATGCCCAGATTGCATGTGACCAGATGCAAAGGTTCCACCATGTCACAATGCATTCATCTGAGGAATTCTGTCCTCCCTGAGCTCTTCAAGGGAGATAGTCAAGTGAACAGATGGCTGGTGGGTGTCGAGGCATACCCCTTGCTGCCATGGATAATGATTCCACTAAGAGTTGCAAGAACAGCAGCTAAGAAGCACTGCAACGAGGCATATGTCTCTATCAGAGTTGTCATAGAGCCATAGGGGTCTTAAAGGGGAATTTGCTGCCTTGAAACATTAGGACAGGCTCTGCAATATGCTTCAGGGGTATGCATCCCACAGAGTTGTAGCTTACTGTGCCTGCATGTCTTTATCATCCCAAAAAGCCTGTGCATGGAGAACACTGAGGTGGTGCCCCCAGCTGCTTTGGAGGCAGAGGAGCATGGCATGGATCATCAGGAGGACCGTCACGCTGAGGATTCCTCAGTAATAGCTGCAAGGGGCATCATAACTCAACTTATCAATGAAGTGTTCTCATCTGTTAAACAGTCTCCCTTTGTCACCAGTCCCATTACTTCTTATCCCCTGCCTTCATATAAATTACAAATCCTTCAACCCAATACCCATCCTACAATATCACATCACATCAAACCATTTTGGTTATATGTGAAAATGCAGGTCCAAATAATATAAATGATTAACTGAACGCAAATGAAGGCCGCAATTTTACTAACCTCGGTGGGTCTGTGGCGGGCGATGTCGGTGGCAGGTCCCAGCCCCATTGCTGTCTCCATTCCAGCCTCTGAAAGGAATTTCACAAGATTGGGCTTGTTAAGCACGCCCAGCACGTTTGCCGGCCAATTAGAAGAAGCAGGTCTGGTGACCTCATTTGATGACGCGTCATCAGCTGGTT
Source organism: Squalus acanthias (assembly GCA_030390025.1). NCBI lineage: Eukaryota > Metazoa > Chordata > Chondrichthyes > Squaliformes > Squalidae > Squalus > Squalus acanthias. Next base: position 57,497,493 of record CM059431.1, on the reverse strand, counting down.
TCCTTAAAGGGACCATGGCCAACTTTATTTTGTATATTTGTGCTGTCAGTGTTCTACAGCATTGAGGTGCTGCAAACACTGACAAGCACTGCACAGAGGTGCAGGGCTACACCCAGGCTCTCCCATGACTCCCTCCATATGCTTATGGAGGGAGTCACAGCACACAGGCAGGTCCTCTTCCCTTCCTATGGGCAGAAGAGACCTCCCCAGGAGACCAACGCAGCCTGGTTGCACATTGCAGAGGAGGGCACAAGCAGGGATGTGGTCAGGAGGACCTGGGTGCAGTGCCGCAAACCTTTCAATGATCTCATTAGATCACGAAACTTTAGTACAAAGCCACACTCAACCTCATCCTGCTGTGCCTCTCATCACATCCCCATCACTCTGCCTTCCCTACTCCTGCACATCCTTACTCACACCAACTTACCTTGCACCTCCACTCATCCCTCTCCATCTACATTATCACATCCCCATCTCACTAGCCACGCTCACCCTCATAGAAACATAGAAATATAGAAGATAGGAGCAGGAGTAGGCCATTCGGCCCCTCGAGCCTGCTCCGCCATTTAATGAGATCATGGCTGATCATCCAAATTCAGTACCCTGTCCCTGCTTTCTCCCCATATCCCTTGATCCCTTTAGCCTTAAGAAATATATCTAACTCCTTCTTGAATATATTTAATGAATTGGCCTCAACTGCCTTCTGTGGTAGAGAATTCCACAGGTTCACCACTCTCTGGGTGAAGAAATTCCTCCTCATCTCAGTCCTAAATGGCTTTCCCCTTATCCTTAGACTGTGACCCCTGGTTCTGGATTTCCCCGCCATCGGGAACATCCTTCCTGCATCTAGTCTGTCTAGTCCTGTTAGAATTTTATAAGTTTCAATGAGATCCCCTCTCATTCTTCTAAACTCTAGCGAATACAAGCCCAATCGTCCCAATCTCTCTTCATACGTCATTCCTGCCATCCCAGGTATCAGTCTGGTGAATCTTCGCTGCACTCCCTCCATGGCAAGAACATCCTTCCTCAGATAAGGCGACCAAAACTGCACACAATCCTCAAGGTGTGGTCTCACCAAGGCCCTGTACAACTGCAGCAAGACATCCTTGCTCCCGTACTCGAATCCTCTCGCTATGAAGGCCAACATACCATTTGCCTTCTTAACCGCCTACTGCACCTGCATGCTTACCTTTAACGACTGGTGCACAAGGACCCCCAGGTCTCGCTGCACTTTCCCTTTTCCCAATCTATTGCCGTTCAGATAATAATCTGCCTTCCTGTTTTTGCCACCAAAGTGGATAACCTCGCATTTATCCACATTATACTGCATCTGCCATGCATCTGCCCAATCACCCAACTTGTCCAAATCATACAGGAGTTTCTCTGCATCCTCCTCACAACACACACACCCACCCAGTCGGCTGCAAACTTGGAGATATTACATCTAGTTCCCAGAGTCCCAGAGAGAGACAGAGTACCAGAGAGAGGCAGAGTCCCAGAGAGACAGAGTCCCAGAGATCGCACAATCCTAGCACAATCGTATCAACTAATAACACCCAAGGTTAGGCACTTGGGTGTTTTATGCAATGTTCATGTAAAGTTTCTGTTAATATGGTGTCAAACATTGAAACCTTTATTTTCAACACTTTACATTCTTGGACAGATTTGTGTGCACCTTTGGAAGTGGCTTAGTGAGTTGCAGTGAATGGTGAGACATAACGGTACCCCCCGCAATGGTGATGAGTGTGAAAGGAATGGCTTGGGCATTGTCGGGATGCTTTATGGTGTTGGTGTGGGGTGGTGCCAACCTGGCGCATCATGTGGCAGCCAGGGTGTACAGCATCAAGTGAAGTAAATCTAGCCATGGTGAGGCCATCCCTGGCAACAATGTACTCAGGTGCTGATGCCCTGTGTCCTGTCATCAGTTGATTGCAGAGAAAGTTGGTGTTGTTGTTGGTGCTGCTGGTGTGCCTGGTGCTGCTGGTGTTGGGGCTGATCGTGGTTGGATTCTGAGGACCAATGTGAGAGAGTATAAACGGCACCCGTGCTGATGGAATAGATGGCAGGTGAAGTAGAGATGACAGAAGTGATCTGTCAATGGTGGGAGAGTTAATGAGGTCAGACTGGATGGAGAGTTGTGTAAAGATTTGCAGCATCCTGAATCTGTAGTGGAAATGCAATTTAGAGAAGCTAGTGGGTAAGGGAACATGTCTCAATCAGCTGGGAGCTTTGACTTGACATTTGAAGCTGTCAACTCATCAGCTGATTCAATGGCCACTGACCTCATGCCTCAGCTTCACAGACGAGGTCTCGGCACAGCAGAAAACTGGTGGGCAACCTGTCAAATCCAAAAAGCTGGGACAAAACCATTGATAAGTGGCTGTAACAAGCCACTAAAGATTTTAATTGCCTCCCCCGCTGCTGCCTGTCGGGTCTGCTCAGCGCTGACAGACCGGACATTTGTAAGATATATAATGGGCCGGATTTTCCTGACCCCCATGGGTGAGTACGAGGTGTGTACCGGTTTCAGTGCCGGTTTCACGCATACAAAGCACATGCGCTGAAAACCAGCACTTGAGATCTGTCAAGAATTCTCTTGACAGATCATCCGCCTGCCCGGGAAAAGTGCCTCCGCGGGTGGAGAGTTCCGCTTTTTGCACAACTTCCGCCCGCTGAAAGGCCATAGAATTCTTACGCCTGGTAAAAGCAGGCATAAGGCCCCCTTTTACCAGCTTAAGAGTGTTGAAAAATAGAAAAATTACATTTGATAAATCATTTATAAATTAAAAATACTCTTCAAAAAGGTAAGTTTATTTTTAGCACCGTAAAAACATTTAATATTTTTTCCAAAATTTTTTTCAAATTAAATATTTAATCAAATGGAATTTTAATTAATTTTAATTATGTAATTTTTAAAAAATGTATTTAATGTTTTGGTGTGTTTTTAAATGTGATCCCCGTTCATACTTTTGACAGTTCTGTGCGAAGAGACCTGTCCAAAGTATGAAGGGGGATTCCCTTCTTTGATTGGTTCACCTGGCCCACATGATCCCAGGGGCACTTGCGAACTGCATGCGCCCCTGGGATACCTGGGCCTCTGCCCGCGCAGACCCGGAGAGGCACAGGATCGCAAGTCTCGGGATCTACAGAACCAGCAGGTAGGTTCATAGATTTTTTTCCGATCGGAGGGATCCGCACGCAGGAAGCCTCCGATCGTAAATTCAGGGCCAGAGAGATTTCTTTAGCTTGCAAGTGTTTAGAGCCAACTCTATATCAAGTGCCACCTCATTGGAACAACCTCTCTCACCATTGACAGATCGCTTCTGTCATCTCAACTTCAGCTGCCATCTATTCCAGCAACATCAGTGCCCTTGAAAAAAATCACATCTGGGTCCTCTGAATCCTTCCATGATCAGCCCCAACACCAACATCACCAGGCACGCCAACATCACCAATAACAACACCAACCTTCTCCGCCATCACCTGATGCTGCACAGGACACAGGGCATCAGCACCTGACAACATTGCTGCCCGGGAGGCCAGTGATGGCTTCACCATGGCCAGATTTACTTCACTTGACGCTGTACCTGGCTACCACATGATGCGACAGGTTGACACCATCCCACACCAGGACCATAAAGCATCCCTATAATGTCCAAGCCATTCCTTTAACACTCATCACAATAGCGGGGAGGTGGGGGGAGTTATGTCTCAACATTCACTGGAACTCACTAAGACACTTCTCAAGGTGCCCACAGATCTGTCCAATAAGGTGAAGTGTTGAAAATATAGATTTCAATGTATGACAACACATTAACAGAAACTTCACATGAACATTGGCTAAACCACCCAGGTGCCTACCCTTGTGTGTTGTTAGTTGGTATACTTGCAGTAGGATGAGGGTGAGTGTGAAGGATGGCTAGTGAGATGGGGAAGTGATAATGTAGATAGAGAGGGATGGGTGGGAGTTGCAAGGTAAGTTGGTGTGAGTAAGGATGTGCAGGAGTAGGGTAGGGAAGGCAGAGTGATGTGGATGTGATGAGTGGCACAGCAGGATGAGTTTGAGTGTGGCATTGCAGTAACGTTTCATGATCTACTGAGATCATTGAAAGGTTGGCGCCACTGCAGCCTGGTCCTCCTGACGACATCCCTGCTTGTGTCCTCCTGTGTAATGTGCAGCCAGGCTGCATTGATCTTCTGGGGAGATCTCTTCCACCCATGGGAAGGGAAGAGAATCTCCCTGTGTGCTGTGACTCCCTCCATAGCATATGGAGAGAGTCATGCATGAGCCTGGGTGCAAACATGCACCTTTGTGCAGTGCTTGTCAGTGTTTGCAGCACTTCAATGCTGCAGAACAATGACAACACAACTGTCAAAATCAATGTGGCCATGGTCCCTTTAAGGAAACTGGCTGATGACGCGTCATCAAATGACGTAATCAGCCCCACTTCCTGTTAATTGGCCACGAACTCCGCAGGGTGGGCTTAACGAGGCCAATCTACGGAAAATCATTTTCAGAGAGCGGCTGCAGACGGGAGCGGGACCAGAACCCGCCAACTAGCTCTCCCGCCGCCATCCCGCCTCCACAAGGAAAATCTAGCCCACAGTTTTGGTTCTGTTTAGGTGGAAAATCTACCACAAAGGAAAATCTAGCCCTGTTTAAAATTTGTTCACAAGCGCACAATCCTCATCATTACATCACTTGCATGTGATGTAGACGTGACAAAAGTGACAGGTGGCTCTTAAGGCTCTTCCCTCCGAGTGCAATATAAAACACAAAAACTTCTCATGGAGATGGTGCTACTTCAAATGTCAATTCAAGACCTATTTTTGCACTCTATTATATCCTGTCTGCACCCGTTGATGTGGCATAAGAGGCAAAAATCAGCACCAATGAGTACAACAGTTAAAAGATGAATGCAGCTGATTTTATAAGAACTGGAATTAGAATCAAATAGAATTTTCTTTTCTTTGTAAATCATGTCTTTCAAGGTTGTTTCTCCCTTGTATTGGTGGGCCTTACCTTCCTTCCTGTGGTTCTGAAGACCACCCAGCCTCATTTTGTTTACCCATTTGTCTGCTGGGGATGTATATTCCTCTAGACCCTGGCCTGCAATTGCACCCATTCTGCCCACGTCATTACGCTCGCATTTCCAGCCAATCTCATCGGAATACACGCAAACGTAAAAATAGGCATAAATCAGCGTAAACAATCGGGTTCCAAGGAAAGTGCTGAACTCAAACCACATATTCCTTTTTTAAGTACGGAAATTAAAATTTCAAAACATCTTAGCTATCGTTCATGCACATCAGGCACAGCTTGTTTAAGAACCTACAATTGAGGAAGATTTAGAATTTTTAATGTTAAATACTGATGCCAAAAAAGTACATTCAAAGAAACAGAACATGCAGAGCAGGTCTCAGGGAGGCTAAGTTTTGAGAAAACACTCAAAAAATTGCAATAAAACACCAGAAAAATGACTTTGTTTCCTGCTGCACCTGAAAATCTGGTTGTCAATGTAAGAGAACCTCTGAGTAGTGCAATTCCAGAAAACTCACGTATAAGGCACTTTAACTTGGGGCCAGGGCCATTATTATGGGAGGAGATGCGTTAACGGGCGGAAGGATCGATAGACAATCTTAACAGATTGAGGAGATCTGAGCATATTGTACATACACGCGTAACTCTCTTACGCCAAAAATTTCACAATCTTTTAGGCTGCGTATTTGCTTTGCACGTGTCTCTGAGCATAAATACACAGGAAATTCCGACCGATGAGTTTGGACAAATCTGTCTTGTGACCTCTACTTCGTTCTGCCTGTATTTTGAATTCCTTGACATTTTATTGTTTAATTATTTTAGTTCGTGATGTAACTCTGATGGTCTCTGTATATTCATGGATTTATTTTTGTATATTAGTTGAAATTTAGAAACCAGCAGTGGGAAAAAAAACCACAATTACTTAAGATTATGTTGTAGCAAACTTGATATTACTTAAAGATCAAACTCTGTAACCTTCGTAATAATTGGAATCTGCTCGTTTGGTTTTCAGATGCTCATGACAGAGATACATGGATGTATTTGAAAATTGTGAACAGCACTCAAGAAACACAGTTTGTGCTAGCTGAGATAAAATGCATCCCCAAGTAAAATGGTGTAGGATTATAAAACATGATCTGACCATATTTTGAGAAGTGATGACATCTTAGATACGTGTTATATCACCCAGCAAGGCTTCTCCTAGCTTTTAATTAAATTTTATCCCACTCCCCCTCAAAAAGGTTGTTAGGTTAGCTATTTTCTTCCTGTTCATAAATATGCAATGTGATTCATTTACATCAAGAAACATCACTACCATAAAAAACATAATTGTGTCTTTTATGTATAATGCCACTGTGACAAAATGTGTGAACCCTTCTGAAGTATTTCCCTTGTCAAAATGGCAAATCTTTTTCAACTATGTCACCCTGTCCCACTCCTCCAGTTCTCCTCCCTTCTGAAAGCTCCACAAGAACCCCAAAAGAAATGTTTTAAATATTTAAACCTACCTGTTGGTGGTGGCCTGCTATTTAGGCTACAGCGATCGCTGAAGGCATGCCCGGCACCTGCTCCACCCAATCCATACCAAGTTCTAGCAGGAAGCCTAAAACAGGCGTTAAGTCCCTCATTTACATATGTAAGGGACCTAACATCTGTTTTCTGCGGACGCCCACGAGGCCGTCTTTACAGATATGGTGGCGCCCGTAACATAAGCACAAATCGGGTGTGGGATGTTGCACCCTGAAATTGGTCCTTTTTGCCCCTGTTTTCTATCCAAAAACCAGGCGCAACAGGGACCAATTTCTACCCCTTTATGTGTGAGCCTTGACAATGAGTGTAAGCAGACTATTTGACAATGAGGACATCAGAGCTGAGCCCAATTCCACCCATACCTAACATTCATATACATGCGCTTTTTAGCAAGTCATGAGATAGGGATCAAGAGCTGAAAACAGCAGCTATCTTCCAACCTTCTGAAATCTAAAACCTCCGATCAGGTATCAAATTGGTACTTTCTGACCTGTCTGTCTCTCGGTACTGCACCACAAGGTCCTATTACAGATTAAATAATTGGAGGAGCCCACGATGATTGCCTTTTAAAGCAGCATTGTTTCAAAACATTTTACCAGCTTTGAAAACAGGAGGGTGAAACGTTTGTATCTATTCTAGTCTATTCTAAAATAAGATTTATGTGTTAGCAGGCTTGGTGATTTCTTTTATTGTAGGATAAACTTTCCCAGTAAGCAATATGGTTGACTTTCTGCAATGTTCATAGGGTATTCTAGGACCCTGTAAACTTCCGAGTATGATGATAAGTCCTCTTTCGAAGCAGGTTGGATTTGATCAGTGGAACAGTAAATCATCAGTGAAATCACAGCCATAGTCAACTACATTCAAAGGCTTTGTGCACTGCCAAGAAATTCACTCTCGCCAAATATGCTGCATTCATTGCTACACAGATGCTTTTAAGTTTCCTGTCTGCACTGTGCAATTAAACTAATGCTCTCGAGTGAAAATGGCTTGGTTTTTCGTGTAAAAATGTTCGCATAAACTTTTCGTTTTTTTAACTCGCAAAAGACATTTATTCTCTACCTATTCTGTAGATTCATCCCTAAAATATTAGCTAATTTGTGACTAATTGTTTAATTTAGGGCTGTTGATGGATTAAGAAAATGAATCGTGATTAATATCTCAATTTAAAAAATTTAAGCTCAGTTTTAAGTGCATATTTAATTGATACAATTACTGCATCCATCTTAACCAAGTTTATTTTATTACTGATGAGACTATTACATGGAATTATATTTTAAAACTCATAAACTGAACTGTTTTTTGCGAAGAGTACTTCTGTGATAGTGGAACTGAGTTTGACAGTAGATACAAGTAATCGTCATACGATCCAATGAACCGTCAGACAGTTTGATGTTGTCAAACCGTGACATTTATGGATGCTGTAATAGTCACTCTGTCAGACTGTGACTTAGCCTATAACCTACAATCAGATTTGTTAAAAATTAAACCGTAGCAAGAATTTGGAACAGCAGTTTTAATTAATTTACCCCATAAAGCTCACAATTTCTAGTTGCTAAACAATAAACTCTCCACAAACTACATATCACAAACATCTTTGCTTTGATGATTACCCACTTCAAGTCCATCTTCACATCTGACTCTTGAAAAATTGAATCACTGGTGTCTCTTGCTGTCCAGGTTACTGGAAGAAGCTGATGGTAGCACCACATTTCAAATGCTTTGATGTTTTACTTATCACTAACCTCCAGTGTACAGTGTTCTGTACCATGCAGGAGGGCAATCCTTATGAACGATTTAAAAAAAATACTTTTGGTTCCATGCTTATTTCTGCCCTTCCTGATGACAGTTAAATTTGTGTAAACTTGTTTTCATTATCCCAATGCATCTTTCAATTTGCTTTGCGCAGTCACAAACAGATCTTCAAGGATCCAATATAGCCAAAGCTCACAACAAAATGGAACATTTTGCAATTCCCTGTAATGCTTTCTGATTTTCTACCATTGCCCACTTGCATGACCTATGTGTTCTTGAGTGTCTCCCGACTCTTCCACATTATGTACAGCAGTAGCTGCTGAGTTTCTGCTTCAGTGCTGCCGATCAAATATTCATCATTGGCCTGTTGGAGATTATTGACTTGTCTTCCTCCAAAGCTAGTTCAACTGAAGTTCATCTGTATCAATACCACATTGTTTGTTCCTGTTGTCCATTAGAAGGATTATCCTAACAGTAGGAGTACTCTATCCTGAACGGAGAAACAAAATAAAAGGAACAGTCTTACTCTACAAGAGCTTTCTTCTGGCTGAGAATCGCTGCCAATCAGAGTGAAATTAACAAGAGCCATTGTGAGTCTGTAGTCCACACCATCCTGGTTCAAAGAGAACATGTCTCATGTGACACCACTGGGGACTAAAAGGTTGGAAAATGGAATGGAAGGGATTCTCTTTCTGAATCTCTGCAGCTTTACTGTGCGACTTTAGAAAAGCAGATCTCTCTAAATTGATCAACAACTGGAACAGAGATTTTTTTGGCTCAGAGTTTATAATAGGCTGAATAGTTGTTGTTTCCTGCAAAATGAACAGCAGCGATCTTGATAAACTCAAAGGCTGGTCGGAAGAGGGAGCTCAGTAGTATCACGCCAGTGTAACCAGCAAAATAAAAGTGACAAATTGCTTCAAATTTGGGTCATTGATTTTTTTTTAAGACTGACACAGTAACACTGAAGTAGAATAGGGTCGATGACAGACCAGAAACAATTTACCAATAATGACTCTTTTTGTAGAGCTCCATCAAAAGAAGCTGTTGCTTTCACCCAAACTAAATCAAACAGGATGAAAAACTGTGGATGTCTGCTGGGATTTGTCTATTATCTATTAAAGGACGGATGAGATTGCAACTTCAACAGTATATGAGAGACAGAATAGTGTTTTATAAAACTGGGCAAGTTTCTATTTTCCCTGTGGTAAGAGTGATCTAAGCAGCTCCCTCGAGCTCCCAGTGTTTCAGTCTTCCAACAGCATTCCATTTTATACCAATTTAACCAAAGAAAATGACAGCAAGTGAGCACATCTTACTGTGCTTGATTTTTATTTCTTGGGACCCATTAACATTCTTTGTAAAAAAAGAAAATATAGAGAGTAAATGTTACACAACTTCTGTGCCAATATGAATAAAAAGAGATGTTGGAATATAATTTTGAGGCAGTTTTAAATATGGCTTGCTTGTGCAAGGCAGGAAATCCAGCGTATCTATTTATATGACGTCTCTGTTCATTCCTTAAGTTGCAATTTAGTGGCTTGGATTTCTGTGATTGAACAAAACACATTATCACATTCCCAATAAACGGATCATTTTCATATATTGATTTTAAGCAGTCTGCAATATTTGACTTCACCTCAAAACAATTAGTATCTGATGTATAAGCAAGTGACAAAATTATCTTCTCTAGAGAAGAAAGTCGAATTTTCCATAACAGATTTTTGGTTGTAAGTCAAAATGTCAGGCATCATAATTCCTATATTACAACAGTGATTACACTTCAAAAATATTTCATTGGTTGTAAAGCACTTTGAGACATTGTGAAAAGCACTATATAAGCGCAAGTTCTTTCTTTGAAGCGTATAGAAACATCAGCATCGATATCAGTAAAAGATGATTTGGAATTTTGCTGCTGGTCTATTTTCTATGTCTAATATTAGGGGCGGAGTCACATTACCCCATTGATATTGCTTATTTTCCAGTGATTCAAGTAACAGGCAGATTCTGTCATTGTTCTAGATTGATGTCTGGAATGCACTGCCAGGAAGGGTGGTGGAAGCAGATTCAATAGCAACTTTCAAAAGGGAATTGGATATATACTTGAAAAGGAGAAATTTTCAGGGCAATGGGGAAAGAGCACAGGAGTGGGACTAATTTGACATCCCTTTCAAAGAGCTGGCACAGGTACGTTGGGCCGAATAGCTTCCTTGTGTGCTGTATGATTTTATGACATCTCTCTTTAGAGATTGAAAGGTGTGGTTTTGGAGAGGTGTGACTCTGAAGAGAATACTGCAGCTGCACTCACACATAGGTTTTCCATGTGTTTTTTAAATGGGACTTTTCAGTTACATAGTCACCACTGTTTAAGTCAATTTGAATGAAATTGCCACACTGTGAAAACTAATAGTGAGCACCATCTCCATAATGCTGCTTTTAGAACCTATAGAAAAAAAATCTGCCGTTTTATAGAAAGGTGCAGTATGTTTCTCTTTGTGAGGAAACAATAAACAGTTGGTCGTGTAAGTCAGAGGCTGTGGATTATTGAAGTGTGCTGTACTGAGGAGCTACTGTACTTGTTATTCTAGCATATATATATATATATATATATACATCCAAAGCACATATGTTTCGAGTATTCCAGAAGATATTTATTTCGGCCAATTCACCAGTACTTTCATTATTTTTGAATTTGTAGCACTCATGATGCTCGGGCTACCACTGAGTAACTACTAAGGGTAGCAATTTACATTTGATGCAGTGACACAAATGTATACATGTGAGAAGTCGCACAACACCAGGTTATAGTCCAACAGCTTTATTTGAAATCACAAACTTTCGGAGCGCTGCTCCTTCACCTGACGAAGGAGCAGCGCTCCGAAAGCTTGTGATTTCAAATAAAGCTGTTGGACGATAACCTGGTGTTGTGCGACTTCTCACATTTATCCACCCCAGTCCAACATCGACATCTCCACATCATGACAAATGTATACGGCAGACATAATGGCCGCGATTTCCCCTACCTCGGCGGGTCCGTGGCGAGCGATGTCGGTGGCGGGTCCCAACCCCACTGCAGGCTCCAACCCGCTGTGTAGAATGATTTTACATTGATTGGGCTTGTTAAGCCCACCCAGCGCATTTGCCGGCCAACTGAAGGAAGCGGGTCTGATGATGTCATTTGGATGTACAGCGTCAAGTGAAGTAAATCTGGCCATGGTGAGGCCATCCCTGGCATCCCGGGCAGCAATTTGGTCAGGTGCTGCTGCCCTGTGTCCTGTCATCAGTTGATTGTGGAGAAGGTTGGTGTTGTTGTTGGTGCTGCTGGTGAGTCTGGTGCTGCTGGTGTTGGGGCTGATTGTGGTGGGATTCTGAGGACCAAGGTGAGATAGTGTCAAGGGCACCAATGCTGATGGAATAGATGGCAGGTGAAGTTGAGATGACAGAAGTGATCTGTCAATGGTGAGAGAGGTTGTTTCAATGAGGTGATGCTGGATAGTGAGTTTTCTCCAAACACTTGCTAGCTGCATACAGCTCAATCTGTCTTCCAAATGCAGTAAGCAACAGTTTCTGAGCTTAGAAAGTGAACAGCTGTGAGATGGGAGCTTTTATAGCGCATTTGCAGCTGTCAAGTAATGAGATGATTCCATGGTCATTCAACTCCTGACCTCCTTACCTAACGTGATCCGCGAGCAGCGTGGAACCCGAGGGCAACCTCGTAAAATGGTACGGTAAGCTCAAAATACTTTTTAATGGGCTGTTAACAAGGTCATAATGACCTGAATTGCCTCCCTTGCCGCTGCGTGTCGGGTCTGTTCAGCCCTGACAGACCCGACATCTGGGAACGTAGCGTGGTGGTGGGTTGACAGCGGGGTCCCGATCCGCTGTCAAAAAAAAAAAATTCCCACCCGATCCGCCGCTGAACGCACCCGCTGACCCCCCGAAAAATTCCCCCAAATGTTTCTATTATCAGTGGAAATACTGCAAAAGCCATATGGACCATGGAATTTTCCATTATGACTTATTTTCCCCACCCCCATTGTAGTAACCTATTGATTAGTTGTGCTATGCAGAGGGATCACGTCTAAATGGAGGTGGGAAGATTAGCCACTTCTGCATCTCATTTGAAGAATCTACAATTTTTCCATGAAAGAAAAGGGAATTTTCAGATTTAGCAAAGCTGAAAGTATCAGAAGAAAGAAAAAAATTGCGCCAAGCCATCATATCGTCCAATGGGGAACAGACAGAATTGCAGCCAGCAGCTTAAAGTTAACAGCTCTGTCTCAATGCAGCCATCTCAGCACAAGTTAATTACACTGGCTGGCTGAGGGAGGGAAAATGCTGCCAACATAAATGAAAAGCTTTTGCATTACATTTGGACTAAGGACAATGTTAGTCCCAGTTCAGCAGGAATATGTTTCCCTAGGCCAGTACTGTCAATTGATAGGAATATGAGCAATTCCATTTATTGCACTGAACTGAGCAGAAAATGCAAAAATCGACTCCACTGAAATGAATGTCTACAAAGGGGACATTCCAACATCATAGCAGATGGCATGAGATGGACCACCGCTGTCTATAAGCCATTAATTAAGAGTGAGATTAAGGTTATGGTCACAACCGATATTTATAAGTACTCAACAAATCTTCAGCTGTTTAGTTGAAGTTTATACAACATATATTAGATTTTAGTTTAACTTTACATGTTAAAATAAACATACAGGAGAACTGTCATTCTGGCTCGAAATGGTCTGAACTGGTCATTTTGAGTTGTGTAGGTCAAACCCGAGTAGCTTCTGATTCACTTCTGATTGGCCACATTTAGTGCTGCTGCACATGTGGAGAGAAATGTTATTCTGTGCATACTTACATTCATTTTGCAGGTAGCAACAAGGCCACACACAAGTGCAGAGAGCCATTTTGTACCACTGGCTTCCAAGTTACATGGTTACATTCATTGTTGGATATATCACCATTTTTTTCTGTCGTGGCAGGAAAACAGCTTAAATTCCTTGTGGTTTCATTGTACAGCATTCATATTGACATAAATTTTTCAGCCGTGTAGCAACCATGTTATGCATAATTGACAAAAAAGTCACACAGGCTCGTTTGCAAGATTTTAGCAATCAAATGAGGGAATATTCATGAGGCTGTGAAACCATTGAAATCTATTAGGCTATAAATATTCCTATTGTAAGTTGTTGAAAGTTTGTTATTTTTCTAAAGCACTGTTGCGCAATGAAAAAGTTGCTGCCATATATTACTTAATGATCAATATATTGGAAAAATGTGTTTAGGAAGATACTTAACGTGTGTAATTGTGATGGCTTCTCTGTAAGAGTGAAAGAGTTTTTAAGCTTCAGTTTGGCTGGTGTAATTTCCAACTCGCTTCCTCGCCTTCCTTTAAATAAGTGACAAATTGTCACTGAGTTGTTGACAACACTAGTTTATTCCTTTAAGATTTTTGTGGCAGCATATTCCATGGACCTACCACCCTCTGAGTGAAGTAGTTCCTCCTCATCTCAGTTTTGAAAGAGCAGCCCCTTATTCTAAGACTATGTCCCCTAGTTCTCGTCTCACCCGTCATCGGGAACATCCTCCCCGCATCCACCCGATCCAACCCCTTCACAATCTTATATGTTTCAATAAGATCGCCTCTCATTCTTCTGAACTCCAATGAGTAGAGTCCCAATCTACCCAACCTCTCCTCATATGACCACCCCCTCATCCCCGGGATTAACCGAGTGAACCTTTTTTGCACTGCCTCGAGAGCAAGGATGTCTTTCCTTAAGTAAGGACACCAAAACTGTATGCAGTATTCCAGGTGCGGTCTCACCAATACCTTGTACAACTGAAGCAATACCTCCCTATTTTTATATTCTATCCCCCTAGCAATGAAAGCCAACATTCCATTTGCCTTCTTAATCACTTGCTGCACCTGCATACTAACCTTTTGAGTTTGAGATAACACCTAAACAGCAGTTGTGGAGGGAGTTTGCCCCAGATTTTTATGGGGCAGTCTGCCCTTGTCTGTACCACGTGCCATCACAGAAAACCTGTGTGCAGAGCCATCTGAGATTAATTTATAAGCAATCTGCATTGGTGCCTCCTCATCAGGTGCAATCACCAGAAAAACCATCGAGGAAATTCAGGTGTAGCACCGTTCAGGCACAGAATGGGGGGAAAGAACCACTTTTTTCTGCATTGCATCCATTTTTCCACATCCGATTTAAACACCATACCGAGGAAAATCTACCCTCTAGTATTTTATTGTAATGACCCTATACTGCTTTCACGTGGTGATCCATTTTTTGTCTTGCTCTTCTTATAATAGAGTTGGGCTCCTGTGAAGAGCACTAAACAAATTTTCTTCATTGCGCCAGCCAGGTTATGGACAATGGCACTGCTGTTTCCTCCGAAAATTCTATTGCATTCATGAGGAACGCAAATCCTAGAATAACAGAAGCATCAGTCCACTGAAAATCATGGGGTTAGCACGTAACCCAAATACTCAAGCCCTGGTTTTAAGTCGAGGCCCGTTTGGGGCAGGCAGCGTGTGGGCCAGGTGGGAAACCCCCACGGACTCTTCAGCATGAGGCCCCGCGGCCATTTTTACTCCCGGGCCTCATTTAACTAGTTCTGCTCTGTCTCATGCCCAAAAACTGGCGGGAGTGACAGAATGGCCAGCGGACAGGAGCGGAAATTGGAGCAGGAGCTGGACACCAGCAGAGATGAAAGGAAACGGTCCCTGGCAAGGTAAGTCAAGCTGGTGGCTGGGCCGATCGGGATCAGAGGAGGTTGGGAGAATAGCTCGGAGCAGAGGTGGCGCAAGGTTTCATTGTTAGGCCAGGAGAAGCACTTCTGCTCCTCCTGGTCCACATGGAAATGTTCAAAAATTTATAAAATTAGGACTAGCTGGGTTTCTATTATAATAGAATATAATAGAAGTCGATGATTTCAAAGAAGTTTAACAAGATGTCAAAATAGGTACCAAACGGTTTTGCAGTTTTGAATAAGTTTGTAGAGGGCACGTAACAATGGCTTGATTTTGTTTTTTGAGTTTTGTACAATATTAGTGGATGTCACCCATAAGTGTTTCTAATGTACGTTTACTTATGTAATCTTAAAATGGACTCCTCTTCCATATTCTGTGTATGTGTATCAGAGTGACTGAGAGGAGAGAGGGAGAACATGATGCTGCTTTATTTTGTCTGATGTATCATCCATGTGAAATGTTAAAATGCAAAATAAACTGTTCACTGAAGCAAAAGATTGCCATCTGATACTTCGAACAAATACTGCACAATTCTACTATATTCTACCATATCTTCCATTTATCTAACATTATCACTGTGCCCCAGCTTGAACTATGCATGCTGCATACATTCAGTGTCTCTCTCACAGATATTTCCCACAACCAGAATATTAACCTTAAATTGTAAAGTAGACGCTCAGGTCATGAACTATATGTGTCTAAGAACAGGGCTGAAATATATACATTATTGTCCACGTTTGCTGCAGGAATTCTATATTCTATTGTCAAATTCAGTCCTTTATTGTCAGATAAATGGCGCTCCAGAAAAGATAGGAAACGTGTGGATAAATTAGTGAGACTTGCTGGGAATTGATCTCCCCTGAATTAACTGATTCTTCTCCAGAGTACTGCATAGTGTTTCAGTGTAATGATTGAGACCACCCTGGAGGGTAGCTGCTCACAATGGAGTACAGTATAATGGGGTTGTCTATTTACAGCATAACAGATTAGAATTAAAGGAACTTTTATGTCCTTCAGTCATCCTGTACAATGGGGATTTAAAATAGACAGTACAAATGAGTCTGTTGGTCAGTTTTGAAAACCTGGTTAGCCAGTCATAGCAGTGGGAGGTATTACTTTAGATGGCCAGTAATCCAGAGCAGGAAAAGGCCCATTAACCTTCTGAGTACAAGAAAGATACTTTTTAGCTGTTGATGTGGACTGGTCCAGTGCTTTTTGTCGGAAAGTCTACAGACCATTAAACCTCCAAAGACTCCCCTTCCCTAAACCTAGAATTATATGAAGAAACTTTGTTCCCTAGCCACAGACTCCATCCCTCTTCCTGGCAACTGTTCACAACCTTGGTGTCATATTTGACCCTGAGATGAGCTTCTGACCACATATCCACGCCATCACTAAGTCCGTCAATTTCCACCTCCGGAACTTAGCCCAACTCCACCCCTGCCTCAGCTCATCTGCCGCTGAAACCCTCATTCATGCCTTTGTTGCCTCTAGACTTGACTATTCCAACGCACTCCTGGCTGGCCTCCCACGTTCTACCCTCCGTAAAATTGAGGTAATCCAAAATTCTCCTGCCCATGTCCTAACTTGCACCAAGTCCCGTTCACCCATCACCCCTGTGCTCACTGACCTACATTGGCTCCCAGTTAAGCAATGCCTCGATTTAAAAATTCTAATCCTTGTTTTCAAATCCCTCCATGGCATCGCCCCTCCCTATCTCTGTAATCTCCTTCAGCCCCACAACCCTCCGAGATATCTGCGCTCCTCTAATTCTGGCCTCTTGAGCATCCCCGATTTTAATTGCTCCACCATTGGTGGCCGTGCCTTCAGCTGCCAAGGACCTAAGCTCTGGAATTCTCTCCTTAAATCTCTTTGCCTCTCTACTGTAGGGGGTGGTGTTTTTGTGTCAGCTTTACCTCTGACTTCTGAGCGGTTCGAATCGCTCCCACTCCCTTGGCTCTAGACCTTGGACTTATTTGGGGGTTGCGATACAAAAGGTGCAGCAGACAACTGAGTTTGATGAAAGAACTTCAATCTTTATTAAAAGGTAAGACACAAATAATAATACTCTTATCACTTTAAAGGTGGGGAACACTTCGGTGCAAGCAAAGGAAATGACAGTTGAACAATACTTCACCCCTCCCAACCCCACTTTACTAGCTAAGTTAGGTTTTGAAGGACCAGGGATAATGCTCACCAATCCTTTGACAGTTGGGCTAAATCGCGGTTTTGGGGTTCGCTGTTTATGGCGGTTAGTGTCTGCCGTACCCCATACGCGGTAGAGGACTTCACCTGGGTCTCTGGTCAGTCTTCGCGAGTCCGCTGATGTGGTAGGATGTCGTTATGGATTTATCTGGTGAGTACCCAATTTCTTTAGTTCCACAGTAGGGCTTAGAGTTTTTAGGGAAAATCTTACCCAGGGGTAAGTCAGGAGTAGTTGGTAGTGTGGAAACTTTGCGAGTCTTCGGGTTTTCTTCCCTGGAGTTGGTCTTTATTGGTCGCGGTGGCCTACAATTACCTGGTCAGTTTGGGGTAATGCGCGGTTGTTGGTTTTGTGAGGCCTTTGGTGTCCGCGATGGCTTTAGGCCTTGGTTGGTGTGTCGGTCGACCTCGTGGAGCCGTCGGTGACTGGTTGCTGCTTGTTGCTCTGGGTGGCTGTGTTGGGGCCATTGTTGGAGGTCCGTCGAGGTGGTGTCTTCGCGAGCTGGACTCAGGTGTGTCTGAGTGGTGAGCGATGCCGACTCGCTTCCAGCTCAGGCCTTCTTCTTCTTGGTCTCTCCTCTTCTTGCTAGCTCTCCTTTCCGCTTCTCTCTTGCTTCTTCTTTTTCTGGTGTGTGCTTGGTGGGCCTTCAATTATACAGAATTGAAGTGGCCTTATCTACCCGCCAAATCTGTTCAGTTCATTGTTTAGTTTTGGCGGGCTCGTAAATCGGTAACAATTTACTAGCACGTTAACTGGGTTTTAACAGGCCTTCGATCTGACCCATTGAATATGGCCTTATCTACCCGTCAAATCTGTTCAGTTCTTTGTCTGAATTTGGCGGGCCTGCTACCAGTAACTGCTCTGTAAGTGTCAAATGGGTTTTTGGGATGGTTTGCATCCTGTCGATCTTCTTGGCTGATTGCTGGTGATGGGTTTTGTGTTTTGGGTTCCTAGGCTGCTATAGCCTAGTCCTGGGTGCTCTGTATTATGCATATTTCTTGATGGGCCTTGTAATCGGTTTGATGGGACCTATTGTTTTGGGTGGGTCTATCTTCTCCTAGGGTCTATTGTCGAAATGTTAATGCGTGCTGGGGCATTGAGTGAGATCATCCCGATTCCCCAGACATTGCAATTAACTGCAATACCCAAACTGCTTTTACAGAGGTTGAACCCAACTTCCTTCACAGCCTTTTCTCCCTTTACAGACCCAGACATGTTTTTAAAATGCCAAAACTTGGTTGTTGGTCTTATATTCCTTAGGTTAGGCCCAAATGCATTTTTATCACTCTGAGGTAGTTCCAAAGTCCTTTTTCCTTAGGTTTTGGGGATCTGTAAACTTTGGAAACCTTGCACTACCTCTCTTTCCCCCTTTAAGACGTTCCTTAAAACCTACCTCGGTCAGCTGGCCTAATATCTCCTTATGTGGCTCGGTGTCAAATTTTATTTTATAACGCTCCTGTGAAGCACCTTGGGACGTTTTACTACATTAAAGCCATTATATAAATAATACTTCTTGTTGTTGAAAAGTTCAAATATTTTCTCTCACCATAGCTTTCATTGAAACTTTCCTCGCTCCCTCTTTCCTGCTCAGACCTCAACACACTAACTTCTTCTGTGTTCACCATCACCAAATTCTCTGGGAGTCCCTGCATTTCCTTCTGAAACTCTTTTAACGCTTCCTGTCACACAACTTTTATCACCCACTCGCCACCACAATCTCTTCTCCACTCACTACTACCAACCTCTCCACAGCCCAAATGTTTCCTCCCCACCGTGTCAGTGTAACTACCCAACAAACGCCCTGTCACTGTCACATATCAAACCTCACACTTTCATTGAAATCACCAGAAAAACTAACATTCACACAAATATTACATTTTATTAATACTTTTATTTTATATATATATATATGCAAGAAACTCCATACAAATTATATTCAATAGTTTATAGAAAAAAATTCACAAGTTTTTTTCATACATGCTCACTTTATATACATTACACTTACATTTTACTGCACTATTTATTTCACAGTAACTTGTTCTACTCATTTCCTCTTTACTAAACATCAACAATTATATGAAAACCTTCTCCTATAATATTTCATCCCAATTTCCAGTTGCCTACCTGCATTTTATTAGAACTTCTATGTAGCTCCAGAATGTTACTTTCTTAGTTATAGCTTCTAATTCTCCTGTCCTAATTAAATAACATATTGTCTAACTTCCCATGAGCTGCACCACAGGCCATTTACTTACACACATACACACACATGCCACACACACACACACACCACACACACACACACCATACACACAGACAGTCGCTTTTGCTTTCTCTTTTTTATATATATATATTGCATCTGTCTCTGGCCCCATTCATCTCCCGGCTCTAGCTGTGGCCTGCCCGCCATCAGCCCTGCTATATCCTGCATGATATCTCCTCAAATTTCTAGTTCTTGCCTCCTCCCTATCCCCAAAAGCTTTTTGACCAATTTTGCTTTCCCTGGCATTGGTGCCTTACCTCCCACTCATGAAACTCTGGCCACCCATCACACTTTGTTAGTAACACTCCTATTGTTCTAAAACAATGGCCCTGAATTTGCGGTCGGAAGCTTCCCGTTGGTGGATGCTTCCGACCAGCAAAAAATCTACAAAACTCACCTGATGGTCCTGGCGGTTCGGACACTTGTGCTCCTGGGCCTCAATGCATAGGCCTGCGTAGAGGCCCACGTATCCCAGGGGCGCATGCGGTTTGCAAGCACCCCTGGGATCACGTGGGCCGGCCCAATGAAGGAACGAAAGGGGATCCCCATTCATGCTTATGGAGATTCCGTATATACGGAAAGCCCATAAGTATGAATGGGAATACCTCCAAAAATACACGTACACTTCAAATTAAAAAAAAATTAAATCACATATTTAAAATTAATCACAATGGCATTTCATTAAATATTTAAAACAAAAATGTAATTTTTTGAAAAATAAGTTTACATATTTTAAAGGGGCTAAAAATAAACTTACGTTATTTCAAAGGTTTTTAAATGTATAACTTATTCAAAAAAAAATATTTTTCTGTTCTTTAAACGTCTTATGCTTGTAAAAGCACGCCTTACGCCTGCTTTTACCAGGCGTAAGAATTTCACGGGCATTCGCTGGGCAGAAGTTGGGCAAATAGTGCAACTCTCCGCCCGTGGCTGCCCTTTTCCCGGGGATGCGTGCGATCTGTCATGCCTAAGCCCGGAACTTGCGCGGCATCTACAGGAGCGTGCGCACCTCGTACGCACCCGTCGGGGCCGCAAATTACGGCCCAATGTGTCTTCTGACTCGCCATGAGCAACGTCACAGGAGATTGACTCATAATATATTAAAAAGCTACATCTGGGAGCACCTCCTGCCAACTTGTTCTTTAGGTATTCCTATGTATACATTTATAAAGTAATTTTGCTTATGTAAACTTGTTACACTGTAATTACACTCTCCCACCAATGGATGTGCTGTAACGCCACTACTGCTGGGAAGTTGTAACTGTCGCCATAGGAATTTATATTGGAAAAATATTTAAAAATAAGGACAGAATGTATAACTTTAACATGGAGACTGACTTATTTCTGTGCACCCTGATACTAATACTCCTTCCCCTCTAACCTGGCTTCATCTGAAAACTACATTTTGTCTTGGCTCCCTGTGTGTAACACCACATGAGTTCAACTAGTACTTGAAATAAATACACAACTTACCTTCATATAAGATAGTCGGCTGACTGCATTATTTAATCAAAATATGGCACTGAGAGGATCAACCACATCCGTCCTGATGCCTGCCGTTAGTTACAATATTGCGTTTTACATGGAGACTTGCAACTTGGATTTTTTTTGTTGGAAGTGCAATGCAGCCTCTTTTCAACAGGAAGTGAGATTCCAATTAGTAGCTGCAAGTACAGATATAGTTCAAAAGATGAGAAAGGATCAAGCCCGTATCACTGACTGCCTTGGCGCTGGATACTACAACAACTTGCATTTATATAGCGCCTTTAACATGGTAAAACGTCCCAAACTGCTTCGCTTCTACTAGTGCCACTAAATTGCTAATCTCACTCGAAGGCTGCTGGGAACGCCTGGCTAGATGGCCACACTGGGCACCCAAAAGTGGAAAATGTTCTGTATTTCCCAGGACTGGTACTGATGTCTTCCTCTTCCAAAAAAAAGTTTCCATCCTTAATTCAATTTTTTACAACACCAACAAAATAAGAAAAGCTTGTTCCAGGAAAGAAACAGAACAGGGCAATCAAACACCTACACACAAAGCTTAGGAATGCAGAAGCAAGGAATGTGAGCAATTCTGAAATGCTCTTTACTGTATTATACCAACAGAAGAGGAAAGCACAAAAAAGGAGCTAATACTGGCCACAAATGCAGCTTATTATTTATTGTACAGTGCAGTTTGCTACACACTGAGTTATCCCTGCTGACCATTTAAAATCCCATTTATCAATAAAAATAAATTGCAGTCTGACACCAGTGGATATACCACTCATTTCCCTTTTTGCTAATGAATCTGAGAGGAGGGTAGACTTTGATCATTCCTGTTTGTAGTATTAAGTTTGTCTCTAATGGCATTTTCTGTATTAAAATTAATTAGAACAGATGATATGTTCATCAGCTCAGTTCTGCATGTCTCGGTTCAAGTGGAGGTTCAGTGCAACTAATAGAGTTGTAGAATTATTGAGATAGTTCTCTTTTTGCTGGGAAACTACTGGATGCCATTGAGAGATTTATTTTTTTATTTATTGATACAAATGAACAGGAACATTTTGTTCACAGGTGTTCATATATGAAATAGCAAAAAAAATGAAGAAGAGGGCATAACTCAAGCACAATAAATCCGAGGTGAGTTAGCCAGGTGTTTACATGAATAAAATAAGCTTTGTGCATAAACTATATATTCTGTTTCCATATATTCTATGGTACCTTGAAAAAGAAACTTGCAAATGAAAAGCATTTTGGCCAGGACTTGAACACATAAAGCTAGGCTAATACTCCAGTGCAGTGCTGAGGGAGTGCTACTCTGTTGGAGGTGCTGTCTTTTGGATGAAACATTAAAGCGAGGCCCCATCTGCTTTCTCAGGTAGACATATAAGATCCTTGAAGAAGTTCTGCTCTTCTCTTCGACGGGATTTCCGTTTGGCTCTTCAACCTTGTTCATCTTCATTGATTTCAGTTTCCCTTCTCGTGTTTGATCAGGTATCTGCCAAGACTCGGTTTCACAGCCACATTACTTTCCTCAGCAACTGTCTCCGGTTCCGACTTATCCCACGTGGATTCCAACTAAACTTCCACCCTTCGTGTTTCGGATCCACCCAGGATTACAAATATCTCCAAGATATTCATCGTTCCTCGAACTACTGCTCTCGCCGCATCTTGAGATCCACGCTCAATGCCATGCGGCGCCACATGAACACTCTCGACATCTCTCTTCAGCAGCACCGACGCACTCTATCTCAAAGCTGCCCGGGTCCACAGTTCCATTTCATCCTTAGACTCATCCGACGCTTCAACAAAAAACTTTTCTTCTTCCTTTCCGATGTCAAGGATCGCAAGCTTCAACAACTCTTGGACACTAAAGCCCCTCCGGAACCTTCTTCCCCTTCACTTTCCTCTGACCCCCCTTCTCCCAATCTCACCCCCTGCCGCGTTTTCACTATCCCCTCTGACCTTCCCCTCTCTGACTCCGAACGATCAGTCCTCAGCAAAGGCCTGAGCTTCATCCCCTTACGCCCCCATCTCAATGAATTTCGAGCTCGGCACGATGCTGAGCTCTTTTTCCGCCGCCTCCGTCTCCGTGCCCACTTCTCTGGCCAGGAGTCTTCCCCCCGCACGGCTGACCCTTTCTCCCGCTTTCAGAATTCTCGTTCCACCTGGACCCCTCCCTCTGGCCTCTTACCCTCTCTTGATCTTTTCATTGCCAACTGCCGCCGTGACATCGGCCAGCTCAATTTCTCTGCTCCCCTCACTCACTCCAACCTACCTCCCTCTGAACTTGCAGCACTCCATTCTCTCCGATCCAACCCTGACATTGTCATTAAACCTGCTGACAAGGGTGGCGCTGTTGTTGTTTGGCGAACCGACCTCTACCTAGCGGAAGTTGAACGCCAACTCTCTGACACCTCCTCCTACCTCCACCTGGACCATGACCCCACTACCGAACATCAAGCCACCGTGTCCAAGACTGTCACTGACCTTATCTCCTCTGGAGATCTTCCCCCCACGGCCGCCAACCTCATAGTTCCCCAACCCCGCACAGCCCGCTTCTACCTCCTTCCCAAGATCCACAAACAGGACTGCCCCGGTAGACCCATCGTTTCAGCCTGTTCTTGCCCCACGGAACTTATCTCTTCCTATCTCGACTCTATTTTTTCTCCCCTTGTCCAGTCTCTTCCCACCTACATCCGCGACTCTTCCGATGCCCTCCGCCATTTTAACAGTTTCCAGTTTCCCGGCCCCAACCGTCTCCTCTTCACTATGGACGTACAATCCCTCTACACCTCCATTCCCCACCAGGATGGCCTGAGGGCGCTCCGCTTCTTCCTTGAACAGAGGCCCAACCAGTCCCCATCCACCACCACCCTCCTCCGCCTGGCTGAACTTGTTCTCACATTGAACAACTTCTCCTTTGACTCTACCCATTTCCTCCAAATTAAAGGTGTTGCTATGGGTACCCGCATGGGTCCTAGCTATGCCTGCCTTTTCGTGGGATATGTGGAACACTCTTTGTTCCAGTCCTACTCGGGTCCCCTCCCTCACCTCTTTTTCCGGTACATTGATGACTGTATCGGTGCCGTCTCCTGCTCTCGCCCTGAACTAGAACATTTCATTCACTATGCTTCCAATTTCCACCCTTCCCTCACCTTCACATGGTCCATCTCCGACTCTTCTCTTCCCTTCCTCGACTTCTCCATCTCCATCTCTGGGGATAGGTTATTGACTAACATTCACTACAAGCCCACCGACTCCCACAGCTACCTGGACTACACTTCCTCCCACCCCGCCTCCTGTAAGGACTCTATTCCATTCTCCCAGTTTCTCCGTCTCCGCCGCATCTGCTCTGATGATGCCACCTTCCATACCAGTGCTTCCGACATGTCTTCCTTTTTCCTCAACCGAGGATTCCCCTCTACCGTGGTCGACACGGCCCTCGACCGTGTCCGTTCTATCTCCCGCACATCTGCCCTCACCCCTGCCCCTCCCTCCCGGAACCACGATAGGGTTCCCCTTGTCCTCACCTTTCACCCCACCAGCCTCCACATTCAACGGATCATCCTCCGCCATTTCCGCCACCTCCAGCGTGATCCCACCACCAAACACATCTTCCCCTCACCTCCCCTTTCAGCATTCCGCAGGGACCGCTCCCTCCGCGACACCCTAGTCCACTCCTCTACCACCCCCAGCACCCCTTCCCCTTCGCCCGGCACCTTCCCGTGCACGCGCAGGAGATGCAACACATGCCCTTATACCTCCCCTCTTCCCACTGTCCAGGGCCCCAAACACCCCTTCCAGGTGAAACAGCGATTTACTTGTACTTCCTGCAATTTAGTATACTGTATTCGCTGCTCACGATGTGGACTCCTCTACATTGGGGAGACCAAACGCAGATTGGGTGACCGCTTTGCGGAACACCTCCGTTCAGTCCGTAAGGGGGACCCCGAGCTCCCGGTGGCCTGTCACTTTAATTCACCGCTTCACTCCCACTCTGACCTCACCGTCCTCGGCCTAATACACTGTTCCACGGAAGCTCAGCGTAAGCTCGAGGAACAGCACCTCATCTTTCGTTTAGGCACGCTACAGCCCTCTGGACTCAATATCGAGTTCAACAATTTTAGATCATAACCTCAGCTCCAATCACATTTATATTTTATTTTATCCACCCTTTTATTTGTCCCCCCCACCTTTTTTTTCCTCCTAGAAGCTGGCAGCTGTCCTTCATTCTGCCAGTAGATTTCACACTTCATTCAGCCTTAATCTGTCACATTAACACCACCTCTAGCCTTGCATATCTCTTAATGTCTCTTAATGTCTCTTCATCTCCTCTTTTGTTCCTTTATCCCCTCCCCCTTTTCCCAGCTTTACCCTGGCCTTAAATCTATTTGATTTCCAGCTCTTCCCAGTTCTGATGAAAGGTCATCGACCTGAAACGTCAACTCTCTTTCTCTCTCCACGGATGCTGCCTGGCCTGCTGAGTTTTTCCAGCGTTTTCTGTTGTTATTTAAGATCTCATGGCACTATTTAAAAGAAGAGCAGGGGAGTTATCCCCGGTGTCCTGGCCAATATTTATCCCTCAACCAACATCACTAAAACAGATTATTCTGGTCATTATCACATTGCTGTTTGTGGGAGCTTGCTGTGTGCAAATTGGCTGCCGCGTTTCCCACATTACAACAGTGACTCCACTTCAAAAGTACTTCATTGGCTGTAAAGCGCTTTGAGACGTCCGGTGGTCGTGAAAGGTGCTATATAAATGTTTCTTTCAGTATTGCAGTCTTCTTGTTGAGCAGAGTGGAGGAGCATGTAAATCACTCGGGGCAGGCGTTATCATGGTGTTGGTAATGTCATAATATGAATTTGTTTATTGAAGGGGATGAAGTGATAGTATGAGTGACTGCAAGGTTTCTTTGGTTCTATCTTATTTCAGTGTTGTTTGCAAAATAATTTTTGTGTGTTGGTTATGAAGTAGCAGCGATGTGCTTTTCTCTATACTGGCGACATTCCAGAATGTTTTTGAATCGTTATGATGAGCTTAATCTTGACTTTTCTTATGTTCTAGCTGGCAATTGCTGGTAGTGAAAGTGAGTGAACTGAGCACACAGCTGTTTTCTTTACTTGTTTTTTGAAACTGCAGGTGACAAATGGGAAAATGGTTGGGTTCCGATTCTGATCTCACATTATAGGATCAGGTTGTGTACTTCACGATCTAACAAGCATGTATCATGCATGTGTTGTTCTGGGCCACATACATTGTACACCACTTCCTCTTCAGATACATAACCATATTGTTGCGTAGCTTGCTTTAAAAATCTAAGTTCCACTCCCTTTTTCCTTCGATGGCAGCCTATCTTCAATGCACAATAAGGGTCGTTAACTATTATGCCAGTTATTTTTCTCCCCATTAAACCCATTCATGTTGCATTTGAATTGTCAATGTCCTGTCACTGACTTTGAAACCTTAGTGAAATAAATGTCAGCGTGAATGGATTTATGTCCTGGGAAACCAGCTTAAGTAATCAGAAAAAATAACTGGGGCTTCAGAGTGATTTGAAAATTTGACCAATCTTTCATCTCAACAGTTGTGTGGAGTGTGAACATTAGGAATACTATCAAACTTCATTGTGGCAAGTACAGTAAACTCTTTTATTGCACTATTTCTAGAAGCCATACAAAAAGAGCATTATGAGGTGGAGCAGCTTCTAAGGAAGTACTTTATGTGGGTTCCCTATTGATAAAGGGCTTCTACACAATGTGTTACATGGTCATGGTATATCAGAGAGCCTTATAAAGGAGTTGGTTGTATTACCAGAGTTTTACGGCAGTAATTTAATTGCATTGTGAATAGGGCTATTCTCTCTTTTATCTTTTAAAACCTTGCAGTCTGCTCACTCAGCACCATACATCATTTTCTAGCCAGGAGGTCAGGACAGTACAGACTTCTCAATGAAGAGCAATCAATGCTGCCCCATGGTTAACTGGCAGGAGCTGTGATACAGGTTGAGCCATCCAGTCAGTGACATTTTTGTTTTCGCCTCAAGACAGAATGTCTCACTATCACATGGCACTCCAGCCAACAGTCTGACTGCAATATGGTGATCCTCAACCAGCTGAGGTAAACCTGAGAGATAGGCAGCCTCTCAGCACCCTCTCATTGAACAACCAGGCGGCGAACACTCAGGTCATTTTATTTTCTGTGTAATCCACATACACAGTTCATCATGTGTTTGAGTAGTTTCCAAATCCAAATTGGCTGGATTTGGATTAATTGGAATGTTTCTGATTCATTCCATGTAATCTCATTGGAGTCAGAATATACTTGTGCCTGCTATAGATAATTATAGTTTCAGGCTTTCTAAACATCATTGTTGTGAATCTAAAATCCTAAAGCTAATTTGTAAGCTTGATCTGCATAATACGTGCAAGCATGTAGATTGATGAATCGCACATCCAGTGTGTCTCTAACCTAAAGGCAGTGTTTTAAAAATGCAGCATTTTGGCTGTAAGAATCTCAGATCTGTACCCAATTTTCAGGAGTAAAAACCTACCATTGCTTTAAGCTCTGGGACCATAATATGTACAAATTGTATTTTTAAACCTGCAGCAATGTTTCTGGTAGATATCCAACAAGTCTTACTTGCAAAATGTATTCTTTGCCTCCAAAAATCAAAGTAATGAGGTACAGATATAGAAATTCCACCCCCTGGGGTGTGCAATTCCGTTAGTACTCTGGCACAAGAGAGTCACGCAGAAACCTGGATCTGTAGAGGTATAACAGAGGCATGGCTGGAAACTTGGAGCAGCACCCAGCCGCTCCAAGCAGGGGCATCTTCTATTCAAGGAATACATTCAGTAAAGACATACTTTGTGTTTGTGAAAACAGTGGTAATTATTTACTTGCCAACATACTAGGATTTACTGGAGTCTCAAGGTTCCTATCCCTGTTCCAGCACTATTGCCGACTAATGCTTCAGAATCTGTCACTATCTGCAAAAGGATAACACTGGCTGAAACGGGTCTGCCTAACATAGACTAAACTTTACTTTGTTGAAAGTCTTTTTAAAAATGTATTCTCAGGATGTGGGCATTGCTGGCAAGGCCAGCATTTATTACCCATCCCCAGTTGCTCTTGAAAAGGTGGTGGTGAGCTGCCTTCTTGAACCGCTGTAGGCCATGTGGTGAAGGTAATGCTGTTAGGGAGGGAGTTCCAGGAATTTGACCCAGCAATGATGAAGGAACAGTGAATTGGAGGGGAACCTGGAGGTGGTGATGTTCCCATGCACCTACTGCCCTTGATCTTCTAGGTGATGGTCCTTCTAAGGTGGCAGGCTGTACTGTTTTAGCTGGTTAGGTTCCACCAGTATCTTGTGCACAATTGAGGGCTCCCCAATCTTTGGATGTTTGCCAACCTGTGTCTAAGCTTTCTGAACTTAGCTAAGTGGACTATGTCCCTATGGAGAGAGTGTTTACTCCGTACAGGCAAACTGAAACTCCACCTAGTGGATTTCTCAGTAGTTTGGTTTGGAGCCTCTTCTGAATGGTGATGGGTTTCCACATATGGCAGACACCCAGCTGACGAAAAAAAGTCAGATAATTCTAACTTGCTCTGTATATGCCATTTGAAGGAAAGTCTGCTGACTTGCATCATTGTGCTGTGAGACTGGTGTCCGTTATCTGCACTTGGCAGTATATATTATAAATTGAAGATGGTCTTTACATGGATTCTTTTGTATTGTACGAGAAGTTGACTCTAAGACCAGTTTGCCGGAATGGGTGTGAAGCTTGTCTCTCGTGTGTGCTTGTGTAACATAAATGTTACATGCATTACACAGAAATAATCATCATACAACTTAGTAATTGTACAGCTGGACATAATCCCGCTTTAGAAAAGAACATTTTAACTCTATACAGATACAGAAAGGCAAATAAGACACCAAGGGGGAGAAATTCGGTATCGCCCCGTTTGGGGCGCAATTATCGGCCGGGCACAAAGTTTAGCGCCTGGCGCTAATTATTGCCTCCGACTACAAACTTGGCTTCTATCGCCCCTGGAGGTGATTGGAGCGCTAAATCAGGCGCTACACACCTCTCTTAAGGCACTAACGCCGAGGAGTGAGGCGCTACCTCAGAGCGCTGGCAAAGCTCATGTGATGTCAGTCAGCAATGGAACACAGACACACTGGCACCGGCCAGTTCTTAAAGGGGAGGGTCGATCTTGCTCTCCATCCACACCCTGCTCATTGCAGCCTTAACTCTCGGCCTGGAGAGACCTGTACATCAAATCTGCTGGAAAGAACAATGGAGAGGCCCAGGGAAAGAGCTCAGAGTGCAGCCCCCATAGTCTCTTCTAAATCGATGCAAGGAAGGTCAAATCAAAATGAACCTGCAAAGTGCAGCTCAGTACCCAAAACTCCTTCACACAGCATTGAATCTCTCCAGAAGTCTCCCTCTCTCTCTCAGGATGCGTGGTGCAAAAATGTCACCGACAAAAAAAGGCAGGAAGCGGTCGCCTTTAAATAGCGCTCCCCCAGACCCTTCCCGACTGCAAAACACTCCCCTCAACCTGTCGTTGCTAGCGGCAGGTGGTAAGGCAGGGGGCGCCACTCAATATCCGGTCCGGGGCGCTACCGGGACGTTGCACGCTCGACTGACGTCACGATCTGCAGGCGCAGGAGATCGTGGCGGTAGTGTTTAGTGCCACCGCAAAATGTCTGGTCAATTTCGCGAGCGGCACAAACATCGCCACGCCCGGGCGCTAGTTTCTTTGCGCCCCACGTTCTTAGGGCGTTAACGGGAGGCGCAAAGCAACCAAATTTTTCCCCCCGAATGATCTTTACAAAAATGAGAGAAAATGTGTGTCATGCTGTCCAAGTAATAATGTTGCTAGCTCCACGTAGAGACAGACAGATTCTCAAAATCAGCTATATTTAATGTACAGGGACATGGCGCAAGTGGAATAATGAGTTATGGCCAAGCCTGACATGCAGCAGATGGAAAGATCATTTAAGGGAATCTAAACATCGACCAGTTTTTTATAACTATAATATCATAGTTTCATACGACCTCCTCTTAAAGGCCTATCTGAAATGGTTGTAGATAAAATGGGAAATCAATTGTTTGCTTGAGTGTAATATAGAACTTTGTAAATGGACAGTAGATGTTTTTTAAAGTTGTGTTCACTGATTTCACAAATCTCCAAATGTGGGAGCATAAACTGTTGTAGTGAAAATTTGTTTGTTTACCTTTGTTCTGGAACAAAGCTACATTTGAACAAAATGCTTTCTGGACAGTATTAACTTTTATTTGCATTTGCTCTGCTGTCTCTTAATTTTTTGTGGCCAGTTACATTTCTCAGATATACTCTCTGTTTAAATTGATCTTTCTTCCATAAATATTAGTTTGATGGTAACTGGTATCAAAGATGTTTACACAGACCTATTAGTAGTTGGTTTAGATATTGTACACACAGACATGTAAGTAACTGGTATAGAAAATGTACAACTAAGACCTATCAGTAACTCGCATAGAAGATGTCCACACAGCCCTATCAGTAACTGGTATAGAAGATTATAGGGGGACAGTCGCATAGCGTAGTGGTAATGTCACTGGGCTAAGTGACCTGGACTAATGATCCAGTTCCGGGAATTTAAATTCAGTTAATTAAATAAATCTGGAATAAAAAGCTAATATCAGTAATGGTAACCATGAAACTATCGGATTGTCGTAAAAACCCATCTGGTTCACTAATGTCCTTTAGGAAAGGAAATCTGCTGTCCTTACCTGGTCTGGCCTATATGTGACTCCAGACCCACAGCAATGTGGTTGACTCTTAACTGCCCTCTGAAATGGCCTAGCAAGTCACTCAGTTGTAACTAACCGCTACGAAACAAAATAATAAGAATGAAACCGGACGGACCACCCGGCATCGACCTCGGCACCGGCAACAGACACGGCATCGGCACACTCAGCCCAGTCAACTCTGCAAAGTCCTCCTCACCAACATCTGGGGACTTGTGCCAAAATTGGGAGAGCTGTCCCACAGACTAGCCAAGCAACAGCCTGACATAGTCATACTCACAGAATCATACCTTTCAGCCAATGTCCCAAACTCCTCCATCACCATCCCTGGGTATGTCCTGTCCCACCGGCAGGACGGACCCACCAGGGGTGGTGGCACAGTGGTATACAGTCGGGAAGGAGTGGCCCTGGGAGTCCTCAGCATTGACTCCAGACCCCATGAAGTCTCATGGGCAAGGAAACCTCCTGCTGATTACCACCTACCACCCTCCCTCAGCTGATGAATCGGTACTCCTCCATGTTGAACACCACTTGGAAAAAGCACTGAGAGTAGCAAGGGCACAGAATGTACTCTGGGTGGGGGACTTCAATGTCCATCACCAAGAGTGGCTCGGTAGCACCACAGCTGGCCGAGTCCTGAAGGACATAACTGCCAGTCTGGGCCTGCGACCGGTGGTGAGAGAGCCAACACGAGGGAAAAACCTACTTGACCTCATCCTCACCAATCTACCTGTTGCAGATGCATCTGTCCATGACAGTATTGGTAGCAGAGTCATTGTGGAGTCGAAGTCCCATCTTCACACTGAGGACACCCTTCCTCATGTTGTGTGGCACTACCACCGTGCTAAATGGGATAGATTCAGAACAGAACTAGCAGCTCAAAACTGGGCATCCATGAGGCACTGTGGGCCATCAGCAGCAGCAGAATTGTATTCCACCACAATCTGTAACCTCATGGTCTGGCATATCCCTCACTCTACCATTATTATCAAGCCAGGGGACCAACCCTGGTTCAATAAGGAGTGTAGAAGAGCATGCCGGGAGCAGCACCAGGCGTACCTAAAAATGAGGTGCCAACCTGGGGAAGCTGCAACACAGGACTACATGCATGCTAAAAAGCGGAAGCAGCATGCTATAGACAGGGCTAAGCAATCCCACAATCAACGGATCAGATCAAAGCTCTGCAGTCGTGAATGGTGGTGGACCATAAAACAACTAACGGGAGGAGGAGGCTCCATGAATATCCCCATCCTCAATGATGGTGGAGCCCAGCACGTGAGTGCAAAAGACAAGGCTGAAGCGTTTGCAACCATCTTCTAGCCTCTAGCCAAGCTGTTCCAGTACAGCTACAACACTGGCATCTATCCGACAATGTGGAAAACTGCCCAGGTACG
The DNA here is from genome assembly GCA_030390025.1 of Squalus acanthias. Lineage (NCBI taxonomy): Eukaryota > Metazoa > Chordata > Chondrichthyes > Squaliformes > Squalidae > Squalus > Squalus acanthias. The sequence continues at coordinate 57,465,246 of CM059431.1, read as the reverse complement.
TCCTGTCCACAAAAAACAGGACAAATCCAACCCGGCCAATTACTGCCCCATCAGTCTACTCTCAATCATCAGCAAAGTGATGGAAGGTGTCATCGACAGTGCTATCAAGTGGCACCTGCTCACTGATGCCCAGTTTGGGTTCCGCAAAGACCACTCAGCTCCCGACCTCATTGCAGCCTTGGTCCAAACATGGACAAAGGAGTTGAATTCCAGTGGTGAGGTGAGTGACTGCCCTTGACATCAAGGCAGCATTTGACCGAGTGTGGCATCAAGGAGCCCTAGTAAAACTGAAGTCAATGGGAATCTGGGGGAAAACGCTCTACTGGCTGGAGTCATACCTAGCACAAAGAAAGATGGTTGTGGTGATTGATGGTCAATCATCACAGCCCCAGGACATCGCTGCAGGAGTTCCTCAGGGCAGTGTTCTAGGCCCAACCATCTTCAGCTGCTTCATCAATGACCTTCCCTCCAACATAAGGTCAGAAATGGGGATGTTCGCTGATGACTGCACAGTGTTCAGCGCCATTCACAACTCCTCAGATAATGAAGCAGTCCATGCCCGCATGCAACAAGACCTGGACGACGTTCAGGCTTGGGCTGATACGTCACAGGTAACATTCGTGCCACAGAAGTGCCAGGCAATGACTATCTCCAACAAGCGAGAGTCTAACCACCTCCCCTTGACATTCAACAGCATTACCATCGCCGAATCCCCCACCATCAACATCCTGGGGGTCACCATTGACCAGAAACTTAACTGGACCAGCCACATAAATACTGTGGCAACAAGAGCAGGTCAGAGGCTAGGTATTCTGAGGCGAGTGTCTCACCTCCTGACTCCCCAAAGTCTTTCCACCATCTACAAGGCACAAGTAAGGAGTGTGATGGAATACTCTCCACTTGCCTGGATGAGTGAAGCTCCAACAATACTCAAGAAGCTCGACACCATCCAGGACAAAGCTGCCCGTTTGATTGGCACCCCATCCACCACCTTAAACATTCACTCCCTCCACCACCGGCGTACCGTGGCTGCAGTGTATATCATCTACAAGATGCACTGCAGCAACTCGCCAAGGCTTCTTCGGCAGCACCTCCCAAACCTGCAACCTCTTCCACCTAGAAAGACATGGGCAGCAGGCGCATGGGAACACCACCACCTCCAAGTTCCCCTCCAAGTCACACGCCATCCTGACTTAGAAGTATATTGCCGATCCTTCATCGTCACTGGGTCAAAATCCTGGAACTCCCTACCTAACAGCACTGTGGGAGTACCTTCACCACACGGACTGCAGCGGTTCAAGGAGGCGGCTCACCACCACCTTCTCAAGGGCAATTAGGGATGGGCAATAAATGCTGGCCTTGCCAGCGACGCCCAGATCACATCAGCGAATAAAAAAAAAGATGTCCACAGAACCCTATCAGTAACTAATATAGAAGATGTCCACACAGCCCTAACAGTAACTGGTATAGAAGATGTCCACACAGCCCTAACAGTAACTGGTATAGAAGATGTCCACACAGCCCTAACAGTAACTGGTATAGAAGATGTCCACACAGCCCTAACAGTAACTGGTATAGAAGATGACCACACAGCCCTATCACTAACTGGTACAATTGATTTCCCACTTTATCTGCAACCATTTCAGCTAAGTCTTTAACAGGAGGTCACATGAAACTACAATATTTTAGTTAGAAAATACTGGTCGATGTTTAGATCCGCTTAAATGATCTTTCCATCTGCTGCATGACAGGCTTTGCCATAACTCATTATTGCACTAGTGCCACGTCCCTGTACACTAAATATAGCTGATTTGGGGAATCTGTCTGCCTCTATGTGGAGCTGGCAGCAGCTTTTAAATTACTGCAACGTGTTCATAAGTTATTATTTGGACAGCATGACACACATTTCCTCTCATTTTTCTATATCTTCTATACAAGTTGCTGATAGGGCTGTGTGAACATTTTCTATGTTGAAAATATATTCTATAATGTGTGGAAGTTGTCCATACTGGCCTATCTGATCATTTTATAAAGAATAATTCATTAAAAATTGATCCCTCTGAAAAATGTAATTTCATTTACTTAAAAACATTTATTTTAAAAAAAACTGTTTTGTCTGGAATAAACTATCCATTATTTATTCTTGTGACATCTAAATGGATGGAGTTTCTTCATTTTCTCATTTGACGAAAAGCAACTAGAAACTGAAAGGATTAAAATAGTTTTGTCACCTTCAATCCTGAATTTGGCAAGAATGCCCACACATGCATATAATATCACTAAAACATTTGCTAAGAACTGTCGCAAAAGGACAAATAGGCAATAAATTAGTTTTGAGTGTTGAGAGATACTTTATTATTGAAAATTCCATATGCCTGGATATTGAAGGGGGGAATGTTTTATTTGCATTATGTACCAATGCGAAGTCAATGGCCTGAATTTTGTGGCGAACACTGTCAGTTTCGCCGTCATTACAACCACAAATTCTGGGCCATTATCCTCAATGTGACCTTCATACTTAACTGAAATATAGGATTGATTTTTTTTTTGACAAATCCAGGACAGACCCCATGGTATCCAACCATTCCCTACAACACTGAAATTGTTCTAATCAGTATAGCTGGCTCTGCATCACTGGGCGAATACATATATGAAAACCCAAGGTTCCAGGTAGCATTGTTTTAAATCTCTTCCCAAAAGGCACCAATTGAGAATTTAAATAGGAAAAGTAGGGAATGGTGAAGTACTTTACAACACACCTGAGTTCCTATTTTCTGTGTCTCAAAGAGGTAGGTCGTGGCTTTGCATCTAAAATTCCCACATGGTTAGATCCTCATCTCAATAGTGCCGGCAAGAAGATACAGCAAGTGGATACCAGTCAACTTCCTGAATGACTTAGCAAGTTTATCTATTGAGTAACAGAGTTCCAGATCAGGAAGGTCCCAAGTTTGATCGCTGTACTAAATTAAACAATCTCAGCTATAGTGACTAAGGATTTGAGAATTGACCTGTGCATTGCTGGATAAGGGGGCAAAATTAGCCATCTCTGATTGCTATCGAGTGACCTCTGGTGTTTGAATTTGGTAAGGACAGAAACTGTGGTCAACTAGTCTGCTCACACTCACTGTCAAAGGCTCAGAATGACTGTTTGGACAAGGTTTCTTGTCAACTCATGATGCAGCAAGGAAGGGAGGGCAGAAAATTGGTAAGGGAAGAAAAACATAAATCAAGTGGAGGCTAGCGAAGGGAAAATCTGTAAGAGAGTCAACCTAGACAGTTGGCTTCAGCGAGACCTTGCGAAAAACCTACAACAAATCTCCTGCCCGTGTGTGGTGTGCAGAGACCCTAAAATACAACGGGTGGGGGGGGAGGAAACATTTCAAAAAAACAAATCCTCAAGGTTTTTGGAAAAGGTATTCAATTTGACCAAAACAATGAAAATACCCCACAACTGAAGTTGGGTAAAAGCCCGAGTTTGTTACAATTCATTTCAACCAAGGGCTCAGTATGTCACCTGATCACTCATTTGGCTTTTACACTATTCTCCTCAACCAAGCCTCAATTCTGCACCATGGACCTTAGCCCTTTTACCTCGGTTTCTCAATTTAAAAAAAAACACGTTTTTAATCCTTTATGTGAATCTAGAGCTGTCTTCATTCTCTACCCGAGTACCAGCCATGTCCATTTGCATTTCATTTTTGTCCAGTCTATTCTGTATTTTCAGTGATCATGCTAATCGTGCGCTTTTCTGCACCCCCACTCCTCATGTCTTAGAGGAAGATATGTGGCTCTCAGATGTTTTAATCCTTCTCAGATTTTTATGGGAGTCTGAGCTTACTTCCATAGTGAGTTTCAAATGTCCACACTGAAGATAGCCATTTTGACACTTTACGTGGGTGGAGGTAGTCTGTCTTGTGACCAATTATCTGGTGATGAAGGAAGTCAGTAAGAGGACTTCACACCTTTTTGTTCTGTAGCATCTATTATTAAATATCCATTACCAAATAACAATCTCACAGCAAAAGCCTTAGAATATAAAATTATTCTTAAAAAGTGAGAAAAAGCTGATGCTTCATTTTACTTCAACAGTCTCCAAGTTTGTTAATGATTAGAATTCATTTCCTATTGAGGCCTTGTGTTATCATATTGTTCTGTGCTTTACTTTGTAAACATTCTGGACTATTTTACAGGTTGTGCCATTTCAAACAAAGTGGCTTAAAAACAGTTTTCTCCCATGTAGCCCTTTTAATATAGTAGCAGCAAAAACCTCAATTCTTATTAACAACTGGATAACTGCAGTTCTCAAGAGGCACTGGCTCTATTGCTACTGATGAATACATATAAGGAATAAATGAAACAAAATACACAGTCATCAAAAACATATTTTACAAACAAAGTTGTAGGTTTACAACAATACAGCTGTCACCAATTGCCATAGCAACACCACAATGAGCCAGATTCTATGATTGCACTAAAGGAATAAATGCAGCTATTGATTTGGGAATCAACTTTCACTTATAATTTGAATTAAATCAATCAGAAAATGACTTTGACGGAAACTTAGCGTTAAAATATTTAAGAGACAGCTTTCCAACCTGAGGGAGTTGTTCATTCTGTTACTCTTTCAGTATCAAGGCCTGAAACACCAGGAGGTTAAGCACTCTGGGCTGATCGTGCAGGCAGTAAATTGCTTGCTGTTTAGTGTGGGGCTGATTTGAGTGCTTGAGCTCTTTGTTACTCACGTTGACCCACGGATTGGTTGGAGCCACAGAAAGGATTCCAGTGGCCATTTTAATTAACTTTTAAATTTGTATATATTGTATCAAAACGAAGCACCAGATTTTAATTCAGAGCGGGTTTCCGCCTGGCAGAGGCAGCAGGAGGCCACAGCGACTAAAACTGCCAGGCTTTATTTAAATGCTGCCGATCCACTTCCCTCCCAAAATTAAATACTAGCTGCCAGCAAATGATGATCAGCCGGCCTCCAGGAATGTGGCGGGAGGGGGTTTCAGGAGGCGCTCACGAGAGGGAAGAGTCCGGGGCAGGGGAGGCTGTCTCTTTCCTTGTGGGGCCAGGAGGAGCACTCCTACTCCTCCAGAAAGAAAGCTTTAGATTTGCCAGATTGCCTCTTCTGTCTTCAGCCCAGCTGCAGACCTGCTTCCTGCCTTGCGGGAAAGCCACTGCCGCTTCCCCGCTCAGGCCTCGATTAAAATTGCATCGGAGTCCTGTTGAAGTAATAGGATTGAAATTTGCATAAATCTATGAGCCCCCTGCCTGCTTTAGCCGCGCACCTCGTCTGCCTGCAAAACCCTGCAAATTGTCAGAAATAGTATGGATCTGAGCTTGTTTTTAACGGCCCACCCACTCGGCTTCCTCCAATAAGGTTAAACTCAACCCTGTGGCTTTTATTTTTCAAAGCTAAAGGCCAGGTGCTATCTTTTGCATACTGTCAGAAACATATGCTCTAATGCAGCTCTCACCATAATCTACATTGGTAGTTTCCTACTCCTTTTCTATCTCAGCCTCTCCACACTTCCTTATTGCCCATCTTGCTCTGCTCCACCCCATTTTACTGAGCCTCCAAGTTTCTACATTCTACCCCGGCCCAGTTTATTACATTTCAATCCTCCTTGTTACTTCTAATCTGTGTCCGCTCCACAAAACCTAATCCCCTGTAACCCTACCATCCTGCTGAACCTGGTCTCTCTATTGCTCTTGCTGCTCTGCCCATCCCACCCCATTGCTTATCAGATTGGTGGAGAGATGCAGTCCAGCAGGCAACAGGACTGATTTTGAGGAATATTTGATGAGAGGGGGCCTCGTGCACAGGAGAAACAGTACTCAGTGAATACTCAGGCAGCTGCAACTGACTGACTTGTTAAACTCATTTCCAAGTTATTTAATAGTAACATAGATACAAGTTGTGGCATTGTGGGACCCTTTTTTTGATAACTTTTTTTTTCTACTATCTAATCCTTTCTATGTCTCTCTCTCTATCTTTTAGTTCGTATTCAACTCTCTTTCTATTTCCTTGTGATGCTTGTGCACATTTTTCTCATCATAGCGTCCTCATCTCCCTGTGTGTCCAAATGTTTTTCTCACTCTCTCTATTCCTCCCTCTCGATGTCTCCGTGTGAGGTGCTTGTTTTACTCAATTTTTGTGTCTTACAAAAGGTAAAGCCCCAGGGTATGCAGGGTCAGATGAGTGAGTGGAAGCTGATGAAAAAGAAACTGGGTGTTAGACTGGAGACTGAGCCCAAGAGGTCATGGGGGAACTTTGAGCCTGAGGTTAGAGTATGGGATGGTGTGAACAGAGTCAGCGATGGTTGGAATGGTGAGCTCCCTGGGCTGCTCCAGGGTTCAGAGGTAAAGTGGGTGGTCTGGGGCCCAGCAGTAGTAGGGGGTTGGGTTCAGACAGCATGTGGGGAAGAAGAGGTGTCTGTGATCTAAATACTTTTGGGGAAGCACTTGGAAGGAGGACATTTGGTTATGTCAGTAATCAGAGGCTTGGGAGCTGGGGGTAGGATTTGGCAGCACTCGGTAAGGCTGAGCAATGGGCCTGTGAGCACCTAAATGGGGGGTTGGGTAAAGCCTGGGAGTAGTAGGGAGAATAGTGCAGGACCAAACGTGGGAACACAGGACAAGCATGCAACAACCGGAAGTGGACCAGCAGACAGGAGTGGAAGACAGACTAGTAGGCAGAGCACAGGGGAGGGATTAGCCAACACTAGAGTGAAGACAAGTTGTAGCATATCACAGGGATAAGGGAGTGAAAGAGATGCCTATGAGCGGTAGCAGAAAGAAGACTGTGAAAACATTACAATTTACATATGCTGCCACTGAGAGGCAAAAAATGTAGGCTGCTGTGAGAGACATTGAGCCTCGGGTCCTGCATGGAGACATGGAAAACATTGTGACACAAAGATTGAAACTCTGAGAACAGAGCAGAAAACAAGACTGAATCTTATGTAGCGAGGAAACTTGTTGGAGATATTGAAGGATGGACTGGTATTTTTTTGGACGATTTGTTGTTGTAATTTTGCATTTATTATAAGATAAACTTTATTTTTCAGGGTACTTAGTAGGGTAGCTGGGAAACCAACGTGCTTGCTCAAAAGACTGAAAAGAAGGGCAATTTCAAAATTTCCAGATGATACAGGTACGCAAATCACGAAAAGTAGTAAAGTAGTGACGCAGGTTAAAAAGGCCATAAAAAAGCAACCAAACCATTTCTGAAGGGATAGAATTAAAAAGCAGAGAAGTTATGTTAAACTTATATAGAACCTTGGTTAGACAACACTTGAAGTACTGTGAAAAGTTCTGGTCTCCATATTATGAAAAGGACATAGAGGCACTGGAGAAGGTGGAAAATAGATTTACTAGGATGATACCAGGCTGAGAGGCTATACCAATCAGGAAAGATTAAACAGGCTGGGGCTCTTTTCTCTAGAAAAGAGAATGCTGAGGGGTGACCTGTTAGAGGTCTTTAAGATTATGAAAGGGTTTGATGGAATTGACGTAGAGAAGATGTTTCCACTTGCGGAGGAGACCAGAACTAAGGGCCATAAATATAAGATAGTCACTAATAAATCCAATAGGGAATTCAAGAGAAACTTCTTTACCCAGAGAGTGGTTAGAATGTGGAACTCGCTACCACAGGGAGTAGTTGAGGCGACTAGCATAGATGGATTTAAGGGAAAGCTAGATAAAGACGTGAGGGAGAAAGGAATAGAAGGATATGTTGATGGAATTTCCATGAAGAAGGGTAGGAGGAGGCTTGTGTGGAGCATAAAAATTGGCACGGACATGTTGGGCCTGTTTCTGTACTGTAAATACTATGTAATACTATGTAAAACATTTTACAATGATGTGTTGTGATTGGATACTATTTTCTGAGAAATAGTGAAATCCATTGTGTGTTTTTGAATGCTTAATTAATTTCTGAAGCCTTAAATTTCACATTCACTAAAGAGCAATCAGTCAGTAGGCCCACGGAGTCCTGGCTGTTGATGTTGGGGGCCTGAGATGGGAAAGCTTTTCATTTCCTAACATAAACATTTCTTGATCCAATAAGCACAATTTAAAAACTTTTGAAGTAAAACTGCGAGAATGTGCTGTGCTGCAGAATTTACTGGCAGACTGAGATCTTGGTTCAACTACAGGGAACGGTAGAGTAGAGTAGAGGCCTGGACTAATGATCCAGAGAAGTGTGCTCAAATCCCACCACGGCAGCTGGAATAAATCTGGAATAAAAAGCTAGTATCAGTAATGGTAACTATGAAACTATCGGATTGTTGTAAATACCCATCTGGTTCACTAATGTCCTTTAGGGAAGGAAATCTGCCGTCCTTACCTGGTCTGGCCTATATGTGACTCCAGGCCCACAGCAATGTGTGGTTGACTCTTAACTGCCCTCTGAAATGGCCTAGCAAGTCACTCAGTTGTAACTTATCGCTACAAAACATAATAAGAATGAAACCGGACGGACCACCTGGCATCGACCTTGGCACCGGCTACGGACACAGCAACGGCACACCCAGCCCAGTCGACCCTGAAAAGTCCTCCTCACCAACATCTGGGGACTTGTGCCAAAATTGGGAGAGCTGTCCCACAGACTAGTCAAGCAATAGCCTAATACGATAGCAAAATACTGCGGATGCTGGAAATCCGAAATAACAACAGCAATAGCCTAACATAGTCATACTCACAGAATCATACCTTTCAGCCAATGTTCCCAAACTCCTCCATCACCATCCCTGGGTATGTCCTGTCCCACCGGCAGAACAGACCCACCGGGGGTGGCTATACAGTCGGGAAGGAGTGACCCTGGGAGTCCTCAAAATTGACTCCGGACCCCATGACCCGCCACATAAATACTGTGGCAACAAGAGCAGGTCAGAGGCTAGGTATTTTGCAGCGAATGTCTCACCTCCTGACTCCCCAAAGCCTTTCCACCATCTACAAGGCACAAGTAAGGCGTGTGATGGAATACTCTCCACTTGCCTGGATGAGTGCAGCTCCAACAACACTAAAGAAGCTCGACACCATCCAGGACAAAGCAGCCCACTTAATTGGCACCCCATCTACCACCTTAAACATTCACTCCTTCCACCACCGGCGTACCGTGGCTGCAGTGTGTACCATCTATAAGATGCATTGCAGCAACTCGCCAAGGCTTCTTTGGCAGCACCTCCCAAACCCGCGACCTCTTCCACCTAGAAGGACAAGGGCAGCAGGCGCATGGGAACACCACTGTAACCGGTTTTTGCGGTGGCCAATTTCCTATGGCCCCTGCTGCAATTGCCAATTATTGTAAGTGGTTTCACCCCGCCCGTAGCGAGCACGCAAACCCCCTTACTACAAGTTCTGGACGATAGGGATTACTGAGGACAGATTTGAACACGGACAGTGTTTTCGGGCTCACCCGTACAGTGTTTATTAAGGTTGACAAAAAACCACTCCACTCGCATACAGTATGAGCAGTGTGGACACAACAGTACAGTTTAAAACAACCCTGACTTACCACGGCCTAAAAACACCCTCCCGTGAACTAAAACTATCACAGGACCCTTCCATCCCCCTCTGGTTTGGTAGGAACATACAGGCACCCCCTCACACAGCTAAGTGATCTTGTGGGTGTGTAGGCTTGACAATGCTCACCTAGATTGCCCCTTTTATCTTGCTTGCAGCTTCCTCCCGTGCGTCTCGGCTACCTGGTTCCGTACTGGCCTTGCGGCATGCGAGTCCCAGCCTTAGTCGAAATCCATCTCGGTTGGAAGAGCAAGGCTCTGCTCCTCTTGACGCTCCGTTGTGTGGAGGGCAGGAGAGAGAGAGAGCTATCCAAACTGCTCTCTAAATATACCCCTCCAATACACAGACCGCTGTCTGTGGTTTTAATGGACACATGGCCTCAGGGAATGGTCTTCAAGCTTCCTCTCAGGTTTGAATGGTTTTTGAACTCATTTCGATCTTCCAGCCGATTAACATAACGAGTTCATCTTGACCAGAACAATGAGTCGTCAACCTTGTTAATCAAGACTTGGGAGTGGGCCTCTCGGGCCATCACTGCTTCCCCCCCGCCCCCCCCAAGCAGCCTGTCCAGTTTTTAATAAGGGTTTATAATCTAAAAATCCATGGAGTCTGCGCCGACTGCTACAGGCCCCCCTTTGATATTTCAACTTTTCCCAAACAGAAATATCATCAAAAGTTCAGTCGTCTTCCGCTGCGGGAGGCGCACTGTATATCCCAACCAAACCGTACATCAAATTTTACCCCAGGGTCCTGTATCTCACACTTTATACAACAAATCACATCACAGTTACAGGTATATATACAAACAGACAGTCAACTCCGGGCTATTCTTTAATCAAAGCTTGCCACCGGTTTCGGAGTGTTTTACTTCACTTTCTGCATGATAACCGGAGAAGGTAAAACACTAACACACATTGCACTACTACAATCACATGAGAAATCACACGAATCCATGGGGGAATCTCGATATTCAGACCGATGTCCCACCATGGCGGAGAAACCAGTTCTTTTATCTCATCCCCCGTTTCCCTGTTCCGTTGCTCAAGGGTATAGAAATGCTTTTGGTAGAGTTCAACTTCCTTTATTAATTTTGTGAGGTGTTCGGGCAGAGGAGGAATTTCATACCCGAACCATGTTACGTATTGCTGCAGGTCCTGTACCGTGTCATTCACTGTGAGGTGTACCGTGGTGGGCTCTGGAATGGGAATGATGCGCTCTTGAGCCACCTGAACTTCTGTGTGGGGTTTGAAGCAGAAAGTCTTATCGGTGACCGGGCACCAATGTCGTTGTGTACCTGGTACTGGTCCACGCTTGTCGTGACGCAGTACATCCCTCTGCCCACATATGCTACCTGGGGTGGAACGTGGCTTTGGGCCATCACCTCCATGGTGCAATTAATGGGCGCCGTACCCTCTGATTCAAACCCGCACACCGGCCGATTAAACGCATTCAAATGCTGGGGACACAACACCACGTGCGCGCCCCTGCTTTGGCATCCATTGAGGTCAGTGCCAGTCATGGCGTTCTCCCACTTTACAACAAACGGTGGGGCCCCATGATGTCGCACGTGCACCCCGTCCCTTAGGACGCCAATATACCGGTGCCGGCCGCGGTGACCTGCCCATTACTGGCATCCGGAGTACAATCCCCATTACAGTGTGGTTGGACTGGCCACAGTCAACTGGGACCGGGTATGCCTCTGAGGCCAGTCGGAGTTGGCACGGGCTCATTAAATTTTCGTATGGGCTGAGCGCAGTGAGGTGCCGGTTGCTGACCCACGAAGGGACGCGACCTTGCTGTCGGTCCTCCAAATTACTGCGCCCTTCGTTCAGCAGCCACGCACCGTACAACACATATGCATCGTTTTTCACTGCCTGCGCCGAGGCATTCTGATCCTCCCTGATCAAACTATTGATCGTCTGAGCGTGTGCCTCCAGCTCGGCTATGACTTCCTTTAAATGTTTCGTCATAGCCTGGTCCTCCCGTAACTCCGACCCCTCTAGCTCGTTACCCTCCCCCAGTATCTTTCGCAGCTGATCCCTTAAGGTGTTAACCTGCATCTGCAACTGTGCATCGTCCATACTGTTGATAATGGACGTGCCCGTGCTGAAGGCTGTAGCCGCATCATTAAATACCCCCCGTCTATATCTCCCCGAACCAACGCGATGGTTTACCGTTAAATCGTACATACTTTCCCGATTCACGTCCCCGTAACTTAATTCATAAAATTGTCGGAACATTTCCTTCAACAGGGCCTCATATAATTTTTCTGTTTCTACCGGACACCACCGGAGCAGCTGTACCCGGGTTAAATTTAGAATGACCGACGCGACTTCGTAGTGGACGTCTTGGTACAAGATCTTGCCGGTCAGGACTAACACTAACCCATTCCTCAGTCCCGGTGTGGTGGCGGGACAACTAATCTGTGTTTCCTGTACCGGTGAGGCTGTGGGCAGGGGCTTCCTCTCGTGTGCTACCAGTTCTGTGGAATTTACTGTGTTGGGAGGGTCTGGGATCACGCAGGAGACCCCACTCTGATCCCATCCGATCCCGGCTCCGGAATCCTGCCACCGCCGCAAGAAGGCGATCGACACACCTGCCGGGCAGACCCGTTCCGACCCCCACATACACACGTAAATTCCCTGTTCCTCTTTCCACCATTTATTCCAGCACATTTCTACTCCCACCCTCGCCCCCATAATCTGTCAATACATATCGTCCCCCAGTTTCTCCCAGTCCGCGGATCTGTTACCCTTGGCCTGGCCCAACTTCCTTAACCACCACCACCGTCCCAAGGGAATGTGTCCCTCACATCTTAGACAGACGTGTATCCCCTCGGTCACCCTAACCCGTGTGGCTGTGACCTGCAGTTTGGGACACGGTATGGAAGCTTCTCCATACGTGAAACCCTCGCTGCCGGAGTACCGAGTCGAGTTCGATCCCAGCCACCCTGGCCACCTTCCCTCGTGGAAGTAAGTGGCCATTTCGTCCGTGTCCCCTGTCCTACCCCCTGTGTCATGGTAGGCCCGTTCCCTCCTGTGCAGCCATAGAGGAAGGACACCTCGGTGTCTCCTCTTTCCATGCTGCCAGTCCCAACCATCATTAGGAATAGAAGTACGATAAATTTGTTGGCCATATCCCCTTGTTTCTCCGATCTCCTTCTGGTTCCCTGCCAAAACAAAAGCAAAACAGTTCCGTTCTGTGAGAGGGTTTTCCTCCATGGATCTGGTTTTGGTTATTTACAAAATATTTACAGTGTTCCCTGCCGCATTAACGAGCGCCCCATTTAAGACCTCTCCCATCGGGGCCTCTTGCGGCTCGCGGTCGGCGAGTAGGGAGGCGTCCACGGCACCCTAGGCCGTGGGACCCGACTGCTCCTCCTTACCACCCCGTCCTCCGGGTCATCATCGTCCCACACCAGGGGAGGAAGACCCGCGTCCACCAGGCTCATGACTGTGCCCTGGTGCCACTTGGCCTTTGTTTTCCCCTCCTCGGGGTTAAACAACTTGCACTGGTTTACATGAAACCATTTTGTGCGTTTCGGGAGTTTTACTGCATATACCATGGGGCTCGCTTTATCCACGATATTATAAGGCCCCACAGACAACGGCTCGAACGCCCCTACTCGGGCGTAATTACGGACCATTACCTAGTCTCCCACCTCCCACTCGTGGGTTCCCTGGGGTTCTAACAGCAGCCGATTTTTCTGCTGCTGGCTCCCCAGGTTACTGGCAGCCTGCCAGTGAATCTGTTTTAAAGTCTCGTACAGATTCTGGATAAACCTGTCCCGGTTTACCTCCCTGACCTGCGCTTCGGTGAGGACCGGCGCCAACACATGGGTTGGAGTGCGCATAATCCTCCCGGTTATAAGCTCGTGTGGGGAGTACCCTGTGCTTCTGGAGGGGCTGGCCCGGACACCCATTAAGACTAGAGGCAAGACTTCGTTCCATCTCTGCGGGAACGGGCTTATCTCCTTCCTCAGTCTTTCTTTCAGTGTTCGGTTCATGTGCTCCACAATCCCCGATGACTGGGGGTTGTGAGCCACATGCCACTTCCCTTGTATTCCCAAGAGTTTTAAGGTAGCCTGCATCACCTGCCCCGTGAAATGGCTCCCTTGGTCGGACTCCACGACCTGTGGCAGCCCCCACCAGGAGAACACTTCCCTCACCAGGATTCTAGCTGTTGCTAGTGCCGTGGCTGCTAGGCAGGGGAAGGCTTCCACCCACTTGGAAAATAGGTCCACCAGGACTAAACAGTACTTGTTGCCTGCTTTAGTGGTGGGCAGTGGTCCGATGAAATCGACCTGCAGGGACCACCACGGCCCCTCTACCCTCCTGATGTGTCCTATGGGGGCTTTCCTGCGCTGCGGATCGGGGTTATTGGCTGCGCACACCAAACAGTGTGCACAGAAAACTCAGACATCCTCCCTGAGCTGGGACCACCACCTTGCCTCCTCTACCCTTTGCCAGGTAGTTTCCGGCCCTGGGTGTCCCGCTCCCGGGCCCGCATGGGCCAACTGGAGGAACTCCTCTCGGTGCTGCGCTGGGACTACCCACCGATCCCCTTTGAAAAGCATCCCCTCTTTGATACTAATGTCCGCTGCCCCGAACGGACCTTCTATGGACTCCCCATTCTCTCTCATTACCAGGACGGCCTTAAGGACGGGATCCTGGGCTTGGACCTGCTTTAAGTCCGGGGCCAAAGCTACCCCCTGTGTGCCTCCCTTGTCCCGGATTGCGGCTACCGGACCTGCTTTGTACGGATCCCAGAATACTCCTTCCCTGGCCCCCTGTTTGGCCAGCTCGTCTGCCTTTTGGTTGCCCTCCCACTTGGGCTCTGTCTTTGAATGGGCTTTAACTTTGTGAATATAGTGATCTCCCCGGGTGCCTGTGGCCTCCCAAATTTTACCTAGCAGCGGTGCTGTTGCTAGGGGTTTCCCATCTGCGGACTCGAATCCGCGCCTGGCCCAGATTGCCAAGTATTCCGTGCATGAGTTGCACGTGAACATAGAATCCGAGCAAATGGTGTAGGGCGTGGGGAACTCGTCGGGGTGGGTGACCACGTACGCCACCGCCGCCAGTTCGGCGTGCTGAGCGCTCAGGGTGTTGGGGAGTTTAATGGCCTTCGCTATTTTAGCCGTAGGGTCATAGATTCCGCACCCAGTGAGACGCTCCCCCTTCACGACCGAACTGGACCCATCTAGAGAGATATCCCGGCCCGTTGGGTGAATCCCGGCCCGGAATCCTTCATCTACATCCCACACCCCTTCTACCGTACACGTGTGGGCCGTCCCTGGGTAAATCATGTTGGCTGCTAGCTTTGGCTCGGTCAACCCCTGCACTCTCAAGTTCATCTGCGAGAGCATTAAAGTCCAGCGGGCAATGCGAGCACTGCTCACTGTCCCGTCATTTATTCTCCCGTCCAACAACATTTGAGTGGGGGTATAGTGGGTGAGTAGAACTATCAGGGATGATCCTGTAAAGAGCTGTGAGCGCTTTACGGCCCAATGTGTGGCCAGGAGATGCCTCTCGCAGTTGGAATATCCCCGTTCTACCTCGGTGAGAACCCTAGATGAGTAGACCATGGGCCGTAGCTTGCCGTGTCGCTCCTGGAGCAACACTGCACTCAAGCTATCCCCGCTGGCTGCTACCTCAAAGAAGAATTCTTCCCCACCGTTAATGGCTCCCAATGCGGGTGCCGTCTGCAAATCCCCTTTGAGGCGAGTGAACGCTTCCTGGCAGTTCTGATCCCGCCCCCACTCGACTCCCTTGCGGAGAAGCCGAAGCAGAGGGGCTGCCGTGGCTGCGTAACCCTCTATGAAGTCCCGGCAGTACCCTGTGAGTCCCAGAAAAGACCTTACCCCGGTCACATTCTTGGGGGCTGGTAGCTCCTGTACTGCCTTCCTCCTAGCCTCGTCTATGGCCCTTTCACCAGCCCTTACGGTCAGCCCAAGGAATTTGACTTCCTCCTGGCCGATCTGGGCTTTCTTGGGGTTGGCCTTGAACCCCGCCTCCTGCAACAACTTTAGCAGCTCGTCCAGCAGTGGCCCGTGGTTCTCCCTCTCTGCGGAGAACAAAAGCAGGTCGTCCACATACTGGATTAACTGGTGGGGTCGGCTGAAGCCTTTTAATGCGTCCGCCATGCATTGGTGGAATATGGAGGGGCTGTTGTGGAACCCCTGGGGAAGGCATGTCCATGTATACTGCTGCCCTTTAAAAGTTAAATCAAACTTGTATTGGTCTTCCCGTCTGAGGGGAATCGACCAAAACCCGTTGGAGATATCCAGCACCGTGAATGCGGTTGCTGGAATGCTCCCTATCAGATCGGCGACAGCTGCGACTGTGGGCGCCCAAGCTGGGATGTTCTTATTGAGGACCCGATAGTCCACGGTGGCTCTCCACGACTGGTCGGGTTTCTTCACCGGCCAGAGTGGTGAGTTCACGTGGGTGGCTATTAGTCTCAACACCCCCTGTTTTACCAGGGATCCCAGTGCCATCTCCAAGTCGGCTTCTGCCTCCCGGGGGAAACTATAGGCTATTAGTCTCAACACCCCCTGTTTTACCAGGGATCCCAGTGCCGTCTCCAAGTCGGCTTCTGCCTCCCGGGGGAAACTATACTGCTTTTGTGGCCGTGACATGGGGTCCCCTTGCACCCGGACCTCTACCCCGGTCACCCTGCCACAATCGTGTTTATGGGTGGCGAATGCGGCGAGGTTGTCCCGTACATTTGCCTGGTACTGGGCTGGGGCGCTACTGACCTCAACTGTTCCAGGTCGTAACTCCCTTTGGGTTTCATGGTGCATACACTACCCCCTCCTCCCTTATCTCTGGGGA
The DNA here is from genome assembly GCA_030390025.1 of Squalus acanthias. Lineage (NCBI taxonomy): Eukaryota > Metazoa > Chordata > Chondrichthyes > Squaliformes > Squalidae > Squalus > Squalus acanthias. Next base: position 57,448,882 of record CM059431.1, on the reverse strand, counting down.
TCACTATCACCTCCTCTGTCTTGTCCGAGACCACTGCCCCCCACAGGCAGTGATTCCTCAGGTCCATAATGACCTGGTTGACTAACATGAAATCAGCCCCGAGGACTCCCCACCCTGGTTGCTCCCATTTTATTAGCACGCACTTCCACGTGGTGCGGAGGGACCCTAGCTCTATTCTCAGGGGTTTGGACATCGCCCCCACCTGCTCGGTGCCTGTGAATCCCATGAGGCTAAATGGGACCTTGTTAGACCAGGGTGAATTGGTCGGGTCTTCCGAATGGACCACCGTGCTGGAAGCTCCAGTGTCCACCAAATATCTCCCCTGCACCATCTCCACCCCCATCTCAACACGGGGCCTGTCCCACTCATCATAAGTGAGCAGACACAGGTACTCAGGCTGGGCGTGTTCTAGTCAGGAGGAAGGCGGACATGCGGGTGCGGTCGGCTTTATGTTGCTCACGGCAGCGTCTAGCCTTCCTTTGTCCTTCCCCAGCACCGTGCGAAGGGCGGCCACCAGAACATCAAACGGTTCATTGGTCGCCTCCTTCACCTCGGTGACCTGGGGTTTTCGCACGGGAGGACCCCCTTGGCCTGACCCCACCTTTTGGGCCGGGCAATCCCGCCTCCAGTGTCCCATCTTCCCACACTTGAAACAAGTCTTAGACTCGTCGGTGTTACCCCCTTCTTGACGCCATTCCTTCCTATCCCCCTTACTGGCCTTCATCTAATGTACCCTCCCCTTGTGTTTGACCTCCTCCCCGGAACCGGCCTTAAAAGCTAAGCCCAATTTCCAGATCACACCTGCCTCCGTGTTCGCGAGGTCCACAGAGCCAAACCATGCTTCTGCCTTGGCTTTAATCCATGGCAGGCTGTTTGCTACCAGGGTCCTGAGCCAGTGATTTCTGGGGACCCCTATCAGTTGCGCGCGGTCTGGCGCACCTCCAGTTGCCTTTGCGTACACCGGCCATAGCCTGTCCGCAAATGCAGCTGGTGCCTCGTTCCTGTGTTCCTTGCTCCCTGTCCACTCTGCGGCCCTATCCTGGGGACTCTCAGAGCGCAACATCACCAGCACCCATTGTTGGGATACGTTAACCTTTTTAAACACATAGGAGGAAATTCTGCCCTCCATTCCGGATCTCTTGCCCTCCAAACTGTCCATATCTAATCCACAACCTAGCGTCCTGCCCGCGGTCGCCAAATCTGTAACCGTTTTTTGCGGTGGCCAATCTCCTATGGCCCCTGCTGCAATCACCAATTATTGTAAGTGGTTTCGCCCTGCCCGTAGCGAGCACACAAACCCCCCTTACTACAAGTTCTGGACGATAGGGATTACTGAGGACAGATTTGAACACGGACAGTGTTTTCGGGCTCACCCGTACAGTGTTTATTAAGGTTGACAAAAAACCACTCCACTCGCATACAGTATGAGCAGTGTGGACACAACAGTACAGTTTAAAACAACACATGCCCTTATACCTCCCCTCTTCCCACTGTCCAGGGCCCCAAACACCCCTTCCAGGTGAAACAGCGATTTACTTGTACTTCCTGCAATTTAGTATACTGTATTCGCTGCTCACGATGTGGACTCCTCTACATTGGGGAGACCAAACGCAGATTGGGTGACCGCTTTGCGGAACACCTCCGTTCAGTCCGTAAGGGGGACCCCGAGCTCCCGGTGGCCTGTCACTTTAATTCACCGCTTCACTCCCACTCTGACCTCACCGTCCTCGGCCTATTACACTGTTCCACGGAAGCTCAGCGTAAGCTCGAGGAACAGCACCTCATCTTTCGTTTAGGCACGCTACAGCCCTCTGGACTCAATATCGAGTTCAACAATTTTAGATCATAACCTCAGCTCCAATCACATTTATATTTTATTTTATCCACCCTTTTATTTGTCCCCCCCACCTTTTTTTTCCTCCTAGAAGCTGGCAGCTGTCCTTCATTCTGCCAGTGGATTTCACACTTCATTCAGCCTTAATCTGTCACATTAACACCACCTCTAGCCTTGCATATCTCTTAATGTCTCTTAATGTCTCTTCATCTCCTCCTTTGTTCCTTTATCCCCTCCCCCTTTTCCCAGCTTTACCCTGGCCTTAAATCTATTTGATTTCCAGCTCTTCCCAGTTCTGATGAAAGGTCATCGACCTGAAACGTCAACTCTCTTTCTCTCTCTACGGATGCTGCCTGGCCTGCTGAGTTTTTCCAGCGTTTTCTGTTGTTATTTTAAAACAATACAACCCTGACTTGTCCAACAAGCCCCTGCCGTGCTGACTTACCACGGCCTAAAAAACACCCTCCCGTGAACTAAACTATCACAGGACCCTTCCAACGCTAAACCCCCTCTGGTTTGGTAGGAACATACAGGCACCCCCTCACACAGCTAAGTGATCTTGTGGGTGTGTAGGCTTGGCAATGCTCACCTAGATTGCCCCTTTTATCTTGCTTGCAGCTTCCTCCCGTGCGTCTCAGCTACCTGGTTCCGTACCGGCCTTGCGGCATGCAAGTCCCAGCCTTAGTCGAAATCCATCCCGGTTGGAAGAGCAAGGCTCTGCTCCTCTTGACGTTCTGTTGTGTGGAGGGCAGGAGAGAGAGAGAGAGAGCTATCCAAACTGCTCTCTAAATATACCCCTCCAATACACATGTTCAATGGACACATGGCCTCAGGGAATGGTTTTCAAGCTTCCTCTCAGGTTTGAATGGTCTTTGAACTCATTTCGATCTTCCAGCCGATTAACATAATGAGTTCATCTTGACCAGAACAGTGAGTCGTCAACCTTGTTAATCAAGACTTGGGAGTGGGCCTCTCGGGCCATCACTGCTTCCCCCCCACCCCCAATCAGCCTGTCCAGTTTTTAATAAGGGTTCATAATCTAAAAATCCATGGAGTCTGCGCCGACTACTACACCACCACCTCCAAGTTCCCCTCCAAGTCACACACTATCCTGACTTAGAAGTATATCGTCGATCCTTCATCGTCGCTGGGTCAAAATCCTGGAACTCGCTACCTACCAGCACTGTGGGAGTACCTTCACCACACGGACTGCAGCAGTTTAAGAAGGCGGCTCACCACCACCTTCTCAAGGGCAATTAGAGATGGGCAATAAATGCTGGCCTAGCGAGCAACGCCCACATCCCATAAACAAATTTAAAAAAAACTAGAAATAGCCGCCTCTGAGAACTTCACTGACAATATACCTACTGCATAGCGCACTTTTGCAGTGTTTTTCTTCGTTAATTTTCCCTCCATTTTTCATTAATATTAACAAGTGCACAAGGTGATATCAATGTATTACTAATCACTTTGTTGCCTAACAACCAAGGGAAGCCTATTAGAAAAAGAAATCAGTGAATATTAATAACTTTTCTCAATAATGAGAGAACTATAAATAACAGTGAATGGAGTTCATGTAGATCTGTAGCTTCATTCATGCATCATAACTCTTAATCCCCAGTGTTAATCCCCCACACCTGGCGACAACAGAGCGTGCACATGGTGTGGGGGGGTGGGGGATGGGGAGGCATGGGTGTTAAAATAGGAGCAGAGTATTTACCTCTGCGTTTGCACCGCACTCTCGCCAGCTGCAATTTTAACTCTGGATTTCGGCAACTGTATGAGTCCCTTACTGCGACAAGGCGACAGCCTCATAAACATTCAAAAGCCAGGGTCTGATGACCTAATTTGGAGCCCAATGGAACTTTGACCCCAGGCCGTGCGACTCTTGCTGAGTGCCGAACGCGCTCACCTCCTGAATTCTTCACCCCCCCCCCCCCCTCTCCACCCCAATGATTTACCTTAGTGCCAGGAACAGTTCCTTCGGGTCCCTGGTGGCAGTCTCCTGCCATCCGAAATCCCACTCCTGCCCGCTTGTCCCCTCGCCATTCCCGTCAGCTTTGGGTGGGAGTTGGCCCTGGAATATGGTGATGAGGCTCAGGGTTTAAAACAGCCTGGGCGGCCGTGCAAACCTGTCATTCACCCCATCCACCCTCACGTTGTACTCGTTCCCCGAATTGAAATCAGGGCTTAAAGGTTTTACTCATGTTACCTAAATTCATAATGGCAGCATCAACCTAAATGTAACTTTATCCGTCCTGAAGTTGTTCAAACCTTTATCGAGATTTATATTTGTGAAAAGGTTCAGTTGACAATGTTATCAAAATTCTATTTTAGCAATTCATTGTAAATACCCTTAGGTCCAAAATCTTGACACTAACATGATATTCCTACCTGTATAAGAACGTAGAACTACTTTATTATCTGTATTCTCTGACAGTAGGTTTCTAATAACAGTCTGCCAGGATTTCACTTCTAAGACAGCTAAGTCTTTTTTCAACCATGCAGCCTCAGTCCCCAGTTTAAATGTCACAATGTTTTCATTAGTATAAAAGTGAAAAGTCGCACAACACCAGGTTATAGTCCAACAGTTTTATTTGAAATCACAAGCTTTCGGAGCTGCTGCTCCTTCGTCAGGTGAAGTGAAGAAATACAAATCGGCACAGCATATATAGACAGAGAACAATGCCTGTGCAGAGTACAATGTCAGACGACTACAGTAAATCTTTCTGACTGCCTTTTATCACACCTCGGCAGAGAGACAATCAGGTCAGTCAGGAAGACATTATATCAAAGACATAGCAAAATACAACTAAGACAATGAGGTGGGGTCACAGGGGGTCTAATGTGTCAAATGCTGCAGTCTGTTTGGAAAACCATAAACTTTAAACTTTTTACTTTTTTTTACTGGAAATCACATCTGTGAACAAGCCAACGACATTAGTATAGTAAGTCTTCTCTCAAAATCTGTGTCTTTGGAAGCCCTACAAAAAAAGTATCTAATGTTGGAAACCTGGTAGTGTGGTGCATTGCTATGCCATTGCAGTATGTTATGGAGTGTTGGGATGTAGTTCTCACGCTTCACTGCATGATCCTTTTCCAATCTCAGTCAGCTGGTCTGGTGGAGGTGCTGGGTAAATGCAAGAACACTCTCAACAAGAGCAGGAGGTGAAAAACCAGCAAGTGAATGCACCTGAATGATGTGCCATCTGCAACAAGTTACACCATCGAAGCCTGGAAGCAGATCTCCTCTCTGCACTCTTAGTTGGGGAATGGTGTTGTGGGGAAATATAAAGGTGAAGAGAAGATAGTTTTTGTTTCTAGTTGAGTGTTTTAAGAGCCGCCCCGCCCCCCCCCCCCGCCCTCCATAGCTCAATGGTGTTGTTTTAAACCCTCATCTCAGTTAAGTCTGATGTCATGATGCGGAGATGCCGGTGTTGGACTGGGGTGGACAAAAATGACAAGTCGCACAACACCAGGTTATAGTCCAACAGTTTTATTTAAAATTACGAGCTTTCGGAGCTGTTGCCCCTTCGTCAGGTAAAGGTACAATGAGGGAATCTATTACACAGTATATAAACACAGAAATCAATTTGTCTGCAGAGATATAGGGGTAAAAATTCAGTTGGTTGCGCCTCCCGTTAGCGCCTTAAGAGGGCGCTAATGGGGCGCAAAGCCGCTAACGCCCGGGCGCAGCGATGTTTGCGCCGCTCGGGAACTTAACTTGACATTGTGCGGCGGCGCTAAACTTTACCGCTGCGACCACCTGCGCGCGCAGATTGTGACGTCATTCCATGGTGCAACGCCCTTGTGGCGCCCCGGAGTGGAAATTGAGTGGCGCCCCCTGCCTTACCGCCTGGCGCATCCAACGACCAGAAGACTGGAACGCTATCAATCGCTGTGGGGCTGGGGGGGGGGCGCTATTTAAAGGGGGCCTCTTCCTGTCTTTTATTGTTGGTGGCATTTTTGAACTACGCATTCTGAGAGAGAGAGGGAGAGACTTCTGGAGAGATTCAACGTTGTGTGAAGGAGTTTTGGGTACTGAGCAGCACTTTGCAGGTTCATTTTGATTTGCCATTCCTTGTATCGATTTAGCAGAGACTGTGGGAGCTGCACTCTGAGCTCTTTGCCTGGTACTCTCCATTGTTCTTTCCAGCACATTTGATGTGCAAGTCTCTCCAGGCCGAGATTCAAGGCTGCAATGAACAGGATGTGGATGGAAAGCAAGATTAACCATCCCCTTTAAGAACTGGCCCGTGCCATTGTGTGTGTGTTCCATTGCTGACTGACATTACATGAGCTTCGCCAGCGCTCTGAGTTAGCGCCTCACTCCTTGGCCGTTGCGCCTTAAGACAGGTGTGCAGCGCCTGATTTAGCGCTCCACTCACCTCCCGGGGCGGTAAAAGTGAAGTTTCCAGTCAGTGCCGATAATTAGCGCCAGGCGCTAATATTTGCGTCCAGACGATATTTGCGCCCCAAATGGGGCGCGACCTAATTTTTTCCCCATAATCTTTTAGGGAGGCATTACATCAAAGACACATCAGAGTACAGCTAAGACAATGAGATGGGTCACAGGGGGTCCAACGTGTCAAATCCTGCCGTCTGCAGTTGAGCTTTTAACTTTTTTTTGGGGCGGGGGGGGGGGTTTTGTGTGGTTTTTTTTAAACTGGAAAGACAGACAACGATGTCGAGTCACGTTCTGTAGCGTGACATGAACCCGAGATCCCTATTGAGGCCGTCCTCATGGGTGCGGAACTTGGCTATCAGTTTCTGCTCGATGATTTTGCGTTGTCGTGTGTCTCGAAGGCCGCCTTGGAGAACGCTAACCCGCAGATGTCTGATGTCAATTGAGCCAACAGTGGGGTCACCACAATTGGTCTTAACGCCAATGAGCTAAGAAGGAAAAGAATCAACCAGGATTCATGCACCTGATCACTATCCAATCACCCATGCTGGAAAGTGCACATGTGCTGGCAGAATGATGTCCCTTGATGATTGAATTGTCTGCCAGTAGTAATTATCTAAGCTCACACATAATGAATAGCATTTGAGAAAGGTACCAGAGGGTGCCAGGTGCCTGTGGAACGATACCCAGTATGAGTCAGCACCGCCAGGATATTTATTACTTTAATAACTGGTTACAGATAGCTGAGATGCCTGAAATTGCATTATGACGAATATTGCTTTTGGAATGTTTTGTGTAATTGCTGATGATAACTGTCTCATTACATGTATTGATTGGTTTGTTTTGTTCATTGTCCTTTTTGTGTCAATAGAATGTTTTAAAACTACTTGTTTTTGCTAAGGAAAGGCAAAATAGGAAAACAGCATTAAAAAAAACCATGCAGGATCTTTGTGACAATGATGTCACATGCAAGTGATCAAACAGCACATTTTTGTGTTTGTGAACAACTGTTGGAAGGTTCCCAAACACTTATTTAAAAGGTTACTGGTACAGATTTAAAAGGTTACTGGTACAGATTTAAAAGGTTACTGGTACAGATTCTATCACCTGAACAACACCAATGTATTTCATTAGTCCTTTCGGATGAGATGTTAAACCGAGGCCCCGTCTACTCTCTCAGGTGGACGTAAAAGATCTCATGGCACTATTCGAAGAAGAGCAGGGGAGTTATCCCCAGTGTCCTGGCCAATATTTATCCCTCAATCAACATAACAAAAAACAGATTATCTGGTCATTATCACATTGCTGTTTGTGGGAGCTTGCTGTGCGCAAATTGGCTGCCACATTTCCCACATTACAACAGTGATTACACTCCAAAAGTACTTCCTTGGCTGTAAAGCGCTTTGAGACGTCCGGTGGTTGTGAAAGGCGCTATATAAATGCAAGTCTTTCTTCTTCTTTCTTTCTTTCAAGGATCAATTGCCTTGCTGAAATGTTCTATCCTTTTGCAGCTCGTCCCATCTGCTGAGACACAAATTATTTCTTTCAAGAAATAAAACGTTCTAACATTGTTTCTTTAAAGGAATACTCTTGCCATGATACAGTATTTTGCATTCTTTTGACAGAAAGATGATATTACAACGTTGTAAGTGCTTGCACACGCCATTAAAATTTATTGGAGCTGAAAATCCATGGGGACTGTATCCCCAAATAAATGCTGGGATGTTCCCGCCCAGGACCACCAACACTGAACCTGCCAAAGTTTGCGGGGTCGGAGGAGGTCCCTTCATTTGAACAGTTGAGGTGGACGGCACGCCCATCAAAGGAGGCTGCATACTGTGATGGAGGTGTGCTGGGCCTTTTTAAGAGTGCGGCAACAAAAATAATTCTATTTTTTCTCTTCTGGGATCCAGGGCACAAACTAGGCCTGTACATCTAGGTGGTCACCACTCACCAGGCTGGCGTGCCTGGTCTTGCGTTTTATTATTTGGTAGGCCGAGTGTCTCCTCACCCCTGGCCATGCACCCTCTTATACAATGGCCTTGTTTGAGGCGGGTAAAAGCTCTCAAAATTTTTCTTACTAACAAAAAGACACAAAAATAACATTGTAGAAAGTTTTCATCGGAGGAGATACCAGGGGTGAATGTCCATCGTTTTTCCAGGGTTGCTGCAGCTCTTCCGCCGATGTTACGGCAGACAAGCGAAAACTTCCCCCGCCCCCCTCCCCGCAGTGGAAGTTTATCCCCATTGTGTCCACTGTCGAATAAATGTGTCACAGAGGCAACATGACAGTTTGGCAACTGAGTTTTCAAAGCAGGCAGTTCATGTGGTTTACCTTATGACTTTGAAAGAGGGATCATCTACAGACAAACATTTTCTTGTATCCTATTAAGGAATATCAGAGAGGATTTAGAAGAGCCCCTCAAAATATGGGAGCATAATTCAAATCTTGGGCAGCTTTTGCTTTGGAACGGAATTGACTTGGAAGATGGAGGTCACATGCACTAAAGGTGCATGATCTGAAGTTAATGAATGGAGAGCGGGATCATTAGCATTGCAAGGAAGAGATTATTTGTATGATGAAGGAACAGTGTGAGAGAGAACAGGGCCTGGGGAACCCCCGAGTAAATGGGAAAAGAGCCAGAAAATGAACCACCAAATACAACACAGACACAGGGATTTGAGAGGGAACAAAAAAGCCATGAACATAGCTTCTATGAAAGACCATTGGATGGTAACTTGCTCGGAAGCACATAGCACCAAAACCTGCCAAAGCCTTTGAAGATGTCCAAAGCAATGATAAATAATTCACAAAGTACCAGAGTTCCAGAGTGCACTGCATCCCAATCTCATCAATTTTATATTGCTCGTAGCAAATTACAGGAGTAAATGTCACTTTTACCTTAAATGCAAGTCTGATTCAATTGTATCAATTGTTTGTAGATATATCCAAATCTATGTCACACTTCTAGGTTTAGCACATTGAGGACTGGATCTGTTTTCTCTTGTGTTTTATGCAACCACGTTGATCGATCTTCTCTAAGACTGTTCTGAAACACGATTCATGATCAATTGTAAGTTTTTCTAAGCATCCCTGATCACATGTCTCAGTTATTATCGGAGTCCAGGATCTGTGTGCCTAGTATTCCCTGTACTATTTGACTGTTCACTACCAGAGAGAGGATGATGCAATCTGCACATCAATCTGCTACAGTGGAAGAGCCCCTTGTAGATGTTTGTTTCAAGTATTTCGTGGACTTCTCCACACCCTCTTGTATGTGTGGATTCCCTCCCTTAGCCTTTCTGCCTCTTTACCTCTCTCTCCTCCTTTAAGACGCTCCTTAAAACCTACCTCTATGACCACCTGTCTTAATATCTCCTTATGTGGCTCGGTGTTTGATAACGCTCCTGTGAAGCACCTTAGAATGTTTTACTCCATTAAAGGCGCTATATAAATGCAAGTTGTTGTTGTTGCTAATATCACAGATCTATCGTACCAGTTGACTAATTGCTGTGACTACAAAGATATCATCGATCTACAGCAATTGGTACTGAACTATCTGTAGCACAAAGGAACTTCTATTATATATTCAGTTGTCACTAAAACATTTATTTTAATTCCCCTTCCTAACACTTTATTTTGACACTTTGGCCGGGATTTTCCCATTTCCCCCCCCACCCCCGCATGGTGCGGGGCGACCTGGTAGACAGCGGACTCCAGGTTTCCCCGCACGCTGTGAAGTTTTAACTTCACAGCGTGCGTGTGATGTAATGAGCAGGTTTCCCCGCCCAAAAGTCAGCCTGATTGACAGTCGGGCGGCGAACGCGGGCTGGACACCGCAGCAACAGGTAAGTGCTGGGTCCAGGTGAGGTGGCGGGGGCGGGGGTGGGGGTGGGGGATTCCAAGCCTGGGGGAGAACAAGCCCGTGGGGGGTCTGATTCCCGACCCCGGGGGATAGAAACATAGAAACCTAGAAACTAGGAGCAGGAGTAGGCCATTCGGCCCGTCGAGCCTGCTCCACCATTCAATACGATCATGGCTGATCATCCAAATCCAGTACCCTGTCCCTGCTTTCCCACACAGAATCCCCATCGAGCCTGCACCGACACATATCCCACCCTATCCCCGTAACCCCACGTATTTAATTCCCCCTAACATATCCCATCCTATCCCCGTAACCCCACATATTTAATTCCCCCCTAACACTAAGGGTCAATTTATCATAGCCAAATCAACCTAACCCGCACATTTTTGGACTGTGGGAGGAAACCGGAGCACCCGGAGGAAACCCACGCAGACACGGGGAGAATGTGCAAACTCCACACAGACAGTCACCCGAGGTCAGATTCGAACCCGAGTCCCTGGCGCTGTGATCGATCGCTGGGATGAGATCGATCCTGAGAGGGGTCCAATCCCTGGGAGGGGTCCAATCCTTGTCCCCAGGGGGGGCGAGTTGCGATCCCGGGGGGGCGGGGTGGGCCCGATCCCCGACACCGCGGGGGTGCAGGCTGCTGCTGGTGGAGCTTGGGGGTCTGGGAGGAAGCACTCCTGAACCTCCCGGCCCACAAGGATTGCTCCCTGAAGCTGTGGCTGCCTTGTTGCAGCTGCCGGGAATCCCGAGCCCCGGGATCCCGGCCGCCTGCAGTTAAACCTGCAAAGCAGGTAAAAGTAGAGGCTTCAGGACTCATTATCATATTTAAATTGCCAACCTGCCTCCTGGCAGCGGGTTGGCTGCCTGCCTGAGTAAAAGGTGAAAGTGGGCGGGTTGGAGGCAGGTTGGGGTCGGGTTTTAGATTCTTCCAATTTTCACTTCTCCCCGGCCTCCAACCCACCTGTTTTTCCTGTGAAAATTCCCCCCATATTTAATGTGGTTTTTAGACTCTTTGGGGGGAAAATTCGGTTAGCGCCTCCCGTTAGACTTCTGGAGAGATTCAACGCAGTGTGAAGGAGTTTTGGGAACTGAGCAGCACTTTGTAGGTTCATTTTGATTTGACCTTCCTTGTATCGATTTAGAAGAGACTATGGGGGCTGCACTCTGAACTCTTTCCCTGGGCCTCTCCATTGTTCTTTCCAGCAGAATTGATGTACAGGTCTCTCCAGGCCGAGATTCAAGGCTGCAATGAGCAGGATGTGGATGGAGAGCAAGATCGACCCTTTCCTTTAAGAACTGGCCGGCGCCAGTGTGTCTGTCTTCCATTGCTAACTGACATCACATGAGCTTCGCCAGCGCTCTGAGATAGCGCCTCGCTCCTCGGCGTTAGCGCCTTAAGAGAGGTGTGTAGCGCCTGATTTAGCGCTCCAATCACCTCCAGGGGCGATACAAGCCAAGTTTGCAGGCGGAGGCGATAATTAGCGCCAGGCGCTAAACTTTGCGCCCGGCCGATAATTGCCCCCCAAATTCTCCCCCTTTAAGTCTTCATCCCCATGGACTATTCCTGAGCTAAAAGGGGCAGTGGCGGACAGCCTGTTTTGAGGCTGCCAGCAATGGTAATTTTAAACTAGCCCCAAAGAGGTAGGAGTGAGCACTTTAGATGATCCTTCCTCTGTTTGGTGTTCTAATGCTGGCAGTGGATTTAGTGCTGCAATACTGTCAGTAAATTCTTTGAAGCCTCCCTGAGGAATATTCTGCACAAGGAGACTTGCCAGTATTCAGAGCTGCTTCAGACTCCTGGAGGATGACATTAGCAAAAAAGAAACATTTTTGGTATAATCAAATTTCAACTTTATCAAGTTTTATTTTTTTAAGTAAAATACTGATGCGTTATTGCCAGGAATACATTATTTTGTTACAATCGGAAAACGATGCACCTCCCTAATTTCAGATGCAGCCCCTATAGTGAAAGAATGTGCTGTTCCCATTATTGTTTCTACTTATTGACTGGCTTCTTAAACAAAACAAAAAAAAGAAGGAAATGAAACATTCAATTCAGTGTGCAAGCTAAACATTTGGATTGCATTGTGTGCTTTACCCAAAACCCATGTCCAAACCCTGCAATTAGGAAAATAAATGCACGATTTACAGAAGATTCTTCAAGCTACTCATAAATATTTTAATGCAAAACAGATGGCTGTGTTCTCTGTTACGACCCATTGAAGAAAATGGAGAATTCTAATTTTTGGAATCAACTTTGGCTGTGGCGCAACCATGCCGTGGTAGCCTTTAAAGGGTTAAGCACCAAGAGGTTTTCTGACTTCATTTGGAGTTCAATTCGACCATCATGTGGTATGATTGCTGTAGCCCTCATTAAGATGTGTAGCAGACCAACAGCTCCCATTTGTAATGATTTAAATTCCTATAGAAATGAATAACACAGAGCCAATATAATTTGGCAGCCGAATGTACTGTGTTTCCAAATCGCGGACACAAAAACAGTAAAAATGTTAAGTTATAAAATTTTGATTTCCCCATAAAATATGAATAAAATGGCACCCCTGTGTGAAAGTAATTGCTTGCAAAAATAAAGTGTTGATATGTTGGCGATTGAAAACTTTTTGAGTAGCAAATACAACCAAGAATTGCAGTAGCCAATGACAATCAGTAATGGTTTATTAGTCTGTTGTTTTCAAGGAGTTTTATTTAATGGTTAAAATAGAACAGAAGAAATATTGTTATTCCACGCTGAGTGGACAGGTTAAAGGTTATTGGTCTGAAAAAAGTGCTCTAGTACACAGTAAGAATATATTTATTGGAGGGAGTACAACACAGCAACACAATCAAATAAGGGGAAAAAAGTGAATGCTGGAAAATATGACAAGAAAACAGAAAATACTGTAAATACACAGTCGGTCCATCAGCTACTGTAAAAATAATAGACAGGTTGACATTTCAGGTACAAATCCTTCAGCAGAACTGGAAGAGAAGTAAGCCCCTTAATAGGACTGAACAAAACAAGGCGGTAGTGGAGGAGGAGAAAAGAGAACAATAGGTAGAAGTCAAGAATCAGAAATGCTAACTGCTGTCACACAGAGGAGTTAATGGGTCGAGTGGGCAGCAAACCAGTTTTTTGAAAAGATGGAAAGACATTGTTACAAATTTGGGTTTACTGGACCATCTCCAGGTCAGTAACATCAGTCATTCCGGTAAGTGGTCTGAGTGTTTTACATTTATGGGAGTTGGCCCACACTGCGCTAAATCTACTTGTGTGATAGTGGGACCGGGGGTATAATAATCACACCCCCTTGTGACCTGAAGCAGATAGCCATGTACTTTGCATGTGTATTTCTTCAATATCTTTGATGTTGAATTGAATAAACACTAGATGAGGTGAGGCATGATGGGAATCATTAAGATGCTTTACTCAAACAGTTAGGTGATCACACAGAGAGATTTTGAGCAGATTCACTTGGGTTCATTTGACGCAATTTATCTTTGCGTAATAACATAAAAATATTGAACATGCTGTGCTCCCCCAATTCAGTGGGTTGTCTTACTTAACTTAAACTAACCCCTCTGCAATCTGTGCCACAGCCCAGGCCAGAGCTACCTCCCCTTGCAGTGTGCTGTCTTTTTAACCTTCTCTCAGCACTTCACTGCCTATCTCCAGCATCAGTTTTTAGTCAAAACTGACGACCACCCCCCCTCCCCACCACCACCCCTCCCCCGAGAGGAATCCATCTGACCAACTTGGCAATGACCCCCTGCTGAGTCATTCATTAATAGGGTGTTGCAGCAGCAATGAATGTGGATGGTTGCTCGAAAATCAAATTATCTTCCATTGTTTGAATGACATTGGTTCAGACACTCCATCTGAAACATAATCTATACCTCTCAGCCCTGCTGTCCTGTTAATATAACCCCTTAAGAGCTACATTTAGCACAATAGTAGCATTTTTAACATAAATTATATCCAGGTTTCCCCACCCTGTGGGGGCATAGTCTGAAATCTCAAAACATGACTGAGATGAATACTGGTGAATGATATGTAAAGACTCATCTCTGTGATGCAAGGAAAAAAGTGAGAAGTCGCACAACACCAGGTTATAGTCCAACAGCTTTATTTGAAATCACAAGCTTTCGGAGCGCTGCTCACCTGACGAAGGAGCAGCGCTCTGAAAGCTTGTGATTTCAAATAAAGCTGTTGGACGAAACCTGGTGTTGTGCGACTTCTCACTTTTGTCCACCCCAGTCCAACACCGGCATCTCCACATCATGCAAGGAAAGGACATTAAAAGAACAACATGACATGAAAATAGTTATATAAGGCAGAGAAAAGGCATGGGAAAGATATACTCAAAGTCCTCAAGAAAATGGGAGAAGTAAAAGAAACACACAAATGCATGAAATGTGAAATGAAAAGAGAAAATGCTAAAAATACACGGTAAGTCTGCCAGTAACCAAAAAGATTTAGTTGTGATTTTCCAACTCCACACCCCTGAAAAGGACCTCAGCTTTCTCCTGACACTCGGCCATGCTCTGCTTCAGAGATTGACTTCAGCAACATCAGCCTGTAGCTATCTCCCTCATTTTCTTTTCGAGCAGAGGTTTTGGAGATTTTTTACAGGTCCATTAACCTCTGGGGAGATAGGAGATGGGCCTTACATTTTTAGGGCTACTTTTACCTTCTTCATTACTCAAAATATTTTTGGTTTCCATGTTTCACAGTACTCCCACAGGTAAGCCCTGGCTCCCTGTATACCTGAGAGTCTTTTCACTTGCCCTGGCATTTAGCTAAAATTCATAGCATGGTCAGTTAACAAAGAAAGGACGCGTTTCAGATTATATCAACTGTTGGTGTCATGATACGCTTTCATGAGATCCTCCTTGTCTCTGAAGGCAGTAGAAAAACACCACAGCTGACACTCTTTTTAGGCTTTAAGTGCCAAAGAATTTCCAAACAGTAATGCAACGAGTGAATAATAGCAGTAATATAATATATATATATATATATATATATAAATAGTTGTTTAAGCTTAACTAGGTTCTTATTGTAATAGAAAATGATAAATAGTTCACAACTTCTATGCTTTTAATACCTTTGCATTGCCTCACTGAGATTTTTGCATTAGTTATCACATACATAGATGTTTACAGTACAGAAGGAGGCCATTCAGCCCCTTCTGTCTGTGCCACCTCTTTGGTAGAGCAATCCAAAATTAATCCCACTACCTTGTTCTCTCCCTGTAGCCCTGTATCTGCCTCTGCTTCAAATGTTCATCCAATTTTCCCTTAATAGTGGCGGCCGCCATTTTGGGCAGGTCGGCAGCGCAGCCATTGACTCTGCTCGCCGCCCACATTTAAATGATGCAGATCTCGACATCAATCAGTTTGCAATGCCTGAATTGACGCACGATCTGTGATTATCAACATCGCCACTCTTGATACCACGAGCATCTTGTATTCTTTCAGCCCCGCCACTGGCCAAGGGCTCAGCCATGCCCCTGCCAAGAATGGCCAGCACCATCTCCTCCAAGGGGGTGAGGTGAAGCTAGGAATGGGAGGTGTGCCTCGTGTTTGGTAGAGATTGTTGGTAGGTGAGTGATGGGGGGGGTCGGTTATGCAAAGAGCAGTGTGTGAGGCTAGTGGTGCAGTTGCTGGGAGATGGCTTTTGATGATGCATTCACTGACCTTGACCACTCATCTGAGGTAATGAAACTTCTTTGGGCACTGAAGCCAGGTCCTGGGGATGACACTGCTGGCAGTGACCGCCTCAGTGATCTGGTCCCACATCCTTCCTTTTGGAGGACCTCCTGGCCTCCTGTGGATAGAAGATCTCTCTTCCAGTGTTGACCTCCTGCACAAAGCTGGAGTGCTGCGTCCGAGACCCTGGGTACCCTTTCCCTGGCCTGTTGAGCCATTTGTTTTAGTGCTGAAGCACTTTTAGCAATTTTTATGTGCAGAAGGCAGTTCAGCTTCAAGAGCTGCAGACTGTCTAGTGCTGAAGGATTTGTAATTTTTTTACATGCTTTAAGAGCCGGAGACTGGCCTTGAAAAGGAGCAGGCTAGCTTTAAGTAAAGCTGACCTCGTTCCAGCGACGCGAACTTCGGCCTCCTGCTGAGCGCACAGTCTGTCAGTAGTGTGTTCGTCGCTAGCCTGTGCGCTCCTATCATGTTAATTAGCAGGCAGCACCAAATTGATGTGCTGCTTGTGCCTTCTGAACCAGCATGGGCACATCTCACATCGCGGTGCCTGTGCCCGTTTTCAGGCCTTATGGAATTTCACCCCCTCTGTGTCTTCCTTAAGTCTTTTAAAGTTCTCCTCACTGTTTGCCAAACCCCCTACTTTTTATGTCAACAGCATATTTAAAGATTGTGTGCCTATACCCAAGTCCAAGTCCTTATATATATAAAAAATATATACACACACATGGTGAGATCAAAAGTGGATGCAGCACTGACCACTTGCAAGGTTCCTCCAATCGCAGCAACACCCATTTACACTAACTCTGGGCTGGTTTCCCCTCCCAGCAGTGGTATTCTGGTGGGGTATGGCTTCCCGTACATGGGGGGCATCTGTGGGGATTCCCACCATGAAGAGGGAACCCACCAATAGCCAGCCGCAAAATCCAAGGAGTGCTGCAATGGGACTGCCACTGAAGGACCAGTGGAGGCCACTTGGAGTTCAAAGGAGCAGAGAAGTGCTGAAGATCAGGGAATCAGAGGCCTAGTAGGCCTTGGCAGAGACTGATGGCGATACAGGAAGATTAGTGGGGCTGGATTAGAGGGAGAGGCGGCCACTACAAAGCCCGTTCTCTTCACTAGGGGACCTCGGGCCTGTTACCATCGATTCCTGGTGCCTACTTCGACCTGATGGTCCTGAAAAATGCAGATTGATGCCAGAAAAATCTGCCAGAGACCAGGTTCCCACCTCCATTCGCTGTCACCATTTTCACGCACTGGGAGAGGAATGAAGGGGCAGCCAGTGGAGGTGCCGGCAGGGGGAGGGCAATCCAGGTCAGGGTGGTTGGCCCCACCGCTAGATTTTGTCTCTTTCTCCATTACAGGCAGGATCATGGAAGAGAATCAAACTTTTTGTTTTTTGTCCATCAACAGGGATCACAGGACGGTGATCAGAAGAGCTATGGCTGATATTTCCCCCCACATTTCATAGCCCGGAGATATAGAGGCCAACTATCAGTCAAGGGAATCAATCACAGAGTGTTTCTATTGGGATTTCTGCCTTCAGTTGTCACTGGTTTTATGACATAATTTTATATTGTGAATGACAATTGTCTTGCATCTGAGCACAAATCAACTATTTTCAGGGTTGTTGTGGGGTGGGGTTGCTAGAAATAAAACCATGTGACAAGTTTATGAGGATGAAGGTTCTGATTCCTCGCATCCATTTTCAGTGAACAGACAGAACCTGAGGTAAATTCCAGGGTCATCTCCAGGCAATACTATTTTCTCAGATACACATCGGAATAAACTCTCTGCTATAGGGTGAATGTGTCAGTTTGAATTAGTTGGTAGCAGTTAGAAGGTGTGGGCTCAATCTCCATTCTGGGACTTGATCTCATAATCTAGGCTGACACTCCAGTGCTGAACTGAGGGAGTGCTGCATCACCGGAGGTGCCATCCTTTCTTGGATGAGACATTGAACTGAGGCCTTGGCTATCTGTTTCAGTGGTTCAAATGTATTATAGCAATTTGCATTTATACAGCTTCCTTAACACAGAAACATGTTAAAAGTGCCTTGATGAGGGAGAAAACATAAAAATAAATGGACACCAAAGCTTGGTGGAAAAGTTATGAGTTGACAGAAAGTTGAATTTAAAAAATGGGTTTTAAGAAAGTTTTAAAAATAAAGAGAGAAATAAAGAGGTGGAGGACTTTTGGAAGGAGTCACAGAAAGTGGGGTTGGGGCAGCTGAAGGTTCTGTCACTATTGGTGGGATGAAAGAATAGGGGAATGCAGACATAAGGGTCAGAAGACTGAAGGGTATGGGGGAGTTTCAATGGTAGGAGAAAGGCCAAGGATGGATTTGAAAATGAAGAATCCTCGGTTGAGGAAAAAGGAAGTCAGACCTCACTGTCCTCGGCCTCGTGCATTGTTCCACGGAAGCTCAGCGGAAGCTCGAGGAACAGCACCTCATCTTTCGTTTAGGCACTTTACAGCCTTCCGGACTCAATATCGAGTTCAACAATTTCAGATCATAACCCCGGCCCCTACCACATGTGTATACATTTTATCCACCCTTTTGGTCCGTGCCTTTTTCCTTTTTTCTCTCTCTCTCCCCCTACGGCAGCTGTCTCTCATTCTGCCAGCATTTCACACCTCACTTTTTGTTTCTTAACCTGTCCCATTACCATCTCGTCTTGCCTTGAGCATCTCTTAATGTCTCTACTTATCACAGACCACCCCTTTTGTTCTTTTATTCCTCCCCCCAGCCTCCCCCTTGCATTTTTATCTGTTTAATTTCCTGCTCTTCTCTCAGTTCCGACGAAGGGTTTCGACCTGAAACGTTAACTCTGTTTCTCTCTCCACGGATGTTGCCTGGCCTGCTGAGTTTTTCCAGCGTTTTCTGTTGTTATTTCGGATTTCCAGCATCCGCAGTATTTTGCTATCGTATGAGTTTTGGACAAGTTGGAATCTATGGCGGGAGGAGAATCAGAGACCAGCAAGGAGCAATTGAGTCCAGAGGTGACAAAAATGTGCATTAGGCAGCAGTAAAATAAGATAGGGACAGAGGCATGCGATGTTGCAGAGGTGGATGTTAATAGATCCCAAAGCACTATTTGAAGAGGAGGAGAGAGTTCTCCCAGTGTCAGGGAACATTCTTCCCTCAGTTATTACAACTAAAACCAAATTAACTGGTCATTCATCTCATTGTTTGGGGGATTTTGATATGCACAAAATGGCTGCAGTGTTTAGCTACATAACAATAGTCATTGCATTGCAAAGTAATTAATTGTATGTGAAGCACTTCAATGTGATAAATTATATAAATACGAGTCTGCAGTAAGAAAAATATTGGCATCTGTTATTATTAAAACCTAGTTAGTTTTATGCCTCAATTCATAGAATATTCTGAGTTAATTATTGCCCAGAATTCTGTTTTTATCCTCAGGTAAAAAGATCAAAGGTTTCCTGAGTGTAATTGTTTGTGGACAAGGTTTTCATTGAGTCCTGTTAAATTAATGATTTAATAAAAAGTTAGTTCACATCATTTTCTTTGTTGATTTAATGCCTATGTTTTGTTTACTTGTGAATGAATACTGGAAAGTCCTTAACCCACATTATATGGTGTAGTGTGTAGTCAGCCTAGGGGTAGGGCAAAGTAACTGTCGCAGGGTAAGTTGCTGGAAGGTCTTGAGGCAGAAATCACTGTAGATATGAAGTGACAGTTATGCAATAAAGTCACTTTTTTGCCCTGCAGTTTCGACCTGCTTTTTTCCTTTCACATATCCTGCACAGAATTTACAATGTTACAGTATTGATGAAAACATCTCTTGCATGTTAGCTGTGGTCTTCCATGTTAAAAGGCACAGAAATATATTTTGAATATTTTTCCAGCAACAATATAAGTAATCATCATGGTTAATATTTTCTGTTAAGAAGTCATGTTCCTGGGTCTAATGTTCTGTTATTCCACTGTTGGTTCACACAGGATAATACTTAACAGTTGCACAAGTAGCGCCATCCTCCCCAGATCTGACCAAAGCTGAGCCTTGCTGGTAAGGGAGAGAAAGTGAAAAGGAAGCACCATCTGTCCTGGCACACATGTGCAGAACATTATGGGGGAGAAATTCAGTTGGTTAGCACCTCCCGTTAGCACCTGGCGGGGGCACTAATGGGGCGCTAATGAAGTAGCGCCGGGGCGAGGCGAATCCAGCGCTGCTCGCCAAATCCAGTCGCCCCTTAGCGCCGCCGCTAACAATTAGCACCTGGGGCTTTAGCGCCAGGCAGATTGTGACGTCAGTGAGCATGGAACGCTCACTGAGCGCCCGATGTGCCAAATTGATTATCGTCCCCTGTCTTCGCGCCTCACCCCAACAACGACCTGAAGAGGAGGTGTGAAGTAGGCGGATGGCGGCTCCAAGGGGCACTATTTAAAGGGATCAGTCACAGCTGTCAGGTTAGTGCTGTTTCACTGCTTGTCAGTTTGCGGTTGTGCAAGAGTTTAATTCAGTCATTTAAAGGATCTCTAGTATCAGGAGTGTTGTGGCTACTAAAAATTTGTTACATTTATTCTGACAAAATTTCAAAGTGCTACACATCGTTACATTAATGGGGGCTGTACTGGCAGTCGACCTCCACCTCCAGGATCTACTGCAGAGGGAGCAAAGGCAGCGAGAAAGATTGCAAGATGTGGCCAGAGGCAGGAGGAGAGCCATCAGGGCTTTCAACAGGAGGCCTTGCCTTCTGAGGGTATTCCGAGAGCACTTCTCCTACCTCCAATTAAGTGAGGAGCAGTGCATTAGAAGGCTTTGCTTCAGCAAGAAGGTGGTCACCGATCTCTGCCACCTCCTGCAACCAGACCGCGAGCCTCAGATCAGGGCGACCACGGCTCTCTCAGTGGCAGTCAAGGTCACCGTCGCCCTCAATTTCTTTGCCAGCAGTTCCTTCCAGTCTGCAACATCCATCGCTGCATCCGGGAGGTCACAGATACTCTCTACAGTAGGAGAAGGGACTACATTTCCTTCCCCATCACCAGAGAGAAGCAGGATGAACGTGCATGTGGCTTTGCCAGGATACCGGGCTTCCCCATGGTGCAGGACGCCATTGACTGCACCCACATGGCTTTGCAGGCACCGCATAACAATCCTGAGGTCTTCCATAACTGCAAAGGCTACCACTCACTTAATGTGCAGTTGGTGTGCGACCACAGACAGCGAATCCTCAATATGAATGCCCGCTATCCTGGCAGCAGCCACGTTGCCTTCATCCTGCGCCAGACTGCTGTTCCAGCACTTTTCAAGCCACCACATCAAGCTCGCGGCTGGCTGGTCGAAGACAAGGGCTATCTGCTCTCCACCTGGCTCATGACTCCCCTCCGCAACCCCAACACACCATGCTGCCACCAGGAACATCATCGAGCAGACCATCGTGGTGCTCAAGCAACAGTTCCGCTCGGGAGGAGCACTCCAGTGCTCGGCTGAGCGGGTGTCCTATTTCATCGTGGTCTGCTGCATGCTCCACAACTTGGCCATCATGAGGGCCTAGCCCTTGCCACCAGGGATTGCGGGAGAGGAGGAGGAGGACGAGGACGAGGAGGAAGAAGAAGATGAGCAGGAGGAGGAGGAAGAGGAGGAGGAACAGGAGCAAGGGAGGAGGCAACCACTCAACTGGCCTTCCGGAAGGGCCGTCCTTGACCGCCTCATCAGACTGCGGTTCCAATAAATTAAATCCCAGATCCCCGTTGGTCACCACATCCTCATCATTCCATCCCTGTCACAGGCCATATCACAGCGCAAAGCTGAAAAGAGAGACACCACAAAAACATCCAAAGCCAATTAATAAATTTATCACTAATCAGTGAACACATATTTACAACAACAATATTAGCTATTCACCCTTGTGCAATCCCTTAGAGCCCCTCATTACTTTGCCTTTGCCTACTCTAGTGCTCCTACGAGGTATTGGCTCAGTGGCTGCAGCACGGTGGGTGGAAGGCTGCTGAGTGTCCGTGTGGGAGACTTCAGATGGCCTTGCAGGACGCCCTCGACCAGCTCTGGACCTGGTAGGCCCGACTGTAGACTGCACCACCTCAGCATGGGCGGCAGCAGTCTGGGCTGGTTGGATGACAGGCAGCAACAAGGGCAATGGCAGAGTGGCAGTGGTGGGAGCAGGAATGCTGTCATCCTGAGAGAGGACAGCAGGTTCCTGCTGCACTGACCCACTGGCACTCCCCCAGGACAGCACCTCAGCATCACTACCAATCTGCTAGAGCACAGATTGCTGGCCTGCTGCGACACCCTGAAAGCCCCGGTAGACGGTGATGGAGCCAGCCACAATGGCAGCAGTCAGAGTTTGCGTGGCATCAAGCTGAGACTGCATGAGATCAGTCTGAGATTGAATGGCACCAAGCATAGACTGCATTACAGCACTAAGATGTTGCATGGCTTCCGCCTGTGCTGGAATGGAAGCTGTGACATCGCCCACCCCACGTGGCATGAGGTCTGTGTCACCACGGTCTCTCTGGGAGTCCACCATCCTTTGCAGACTACAAATGATGGGCTCCATGGTGTGCGCAGAGCTCTGTGCAATGTTGGAGGCAGACTCCTCCACGCTCCTTACCATTGCAGAGAGACTCTCAGGCACCCTTGCCATTGCACCTATCTTCTCCGTGTGCATGCCCATCACCCTTCTTCTAAAGGCCTCCCCATCGAGGTCCTCATCTGAGTCCTGTGCAGCAGAACTCGCCCT
This sequence comes from Squalus acanthias, assembly GCA_030390025.1. NCBI lineage: Eukaryota > Metazoa > Chordata > Chondrichthyes > Squaliformes > Squalidae > Squalus > Squalus acanthias. Next base: position 57,426,336 of record CM059431.1, on the reverse strand, counting down.
CCGGGGAACTGACTCCCGAGCTACCCTTTCCTTTCTGGCCTTGCTGTAACCCGCTCGTCCCAGGTGCATCACCCTGTGCAGATCCCGCTACTATACTAGCCTCTAAAGAACGCGTAGTTCCAGTATCTGAGCTGGTGCCTGTGGGTGAGACATGCAGTGATGCGGTGTGTTCTTCCTCCTCCTCTTCTCCCACCTCGCTCTCTACCATGCCCTCAGGGACAGGCTGCTCAGCTGCTTGCTCATTATCTGAAAGCATAAAGGCACAAGAGTCAGGTTAAGGTGAGGGGAGGGGGTCAGGAAGGGAGAAAGGCATGCATACAGCATAATTAGCTGGAAAGTGGGAAAGGCTTGTGGGGTGAAGGGGAAGTGGGATGTGAGAAGAAGGAGTCGGGATGAACATACCGTTGTTGTCCCCAAGGGGGTCAATGTCGCCGATGGCCACGGCGCCCACTACCTGGTGCTCAATGATTTGCAGCACTCTTCCCTCCAGCTCAGAAAGTGGTTGGGTGTCAGGTTGTCTTCCGCCTGTGCATTCCTGCTCCTTCCTGTTGTGAGTGACCTTGGCCTGCAAAAGAGAGGAAAGTGTGTGAGTGAGTGCGGAGCAATGTGTTTGGGAGATGTGCCTGCCATAGTTGAATAGCTGTCATTGTGTGCAAGGTGTGAGATGTGGGTGTGAGTGTTGGTAGGTGGAGATTGTTGGTGGGTGAGTGCTGGGGGTGTGGTGCTTTGGGCAGTGTGTGCAGACTGTGGTGCAGAGGGTGGTATGTAGCATTCGTTGACGCATTCACTCACCCTGACCACCCGAGTGAGGTCGTTAAATTTCTTCCTGCACTGTGTTTGGGTCCTGGGGACCACAGTGCTGCCCGAGACCTGCTGGGCTACCTCCCTCCACATGGTGCGGAAGACTTGCGGCGAGGGTCTCCTGCCACTTGTTGAGTACAGCACCGCCCTCCGTCTCTCCACAGCGGACACCAACTCCTCCAATGCTTGATCCGCAAATCTGCGGGCTCTCTCCCTGGGGCGTGGATCTGCCATAATGGTCCGGCTCCTTCTCCTTGACCTGCTGCTGCTGGCTGAGACAGCTGCAGAACCAGCAATGCTGAGAATGAGGTTCTGCAGCATGATTGAACCTCCCCTTTAAGAACTGGAAAGAGCCTGTGGCAATGATGACTTGCAATTAGGCTGCACCCTATATTGGTTAGCGCTTTGAGTCTAACGCCACTGAGCTAGGTCATTAGCGCTTGATTTAGCGCTCCCATCCTTTCTTTGAGCGATGACACTGAATTTTGCGTGCAGCGAGATTCATTAGTGCCTGCCGCTAAATCTCAAACTTTTCCAAAGTTAGCGCCCACTCCTGGGCTATAATGAATATTTCCCCCTATCTTTTTTATCTTGTAGCTATGGAGTAATTTAATTTTATTGTGTTTCTCAAAATTTATCGTGACACCAGTTACAGGAAACTTTCGTTTATCCGGCACCCAAATATCCGGAATTCTCGCTTAACCGGCAAAAATCATCCTCCGAAAACTCCTCTCAAATAACCGGCAATGTTGCCGAGTCGCAGTCGAGTCTCCGCGAACGCCGAGTGCTCCGAAAACTCCTCTCAAATAACCGGCAATGTTGCCGATCCCGAGTCCGAGTCCGAGTCCGTGAACGCCGATTTAGTCAGTAGGGGTACTTTTCAAAAGTGCCACTACTCGGCCACCTGGCGCTGTCGGAAGTCCGAAACACTGCAGTAGCAGGATTTGATTCTCCCGCGCTGCCTGGAGTCTCTTTGTTAAAAATAGCCTCGGTAGATATAACTCTCCGTTATCCGGTACTTTCGATAAACCGGCACCACGCCGGTCCCGTCGATGCCGGATAAACGAAAGTTTCCTGTATTTTCTGTGTCAGTGGATTCCATTATCTCTCTTACAATAGCTAAATACTGCTGATGCTGGAAATCTGAAACAACAACAGAAAATGCTGGAAACACTCAGCAGGTCAGGCAGCATCGTGGAGAGAGAAACAGAGTTAACGTTTCAGGTCGATGACCCTTCATGGTAAAATAGTGGCAGTCAATCCTGCAAGGGTTGCTATACAGCGTTAGTGAGTGAAGACATCAATAAGAACAATAAAATGGGAGGAGCAGAAATTGTCCCCCTTTAAAATATAGCTGAAGAACTTGTCTGTTTCTTCACCACTATGGGAAGATGAGAGAGCATAGATTTGGATAACTCTAATGTGATATCGACATGTCAAGGAACATGATGCTCTTAATATTAAATGTAAGTAGATTAGTTTATAACTCACTCAGCTCAGAATAATGCTTCACACAGGTTATGGCACCAATTATGTGTTCATTCATTATTTAAAACAGATAAACTGCTGTTTATCTCAACTGTTGTTTGTGCATTTGCTGTGTGCAAAATGGCTACATTTTTGTCTGCATGACAACAGTCAATGCACTTCAAATTAATTCATTGTATGCGAAGTGCCTTGAGATGATTCTGAAGGACGTCTTAAGATGCCATATAAATGTAAGTTTTCCATTTCTTTCTATAAGCATTTTGGTAATAAATGCACATATTTAGGATTTAAAGTAGAAAGGAAAAACATAGTAGGTATTGACAGCCATGAGGGTGGCCATTTTTAGGGAATTGGCTCTAGCTCCAGTAGAGTTATTGGAAGACTACACAATTTAGGCAAATTCCAAACTAAAAAGTAGTGTGCTATAGTAGCCCATGAAGTGTATTGATAATATTACACAGTGACATCAATGGCATGTTGTGCTAATTTGTAAGAAAAAAGTATGGGCTACAGCATGTGTGTAAATGTTCTACATTCATTAACAGCTCATAGGATTTTTTTCCTGCTTAATTAAAAATAATTCGACTATGAAAGGAAATTAAATCATTCATTTGACTAGTTTCTTATCTAAGATCGTGCACTTCATATCGCTGCTTAAAATAGAGTTATTAAAAAATGCATTTTTTGTCTCATTTTAAGGAGGGTGAGAATGCGTGCACTTGCGAATGGTAATAACGTTTCTTTTCATTATGTTGTTGTTGAAGAGTTTAGATGCAGACATCTTTGTGTCAGTGACACAGATGAGCGTATAGTCCTCCACGAGACCATAATCCAAATAGTTAAGATCAGTATTCCCTATATCTCCACAAACAAAAGAAAACAAATAGCGCAAGCTCACCCTAACAAAATGTGAAGCATAATTTGCCTTCAGCTTAGATAAGTTTATGGCATTTTTGCATGGCAGAGATAGCATTCATCCAGACATTGCCCAGAATGCAAGCCCGATTTGCCACGATAGATAGGGTGAATGATGTACACCAGTACCTTATTTATACTGACTATGGGAATGGGCAGATATGGAATGATTCCAGTTCTGTCCCAGTTACACCTGAATCAATTTCTAGCTACCAGTGATTGCAGATCTGATGTAAACTGCTTCGTGAACAGTAAGAACTATTTCTATTGTCATTTGAAAACTGTAACTGTGCTGGAACTTAGTTGCTCGAGTTTGCAACTCACAGTAAAAACAGAACATTTAGGGTGCAGGTTCAGCATCCCAGAGCTTCATACCAGTGCTAAATTCATATAGCATAAATGAAGAGATAAGTTTGAATCTGAGTCTGGAGCTTAACAGAATGAGACTCCCTGCTTTAGAGAGCTTTGCTTCAGCATCAGGTCGAGCCCAGACTCCAGGTTCAGATTCCATTTACAGTATAACTGTACTGTCTGTTTGAAGCAAATCTACTTTGCGGTGACATTACACTTGTAGTGTTAAATACACCTTGAATCAGTGCCAGCATAAACCAGAACCACCTCGAGGTCAGGTTTAATACTGATCAGAGGTAGATACATACAATGTGAACTAATCTACTGCTTCTGTGCCATCTAGCACATTCTTCCCCTCCCAGCAGTTCCATATTACCCACTATATCTTGAATGTACACACTGCTGTCTGTTGTCATTGCCCAAGAGTTTCCGCTTTGGGCGCAATCGACGATCCGCATGCAAATTGTGCTCAAAATTGCACTCAAAATTGCGCTAGTTTTCAGATTTTTTTTTTGCTCAACGTTCCGCTCAAATGCATTTGCATATTGCCGAATGTAAAATCTTTCATGAACCAGAGCAATTGGGCAGTGTTTCAGAACGTAATTTTATTTTTTTATTTTTTTCCATTAAAAAAATTCCTTGATGTATTTAAGAGTGGTAACCTGGTGCAGTTTTATTAATACAGCTGAAAATGGGTTTATCACAAAAAATAAGCATTTTTAATAAGTGTCTAATCCACAACCTGTGAGTAACCCAATTTTTAACAACTGAAAATGACTTTTAAAAAACTGTACAGAACCATTTGCTAGTTATATTGGTGTACAGTAGTCAGTTTCTTAGTAAATTAAAGAAAAAATAAAAGCTTTTAAAACGTGCCTATTTGTGCCCTTGCACTTAAAATAAACAGTTTAATGTTCAGAGCCTCCTCGAAGGCTCGCAAACGGGCGGAAACTCACCATGGTGATTAATTCGATCTGGGGCGTGGCCAGCTTTGTGAGCAGGGCCAGGTTCCAGCGCGATGGTTTTTAAACTAGCGCAAAAGATCGCAGAAATTCAATTTACGTTGGACGTAATTTGCGCTTGAAATTCCTCGATCTTTTGCGCTGGTTTGGCCGATTTCGGGTGAATTGCACTGAATAAACCAACGCAACCGAACGGAAACTCCTGCTTTAAAAAGTGGTTTGTACACATTATATTTTGTATATACATATATAGAAATATACACACATCTCACCATATTATTTTGCAAATCAGAACTGGCCAGTGAGATTAAAAAAACAAGACCACTTCACCAAATCTAGCACCACTGATGGAAATGCTAATCCCAGATTACGATAGTGGGTTTAGAAGACAGAGGCCCAAATCTGTAGTAATTGAAAAGTGTTGCCTTCTCCAGGACTACTGTCTCTTTTGTCACTCTGTGTGGCTGACAGTAGCAGGACAGATTTCCCAGAACAGACTTTTGCTTAAGATTTGTGCTCATCTAGGGAATCCAAATTCAGGCTTCAGATCAGGAACACTAATTGTGGGAACCAATGTGTCAGGTCAAGTTTGTGAATAATGCAGCCCATTTCATGGGCGAGTAATCCTCCCATGCGTTATATTTATCCCATGGTCATAGTCATGTACCCACTGTGAGTTTGCCCATGGGATAAAGGTAATGTGTATCAGAATTTCTTTGCCATGGGTCTTACTAATGTTAACATCTGTTGTTGCACTTCTGTGGAGCTAATCCCCATTTGCTGTCCCAAGTGTACCTTTTAAACTTGGTTTACACAATGTGCTTGGTTCTTAAATTGCTTTAGCATTGATCGAGCTCATATGCCATTACAGATGGCACCAGCTTCAATATCTATGCCAGCATTGTGGAGAAAATGCAGAGGTGATATTAAATCATCATTTACAAAATTTGAAAAAGATACCTCTCCTATTTTCTTGCCTCCTCTTCTAAAGGTGTTTATTGCATGGATAACAGGCACCCTCCGGTATGTCAGTCAAGTGGCCATTCTTCATATATGAGCACAAACAGTGAATGTTGGCAGGCTACTTAACTTGGGGGTGGGGGAGCAGCAGAACCAAACTCAATGCTGCTGTGCCCAAACCAGTCTTCACCCAACATCTAGACACTTTCAGCAGGGGACACTGGATAGTGATCAGGACCAGGAAACCCTACTGATTTTACAACCACCGCCCCCCACGCCACCCCACCCCCCCCCCTGCCCACCCTCAGGGCTGATAAGGCTATTTGTAGTGCCACTGTCATTAACCCACCTGCAATCAGCTAACTCAGCACAGACTGAATATCAAAGGCTCAGATGCAGTTTTGTTATACAGAAGGAAACATTTTAATGAGCCCAAGAATACATTAGTGCAGTGGAATAAAACTGCATTCCACAATGTAAGAATAATTGTAGCAGGGCACGTGGAATTGTGCTTTGTATTTAAATCAGCACTGATGCAGAAAGTGCAACTAAGTATCTTCTTTATAATTCAATCATTCGTTTAATGAAACACTTGTTTTTTTAATACAAGATTTTTTTTTCTCATTTGTTGCTTATTCTGCTGGTCTGATAACTCCGCATTTACTTGTTAGGCAGCTGGGTTATTGGGGTATATTTTTTGTTTGAAGAAGTATGGTAAATGACATTCCAATGGATTTGCAGTTCCCAAGCAGAGTTCATTGTAATAGTTTCAGGCAGGAGAAGACCTCTCCAGTCTCCACAGTATTCTCTTGGTTCATTTCTAATAACACTGAATCCCATTTCTTGACAAGAAACTGTCTGCTTCCTTCTTGGATCTCATTAAGGTTTCTTGTTCTACCAACCTTGCCATAATCTGCTCCACATGCTTAGCACCCATTTAGTAAAAAGCTTCCTCCTGCATTTCCGATTTTCTTTTGTTGTTTTAATATGTAAATATGACCCCTTGTGCTTAAATTCTGTACATGACAGAAAAACTTACTTGGATCCAATTTGTCCAAACCTTTCATAATATTAAGCATGTCTATTGTATCCCCTCAAGGGAGAAAAGAAGCATAGTAGTCGATCTTTCATGTTTTGTCATTCCTTTAAGTTCTGGGATCAACTGTGTGTACCTCCTCCAATAACTGAATATCCTTTTTGAAATATGGAGACCAAAGCTGCACACAGTACTCCAGTGGTCTCATCAGGGCCAAATGCAGTTATAAAATGACCTCATTGGATTTATATTTACTACCCTTTGCAATGCATTTTTTAACATTCTGGGAACATTGTGCTGAGGATTTAGTGACTTGTCCACTAAAACCCTAAGATCTCCTTCTCCGAGACTTCAAGTACCTTCCCATTTAGCATATAATCCACATCAACCTTCCCTCTGCCAAATCTCATAACCTTACATTTCCAAAGCTGCATCTACCATTTCTCCAGCCATTGAGTTTGTCAAAATCTTTTTTGAATTTGTTAGCAATAATATTTATTATTTGCTACCGCTCCTAATTTGGTATCATCTGCAAATTTGAACACTTTCGATATAATTCCTTCCTCTAAATCACTTCTAAAAATTATAAACACTGAATCCCATTTCTGGACAAGAAACTGTCTGCTTCCTTCTTTGAAGAATTAAACAGCCGCCCCAACACTGAATCTTGTGGCACTCTGGCTGACAACCAGATACTTGCCCATGCGCCAATATTCGTATGCAGTAACAAACCCTGTGATGGAACAGGTAGGCCCAAGACCAATGTTCCCTTTAAGCTGTGCAGTCAGCTTGCCGGATTTTCATGCAAAACCGTGCATGCGCGGTATTTTGAATGACCTGCGCAGCCCCTTAAAGAGGCCGTGCGGCGCCACAAAAAATTAGAGGGAACATTACACAACACCCGATCAAAATTGGGCCTCGGGCCTCATTTAAATTCGCCCGGTGATCTGCGGACACCGGCTGTGCATTTCCAGACATTAATGTCGGGAAGCTTCGATGCTGGCAACAGCCGTCAGGTCAGCCCCGGAAGAGGTCTTAGTGCGGGCTACAGTGGGGGGGGCGGGGGCTGAGGCTGAGTGCTTCCCCTAGCTCCACAGGAAGGTTGCCTTTTGTTCGCCCGTGACGCCTAAAAAATAGACTGCTTGAATTTAGCTCTGGACAGATTGGGCTCAGGAAGTCCCATTGCTAAATTGGTATGCTTTGCACCCGTTTTACGCCTGAAGAATGGGCGCAACACATACCAATTTCTACCCCACTGTCTCTCCCCTATCTACTTGGTCTGTCACCTTCTCAAAGAAATCCAAGCATGACCTCCCACTCTTAAAGTTATCCTGACTGTCTTGGATTAGCTTGTGCCCCTTCGAATGCTCCCTTATATTATCCCTCATAATATGAACATACAAAATTGACGGTCAGGAAAAGTCCAGCTGGTCCATCAAGCCTGCCCCACACTCATGATGGCTGGAATATAATGACTAGACACTTCCCACCTGCCCCCCTCCCGCAGCTATGTAATCTCCTGGGAGAGGCAAAATAACAGAGAAAAAACCCAGGGCCAATAAGGGAAAAAATACGCTGGAAAATTCTTTCCTCCCCCCCCCCCCCCCCCCCCGCCCCCGCTCCACCTTCGCAATAAAAACATCCAGGAGATCACCCGGACCAGGTCTTCTCTATAAAGACACTTACCTTCTATATGATGCAATCTCTGCTCCAGTCAAGAACCGGTTCAGCTCCCTCTTGAAGGCCTGCAGAGTCAGCACCCACCATACCAGCCGGCAATGTATTCCAGAAGCTCACTACTGTCTGGGAAAAGAAGAACCGCCTAGCATCCAGTCTATTCCTACTCTTACATAGTTTAAACTTCTGTCATCTGGTCCTCCCCAATCTGCTAAATTGGAATAATCTATCAAAAGACATGCTATCCAACCCTTTATATAGACCTAAGTCTACGCTGCTGTAAAGTAAATCCAGCAAGGTCCTTGAGCCTCTCGGAGTCGCTGAGATTCTATAAGCTAGGTATCATTCTTGTAGCTCTCCTCTGGAGTTTTTCCAAGGCCTCTATTTCACCCAGATGCTTTCAAATGCTTTCCCAACAATTGAAGCAAGGTCTATAATTTGAGTCTACAAGTTTTTATTTAAGTAATGGAACTGATATCATAGTGGACGTCCTTGACACAAGATTGCATTTACCTGCTGTTCTGAGCTAAGAAGAGAGTCATGGCTGCTTTCAACCAGTGCTCCTCCTCTGTAAGCCAGTGAGACGAGCTCTGGAGTGCTGGGGCAGGCACGTTCTGAAAGCATCTCACCCGTAGTTGCTGATGTAAATCCTTGTATTTGTACAAGTGACAGGAGACAAATCTTTTTGTGCTGTTGCTGTTATAACAACCTCAAAATTTACTTGTGATATTTTTTAAAAGCATAAATGAAGTTACAGGTTAGCAGTGTTTCATTTAGTCATAGAGTCATAGAGTTATACAGCACAGAAAGAGGCCCTTTGGCCCATCGTGTCCACGCCAGCCATCGAGCCCTGTCTATTCTAATCCCATTTTCCAGCACTTGGTCCGTAGCCTTGTATGCTATGGCGTTTCAAGTGCTCATTTAAATGCTTCTTGAATGTTGTGAGGGTTCCTGCCTCTACCACCCTTTCAGGCAGTGAGTTCCAGATTCCAACCACCCTCTGGGTGAAAACGTTTTTCCTCAAATCCCCTCTAAACCTCCTGCCCCTTACCTTGAAACTATGCCCCCTGGTTATTGACCCCTCTACTAAGGGGAAAAGTTCCTTTCTATCTACCCTATCTATGCCCCTCATAATTTTGTATACCTCAATCAGGTCCCCCCTCAGCCTTCTCTGCTCTTGGAAAACAACCCCAGTCTGTCCAGTCTCTCTTCATAGCTGAAGCGCTCCAGCCCAGGTAACATCCTGGTGGATCTCCTCTGCACCCTCTCCAATGCAATCACATCCCTCCTATAGTGTGGCGACCAGAACTGCACACAGTATTCCAGCTGTGGCCTAACTAGCGTTTCGTACAGCTCCATCATAACTTCCCTGCTCTTATATTCTATGCCTCGGCTAATGAAGGCAAGTATCCCATATGCCTTTTTAACCACCTTATCTACCTGTCTCTAAGTAAAATAAAAACTCTTCATTTGATAGAAAACAGGATTAGAAAAAATATCTCATGGAATTCCTGTGACCCTGCTGTCAGTCTAGAATTAGCCAAGATATTAAATGAAAGTACAGTAATGTTGTCCTCGCTTCTTTATTCTGGAGCTTAATATGTATTGGCTGAAATGTTTTACCCACTAAAATTACTTTTACTTTTCTGAGGATTAATACTCTCTTCTAATAAAGAATCAAGAAATGCCATTGGAATTTGCACAAAAAGGAGCATTAGTGAGGATAACTGTCACATGGACAGCTGCAGATTACAGTGTTTACACAGTTGGCAAACATTTTGTTCCTTTCTCTCCGCCAGATTGAAGATCTCAACTTTCCTTCCCTTCCCCCATCCAAACTTGAAGTGCATCCAGATTTGAGAACAGGAATTTCCAGCAAATTGAACTAAGTAACGTCATAAAGGCCTTTGTCATAGTAAAGAGCGAGACTCATTCTGGAATCTCTCAAACAGATTGAAAGTGGACTTCTGGACTGAATAGATCAATTATAGAAACAGCTCTGAAAGGAGAACATTGAAAAAAGTCAGATTTTCCCCTGCCCCAACCCCCACCTCGTTCTTTTCCCTAATGATTTCCTCCCCCTTTGCTACCCCTAGCACATGCTGAAGGATCTAATCCAAATCCCACATTAACTGAACCTATTCACCAATTCATTCCAGTAGTTTTACATTTGAAAGAATGTTTAACTTTTCACTCTGGTATTCACAGGCAGCCCCAGAAACCTTAAGCCTGTTTGAGATTAGCTGGAAAGATAATACATGGATCACATAGGACCTTAGCTGGTTTTATTCTTGGTCACAAGGCAACATAATATAGGCTCTTGGAGAGAAAACTTTTGACCACAGTTTTACCCTCTGATACAGTCCACATGGTTCATTGTCATTATTACGAAGAAGCTGAGAGTTTTTTGTATCTAAGCTGTTGAAATGGACGACCTGTATCGGAGACATATTCAATTTTCTGTCAAGATCTATGAAAAGGAAAAACTATTTCCCTCTCAAGCTTAAACCAATTTATGCTCAATAAAATGACAATAACTCAATAAAAATAACACAAATACCAGACTAGCCCCTATTTCTAAAAGTTCCATATGCCCAACATTTACAGCCAAACCAAGCAGTCATAAATGATGCGATGCTGACACACAAACAGACTGATCTGAGGTGGAGCTCTTTTCAAGCTCTTCCAAAACAGTCAAGATTTTGTTAAAGGGATGTTGTTTTCAGGCAGTCAGGAAAAGCCCATTCTAAAAACTCAGCTGCCGGTCTGCCAAATTGGAAAGCTGAGCAACCTGGCATAGCAGCAGATGTTAAACTTAATGCAGTGTGACCTTTCACAACACAAGTACTTTCCCCATGGTTTATAATTCAACTTTAACAAAGTGCAGGGACAGATGTGATTGGTAACACAGGTTTTCGAATCACCAATTCTACAGTTGTGCTCACCTCTCTACACAAAGCCAGCAAAGTGCTTTGCAAGATATTTCACCAAATGTCAGTATCCATTTTAATCAGCCTTCACAAAGACGCCGTTATGGATATAAAGTGACAAATGAATGATAAACAGCTGGGATTAGTATAATTTCGTCGAAAGGTTAAACAGTTAAACACTGAGACAGAAGTATGCAATATCAACTTATGAAGCTGATTATGGGACTAATAATGTCACTGAAGCAACAGAACTGATTTCACTAAAGTCTTCTGGGACTACTTCGGTGCTGCTTCTTTTGAAACCACAGATTTGCAAAACTATTCTTCTGAGACTGCTGAGTGCAACACAATAACCATGGAACAGCGGGGACCTTAAACTGCATCAAACCCTGCAGTCATTTATTAAAGTGCTACCACTGATACAGCTAATGGGAAGGAGAGAAACATTCGCAGTGCCAATTTGGCATGTGTGACAAGCTTAATGTAATTTTCTTTCAAAAGTGACATTTGTTAAATTATTACTCAAATGCTATTCCCCCTTTTCTTGTTGTTTTGGTACAGCCCGACATTAGATTACATGTGTGCTTGTCATTCTGAAGCATTCAGGGATTGGCTGCTGCTTCCCATTCATTTAGCGAATGAGTGTATGTATGTGAAGCCTGGATTCGGCTGTGTTCGAGTCTGTGCGAGGATCACTTATATGTCTGTAAAGGATCTGGATCTTCTGTGCGCAGTTGTTGACTGATATGTTCTTGCTATGAGCACAGTGCATTATTACGTGCAGAAGGACATAAGGGGAAAGAATTCTCATCTACTGCAGGAGGGCTGTGGGATAGCCAATGCCTTCAGAATGGTAAGCTGATAAAGAGTATTGTCTCTGATCTGAGTCGCTGCAAAGAACACGCTGTGTTATGGTGCCGTACACCGTTACACATTCCTCTGTCAGAGTGATATATGTGCTTCTTTCTCAAGGTGCTTACATTAAACTATATGCAATATACCAAATAAGATTTTCTTGTTCTCTTTAACTGGGGTAGTAAGTTATTTCATTTTGTATCAGCATCTCATACAGGCATCTGTGCTTGGCTTTACTGCAGCGCCTCAAAGCTCGTAATTCTGTAGTGTGCCCTCTGAATAGGTCATGAGTCAGAAAGTTAGTGTTTTAAAATGATGGCTAGTTTTGTCTACAAGCTGTGTATTTTTTTAACAATCTAAAATTTAGTCCATCTTTGTGCTGTATTGAAACACCGATGCAGCAATTCTTAAACCTCCAGCTAGTAAACAACAGACCGCAATCACACTCTTATCTTCGGCTGTGGGTTGTGTGAATGTGCACTGCTGTGTGGCTTGTCATGGAGCAGAAATGTTCACAGTTTATGAAGCTATTGATATAGTACCCACTCAGGATATTTTAGTCATCTGTAGCTGCTCTGTTGGTAGAATATTGCTGCTTGGATAAACATCATGTTTTGTCACATATCGTTTCTGAAATGGATTCAGTCCATATCAATTATTCAGATCCTCCGCCCTCCCTCCCCTCGTTGTCACTCTATTCAAAGTCTCATAGCAAAGTTACTTAGTTCATTGTGGGGAAAAAATAAGAGGTAGGAAGAAATAAACAGGAGAGACAGACTGGGTGGATTACAGGATTCCTAGGTTTGCCAATGCCTATGAGCGAAGTCTGATGAGAAAATAACCGATTTATTTTTTGTATTCAGTCATGTTGCCTTTTTTTCCTTAGCTGCGAACAGGTTTTAATCTTGGTCCCATTTACCTTGAAGCCAAGCAGCAACACCGTTTGCACAGAACGCAGAAATGTATGTTTTGGCATTTTGTGATGAGCTTAGTTACTTCGCAGTGAATAATTGTATTTGTGTTTTTGTACTTCCCCTGAAAAACAAAAGGAAAGCTTTGGAGGTCAGGAGGAGAAGGTTTATTAACAAACCAGTGCTGGGCCATAAAGAGCCAGCTTTGCTGCTGTTGTGAGCTAAGCCTTTGCTATTCCTATTCTCCCAATTAAGACTACATGATTAGAAAAGATTTGGCTTGTTTGGGAGTTGGTGAGTGTCTGCTTGTTGCTTTGCAAATGTGGAGGCATAAGTGAAGTGGTCATTAAGTATGTAATGGAATCGCATCTTTTGTGTGTGAGCCAATTTCTTGTTCTCCTGTGCTGGGTACAGATGGTGGGGCAGAGGTGCTGAAGACTCCAGTTTGAGTCACACTGAAGGCTTTAAGATCTTTTGAAAGGATGGTCACACAACTAACTGGTGCTTTAAGGGCCGGAAAAAACTAGATCCCAATACATGTTTTGTAAAAACCAAAAAAAGACAGAGCATAATGTGTAAATCTTATTGCCTTCCCACCCCATGAAAGGAATGTGTGTTCCCCTTCTGATCCTGTCCTCTTTAGCATCTCAAAGCGTGAGTGCCTCTGCTGATGAAGTACTTGCCTCTCTGCTCCTCTCCTTTGAGCTACTCCGATGACTTGTAAAGACTGAAAGGAAATGGTAATCATGATTAATTGGAAAATTCTTGTCTTACTGTAGATATTTTTTCCCTGAGAAATTATACATGCTGATTTCATCAGGAGCGTTGCTTTGATGCTGCTGTGTATTAGAAAACCGTTGAAAAGATGTATTCAACAGAAGTATCACGGCTTAGTGCAATCAGACCTGCGAGAATATCAGGTCTGTTCAGAAGGTTATAATAGTGAGGTAAGAGGTACTGGTGTTCAGACAGCTTGCTACTAATGTCTATAGTGCATAGGAGGAAAGTTGCAGTGGACTCCAGTGTACATGTTGATACTTCACACAGTGTAGAAAGCATGCCTTTGCTCAGACAGGTTAATGTTAACTCACTGGTGATTCGGATTTTACATGAGATAAGCATTGATTATAAGGGATCAGAGTGAGTCATTGGGGGGAAAAAAGTGAAAAAAATAGCTCGAGTGTGCCTTACAAATCTGTAGACTTGGAATTAAGATGCTTCATTTAACTTGCTGTTCTGTGTGTGGGGGTACTATAAAGCTGTGTCTAAATGTATATCAACACCGCATTTGGGAAGAGTAAGTAGTTAGTATACTGGAAAATGAATAGATTGATCAATATTATGTTGATGATAAGTAAACAGCTTTAAAAAAGTCTGATTTTAGACAAAGAAAAGCCATTGTGTTACTGTTATACTGATCATGATGCGGAGATGATCGAAGGGGCGACAGCTCCGAAAGCTTGTAATTTTAAATAAATCTGTTGGACTATAACCTGGTGTTGTGCGACTTCTCATTGTTATACTGATCAGCAACACATAGATATGTATTCACTGTTGGTGCCTCCCAGTGGTTTCAAGAAATGCATCATTAATATCCAGGAAGAGCAGGATTTGGTGCAGAAATTTCTAATTACAGAGTGATGTTAGCCAGCAGACACCGTGCTGCATTACCGGTGTATTACATCACCTGTAACTTCTACTGAAAGGGTCTTCATTGAAAAGTGTTGGGAAACCAATTCAAAAAAGATGCGGCAAAAGCTTGGATGTGAGACTCACTTCACACCGAAACACAAATAAGCAGGATAATGTTGTGACAAAAATGATGTCCAGTAGTTTGGCTGTTCTCTTTTTCTAAAATGAGAAGTCGCACAACACCAGGTTATAGTCCAACAGATTTATTTAATTTTACAAGCTTTCGGAGCTATCGCTCCTTCGTCAGGTAAGTTAGCTTTTTCTAAGTATAAGACAATGCCTCTTCAATGTTGTGACTTCATAGCTTCAGGTATAATTTCTTTTTTTCTTCAATGTTCTGATTTTTCCTTCCTTATCATCATCTTCTGAAAATGGTAACCACTCCTAGGATATGGTCTCATTGATGACCATGGTTTATGAGCCTGAATAGTGAGTATTAATTGGCAATTTGGTCATTTAGGATGTAGTTGAGCCTGAATCTGTTTTCTGAACATGCATGATTCCAACGGGTCACTGGATAATAATCAGGAACAGGAACTCTGGTTGATTTTTTTCCCCTCCCTTGCCCAGGGATGCTAAGATCAAACGTAGCATCTTGCTCCGACCTGATTTGCTAACGAAGTAAAGACCAAGAATGAAATCTGATAGAATTCTACGGTGTACGATACTGCATGGTGTATTTATTCTCTGATTCGTGAGGACTGGGATCCTTAAATTTGACCTGTAGTGTACATCGCTGTCTTTGGATCTACAATGTACCTGTAATCTGTTTTCACTGCAGATTTAATTTGGTTGTTCTCTGGTTTTGAACAAAACTATAGCAGTAATAAATACATTTCTGTGTAATTAATGCAATATTTTTTACGTTATTGTTGGACAACCAATTTAAACTTTGAGTGAAAGCAATATAAAATTAAAAACAAAAATCCTACCACAACAAATAGAATTGCACCACATTCTGCCTGCTCCTCTTCATCTTTCCTTGTGCACTTTACAGATTTGTTTTTCTTGTTCTCAAACAAGGGATCACAATGTGCTATAGAGAGAAGACTTTAAAAATTACTGACAAACCAGGGCTATATTTTTCTGTGCTGATGTTCGTGTAAAAATGGACATGGGAATAAAATGGAATTCACTATCTTATATTCATGTATACTTTTTTCACTAAAATCAGTGAACAAAGGAAATATAACCACTAGAGTTTACAGGTTAGTGCGAGGTGTGCAGGTCATTGTAATATGATTCACAAGTGTGGATTGATTCAACCCTACTCTTCAATCCAAAAATAAAAACTTGCATCACAGTTTTAAAGATAAAAGTCCATAAAATGGACCAAGTCACAGCTTGTGACTCATTTTCATAACAGACTTGTTTTTTGTTAGGTGTGAATATCTAAGCTACCATTCCCCCAATAATACAAGGGATTTGCGAGGTTTCCTTGGAAGTCTTGGATTATTCTGAAGATACAGTTCATTCCTCTATTCTGTGGGGAAATGGCCTACAGGAAAGAGATGAGAGAAATACAAAAAAATGTATTGCCTACAGGAAAAAATGGCCATAATATTACCTTGAAGCAATTTTATCCCATTAAGAGACACATATTTAAGAATAAATCAAAGAAGTAGAGGAATATTTTATAGCTTCTCGACATTTCTCTTATTGTTAGATGCATTGTGTATGCTAATTGCCCAAATAGTCAGGAAATAGTCAGAAATTACTGTAACAAGAACAGATGCTTCATAAAATTGACCCTGGTGGTTGCTGAGGATGAAGAAAGACTTAGAGAAGGTACCATCAGGCAATAGATTTTGTTGTTGATTCCGTGCTCCAGCAACCGTTGCTCGTGGTCAGCTCTACACTTCAACCTCTGTACAACAGACAGCGTTGCAGATGGTAGAGCAGTGTGAGCGAGGCAGAGTTTGACAGGTAGTGTGAAGCTTTTCTGCTGGTATTCTGAGGCTTCAGAAGAGATGGGGGAAAGGAGGGAGAAAAGTGACCAGAGCAAAAGTTTGAAGTATTAAATTTAGCAGCAAACATGTGAGTCGGTTGGAATGATCTTAGTGAAGTTTGTGTGCGCAGTCTCAGTGATATGTTTGTAGATGGGGAAAACACATCAATAATAGTGTTTGTAATGAATGCAGTGGATTGACATATCTACTACCATTTTCCATACACTTAACTTGATGTTACTCTTATGCAGGAATTTCTGACTTGAAACTTTTAACTGACAATCCAAATCAAAATGCCTATCCAATTCAGTGATATATTTTTAAAATTTGTTTATGGGATCTGGGCGTTGCTGACAAGGCCAGCATTTATTGCCCATCCCTAATTGCCCTTGAGAAGGTGGTGGTGAGCCGCCGCCTTGAACCGCTGCAGTCCATGTGGTGAAGGTACTCCCACAGTGCTGTTAGATACGGAGTTCCGGGATTTTGACCCAGCGACGATGAAGGATCAGTGGTATATTTCCAAGTCAGGATGGTGTGTGACGTGGAGGGGAAGTTGGAGGTGGTGGTGTTCCCATGCACCTGCTGCCCTTGTCCTTCTAGGTGGAAGAGGTCGCAGGTTTGGGAGGTGCTGCCGAAGAAGCCTTGGCGAGTTGCTGCTTTGCATCTTGTAGATGGTACACACTGCAGCCACGGTACGCCGGTGATGGAGGGAGTGAATGTTTAGGTGGTGGATGGGGTGCCAATCATGCGGGCTGCTTTGTCTTGGATGGTGTCTAGCTTCTTGAGTGTTGTTGGAGCTGCACTCATCCAGGCAAGTGGAGAGTATTCCATCACACTCCTACTTGTGCCTTGTAGATGGTGGAAAGGCTTTGGGGAGTCAGGAGGTGAGACACTCGCCGCAGAATACCCAGCCTCTGACCTACTCTTGTTGCCACAGTATTTATGTGGCTGGTCCAGTTAAGTTTCTGGTCAATGGTAACCCCCAGGATGTTGATGGTGGGGGATTCGGCGATGATAATGCTGTTGAATGTCAAGGGGCGGTGGTTAGACTCTCGCTTGTTGGAGATAGTCATTGCCTGGCACTTCTGTGGCGCAAATGTTACCTGCCACTTATCAGCCCAAGCCTGAATGTTGTCTAGGTCTTGTTGAATGCGGGCATGGACTGCTTCATTATCTGAGGAGTTGTGAATGGCGCTGAACGCTGTGCAGTCATCAGCAAACATCCCCATTTCTGATATTGTGCAGATTGAAAATTCTTAGCTGTTATGCTTTGCAGCACTATCTGTATTTGAGCTGTCGTCAAGAGGGCTCTTAATGTAAGTGAAAGGATTTTTTGGGTGGGGGACAGTTGCCTAAATTTTCTCAATTTTTCTTGGTGCTCTGAAGGTTATTAGTCTTTGATTTTCCCCTTGGGATCTAATGGTGGATATTTGTCTGGTCCGGAGCTGGTGCAGTAATGGGATACGTCCAATTCCCTGACACTCCAGGTAAGGTTCTCCACCAGTACAAAAGCAAAATATTGCAGATGCTGGTAATCTAAAATAAAAACATGCTGGAAATACTCAGCAGGTCAGGCAGCATCTGTGGAGAGAGAAACAGAACTTTCGTGAAGGTCATCGACCTGAAACCATTAACTCTGTTTCTCTCTCCATCGATGTTGCCTGACCTGCTGAGTATTTCCAGCATTTTCTGTTCTTATTTAAGGTTCTCCACCAGATCTGATTCAGACTTTTATTCCAGTCTGATTTCTGCCAACGGAATCCAGCTGAATACTCATGCCTACTCTTTATTGAATCACTTGTATGAAAGCATGGTGAAGTTTGGATGCTGCTTTACTGTTTAATTGCTCTTAGATATTGAAGAAATAGTGTATAAAAGTCTGACCTGCAGCATTGCTATGCCAACAAAAGTTCCATCAGCAGTAATGGCAATAACAACAACTGTCAGTGAAGTAATAAATAATTTTGCAGCTCACAGAGGGAATGTTCACAATATCTAGTTCTGTAAGCATTGCTAAATAAATTCCCTTTTGTGAAAGTTTGCTTTCATTTGGTAATACATTAGTCAGAACATGCTGATTGTTAAAATGTCTGGGTAAGAGATCATATGCTGTGAAGTATTTGTCCATTAATTCCTCTGGTCAGGAAATATCTTTTACTTTAGTTTGACTACGCCTTTGGAAATTTTGGATTGGTCAAATTGGGATAAAATTTAGTTCCAAAAGTTTAGTATGAGTGTGGTCATTGCCAGAACAAACAAAGTCAGCATAATATCCTCATTCTGTTGAGGTTTTGGCCCAAGTTTGATTTTTGAATTGTACAATGTAGAATGTTCTGAAATGCCTGTTGGTACAGTATGGGCAAGGCAAAGCCTTGGAAGTTTAAAATCATTTTGCGGGGCTTGAAATATGGATTTTGCTTGTGGTTTACAATTTTGGTCTCTGTGCACAAAAGCCTTCTATAATTAGAAGTTCTGAAATACTGCCACTTTCAGAAACTAAAGTTCTACAAGTAGAGAACTGGGTAGCCATGGAAGATTAGACCTTTCACCTATGGGACTTGGATTAAAATCCAACTCAGACAGATACGATTAAAGTTTCCCATGCTGTCGTGAACGGAGTTTCGGCACTTTTATTCTAGCTCCTAGTGGGCATGAGTCCAAATGACAAAACCGCCTCTAATTTGACAATAAATTGTTAATGTTACTCATGGAGACTATATGATGGCTGCTGTGAGAAATATCACATTGTGTAGTCTCCTAATTGGGAGGTTGGGGCTGAGGCACATTGCTGGCACAAGGAAGAGGGAACTTTACTCTGCTTCTAACCATGCTATAGCTAACTGGCATGAGGCTGACACTGTGCTCAAAATATTGTTTCCATTTCCCAGAACTAACATCCCTCATCTTAGGTGAGGTGTCAGAAGCAACAGGTACTGCACCTCCAGACAAGAGATTGGCTGTGTCAGTCTGACATTCACTATGAATCTGAACAACTTATTTTTGTCACTTGAAATCTCTGGTGATACGTTGATGAGGTCTGAAACCAATAACATGCTTACTGTTATTTTCAAACTTTTTTGCATCAGTGAATAGAAGTAATATTCCCAACTCATCCACGAGTATGGAGCTACATTCTAAAGCATTCATGACACTTCAAAGAATGATGAGGAAAATGTTATTTCTTTTACAAATCAGCCCCACAGAGAATGTAGAACCGGATTTTTTTTGTAAAAGTACTGTTTGCAAAAAGCCTTTTGGGAATTTATGAAAGCCTAAAGGGCAATTCTCCAAACTTATGCAAACCTACAGCCAGATGTCTTGCAACATTTTTGCTATGGCAACAAAAAGAGATGTCATGTCACAAAGCACAGAATTGACTTGATTTATTCTGAATTGTAGGAAACTTTTTTTTAAAAAAAAGTAGTAATATTCCTTGGGGTCTAGCCCAGATCATAGAATGCATATTTTATAAAATAAAAATCTTTAAAAACTGAAAGTTCTGCAGTCTGTAAATGGTGATGTTTTTATCTTGCCCACTCCTGGTGGTGCTGAGAGTAATGGAAACAATACATATTTTTTGTATGGTTACCCTTACATTTGAATAATACGTTCCCACAGGAATGCATAATTTCTCAGTTCCCTGGAAGTGCATTGAAAATAGTGCACTTGTAAAGTTCTGTTACAAATGCACGAACATAGCCGAGTGTTATGCTGCACGTGCTCTTCAAATAGGTTTGCATATAAACCAGTGTAATTTATGGTTAAAACAACTAATATTTATTTAGATTTATTAAATTGAAATGTGAAACATAAAAAGAATTAAGCAAATATTAAGTACAATATCGAAGATAAAAATACCCAACAAAATCTGAAATGGGTTCATTACAATGTCCCGCTGCAGGCAAGGTCATTCAACAGGTTTTGTCTTCTCATTTATATTTGTTTGTCGATTGGAATTGGCACAAGAATGTAACATAAACTTTACATTGTGGAGTCCTCCACCTGACCAAATCCCAGAATTCAGAGTGAACTGTTGAACTGTAAAATCTCCCAATTTTTAAGCTGTTACTTCTTTTTACTTTAGGGTGTCAGATGACTAATGATCTGCATAGGATGCTTGTAGATGAGATCCAGATCAAGAAGATGGCTCATCCTAATTAGATTCAAGTAAACATAGCAGACGGAGCACACTATACACATAGTGACAATACATTTCTGTCTGCTGATATCTACACAATATACGTGATTTTACACAAACTGATTTAGCCAAGTCCCACAAGAATTGCACAGTGGAAAAGTCTGAAATTTATATTTAAGCAGCCATTTGCAATTTAAATCAGAAAACTAATGTAAATTGTGGTCAAAGGCCACAATGGCCTGGAACTTGTGGTCCTGATGGCGGTGGACTGGCAGCATTCGCCGTCATTTCAACTTTGAAACTGACCGCAACTTCAGGATTCATCGCAGCCTGCGCAGAAATCCTGAAGTTGCGGTCTGTCATTCACAGCGCCTCCACAGGCTGTGGTGTGCCCGCCCCTACACACAGCCGGCAATCAGTGTAATCTGTCAAATCATGGAAACTGACGAGAACTTTGGTTCTTCCACGGTAATACCGCTGTTAAATACCCCATTAAAAGTTAGACACTTTTGGATTAGGTGTAACTGGGGTTTTAACAGCGTAGTGACTGCAAAACAAAGGTTATGGCCCTGAAAAACTAATTTTAATTTTGTGGAGTATCAAATTTATCCATTTTAATAAACATTAAAATTTTTAAGAAAATGTAATTTAAAAAAAAAATGTTTTAAAGAGTTTTTAAATCTTTATTTCAGGTTTGCCTTTTCCCCATGTGAGAACCTCAATCTTAGTTTTGCTCTCTCTAACGTTTTTAAAAAGTTAGAATCAAAGAAGCTTACCCACTTCGGTTTGCTGTCTGTGAGAATTCTGCATTTTGATTGGCTGCTTCGACAGCTTGTTGACGTCACAGCAGCTCGCATTAGGGATTCCCCATTAACTTGGGTTGATTTCAATTACCCATCAAAAAAGTCGAACTTCTCGCCACAGAAATCGCAAGATCTTTGTGGGAAGCTTACTTCGGGACTACTGGCGAATGCCTTTGCTTCACCGCTGACCGCAAATTACGGGCCCTTATTTTCAGCTGTTGAACAGCAGCCACCATATGAACTTTATAAAATGAAGTCAGCACAACCCATGTATTTGTAACTGAACTAACTACAATAATATACATACCGGCAATTAATAGAACCTGTTAAAACACCCCATCAATCGGCCTTTATCTGCAACAAGGTGTCAACTCTGGATATGATCCTCCTCGGTAGGGCCTGAGCTCACCAACATACTGTTTTTACGCAAAGTATGTGGCAGCTGTACTGATGAGCACAATGACAGCTGCACCCTAAAGTCCCAACATAAAGGGACTGTGTCTTCATGAAAAAGTGTTCAGCAAAGTCTTTTGCTAGTTTTCGGTAAAGCCTACATCATTTTCATCACAATGGCGTGTTTCAGTGCAAGCGATGTCATTGGGTTGCATGTTTTCAATCAGAAAAAACTTCACCAACCACCTTAAATTGCCCTCAAAGTTTGCGCTGGGAGTCAGGAAAGTCACCCATATGCTTGATATATGCATATACAATAGGTACCTGCACACATTAGTAAGTCAGAATTATTGTCGGTTGTCTCCCCCATATATTTTCCTTAAGCTATCAATTCCTATTGGGTTATTTTACAGATGCCAGTCACCTTTTAGTACATTGTCCAAGTTGTCATTCATCATGTATGAGCCTAGACCGTGAGTTCGGTCCTGGAGGGCCTTACAACCAAGCCCGATCCTGCTTTTAATCAATATCCCTTTCAGAAGGGGTCACTAGATCGGGAGCAAGAGCAAAAGCTCTGTCTGACTTGTCCTCGTTAGTCCAGGAACACTGAGGCCAATGGTAGTAACCCTAATGCCATCCAAGCTGGCATCAACTAACAGTGCAAAACAGAAACAAACAACATACATCAGCTACTCACTACCTTTACTAATTGAGCCATTAGGAGAGGTGGAGTTGGTGCATTTTAAACATGGATGTATATTTGCAGATGAATAAACTGATTCAGATTTAGTTGCAACTCCAATCGTAGGATCGGATGGTAATATAGCCAGATGGATGTAGTGATTTCCACTGCAGCATTTGCAGCCAGTGCTGAGTGTTTATATCATTTTTGGGCTTGTTCCACTTCAGGCCTGCAAACATTTTAGAGCACAGGTAAGCTGCTCACGTTCTGTAAAACATACCAAGTCTATGCTTCGCCAGGAAGAACAGCTGTGACCTATTTTAAGTTTTTTTTTATATTCCATTTTCCAAAGAAAACGCCTGTGAGGTGTGTACAGTTGCAGTCTTGTGCAGACATTATCCTGATGCACTTGTTTCTATATGTGCTGTATCCTGTTAAAAAGGAATACATTAGGGTTCTAAGCATATGCACAGCTAGATAATCATTCATTCACATTACCTGGAACATTCTTCCTATTTCCTTTTCAGAATTTGCCAAAAAATAGCTTGTGAAGCTTGGCCTAGAAATTCGGGTGGTTTGCGCCACCCATTAGCACGGCGTAATGTTGAGAAAGCGGTCACCGCCGCTCTTCTGCCAGCTGGTGGTGGGTCCAGCTTCTGGCCGTTCCCTCATCTTCACTGGGTCAAAATCCTGGAACTCCCTTACAGCACTGTGCGAGTACCTTCACCACACGGACTGCAGCGGCTCAAGAAGACGGCTCACCACCACCTTCTCAAGGGCAACTCGGGATGAGCAATAAATGCTGGTCTTGCCAGCGACGCCCACATCCCATGAAGGAACTAAAGAAAGATGGTGGGGGAGACACTGCTGGCAGTGATGGCCTCGGTGACGTGATCCCACATCGTTCATTCTGGAGTGCCTCCTGGCCCCTGTGGGTAGAGGACCTCTCTTGCAGTGTTGACCC
Organism: Squalus acanthias; assembly: GCA_030390025.1. Classification (NCBI taxonomy): domain Eukaryota; kingdom Metazoa; phylum Chordata; class Chondrichthyes; order Squaliformes; family Squalidae; genus Squalus; species Squalus acanthias. Next base: position 57,402,829 of record CM059431.1, on the reverse strand, counting down.
CCTGCACAAAGCTGGAGTGCTGTGTGAGAGACCCTGGGTACCCTTTCCCTGGCTTGCTGAGCCATTTGTGTTAGTGCTGAGGCACGTTTCCCATTTTTTGAGGTTCGGAAGGGAATTCAGCTTTAAGAGCTGAAGACTCCCATTTGGGACTTCTTTTTAATATAATTTTTTTTTTAAAGGCAGTAAGGGCTGAAAACTGCATTTTCATTTGAATTAGTTCAGAAGGCATTGCCCTTTTAATCAGAGCCCTTTTAATTGCCCACAATTCCTTGCGAACTCCACAGCCTCACTCCCAGAGACTGTTAGAACCTGCCACGCCACTTCAGGATGGAAACTTGGACTTCCAAGCCTGTACTAACACCACCAGGAGGGCGTTGCACAGTAAGTTAGCACCCGGCTAAAAATCTTTAGCCCTCAGCGCGAATTTTTCTCGAGTATCACTGCATCCATTTTCAGCGGCCGTTAACCCAAGTTGCTGGTGACACGGCAACTCTGGTGGCAGCCACGAATTTCTAGGCCTTTATTTCTATGAAGCAGACGGGATACGTTACAATACTATGATGAAGCAACGAAGGCACAGCATAAGTAAACACTGCATCCGTTTTTCTTTATTAAGTTACTGTATTTTTCTCATTGTATGTCTGCATGACAAGGTGATAGAATGCCATCCCATGTAGAAGCTGAAAACCTCATTATTATTGCACTGTACAACAGTATATTACTACTTTAGCAGAATATACTGCATTTCACTGCTGCCTCAAGGCTGTGATTCATACTCTACTGAAACTTGCATATGAATGAAAAATGACGTGAAAATTAAGCTGCATTAAATGCCATGTGTCATTAGGCGTTCCTGACTTGCTGTTTACACATGCTCATTATATGCTGATGCTGCTGTTCAGAGAGCTGCCAGTTAGTAATGCCAGGCCACCACAATGTGACTACCTCTCTGGTAGTTTTAAAATTGTGTATGGGAGGCTAGCCCTTGTGTGTGTGTGTGTGTGTGTGTGTGTGTGTGTGTGTGTATACGTTATTTAAATCTAGTCCCTTCTGTTAAGAACATTCAAAATGAGGTATAACGTGAAAATCAGAACAGATTCAATCTGATTGAGCGGAGGGAGTGTAACTTGGTGCTAACAGATCTAATTTGCATTCAACAGCAAGTTTGGTACTTCGCATCCTCTTGAATTACGGTGATTTGTGGCAATTTCAGTACTTCATTGCATAAATGTCAGGGCACTGGAAAGCTGAGGTTATTATCCTTTCCATTTTTGTTCCAGTAAAGAAAGTCCTATTTAGACCTCACTCCTAACTTGGCTTTTTTTTAAATTAAAGAATAATATAATTTAAAGGGGTCTGGTCCTTTTGGTCAGATATATTATGCTTTTCATTATTATTATGGTTGCATATTACTATGGCTATTCAATTACTAACACAGTCTATTAGGAGGTAGCCTAATATAAGCCACAGACATTAATTCTCAACACTTGAGTAAGAAAGGAGACAATTATCTTTGTGAACATGTAATTTTTGATCCTGAGATGTAACATCGCCCATCTCCACCTCTGCCGAAACCCTCATCTATGCTTTTGTCACTTCCAGTGCTCTCCTGGCCAGCCTCCCTTCCTCCACCCTCCATAAATCTGATTTGATTCAAAACCCTGCTGCCCATATTCTAACCCGCACCATCACATTTACCAGTCCCCTCTGAGCTTGGCTCCAGGTCTACCATCACCTCTGATTTAAAATTCACATCCTCGTGTTCAAATCTCTGCATGGCCTTGCCCTTCGCTAACTCTGTAACCTCTTCTAGCCCTACAACTCTCGTGCCTTCAGCTATCTAGGCCCTAAGCTTTGGAATTCCTTCCATAAATACGCTTGCCTCTCCGTCCCTCTCTTCCCCCTTTAAGAGCCCGCTTAAAACCTATCTCTTTGACCAAGCATTTAGTCACCCATCCTAATAATATTATCTGGCTTACTGTCAATTTTTGTCTGATTATGCTTCAGCGAAGTGCTTTGGGACATTTTCCTATGTAGACTTACATGGAACCTTGACTGTCCATGCTCCCATTGCCCACTTTCTTGATAATGAGGAAAGGAGAGTGCTAATTCTCAGCAGCACTCACCTGCTGACACCTGCACAGCTAATCCTTTATCTGATCCATTCGCTCAGAAATCCCCTATGTACCTGTCTCAGTCTCCAGCTGCCAGTCGTGCCACAGATCCAATAGAGCTGGCCAAAAAACTCCCGAATGCCAAATACAGGCTCCTCAGTTACAGAGGTGAGTACAAAAGCAGAATGTTTTCATCAGTGACTCCGAAGCCCTGATCCTAACAGAGCTACCACCTTCAAAATCGCTACAGAGCCTGAGTGTTTTGTGCCACTCCTCACTTGCACACGAGCATATTAAAACAGGCAGGCTCTGTATTTATTAGGAAGTCGGTAGCACTGCTGAGACTAACACTGCATAGGCTGCCGCTCGCTGGAGGTGAGCATATACTGCCTTAAGCTCTCAGCACCGTTGTTGAGGGGGCTTGGTTGCCATCAGGAAGTGTTTTTCACCAGCACTGGTCTGTGACAGTCTGGCAAGTGTAGGTGAACTTGGGAGTTGTGAGCTCCCATAGGAGCTGATCAATCAAACGCACAGCATCAGCTTGTCTTGCCAACAAGGCCAATGGAGGTGCCTGCTGCTTCGAAAGACTGAAGAGGGTGGGAGAGGCAAAGCGTTCAAAAGCCAGAGCAGCTATTGGCAGTGTAACGTAGGAACTCTCTTTTTACTATTTTCTTGCGTGGAGGAAGGGAGGATGCCTCCATTTTGGCAGATAATCGAGGTTCCACTGTATTACTGTTGTGATTTGCATTGATAAGGGCCACAAACAACTTCTAAGCAGCAGCAGTAGTTTTGAAATGCAGAAGAAAATCATATATGCTGCAGCCGATAGTCAGGAAAATGTGGCAATGCTCTTGCTCACAAAAAAATATTATTTTTGTGCCAGACCCAGCTTTGTTGTTTACGGGATACTTCCTGCGTATTGCTCAAATATTAAGTGACTAAGCAAAATCAAATGATGGAACACTATTATTTCTATTTTACAAAGGTGTAAAACAGTAATTTCAGCATTGTATGGGTTGTAAAAACAAACTGGTGCCAGGCCAAAGAATTTATCTTTAGTCGTATGTTCTCTAATTTCATGTGTACTGCTCGTTGCTCCAGTGTCTGATTGCATTGTCACAGATGCAAGATTTAAACAGTTAACATTGGAGAACCTGCACTAGCCTGTGAGTACTGGTGTGAGGAACACTGGTGTTAATGCTTTGAAACATAAAATTACCCAATCCTGTCAGAGCTCAGGCACATAAAACAGTTGGTTCCTTGCTTTATTTTACACAGTGTATTGCATGTTCCATAATACTTGTCACCTAGAGCAGTAACATTATTGAAACTGATTGTTTTAGAGCATTACACCCTTTTAGTCTCTTGGAGTTTACTTTTGGTATTATCAGAATACACCACATGTGAATACTAATGCTCGCAACAGCTGCTATTGTGTGTGATAAACTACCTACAGCCAATAGGAGAACAGCTAATTGCTGCTCAGTGTTGACATTGCTCACTGAACACAAATATAACTCATTGTAGGACAGGCTTGCTGTCACTCATTTTCCCTTCTGGATTCCAGTTTTTTTTAAACAGTCTATGTACGATGTGGAGAATACCATTGTACCACTTTTGTCACAATAACATGAAGGCAACACATTTTTCTTAGATTATGTCATTATGCACAAATGTTCAACAGATAAAGAAAAAACTTGTGAAATACTTTGGTGTAGTCTGTTAACTACAATGGAATAACCACACTGTGCGATATTAGCATACAATTTCTTAATGTGTTCTCGTGTTTGTATGAAATTCCTCGGTTCGCTATTTTAACAAGGGCATTTACCCATTTACTTAAAATGGGTTACTTCATTTTTATGCTGATATTGTACACTGAAATTTCACCTCTAGTGCATATTATCATCACAGAAAATGTTTCAAGTAAGGAATGGGTGTTGCATTGTGTTCGCACACTGTCCTTCCACTTTTCTTTGAATCTTATCAGTGCCTTGCTGTTCAGTCTGGAAGAACCCTATGTGAAATTAGTGAGAACTCAACTTGGTTCCTGGTGGGTATAGAAAACTGCCCATAATTTGACACAAATTGGCAGTCTCATTCTGAAGCCACAGGATGGCTGGTGTATGAAAGTCCATTTTGCCAATTTACTCCACTTGATTGCTTGCTAGGGTATAATTCCTGGAGCACAAGCTTTCTGGTGCTTCACCCAGGCGTTGACATCAAATGTCAACAGATTGCTTTACGATGGTGAGGGCATCACAACTGAGCCTTATCCTCCCCTCAACGTACATGTACGCATGTGCACTTCCAGCAGGGTAAAATCAGGAGCTGGAAGGTTTTCTAAATATTCCCTTCCTAATGTACAGGCAGTGGTCTAATTGAAGTAACGCTGCTGTCAGCTGTGCTGTGATCAGTGAATTCAACATGGACTTCGTATCGAACTGAGGACCTTCCTGGTCTGTATAACTGAGCACTCATTGTATAGGCCATCAGAGGAGCCCATGCAGGAATGGCTAATATAGTCTGCTTGGTGCTCTGGATGATGAAGGGAATTAAATTGTCCTCATAATTCATTTTAGAAACATCATGGGGTAAAAATTCACTTGGTTGCGCCTCCCGTTAGCGCCTTAAGAGGGCGCTAATGGGGCGCAAAGCCACTAACGCCCGGGCGCAGCGATGTTTTCGCCGCTCGAGAACTTAACTTGAGATTGTGCGGCGGCACTAAAACTTACCGCTGCGACCACCTGCGCGCGCAGATTGTGACGTCATTCCATGGTGTAACGCCCTTGGGGCGCCCCGTAGCGGAAATTGAGTGGCGCCCCCTGCCTTACCGCCTGGCGCTTCCAACGACCAGAAGACTGGAACGCTATCAATCGCTGTGGGGCTGGGGGGGGCGCTAATTAAAGGGGGCCTCTTCCTGTCTTTTATTGTTGGTGGCATTTTTGAACTACGCATTCTGAGAGAGAGAGGGAGAGACTTCTGGAGAGAGGTGTGAAGGAGTTTTGGGTACTGAGCAGCACTTTGCAGGTTCATTTTGATTTGCCATTCCTTGTATCGATTTAGCAGAGACTGTGGGAGCTGCACTCTGAGCTCTTTGCCTGGTACTTTCCATTGTTCTTTCCAGCACATTTGATGTGCAAGTCTCTCCAGGCCGAGATTCAAGGCAGCAATGAACAGGATGTGGATGGAAAGCAATGATTAACCATCCCCTTTAAGAACTGCCCCGTGCCATTGTGTGTGTGTTCCATTGCTGACTGACATTACATGAGCTTCGCCAGCGCTCCGAGTTAGCGCCTCACTGCTCGGCCTTTGCGCCTTAAGAGAGGTGTGCAGCGCCTGCTTTAGCGCTCCACTCACCTCCCGGGGCGGTAAAAGTGAAGTTTCCTGTCAGTGCCGATAATTAGCGCCAGGCGCTAATATTTGCGTCCGGACAATATTTGCGCCCCAAACGGGGCGCGACCTAATTTTTACCCCCATCTGTCTACAGATGTAAGTAATGAAAATCGGTGTTTACCTTTCCACAATATTCCCTTTGTGCAGCAGGTTGCAGGTCCCGGGTTTACAAACTGGAGGAAGATGGACAATAGGTAGCTAAAAGCATAGAGGTCTTACAGCCCCAACTGAGAATATTTTCCATAGGTAAGCTTTTTGTTCTTTCGCGGCCAGTGTCTTGATACCTTGGAGAATTCAGACACAGTAAGCTCGCAGGTGGAAAATGAATTATTGGAATATGAACTCTCAATGATTCTAAAAATAAATTCATTGCCTCTGGAGTCTGGACCAATATTGACATTACATCACAAATTAAAAGAAAATTCCCAGAAAGCTAATTAAACTTCAATTTCCACTGTTGTCCAAACACATTTTTGTGCTGTTTGTGCTGTTAAGTGGATGTGCTGACATGTAACCTCCTAGGAAGGTAACTTGGACAAAGCAAACACCTAAATACTGCAGGCGCATTAAACTGGAGTTAAAAATTTTACAGCTTTAGACCCTCCCTGGACCTCCTGAAAATGTTCCAATCTCATGAGAGGTGTTAGTAGTCTGCATCTGCAACTAGCTTCCGAATGTTTACTACATGTTTTATAGTATGGTCCAAAAAATTGCTCCAGAAAGATATCCTGTCTCTGCTTCTGTACTGTCATAGTATAAATGTTTGATTTTCACAAAAGTGTGCACAACTGAAACACAGTTTTAAGTTACCCAACTGACTTGTTCTCTTTAACTAATTTACAATATTTTATTGTCTTGTAAAATCTGTGCACGATGGATATATTCTAAGTCTAAAATGTTCAAATCTGTTACACATGAAAGTACAAAGAAATACAGGCAGATTTTAGTCAGGAAACCCTGTTCCAAAAGATAGGAGCAGTGTTTGGAAGGACTAACCAGTCATCAATAAATTCTGAAAAAAAATGTTTACATCAAACATGTGAATTCTGCACAAAAATGTACATTTGCAATTGGATTTTGCAGGGATCAAAAAAACATTTTCAAGCATCATTGTCAATATTTAGGCAATATTGTTCTTCGGCTGATTCCTTTATTTATACTTTGCTGTGTAATAAGCAGAGACCTATGAAGATTTTTGTCAAGCTAGCTCTTAATAGGAATACAATTTCAATATTAGATACTGAGAATAGCAGAACATTTAGAATTCCACCAATGCTGAATTTGATATGCTCAATGAGATTGGTCCCAGTGTCCCAAAATTCATGTATAGAATTTGGTTCCAAACATTAGAAGTTACTATTTTTCATCTGCTTCCACCACCCTTTCAGGCAGCGCATTCCAGATCATCATAACTCGCTGTAAAAAATGTTTTCCTCCCGTTGCCTCTGGTTCTTTGTCAATTATCCTAGCTCTGTGTCCTTTAGTTACCGACCCTTCTGTCACTGGAAACAGTTTCTCCTTATTTACTCTATGAAAACACTTCATGATTTTGAACACTATCAAATCTTCCCTTAACCTTCTCTGCTCTCGGGAGAACAACCCCAGCTTCTCTAGTCTCTCCATGTGACTGAAGCCTTTTATTCCTGGTAACATTCCAGTAAATCTCTTCTGCACCCTCTCTAAGGCCTTGACATCCTTCCTAAAGTGTGGTGCCCAGAATTTGCCACAATACTCCAGCTGAGGCCTAACCAGTGTTTTATAAAGGTTTAGCATAACTTCCTTACTTTGTACTCCATGGGCTGGATTTTCCCAGGTCCCGCCCACACCAGGCAGGCGGGGGGACCTGGGAGACAGCGGGAAACCCGGAAGTTTGGGTTTCCCGGCACACTGTGGAGTTTTAACTGATTGACAGGCTGGCTTCCAGTCGTGCGAGGATCGTGGACCAGGAGGCCACAGGAGAAGGTAGGTGCAGGGCCCAGGCTGGTTTGGAGGGGGGGGGGGGGTTCCAGGCCCAGAGGGGAATCCGATCCCCCGGGGGGGAGGGGGGTTCTAAGCCCGGGGGGTGGGGTCCGATCCCGGGGGTCTAATCCCTGACTCCGGGGAGGGCGGGCTGATGGTGGGGGAGCTTGGGGGACTCGGATGAAGCACTCCTGCTCCTCCCGGCCTACAAGGATTGCTCCCTGAGACTGAGGCCGCCTCGTTGCAGCCACCGGGAATCCCAAGCCCTGCGATCCCTGGCTGCCTGCAGTTAAACCTGCAAAGCAGGTTAAAGTAGAGGCTTCAGGACTCATTATCATATTTAAATTGCCAACCCGCCTCCTGGCAGTAGCTTGGCAGCCCGCTCTCCCATCCCGCCTGAGTGAAAGGTGAAAGTGGGCGGGTTGAGGTCGGGTTTTATATTTGTATAACTTTCACTTCTCCCCACGCCTCCAACTCACCCATTCTTGCCTCTGAAAATTCCGGCCCATGCCTCTATTTATAAAGCCAAGGATCCTGTATGCCTTTTTAACAGTGTTCTCAACTTGTCCTGCCACCTTAAGACTTGTGTACATACACCTCCAGGTCTCTCTGTTAAGAGGGCGCTAACGGGGCGCAAAGCAACTAGCGCCCGGGCGCGGCGATATCTGCGCCTCTCGCGAAATTGACCTGACATTTTGCGGCGGCGCTAAACACTACTGCCACGATCTCCTGAGAGAGAGAGAGAGAGAGACTTCTGGAGAGATTCAACGCTGTGTGAAGGAGTTTTGGGTACTGAGCAGCACTTTGCAGGTTCATTTTGATTTGCCCTTCCTTGCATCTATTTAGAAGAGACTGTGGGGGCTGCACTCTGAGCTCTTTCCCTGGTACTCTCCATTGTTCTTTCCAGCAGATTTGATGTACAGGTCTCTCCACGCCGAGATTCAAGGCTGCAATGAGCAGGATGTGGATAGAGAGCAAGATCAACCCTCCCCTTTAAGAACTGGCTGGCGCCATTGTATCTTTGTTCCATTGCTGACTGACATCACATGAGCTTCGCCAGCGCTCTGAGGTAGCGCCTCGCTCCTCGGCCTTTGCGCCTTAAGACAGGTGTGTGGCACCTGATTTAGCGCTCCAATCACCTCCAGGGGCGATAAAAGCCAAGTTTGCAGTCGGAGGTGATAATTAGCGTCAGGTGCTAAACTTTGCGCACAGCCGATAATTGCGCCCCAAACGGGGCGATACTGAATTTTTCCCCCTTAATCTCTATGGCCGTGAAATTGGAGCCGTTTGGAAATTGGAAGAAAAATGGCGGCCGCCTTGATCCCGCCTGTTTCCGGCGGGGAACGCGGTGGCCCAGCCGCGCAGTGGTCTGGAGCTCCCACGTAGTCGGTTCACCGGCTTTTGAATGCAAAAACCGCGCATGCGTGAATTTTGAATGGGTCACGCGTCCCAAATAAAATTAGAGGGAACATTGGCGGCGGCTGCCATTTTAGGCAGGTCAGCAGTGCTGCCTGCATTCACTTCACATATTTAAATGATCCGGATTGTGACGTCAGTCGGCGTGCAATGCTGAATTGACACACGATCTGGGATTTTGGATGTCGCCACTCCTTTTAATGCCCTCTCCAAGCCATGCATGGCAGAACGTGCATGTAGCAGTACAGCGGACCCACTGCCAGTGCTTCTTAAAGGGACATACACAACTTTCAGGTAAGTTTAGATTTTTGCTTTTGAACTGGTTTCTTTACATTTTATTGGAGCAGTGGCTTGGTGCAATACATTTAAAAAGTTGCTAAAGTGTGAAAGGAATGTAAGGAGTGCTGCTGGACGCTTGCAAGTCTTTGGCTACTAAAGGAAGGCCTCTGAGAATACCACTTTCTCCCAGTCCTGGGGGATCTAGTTGCAGTCCCCCTTGGGCTGCAGCATGACATGGAGATGCAGCAGAGACAGCAAAGGGGACAAGCTGGTCACAGAGGGAAGAGGAGGAAGCAGAAGGAAGGAGGCAACACAGACAGCCCCTTTCTGGCCGGGATATCAGGGATCGAATAATCTGCCTGTGGTACCAATGAACACAAATCCAATACCCCTTTCAACATCAGTCCCACACCTTACATTCCCTCTGTTACTGACCATCACAGTGTCCTCTTGGCCACAATGCTGAAATAAAAGCCACCACAAAGCAAACTTTCCAATCCAACTTTGTCAATACTGTATATCCATCAAATATGACAGCAAGAAATCAACTCGTCACCCTTGTGCATTCTCTTAGTGAGTGTCTTGCATCTGCCTTTGCCTATCCTAGTGCTGTTACGTAGTGCTACCCCAGTTGCTGCAGCATGGCTGGTGGAAGGCTGCTGACTTTCAGTGGGGCACACTGCAGATGGCCTTACAAGATGACCTCAAGGAGCTGCTGGCTGGGAGTGTGAAATCGAGTGATGGTGCTTCTTTTTCTTCTTGTTCACTCTCCTCTCCCTCTTCTTGGTCAACCATTGGCTGGGCATGTTGGATTTCTTGGATGTCTGAAATGTGGAAGGCACAAGGGTCGGGTTGTGGTGAGGGGAGGGGGGTAAAGCAAGAGGTGCATGCTTACACCATGTGCAGCTTGTAAATCAGAAGAGATTGTGGGATGATGGGGAAGTGGGATGTGAGAAGGAGGATAATGTATGAAGATACTGGCATCTTGTATTCTTTCAGCCCCGCCACTGGCCAAGGGCTCAACCATGTCCCTGCCAAGAATGGCCAGCACCGTCTCCTCCAAGGGGGTGAGGTGAAGCTAGGAATGGGAGGTGTGCCTCGTGTTTGGTAGAGATTGTTGGTAGGTGAGTGATGGGGGTGTCGTGCACTGAGCAATGTGTGAGGCTAATGGTGCAGTTGGTAGGAGATGACTTTTGAAGATGATTCACTGACCATGACCATTGCTCTGAGGCCATGAAACTTCACTGGGGCCAGGTCCTGGGGGCGACAGTGCTGGCAGTGATGGTCTCGGCGATCTGGTTCCACATCCTTCTTTCTGGAGGGCCTCCTGGCCCCCTATGGGTAGAGGACCTCTTTTCCAATGTTGAGCCCCTGCAAAAAGCTCGAGTGCTGTGTCCGAGACCCTAGATTCACTTTCTCTGGCCTGTTGAGCCATTTGTGTTAGTGCTGAAGCATTTTTACCATTTTTGATCAGCAGAAGGCAGCTCATCTTTAGGATGTGCAGACTGCCTAGTCCTGAAGCACTTTAAATTTTTTTATCTGCAGTAGGCAGTTCAGCGTTAAGCGGTGCAGACTGCCTTTAGGAGGAGCAGGCTAGCTTTAAGTAAAGCTAGCCTCGCTCGAGCAACCGTGAACTTCGGCCCCCTGCCGAGCACACAGCTTGTCAGCAGCACATTCAGTGCAAGACTGTGCGCTACAATCATGATAATTGGCAGGCAGCACACAGTTGATGTGCTGCTTATGCTTTTTGAACGGGTGTGGGTATATCTCACATCACGATGCCCGCGCCAGTTTTTTGGCATTATCTAATTTCCTGGCCAACATCTTTAGTCATCCAAGGAGCTCTAGCTTTGGTTGTCCTTCCTTTCCCTCTTGTGGGAATGTGTCTCATCTGTACCTGAACTTTGCCTCTTACAAGGCCTCCCATTTCTCATTTACTGTTTTACCTGCGAATCTTTGATTTCAATCCACCTGGGCCAGATCCCTTTACAACTCACTGAAATCAGCCCTCCTCCAGTTGAGTATTTTCACTATAGATTTTTCCTTTTCCATAACTACTCTAAACCTATGATATTGTGATCATTGTTTCCCAAATGCTCTCCCACTGAAACATGCTCCACTTGCCCCACTTCATGCCCCAGAACTAGATCCATCATTGCTTTCTTCCCCGTTGGTCTGGAAACATACTGATCAAGAAAATTCTCTTGTATTCATTTCAGAATTCCTCCCCCTCTTTGCCCTTTACACTGCTAGTTTTCCCATCTATAGTAGGAAAATTGAAGCCCCCCCGCCCCCCCATTATCACTACTCCAAAATTCTTGCATGTTTCTGCAATTTGCCTGCAAATTTGCTCCTCTATCTCCTTCCCACTATTTGGGATATTTGTTTATGTCATTTTACTAAGAATGTATAACTTGTTCTGACATTTCTTACAATATTTAAGCTGTCTGGAAGTGGTCAAATATGGCGTAATAATGCAACCAGCAAGATGCTATTTACAAGGCTTTCATTTTGATTTCAATGGAAAGTGACTGTGATTTGTAGGAGATGGTTGTGGATAGCTGAAGTTAGTGCTGTTTCTAAATAAATCATATTTGTTTGAGCAGTGGTTCAGCACATGTCTAAGACATTGCTTTAGTTTTAGCTTGATTTGCAGAATAAAGTTCTCTCTTTCTGGGTTGTAAAAGTTCTACATGAAATAACCAACATCAAGCTCAACTCAAAAAAGAAAGAGAAGAAATATTTGCAGTAATGTAGTGCACTGTCATGTCATTGAAACATTTCTTTCAGATGAGACGTTAAATCAAGTTCTCTCAGGTGGACATAAAAGATTCCCAGGCACTGAAGAAGAGCAGGCGAGTTATCCCTGGTGTCCTGGCCAATATTTATCACTCAATCAACATCACTGAAAACAGATTATCTGGTCATTATTACATTGCTGTTTGTGGGAGCTTGCTGTGCGCAAATTGGCTGCCGCGTTTCCTACATTACAACAGTGACTACACTTCATAAAGTACTTCATTGGCTATAAACGCTTTGGGACGTCCAGTGGTCGTGAAAGGCGCTATAGAAATGCAAGTCGTTTCTCTCTCAATGCAAATCATGACTTTTTGGGGGTGCAGAATGTTCATAATTTGGCACTCAGAAGCCACCAAGTTGGTAGGTGTGGTAACTTGAAACTCTTGATATATCCTCATTTACCACCAACAGAGATTGGCAAGAGTGGAACTTAATTGTAATGTGAATAAAACCAAAGGTTTTAGGTAAAATGGCAATATTAATAGAGCTGAGAAATTTGTGATCATTGTACCATCAAAACATTCAGTCTGTTTTTACTGATTCTGTATTTTACAGTGTACAGCAGACCCTTTTACAAATAACTGCAATGTTATCATCACAAAGAAGGGATAAGAGGAAAGAATAGAGCAGATATTTTTCTCTAAGGGGATTCTTTAAATAAACTGGAATCACTGTCTGGCCGATGTTAAGTCAGCCAGCTGAAATGAACCGCTCAGATAAGTGATGTTAAATATTGCATGATACCTAAAAGCTTCTTCTTTTCCTTTTTATAAGAGGCAGTAGTTGAAGTCTTTCAGCAGTAGAATTTGGAGTAAATCTCGTTTGTCAGTATGTCTTTGTTGTCCTTGTTAAGCTGTTTACAATATATTTTATTCTAGATGTTCCCTCTAATGCAGTATTTGAGAGAGAACCAGAAAATATATTATAGCTAGAGGATATCAGAGAGGCTATTTTCAAATGGATCGTAATTTATGAAGGAGCTAAAAGAATGTTGTATCACAGGCTTGGTACAAAAGTGTTATAAAAATGGATATTCTGCAGAGGTTATACTATAACAGAACATTATGAGGAAATTAGGGGGCGATTTTCGGCAGTGTGTTCGGTTGCTACCGATCCTCAGAGGTGGCCAAGATGGGATCTTGAGCTGAAACGCTCCCTAATTTCCTCGTTTAGCCCGCGTTTAGTGCAAGACGCCATCTTGGTAAAGGAGATGAATCCAGCGCGAGGAACGGCTGCCCGGAGGCTCGTTTAAACAGCTGATTGCCACTTAAAATGCCTGCTAGTGCTCATTAAAGAGGCTGCACGGCGTTTTGGTGGTTAGCACTTCAACTAACGCCCTCTCCTAACAGCGACCAACAGTTTGGGAGTACACACGGCGTTGATGTCACTTTCAAGCGCTATTTAAAGGGATACTCACCATTTCATGTTCATTGCTGCTGAAGTTGTGAAGAGGACCTCTGAATCACATCGGGAGGCTTTATGGGACACTTTGTCAAGACTCCTTCAACACATTTATTCCAGAAATTCTCTGAGGACTTCACCCAAAAAAAGTAAGTGCTGTGCTCCTCCACCTTATTGCACACCTTATAGGAGTCACCAGGAGAAAGGGAGTGCTTGGTCATGGGCATTTGGCTAGTGGTCCCCCTTGGTCTGGACAAGGAATGGGTGGAGGACATGAGGGCAGGCAGAGCAGCACCAGCTGCTGCAGGAGAGAGGGACAGGAGGGCGAGGTGGCCTCCCTGCCACCCCTGCAAGTACAGGACATCCCTCCTCTTCTGGACCTCTTCCACCAGGACCTCCAGTACTACATCCATGTACCTGTGCACCTTCTCCCTTGGTCCCCGAGCCATCCAACAACGTGCCGCTGTGTGCCAGCCAGAGTACTCCATACCTTCAGTGGAAGTGAGTGTGAGAAACCCACATATACCGCTCCACGTTTAATCAGCACTTGTGTGCTAAACTTGCAGGTTTCTGGTTCAGCGCCTCCAGGCAAGTTCAAATTATGGCAATTAGGACCAAAATTTTGTGCTAAATCCAGACTTTCAAACAGACTCGTATTATTAACACGGCATCTATTTTGCACCTGTTTTCACCCTTTGGCCAAAATAACCCCCATAATGTTTTAATATGCTACATCTGAAATATAAAGTTTGGACTCTATTTTGCACAATGTTCACTTTGCACAGTTCACAGATCTGTTCACTTTGCACAGTTCACAGATCTGGCTAGAAGTGGCCCTCACTGCATTGCACACAGCATCAAGAAGATAAAGATTGAGAATCTGACGCCAAAGTCAACTAACGTGGGCACACTTCATCAAAAATTAACTTACATCTTTGTGAGACTAACAAAAGCAGTTGTAAGTTGTGAAATGTCCTACAGTATTTCTGATATTACTTGTAGAACTCCCCAGGGAATCCTGGGTCTCCAAATGATAGATTTGAGAGAGGTTTGGCCATAACTCTAGCTGGATTTTCATTACCAAGAAGGTATGTTTAAGCTGAGGACCATAAATCCAATGTATTGCAAAAGTGACTAATGATGCAGTTGGTTAAAAACATAGAGGACACATATTGTTGGAAATTTCTGGTTTTAAAACCAGAAATTCATCCAATGAAATACAATTTGATGTAGCTGCCCTAGTTTTATATTGTATATTTCATTTAAACTAATTTTGATTGTCAAATGGTAGCTAGTTTTCTACACAGGTTCTACATCCTAGCTGTCAGGAAGAGGTCTCCAAAAAGGACGAGCTACTTTCCCCATAGGGATGGAGTAAAAATGCATAATATGCCAGCTTTGTAAATCCAGCAGTTTGATTGGTAGATTATTCCATTGTAATCTATAAAACAAGAGAATAGCGATTAAAACATGTGGAGTTATTCAAAATGTATAATTAGATGCATTTTGCTTAGAGATAAAATTCTGGAAAAATGTGCTTTGGGTGAGCGAATGAGCTTTGATGGGTAAATGGGGGCCTTTTCTCATTCAGAGACAATGGGGGTGATTTTGCCAGCCCTGGGGAGGCGGGTATGGAGGCGGGACTGCCGGGAAAATGGCAGAATTTGGGGGCGGGTGCCTAACCCGCCTCCAAGCCATCTTCCAGGAGGCGGGTAGCCGACCCATGCCAGGTCCCGTCTCCTTGGAGGCAGGAAGGGATTAAAGCCTATTAACTGCCTGTTAACAGGTAGTTAACAGGCAGAAAATAGGATTATCCCCTTTTTGCCCTCAAGTGCGAGCTTCCCGAAGGCTCCAAAACACGCCAGCTCAGCGAGGCGAGTACTGGGTCTGCGGGGGTCGGGGGGTGCAAAAGTGTGCTGTGAAGGTAAGTGATGGGTGCAAGAGTGCAGAGGTGAGTATCTGAGGTAAGTGCAAAGTGTTAGTAAAAGTGTACTTGCCTTTGTTTCTTCCTGCAGACTTCAGTCGGTTTGTATGCGGAGAGTCTCGGACCTCCGCGTTGGGATTGACAGGTGGCCGTTGCATTCACAGATGCAACAACCATCTCAATTCTGTAAAAGAAAGAAGTTTGATGGGATCTTGTATTCAAGACCTCATCAAACTGCAGAGAATGTCACTGTTTGACAACTTCACAGAGCTGTCAAACGATGACGATTCATCTGTCAAAAAGTTTTGACAGATGAAACATCATACGTTGACGTGCTCTGCAACCAGCTTTCCCTTAATTGGCCTGCTAAGCCCGCTGGGCGGGCTTAACAAGGTCAATCAAGGGAAAATGGCGTGGGTTGGCCACAAATCGATGGAGGCGAAACATCGACCCGACAAGCAGCAGTCCCGCCTCCAACGTGCCCCCAGCCACAAAATCGCCCCCATTGGCCGGAATTTTGCCTATCTGGGTGGGTCTGGTGAGGGCAGTGTCCGTGGTGAGTCGCGGCCCCGCTGCTGGCTCCATCCCGCTGTTGAAAATTAACTTAAACTTAATGGGGCCTGTTATCCCGCCTGGTGCGTTAACCGGCCCAATGAGATGGAACGGGTCTGGTGACGTCATTCATGACGCGTTTTCAGCTGGCATCTTTAAAGGGACCATGTCCCCATTAGATTTGAAGCTTAATCTAACATAGTGCTGTCTGTGCACTACAGCATTGGAGTGCTGCAAACACTGACAATGACTGCACAGAGGCAGAGGGCTGCACCCAGGTTCTCCGATGACTCCCTCCATATGCTTATAAAGGGAGTCAGAGCACGCAGGGAGGTCCTCTTCCCTTCCGATGGGCAGAAGAGACTTCCCCAGGAGACCAAGACAGCCTGGTTGGAGATTGCAGAGGAGGTCACAAGCAGGGATGTGGTCAGGAGGACCTGGGTGTAGTGCTGCAAACGTTTCAATGATCCCATTAGATCAGGAAACGTTAGTATAAACTACACTCAACTGCATCCTGCTGTGCCTCTCATCACATCCCCATCACTCTGCCTTCCCTACCCTACTCCTGCACATCCTTACTCACACCAACTTACCTTGCACCTCCACCCATCCCTCTCTCTCTCTCTCTACATTATCACTTCCCCATCTCACTAGCCACCCCTCATCCTAGCTCAATCATACCAACTAACAACACACAAGGGTAGCCACTTGGGTGTTTTATCCAATGTTCATGTAAAGTTTCTGTTAATGTGGTGTCAAGCATAAAAATCTTTATTTTCCACACTTTCTGGTCTTGGACAGATTTGTGTGCACCTTTGGAAGTGGCTTAGTGAGTTGCAGTGAATGGTGAGACATAACGGTACCTCCAGCAATGGTGATGAGTGTGAAAGGAACGGCTTGGTCATTGTAGGACTGTTTTATGGTGTTGGTGTGGGGTGGTGCCAACCTGGCGCATCATGTGGCAGCCATATGGGTGTACAACATCAAGCAAAGTAAATCTGGCCATGATGAGGCCATCCCTGGCCTCCTGGGCAGCATTGTGCTTGAATGCTGATGCCCTGTGTTCTGTGCAGCATCAGGTGATTGTGGAGAAGGTTGGTGGTGTTGGTGCTGCTGGTGTGCCTGGTGCTCCTGTATTTGGGCTCATCATTGTCCAATTCTGAGGACCAAGGTGAGACAGTATAAACAGCACTCATGTTGATGGAATAGTTGGCAAGTGAAGTACAGATGACAGAAGCATTCTGTCAATGGTGAGAGAGTTCTTACAATGAAGTGAGACTGGATGGAGATTTTGCTGGAAAGACTTGCAGCCTGGTGCTGGAAATGAACTGAGCAACAGCTTCTGTCTGAGGAAAGTGATTATCTGTATCAGGTGGAAGCTTTTACTGTACATTTGATGCTGTCAAATAATCAGCTGGAGCAATGGCCATGGAACTCCCGCCTTAGGTTGACGGACGTGGTTCCCGAGCTGTGTGAATCCCGTGGCCATGCAGGGAAATTTAAAAAGTAAGTGAAAAAAGGCTCTTAAGTGCCTGTAAACTACCTGATATATTTATTTCAATTAGGTCACCTGCCGCTGCCAGTTGGGTTAGCTCTGCGATGGCGGACGCTCCTGGGGGAAAGGTGCATGAGAGCACGATGACAGTGAGTTCCCGACCCACTGTCAAAAATAACAATTTTCCCACCTATTGCGCCCACTCCCACCCCCGGAAAATTCCGGCCAGCGGATAGCAAAGGAAATGGTAGATTCCTGAAAGATCCCAGGAGAGACACGATAACTAATGAACAAGGAATGGCAGTTGTTCTTCTTGAGTTGTAAATATTTACTAATAAATCTGGCGACTGCTTTCCCCATATACTTATTAGGGTTGGAATTTAAAGGAAAGAATTAAAATCGATTTAATAGAAATTACCAACAAAGAAGTCATAGTCAGATGTAGGCAGAGAGCAAACCACCCAGTCCTGACAAGCTTCAAAACAGAATATTAAAGAAGTATGCAAATCACATCATGATGGATATCTGAATTGTTAAATATGGGAGCTGTGTCAAAGGATTTGAGAGCTGCAAATGTGATGCCAATTTACAAAAAGGGATGGCAGGTTAACTTGGAGAACTATAGATCTGTGAGTTTGGCATCAGTGGTTGTGAAAAAAGTCGAAAATATCCTATCAGGATAAACATAGGGGGCCCAAATTTCCTTGCGATCTGAGGTGTATTCCTAACTTAAATCAGCGGGGAGTGTAGCAGAGGAAGAGGAAAATCAGGCAAGACCCAGAAATGCCAGGTGTCCGCCCAGATGAGGAGTCACTGCTGCAACCTGATGGGGCCTGGGGTAGATGGGACTTCCATCGACCCGAAGTATGGCCCATGACATCACACAAGACAGGACCAGCAGGAGTACTTTCCCCGACAAGAATTTCTGTGGCGCCTGCCTCCTTTTTAGTGATGAACCCAGTGTCCAGACTAATGTTGTGGCGAGGCAGAAGAGGTCGCCCACTGGAGTCTCGAAGTGAGTTCAACAATTTATAACATCAATCCTTTACAAAGTGAACTGATTAATGGACTCTCAGAAGGTTTAGGAGGGGCCCGCAGCAATCACACCCCCACACCCACCCCGAACATCGTAATGCTGTAGAGCAGAAACACACTCCATTCCTTGTGACCAGTGTTCCTATGGCACAAATGACACAAAATATAGGATAACAACACACTCCCTGACATTTGTACAACTTTACAATAGTCCTGCCCCATCTGGCTGGAAGTGCTGAATGGCTGACATTACCTCTGGCAGGAAAGTCCATAAGTCGTGTCAGGAAGTGGTATGGCTCCCTGCCCAGTCTTCTGCCCCCACCCATTATAGTTATGGTGGGAAGTTTGCATAATTCCAGAGGAAATTCAGCCCCAACCCCAAAGTAAAACCTTCCCCTGCAAGGTTGCTGACAGAAATTAGGACCCTTAGATGTTAGCAGAATCTTTGATAAAGAAAATTACTTTACCAACAGAAAGACAAGAAATAGGAGGGTAGTTTTTGAAGTAGATAACTAACTGGTTGAATCAGAGGATACAAAAGGTAGTTGTTAAGGGAGCAGCATCTACACTCAAGGAGATGATTAGTGGGGTACCAGAGCGATTTGTTTTTGGTATTATTTGATATTTGGCAAACTTGGAGACTTTCTCCAAATTATTAATAATGATGCCAAACTGGGAAAGGCTGTAAATAGTAAGGGACAAGTGGACCAGTTGCAAAGGGAGTTGGATGGGCTGGGGAAATTGGTCCAAAAACGGAGAAATTGTTTAATGTAGAGAAATGCAAAGTCTGAAGCTGAGGAAGGAAAATAAATAGTGTAGGAGATAATATTTGTGTACCGTTTACAAAAACAATCACAGTAGGGGGATTTGGAGGTTTTAATGAAAAATGCTCTCAAAACACCAGCACAATATGCAGTGTTGGTGGAAAAAAGCAAACAGAACCTTTAAAATGTATAACTCAACCAATAGAGTACAAGTCGCAGGAAATTATGATTAGCTGGTACAAAGCACTGATCTGTCCGCATCTTAAGTACTAAGTACACCTCTTGGAACAATACCAGACTGGGGATCATCATAGTCTTGGAGGGAGCAAGAAGGCCAACAAAATTCGTAAATGAGATTGCGCACCTGCGCTATAAGGAAAGACTAAGGAGGAGAAATTCAGTATCGCCCCGTTTGGGGCGCAATTATCGGCCGGGTGCAAAGTTTAGCGCCTGGCGCTAATTATCGCCTCCGACTGCAAACTTGGCCTCTATCGCCCCTGGAGGTGATTTGAGCGCTAAATCAGGCGCTACACACCTCTCTTAAGGCGCTAACGCCAAGGAGCGAGGCGCTACCTCAGAGCGCTGGCGAAGCTCATGTGATGTCAGTCAGCAATGGAACACAGACACACTGGTGCCGGCCAGTTCTTAAAGGGGAGGGTCGATCTTGCTCTCCATCCACACCCTGCTCATTGCAGCCTTGAATCTTGGCCTGGAGAGACCTGTACATCAATTCTGCTGGAAAGAACAATGGAGAGGCCCAGGGAAAGAGCTCAGAGTGCAGCCCCCACAGTCTCTTCTAAATCGATGCAAGGAAGGTCAAATCAAAATGAACCTGCAAAGTGCTGCTCAGTACCCAAAACTCCTTCACACAGCGTTGAATCTCTCCAGAAGTCTCTCTCTCTCAGAATGCGTGGTGCGAAAATGTCACCAACAATAAAAGGCAGGAAGCGGCCGCCTTTAAATAGTGCTCCCCCAGTCCCTTCCTGACTGCAAAACGTTCCCCTCTACCTGTCGTTGCTAGCGGAAGGCGGAAAGGCAGCGGGCCGCCACTCAATATCCGGTCTGGGGCGCTACTGGGGTGTTGCATGCTCGACTGACGTCACGATCTGCGGGCGTAGGAGATCGTGGCAGTAGTGTTTAGTGCTGCTGCAAAATGTCTGGTCAATTTCGCAAGCGGCGCAAGCATCGCCGTGCCCGGGAGCTAGTTGCTTTGCGCCCCGTTAGCGCCCTAAGAGGGCGCTAACGGGAGGCGCTAATCAACAGAATTTACCCCTAAGGGTACTAAGTGACTATAATGAGGTATTTAAGATCTTCAAGGGCTTAGATAAGCCAGAAATTCAATATTAACACAAATTGACATGGTGCCAGGACACTCCCAGTTTTCCGGGGGGGTTCCGCCGATCTCCCAGGAATTTTAGTCCCTTTATATCCAGAAATATTTAATTGCTAATCCTGACCCAGTCAAAACCATGGCCGGAATTTTAATTTGGAGGCAGGTAGGGAGCGGGGGCCTGCAATGTGGATGGCAAACCCGCAGGGCCTGATTAACATTTTGAACCTCTGTTTCCTGCCCGCAGCCAACCAGATAGAGAAGCTGGCTGGCAGTCGGGCGAGTAGGCCTGTGACACCAGGCCACAGAGAGGACAAGGGGAAGAATTGGGTGGGGGGTGGGTCGGAAGGCTAGAGGTGGGATCGAAGGCCAGAGGTGGGGTGGGGGGTGGGTCGGAAGGCTGGAGGAGGGTCGGAAGGCCAGAGGAGGGGCGGAAGGCCAGACGAGGGAGGTCGAAAGGCCGGAGGGGGGATTGGACATCGACGGCCTCGTGGGGGGAGGTTGAGGGGGAGATCGGAGGGGTGGGGGGGGTGTCCAATTGCGGAGTGTTGGCGAGGCAGGAACGCTGGATCCAGCAGGTAAAAAAAGAAAGACTTGCATTTATGTAGCGCCTTTCACGATCACCGGATGTCCCAAAGCGCTTTATAGCCATTGAAGTACTTTTTTTGAAGTGCAGTCACTGTTGTAATGCAGGAAAGCCACAAGTGGAAAGGCACATATCTCCTGGATCCAGCAGTCCTCGTCTCCCTTTAGCTGGCGGGTTCCCTGAGGCCTGGGAAACCCACCCGCTCACAGTTAAATTTAAAATGGTGGCTCACCATGAGGCACACAGCCTCATTATAATATTTAAAGTGCCAACTCGCCTCCTGGAAGCGGGTTGGCTGCCCGGCACCTGTCCCGCCTCCGTTAAAACTGGAAGTGGGCAGGTTGGGGTCAGGATTCAGATACTTAACTCTTTAACAGGCGGCCAGCAACAAAAATGGCCGCCCAGCACCTCCCTTTTAATTTGCGCCAGCCCGGCTGCAGGTAGGCCCCCCTGACCCTGTCGGACATGGCGTCCAGCAGTAAGTCAGGGGGCGTTACCGACGATCGCAAGCAGGGCGCTGTGCACGGCGATTACATCATCACTGGCGGCGCAGCGCCGCGGGGCACTAACTGTTACTGCCGCCGCTAACCTCCCGCTGAATTTCGCGGGAGGCGTTGGCGGCGCCGCGCCCAGGCACTAACGGGAGGCACTAAACAACCGAATTTTTAGGCCTTGATGTTGCAGGTAGTCATTAAGATTTGTACCTTGAGATTTAAGAAATTAAGACCATAATGTTTAACTGTGACAGTATTCAAAGTAATTCATGTTTTTGCAAACACCATATGCCACCATGACACTTTAGAAGTAATACAGAATAAAAATAGTATCTGGCCGTTAGCTTTTACCACTGGATCTGTGCATGCCTATGAGGCATTGTTCTGTTTGTTCGAAATAACTTCTGCTCTGTGCTCTTGCAGTTGTCATTTTATCCAACCTTTGAGCATGAGGCGATTCAATGGCTGTTTTTAGCTAGCTGTCTCAGTCAGCTTCATTCTGATC
The DNA here is from genome assembly GCA_030390025.1 of Squalus acanthias. Taxonomy (NCBI): domain Eukaryota; kingdom Metazoa; phylum Chordata; class Chondrichthyes; order Squaliformes; family Squalidae; genus Squalus; species Squalus acanthias. The sequence goes on along the minus strand of CM059431.1, from coordinate 57,380,780 downwards.
TGTCCAAATTAACTCAACTAAATCAATGTACGATTGAAATAATTGTACTTTCTGGCAAGCGTCTTCAACCCTTCAGAGGTGCAGACACATGTGTACAAAAGTACTGAGATAATGGAATTGAAGAGAATAGATTTGTGTTTTAATTCATTAACCTATGGGGATGTCCTCTCTGGTCCTTCCACCTTCTCAGGGGCCCATCCTATTAACAGTATGTTCAGAGTAAAGGTTTTTTATCATGCTCTGCAGTACTTGCCTTCAATTTTGCTAGATTGATTGCCAGGTGTGGGGTGCTGAGCAATCCATTTGAGTTAGAATTTGAATTTCATCTGCACATGGTATTCAAAGTCTCATGTTTTGGAATTATTTTTTTTTTAGAGTAAACAGGATCAGAATCTCCATTATAAACACTTGTAACCAAGGTCTGTCTTAAAGGAGATTCTAACTACGTTCACTTTCAAATTTGTTTTTCTGAAGCAATAGTGTCCTGAGATTAATTGCAAGTTATTGTCAAGTGTTGTTAATTTTTCTTGCTAAAACAAAATCTAATTTCAAATGTATTTTGTTTTGAAAACATATTTAGCATTTTAGTTTGAAATCAATATTTCACCTGTGCTCGCACTCCTTTATTAGCAGGGTGTCCCCAGCACAGTGATATCAATGTTTCGGTCAGAGCCAAATTTGGGGAATTTTGTTACTTGGCTCATATGCAGTCTGTAGTGCATTGAAATGGCCCAACTTAATTTCACAAGACTCTTGCAGTCAACAGAGAAATGGTATTTACCTCCTATCAGCGTGGGTTGGATAGATGTCCAGGCCTTGAGACAATATGGATGCATATGCTTATTTGCATCACTCTTAAAAATGTACCCATCTTCCATCAATTAGTGCAGGATAACTGGGCCATGAAAGTGCCAGTGTGCTGTTCAAAAATAGCATGTACAGTGTTGTTCTCATAATTGTGCTTTTGTGTGAAAAGAAAGAGATGTTTTAAAATGTATAAGAGTATTCAACAAGAACGTAGAATGATACAGCACAGAGGAGGCTATTCGGTCCATCGTGTCTCTGCCTGCTTTTGAAAAGAACTATCCAATTAGTCCCCTGCTCTTTCTGCATAGCCCTGCAAACATTGGCCCAAAAATTCGGCCGAATACGGGAGAGTACCCGCTGCGTACTCACCCGTATTCGTTCCCGAAGTGCCGGTTTCCTGCATGCACTGCGCATGTGCGGGAAACCGGCACTTCCGGTATGGCGAAGGGGGCGGTTCCTAGGTGAACCGCGTGCGCACTAGAGGCTGCGCGCACGCAGCACACTTAGGTTTTTTTTCAGGTTTCAACGCGAGGGTAAGTATTGAAGATTTTACACAAGTAAAAAGGAGGCGTAAGACCCCTTTTGAACAAGGTAAGTAGTTAATTAAGTATAATTTAAATTTTTTTTCAACAGGTTTATCTTTTTTAGAGACTTTAAAGAAAGGTAAGTTTATTTTTATAACTTTTAAAAAGAATTTAAATTTTTTCAAAAATTTAAATTTTTGTTTAAAGTGGTTAATTTATTTAACTATAGTTATTTTATTAATGTGATGGTTTAAAAAAAAAATTATTTGAGGTTTAGCTGTTCTTTTGAGGCCGATTTCAATTCACAGATTTGACAGGTCTCCTGTCAAATCTATGAATGAAAGATGGTCTGCTGCCATTGGCTCTCCATGGCCCACGTGATCCCAGGAGTCACATCGCACTAACTGCGCCCCTGGGACACGCAAGCACTGCGCGCCAGCACTAGGGAGAGGCCCAGGACCCGAAGTTCCTGTGGGCCCGAAACACAACGGCAGGCGCGGTAGGTAAGAGCGCGCGCGATCCTTACCCCCGCGGCAAGCCGGCCACCCGAATTTCTAGGCCATTGTCTTCTACACTTCTCAGTGATTTTTCCAACAACAACTGAGAAGCTGTATGTCTGTTGCCAGGTGAAGAAATGATCAGTATTGCTATTATTCTACTGACTGTACAAAAGCTACCTCCGGAAAAGGTTTGTCACTTTTATACACTCACATGCACGCACACACACAAAAGATGACAAAACAAAACCCTTCTGTTTTACGAGCCCTACCACTGTAGTTCCATGCTAGGAGAATTGGACCGCTAATTTCTTACCATAGCTTAATAACAGACAAATGGCAAGAATTAAGCGCATGCTACCCAACTCTTATAGAGTTCAAATGGAATTAATTGAGGATAAGATTACATATTTATTTTAATAGAAATACATAATCTCTCTTTTAGGTAGGCTACATCAAAGCAGTGTTAGCAGTGTCTGAGAGGTGTCATTAATGAAAAAGTTATGTAATAAGCAGGAAACTGTTTTATTCTGGCTGCGGTTAAGGTTGTCGGAACAATCTTGTCGTATTGACATTTTTCCCTTTCAGTACTCCAGATTTAACCGCCCTTACAAAAGCATTGGCAGTTATGACTGCCCTGTCATTTTTTTTGCCTGCAAATCTGCAATAGCAGCAGAAACTGAAGCACAGTAAAAGCATATTCATTTGCTTTTATCTGCCAAATAGTAAAACAGAAATACATTTTCTCCGGCAATAAATATCACATTTCTGTCACAAGAATATATGATACAGGTGTATCATCTTTTGTGACCAGGCATACCCTGAGTGTAGAAAAGGCAGGTCGTACTTGCAGCAGCTAAGTAATAATAGACCTTTATCTGATTTTATTTTGCTGGATAATCATAACAGGAACATGGGATCAGCATCCATAAATCTGCTGTTGTGAGGCATTTTTTAACCTAGATTGGCTGGCAGGTGCAACACAGTACGTGTGTTGATTCTTCAAAGCTGATAAAGATCTTTTTGTCACATCATTACGTACTGCAAATAGCTCACTGCTAAAGTATGCTGAAGCATATGGAGGGAGTCATGGGAGAGCCTGGGTGTAGCCGTGCACCTCTGTGCAGTGCTTGTCAGTGTTTGCAGCACCTCAGTGCTGTAGAATACTGACAGCAGAACTGTCAAAATCAATTTGCGCATGGTGCCTTTAAGGAAACCGGCTGATGATGTATCATCAGACCTGCTTCCTTCAATTGGCCGGGAAATGCGCTGGGCGGGCTTAACAAGCCCAATCATCGTAAGATCACTCTACAGAGCGGGCTGGAGCCAGCAGCGGGGTTGCCCCTGACCCCAGCCCCACCGGATCCGCCTCGGTAGGCGAAGTCGTGGCCATAAAGCCTGTTATAAGCCCCAGTCTATTACCCCCAAGGAGGTTCAGCAGTAAGAAGATTGACCAGACCTCAATAGCATTGCTTCAGCACCAGCTGTGCTATTAGAGCTCACATAATGTAAGAGATCTCTGCATTCCTTCAATTCTGGCCTCTTGCACATCCCCAATTTTCATTGCTCCACCATTGGCGGCAGTGCCTTCAGCTACCTAGGCCCTAAGCTCTGGAATTCCCTCCCTAAATCTCTCCATCACTATACCTCTCTCTTCTCCTTTAAGACGCTCCTTAAAACCTACCTCTTTGACCAAGCTTTCGATCACCTGTCCTAATATCTCCTTATGTGGCTCGGTGTCAAATTTTGTTTGATAACGCTCCTGTGAAGTGCCTTAGGACATTTTACTATGTTCGAGGCACTATATAAATACAAGTTGTTGTTGTTGTTGCTGAGAATGCTCAGATTTAGAGGGCCTTACAGATTGTTACTATCAATTTGGTGCTGGATATATCCTGAAACCATGATCAATTCAATAATATGACAAAAGCATCAGACATACAAAGACACCCTAATGATTTGAACATTTCAGCTCCACTTTTCTTAACTAATGCGTTTCCCACTGTCTCATTCTAGTCTGACTTCAAAGTATCTTCCACTGGTTTCAGCAGCAACAACTTGTATTTATATAGCACTTTTAACATAGTAAAATGTCTCAAGGCACTTCACAGGAGAGTTATCAAACAAAATTTGACACCGAGCCACATAAGGAGATATTAGGGCAGACGCTTGGTCAAAGAGGTAGGTTTTAAGAAGCATATTAAAGGTGGAAATAGAGGTAAAGAGGCAGACAGGCTTAGGGAGGGAATTCCAGAGCTTAGGTCCTCGGCAGCTAAAGGCATGGCTGCCAATGGTGGAGCGATTAAAATCGGGGATGCGCAAAAGGTAAGAATTGGAGGAGCGCAGATATCTCGGAGGATTGTCGGGGCTGGAGGAGGTTACAGAGTTAGGGAGGGACGAGGCCATGGAGGGATTTGAAAACAAGGATGCAAATTTTAAAATCGAGGTGTTGCTCAACCAGGAGACAATGTAAGTTTGCGAGCACAGGGGTGATGGGGGAACGGAATTTGGTGCAAGTTAGGACACGGCCAGCAGAGTTTTAAATGAGCTCAAGTTTACGGAGAGTGCGTTGGCATGGTCAAATCTAGAGGTAACATTGGCCCAAAAATTCGTGAGGAAGCCTTCGTGCGAGGGTAAGGCTTCCCCGCGATCTCTCACTGCGCATTGGCTTTTTCAGTTCCAGCTCGCACGAACTTGATGTTCTGGACAGCTGCTGTGCTGGGCTTGCGTATCCCACCGGCGTAGTTAATTCGTGCGAGCTGTGGGATCATGTGACTCAGTTAGAGCCAATGGCAGCACACCATCTTCCATTCATAACTTTCACATAAGTGCTGTGAAAGCTATGAATCTATACCCCCCCAAAAGAACAGCTAAACCTCAATTAAATTTAAAAAAAAAACCATCACATTAATAAAATAAGTATAGTTAAATAAATTAACCATTTTAAATAAAAAATTAAATTTTTGAAAAAATTTAAAATCTTTTAAAAAGTTATAAAAATAAACTTACCTGTCTTTAAAGTCTCTAAAAAAAGATATACCTGTTAAAAAAAATTCAAAATAATACTTAATTCACTACTTAGCTTGTTAAAAGTGGGTCTTACTCCTCCTTTTTTTATGTGTAAAATCTTCCGTACTTACCTGCGTGTTGAAACCACTAAGTGCACTGCATGCGCGCAGCCTGTAGCGCGCACGCGGTTCAGCTAGGAACCGCCCCCTTTTCCATTCACCAAGTGCCGGTTTTCAGCGCATGCGCAGTGCATGCAGAAAACCGGCAATTGGAGACAGAATACGCGAGAGTACGCAGTGCGTACTCTCGCGTAGCGGCACTAATTTTTGGGCCAATGGCATGGGTGAGGGTTTCAGCAGCAGATGAGCTGAGGCAGGGGCAGAGTCGGGCGATATTATGGAGGTGGACGTCGGCAGTCTTAATGATGGCAACGATATGTGGTCAGCAGCTCATCTCTGGGTCAAATACGACACCAAGGTTGTGAAGTCTATTTCAGCCTCAGACAGTTCCTAGGGAGAGGGATGGATTTGGTGACTAGGGAACAGAGTTTGTGGTGGGGACCGAAGAAAATGGCTTCGGTCTTCCCAATATTTAGCATCCAGTTACTGTGGTATCTTTTACTGGTTCAAATTGACGTCCACCAAATCATTGGTATCAAAACAGAAAGTGCTGGAAATACTCAGCAGGTCAGGCAGCCTCTGTAGAGAGAGAAACAGAGCCAACGTTTCAGGTCGATGACCCTTCGTCAGAACTGGAAAAAGTTGGAGAGATGTAACGGGTTTTTAAGCAAGTGTAAGGGCAGGGAGAGCGGAAAGAGACAAAAGGGATGATGGTGCAAGGCAAAAGGAGATGGTAATGGGACAAGTTAAGAAACAAAAGATGACTCTAGATGAAGTGTAAATGGCAATGGCAGGATGATCAACAGCTGCCATGTGAGAGAGAGAAAAAAAATGATAGGGGCAGAGGTTATGGTCTGAAATTGTTGAACTCGATGTTGAGTCCAGAAGGTTGTAAAGTGCCTAATCGAAAGATGAGGTGCTGTTCCTCGAGTTTACTCTGCAAGAATGTGGCAATATTTGCAGAGGGTCCTCCACAACAGAAAAGTTTGGAAACCATTGGTTCAGAGTAAACATGCATTGAGCACAAGAGTGTGACTGAAGTCTGATTTAAGTTGATTACAGATTTATAAGCAACATAGCAATTGGGTTTGGTGCCATGACATCCACTGGCAAATTTGTATGCCTGCATGTCCTAGCTCCTTCAGTCAGACTTCTGCATCTATGCAATTAGGATGGACCTGAAACCCATCCAAACTGAAGTGCTAATTTACAACCATGTGAAAGTAGTTCTTCACTCTCGGAACCAAAGTTGTAGTTTAAAACAATCAAAAATTTCAGACCTCCATATCCCCTGAATAATATAATTGGGCAAAATATCAGTTGTCCTTTTGTGTGTGTGTGTGTGTGGGGGGGCGGGGGGGGGGGGGGAGGCTGTGGTGTGTGGGTGTTTGTGTATGGCTGAGTAGGAAAGCACAAGATTTGGTTGTAGTTGGCCTTATGGTCATTGGCCTGCAGGTACAAACTCCCAAGATTGCCAGAATGGCTACTTCCTCAAGATACCAAAGGGTTTCCAGATTATACGTTGTCCGTCCCCAGCCTAATTATTTTGTGCTTTTACTTGGTTCTTACTGGGACTCTGTTCCCACTCGATTTCCTGAAACCCAATTTTAATCACTCCACCATTGGCAGCCATGCCCTCAACTGCCAAGGCCCTAAGCACTGGAACTCCCTCCCTGGACCTCTCTGCCTCCCTTTCCCCCTTTTAAGACGCTCCATAAAACCTACCTCTTTGACTAAGCTTTTGGTCATGTGCCCTAATATCACCTTATGTGGCTCGGTGTCAAATTTTGTTTAATAACGCTCCTGTGAAGCGCCGTGGGAATTTTTACTACATTGAAAGGCGCTATATAAATACAAGTTCCTTGTCCTCATCATCCTCCTCCACCTCCTCCTCTTCCAGGCCACAGTGTCCATTCTCACCTGTTCTGCCCCAACTTCCCATCTTGTCCTGCAAGCAGAAGTAGCATTGAGATGTTGGTGCTTTGAAGATTATATACAATGTCTACCTGTGTTTCAACTTGTGCAGCTAGGTGATGTTCTTGGGTTCACATCTCCAAATGCAAATGTGACAGTGATGCCATTTTTAAGTAGCAGTAATAAAGTGTTTCCTGCTGTAGCATGGGCGTGCATGTAAAACTGTGAATAAAGCTTTGTTTTCAGAGGGCGTACTATGATCCTCAGTCATGATGCAACAGGTTGAGAGGAAACTATTTGTAAAGTGTGTAGTTTACATCTCTTTTAGATGTTAGATCGTTCATTAACGTGTTAGGTCATTCCTTTCATTTGTGTACACCTCACCTGTGGGCAGGGTACCCTGAAGACCCAAACAGGGCAATTCTTTCCTGCACTTCCCGCAGAAATACCTCAAATGTAGCTTTCGTAAACAGAAATGCTCTGCTGTGTTCCCCAGCCATACTTATACTCTTCTTTAGAAAGGAAAACTTTCTGACCAATGATTTTTTCACTGGTTGATCAGAAATTCACATCCCCTTTAAAAAAACAACTGCAGCATTTTAAGAGCTGCAATTGCACACAGTTTCCTGACTCCAATATATTGCAAGCTCCAATCATCAGTCCATGAATATATATGCCAACATCAAGAAATTGTACAACCTCTGCTGGTCCCACCACTTTAGTACCTAAATGGGAAATATACCCAATTCATTTTAGGGTATTTGGTCTATCGTTTTTATCCCATTTTTCTTCCCCTTTGGTCTTCATAGCCAAATGCCAGGGATTGGTTGCAAGCCTTTGCAAAAGCCAATTTGAGGCTGCGAAGAGATGCATAAAAGTAGCTCAGGAATTATTCTTGCTCATTTTTTTCCCTCCCTATATGTGGATAAGGAAAGGCGAGAAAGTACCTGGGCTCTGATCAACAGCTCTCCATTGATAAGGAACTGAGTGGCGTGGGAGATAGACCTGCGCCCACCACTCCATGGAACAATGCGTTAATACTTCCAGCACACGATCCTAACTGTTGCTATTTCTTTTTACCAAGACAGAAATGGTTATATTTCTCAAAAATATGGAGTCACAGTAATCAGCCCATTGACCTAGGCTGACACTCCAGTGCAGTACTGAGGGAGTGCTGCACTGTCGGAGGTGTTGTCTTTTGGACGACGCGTTAAGCCGAGGCCCTGTCTACCCTCTCGGGTGACATAAAAGATCCCACGGCACTATTTCGAAGAAGAGCAGGGGAGTTCTCTCATGTATCCTGTACATATTTATCTCTCAATGAACATCACTAAAACAGATTATCTGGTCAATATCACATTGATGTTTGTGGGATCTTGCTATGTGCAGATTGGCTGCCGCATTTCCTACATAACAACAGTGATTACATTTCACTGCATTGGCTGTAAAGTGCTTTGGGATGTCCTGAAAGGTGCAATATAAATGCAAGTCTTTCTTTTTTCATGAATTTATCAACTATAGGACCATAGGAATTTCCAGCACCCAAGGAGGCCACTTAGTCAATTGCATTTCTGCTGGCTTTTTGCTAGAATAATTCAAAACTAATCCCACTGCTCTGCTTGCTATCCATAGCCATGTTCATTTCTGTAATTCAAACGTAGCAGGTGAGCTGTTTGTCAAAGAAGCATCGATGGAAAAGATTTTCTCTCTGAACTAGGTGTAGCAATATCAGAAAGTATTCTTTTTCAAAATGATTTATGATTTCGCTACATCTAATGCACAGAGGAAATCTTTCCTCAGTGGTTTTATACAGGGAAACGGGACGGATGATTCATTAATATTTAATTGGAGGGATACAGCTGGTATTTTAGAACAATATGTAGCTGATGAAGGTTGCTTTATGTGACGGTGTTACAGTGAAGAGAAGGCTGTTTCAGATTTCTCATTGTCATAAATCGTCTTGGCAATTTCAGCACAGGAGGCCGCCCTTTGGCCCATCATACCTAGCTCCACATTTCCATTTCTCTGCACTTTCCTCATGCTCATTAATTGTATTTTCTTAAAGTATTTATCTCATTCCCTTTTAGATGTTGTGACTGTCTCAGCTTCAATAGATATGCGTGACAATGTATTCCATATTCTAATTTCTAAATTGATTTATGTAGGAATTCCACATGTTTCAATACTTGTTTATTCTGGGACTCCTTAACATAATCGGTAGACTGAGCCATTGCCAATGATTACACGTTTGTAATGTAGGTACTCTGCACTCATCATGCTGAGCTGAAGTGCCTTTTCCACCATTTGGCCAGCACTTGCTAATCTTCAAACACATCTATTTAGACACGATTTGTCGAACAATTAATTGATTAAAAGACATTGGCAAAAAGCCCTGGACTGATGTATTCCACAAATTAAAGATACACTGGAGTTTTCCACAGAGAAGCTGAAGTTTCTTCTCTGAAGGAACATAGGATTCCCTTAGGTGGACTTTAAATAGAAATGTAATGAGAATAGGCAGCCTATGTGTCACACGAAGCAGGTACATTTCCTTTAATCTGACACCTTTTTTGTTGAAGGGAATCAGAGCAACATATATTGAATATAATGAACTGGTTGATGAGCTTTTACTTGAACTGATTTTTGCTTTTAACTCCGTGAACCCTAATTCTTCAGTGAAGGCAGTACATGTTCAAACTGATCCATGCAATACCATGTAACACACTGTTGAAAATCTCAACAAACATAATTCCAAATCTCAGGATTTCTGATGCAATTTCTCATACAGTTCGTGATTTTTGTACGTGATATGTCAGCGGAATTTCTGTGAAGAAATTATTAAAAAATGCTAACTTACTGTCAGAACAGATTTTGATGCATTATTGTAGTGATTTTTTTATTTTAATAGTCATGGTTTTGCCTCTGTAAATGTTTTGTCACTAACAGTTGGTGAGAGAGCAGAGTAATTTATTTTACTGTAATATTCAGAAAGAAGTGGCAATTTATACTTAAAAAAAACAAAATTGCAGTTGGGAAGCTTGACAGACTTACGGCTGGAAAACAAAGCATTTTATTAAAATGTAGGGTACTTCTAATAATTTAATGTTTGCTGAAGGCACCAAGTTATGTGACCGGGGACAAGTATAGCGAAAACTGTTTACATTAGAAGGATCTAGACAAATTAAACAGATGAGCTAAGGAAAAGCAAATGGATTTTAATACAAATAAATGTAAAGTAATCCACATGGGAACAGGAGAGATAAAATGTGCATGTATAATAAATAGGTGTCCACTGGCAAAGGTAGAAAGGGATTTGGATGTGATTATTGACCATTCACTGAGTGTCCATTTAATCTGAAGCTGCTGTATCAACAAGTCTGATGCAGTAATGGGATGTATCGCAAAGGCATTTCATAAGTCAGAACAGGTTATTTTAACCCCTGTATAACCTATTGCTGAGACCATATTTGGAATACTTTCTGCCCTTTATCCTGCTTTTAAGATGATATTGATGAATTGGAAAGAGTTCAAACAAATTGACAAGAATGGTTCCAGGAGTTAAATGAGAGCCTAGGGGGACTAAGTTCTGTTTAACAGCCTCTCCATGCTTCTAATATTAAAAAAATACATCTAATTCCTACGCTGAAAGGAGATTTCATCAATATTGTAACTTTTTTCAATGCCATGGAGACCTGCATTTTTGGGTCTCCTCTTGCACTTGAAGCTACTTAGGTCCTTGTAAACTATAGATTTTATAATCCTATGACAACCCAGATCCATCCTGATTAATGGAAGTTGGTACTTTAGTCCAGCCTGAATGCCAATTTGGGAGTATCTAAGCTAGAAGCTGTTCCTTTTTCTCTGGGTACTGCTATGCACTCACTGGTATTCGCTTTTCCAGACTTGGCTGCCTATTTATCAAGTATCCAGGCACTGTGAAGCACCAACTTCTAAATGAGTGAGTGGCGTTGTACAGGATATACTTGTAATGCATCTCATTGGAACATTACCAGATGCAACAGGAAACTCAAAATGGCAGGTCTCCACAGAAAATGAGTTACAACATTGATGATAATAGTTAAGTATGTGAGTTTTTTTAATTAAGCAGATGGAGGAGTTCTGTATATTGAAAATATTCTCCTGAGTTTCCTTTCTCCTTTATAACTATAACTTTATCTGAAGTGTGTTTGCAGAGCTAGAGTACATGAGTATGAAACTGGAAGACCTCAGATTTGCTGCAAAATAGCAGATACATAGAATGGATTCCTATCTAAAGCAATTAGTGCAATTTTGGCAAATTGCTGAGATAAGAAGCTGGTTGAATAAAGATATGATTATGAACGAGATTGAAGGTTATAAGGATATGACAGAGTTCATAAAATACTCAGTGGGACACTATTTCCTGTGAGTGGTGGGATTTAGTGCAAGTGAGTGCAGCTGGATAGCATAGAATAATGCAGATTGTAATATTAGACTGATATCCTGGCATTTCACTTAATTACTTTAGGAGTCAGGGAGACATTTTGATGATGTGCTCTATCTTCCTGGAGGTTTCGTTTGTGGTTTTCTGCTACCCTGGGAAGATTATAAATTGGATTGAATCTATGATTTTGCAGATTGTACATGACTTGTGGAAAGAATGGGCTTAACAGATAAAGTAGCCAGTTATGGTAAATGTCTAGCTGTGTTATTTCACCCAAGTCTCACTTTCCATAGCAATGTAGTCAAATCTCTTCTTTTAATCCCACTAAATATATGCTGCAATGGTTTGTCATTTGGGTTTTCTCATTCAACAGGTTCACAGCATTTCCTGTCAGTGAACCTCATCCTCCACTAACACGGAAACGATAGTGATCTGCTCTTGCAGATGCTCCGTAACTCATGTCTAATGATTAACACACTTACAGTAAAGTGAGTATTACATTGAAATTCATGTAGCCATCTCTTACGTTTTCCAACTCTTCAGTAAGTAGAATATCACTACACAGGTCCAAAGTTTTACAGGCTAAAATTAAGTGTAGTATTTATTGACAATTTTGAAGAGCACACAGAAGCATAAGTAACAGCTTCAAGATTAGTCAAATACTGCAGAATGTTAATGATCAATTCTAAATATTCTTTTCAGAGATAACAAAGAGTTAGTTTGCCTTCACCAGGGTTCTGCCACCACAAAACTTGGTCCACAATCTTTCATAGATTTAAACACAAACAATCCGCTAGTGCTGGCTATTTGGGGTCTTAGCAGCTGTCCTTTTCCAGATCTCTATCCCTAAAAGCAATATCTTTCAGCCTATTACAAGGAAAGCTAATTGCCAGAAGAATTTTGTTCTTTGGGTACAATTTACGCAAGGGCTCCCCAATCTCCCAATGTAACTTTAGTGGAAGATCAGTGGAAATCCCAGAGAAATAGTGTAAACAGCTGTTTATGCCATTTCTCCAGGGTTTCCGCCAATCTTCCACTGAAGTTAAGGAGGGAGATCAAGAAGCCCATGGAGATTTCAAGCAAAACAGTAATGGTGAATGATGAGAGAGAAAATCACTTCTGAATCATAGAATCATAGAAGGAGGCCATTTGGCCCATCGAGTCTGTGCCGGCTCTTTCGAAGAGCAGTTCAGTTAGTCCTACTCCCCTGCTCTTTCCCCATATCCCTGCAATTTTTTTTCTCCTTCAAGTATTTATCCCATTACCTTTTTGAAGGCTACTATTAAATCTGTGTCCACCACCCTATCAGGCAGTGCATTCCAAATCTAAACCCTTAATGATTTTAAACACCTTTATCTTAGCCTTCTCTGCTCTGAATACCTCCAAACATTTGGCAGATGCCATATTATACCAGACCAATTAAACACAATATTTAAAAATGCTCCAAAAGGAGTAATTTTTAAACATGCCATGATATAAAATCCTGTTTTGAATATTTAAAAATATTATAATACCACCTTAACAACTGTGAGACACCATGCAAAGGTTTCTGCAATAATAACAGCATCCTTTGTTTTAAAAGCACAATGGTATAATTACATTTGAGGCAACAAACGCTTATTTAATAATGGTTCACACTTTGAACAACAGAATCTGACAGTTAAAAGTCCTTTTCTTACTTAACCCTTGACTAACTGCTGTTTTTCTTTATATAAAAAAAATAGGTGAATTTCTGTGACATTGTGATATAAAAACAGAAAATGTTGGAAACATTCAGCAGGTCAGTCAGCAGCTGTGGAGAGAGGAAGGTAGGGTTAACATTTCAGGTCGATGAATTTTTGTCATGGTTGTGACATTTTTTATTGCTGAGGTGGAGCTGTGTTTAACATGACCTGTTCCTTTTAAGGTGAATCTCCTTAGGGACATGGTGTAAATAGGCACATCTTGAAGTCAATTGAAGGCTAATTGCTGTTACCAAAGAACGTTTCACAAGATTGGCAGCTGGTTGTAAACCCCTTGGCTCTTCCCCTATGGGGGAGGGCAGGTTCAGATGAACCAGCATGAAATGACTGGCTTTCTTTCTCATTTTTAATACTTTTTTTTAAGGTTGTTCAGTAATGGTTTGTTGCTGTGTCATGAATATGACATTTGAGCTAGCCAAGCATAAGTATGTCACATATTTTAGTCAACGTACAGCTTATGGAGGGAGGTTCAACTGTTCCTTGGCTTGCATACTCTGACCATATACTTTATGTGGGCAATATCTTAGGATCATTTTCGTCCTTGAAAACTTCTTCCACATTTGATCAATCATCCTGTGCACATGGGAGATGGTGTTTACTCTCTCTACCATCTGCTGCTGGTCAGTGGGGACAGCTGCTGGTAGAAGGGCTTAGACCTTTGCTACATCTTCCACTGGCTGCTTTCTGATTCCACTTCCACTTTGCTAGGGCCATAAAATTAGCTCGTAAATCTTTCTTTTTCCTGCTAATTATGCCTCACAGTTATCCTTTTGTAAATTTTCAGCCTTGTTTAATACAGGACATAGAAACATAGAAACATAGAATCTAGGAGCAGGAGTAGGCCATTCGGCCCGTCGAGCCTGCGCCACCATTCAATACGATCATGGCTGATCATCCAAATCCAGTACCCTGTCACCTGCTTTAATCCCCACAGTACACACATCCCACCCTACCCCCGTAACCCCAAGTATTTAATTCCCCCTAACATATCTCATCCTATCCCCATAACCCCACATATTTAATCCCCCCCTAACACTAAGGGTCAATTTATCATAGCCAAATCAACCTAACCCGCACATTTTTGGACACACACCCATCACGCACAACACTCACATGCACTACACATATCACAGTGTATCCACCACACACAGCCAGGTGACACTTTCAACTTGAACTGCATGCAACAGACAGGAGGACAAACCTACCTGTGGTAATCCGACTGCAGATATTTCTAACATTTATTGACCCATTTTATGGGTAAGTTTAGTGAAAAGTTGAAATTACTGGGCAAACATTGTCAGGATATAAAACTTCCTTCATATAAATTTTGTAATGTTCTAGTTCCAGGCTATTGCAAGATCTGAGGTGAAGTTCAGTCCTAGCTTTCAGGGGAAATGCAGAACATATTCTTTTTATTTCATAAAATCTTAAATTTGTTGAGACAAAAATATACTAATTGGCTGAAAAATAATCGCTGTATTTATAAATTACTAAAGTCACCTGTTGCCTTTCATTAGACACAAGTTCATTGTAATGTTTCAGTTCCATTAAAGATATAAAATGCACATGAAAAACATTGTGAATTGGTGCATTAGTGGAGGACTGTTTCTGTACACATTAAATCCAGTAGCTTTGCATACTTGTAATCTACTAATCACAGTACCACGATTGATATATTCCAACCAAACATTTTTTTAATATAAGCACATAGTTGTACAAACAGGATTAAATATTTAATTTTATCTTCATGCAGATTTATTATTATTGTAAGATTACGCTTGTCTGTCATTCTTCTTGGCATGGGTGACCTTTCTAGTATCTTAATCATGTTGACATTATTTTTATGATGAGATTATTTGAGATGGGTATTAAATTAAGTTTTCTATCAAAGCTTAGTGGGTTGCCATTAGCAACATTTGTTGTGATAAGTAAATAACATGGCATTTTAGGACAAGCATTCAGCCTTACACTACTTTTCATTAAGTCATATGGGCTCAGAATGTAAAATCTCTCAAAGCAAACAGACAGGGCAGTATCATCATGGTAAATGTCTTGCAAGATACTTTATCCCATGTATTTATGAAGGGTAAAAGATGCAATGAAAGCATTAGCAATACTATATAGCAACTGCTGAATGGCATTAAGGAATTAAAAGGGAGATGAGAAAAATCTTTACA
This sequence comes from Squalus acanthias, assembly GCA_030390025.1. Classification (NCBI taxonomy): domain Eukaryota; kingdom Metazoa; phylum Chordata; class Chondrichthyes; order Squaliformes; family Squalidae; genus Squalus; species Squalus acanthias. Next base: position 57,365,568 of record CM059431.1, on the reverse strand, counting down.
GAAGGCAGTTAGAATGTGGAATTCTCTGCAAAAGTCATTGCTGAAGCAGGTTCTGTAAATAATTTTAGGGAATTCAATAGCTGCTTGAAAGAGAGGTAGACTAAAGGTTATGGGGAGTAAGCAGGTAAGTCAGATATGACTAGGGGTCTTATGAGGAGAAAAGCATAAGCACAGACTTGATGCATGAAATCATATGATTCTGTGCTGCAACCTTCATTGATTCTATGCTGCAATCACTAAAGCTGTGGAGCAGCTGAGTTTTCCAAGTCTTTTGCTGTAAAGGCTAATCATTAAGGCAATGATACTTTTTTAGCACACACTACTTGCAGACATTCACCAGCATGAAGAGAAAGCACTTCAATGTACCAGTAATATCAATCCCATATCTTCTTTCAAAGTTCAGTATAATTTTTTGCATCTTTATGAACATATATACAAGCAGTTGTTTGTACCACTGACCAGAAACCTAATGGGACCAGCCATATCAACAACATGACAACATAGCTACAAGACCAGGGCAGAGGCTCGGTACTCTGATGAATGGCTCAAAATTCTGACCTCCCCCAGGTCTCTCCACCATCTACAAGGTTCAAGTCAGGACTGTGAAGGAATACTCCCAACTCACCTTGCTGGGTGCAGCAGAAACAACACTCAAAAAAAACTCAAGGCCATCCAGGATAGAGCGGTCCACTTGTTTGGTGCCTCTGCCATTGCTTGTCACTGCCAGTGCGTCCACCCCCTCCACCACTGGCACATTATGTTTCCATTTGTATTATCTACAGGATCCACTGCAGCAATATGCCATGGTTACTTCAATAGCACCTGCTAGCCCCACAATCTCTGCCACCAAGTAGGACGAGCAGCAAGATCATGGGAACACCATAATCTGCAAGTTCCCCTCCAAGACACACACCATCCTGATTTGGACATGCACCATCTTTCATTCATTGTCGCTGGGTCAAGATTCTGGAAATCCTTACCTAATGCCATTAGGGCACCATCCGCCCAAGGACTACAATGATACAAGGTGAAGGCTCATCACCACCACCTCGGAGCATCTAGGGATGGGCAATAAATGAGACATTGTCAGCATCGACCACAACCTGAGAACAAATAAAACAAATATTTTTCCTACTACTACCATCATGGTTATCTCATGCCTTCATTGTGTGCACAGGACATAGCTTAAATTTGAAGCCGCCTATTAATACTGATTTACTGATTTAAGATAACCATTGCATCAGCAAATGAGAGTGACTCACCAAGGCCAATTTCCAGTCAGGTCACTTACAGCTGAACGGAAACAACAGTTTTAAATTTTCCACTCACCTAGATATGAATCAATTGCCTTGATTATCTCTGTAACCTCCTCCAGCCCTACAGCCCCCTCCGAACTCTCCATTCCTCTGACTCTGGCCTTTTGTGCATCCCCTCTTCCTTTCACCCCACCATTGGTAGCTGTGCCTTCAGCCATCTAGGCCCCATGATCTGCAATTCAGTCCCTAAGCCTCTCTACCTCTTCATCTCCCTCTCCTCTTTCAAATCCCTCTTTAAGACCCACCTCTTTGACCACACTTTTGGTCACCCCTCCTAATATCTCCTTTTTGGCCTTGTTGTCCATGATGTTTCAAAGGGTTAGAATGTAGATCAGGAAGAGGAGGGGGCCAAGTAATTCGAAGTTGAACATGGGAAGGACCCATTGGTTTAAGATGCTTGCGCTCACACAATCAATCCTGGTTCTAGTTATCTGATCTCCATTACTTAGTACTTCAACCTAATCTTGCCTCAATACTTGGGGTATAAGCTATGTTCAGATCCTCACATCTGAGTTCTCACATTCCCAAGTGTTTAATCAAAGGATCTGTGGAATAAAAGTGTAGCTAACATCTCTAATTCCACCACTTCATACTGTTGGTAGGAACTTCTGTTCTTGCAAGAATTCCTGCCAACCTTGTGCAGCAGTACAGGCCGCTTTCATGAACAGCTGGACTGGGTTATGAAGTGGCACTGACTAGGGGAACAGGGCCTAGTCTGCACTGTTGTTTTGTCAGTGGATGTTGACATGGAGTGGGCCTCCAAAACACTGTTTGTTAGTGTGAAATGCATGTATGGTGAAGGTAAGTAGTAATGAAAAAGCCCCCGTCTACCAATCTCCATTCCATCTCCACACAATTTTAGGCATAGCAGCTTCATTGTTTATACCAAAAATCATTAAGTTACCACAGGCTGAGTCAGAAGTCCTATGCCACACCTAAAAATTAATTAAGGAAAGCCTTCCCCTGATGTAAATTGGACCAAATTACACCCGCCAACAGAAACAAAAAATTTAAATCCAGCCCAATCAGGTTGAAACTTGTTAAATTGTGTTTAAAAGAAATGGGCCCGACTGATGCTGGTTCTGCTACAAGTTTGTAATTATATTATTCCAATAAAATATTATAAAATACACAGAATCCGAGATGCATATAAAATTAAAATATTAGGGAGCAGATCAATTTTGTGACCCACTGATGATTTTATTTAATTCTGCCTGTCAGGTGAAAAATGTATTATTAAAATGCAACAAAACAAAATGGGTTTATTATAACTATTATATTCACAATAATATTAGAGCTGAGGGATTGTCTTTTATTGGAGAATACACAATACTAGTTTAGAAATTTGCAGTTTGGTAAGTGCGATAAAATGTCAGTATCTTACAGTACACCATAATTTATTCATTCATGTACTTCATGAAAGCTATAGGCTTCTAGAAATTCTCCAGTTTTACACAAATGATTCTGTTTTATCAAGGTGTCAACAATTTTCTGTTAACTTTTTTTAAAAAGTTCTGTTTAAATTGACGTCAATACAAACATTGCATTGGCAAGAGTTCACTTTTTTCCCGTGTGGGTTGGCATAACAAATCTAAGAGTTATATATTTTCGTACTGCACTCCCAAAATATCAGACACTTCAAACCAGTCTCTTCCCATTATCTCTCTTCTTAAAGACAGTAACTGAAACTGCTGCCTTTCAGTACTTTTCCCAAAGGCCATTCCTTGTGTAAAATTGGACATTGAATGTTGGTGGGCTAGTGAACTGTTGGGTTATTAATAGCTAAGCCAAATCATGTCCTTAACTAAAGTCTACAGACATGGGTCGGAATTTTCTGGGGTCTGTGCAGGCGCAATTGGAGGCGGGTCGGGTGGGAAATTTGAAATATCTTGGAGCGGGTCGGGAACCCGCTATCATCCAGCCCCCATGCGCCTTTCCCTTGGGCGCGTTTACCAGCACGGCAGCGACCCGACTGGCAGAGGCGGGCGACCTAATTCAAATCATTAACAGGTAGTTGTCAGACTCTTAAGTGCCTTTTTCAGCCTACCTTTCATATTTCCCTGGCTTCCCATGGGATTCACGCAGCTCGGGAATCACGTCTGTCAGCCTGAGGTGGGAGTTAAGTGGCCTTTGCGCCAGTTGATTAGATGACAGCATGAAATGTACTATAAAACCTGCCACCTCACAGCTGGTCACTTTCCTCAGGCAGAAGCTGTTGCTGGCTGCATTCTCCACACACATTTAGCTTTCTACAGGCTGCAAGTGTTTCCAGCAAAGTCGCCATCCAGTCTCATCCCATTGGTAGAATCTATCACACCATTGACAGCTTGCTTCTGTCATATCTACTTGACCTGTCATCTATTCCATCAGCATGGGCACCATTTATACTGTCTCACCTTGGTCCTCAGAGTCGGACCACGATGAGCCCCAACACCAGCAGCATCAGGCACACCATCAGCACTAACAACAACACCACCAACCTTCACCTCAACCACCTGATGCTGCACAGGACAAAGGACATCAGCGCAGGGCTGCACCTCGCCGGAGGCGATACCCCCAACACAGGGTATACAGGCAAAGGATGAGCTTCCTCAACATGACTGAGCAGCAGTGCCAAAGAGGCTCAGGCTATCGTGCCAGGTCGTCGCAGACATTTGCACGTTGCTCGAGCAAGACCTGCAGCCCAAAGGAGTGGGTGCACACGCCTTACCCGTGGCTGTCAAGGTCACCAGCGCCCTCAACTTCTTCGCCTCAGGTTCCTTCCAGGGATCTGCAGCAGACATTTGCAGCATCTCACAGTTGGCCGCCCACAGATGCATCACACAGGTCACCGATGCCCTCTTTGACAAGTCAGCCAATTATATCAACTTTGCCACAGATGAAGCCAGTGTTATTGAGTGGATGCCACTCTGGCTGGCTTCCCACGGGTGCAGGGTGTCATCAGCTGCACACATGTGGCCATCAGGGCACCCATCATAACCCCAGAGTCTTTGTCAACCACAAGGGCTTCCACGCCCTCAGTGTGCAGCTGGTCTGCAACCATAGGAAGATCATCATGCATGTGTGTGCCAAATTCCCTGGCGGCTGCCATGACTCTTTTGTCCTTTGCCAGTCCACCCTCCCTCAGACTTCGGTCCTCCAAACAGACTTTCAGGCTGGCTGCTTTGAGACATAGAAACATAGAAACTAGGAGCAGGAGTAGGCCATTCGGCCCGTCGAGCCTGCTCCACCATTCAATACGATCATGGCTGATCATCCAAATCCAGTACCCTGTCCCTGCTTTCTCACACAGAATCCCCATCGAGCCTGTACCGACACATATCCCACCCTATCCCCATAACCCCACGTATTTAATTCCCCCTAACATATCCCATCCTATCCCCATAACCCCACATATTTAATCCCCCCCTAACACTAAGGGTCAATTTATCATAGCCAAATCAACCTAACCCGCACATTTTTGGACTGTGGGAGGAAACCGGAGCACCCGGAGGAAACCCACGCAGACACGGGGAGAATGTGCAAACTCCACACAGACAGTCACCCGAGGCCAGATTCGAACCCGGGTCCCTGGCGCTGTGAGGCACCAGTGCTAACCACTATGCCACCGTGGGCTATCCACTGAAGACGTGGCTCATGACACCCTTGAGGAAACCAAGTACTGAGGCCCAGGAGAGATATAATGAAAGCCACATTTCCACCAGATGTGTCATAGAGCAGAAAATAGGCATGCTCAAAATGCACTTCAGATGCCTTGACAGATCTGGAGGAGTCCTTCAGTACGCACCAGCCAGGGTCTTCAGAATCATCGTGGTCTGCTGCACCCTGCACAACATAGCACAGCAGCGAGGATTAGCACTGCATGAGGAGCAAGGCACTGCGCGCACAGCCTCTTCAGAGGAGGCGGAGCAGGCGGAGGAGATGGAGAATCAGCTGGAAGACGAGGAGGAGCAGGAGCTGGAGGAACCAGGGATGGCCTCACCATGGCCAGATTTACTTAACTTTACACAGTACACCCACATGGCTGCCACATGCTGCGCCAGGTTGGCACCACCTCACAGCAACACCATAAAGGATCCCTACAATAACCAAACCATTCCTTTCACACTGACCACCATTCACTACAACTCACTAAGCCACTTCCAAAGGTGCACACAAATTTGTCCAAGACCGGAAAGTGGTGAAAATAAAGATTTTTGTGGTGTGACAATATATTAACGGAAACTTGACATTAACATTGAATAAAACACCCAAGGGGCTACCCTTGTGAATCTACTTGTGTCATCTTTCTCTTAAGCGTGCTTCTACGAGGTGCTACTCCTGTGGCTTCAGCAGAGGTAGAGGCAGCCTGCTCACTTCACTGCTGTGACTGCTTAGCCACTCTTGGCAGATGTCCTCTGGGTTTTGGAGCCTGTGATGGCCCCGCCGAAGTCTGCTCCTCCTGCGACTGTGCAGGGGCAGACTCTGCCATCGCAATCCCAGGAGGCATCTGGGGCTCTGACTGAGGGGGTGGCAACGGAGGAGAAGTGCAAGCGCTTTGAGAGGAGCCCACACTTCCATGTCCCCTCTCACCGTCATCCCTCTCGTGGGCCACCTGTACTTCCCTGCTAGCAAGGAACTGGAGAGCACCTTGTTGCACATCAGTGGGGCCATGAGGACCCACATCTACGCTGACATCCCTCCTAGACAGGAAGTTTATGAGCCTCTGCCATCTATTCTCCATAGATAGCCATCTACTCTCCATAGATTCCTTGTGCTCCTGTGAGTGGCGCATTAGCTCCTCCATGCAGCTGGCCATCCTTTCCATGGAAGAGCCTACAGTCACCATCACCTGCGACACGGTGGTGCTCATGTTGGAGATGGACTCCTCCATTCTTTGAACATTTGCAGATATCGCAGTCGCAAAACCTGTCAAAGTCTCCTGCACTTCTTCCTGCACCTCCAGGATCACCCTCTGTCTGGATGGCCTCCGAGGCTCAGTGGCTGCATGCAGCTGAGCAGAGCTGCGAGCATCCTGCGCCCTCCGGCGAGGAGTCTCCACTGCTGTCCCTGTCTCCACCTGTCTCCATCTGCTCTTGCAACTTGTGACAGACCTGGTGACAACACTTCTCTATCTCATGTGGGACCCACCGAGGTGTGCGTCTCTGTGCTGGTGCTGGGTGCGCTCATGTCTGGTGACGCTGCGCCCTCAGAGGCTGGAGGCTCCTCTGAAGAGTGGTCTTCCTCTTCCTCCTGGACAGTGGAGGGGACTCTTGATGGACCTGTGGGAGAGTAAAGAGATGAGTTAGATATGCCATATGAAGAATGGGTACAGATACCATTATGCACATGACCATTCAGTGGCTGATGACATCAGTCCCCATAGAGTGACTGCTGTATGCCATGTAGCTGTATGATATGTAATTCTGTTACCAGGTTGCTGAGATGTGCCCCTCTCTCCGTCTCCCACCTCCAGCTGCTCGGCCACTCCTGATACTTCTAACGCAGCCTCCTCTGCTGTTGTGAGTGTGGCAAATGATTGAGGCCCACCTCCAGTTTTCTCCCTCTCCCTCTTATTGTGCACTCTTTTCTCCTGCAAGGAGGGAAAGAAGAGAAGTTTGAGTAAGAGTGATGGAATGAGTGTCAGGAATGGATGGGATACATCTTTAGAGGGTGGCTATGATTGAGTGGGGTGGCAATGCCAAGTGGCTACCCTTGTGTTGTTCATTGGTATGATTGCATTAGGATGAGGGTGAATGTGAGGGGTGGCTAGTAAGATGGGGCTGTGATAATGTAGATAGAGAGGGATGGGTGGATGTGCAAAGTATGTTGGTGTGAGTAAGGATGTGTAAGAGTAGGGTTGGGAAGGCAGAGTGATGGGGATGTGCTGAGAGGCACAGCAGGATGAGGTTGAGTGTGGGTTTGTACCCACCTTTCCTGATCGAATGAGATCATTGACATGTTTCTGGCACTGCACCCAGGTCCTCCTGAATACATCCCTGCTGTTGACCTCCTCTGCTATTTGGAGCCAGGCTCTTTTTGTCTCCTGGGGAGGTCTCTTCCGCCCATTAGAAGGGAAGAGAACCTCCCTGCATGCTGTGACTCCCTCCACAAGCATATGGAGGGAGTCATCGGAGAACCTGGGTGCAGCCCTCTGCCTCTGTGCAGTCATCTCTCCAAGTGTTTGGAGCAATCAACGCCTCCAATGCAGTGACTGCACAATCCTAGATGAACCTTCAAATGCATTGTGGCCATGGCTCCTTTAAATATCCCGGCTGAAAACGCGTCATTGATGATGTCATCAGACCTGCACCATTTAATAGGGCCGGGTCACGCGCAGGGCGGGCTTAATAGGCTCCATTAGCGCAAAGTCAATTTCTGCAGCGGGATGGAAGCAACAACAGGGTCGCGACCCACCACGTCAACCGCCCGCACCCGACCCGCCCAGGTAAAGAAAATTCCGGCCATGCACTTTCATCATTAGTGACTGAAATAGTAATCACGAGTGGAAACTTTGCCCAAATTTTCCTATCCCTAGCCTGGCGCCATTCAAATCTATTGTAGGAACCATCTACCTTTCCCCCCTCCCCCCACTGTTCTTGCAAAGATCAGCACAGACCAGAATTAAACTTGAACTTTCCTTGTCTATATAGTCAGTACAAGCAACAAATTAAACTTTTATAGTGGTTTTCATATGTCAAAAAAGTACCAGTGCACTTTACAAGGAGTTGGACCACTTGAGGAGGTGACTGAAGAAAAGTTTTGAGGAGGCTTTTGAAGACTATGAAGAGATAGGAAGGCAGAAGAGTTTAGGAAAAAACAGTCAGGAGTGCAGAGGCATGGAGGTTGAAAACTCCAACATTTATGGTGGTACCGGGGAGCAGTAAACAATAGATTGAGTCAGAAGAGCAGAGGGTGCATCTTGGGACATTGGATTAGAGAAGATTGTAGAGGGAGGGTGAAGTGAGGCTATAGAAGTGTTTGAGCACCAGATCTATATGCTAGGGCACAGAAAGCTGGTGGGGGTTAACAAAGAGAGAGAAATCAAAGGAATGCAATACATAGTTTGGCATGAGGCCAGACCAGATTCTCTCATCTTTATATAGGATATAGTTTTTAAATAATGTCACATTTTTGAATGTTGAGTCTTTTTACAGACCTGTCAATATTGAAAAATGCAGGAGTGAGATATGATCAAAAAAGTGAAAACAGATTGTAAATCTGTCTGAATACATGGAGCTATTTTTGTTTTTAGGAGTAAGATACAGAGTGAGACATGACTAGCCTACTTTTGATCACTGAAGACTTTTTGCTTTACTTTTATCTCAGATGACTGAGGGTTTCTCTCTTTCCGTCCCTCTCATTCTCTTCCGTCCTGTTTATTTACCTCAGAGGCTTTGTTTGATTTCAAAATTCAGCTAGTTTTTTTTGAAGGAAATCAAAATAAGAATGATGAAAGAAACAAGCTGTCTGCTTTTCTCTCCACTTATTTATTTCATTCTCTCTCTCTCCCTCTCCCACACACTCTCTTTCTCTCACACAAACACAAAAGCAAAATACTGCAGATGCTGGATCTCTTTCTCTTTCTACCTCAGTCTCATAGGTGTTAGAAATTTGAATCTGTGTCTCACAGCTATAAGTGATGAGTATTGACCTTTTTAACTGTCAACAAAACACAATAGAGATACTCAATTGGCTTCAAAAATGCAACTGGTATTTTTTTCTTGAAAATTGCAGTAACATTACATGAAGAAAAATATCTCCAATCACCATGATGGGTATTGGCTGAGTGGGTGGTGAAGGAACAGACATGCTGACCTCCTGAGAGAGGGCAATGCGCACCGCCCCCATCAATGTGTCTAAGGTGAACACCTGTCTCTCCAAGATCGAGCTCAGAGTCTGCATGGCAGCCATTTGAGCTTCCAGCAAAGCCACAAAGCTTACGATCATGGACTCTTGTGCAGTCTCGGCTACAGCAACCCTGGCGTTGACCACCTCTCCAGGGTAGGCTGTAGAGTGTTGATGTCATGCATGATGACAGCACACCAGGCTGGAAGCAGACTCCTCCACACTCTTAGCCATAGCGCTGCAACTCCTTGGCAGGCCTTTCAATATCTCACATAACTGCGTGAGTGAGGCTAACAGTTTTCTTTTCAGGGTCCTCATATCTGCACTTCTCAGCAGAGCTAGGGGAGGACCTTGCCCTCCAGTGAGCTGCCTCCGAGGGTGTCCCAGCCACCAGTACCTGCTGCTTCTCACTTATGCTGGGTGTTTCACCGTGTGCAGACTACTCTGCCTCACTGACTAGCACACGCAAAGTGCAAATGTCTGAAGTTGTAGCTGGAGTGGCTGATGGTGCATCCTCAGGTGAATTATTCTCCTCCGAGGTGTCTTCTGGAATAGCTTCTTGCTGATGAGAATGGCCTAGAGGAAAGAGAAAAGGGTCAAGAGTTAGGATGGCAGATAAAAACTGGACATTTGCAGGTGACAATCTTAAGAATGCAGCATAAAGTTGTGAAGCTTGCTGCATATTTGTTGAGGTGAATGAAGTTACAAGTTATATGCAAACACCCTGCCGAGGTAACTCGCCAGCCTCCCCTTTCCTGATACTAAGGTGGATGGAAAAGATCCTACGGCACTATTCGAAGGAGAACCCAGAGAGTGGTGAACCTGTGGAATTCTCTACCACAGAAGGCAGTAGAGGCCAATTCATTAAATATATTTAAGAAGGAGTTAGATATATTTCTTAAAGCTAAAGGGATCAAGGGATATGGAGAGAAGGTAGGGACAGGGTACTGAATTTGGATGATCAGCCATGATCTCATTGAATGGCGGAGCAGGCTCGAGGGGCTGAATGGCCTGCTCCTGCTCCTATCTTCTATGTTTCCATGTTTCTAACAGGAGAGTTATCTCAGCCAACATTAACTGCTCAATTGACACCTAAAATGATGATCTGATTTGTGGGATCTTCCTTTGTGCAGATTGGCTGCCATGTTTCCTACATTACAACAGTGAAAACACTTCAGAAGTACTTGATAGGCTGTAAAGCACTTTGGGACATCCTGAGGTCATGTAAAGCGCTATATGAATGCAAGTTCTTGCTTTCTTTTTTCACTGATGGCTCTGCCTGGCTACTGATCTCCACGGCCTATTGCTCTGCTTGAGTGAATGCAATGATGCTGGCAACTCCTCCAATGTCTAGGTCCCCTCCCTTGCATTATATGTTACTTTGTCCTGCAGCAAGAGAGTGGCAGAGGCTTAGTGAGTGGCTGCTTAAAGGTAAGTGGAGATGTGTAGGACTAGTGCATGTAGTGCATGGGCTGGGAGCTGTAGAAGAAGCAAGATGGAATGAGGATAGGGAAGCGATGAATGTAAAGCCAGGTTTATAAAGTGTGGAAGGAATGTTGGGAAGAGTTGGTGGTTGTGCAAGTGGTAGGATGTGGTGTGAAGAGTGGAAAGGAAGAGGTGAGTGTGCTTGGAATGTGAAGGAGGTATTGCAGTGTGCGCTTGTGATAGTATGCTGAAGCATGCAATGGAGGGGAGGAAATTGTTAAAAGGGGATGAAAGGAGTGTTGGGAGGTCTTGTTGAGAGGTGGAGAGGGGAAGAGCTGTGCTCATCCTTGCTATTCTTGTGAGGTCATTGAACCTCTTTTTGCATTGAACCCAGGTCCTGGAGATGTTACTGGTGGCACTGTATCCTGTCAGACATCCCCGTCCAAGCCTGCTTCATGGTGTCCTTGGGGATGCTCCTGTGGTTCCTGGGGAAGAATATCTCTTTCCTTGCCCTGACTTTGTCCATGAGAACCTCCACGGAAGCATCAGAAAAGCAGTGGGCTTCCACTCATCTCAGTTGTCAGGTTATCTTACAATATTTTTGAATAGAAGATTCAAGCAGGGGATGCAACCTTGGACCCAGGGCTTTGTCCTCAAGTTTGGCTAGTTTGTCTAGTATCTCCTTTCTTTCGATCTGAACTGTTGTAATCTCCTTCTTAACTTCTAATGTTGTAATTTCCTCTTTCTTAGCCTCTTCAGTGAAAACTGAGGCTAGGGGCTGGATTTTCATTGACCCGTGGAGGTGGGTTTGGAGGCGTGTGGGGGGTTAAAATTGCGAAAACTGGCGGGCGGGCACAAGCCCGCCTCCATCCCGCCTCCACGCAATTTTCATTAAATCGTGTCTGCTGGTCCCGACTCCGTGTTAAGGCCCTTAACAAGCACTAAATTGCCTCTATAATGCCATTTTGAAAGGCCTTTGTGATTTTAACCCTTTTTCTACGTGAAGCACGCCTGTTCTGAACCACGAATGTAAAACCTGGCTGGCTATAACTGGATGGATGAGGAGGAGACATATCTGGGAGTGGTGGTGCAAAAATATCTGGGAGCAGAGTTAGGGCTGCTGCTGCTCATTTTGCATCCAGGTCCTCTCACAGCAAAGGCCAGGCAGTCTTTGCAGACCTTCAATGCAGCAGCAATGATGACATCATCAGAGGCGACTTTCAGACTGAAAACACTAATTGGTTCATGGGTTCCCACATGCTGGAACTCAATTGCCCAATTAGGTAAAAATCACATCGCTCTCCCACATCTAATTGCAGTCGGGTGGATAACACGAAAAGTGGATGACATGACCCCAACCCGCCCCAGTATCAAAATCCAGCCCAAAGTATCTGTTCAGTATCCCTGCCAAGACTGTACCATTTCATGTGAGTTTATCTTGTTCACCCCTTAATGGCCCTGTCCCTACCTTAATTCCCCTTTTCTTACTTTACTATTTCTTTTTATATTCTTTAATATTTTCCTTTCATATTTAGCCTTTGCCTCCCTAATTGTCTTTTTAACCTCTTTCCTAAGCTCATCATATTCCCTTTTGTCATCTTCTCCTTTATTGTTGATGTGCTTTGCGTATGCCTTTTTCTTTGATTTCAATTTTATCCTTCACCTCCAAAAATATACTCAGTGCACCCTACAGTGCGCCCTTGGCTATACTATTTCTTTCCTTATAAAATAGTGTATCATGCGACTTATCATGAGCAATGCCATGGGAGATCTGTTAATGTGTAGCTACAGAGGGAAATAATATCACAGTGAGAATAGATTAATGAGCCAGAAGAGAAGTTAAATTCCCTTTACTTTTTTTTTAATGTGTCTTTTGTATTTCAGCAGTTGTCATCAGAGGAACTTTACGTTCGTATGTTAAAGTTACTCTTTTTGTTACAAACCCAACAGTTCTATCAAGCAATTAGGGTTGTTGGTAGCTCTGGAAGATACAAATTGTTGGTTAATCCATGTTTTTAATTGCTAATCATGGCCTCTCTTGGGGGTCCTGAAAGCAGACAAACACCATCTGAGAGGCAGGCTGGTAAACAGGCACGTGCAGAAGCCAGGTGTGCAACTTTTTTTTTACCAACTATTCCATTGAATTTCAGTCAAAGCTCAAGTCAAAAGTGGGATGTAAAAGAAAACCGAACTCAATGAAGATGTGGCCTTTAAAAAAAAAAGCATGGTGCCATTTCACTGTGGAGCAGCGAGAGCTGCCGGTGGATTGGTGGCAAGTATTTTACTGAGGCATCTGAAGTGGTGGAAATGGGATTGACTTAGCCTGCCTGCCAGCCTTTACTGCATTCATTTGCAGCAGTCCAGAGGTACCCACAGGGAATGTGAATCCTCTTTCATCAAACAACTCATAGGTTCAGCTTGGCTCAGAAGTCCATTGCACATAAGATGCAGTATTTTTCTTTTTTTTTCAATCACACATACCATGTAGTTGTGCCAACATCTTTGTACCAAAAACCCAGGGCTTCAGTTCTTACAAAATTCTCCTGTCCCACTTGTCACACAATTAGTAAAGGCATACTACATTCGAATTATTCTTCTTAACATTACAATTACACTATTTTCTTTTCTTAATTACAGTTTAGTTTGATCATTAATTATTCTTTTCTGCAATTGTATTTATCTCACGTGCTGGAGTTCTTTGAAGTCAGTTTTTTTTTATTACTTTATAAAATTCAAAGCTGAAATATTTTAGTTTGAAATTTCCCCATATTTGCAGTCTTATACCTGCAATAAAATATAAGCTTGTTAATAGAAGCAATCTCGGCACAATCTTGATACCCTTTATTTATTCTATGGTTAAGTGCACGCTGTATGATGTAGGAGGAAAAGGATGACCTAAACACACATTTCCATTAACTGCCAGATTGTGCAACGTTTTATGAAGGGAGCATGAGAAAATTGAAGGAGATAATGAGCTAGAAGTATCTCTGGAGTACGCCTCCAACTGGTGAAACAATTACAAAAGTACCTGCTGGTGGCCAAGCTGCGAAAAGTTGCGGTCTCCGGCCTCGAGGCAGAGGGCAGCGTAATGGCCCACAGATCCCAGGGACGCAGGCGGTGCGAAAATGTACCTGGGATCACGTGGGCCTGGTCCTCCAATCAATAAGCAGAATTCCATTTCAATCATTTACGAAGGGAATCCCCTAATGATATGCAATGGAATCCCCAAATCTAATAATTATACAACGTACAGAATTGGAATTTTATTCCTAATTACCTTCATTCCACCAACCCCACTAAAAATTTAATTTTTTGATAATTTTATACATCATTAAAAGTGTAATCCAGGCCCAATATTTGCATAAACTCATTTCATACAGTGTATGTGCATAATTTAGGATATGAAAATGTTTAATTAAAGCCTTAGATATCCCCTTATGCTGATGCAAACCCTTATGCTGATGCAAACAGGCCCTGTGCCTGCTTGCATCAACCGTAAGACTTCTGTGCGCAATCGCTGGCCAGCTCTGCGCCAGAGATTGCTTTTTCGTGGTCCCTGCGGGTGGCCTGTCAACTTGTACGTTGACAAGCTGCAAGTTCTGGATGAGGAAATCCCGAACTTGCGGGGCATTTCAAAGGGAATACGATGGTGTACTCTGAGAGTACACCCTCATTCACCCCGCAATTTCAGGGCCATTATTATCTGCTGACCATGGCACATTTTGCTGATGTCTCTTTATATTCATTCTTCTTCTCCCAAAAGGGTTTATTGAGTATCAGTGGTGTCTCAGGAATGTATACCACACTATCAACATCATACATTGAATTTAAGGATGTTCGCTGGTAAATTTGGCAGTTTAACTTCGAAACTCCCCCCCCCCCCCCCCCCCCATGTTGTTTTTCTATTAATAAATATCTTGGTTCAGAGTGGTGCAAAATTTACAGACAAATTATATGTAGCTTCAAAATTTATGCACAAGTTCTCTGCACTGAACTGGGCAATGGTAAAAATATGTAATTTGAACCATTATTTATACATTGTTATGCCCTGAAATTCACTTGCATCATTTCTGCAGTGCTAGCAGTCTGTTTATGGTGGTGCTGTTCCTATTTTCAGCTGTTATCCACGCGTTACACCAATGAAAAAACCATAAAATGGGAATCCTGTCGCGTTTGTCTTGCATTCAGTGAGTTGAAGCTTATTGAGTCTGAATAGAGACCCAATCACTTCCGATGCAGCAGGTCCACAAAAGTCATGATCTCTCACCAACTCCTCAGTGGGGTGTCTTCCTGCTGGTTAGATGCATCCATCGAAAGAGAGGAAACTCACCACTTGCAGCCTTCACCTGCATTTGCGTTTCTCTGAAACCGTAAAATCTCATAAGATTCAAGAGTCTGTGGTAATCATCAGTGTGTCCTTACCATTTCTCCTGACCAGAATGATGGCTGGAGTGTCACAGGTCCTTGAGTAGAAAGTGGAGGCGGGGTTAAGAGAAAGTGAGGAAATGTTTTTCTTTTGGACAATCAGAAGCACTGTTCGTTAATACAGTATTCCCTTCATCAGTAATTATAGACACAAATTCTTTTAATACCAAGTACTCTACTAATCCTGATTACAGAATGACATTTTTACCTCGGAGCCAAGCTCTACAGCTCGCCACAGGGAAACCTGTAGTTATTCTGGACATTTTGGCCCAATCCTATGTGCCTCATCCACTGCCAAAACCATCAGCATTAAAATGGAGAATTGGTGGGAACAGAGCGGGAAATGGAGCCATTTCATTTTAACTGCATCCCCGCTCTTTTCCTGCCAGTTGGGAAGAGTTCAAATTCCCTATAGTATTTTCCAACAGTGCTCTTTGTCTTGTTCTTGAAGTATGTTGATAAAATAAAGTAACTTGTATTCATGTTTACAGTATTAACTCCCACTGCTCACCAGGTTATGACTGTCTTTTGCCACTGAAACAGCATCACTAATGCCAGCTTTGCACATAGCCTGAAAGAAGATATTCTCCCCATTACATTTTTCATATATTTTGTGTTGAAGATGAATAATCATGATTGTCAGTATGACCATATGTTATTTAAGAATTTATTTGCACTTGCTGTTATACCTATATCAGTCAGTCTCAACATAAATTACATAGAAACATAGAAACATAGAAAATAGGTACAGGAGTAGACCATTCGGTCCTTCGAGCCTGCACCGCCATTCAATGCGTTCATGGCTGAACATGCTACCTCAGTACCCCATTCCTGCTTTCTCGCCATACCCCTTGATCCCCTTAGTTGTGAGTGTTATATCTAACTCCCTTTTGAATATATTTAGCGAACTGGCCTCAACAACCTTCTGTGGAAGAGAATTCCATAGATTCACCACTCTCTGGGTGAAGAAGTTCCTCCTCAGCTCAGTCCTAAATGGCTTCCCCTTAATCCTTAGACTGTGACCCCTGGTTCTAGTTTTCCCTACCATTGGGAACATTCTGCCCGCATCTAATTTGTCTAAACCAGTCAGGATTTTAAATGTCTCTATAAGATCCCCCCTCATTCTTCTGAACTCCAGAGGATACAAGTTCAGTTGACCCAATCTTTCTTGATATGTCAGTCCGGCCATCCCAGGAATCAATCTAGTGAACCTTCGCTGCACTCCCTCAATAGCAAGAATGTCCTTCCTTAAGTTAGGAGACCAAAACTGCGCACAATACTCCAGGTGTGGCCTCACCAAGGCCCTGTACAACTGTAGCATCACCTCCCTACTCCTGTACTCAAATCCCCTTGCTATGAAGGCCATCATTCCGTTTGCTTTCTTGACTGCCTGCTGCACTAGCATTTGCTAGCAAGACTGTGGGCTAATTACCTAATTTAATACTGTTTGGGCTATATTTTTTATATTTTTATATTTATAGTTTTTATCCTAAGTCGGCAATTGTGCAGCATATGGGAATAAACTGTCTCTACTGGCAGGAGGGTCGGTAACCAGAGGACACAGATTTAAGATAATTGGCAAAATAATCCAGAGGGGAGATGAGGAGAATTTATTTTATGCAGCAATTGTTCTGATCTGGACTGCGCTGCCTGAAAGGGTGGTGGAAGCAAATTCAATAGTAGTTTCAAAAAGGGAATTGGATATCCACTTGAAAAGGAGAAATTTGCAGGGCAATGGGGAAAGAACATGGAAGTGGGACTAATTGGATAGCTCTTTCAAAGAGCCGGCACAGACATAATGGGCTGCATGGCCTCCTTCTGTGCTGTATGATTCTGTGATTCTAGAAATCCTGTCTTCCCTCCTAATATAAGAGACAAAATATTAATTTTTTGACGCCGTGTGTGTATTTAAGGTTAATTTTAATGGTTAGCACTAAGCAGAACATAGTTTCCATATGAGAGTGGCATCTTTGTCATAACATTGATAAGTATAACAAAAATATACATACAACATTCTTGAGTAGAAATAAGTTCAAATGTATTCACAATCACAAAATAATGACGGATGAGGAAAGCCATCTTAATTTCTTCATCCAGAGAAATCGTAACATTGCCCCACTGTAGCATCCAATTATTTCTTCAATAATTTCAGGGTTCTTGCCACCACCCCTTCTCTGGCTACGCTTTTGCTGTTGTGGTACTGAAAGAATTGTTTCCTGCTCTGCTTAGGCTCAGCTGCTATGCTTTTTTCCTTTGCTTTGATTATGGGGGCGACAACACATTCAAGAACTTTAGAGGGGGAAGGAAGGTTGGAGATGGTGTAGTAGTTTGCAAGGACAGAGGGGTCAAGTATGGACTTTTGTGGGGTTTTTGAGGCGTGGGTAATGACAGCTGTTTTGAAATGGAGGCGACAGTCCCTGAGGAGAGGAAACCATTTACAAAGTCAACAAGTACGGGTGCCAACAATAGAAGTTTTTTCAATTGTGAAGAGAGACATTCAGTGCTGTTTTCTATTTTGTCAGCTTGTGGAATTTATAATAAAGACTTGTCAGACCACAGACTTAATTTGGCATTTATCTGTCTATAGCGGCATGTTGTGTGTGTTTTTTTTTTCCTGCAGTTGTCAAGAATGCCTCCAGTGACCATACTGTTATTGTTCATCTGTAAAATATTAATTTTATTCAGTGGGAATAATTAGCAATTACAGTGCCCACAGATAAAGATTTCACATGTATAAAAATGGGAAATGAAACTGCCAATCGATGCATCCGAAATAACACTTCATAATCAGCAGTAGCACGCTGTGTTCTCAAATTTCTTCAGATGTTCTTGCATATCAACAGACTAAATCTCACCAATGATAGCAAATTCTAGGTGTTCTTTCACTGGTGTGAAGGACCATCATAACGTAACATATACATGTGAAAACCATGAGTTATAGGATGTTTACAATCAGCAAAGAATTGCCACAAGTCACTGTCATTGGTGTGATATCCTCCTTTTATTTTCTATTCTCAGATTCTTTGTGAGTAGGAGTTTACCTGTTGGTGGGCTGAACATTGATTTTTTTCTGCTAAGTCATTTGTCTGACTGGCTTTTTCAAAGAAAAAGGCCGGACAGGAAGGCAGCAGTTTGACCTCTGACACTCTTTTCATCTGGAGGTTGGTCAGTAGGCCTGCCAGTCAACCTGGCTATTGCCACCATCCCCAAATTTTACTCCTACGCAGATAATCATATGTTGTGCACGCATGAAATCAGCCCCTCCTGGCATCTCGTGTTTGAATGTGTTCAGAATGTGGTATTGATTCACTGATTGTCCCAGACCATTAAGAATAACTATTTCAGTGACTGGCTCATTAACCTTTGGGAGATCTCATTAACATACCTATTCCTCTGTTGTTCTCGGGGCTCCAGTCTGTCATTCTCGGTGATTATAACCCTTTTTCAGCTTACTTAAATTAATAGTAAGTTTCTTTTAAAACATGTACTAGGTCCTTCCATGATCAAATTGTCATAAATCCCAAAACGCGGTAGAAAGTGTATCAGAGATGTACAAAGAGAGAGAGAAAGAGAGAAAGCTGTCAAAAAATGCAAGAGAAACAGAAGTTAGAGAGACAGAAAGGGAGAGAAAAAAATAGAAAACTACAGGAAAACAGGTACAACTTTAAAATGACTAGTGTCCATGAACTACGCAATGTGATACTGTTGTATAATAAACAGTGCATGTGACTGGATGTAATGTTCCTACATATTCTAATACTTTACAATGCGTCTATTACAAAACAGCATATTATCCAACTCACCAAGAGAAGCAACACAAAAATCTACCACAACACAGAGAGTCACTACATGGACTTTCATTGCCAACAGTACCACTCATTTTTATATGTTTTTGAATTACAGTTTCTAATTCTAACATGGTTCTGAATGATTTGGCATCATTACAATTTCCTCCTTTTTCGATAATTAAAATTTTGATTCCTCAATCACCATATGCTATACGGTTTTTACATTCAATAGGGGCGGAGCCCAAGTGTAATAAAAAAAAATTGCGCTGCATTGCACTTTAGCCAGTATGGACTGCATAAATATAATTCTGACCTCAGATAGCATCTTTCTGGGCTAAAATGATACTATACAAATATAATCCTGGGCTCCTTTATGACTTGGAGGTAAAGTCACCATCTCGAAGCCATGTAGATCTAGTCTACTCTGTTGTTACTGATCTCAGTCAGGGCAGTGGTAGGGCTGCAGTCTGCCCATGTTACGGCAAGGAAATGCCTGCCAGCACTTACTGTCATGGGCAAAAGTCAATCATGGTCACTTGGGCAAGGTGTGGAAGCATGATTATTGTTAATGGAACTGTATCCCAGTAAGGGAGCAAATGTCTTCAGGAGGGGAGGAGAGTAAATTGCAGAGAAAGAAAATTGCATCTGTGCTGAATGCACACTGCACAATATAATCCTTCCCTAAGACTGCATCTGTTCTGGTGGATTCACACTGCACAACTATAATCCTTGGTATTGTATCTCTCTGAGCTGGATTTAAATGCAGATCCAAGATGAAAATTGATTCTGTTATAACCATTTGCAGTACCTAGGCCATTGTAAATTGACGACTTTAGGGACAAACTGTAGGAACTATAGTTGGGAAATGATTATCAGCTTTTCAAATGAGTTAATACCCCCTTTAAAATAGTGGAAAGAGGATTTTTCTACAAATGTGCATAATGTTTGCACAACATCAGCAGCAGTAATTTTTAGCCTTGTATGTTACACGGGAGTGGTTAGACTGCTCACAGAATGGCCAATTTAAACTTTCAGGTTCTGCATCTTCCTATATTTCACACATCTATGCATAGCTATAAATTTACACACATGCGTACATGTGCCTGCTGCAAATTGATCAGTTACTTGCCATCCTCTGGTGATTATACTGCAGTGTTTACTGGGTGCTGTTTGGAAAATTACAATGCTCTTTAACCATTGATTCCGACATAGATTTATTCACAGTGCAGCATTCTGTCAGCAGATATTCAAACACTTGCAATTTTACCATGAGGTCCTATTAGAATCCATTCAACTTATTTTTAGGAGATTTCTTTCTCTTCCTAAATTATTTACAGTCACAAAAAAAGAGAGAATAGTTTTAGAAATATAAATTTGGACTTTTTACAGGAATTGGTTATCTTGTAAAGTTGAACCTCCACAATGAACATGATTTATAGTACAAATGAGTCATGTACTTTAACCATCCTCCAAATATCTATCAAAGAGTTTAAAGCTATACACTGTGAAACAATTTTGAAAGCATTTCTCTTAAGTTTTCTAATTATGTAAGTTGAAGTCGAGTCATGATGAGAAAGCAAGTATGCCGTCTTTTTAATTCTCACCCAACTAAATAAACGGGGACAGCATACACCGAGTACAGCAGATTCTGCTATAAATCATTGTGGCATTCCTAACTAATCGGACCAAAGTGACCTGTACTTGCACATGTAGAGATCGCTAAGCCACACTGGGAAGCTGCTAACCTGTACTTTAAGAGGACTCAGCACTACTGAGGCTGGTCTGCTGGAGGCAGCCATTAATGGGATGAGGAAACATTGCATCACCATGTCTGGCTATGTCTGGTCCCACTGGTAGAATAGACCCACCAGAGGTGGGGGCACAATGATATACAGTTTGGTGAGAATGGCCCTTGGACTTGTAATGTATTATCACGTGGTTTGTCACATGGTTTGTCACATGGCTTGGTATGAGCGTGCTCAGTTCGCTCTGGCCTAGTGAATAAGCACATGGACGAGCAACTCATCCTGTCTCTGTCCTTCATTTGTTCCACCCACATATATTACATTTTGACGACGAGGATAGGATCCCAAAGCCATTTTTAGGGATCATGGAAGGACACAGTGTTCAAACTTTGAGTAGACAAGTTTAAGGTGAATTTGTGACACTTAAACTGAATTTTTGCAATGTTTTACCCTTAATGCTCGTGCAGAATCATCTGTTTTTTGCCTTTGCCTGTATGTATACACAGCAACAGCGGTGTTGATTCTCATGGGTACACAGGTAGCGTGCTGAGTCGCTGTTCGATGGGATCAGGACAATCATGGCCACGCCTACGGGATTCATCGGAAGCCTCGGCATGTAGACCGAGCTCGTGAACCATTCAGTTCTTGCATTGAGCGGATGGAGATGTTTTATAGGGCCAATAACATTATTGAGATCGAAGGTGCAGATGAGAATGTTCAAGCTCAAAATGAAGTAATTCGTGAATGGAAGAAAGCAATTCTTCTAACGGAGATCGGGCTAGATGCCTATGCAACGTTGACTAACCTACTCACGCCAGGGAAAGCGAAGGATGCGTCGTTTGAAGACATTACAGGACAATTTTGACCCAAAGCCATTAGAAATAGAAGAGAGCTATAGGTTTGGCACCAGAGAAACCAAAAACAAAGTGAAACCATCAGTGAGTACATTGTAGCTCTTAAGAACCTGTCTTTGCATTGTAACTTCGGCACATTTTTGGATCATGCGTTGCAAGATAAGTTTGTGCGTGGACTGGTGGATGAGCGCACACAGTCCAACTCACTGAACACTCCAAACCTAGCATTTGACATAGCATGCAAAATTGTCCTATCTATGGAGATGGCGTCTAAAAATACTTAGGGAGCTCCGTCCAACTCAAGTGACTAGTGCAGCTGAGGTCTACAGTCACAAAGCTACCGGCAAGTACCACTTGCAAAGGGTACCGTAGAGTTAAAATCCTACTCCGGAGAAATCCTAGAGACATGTGGAAAATGGAATGTACAGTTCAACACAATAGCCAGTCTGTAAGCTGCCTACTATTGTAGTGAGCTACAAAAACAGGTCAACCCGCATGGGCAAAGACTGTTAAAACTAGACTGGAAAAACATATTCAGTGTAGATGCGTCAAAGAAGCGACTCGACATGATGTTGAACAAGTACGAAAGCATGTTCACAGACAGTTATGAGGGCATCATTGGGTATGACGCGCATACCGCATCAAGTCCAACATGAAGCCTGTCTATTGTAAGGCAAGGCAGGTCCCCTATGCGTTGAAAAGTCAGGTGGAGGAAGAGTTAGCGAAGCTCAGAGAGAATGGAGTGCTAGTTAAAACTGACAAAAGTGAATGGGCTTCCCCGATTGTGGTAGTGCCCAAAGGTGACAAATTGTACGCTTGTGCAGTGACTACAAAGTTACTATCAACCAAGCAGTTGATGATGAGCAGTACCTGTTACTTACATCGCAAGATTTGTATGCAGCACTCTCTGGGTCAAAGGTTTTCTCCAAGCTTGACCTGTCGCATGCATATGCTCAGCTGAATGTTGACAAAGAGAGTCAACAGTATCTCCCCATCAACACACACAAGGGACTGTACTCGTACACCAAGCTGCCGTATGGTGTAAAGTCTTCCCCAAGATTTTCCAGGCTACGATGGATAAGATTTTGCAAGGAGTTCCAAATTGCTTATGCAATCAAGTTGATGTGCTGATCGCAACAAGCAGTGAGGAAGAAAATCTAGAAGTGTTAGATATAGTGAATTCCCACAATGTCAAATTGCAAAGGAGCAAATGTGCTTTTGTGCAGCCCAAGGTTGTGTACCTTGGTTTGAAAGTTGATGCAAATGGCTTGCAACCAGTGAAGGAAAAGGTTGATGCTGTCATCAATGCTCCAAAGCCACAGAACATGTCTGAGTTAAGATCTTTCCTTGGAATGGTCCAGTACTACGCACGTTTCTTATCTGAGTTAGCGACCATGTTAGCTCCATTGCACGAGCTCCTCAAGAAGGATGTCCAGTGGAAGTGGACAAAAGCGCAACAGGAAGCTTACGACACTTGTAAGAGAAGTCTCTCTAGCGATGCTCAACTTGTGCACTACGACACAGAGCGTGAGCTTAAGTTCACGTGTGATGCTTCCAGACCTGATGGCCTGCATCCTAGGGTCTTGAAAGAAGTGGCTGCAGAGACAGTGGATGCATTGGTTGTAATCTACCAAAATTCCCTGGATTCTGGAGAGGTCCCAGCGGATTGGAAAACTACAACTGTACCACCCCTATTCAAGAAAGGAGGGAGACAGAAGGCAGGAAACTATAGACCAGTTAGCCTAACATCTGTCATTGGGAAAATGCTCGAGTCCATTATTAAGGGAGTAGTAGCAGGACATTTAGAAAACCATAATACAATCAAGCAGAGTCAGCATGGTTTTATGAAAGGGAAATCATGTTTGACAAATTTGCTAGAGTTCCTTGAGGATGTAACGAGCAGGGTGGATAAAGAGGAACCAGTAGATGTCATGTATTTGGATTTCCAGAAGGCACTCGATAAGGTGCCACATAAAAGGTTACTGCACAACATAAGAGCTCATGGGGTTGGGGGTAATATATTAGTATGTATAGAGGATTGGCTAACTAACAGGAAACAGAGAGTCGGGATAAATGGGTCATTCTCAGCTTGGCAAACTGTAACTAGTGGGGTGCCAAAGGGATCAGTGCTGGCGCCTCAGCTGTTTACAATCTATATTAATGACTTGGATGAAGGGACCGAATGTAATGTAGCCAAATTTGCTGATGATACAAAGATTGATGGGAAAGCAAGCTGTGAAGAGGACACAAAGAATCTGCAAAGGGATATAGATAGGCTAAGTTGAGTGGGCAAAAATTTGGCAGATGGAGTATAATGTGGGAAAATGTGAGGTTATCCACTTTGGTAGGAAAAATAAAAAAACAAATTATTATTTAAATGGGGAGAGACTACAAAATGCTGTAGTACAGAGGGATCTGGGGGTCCTTGTACATGAAGCACAAAAAGTTAGGATGCAGGTACAGCAAGTAATTAGGAAGGCAAATGGAATGTTGGCCTTTATTGCAAGGGGGATGGAGTATAAAAGTAGGGAAATCTTGCTACAACTGTACAGGGCGTTGGTGAGGCTACACCTGGAGTACTGCGTACAGTTTTGGTCTCCTTATTTAAGGAGGGATATACTTGCATTGGAGGCAGTTCAGAGAAGGTTCACTAGTTTGATTCCTGAGATGAAGGGGTTGTCTTATGAAGAAAGGTTGAGCAGGTTGGGCCTATACTCATTGGAGTTTAGAAGAATGAGAGGTGATCTTATTGAAACATATAAGATTCTGAGGGGGCTTGACAGGGTAGATGCAGAGAGGATGTTTCCCCTCGTGGGGGAATCTAGAACTAGGGGGCATAGTTTCAGAATAAGGGGTCGCCCATTTAAAACGGAGATGAGGAGGAATTTCTTCTCTGAGGGTCGTGAATCTTTGGAATTCTCTACCCCAGAGATCTGTGGAGGCTGGGTCATTGAATATATTTAAGGCGGAGATAGACAGATTTTTGAACGATAAGGGAGTCGAGGGTTATGGGGAGCGGGCGGGAAAGTGGAGTTGAGGCCAAGACCAGATCAGTCATGATCTTATTGAATGGCGGAGCAGGCTCAAGAGGCTAAATGGCCTACTCCAGCTCCTATTTTTTATGTTTTTATGTTCTTATGGTGTGGGAGCTGTCATAAGCCACGTAATGGATGACAGCCAAGAGAAACCAATCGCGTTCACATCGCGAACCCTCACAAAGTGCGAAAGAAACTACGCGTAAATTGAAAAGGAAGCACTCACCATAGTGTTTGGAATCAAGAAATTCCAACAGTTCCTGATCGGCAGAAAGTTTACCCTGATAACCAATCACAAACCGCTCCTAGCAATATTGAGGCCCAAATCTGCCATCCCTGCAATGGCCGCATCAAGAATGCAACGTTGGGCAGTGTTGTTGTCACAATATGACTACACGATTGAATATCGCACTTCAATGCAAAATGCAATCGCAGACGCCTTGTCCAGGTTGCCACATCAGGACCCGTGTGTTGGGAGTGAAGGTGCTATTTTCATGCTAGGTGCAATTGACAAAGACTTTCACATGAATGCAACTAAGATTGCAGATGAGACTCAAAAGGACTCAGTACTGAAAAGAGTGTATGAGAACACCTTGAATGGATGGACTGATCAGTGTCTGGACACAGAATTGAAACCATTCCATAATCGTCGTACTGAATTGTCTTGTGAGCAAAGTTGTACCAAGTGGGGAAGCAGAGTGGTGGGACCTACTTCTTTGAGAGATAGAATTCTGGCCGAACTTCATACTGAACATCCAGGGATCGTCAGTATGAAATCAATTGCAAGAAGCTTTGTTTACTGGCCTGGATTGGACAGTGATCTTGAACCACTTGATCATGAACACATATGAACATGCGAATTAGGAGCAGGAGTAGGCCACTTGCCTGCTCCGCCATTCAATAAGCTCATAGCTGATCTGATTACTCCACATTCCCGCCTACCCCCGATAACCTTTCACCTCCTTGCTTATCAAGAATCTATCTACCTCTGCCTTAAAAATATTCAAAGACTCACAACCCTCTGTGAGAAAAAATTTCTCCTCATCTCTGTCTTAAATGGGCGACCCCTTATTTTTAAACAGCGACCCCTAGTTCTAGATTCTCCCACAAGAGGAAACATCCTCTCCACATCCACCCTGTCAAGACCCCTCAGGATCTCATATGTTTCAATCAAGTCACCTCTTACTCTTCGAAACTCCAGCGGATACAAGCCTAGCCTGTCCAACCTTTCCTCATAAGACAACCCGCCCATTCCAGGCATTAGTCTAGTAAACCTTCTCTGAACTGCTTCCAACGCATTTACATCCTTCCTTAAATAAGGAGACCAATACTGTACACAGTACTCCAGATGTGGTCTCACCAATGCCCTGTATAACTGAAGCATAACCTCTCTCTACTTTTGTATTCAATTCCCCTCGCAATAATTGATAACGTTCTATTAGCTTTCCTAATTACTTGCTGTACCTGCATACTAACCTTTTGCGATTCATGCACTAGGACACCCAGATCCCTCTGCATCTCAGAGCTCTGCAATCTCTCACCATTTAGATAATATGCTTCTTTTTTATTCTTTCTGCCAAAATGGACAATTTCACATTTTCCCACATTATACTCCATTTGCCAGATCTTTGCCCACTCACTTAATCTATCCATATCCCTTTGTAACCACTTATGTCCTCTTCACAATTTACTTTTCTACCTATCTTTGTGTCATCAGCAAATTTAGCAACCATACCTTCGGTCCCTTCATCCAAGTCATTTATATAAATTGTAAAAAGTTGAGGCCCCAGCACTGATCCCTGTGGCATACCACTCGTTACATCTTGCCAACCAGAAAATGACCCATTTATGCCTACTCTCTGTTTCCTGTTAGCTAGCCAATCTTCTATCCATGCCAATATGTTACCCCCTACACCATGAGCTTTTATTTTCCGCAATAACCTTTGATGTGGCACCTTATCAAGTGCCTTCTGGAAATCTAAACACAGTACATACATGGGTTTGACTCAGTTCAGACTTCAGTAACTGAAGTACCAGGTTCAAACATGTTTCAGATAGAAACAGGATCATCTTTGAGTTCGGAACCAAAACAAAACACCCCGAAAATTGATTCAACACCAAGGGGTAAAAATTGGGGGCGCTACCTTCGCCGGGCGCTAATTTTAGTGCCCCGAAAAAGTTAGCGCCCCCACGGCCGAATTTCCCAGGTAGCGCCCTGAGAGGGAGAAGGGGCACTACTGGAAGCGCCCCGTGTCCCTGTTGGGGCGCTGCGAGCCAATATTGCGGCGCTATGTGCCGCAGCGCCATGCACTGAGGCACATCGTGCCGCGGTACTGCAGGCCTTCCTCCCCTTATTAAAGGGGAGGGGTCTTGCGCAGCGCGTTTCGGCACCCAGCTGGGCCACCAGTGATCGGGAGTGCCGGCAAACGAGCCTGGCGAGGAGTGCCGGGCTCACGGAGACCAGCCGGCACCCTGCGGGGGGGTTTCCACGGGGCCCGGGGACAGTGATGGGGGCAGGTGCTGGCAGGCAACAAAAATGGCCGCCCGCCACCTCCATTTTAACTAGCGCTGCCCCGGCCACAGGTAGTCCCCCCTGACCCTGGCGGACATAGGTCTGGTGGTAAGTCGGGGGGAGCGCCACCCAATATTGCAGCCGGGGCGCTGCGCACGGCGATGACGCCATCGGCGCGCGGTGCTAACGGTTAGCGCCGCCGCTAACCTCCCGCTGAATTTCGCGGGAGGTGTTAGTGGCACCACGCCCAGGCGCTAGTTGATTAGCTTAGGGCGCTAACGGGAGATGCAAGTCAACCAAATTTAGCCCCCCAAAACCTTTCGTAACGAGATCAGAAAGACTCCGCAAACCTGTTATTAAACTGGATTTGTAGTTCATTTAAAAGAAAAAAAAGCCAGGAGTTTTTGTTATGTGGTACATGTAATGCAGGGAAAGGAGGGACCCTAGTTTTGTTGTATTTGAGAGGGGAATACATACATTTATTTTTAAGGGTGAAAGCAGTGTAATGTATTATCACACAGTTTAGTATGAGCATGCTCAGTTCGCTCTGGCCTAATAAACAAGCACATGAACTAGAAACTCCTCTTGTCTCCGCCCTTCAGTTGTTCTACCCACATATATTACAGGAGTCCTCAACATTGAGGCCAGACCCCATGAAGTTTTGTGGTTTCAGGTCAAACAAAGGCAAGGAAACCTCCTGTTGATCACCATCTAATGCTCCTCCCTCTCACTTGGAGGAAACTCTGGGGGAAGCAACGACACAGAAAGTACTTTATGTGTGGGACTTCAATGTGCATCACCAGGAGTGGTTTGGCAGCACTTCAACTTTCCAAGCTGGCTGAGGCCTGAAGAATATAGTTGGCAAACTGGGCCTGTGCCAAGTGATGAGGGAAGTAACCTACTTGATCTTGACCTCACCAACCTACCTGTCACAGACACGTCTATTCACAATGGTGTTGGCAGAAGTGACTACTGTACAATCCTTGTGAGCACAAAGTCTTCGTCTCCATCTAGAGGTGGGGAACCTCCATTGTGTAGTGTGGCATTACCACTGTGCTAAGTGGGACAAACTGGGGCCAGATCTACCAAATGAGGCGCTGTGGATCAGCAGCAGCAGCAAAATTGTATGCTACCACAACCTGTAAGCTCATGGCCTGGCATATCCCTCACTCCTTGATCTCACCATCAGGCCTGGAGACATACCAAGGTCTAATACAGAGTGTAGAATGGTGTGCCAGGAGCAGTAGCAGGAATACCCTAGAATGAGCTGTGAAACCAGTGAAGCTACTACACAGGTCTATCTGCATGCAAAATACCAAAACCAGCAGGCTATAGACAGGGCTACCAACGAATGAGAGCAAAGCTCGGTGGCCCCATCTCAACCAGAGAAGGATGGTGGAGGATAAGCAGGCAACCAACCGGAAAAGGAGGTTTCATGAACATCCCCATTCTCAACCATGGAGGATCCCAGCAAGAGATAAGACTGAAATGTTTGCAAGCTTATTCAGTCAAAACTGATGAGTGGATGACACTCCTCAGCCTCTTCCCAAGGTCCGAACATCATAGATACCAGCCAATTTGGTTCACTCCACGTGACATTAAGAAATGGCTGAGTGCATTGGACACAACAAAGGTTGTGGGCCTTGACAACATCCTGGCTGTGGTGCTGAAGATCTGTGCACCAGAACTGCCTGCTCCCCTAGCCAGCCTGTTCCAGTACGGTTATAACACTGGAATCTATCTTAAGATTGCCAAGGTATATTCTATTCATATAAAACAGGACGAATTTAACTCGGCCAATTGACAACCTATTAGCCTCCTCGTAATCATCAGTAAAGTGATGGAAGGTCTCATCAATTGTGTCATCAAGCATCACCTACTTACAAAGAACCTGCTCACCGACACTCAGTTCGGGTTAAGCCAGAACAAATCGGCTCCTGACCTCATTAGAGCCTTGATCTAGATATGGATGCAAGAGCTGAATGCCAAAGGAGAGGTGAGTGTAGCGGCCCTCGACATCAAGGCAGCATTTGGCTAAGTAAAGCACCAAGGAGCCGTAGCAAAACTCAAGTTAATGGGGGGGGCGGGGGGTGTCGAAGGGAAAAGCCCCCAATGGCTGGAGTCAAATCTGACACACAAGATGTATATGGTTGTTCGAGGCCAGCCATCACAGCCCTAGGACATCAATGCAGGAAAGTTTCCTCGGCCCAACCATGGTCAGTTGGTTCATCGATGACCTCCATCATAAGGTCAGAAGTGGGGGTTTTCACTGACAGTCTCACAGTGTTGAGCTCCATTCACAACTCCTCTAATAGTGAAGTAGCCTATTTCACCCTACAATAGGACCTGGATAACATCCAGACTTGGACTGACAAATTGCAGGTAACATTCACACCACATAAGTGCCAGGTAGTGACCAATTGAAAAAGCCCAACCACTTTCCCTTAACATTCAATGGCACCAGCATCTCTTAGTCTCACCATAATCATCCTGGGGGTCACCATTGAACAGAAGCTGAACTGGATCTGGCATATTAGCGCCATGGCTATAAGAATATGACAGAGGATAGACACCTTGTGAAGATTGGCTCACCTCCTGACCTCTCAAAGCCTTTCCACCATCTACAAGATTCAAGTCAGGTGTCTGATGGAATGCTCACTACTTGCTTGGATGGGTGCCGCTGCAGCAAAGCTCAAGAAGCACAATATCATTCAGGATGATCAGTTCACTTGATTGATGCCCCTGCCACTGGATTAAATGTCCACCCCTCCACCACTGGCATACTGTGGCTGCAGTATTCACTAAAGCAACTGATCAAGGTTACTTCAACAGTACCTCCCTCCTCCACCACCAAGAAGGACAAGAATAGCAAAGTTGTGGGAACGCTACCACCTCCAACTTCCTCTCCAAGTCACATACCATCCTGACATGGACATATATCACTGTTACTTCATTATCATTGGGTCAGACCGGCATTTATTGCCCATACCTAATTGCCCTCAAGAAGGTGGTGGTGGGCCTTCTTCTTGAATCACTGCACCCATCCAGGCAAGTTGATTAATGAAGGTGCTCCCACAATTCTGTCAGGTAGGGAATTCCAGGATATTGATCCAGCGCTAATGAAGGAATGACAATGTATGTCCGAGTCAGGATGGTGTGAGTTGAAGGGGAACTTGCAGGTGATGGTGTTGTCCTTCCAGGTGGTGGGGGTTGTGGGTTTGGGAGGTGCGGCCGAAGAAGCATTGGTAAATTTTAACCTTCTCTGCTTTAAGTATTGATGAGTAAGTGCCACTTGATAGCCATGGTACACCAATGGTGGAGGGAGTGGATATTTAAACCAGTGGATGCGATGCCAATCAAGTGGACTGCTTTGTCCTGGATAGTGTTGAGCTTCTTGAGTGTTGTTCGAGCTGCACTCATCCAGATAAGGGGAGAGTGTTCCATCACACTCCTGACTTGTGCCTTGTAGGTGGTAGAGAGGCTTTGGGGTGTCAGGAGATGAGACACTCATCACAGAATATCCAGCCTCTGACCTGCTCTAGTAGCCACGGCATATATGTGGCTGATCCAGTTCAGGTTCTAGTTAATGGTGATCCCCAGCATGTTGATGGTGGGGTACTCGGTGATGGTAATGCCATTGAATGTCGAGGGGAGATGGTTATGCTCTCTTGTTGGAGATGGTCATTGCCTGATACTTGTGTGGCATGAATGTTAATTGCCACTTATCAGTTTAAGCCTTGATGTTGTCCAGGTCTTGCTTCGTGCGGGCATGTGCTGCTTCATTATCTGAGGAATTGCGAATGGAACTGAACACTATGCAATCATCAGTGAACAGCTGCATTTCTGACCTTAAGATGGAGGGAAGGTCATTGATGAAGTAGCTGAAGATAGTTGGGCCTAGGATGCTGCCCTGAGGAACTCCTGCAGTGACGTCCTGGGGCTGAGATGATTGGCCTCCAACAGCTACAACAATCTTCCTTTGTGCTAGGTAAGACTCCAGCCAGTGGAGAAATTTACCCCTGATCCCCATTGACATCAGTTTTACGAGGGCTCCTTGGTGCCACTCTCGGTCAAATACTGTTTTGATGTCAAGGGCAATCATTCTCACCTCACCTCTGGAATTCGCTCTTGTGTCTGTGTTTGGACCAAGGCTGTAATGAGGTCTGGAGCCAAGTGGTTCTGGCAAAACCCAAACTGAGTATCTGTGAGCAGGTTATTCATGGTATCATATGATACAGCACAGAGGAGCACTGTTGACAACTCCTTCCATCACTTTGCTGATGATTGGGGGTAGGCTGATGGGGTGGTAATTGGTCAAGTTGGCTTTATAAAATGTTTTTAGGATATGCTGTTGGTTGGTGTTCGCCTCTGGTATGATACCATCTACTCTCCTTGGCTGGCACAGTGCAGTTCCACAGCATGGAAAGGAGTCAATTGGAGGTGCCGTCAATCCAGCAGTGAGCTTGCAGTAGAGTTCCTAAACTCTCATCTGCTTGGCATGTGAACTGACATTGATTTAAAGGATTCCAATTGGAACTTTAAATTATTGGATCCGATATGGTAACAGGCTTATGAAGTATTAATTACAGAAACTTTGAAAAATAACTGGATTTGAATTTAGATGTTGAAAATTGTAGCAGACATTTTGGTAAGGAGCGGGGAGATAAGGACAAAAAATGCTGGAAACACTCAGCACGTCAGGCAGCATCTGTGGAGAAAGTGAAACAGAGTTAACGTTTCAGATCAATAACGTTTCAAGGTGATGACCTTTCATCGAGAAGTAAGGACACTGGCTAAACATTTATTTAAAGATATTAGTTTTGTAGAATTGGATTTTACAATTATACTAATTCCAGCGGCTTGACTTATATCTGGGTTATGATAATCCCTCTGAAGACAAAATGATAGTTAGATGATATTGTGGTTGGGAAAAAAAGTTCATCCATGCAAAAACCAGTGAAGCTTTCGTCCCCGGAGGGCTGGCTGATCTTAATGAACTTGTAAGCCAAAAGACAACAGCAATCACTGTCCTACCCAGAGGACTACTTCACCTACCGTTAATTAATCCATCAGCCAATTGAGCTTGATGAAATGGTTATAGCTGCAGGGGTATCTTATGATGCCAGCCGTGTCTCACTTCCAATCAGTAAAATAATGTGAGGCTTCAATGTCCATTGGTAATATAGAATGGTGTCCTTATTTAGTATTGGAATGCAATAGTACTGCATTTCCAGACAAACAAGTTACTCCTTTTAAAAGTACTCCTGAAGTATATTTGCCTGAAATGTTAATCAGAAGTTGAGACACTGATGGTTGCCATTTTGGGAAGGGCAATAGCCATGTCATTTGTGATGATAACATCACATGCAACTAACACAAAACAACTTTGTGGCCCAAATTACAGTTTCACAGCATAATTACAGATCATTGCATCCTGTGTTGGTAAACAGAGAACAAATAATTTATCTTTCACTTTTTCCCTTTTAAATGTAAAAATGCTATGATTATTTTCTGGCGATGATGAGTAAACAGAGGCACTGGTCAATTGACCATTTGCTTGAGCCTTGGTTGTATGTTTCTGGCAGTACATGTTCCAAGCATGTACTAACCAGGCTCTAAGGGGTCTCAATGTAATTCATGACCACCTTTTTATTCAACTTAAACTGTCAACTATGTGTAAGTTTCCAGTAGTGTCTGTAGGCATGGCCTTGACTATATTTTAAAGGATTGCAATGGTAATGGGACAATGTAACTTTAAAATAATGGGCCAGAATTTGCTGGAGCGTTACATCACGTGGCGTGCCCTGTGAGTTAGAATTTTTTCGTTACCCTTGAGCTCAAACAATTTTTATGCCATAATTTGCTGGAAGTGCGAGCTGATAACGGCGCAGGGAGGGCAACAGGGCATCTGGGACCTTGGTGAATGACAGGTCCAATAGTCTATCGCCATAACCAATTAAATTTAAGGATAGAGAAAGAAACAGAGAAAATGACGGAGCAGGAAACAGTGAATTAGAATCAAATTAGATGCAGAAAAAGAAATAAAGAGAGGAAAAGAAAGAGAGCAGGTTAAGTGTGAGAGAAAGAAAGAGACAGAAAAGAAAAATAAAGAAAAAAATTAATATAAAATTTTAAAAAATCTGGAGGAACAATTTACTACCTACAGGAGTGAGACTCCACAATTTCAATTGTTTCCTTTCTGGATCTCCGAGGTTGAGTGGTACTGCAGGAACATAAATCTCATCATTAAAAAGATCCAACAATTTATGAAATAATAACATAAGAACATAAGAAATAGGAGCAGGGGTAGGCCATTCAGCCCCTCGAGCCTGCCCCGCCATTCAATAAGATCATGGCTGATCTGATCTTGGCCTCAACGTCACTTTCCCGCCCGTTCCCCATAACCCTTGACTCCCCTGTAGCTCAAATACATGTCTATCTCCTCCTTGAATATATTCAATGATTCCGCCTCCACAACCCTCTGGGCTTGAGAATTCCAAAGATTCACGACCCTCTGAGAGAAGAAATTCCTCCTTATCTCCATTTTAAATGGGTGACCCCTTATCCTGAAACTGTGCCCCCTAGTTCTAGATTCCCCCACGAGGGGAAACATCCTCCCTGCATCTACCCTGTCAAGCTCCCTCAGAATCTTATATGTTTCAATAAGATCACCTCTCATTCTTCTAAACTCCAATGAGTATAGGCCCAACCTGCTCATCCTTTCTTCATAAGACAACCCCTTCATCTCAGGAATTAAACTAGTGAACCTTCTCTGAACTGCCTCCAATGCAAGTATATCCCTCCTTAAATAAGGAGACCAAAACTGTACGCAGTACTCCAGATGTGGTCTCACCAGTGCCCTGTACAGTTGTAGCAAGACTTCCCTACTTTTATACTCCATCCCCCTTGCAATAAAGGCCAACATTCCATTTGCCTTCCTAATTACTTGCTGTACCTGCATCCTAACTTTTTGTGTTTCATGTACGAGGACCCCCAGATCCCTCTGTACTGTAGCATTATGTAATCTCTCTCCATTTAAATAATAATTTCTTTTTTATTTTTCCTACCAAAGTGGATAACCTCACACTTTCCCACATTATACTCCATTTGCCAAGTTTTTGTCCATTCACTTAACCTATCTATATCCCTTTGCACACTCTTTGTGTCCTCCTCACAACTTGCTTTCCCACCTATCTTTGTATCATCAGCAAATTTGGCTACAGTACACACGGTCTCTTCATCCAAGTCATTAATATAGATTGTAAATAGCTGCGGCCCTTTCTCTCACTGTTATTTTGCTGGTAAAGTTTGGCCCAATATTACGAGAAAAACATTTCTGGCTCTGGCATCCTTTTGCAGTCACAAGTGGTCTATACACCACGACAATTTGACTTGGCAGCACAGAACACATTATGTTCAAAGTATCCAATCACAGTTGGATTTTTGATTCTGCCTGTTTGATTGCATGGATTAGATTTGTGCATGTGTGCATATATAAAATTATGTTAATGTAGCGTTACCTGATCTTGCCTCTTAAATGCAAATGCTGCGGGTTGAGAGCAGTGGTTTGGAAATATATACATTTTGATCATGGCTTGTTTTGCTTTTATGTTTATGCTGTGCAAATGAATCAAACTGCACTGTTAGTATTGATCCTCCCCCGACAAAAGAAAGTTGGTATGTAATGTTGATCATTGCTTTATCAGCTGTCAAACTGTGAAATTCATAGTTTGAATTCTCCACAATAAACAGTTTGCTTCAGGAGTGCAGTCCGTACAATTCAAAACATAATGAAGCTTTTATGATCACTCAAAGGTGAATAAAATAATCTATTCTTTCTTGAATTCTGCATTATAATGTTCAGCATTAGTAATGTGCAAACATTTCTCATGATGTAAACCCAAACATAGAATGAAGGCTACAAAAAGACTCATAGTACTCAAAGGGATAAATGAGTGTGTTGGTCTCTCCTGCACATGCTTAAGTCTTTGAGTCTTTCGCAATACAATAAGAGCATTTAGTAACCAAGGCTGCATTTAGAGAGAGCATGTGTGTGGTCCTTTCTAACACTCATGGTGGTTCTCCCAGTGCTCCTTTCTTTTCAGATCCCCTTTGACTGAGTTTCCTTATACATAAAAATGGCCTTCACCAAATCACCTTGGGCTTTTCAGGGAGAGAAATGTTCAAGCTAAGTGATCAATAATCAACCATAGATTTTCAAACTAGGGTCAGCAAGAGGCTCTCACATTGTCCTGAGGTCATCAGATTTCTGTTCATCTATCATCAGGTTTCTGAATTTTTTTTGTATTTGTTGACTTACTAGCGTGTAATTCCTGTTGCTGTACGCTAATAAAACGTAATCTCCAATGATATTGTTTTGCTTTGTATTGAGACCATCCATTTAGCTTTCGCTGCTGTTTCCCTTGCCCACCACACTAAGCCTCCAATAGCCCCACCCCTCCACCCCCGCAACCCCCCATCCATGGCTCTAAATTCGCATTTCTCTCTTGTTTCACTCCTATTTCTGCTCATGCCCTCTCCGAGCTCCAAGTCCATGAGACCCACCTCCTAATTCCTGACCCCATTCCCACTAAATTACTGACAACCAAACTTCCCTTCTTGGCTTCCATGCTGGTTGAAATTGTAAATTGTTTCATCTCCTCAGATACTGTCGCCCTCCCTCAAACCACCGTTATCACCGCCTCACGAAAAAAACACTTTTGACCCTCTGTCCTTGCAAACTTCCACCCCATTTCTAAACTTCCTTTCCTCTTCAAAGTTCTTGAACATGTTGTCATCTCTCAAATCTGTGCCCATCTTTACTGCAACTCCATATTTGAATCTCTCCAGTCTGGTTTCTGTCCACAACACTGAAACAGCACTAACCAAAGTGCTGCGTCATCCCTCCTCGACCTTTGACATGGTCAATTCCACCATCCTCCTCCAATGTCTTTCCTCTATGGTTCAGCTCAGTGGGATTACTTTTGCTTGGTTCCACTCTTACCTATCCAATTGTAGCAAGAGCAACTCCAGCAATGGCTTTTTTCCCACCTCCACATTGAGTCCTTTCGAGTCCTCCAAGGATCTATCTTTGGCCAACTCCTCTTCTTCATTTATATGCTGCTTCTTGGTGACTTCATCCAAAAACATGGAATCAGTTTCCACATGTATGCAGATGACACTCAGATCTAGCTTTCCACCACCTCTCTCAACCCCTTCACTGCCTCTGAGTTGCCAGACTGCTTGTCCGATATCCATTTGCAGATAAGATGCAATTTCCTCCAATTAAACACTGACAAGACTGAAGCCATTGTCATCAGACCCTGCCACAAATTCCATTCCCTTGCCACCAATCCATCGCCCACCTTGGTCATTTGTTTAGATGGAACCAAAGTGTCCACAATCTTGGCAACCTCGTCGACCCTGAACTGAGCTTCCGATGCCATATCCTCTTCATCACAAAGACTGCCAACTTCCACCTCCATAACATCACCCACCTGCCCCTGCCTCAGCCCACCTGTTGCTGAAACCATTATCCATTGCCTTACCCCTCCCTATTTCTGTAACCTCCACCAGCCCTATAACCACCCCCCCCACCCAAAAAAAAAACCTCTCTGTTCTTCTGAGTCTGGCCTTTTGTGTATCCCCCTCCCTTTTCTACACCAATGACGGCCATGCCTTCAGCCATCTAGGCCCTGTGCACTGCAATTCTCTTCCCAAATGCCTTTGCTTCTCCTCCTTCTTTAAAATCGTCCTTAAATCCCACCTCTTTAACCAAGCTTTTGGTCACCCCTCCTAACACCTTTTTTGGTTCGGCATCTATTTTTATCTGATCACACCTCTGAGATGCCTTTGGATGTTTTTCCATATTTAAAGCGCTATATAAATGCAAGTTGCTGTTGATAGCTGGCATTGTTTTTTAGAAATTAGGAGAGGGGTTGCTAAAAGTTTGTCTATATTTACAAGAATCTCTAGAAGTGTGCTAGGGAGTGTGCTGATATTTGGAGGGAGTCCTCCACCTAGGAAAGTTTCAAAAACCACTGATATAAACTGTTAATCACAGCCAGATCCTAGTGTGGCAGGAATACTACATAGTCCATGAAGGTGCAGTCTGGCCAGTAGTTTTGAAACAGAACTTCCACTTCCATAGCTTTCTGTAACCCTCCATCATGATGCGGAGATGCCGGTGTTGGACTGGGGTGGACAAAAGTGAGAAGTCGCACAACACCAGGTTATAGTCCAACAGTTTTATTTGAAATCACAAGCTTTCGGAGCGGCTGCTCCTTCGTCAGGTGAAGTAAAGGAATACAAAATCGACAAAGCATATATAGATAGAGAACAATGCATGTGTAACTTACAATGGCAGACGACTACATTTAATCCTCCTGACTGCCTTTTGTCACACCTCGGCAGATAAACAATCAGGTCAGCCAGGAAGGCACCACATCAAAGACATAGCAAGATACAACTGAGACAATGAGGTGGGGTTACAGGGGGTCTAATGTGTCAAAAGCTGCAGTCGGTATGGAAAACAATAAACTTTAAAATTTTTACTTTTTTACTGGGAATCACATCTGTGAACAAGCCAACGATGACTCAAGTCTGGATGACTCTACGTCATGACTCGAGTCATCGTTGGCTTGTTCACAGATGTGATTCCCAGTAAAAAAGTAAAAATTTTAAAGTTTATCGTTTTCCATACCGACTGCAGCTTTTGACACATTAGACCCCCTGTAACCCCACCTCATTGTCTCAGTTGTATCTTGCTATGTCTTTGATGTGGTGCCTTCTTGGCTGACCTGATTGTTTATCTGCCGAGGTGTGACAAAAGGCAGTCAGGAGGATTAAATGTAGTCGTCTGCCATTGTAAGTTACACATGCATTGTTCTCTATCTATATATGCTTTGTCGATTTTGTATTCCTTTACTTCACCTGACGAAGGAGCAGCCGCTCCGAAAGCTTGTGATTTCAAATACAACTGTTGGACTATAACCTGGTGTTGTGCGACTCCATCAAGAGAAAGTGAAAGAAAGCTCTCACCTGTAGCCAGGTGGGTTACGGTCAGAAAAATAGAAAAAAAAATACGAGAATGGGGAACGGAAAAGAAGACAAGAACAACACAAGTACATTAACACGTCTATCGTGCACTGAAGGATGCAGTAGTGGTTGTATTTTTACAGTGATGCAAGTGGGAGCTACATTTTCAGTGCTTGCTGTCATTGCCATGAAGTGTGGGAAGACAGAGCTCTGTGCATAAGTGCCATGCATGCACTGTGTGCTGCTCCTCATCACTACTACAATTTATTAATGATTGAAAATAGACAAGATAGTTAATTTCGATCATTGCAATCTGAATGGGAGTGCAACAGACCATCAGCATTTGTTTTAACTTTAGAAGCTTTTCTCACAAGGGTTTGCACCAGCTGTTTTTATATTACATCCAATGTGTCTCTTTTCCAATGTGAGACCAACTTTGCCATGTGATTTCTCATAGTTGATTGTCTGAAAGTGCTTCTTCCTGTAGTTACCGCAAGACACGTTAAAGCTTCTCTAATGATTATCTTTAAAATATCAGTGACTTGGAGCAGCCACATCAGAAGTAATAGGAATTGACTTCAGATTTAAGCATGGAACATCATCTGAAAAATGAACTTAGATTAAAATAATGCCCTGGGCTTGGTGAAAGGACGTAATGGAATTGATGCAGAACAAGTCCACCAGTACAAACAGGGGGCAGTTTATGGTCAGATTCACTTTGAATGCAGCAGATCTGCAGCTTTAACCTTTCCCTGGCTTGGAATGTATAAATTCTTGAAGATAAACAGCAGCCACTTTGAAAATGAATGGTAGTTTATGGTTGTATAATTAACTGTTGAAATATGTCTTCAGTGCAAAATAGTGTATGATTCCCATTTCCATTAACTCCTTTCACTCTAAATTAGCAAGCGAGGGATTCTTAATGATTCACCTTTTTACCTAATGGTCTCAAGTGATCCTGTCTATCTGTGTCAGATATACAATCCACTTCTCTTAATTCAAAATTGGTCAATTTCAATTATCTGTTGTGCAAAAATCTTCTTTATTAAAATTGTGTAATTCACACTACTGGATAATTGGAATTTTTTTTCAAGCACAAACTGACTCAATTAACAGGAGTAGAGTGCAATGTACCAAATAAAATGCAACAGAGCAGAAAACTATTCTCAATACTTTGTCCTTTTATCCTATCATATACTGATAGAAATTCCATAAGATGATTTCCAATATATTGAAAATAAAGAATTTTCTATGCTTTTTATAATCTCTACTAAGGTCACCTAGATATTACAGTGTTGCATGTTAAAATATAAATTAAACTTTAATGTAGATTTGTGCAAACACATAGTTTTTATGTTTAATTTCACAAGAAACAGAGCTGGTTTTGTGCAAGCAGTTCTATTTGTTCTGCACATATTTCTGACTTTAAGCTTACTGGGGCTCACTTTATTTTATAGTTATAAGAGTATTATGTAATAATGGAGAAAAATATTCATTGTTTTTTTTCACAATGCTTTGACCTCTAGAATATTGCAAAACTAATTCAAAGCCTTTGGGCACTTCAGTTTAAAGCTTTCTTATTTTAAACTCAACAGATAAATGTAAGGTAATTCATGTTGGAACAGGAAATAGCAAAGCTGTGTGTACACAATGATTGAAGGATGTACAGCTAGGCGTGGATTAAGATGAACAGATGTAAAATAGGACACAAAAGCAAAACACTGCGGATGCTGGAAATCTGAAATAAAAACAGAAAATGCTGGAAATACTCAGCCGGTCAGGCAGCATCTGTTGAGAAAGAAACAGAGTCAACATTTCAGGTCGATGGCCTTTCATCAGAATTGGAAGATGTTAGAGATGAACAGCTTTTAAGCAGGTACTGAGCCAAGGAAAAGGGAGGAGGGTGGGAAGAACAAAGGGGAAGGTCTGTGATAGGGTGAAGGGCAGTGATTAAATGACAAAAGGGTTGATGGTGCAAGGCAAAAGGGGGTGGTAATGGGACAAGTAAAGAAACAAAAGAGAGGTCCAGGGGAGGTATAAATTGTCTCAGCAGAATCGGGGGCGTGAAAAGCATCGAAAATCTGGCAAAGAGAAGAAGGCTCCCTTGGCCTGAATGTGGCAGAGACAGATGGGTAGACCTCAGGGGTGGAGACCACCCCGCCAGTTGTGTACCGATAGGACATAACAAAATAGGACACAGTGGTTCCTGTGCTGCTTCTGCTGAAGTAGGTGTATAGAATCATATGAACTTGCAGCCCAGAATGAGGCCATTCGGCCTGTCGTGCCTGTGCTGGCTTTTTGAAAGAGGAGTCGGGCTTAGTCCCATATCCTCGCTTATTGTCCGTAACCCTGTAAGTTCCTCATCCTCAAGTACCTGTCCAACTCCCTTTTAAAATTATTTATGAAATCAGCTTCCACCACCTTTTCGGGTACAGCGATCCAGATCCTGACAACTCTCTGAGCGAAAACATTTCTCCTCATCTCCTCTCTAGATCTTTTGCCAATGATTTTAAATCTATGACCTCTAGTTATTGACCCACTTGCCAGAAGGAATAGTTTTTCTCTATCTACTCCATCAAAACCTTTCATCATCTTGAAAACCTCTATTAGGTCACCTTTTAACCTTCTCTGTTCCAAGGAGAACAGTTCTAACTTTTCCAACCTCTCCTCATAACTGAAATACCTTATCCCTAGTAACATCCTGGTAAACCTCCTCTGTGTCCTTTCTAAGGGCTTTATATCTTTCCTGAAGTGCGATGCCCAGAGTTGTCCACAATACTCCAGCTGAGGCCTAACCTGTGATTTATAAAGTTCTAGCATGATCACTTTGCTTTTATATTCTATTCCTCTATTTATGAACCTCCCAAACCTGCGACCTCTACCACCTAGAAGGACAAGGGCAGCAGGTGCATGGGAACACCACCACCTCCAAGTTCCCCTCCAAGTCGCACACCATCCTGACTTGGAAATATATCACCATTCCTCCATCGTCACTGGGTCAAAATCCTGGAACACCCTCCCTAACAGCACTGTGGGAGTACCTTCACCACACGGACTGCAGTGGTTCAAAAAGGTGGCTCATCACCACCTTCTCAAGGGAAATTAGGATGGGCAATAAATGCTGGCCTTGCCAACAACACCCACATCCCATGAATGAATAAAAACAAGTAAACCATATGCTTTTTTAATCACCTTATCAACTTTCCGTTCCACCTTTCAGAATTTGTGTATATAGACACCAAGGTCTCTGCTCATCTATACTTTTCAAAATCATGCTATTTATAGTATACCATCTTTCCATATTAGTCCTCCCAAAGTGCATCACTTCACACTGAGCTCCATCTGCCTGTTTCACCATTCTGTCTGTGTCATCCTGAAGCCTAGAACTATGCTCATCACTATCTACTACTTTGCCAAGTTTCATATCAACTGCAAACTTTATAATGTTGCTCCCTACACCTGAGTTTATAAAAATTGAAAAGAGTAGGTGTCCCTTGGGGAACAGCACGGCAAACCACCTCCCGGTCTGAAAAACATCCATCCACCATCACCCTTTGCTTCCTGTCACTGAGCCAATTTCGTATCCGTATTGCCACTTTCCCCTTAATTTCATGGGCTTCCATCTTCTTAACAAGCCTCCTGTGTGGCACTTGGTCGAATGCCTTACGAAAGTCCGTATATACAATATCTATTGCATTTCCTTGATCAATCGTCTTGGCTACCTCATCAAAGAACTCAATCAAGTTAGTCAGATACGATTTGTAATGTTATCTGTGAGGAGCAGAAGGTATGGGATGAATTATGGAAAATGGATGAGTATTCAGAATTTTTGGGATCGGGGAGTATTTCTGCAGAATGATGCCTCGGGAGATTTAATGAATGCGATCCAGTCCATGATAGGATCGATCTACAGAAGGAGTAGGCTTGATGGGCTGAAATAGACTTTTCTTGTGCCGTGATGACTTATGCTCCAAAACTTTCTAATTTAAAACAAAATTCTAGAATTCCAAATTGCTCTGTTTTAGCGTCACGAATTGTATGGTTGTAAATGTTACTATCAGTTAAAAAT
Source organism: Squalus acanthias (assembly GCA_030390025.1). Lineage (NCBI taxonomy): Eukaryota > Metazoa > Chordata > Chondrichthyes > Squaliformes > Squalidae > Squalus > Squalus acanthias. The sequence goes on along the minus strand of CM059431.1, from coordinate 57,323,535 downwards.
GCTACTGAATAAGCGTAAAAAGTTGACACCTTAATGTAGGGCTCAAGTAACGTGAGGATCATATTTGGCATCAACTGAGGACATGGATCCTCGGGTTACATTATCTGCAGGAGTAGAGGTATGTCATTTGCTTTCTGCAAACAAAAAAATTAACAAAGTCCATGTTTTGAAAACTAACAGTTTGATTTCTCATTTCCACCATTTTGGTTTGCCACACCTGGTATAATACAAAAACCTTTAGCTATGGTGACTTGGTGGTTGAGCCTAAAAGGCAAGCAATGCTATCAACAACTAATCTTGCCTTTTGATTGATCCATTCTCTGAATCAAAATTTAGCTAGTTACTGGGGAGCAGATGGTAAATGTATAAATTACTGTATGTACATTTCTCAGTTTTGTAAGTGCCTTCTACTGTTTAAAAAAAAAAGTTAACAATATACAATTTTCCTGCATTACTGAGCGCAGATTGCAATTGTTGGTCAATATAAGTGAAAGATAACATAATGGAACAATCACAAAATAAAGGCTCCTACCTTGCCCGACCTCTGTCCCTCCAGAGCAGTACAACAGACTGGATAATCAAGTTAGTTGGTGGAGCAGGTGATGTGGGTTAATTAAACCAACCCTCAAGTTCTGTCGTGCAAAACTGACTGTGATGATCACTAGCCCCAGCAGACTGGGTACTGTGAGGGAAGTGACATAAGCTTTACAATATGGATTTAGAATAATTATTTAACTAGCCAGGGATGAGGCTGATTAGCACAGTCAGTTCCTTTGAAGTAAATAACCTGTTGCCATGAAATAAAATGAATTCAAGGTGTCTAAAATTCACAGTGTAATATTGTTACAGATTTTTGTATTGCACCGCAAAATACGGCACCTGCAGTATTATATAGCCTATTCATAGAAATCCAAATATTTATACACATTCTTGTATAATTGTGCGTTAATTTAACTTACTTTAAAATAAGTTAAAAAATATCAGTATGACCCCTGTAGAACATGGCGTAAAATAAGAATTATGGGGTGGTTAGCTTACAGTGAGCGTGGATAAGCCATATGAACCCAATATCAGTGTGGATGGTAACCCCAATTATCTATTCTATCTCTCTCTACATATATGTGCATACACACATGAATAAATAGATATTTAATATAACTGTATACAGACACACCAGTGCAAGCTTGCCATGAGCAGGAATGAGTAGATTCAGTTTAAATCTGAGCAGCTTTTCATACTGTCCCTTTACACTATCGTCTCTGTGTACAGTCAATCATATAGTTGCCAACCACTCATGTTTTGTGCAGACAGTAAGCCATTTTAGCTTCCATTTGTATGTGTCGGACCTCAAAAGCTCATTGATTCTTCACATTCCAAATCGCCTGCAGATTTTCCAATAATACATTGCACGTTATATCTTCTGTGCATGTGCAGAAGAGACAATTTACAATGTACTAAGGGGTGAGCTAATTGGTCCTGGGGGCCCTGTGTGAATGGGTCTGGAAACGCTGGGACCTATGTTGATTCATATCACTCTCTCTCAGACAAATTGAGAGCCTTGACCTCGTTAATGATCATTTTCCATTTTCTCCTTTAAAGTTTTACTGCTGCCACTTCAGGTTTTCTCTTTCTGAGAGTGGACGTCCATTAGCTGGCAAACAATGAATTTGAGTGTGAATAGCGAACCTGCGATCTATCTTCACCGATGAATTAATAATACAAGTAGAAGTATCTGTGGGCATATATTATTGTCATGAAATTGTGGTAAATCAAATCCATTGCTCTTACTCAGTATCTTTGTTATATGGTAGAATTATAGGAACCACCCTTAGGACATCTGTCTCTCAGTGTGCCCTGTACCTTTCACTGATGAATAATCTAACCATACAAAGACTGCATTCAATTTACCAAGTACAACACATGTGTCCTCCATCAAGCTACATTTAATAGATGCCCAATACATCTCCAAAAGAGATTAGAGAGACATCTCAAGTGGAGGGACTCATTGCTGAGCAAGTTAGAGGCACGATGTTTCACAGAGGATCAGCAGAGCCTAGTCATTCTAGTAATGACGTAAAAATCCGAACTTAACATAACAATTGAAGAAGCCACGTGGTGAGGTGAAGTGAAGTGAAGCAGTTTCTTTTAGAACAGAAAATATTGTGGAACATTGTGAGACTTGAGCACAAAAATCTAGACTGACACTCCAATGCAGTACTGAGGGAGTGCTGCACTGTCGGAGGTGCCGTTAAAACGAGGACCCGTCTGCTCTCTCAGGTGGACATAAGAGATCCCCAGGCACTATTTCGAAGAAGAGCAGGGGAGTTATCCCCGGTGTCCTGGCCAATATTTATCCCTCAATCAACATCACTAAAACAGATTATCTGGTCATTATCACATTGCTGTTTGTGGGAGCTTGCTGTGCGCAAATTGGCTGTCGCATTTCCTACCTTACAACAGTAACTACCCTTCAAAAAAGTACTTCCTTGGCTGTAAAGCACTTTGAGATGTCTGGTGGTCATGAAAGGCGCTACAGTATATAAATGCAAGTCTTCTTTCTTTTATGAGAGACAAGCCTACTATAAGGGTAAATGTGGGGGTGAGGAATTAGCAGTGAGTGTGGAGTGTAAGGGCAATGGATTCATATGAGGGTTCCAAGTAATGGATGAAGGTAATGTGGGGGGTGAGGTATGAGTTTGATGATGTAAGTAAGGGTGGAGGTGTTATGATGTGCATCCATGAGGAATAAGTGGAGAGGTTAAAATTGGGAGTAGGATAGGGTTTTGGGTAAGAAATGTATGTTGAGGATAAGATTAGACAACAGTGAGGGTGGAGTAAAAGTGAGGGTTAGAATTGTAGGTGAGGGTATGGAAGAAAGGTAAGGGTGAGGGCTGACAGTTAGTGAAGAGGGGCGAGAGCAATTTGAAATTTGATTAGACTGATTATAAGCATCAATATAGGCTGATTCATAGATTGATCGACTACCAGGCTGTCATTTTCTGTTACTGTTTCTTACTGCTCGGCAATAAGATACTGAATTAAGTAAACATTGCTCATCGGAGACTTGCGTCCCTCTGTATCAGACCTATTCCTGTAGAGGACCACTAGGCCCTCTTAAGGTTTCTGTGAGAGACACTTAGAGGAATGTTAATTTTTTTGCATGAGATCAGTGTTTGAATTGATGTTAAAAGTTATTGCTGTAACAGAAGGCAATTTATTTATCTTTTTGGATGACAGTGATGGGTACAAGTGTAAAATGATTATTGTAGAAGAGTTACAAAGGTTATAAACTATTAGTTTGGGTGACATCAGTAACCCACTTGCGCTTCACTCTCAGTTTATGATATGATTTTATGTTGCTGCCTTGCACAGGTATCAATTGTCCTATAATTTATTTTTACATGTGACGTTTCACCACTCACATGCTACGAAAGGTTTCTGTTAGCAGTTTGTGTAGGATGGAAGTGTGATTCCACTCTTATCTGATATCTAACAGTCTTTCAAATATTTTATAATACTTCCCATTTACTGCAATCTGGCTGACTGCAGTCCAGTCTGTCTGGCTGAATATTGTTTCCTGCTTTGTGATGGATAGTGCCAAATTCTACCGTAAGGTTAAACTAGTCATTGACTTCCACTAGCTGGTGCGTTTCTTCAGCTGTTCTGATGTAAAGTCATCATGTATTGCCAACCCTTGCTTCCATTTATTTCAGTTCTGTAGGTGCAAATCAACGCCTCTGAATTCCTTGCGAAAGTGTGCAGAGCAGGATCCACAGAATTAATGAGAGCATCCAGGGACTGTGAAACGGCCCCTTTATGTTTTTTTTTACTTGAGCACCTAAATGTTGTTGGTTTGCAGTCACTGAGCTCAGATCTACTTAAATGATACATAAGCTAGACTCCAGGGACATAAGGGAGCGCAACGAAGAATCCACAAGTGAGAGGGTGCACAGCCCAGACTCCAGGGACATGACAACACACCAAAAGGGCTCCAGTGACACTCCTTGGTGTTGCTGAACTCTCTCTTGGCTGTTCCTCTTTTCACGCAGCTTTCTCTGAGCCTCTCTTTAATGTTGAATTACAGTACACCAACGAGTGTCAACAGCTAATGTTGCCTGGACTGGGGGGTCATGCTCTCAAACCCTCCCCACTGACCCCTGGCCCCTCCTCAGGAAATACATTTTGCAGCATCAGAGCTCACTTTTTCCCTTCAATTTTTTTTTAAACCCACCACAACAAAAACATGCCCATTTGTGTTCTTCAGTATTTCCCCCCCCCCCCGCTGGAATATTGGGTATAACTACAGCTGACATCATGACAAGTTCACGTCCCACTGCACTCCCATTCCTGCTTCTTTTTGTGGGTTATAAGTGAGGCCATTGGGTTTCAGTTTCCATAAAAAGCAACTTGAATTGCGGAAAATGATCTCAATACACTAATAAAAATCCTGAAATCTAATGAATTAAAAAAAATGAAACTTATTCAGTCACCTTGAAGCAGTGGCCTCAGTCATGGACCTTTATTCAGGGCTGTTTATCAACTGTTTTTTAGTTGCACATTGCTTTTGGAGCTGTGTCAGCTTTTTTGCATCTGTCAGATTTTCCAAGTTTTATAGATTGGCGTGTATACAATCGCAAGACAGGATTTTTTAAAATATATTTTTTAAATGTATTCAAAAAAATATTGGGAGAGGGCGGTTTTGCTATGCACACCGAGCATACATCCCGAGTGCATGGTTAATGACCAGATCGGCTCAAAATCAAATCTGCTGTGCACCATACTCATATTTTATTATGAGTAAAATACACCAAATGAACTGTGCTGTGAATGGATTGGGGAGGAATAGCAGGTTTGCACAAGAGCAGTTACCTATTGCTTTACAAACTGAATTGTGATTTTACAGAAAAAAAAGGAGAGCTCAATTTTTGTTAAAAAAAAGGCTCCGCTGTAGCCCCTAGAAAGTATGCATGTATTGTAGATGTCGATGGAAAAAAGATGGTTTTCAATTTCTGGTCACTGAATAAAAAAATTGTTGCGTATTCACTCGTGTGAAAGCAAACTCTGTTATAAAAACCTCAGACATTTAGAAGGGGTAGAGTTTCCGCTTTGGGCGCATTCGGTGATCCGGGCACAAATTGCATCCAAAATTGCGCCTGTTTTGCCAAGTGTTTTTTTTTCTCTCGCGTTTCCGCTCAAACTCATTTGCATATCGCCAAACGCAAACTCTGCCATGAACCAGTGCAATCGGGAAGCATTTTAAAACCTGATTTTTTTTTTAAATTTTGCTTCATAAAATATTCCTTGATATATTTAAGAGTGGTAACTTGGTGCAGTTTGATTAATACAACTGAAAATAGGTGTATCACTAAAAATTAAGCATTTTTAATCACAGTGTCAATCCACCATCTGTGAGTAACGCGATTTTAAATGACTGAAAATGACTTTTAAAAACTATACAGAAGCATTTGCTGGTTAGATTGGTGGACCGTAGTCAGTTTCTTAGTAAATAAAAAAATATTACATTCAAAAGCTTTTAAAACGTGCCTATTAGTGTCCTTGCGCCCAAAAGAACCGACTTTATTTTTAGAGCCTCCTCAAAGACCTGCAAACTAGCACAATTAGTGGAAACTCCCAATGGTGATTCATTCGATCAGGAGGCGTGACCAGTTTTGTGGTTTCTCGCACACTAAAGATCGCAGAAACTCGATTTGTGCTGAACATAATTTTCGCTTGAAATTCTGCAAACTTTTGCGCTGGTAATGCCGACTTCAGGCGAATTGCACCGAAAAACCAGCGCAACCGAGCAGAAAGTCTATCCCTATATGCTTCAGCTGTACCTGTCTATTTACTGATACCCAAGAACACCTGATTAATTATTCGGTTAGTTAAAATCGAGTAACTATCCTTACTGGCAATATTATTCATCCTTAATAGATCCTTTTCCAATTAGTGTTCCTGATCTATGTGAAATGGTGTTCGCCAGTCACAAGCTTAAATTAAATTGTCAGGGTAGTATTAGTGGATGATTTTGTTTACACCATGCATGAAATACTGTGCTCAAGAGCAAAATGGCCTTGATTCCTTTTAATTGCCAAGTCTAATGCACTCTGCTAGCAGCATCACTTCACACAGGTACAACATTAGGTACAGCATTTTCCACTGTGCAGCAATTTAGTGAGCAGATTGAATGCAGTAACGAGCAGGCAAAAAGCCCAGACTTAAACAGAGAGTGAGCATGGGCCGGGATTTCTGCTGAGAAGTTAAATAATGTTAAGTACGAATGAATGGAAGGGAAGGACCACCTCCACCTTCTGAGGGATGGGCAATAAATGTGGTCTTCATCGTGTCGCCCACATCCCAAAAACAAATAAAAGAAAAGTTAGATTTTTTTGTTTTGCAATGTATGGATCACTGAGTGAGGGATGAAAACATATTTGAAGACGTGGGCATTGAAATTGCAGAATTCCATGGGAAGCTCAGGAACCCTTCCAAATGCCCCGTTGTTTGAGGAAAAGATTTGCTCATTTTCCCCCCCCAGGAATTTCTCATGAGGGTGAAAATTGGGCAGAATCCTGATGGAACCAGGTTCTACCTTACGTTTTGGGTCGCAGACCAGAAATCCACCTGAATAAGCCTCGGCCCTGACTGGAATTTCAGCTGCTATAGTATTTTTTTAAATGGGTAATTATGCAATAAAAATTGAAATTTTATCTGGTATATTGAGGAGTGATGGTGATCGTCAGGGTCTGCAGCATTCCACAGAGCCTCTTTCTATCTGTCTGTCCAGTGATGGAGTAAAACAGCTATACTCAATCTGTGGGGCACAAGTACCTGTCAGTGGTCGACATCACTCTGGTCCCTGGTGGCAGGTCCCAACCTCAACCTAAAGCTGCTGCTGGGCTCCAGGACTTTTGTTAGATCAAGGATTCCCACCTGTAACAGGCAGCAGAGTCCGACACAGGGTAGTGGTAGTGGTCGTCAGGGAAGTGTCCGGGAGCAGGTCGGCAGCTTCAGGTAGGAGCATTAAGATATGGAGAAATGTGCTGAAATCAGATGAGGGAACATAAGTAGTTTCCTGTAGACGGTATAAAATCCAGTTCACAGTAGCAGACTCGCAGGATCTATTAGCATCATACTGTGTGCCATCACAGGTTGATTACATCTCTGAGAATGTATCATTGGCTGCGATTTTGCGAACCTCGGCGGGTCCGTGGTGGACGATGTCGGTGGCGGGTTCCGACCCCGCTGCTGGCTCCACCCCGGCCTCTGAAATGAATTTCCCCTGATTGGGCTTGTTAAGCCCGCCCAGCGTGTTTACCGGCCAATTAGAGGAAGCGGGTCTGGTGACGTCATTTAATGACGCGTCATTAGCCCGTTACCTTAAAGGGACCACGGCCAAATTTATTTTGACATTTGTGCTGTCAGCGTTCAACAGCATTGAGGTGCTGCAAACACTGACAGTCACTGCACAAAGGTGCAGGGCTGCACCCAGGCTCTCCCATGACTCCCTCCATATGCTTATGGAGGGAGTCAATGCACACAGGGAGGTCCTCTTCCCTTCCCATGGACGGAAGAGACCTCCCCATGAGATCAACACAGCCTGGTTGCATGTTGCACAGGACACGAGCAGAGATGTGGTCAGGAGGACCTGGGTGCAGTGCCGCAAACGTTTCAATGATCTCAGTAGATCACGAAATGTTAGTACAAAGCCACACTCAACCTCATCCTGCTGTGCCTCTCATCACATCCCCATCACTCTGCCTTCCCTACCTACCCTACTCCTGCACATCCTTACTCACACCAACTTACCTTGCACCTCCACCCATCCCTCTCTATCTACATTATCACATCCCCATCTCACTAGCCACCTCTCACACTCACCCTCATCCTAGTCCAATCATACCAACTAACAACACACAAGGGTAGGCACTTAGGTGTTTTATGCAATGTTCATGTAAAGTTTCTGTTAATGTTAACATTGAAACCTTTATTTTCAACACTTTGCATTCTTGGACAGATTTGTGTGCACCTTTGGAAGTGGCTTAGTGAGTTGCAGTGAATGGTGAGACATAAAGGTACCCCCCGCAATGGTGATGAGTGTGACAGGAATGGCTTGGGCATTGTAGGGATGCTTTACACTGTACACCCTGGTGCATCATGTGGCAGCCAGGGTGTACAGCGTCAAGTGAAGTAAATCTGGCCATGGTGAGGCCATCGCTGGCCTCCCGGGCAGCAATGTGGTCGGGTGCTGATGCCCTGTGTCCTGTGCAGCATCAGGTGATTGCAGAGAAGGTTGGTGGTGTTGTTGGTGTGCCTGGTGATGTTGGGGCTGATTGTGGTGAGATTCTGAGGACCAAGGTGAGAGAATTTCAAGGGCACCCATGCTGATGGAATAGATGGCAGGTGAAGTAGAGCTGGCAGAAGCGATCTGTCAATGGTGGGAGAGGTAATGAGGTCAGACTGGATGGAGACTTGTGTAAAGACTTGCAGCATCCTGGATCTGCAGTGGAAATACAGTTTAGAGAAGCTAGTGGTTAAGGGAAGATATCTCAATCAGCTGGGAGCTTTGATTTGACATTTGAAGCTGTCAACTCATCAGCTGATTCAATGGCCACTGACCTCCCACCTCAGTTTCACAGACGAGGTCTTGGCACAGCGGGAAGCCGGTGGGTGACCTGTCAAATACAAAAAGCTGGGGAAAAAACATGGATAAGTGGCTGTAAACAAGCTACTCATGATTTTAATTGCCTCCCTCACCACTGCGTGTCGGGTCTGCTCAGCGCTGACAGACCCGACATTAGGTAAAGGCGTGTGACGGCGGGTTCACAGCGGGATCCCGACACGCTGGGGGAAAAAACACTTTCACACCCGACCCACCACCGATCGCGCCCGCTGACCCCCCGCAAAATCCAGCCCAATGTTACTCTAATGGACTCTGATTCCCACTGAGTTTAATGCTGGGAGGGCAGGACAAATAAACAGAAAGTCATGTCCTGGCCAATTTTGCTGTCAATCATAAAAAGAGTATGGTGCTTTAAAAACACATGCCATTTTCTGATTTGACAAACAAATGTTTTGCTGCGAGATATAGTCTTCTGATTCTGAAATCCAAGAAAAAGAATTTACTGAGAAAATCATGATTATTTCTTGTAATTAATATAAATATGTGATCTGATAACATCCATACAGGATTGCATAGTCTATATCAGCCATATTTTATTTAGTTTTTATCTCTGTCTGCCTCTCTTTTTACCCTGTAGTTTTCCTTTTCTATACGAGGCATTTCTAGCCTGTATTGAAATACTTTGTTCCCTTTCTATTATCTAATTTTAACTTATATACTCTTAAAGGGGGTGAAATTCGATAAGGCCTGAAAACGGGCGCGGACACCGCGATGTGAGATATGCCCATGCCTGTTCAGAAGGCACAGGCAGCACGTCAATTTGGTGCTGCCTGCTAATTAACATGATAGGAGTGCACAGCCTAGCGACGAACACACTACTGACAGACTGTGCGCTCAGCAGGGGGCCGAAGTTCGCGTCGCTGGAACATAGCTGGCTTTATGTAAAGCGAGCCTGCTCCTTTTCAAGGCAGCTCTTAAAGCTGAACTGCCTTCTGCATATAAAAAATGCTAAAAGTTCTTCAGCACTAACACAAGTGGCTCAAGAGGCCAGGGAAAGAGCACCCAGAGACTCTGACGCAGCACTCCAGCTTTATTCAGGGGGTCAACACTGGAAGAGTGGTCCTCTATCCACAGGGGGCCAGGGGGCCCTGCAGAAAGAAGGACCAGTGTTCCCCCATGACCTGGCTCCAGTGCCCAAAGAAGTTTCTTGACATCAGACAAGTGGTCAAGGTCATTGAATACATCTTCAAAAGCCGTCTCCTACCAACTGCACACTAGCTAAATGCACGACCTCCCCCCCGCCCCCCCGCAATCACTCACCTACCAACAATCTCTACCAAACACGAGGCACACCTCCCATTCCTAGCTTCACCTCACCCCCTTGGAGGAGACGGTGCTGGCCATTCTTGGCAGGGGCATGGCTGAGCCCTTGGCGATCGGTGGGGCTGAAAGAATACAAGATGCTGGTATCGTCCTGCGTTATACTACTGCTCACATCCCACTTCCCCCTCATCCCACAATATCTTCTGATTTACAAGCTGCACATGGTGTAAGCATGCACCTCTTGCTTTCCCGCCCTCCCCTCACCACAACCCTACCCTTATACCTTCCTCATTTCAGACACCCAAGAAATCCAGCCTGCTCAGCCAGTGGTTGACTAAGAAAAGGGAGAGGAGAGTGAAGAAGAAGAAACACCGTCACTCGATTTCACACTCCCAGTCACCAGCTCCTTGAGGTCGTCCTGCAAAGCCATCTGCAGCGTCCCCCCTGAAAGTCACCAGCCTTCCACCAGCCATGCTGCAGCCACTGGGGTAGCACTGCGTAACATCACTAGGATAGGCAAAGGCAAACGCAAGACACTCACTAAGGGAATGCACAAGGGTGATTAGTTGATTTTTTTGATGTGTATTAGATGCATATATTGATAAAGTGAATTGGAAAGTTTGCTTTGTGGTGGCTTTTAGTTCAGCATTGTGGCCAAGAGGACACTGTGATGGTCAGTAACACAGGGAAGGCGTTGAAAGGGGAATTGGGGTTGTGTTCACTGGTACCACGGGCAGATGATTCGATGCCAGATATCCCAGCCAGAAAGGGGCTGTCTGACTTGCTTCCTTCCTTCCGTTTCCTCCTCTTCTGCTTTTTCCTCTTCTGCTTCCTCCTCTTTTACTTCCTCCTCTCTCTGCGAGCAGCTTGTCCCCTTTGCTGCCTCTGCTGCATCTCCATGTGATGCTGCAGCCCAAGGGGACTGCAACAAGAGCCCCCAGGACTGGGAGTAAGTGTTATTCTCAGAGGCCTTCCTTTAAGAGCCAAAGCCTTGCAAATATCCAGCAGCACTCTCTGCACACTTTAACAACTTTTTAAATGTATTGCACCAAGCCACTACTCCAATAAAATTTAAAAAGAAAGTCCAATAGCAAAAATCTAAACTTACCTGAAAGATGTGTGTGTCCCTTTAGGAAGTGCTGGCAGCGTCTCTGTTGTACTGCTGCAAGTACATTCTTCCGTGCGTGGTTTGGAGAGGGCGGTATCAAAAGCGGCGACGTCAAAAATCAAAGATCGTGCGTCAATTCAGGCATTACACGCCGATGGACGTCACGATCTGCATCATTTAAATGTGAGTGGCGACCGCAGGCAACGGCAACGCTGCCGACCTGCCCAAAATGGCAGTCGCTATGTTCTGTATCAGAAGCGGGCGGAAGCGAGGCATCCGCCATTTTTTCAGCAAAACCGACCTTAACGGCCGGCGCTAAACCTCCCAATTTCTCAGCCAAAAAATTCCAATAAAGTAGATCTTATCCTTATTCCTATGCCTAGTTTTGGCATTGTATTCTCACAGCCATTCTAGTTTATTTTGTTGTTTCTATTCCCCTTTAATAAATGTGAATAGAAGGATTTCTGGTTGCAGAAGTCGAGGACTTTTCACTGACTATCGAAGTACCTGCATATCTGCAGTTAAAGAGTGAACACTGAAGGCAAAAGTATTTCAGCTGTTCACAGTGCTTAGATTTTAAATTTTACAGTTGCTCAAAAACTTGTATGTCTTCTAAATGGTCATTTTTGTTGTACTGGCACGAAGAGTTTTGAAATACAGCAGAAGGAACCAAGTAGGCCAATCAAGACAGCCGCCTTTGGGAATGTTTTCAAAGTCAAAGCAGCTTTAGTTAGATTTACAGGATAAAAGAAACGGTTGAGTGAGAGGGTGATGGGTGAATTCATTTTGCTTTTCCTATGTGGCAGATGTAACCAGAGCCAAAGACTCAGTCTTGTATTGCAGGTCTTAAATTCTTTTTCTAGAAATGTAATTAAATGTGACGAAGTCTCCATTGGCTTTGACAAGCTTATACTTCCTGCAGAATGGTTGTCTTGTTTACAGTGGCTTGTTTTTATTTAGCTTAATGAAAGAACCCGACAAGTGATTCCCCTCTAGAGAGAGAGAGAGGGGGTGGAAAGAGGCAAAACTGTTGGAAAGCTCTGTTTATATTTATGTTCTTTAGAAATCATGTCATTATGTGAATCTCATAAAAGCATATCAACGTACTTTAGATGTCAGCCTTGGCTCAGTGGTAGCATGCATGGTTCTGAGTCAGAGGGTTGTGGGTTCAAGTCTTACTTCAGAAACTTGAGTACATAATCTAGGCTGACACCCCAGTGTAGTACTGAGGGAGTGCTGCACTGTCGGAGGTGCCGTCTTTCAGATGAGACATTAAACTAAAGTCCCATCTGCCCTCTCAGGTGGATGTAAAAGATCCCATGGCACTATTGAGCAGGGGAGTTCTCCTGGTGTCTTGGCCAATATTTATCCCTCAACCAACTGCACTAAAAAAAACACATTATCTGGTCATTATCATATTGCTGTTTGTGGGACCTTGCTGTGTGCAAATTGATTGCCGCGTTTCCCTATATTAGAACAGTGACGACACTTCAAAAAATATTTAATTGGCTGGAAAGAGCTTTGGGATGTCCTGAGATTGTGAAAGGCGCTGTATACATGGAGCTTTCTTTTCTTTCTCTCTGTCTGTCTGTCTTTCCTTCTTTCTTTCTCTCTTTCTTTATTTCTTTTGTTCTTTCTTTTTCACCGTGACAAGGAGAGATTTCCTCTAAATATGTAAAGAAAACTCACCAGGAATTCAAATACTCTGTCTGCCCAGCATTTTGATACTCAAAACAAAAATCTAATGTGGTGCTGACTTTTATGAAACTCTGGGGGAGAAGGAATGAGTTGCACATGCACAGTCAAACTTGATAGTAGTCTGCACAGTTTAGTTGTTAAATGTAGTACACAATACCTGACATTTTATCCCTAAATTGCAGTACACATATTTCTTTGATTAAATAATTATTAGTGTATGACCTTAACTCTAAGCTTGAATGCCATGCCAAGTCTCCTTGCACTCCACAGAGTTGTATTCATCCCAGCGATGGGCAGCTTCTTTTATATGCACTCTCTTTAGTTCAGGAAGCCAGTGACATCAATCCATGTGTCAGTATGTGGCGGCAGAGATTCCCTTGAAAGCAACAGAAATGTTTTAAGCCTGAATCCATCGTGAACAGTCTGTCTTTATAATATACTGTATAACCAGCTGCCATTGTTAACCAGCTCCCACTAGGTTGGCCCTCTGCTCAGTTACACAAATCAGAAAAGTCCCATATTTGATCCATATAGTGTGTGCTAAATGTGCTGATGTGAGAGTAGCTCATACTGGCATCACTGCATTTGGCCTCAGTGTTCCCAAGTTGGGGAGCGTTAAGTTCAGCCAGTGCTCCTTCCTTTGATTGTTATGCACTGGCTCCTGCTGAAAAGTGCATGTGTGTAGACACAAAGTGAGGATGGGACAGGCTTGGTTGTAATGCTGCCTGCGGTAGAATAGCCTGACAACACTCGTAAGATGAATGACTGTCCGGATGCCGGGAACCAAGTCAGTCCCTTCAGCAAATGAGGAAAGGAAGAGATAAAAGCCGAACTAAAGAGAGTGGGCTAGAATTCCTGCAGGGGTTCCCAGCCATTTACGCCATTCCTCCAGGTTTTCTGACGAGCTGCCACCACGGTTATGGTGGGAGATTAGGAAGAATCCCTGCAGAAATTACTGGCAATTGCATTATTTTCATGGTAGTCTTTATTCTGGTAATTCAATGCATTTCACTTCCCTTCCCAGGCCAGGAGAAAAATATTTTGTAAATGAAGATACTAAGAAATCTAGACATGCAACAGTTCTGTTTGCCTGATATGAAGTACACACTCTCTCTCCAGAGGGACACATCTGACTTCACCCAAGTCCAGGAGAGTGCAGGCACAAGTTGGTGGACACAAGGCTTGGCAGTACTCTGGAGTTTAACCAACAGGTGACGACGAGGAGCACTGCTGGAGTAAAACCAGCTAAAGCCCTACACCTTACCAGTACAAAGCACTGGTATGCTGTCCATTGCTTGTCCAGCCAGGACCACCCTGCCAGTTGTGGCATTAGTCCACAGGTTTACCTGGAGTGAAGTGGAAGGAAACCAGCCCCCAGTGACAGGTCTACTGCTCCACAAGATTACTTTGCATGCACCATAATAAAGTTTAGAATGTTAATTTAAAGATATGCTATCTTTTTGTTTGTAAATAGCAGAAGAAATATGAGATGTTAAAATGTGTTCAGCATCAGTAATGAATTGCGACCACTTTTATTGAATGTTATACACATCTTGTTTTGGGGGTTAACTCATTCTAACACAATACTGGAATCAAGTCTGAAGTAAAGATGTCCACATGCACACCCTCTTTCACTAAAGGTCTTCGTCAATCAGGGCCAACTCGATCGGTGCTAGATGGAAACCAGGGTCGTCTTCTGAGGGAGATAGAAAATAACCTTTGCTTATGCCTCACTTAGCAGCCTCCCAGTGACTGGTTTAGAGTGACATTGGCAGTTGCCTTGGAACAGGTTGTTTGCCTTCTCAATCAGATTGGTCATTGTGTGCAGGGGATCCTACAGCACTAGAAGGAAATAAACCTACAGTATTGGAAAAAGGAGTGGATTTTTTATGCTCCATTACTATCTGAAAACCTGCATAAGACTTCCCTTTTATAACATGCCCTGATAACATTTTTATAACTCTCTAAACGAGCTCTACCTATATAAATAACATATGTATTTCAAAATACAGTTTGTTTTTCAAATTTTAAGACACCAGTCCCAGCTTTGATGTGTCTTGGAATCTGAATATTGAGTTTTTGTTTCATGCAGGTCAGAACACAGCATATATAGGAGTTATTTTGCTCAGCAAAGAAAGACTTGCATTTATATAGCACCTTTCACAACCTCAGGACGTCCCAAAGTGCTTGACAGCCAATGAAGTACTTTTGGAAATGTAGTCACTGTTGTAATGTAGGAAAAATGGCAGCCAATTTGTGCACAGCAAGGTCCCACAAACAGCAATGAGATAATGATCTGTTTTTAGTGATGTTGGTTGAAGGATAAATATTGACCAGGACACCAGGGAGAACTCACATGCTCTTCTTAGCTCTTAATAGTGCCATGGGATCTTTTACCTCCACCTAAGAGGACAGACGGGGCCTCGGGTTTATCAAAGGATGGCAGCTCTGCCAGTGCAGCACTCCTTCAGTACTGCACTGGGGTGTCAGCCTGGATTATGTGTTCAAGTCCCTGGAGTGGGATTTGAACCTATGTCCTTAGAGACGGGAGTGCTACCAACTAAGCCACGGCTGACACGCATGTGCAAGAACAATTAGCCACGTGTACATTAACAGTTCTGTCAATGTGTTATGCAACAAAATTAAAAACTGTTCCCAGCATTTTATAAGCCAGTGCCGCTTCCACATATGTGGAAAGTGACACATTAGCAATCCCAACATCAAGAGGGGCTTCTTAAAGGGCTTCTTATGTCACAAGGATGGCTGATCATTCCAAATCTTTATTTCATCTGTTTCAGTTTTTGTTGTGTTTTGGTCAGTCTTGGCTGGAACTCAAAAAATGGAGCAGAGAGATATAGAATATTTGTTTTCTAGGAAGCTAGTATTCCAAATGCAAGAGCTCCTCACAAAAACAATCGCTTTATGTTTATAACCTCACGCGGTCTCGTTTTTTGAAGCATTACTTCATACAGTGAAGGCAGAAGGCTAATGTTGCTGGAGTTGCTTCAAACCAACTAAAATCAGATTGCACTGATGAAAAGGTTTTGGATGTTTAATGCACTGGTGAGAATGAGAAAAGAGAAAGAGGTTATTCACTGTAATCTGATGCAATGCCACTTGGGAACATTTCCACGGACATGGAATGAAATGCTTTAGGTGACAAATTAATGTCCTGTAAGAAAGGCACAGCTAATCACTCCTGACTGACACTGTATAAGGAGTGCTTTTATTACTGTGACAGACATATTTAACAGAATAAAAAAGCAAGATGCTGCAGGTGCTGGAAATCTGAAACAAAAACAGAATGCTGAAAACACTTTGCAGGTCAGTCAGCATCTGGAGAGAGAACAGACCACTTAATGATTTGGGTGTTGACTCTTCTCTCAGAATAGTCACTAGCTTCTGAGAGAAGAGCCAATTCAATATTTTGCTGTTTTCAATCATTTAAAGTTTAAAAAGTCAGCTATGAATAACTGCAATCAAACTGCAATTGTGCAAGACTTCAAAGTACAGTAAACTCTTGTTTAAACGGCACTGAATCATCCGGAATTCTTTAATAACCGGCAAAATAGATAACCGGTAATCTTGCCGAATCCATCCATTTTTTGTTTTTCCGATTCCGAGTTTCCCGCGGTGGCCGAGTTAGTCCGTGGTTTTTATTTTGTTTTGTGTTAAAAATTGCCTACCTCTCTGTTATCCGGAATTTTTCATCCACCGGCACCATCCCGGTCCCGTAGGTGCCGGATACGAAAGAGTTTGTTGTAATCTGAATACTAATCCTCAAATGCCAATTTCTATGAAGCTGCTGCAGCACAAATGATTTTGTCACACTAATGGGCAAGCATGCAGTATAACTTGATATAACTTTACATCTTACTGTCCCATACTGGACCTGGGAAAGCTTGATGCTGAGTGTTCAAATTGAACTAGTGCTCCCTTCCCATCACTGATACTCTAAACCTGATGAACGCACAGATTCCCAACCAGTGTTATATTATAATATTCCACACATGTTACCTGCCATCATTAAACACAACTGCATGACTATCAAAACATTCCAAATCTTATAATTATTATCACTTCCTTCATATTTTAAAACTTTTCAACATTCTTCTCACCAGTATCGTAAGAAAAAGAAAGACTTGCATTTATGTAGCGCCGGACGTCCCAAAGTGCCATACAGCCAATGAAGTACTTTTTGAAGTGTAGTCACTGTTGTAATGTAGGAAACTCCAACTTGTCCAAAACTCTGCAGCCCACATCCTGTTTCCATACTAAGTGTTGTTTGCCTATCTAACCTCATTGATTTCCACTGGCTCCCCAGTGCATTGAATTCAAAATCCTCACCATTTACCAATCCCTCCACATCCTCACCCATCTACCTTTTCATTCTCCTCCAGCCTGTGTTTCATCACATACCTTCTGCTCCTCCAATTCTGGCCTTCTGTATATCTTCTTACTCTCTCCATTCCACCTTCAGTGACACAGCCCTCAGCTGTCTTTGCCCTGATCTGGAATTCTCCCTAAAGCCTTTCATCTTTCTATCTCCCTCCACAACCTATTTCATGGATCATGCCTTTGATAACCTTCCCCAATTCCTCTCCAACTGCTGCTTGCTGTCTTTCTCCTCTGTTGAAGACCTTGACATGTGTACAGTGTTAAAAGGTGTTGTATAAATGCAGGTCATTAAATGTTGTTTTCACTATCTTTTATTCCACAAGCACCCAGTAACAGATTTTAAAATACAGGGAACATTGGAGCAGAGGCATCACTCTTAAATTGGGAACCAAAAAACCAGTGAAATGAAGCCAGTGATGTGCTATTATCAGTGTAATAACCTCAAAGTGTAGCAACCTGCAGAAAGCCTAATTGGATCCCCAGATATGCCTTGAGCCACCTTTTTATCAGTGAGATTCAGAAATCTGCTTGAGCTGTCATGCACATGACACAGATTTAACTAATTACTTGTAGATTCACAAAAACTTTGAGATTGTGCAAGGAATTATAGCTCAACAATAGAAAAAGAGCTTAATAAAGTGGTTACCCCATGTGTGATGAGCAAGGGTGAACAACCAGCTTAGGAGCAGAGTTTCAATTTAGTTTGATCCGAACTCCAGTAAGCCCACTGAATTGAAATCTGAACTGATCCAATATTAATGCTACGGTAGAACTCCCCATCATTTGACAGATATCACAACAAATAGAAATGGTATTAGCAGGAGCAGTTTTTGGACGTTCAGCTGCATTGGAAGTTTTGAAACTTTTCATTATAAACAATGTTTCATTGCAATGGTTTTAATATAATTCCCATCTCCATCTTTGTAACAATATGAAAACTTGACTCAGTCAGATGAATCTTTTCGAGTTGCCATTAAAATATGTAGGAGAACATTCTCTTTCAATTTTGTGCTTGCTCTGTTAAGAGCAGCAATGTTAAAGAGGGAGATGGGAAGAGACATTCCAACTTTGTATTCATTCCTAAACCTGGGTAATGTGTGCCACAGAATGGCTAGAATTACTTAAAGCAGCTACCAACAGAATTACATCCTTTTTAAATTCTAACCCATAAACCCAAACACATCATTTACCAGTGCTCTGCTCATTAAAAGACAAAGAGGGAGAAAGTCGGTATCGCCCCGTTTGGGGCGCAATTATTGGCCGGGAGCAAAGTTTAGCGCCTGGCGCTAATTATTGCCTCCGACTGCAAACTTGGCTTCTATCACCCCTGGAGGTGATTGGAGCACTAAATCAGCCGCTACACACCTCGCAAGGCGCTAACGCCAAGGAGCGAGGTGCTATCTCAGAGCGCTGGCGAAGCTCATGTGATGTCAGTCAGCAATGGAACACAGACACACTGGCGCCGGCCAGTTCTTAAAGGGAGGGTCGATCTTGCTCTCCATCCACACCCTGCTCATTGCAGCCTTGAATCTTGGCCTGGAGAGACCTGTACATCAAATCTGCTGGAAAGAACAACGGAGAGGCCCAGGGAAAGAGCTCAGAGTGCAGCCCCCATTGTCTCTTCTAAATTGATGCAAGGAAGGTCAAATCAAAGTGAACCTGCAAAGTGCTGCTCAGTACCCAAAACTCCTTCACACAGCGTTGAATCTCTCCAGAAGTCAGTCTCTCTCTCTCTCTCAGAATGCGTGGTGCAAAAATGTTGCCAACAAATAAAGGCAGGAAGTGGTCGCCTTTAAATAGCACTCCCCCAGTCCCTTCCCGACTGCAAAACGCTCCCCTCAACCTGTCGTTGCAAGCGGCAGGTGGTAAGGTAGGGGGCGCCACTCAATATCCAGACCGGGGTGCTACCAGGGCGTTGCACACTCGACTGACGTCACGATCTGCGGAGATTGTGGCAGTAGTGTTTAGCGCCGCCACAAAATGGTCAATTTTGCGAGCGGCGCAAGCATCGCTGCGCCTGGGCGCTAGTTGCTTTGTGCCCCATTGGCACCCTCTTAGGGCGCTAACGGGAGGCGCAAAGCAACTGAATTTTTACCCCACAACCCCTTCCCAGTGATCTCACAAAATTAGTCATCTAATATTAACAAGTAAAACGTTTTTTAGCTGACCGTTTTTCTTCTCTCCTCTCCCACAAAAAAGCCCCTTTGGCTTTCATGGGGATACAATCTTGGTCAGAGGCCCTGGAAGGATTCTTCTACTGAACATTAATTCCCCAGTTGCCCAATCCAATTTCCCTGATGGATCCCGACCCACGTACCAGCCACCCCCCCCTCCCAGCCATGTGAAATAGTTTCATCCGCAATCTAAGTGTACTTGTGAAACCGAGGAGTGTGGCCCTTTTGCTAGTTTCATCTCTTCCCACTTAGATTTTCAGCTTTTATTTTTCTGATCTATAAGAAAAAATATCCCAAACTTTGTATTTTATTTAAGGTAGGGAGTGGCTTTCAAACATTGGCATGCGTTAGACTCAGCATTGCACATGTTTAGCAATCTCAGAGGTGTGTACATTGTAAAATGGATAATGCAGCACCTATTACTTCAAACAAAAGTGTCCCTTTGTTCTTCCGTATGAACTATTTCATGCCATACAGCCTCCTGCAGGAAGGGAAAGCCTAGGTTGCAAGCTTTCTCCTTGACAAAGCATTAGTGTGTGTCCTTAATTAGGTGGCAGAAGCTGTGTTTTTGGTCGCTCTCCTTCCCACACAGCCTTCGTTCTTGCATTCTAAGGGCTGGATTTTGCCAGCGCTCAGAGGGCGGGTTCGAAGGTGGGTCTCCTGTCAAAATAGCAAAGATTGACAGCGGGTAGGAAATCCTCTGTCAACCCGCCTCCACGCGAGTCTCCCAGGTGTCAGGTCTGGCTGCGCAGAACTGACCGGACACCATTTATATCATTAAATGGCTTGTTAAAAGCCAATTTAATGCTATTTTGAGCCTACCTTGTAATTTTACGCTCCCCCATGGGTTACCCGCTGCTTGGGGAACACGCCAGCTCACCCTGCCATGATTTATCTGATAACCTGGCAGCTGCAGAAGTGGTATAAAGGATACCATGTTGCCGCTGTTCAGTTTCAGAGCTCAGAAACTGTTAGTTACTGCATTTGTAAGACATGTAGGGGTAAAAATTGGGCAGCGCCCCAGGGGCAGATTGCGTAGGCAGGGAGGGGAGGAGTTTTGGTCGGGCCCCGCATGCTGTGCTGTTCTGCCATCACAGTGTGCATCTTTTTCCCCCAGCAGTTTCCCCACCCGGAAGCCAGTCTGATTGACAGGCTTGGCTCCCTGTCGGACGGGGAACACTCCGGAGAAGGCCACAGGAGCTGGTAAATAACCTGTTGCTGCGTTAGTGGGATCGTGGGGGGATGTGCCGGTTCTTAGGGGCGGTCGGATCCCCGATTTGGGGGGGGGTCTTTGGACAGGGGGGTCCGATACCGGGGGTCTTTGGATGGGGGGGTCTGATACCGGGGGTCTTTGGATGGGGGGATACGATACCGGGGGTCTTTGGATGGGGGGGTTCCGATACCGGGGGTCTTTGGATGGGGGGGTCCGATACCGGGGGTCTTTGGATGGGGGGGTCTGATACCAGGGGTCTTTGGATGGGGGGGTCTGATACCAGGGGTCTTTGGATGGGGGGGTCTGATACCAGGGGTCTTTGGATGGGGGGGTTTCCGATACCGGGGGTCTTTGGATGGGGGGGTTCCAATACCGGGGGTCTTTGGATGGGGGGCTCCGATATCAGGTGTCTTTGGATGGGTGGTCCGATACCAGGGGTCTTTGGATGGGGTGGTCCGATACCGGGGGTCTTTGGATGGTGGGGTGGTGGTCTGATGGCAGAGTGGAAGGTAGCTTGGTGGGCCAGAAGGAAGCACTCCTGCTCCTCTTGGCCCACAAGCAGTGCTGCAAGGGCAGATACCTTTCCCCAGAGCTGTCCTTGCCTCCCTTGAGCTGCTGGGTTTCCCGAGGTCCAGTATACCAGGATTAAACCCGTAAAACAGGTGTTAAATGTTCTGATGAAAGGTCATCGACCTGAAACGTTAACTCTCTTTCTCTCTCCACGGATGCTGCCTGGCCTGCTGAGTTTTTCCAGCGTTTTCTGTTGTTATTTCGGATTTCCAGCATCCGCAGTATTTTGCTATCGTTAAATGTGAGGCTCCCAGCCTCATTCTAATATTTAAATTGCCATCCCGCCTCCTGGGAGCGGATTGGCTGCCTGCTCCCCGTCCCGCCTCCGTTAAACCCGGAAGTGGGCGGGTTGGGATTGGGTTTGAGATTTTTAAAATATTTACATCTCACCCGACCCCAACCCACCCGTTTCTGGTGGTTACAATTACCCCCAACGTTTCAGATCGACGACCAGAACTGGAAGAAGTTGGAGATTTATCCGTGTTTAAGCAAGTGCAGAGCCAGGGAAAAGACTGGGCGAGTAAAGAACAAAAGGGAATATCTGTGATGGTGTGGAGGCCAGGAGTGATTCAATGACGAAAGGGATGCTGTTATCAGCTGAGCCTCAACTGTATAGTAACAAACACCGAGCAAGTCCCTTTAAAACAGTCTGTGCTGAAAACCAGACTTTATTCACAATGGAACAGTAAAGAGCTATTTACAGAAGACATGAATCAGGACAGACAGTTTAAAAATTTATGAGGTATATTACATAAAACCATATGCCTCCTTTATTTCTACATTAAAAATGTAGGGTAACTCAGCATTAAGCATTCCATTAGTCTGAGTGTTTCCAGGCAGCAAATTTTTATAACAGTATCAGTGGGAAGAAATGTACGTCCTTCAAATATTTTGTATTCCTAACTATGCTATAAAATTTCCCAATACATTTAATGATATAAGAGCTGTATTCTATTTATTACTGCAAAATATATCATCTGAAGCATCCTGTGTTCAAAAGTGTCATCTCAAACAAACCTCAGCTAACCAGCGAACACATGACTTGTGCATCATGAGATGGGATTGAGCAATAGCAGCAGGCCTTTATTGTCATCAAAATATCAGCTGACATCAAAAACTCACAGCTCCGGAAACACTCCATCCCATTACCAACCTGGACCTTGAAGCTCTGCTCCGTCTTCTCCATCCCCCATAGTTAAATCTGTCCAGATGTTGAGATCTAGCTTTCTCCTTTGTCTGCTGAAGGGCTTGAGCCACCCGTGGTTGTTCTTTGGCTCTGGTTCTGCACACGTTTCTCTTTTGGGTTCACACAGACTATGGCCTGAATTTTCAGAGGTAAGAACAGGTGGGTTGGAGGTGTGGGGCGGGGGGAAGTGAAAGTTGTAAAAATGTAAAACCCAACCCCAACACGCCAACTTTCACCTTTCACTCAGGCGGAATGGAGGAGAGGGCTGCCAACTCGCTGCCAGGAAGTGGGTTGGCAATTTAAATATATAACGAGGCCTGAAGCCTCGACTTTAACCTGAGTTAACCTGAGCAGGTTTTACTGCAGACGGCTGGGGATCCTGGAACTCAGGATTCCCGGTGGCAGCAACGAGGCGACCTCAGCCTCAGGGAGCAATCTTTGTGGTCCAGGAGGACCAGGAGTGCTTCCTCCCAGCCCCCCAAGCTCCTCCACCATCTCCTGACCATCTCCAGGGTCGGGGATTGAAACCCCCGCTCCGGGGATGGGGATCGAACCCCCCAGGGAACGGACCACCCCCGCTCCCAGCTTGGAACCCCCGGGATCGTGACTTGGCCCCGGGGTCGGGTATTGAACCCGCCAGGGATCGCGACTCAGCCCCGGGGTCAGGGATCGGACTCCCCCCGGGGATCACGACTGAGCCCCGGGGGATCAGCACCCCTCCCCACCCCCTCGCCCGGGGATCAGACACCAGTAGGTTGTGGCCTACTGGTCTGCGTTCTCCATACGACTGGAAGTCAGCCTGTCAATCAGGCTGACTTCCGGGCAGAGAACTCGCCTTTTACGTCGCACGCACGCTGTGGAGTTCTCTACAGCGTGCCAGAAAACCCAAACTTCAGGGTTTATCGCCGTCTCCCGGGTCCCCCCACACCGTGCGGGTGAGACCTGGGAAAATCTAACCCCAGGTGTTTCCACCCAGGTGTCTGCAGACAGTCCCTTGTGAACATGCTAACAGGACAGTGCGGAGATCAGTCTTGCTGCCAGCACATCCCAGCATCTGCATGAGTACTAGTGCCCTCACTCACCTGTCCAGCCTGCTAATGGCTTTAAAATCTTTCCCGCAATAAGTGGCTCATTGTGGGGTGTTGGAGTTAGCACTGTCCCATCCCAGGTACCACCTCCATACAGATGGCTTACTCATCCTTTAACTGGGGCATAACTCCCTGGATGCCAAGGAGTCTTTATCTTCTGATCCTAATCTCTGCCAGAAATATCTCATCCTAAAGTTCACGGGCAGCTACAACATTCTTTCTCTCATTCCCTCACCTCCTGCTGACTCCCTATTCCTGTGGACACTTCAGCATTTCAACAAAGGCAGCCTGACTCTCTCTCTCCCTCCCTCCCAGTGGCAGCAACACAGTCAGGCAAGCATCTGCAACCAGAGGCGCTGAGGGCACGATCCTGCTCGGCCTCTTCCCGAGGTCCCCACCATCATGAGTACCAGCCTATTCCGTTCATTCCATATGATATTGGGAAGCGGCTCAGTGCACTGGGCACATCAAAGGCCGTGGGCCAAGAGAAAATTGCAGCTGAGGTGCAGAAGACCCGTGCACCAGAACTTGCTGCTCGACTAGGCAAGCTGCGCCAGTGCAGCTATGACAATGGCATCTACCTGTTAATGTGGATGATCACCTAGAAAAACAGGATAACTCTAATCCTTCCATGTACTGCCCTGTCAGACTCCTTCCAATCATCAGTGGAGTGATGGTAGGAATCAGCGATAGTGCCATTTGTATACTGCTAATCTGCTCACCGATGCCAGGCCAACCCAACAATTGACTCAAGGGCCCCATCAAATATAGGAACCCATGCATTGGCATTGCAAGCTCATGTGGGTTGCTGCAACTGTTTCTCCTCACAGTGCTCTTGACTTCCCTTGACCTTGATCAGAGCATATATTCTCAGCACAGTCTTTAAATCACCCCACTAAGTAGGATCACCCGCCACACCTAGCTCAAGCCCTGTTTATTCTGCTCGTTGATAACAGGCGACTAACTGACAGTGTGTGTTGCAATCTGACCTCAGCAGGTAGAGGACAGGCATGTGAGAGGAGCGGTGGATAAACTAACAGATAAGTAGAAGAGAAGGATGCCATCCATTGATACTTTTAGGGATGTTAAGGACGGATATGTTTTCCACCTAATTAGACCCAGAGCTCTTAGTGATGCCGAAGAGATCCCTTATTTTCAGGGCAGCACTGCCAGAAATGATAGGAAGGAAAAACGAAGTGGGATGTTCAGGTGCCTAGGCTCATCTTATGGTGCGTGACCCCTTGCACTGTGGGACTTCAGCTGAACTTTCACGCCAAGATCTGTGGACTCCATCATCATTGCACCAATGACGAATTGAAAAGCAACATAGGCTGAAGTTCAAAGATTATATTGATACAGGATTCACAAAATGGACAACTGGAAAACCATGAATGACATGGATTTTGCTGTTGCAGGATTCCTAAAAGAAACACATGCGCGGAAAGACTTTCATGGAATTTATTGATACAGGACTCAATGAGACAAACAACTGGCATAGCATGATCTTCATGGCAAGAATGGCAGTAAGTGGAAGTGATGTCATCGGAGGGGCGTCGTGCCTGCGCGGAATAACGTCATCGGGTGGCACGGTGCATGTACAGGAAGTGATGCCATTGGACCGGCCAGAAATGTCCACACTGTGCCCCTAATACTCCATTAGCATTAATTCTAAACCTGAAAAAATTATTAAGAATAATGTTCTAGAAACAGCAGAAACAGTACATTCTATTGGACTAACCATCAATCTCAATTTGAAGGATCATATACATCAATTGAAGATGAAAACAGCTCAAAAATGGTTCCTTTTTTGCAAGATACATGTCTATCTACGACGCACACATTACTTTTTTATGATGCTTTTATTCTGCCAAACTTGATAAACTAAGTTTCAATGTAGAGCCAAGCCAGCCAGAATGACCTAGAAAGAACTGGGAAATTATAGAGTAGAAGTATTAGAATTATTTTTTAATGAAACTCTAGTCATTCATCAATTCTTTATTAATGGATTAAATTCCATCTTAAACTATACTTTAAACCAGCTAACTGAGCCAGTTTCTATTTCATTGCGATTACCTCCAATAAATACTGGAATGTTGCATTTTGAATTAAAATTTTCATCTGCCTTATATTAACTCAGCAAGGAAGATCAAAGTTTTTCACAAGGCCTGATTGGAATAAATAGCCTCTAAAATGAAAGAATGCTCAAATATTCCTTTATTTAAAAATTCTCGTCCAGATATTTCACAAGGACACATAGGGCAGGATTTTCATCTGTTATACCGCTGGAAATCAGGTGTTACAGCAGAGTAAAATAAAAAATAAAAAATCGAATGGTGAGGCCTATTGTTTCATCGCTGCCCTGATCTGGATTTTCTCCCTGTTTCGGTACCCCCCCCCCCCCCACCCACCACCAACCCGCGATGCCCAGCAGGGAAAGCCACCGGCAACTCATTCACTGCCCCGATATATGTAAATGACAGCGGGGAGATGGGGCCCAGCAAACCTACACATTCCCCCTGCTTTCTGCCACTAGCATCGCTGACCGTAGAGACTGCCAGGAGACGGATGGTGGTCGCCTCTGGTGCAGTAGTGGAAGGGCCACTGATGCCCCTCTTTGAGGGAGAGGGCACAGGAGTGGAGACTTCTCTTTTTCCTCAGGCCCCTAAACTTATTGTTTTTGGGATAAAAATAGAAAATGCTGGAAATACTCAGCGGGTCAGGCAGCATCTGTGGAGAGAGAAACCGAGTTAACATTTCAGGTCGATGACCCTTCGTCAGAACCTGAACTTCGTCATCGACCTGAAATGTTAACTCTGTTTCTCTCTCCACAGATGCTGCCTGACCTGCTGAGTATTTCCAGCATTTTCTGCTTTTATTTCAGATTTCCAGCATCCGCAGTATTTTGCTTTTGCACTATTGTTTTTGGGACTTGTTTCAGTCCGCGCCCCAAAATTTTTTTCATAGATTTTCGGATCCATTTGGCCCACCTGAAAAGGGGCTTTCTCTTCTGGTGCGGCAGCAGGTGTCCCAACCCACCGCTCATAACCTTTAAATTTGCTTTGGGGAACTGATTTTTTTCAAAAGAATTTAGCATTGTGAAAAACAATTCTGTGTTGGTCTTATTCCCTAAAAGGGGGCACTGTATTTGATTTATCTGTGTCAGCAGTGACTTTATTTTATTTTTTGCAGCACCAGGGTTGCTATCACTGCTTCTTGATTGTGTAGTGCTCTCTCCTACTCTTTTTAGACTTGGTGCTGACTTACACTATAGGCCTTGGCCTTTTAACTAGGTTTTTCAATTTTAATAGCATAGACAAAATTTTAGCTTGAACTTATTTGTCATCTGGAAGTGCTTTATAAAAAAAACTTTTAACTCCCTCCCACCCAGTTGTTATTTTCAAACTGACATCCTAATTGACTGCGAGAAAGGTAAACGGCCCCTTCTCGTCCATCTGGACCTGTCGGCAGCCTTTGACATGGTTGACCACAAAATTCCACTCCAATGTCTGTGAAAAATAAATGTTGATATACATTGTAAAACTGTAAGTGTGAGAAAAGGGTCGACATTTTAAAAATATCGGCCGCAAAATTCCATGTGGTAACGCCTGCCGTTAAGGCCGGTTTTCTTGAAAAAATGGCGGCCATCTGCTTCCAGCGCACGACACAGCGGCCGCTATTTTGGAGAGGTCAGCAGCACTGCCGTTACCTGCGCTCATCTCTCCAATGCAAATGTGCAGATCAGGGTGTCAATCGGCGTGCAATGCCTGATTTGATGCGCGATTGCGATTTTGGACGTCGCTGCGCTGCATAACGCCCTCTCCTAACCACACATGGAAGAACATGCGTGCAGCAGTTGTACAGAGATGCTGTCAGTACTTCTTAAAGGGACACATCCACCTTTCAGGTAAATCTGGCATGTTCAAAAAGCCAGAAATGGCCGACCACAGAGGTCTAGGGGGATTATAGGGCTGGAGGAGATTAGAGATAAGGAGGCCATGGAGGGATTTGAAAACAAGGATGAGAATTTTAAAATCAAAGCGTTGCTTAACTGGGAACCACTGGAGGTCAGCAAGCACAGGGGAGATGGGTGAGTGGGACTTGGTGCGAGTTAGGACATAGGCAGCAGAGTTTTGCATGACCTCAAGTTTATGGAGGGTAGAACTAGGGAGGCCAGGAGTGCATTGGAATAGTCAAGTCCAGAGGTGATAAAGGCATGGATGAAGATTTCAGCAGCAGATAAGCTGAGGTAAGGGCGGAGACGGGCGATATTACAAAGGTGGAAATGGACAGTCTCAGTGATAGAACAAATATGAGGTAGGAAGCTCAATTCATGATCAAATATGACACCAAGGTTGCGAACAGACTTGATCTGTCTTAGACAGTTGCCGGGGAGAGAGATCGAATCAGTGGAAAGGGAACGGAGTTTGTGGCGTGAACCGAAGACAACGGCTTCGGTCTTCCTGATATTTAATTGGAGGAAATTTCTACTCATCCAGTGCTGGATGTCGGACAAGCAGTCCAATAGTGTAGAGACAGTGGAGGGTTCGAGAGAGGTGGAGGAGAGGTAGAGCTGGGTGTCGCCAGCGTACATGTGGAAACTCACGTTGTGTCACCGGAATGATGTCGCTAAGGGGCAGCATGTAGATGAGAAGCAGGAGGGGGTCAAGGAAGGATCCTTGGAGGACACCAGAGGTGATGGTGCGGGATTGGGAAGACAAGCCATTGCAGGTGATTCTATAGTTGCGGCTGGAAAGATAGGAATGAAAGCAGGCGAGTGCAGTCCCATCCAGCTGGACGCAGTGGAGAGGCATTGGAGTGGAATTTTGTGGTCAACCATGTCAAAGGCTGCAGACAGGTCCAGATGGACGAGAAGGGGCCGTTTACCTTTGTCGCAGTCAATTAGGATGTCATTTTGAAAATAACAACTGGGTGGGAGGGAGTTAAAAGTTGCAATCCCATCTCAACTTTCAGATGTCATTCACAAACCACTTCAGCATTTGTATTTTTGGAACCCCTCAAGTCGCATACAGCCTTATAATTCTCATTAACATATCTATTATCCTGGTTATTAGCAAGCTGCAATTAGCCTGCAAACGGTTCAAGCCATGGTTGTTTCATTAATACTGTATGCTACGGCACAGCCAGTCAAGAATATGCAAATATAAAATTATTTCTTTATTGTGCAGATTGCTTCCGATGGGCAGCCTGTATAGAGGTTCTGTACAGTGAACAGCTTCTTGAATGGATAATTGCTGTGATAGAAATGTTATATCATAGTGGGATTCATTATCGCATGAATATAAATGTCAAGCTTTGATCAGCGATGTATGTCATGAACTACAGAACAATTATCGACGTGTGCAGGTTTGGTTTCGCCTGAAGCAACTGCAGATTCGCTTTCAGACATAATGTCGGCACAGGACGATACCTCCAAGTTAGCGATGGCTCTGTCTGAATTCAGGAAATTAAATTGCCATGCTATCTTCTTTGTAAATGGCTCTGCTTACTGTGGGTTTATAGCTTAGATCTCATATTGGTGATTTGCAAACTGAGGTGATTTGTTTTGGATAATTAAGCCAATCTTAGTTGAGTATGAATGCTAAGCAGGCTTGATTGATGCTTCTAGGCCGATATGGAGGGGGTAACCATCCGTGACACAAGATTGGATCTATTGAATAGGTAGCTGAAAGTTAATGATGATGTGTTATTCGAATTTACTGAAGAACTTATTCAAGCAATTAAATAATTACTGTGTCATCAACTGTGAATGAAAAATTAGTTTGAAGTGAACTGTGGAGTCTTTGGATACTGTATTGGAAAAGATTTGATGTAAAAGTTTGCAGTAGTTAGGTTTGTGCAGAGCAAAGAGAAGCTCAATTCTGATTATGAATATTGTAGAAAATTGTGTTACTGTCGGTTTTTGAATGTGTTCACTTGTCCCATGTTTTAAGTGATCAGCATTTTATGCGGATCAGTCAAATGATTTTCCAGACATCTGGCCATGCTTAAAGCAGCGTTAAGTGAAAGTAGAACTTGCATACTTGAACAGTTCATAAACATTGGTTTCAGGCTTGCCCTAAGGAAGGTCTGTTGTAGGGACATGTGAATCAGATGTTCCCTTCTTGACCCAATCAGACTCAAACTCTTTGTGTGGACTATTTTTTCGTCTAGTCACATGCAACAAACTCGTCCCTTTCAAACTTGTCGGTATCCTAGCTACTGACTTTCATTCATTGGTCTCTCTGTCTTGTCTACAATCTGTTACAGCTCTTGAACTCCCATCTGTGATTTGTTTCAGTATTCAATTCTCTCTGGAGTTCCTCTCAGTCATAAATCCTAAAATTCAACAGTTTTTTGTCCCAATGCAACTCCCAGTGGGAGAGGAAGGAGTGGGGTAGATATATTATCTATTTATAACCACAATAATATATTGAAATTTAAAAAATCTCATGAATAGAGTATTGGTGTTCCAGCAGTCTGGAATTTCTGGAAACTTCAACAAGATTGAGCATGTGCTATCACAATTCAAAAATATTTCATAATGCAAATAAAATACACACAAAATTCCAAGATGAGAGGTTTTGTTGGACCATTAGGCCTGCTGTGCTCACAGTGTACCCCCTTCCTAATGAAAACCTTAAGTTCTGAAGTCTCTGTTGCTTAATTACAATTGAATACACTAAGATATCTGATATACTTATAGCCAAAGCCACTGGTTTGCAGTTAACAGGAAAAGTGGATGGACTCATGAATGCAATCCGTAAAGCATTAGTTAAAAAAACTCAAAATCCATAATCCCGTGTAATAAAAATGGAATTTGATTTATTCAGTGGCCTTAACTATAGACAGACATAATCGTGCAATTTGATCTCCAAAACAATGGTAAAAATCTCATGTAAGAGAAACAAAATTTAGCTTATTCGGGCACCATAAACCAGTGGCTTTGCTTATAGCTCAGTTATACTGTGGTTGTTGTGTTGATGCAAGGCAATTTACACCAATACAACAGCTGAAATGTAAGTGGTGAGTGAAGTTGCTAATCTAATGGTGCTTCAAATTCTGGGAACAGTGTGAGACCATTGGTAAGCGGTTCAAATAGTGCAAAGTCGAAGCCGACGGCTACCTCCAGCTAAGCTGGCTGGTGACCACATAATTCCGTCCAGACTCAAGCGGGCGTCTAGCCAGGAATTAAAATGGGCCGGGTCTCACGTCAAAGAGTCTTCCGCTCGCCACGTCGACCCTGCGTTGACCTCTAGCCCCAAGCTAAAATCAGTGCTAGGACAAATTAGAAAGTAGTGATTGGGTTAATTCAAGCTTGGGTTTTAAAAGCCAGAAGATTTTCAGAGGAAAAAAAGAGTGAGAGTGGGAAAGAGTTGTGCAGTCTTAAGATCATAAGCTCTGGAATTCCCTCCCTAAACCTCTGCGCCTCTCTACCTCTTTCCTCCTTTAATTCGCTCTTTAAAAACTACCTCATTGACCAAGGTTTTGCTCACCTATCCTAATATTTCTTTATGTGGCTCGGTGTCAAATTATGTTTGATAACGCTCCTGTGAAGCGCCTTTGGACATTTTACTATGTTAAAGACACTATAAAAAACAAGTTGTTGTTGTCCTGGGAAAAGATAATTTAAAGTGGGAGACTGCTATAAATGTTGATTTCAACTAGTGAATATCATTTGTGAGCTGTTATGAAGGAGTTAGAGCTGGATAGAATGCGATGCAGCTGGCCACACGACTGGTCTTGGAGCTTTAAAGTACAACAAAATAAAATGGCATTTTATGGCATTTTGATTTTTAAAATGACTCATTCTTTCACAAGAACTTGTGGTCTAACTAAGGTAGTTTTTATAGAAAGAAATGAATAAAAGTGCTGTCGAATGATCTGAATCTGATGCTGCGATGATTTTAGCAGGCATTGCACGCTCCAGACAAATTGTAATTTTCAGTTTCATGTTTCAGTTCGTTTCAGTGAGATGAACTGAAACTGATTTTTACAATAAGTGAAAGCTGATACTGAATAAACCAAGCTTAAAAAAATCAAAACTGTTGTGGAATTGGAGCTCACCTAAGAATATATCTAATTTTTTTGAAAGACTCAAAATCAGTCCTTCAGATCCTTAAGGTTTGGATTACCTAAATCTGAATAAATCAGTGGTTAAGTAGCCGTGGGCTACAGTGCATCCTCTCTCTGAGAGTTGATCACCAACTGCTGCTACCCTGCAGTTGATTTAGTAGGTGAAAACCCCTCAGTTTTTTTCCTCAGGGAACCAATGGCGACTTGAACCTCTAACAGCTGTAACATTTGCGAGCCTTTGCAACTACCCCAGAAGCAAGCCAATTTATCCTGACCTTCACTGTAAAATCATGGGCAATATTTATAGAGATACTTTTGTCTGCGCGCATCAATCATTTTAGAAGCTCGTGACTGGTCTGTGGTTATCAACACAGAATTATAGGAGCTAGTTCTCTGTCAGTTTGAACTGGAACTATTTATAGTGGCAAAGTGTGCGTACAGCAGAGGCATAACACCTTAACTGTGTTTGACTGGTTTCAAATATGCTGAGTTGTACAAGCTGCGAAAGAAACATTGTCTATATCTTCACATTTTTCCTTGTTGAAACCACTAACTGCACATCTGTGCTATAAACAATGTGCTAAACATGTCTTTGGTTTTGCTGGTCCCTAATAACCTCTGCATTTCACTTACTTGTGGTTAATTATTCTGAGCTCTCCTTTCCGGTGCTTTCTTACACAAAGGTCTCTGCTGTCACTAGATACACTGCAGAATGCAGATTAGGAACCTCAGAACTGACTGCAGGGCAATGGATCAACAAGCCCAAGGGACACTCAGGTTACGCTGTTCCTCATCCTTCAACATTAACAAGGCAAATTAGCAGCCAGTCATCTGATATATCTGAACCAGGCACTGTGTGGGGATGAAAGAATGGTGTAGGGGTGCCAAACAGTGAATATTGATAACTTGATGTAATTTAAAAACACAGTAAAGTCATATTACCAATGTTATGTTGGTACAATAACAGGATGCTCCTCTCAGGTATAAAGTTGGTAGTGTAAGTCATATCTGGAAGAGAAATCTTGTCCATGAGTATAGTACTGGATTCCTACTGGAAAATGCAGTCGGAAATTCACCAGCTTGTGGATTTTTTGTCTGATGATTTGACATCATTCACCATTTCTGTAATAATCTGCACAACTTCTGCAAACTGAAAAACAAAGTAGCTCAACAGGTTGCATGTTCTTTCCATGTGTTTATTCCTCCACCTCCAGTCCTTCATTGTGTTTTTTTTGCCTTCCCGTAGTTCCTGATCTTTATGTCCTGTTGGTGCTCTTTCCTACTCCACTGATCACTTCTTCATTCAAGGTGTCTTTTGTTCTTTCTTAGAATCTATTTTTATGCCTAAAGTTGAAAAAATAAACATGCAGCAAGTAAATTTTTAACAACTTTTCAATAACAGATATGCACAGGTACCTGTTCAGGGCAGTGGTGTGACCTCACCCTGCACTGTTTTCTGATCTGGGGTGGATCTCAGGGAAAGTAAAGTGAGTGACCTACAGCAATGCAATAAGAGCTGTTACCTTCTTTCACCCAGTCGTTACTAGATTAGGAAATCAGCCTAGGGATTTGGAGGACCTAACATTTGTTTTGCTGAATTTCAAATTAAACATTGAGTGAGGACGCTGCTGTTAACCTTCATCCATGCTTTTGTCACCTACTATTCCAACGCTCTCCTCTCCGGCCTCCGAACCTCCACCTTCCGTAAACTTCAACTCACCCAAAACTCTGCTGCCTCTATCCTATCCCACATGTATTCCTGTTTTCCCATCACCCCATGTCTTTGCTGACCTGTATTGACTCCTGGTTCACCAACACCTCAAATTTAAAATTCTGATCCTTGGGTTTAAATCCCTCCATGCACGCACTCCTCCTCATCTCTGTAGCCTCTTCCTACTTACTGTTTTGGCTACATATCATATATTCTAGAAACTGTTTATTCATTTTGCCACAGTTGAAAAATGTATCTGCATTACTACAATCAGTTCCGTGTCTTAGGGGGGAATTTTGCCAGCCCAGGGAAGGCGGGTTTGGAGGTGGGACTGCCGGGAAAATGGCAGAAACTGGGAGCGGGTACCGAACCCGCCTCCGTGCCATCTTCCCAGGAGGCGGGTCCCCGACTCGTGCTGGGACCCATCTCCTTGAGGCGGGAAGGGGATTACAACCATTTAACTGCCTGTTGACAGGTAGTTAACAGGCAGTTAAGAGGCTTATCCCCATTTTTCCAACACAAATGTGGGCTTCCCAACGTTGGGAAACCC
Organism: Squalus acanthias; assembly: GCA_030390025.1. Lineage (NCBI taxonomy): Eukaryota > Metazoa > Chordata > Chondrichthyes > Squaliformes > Squalidae > Squalus > Squalus acanthias. Next base: position 57,289,820 of record CM059431.1, on the reverse strand, counting down.
CGCCAGGGTCAGCGAGGCGAGTAGTGGGTCTGCGGGGGTCAGAGGGTTCGAAAAGTGCGCTGTGGAGGTGAGTGATGGGTGCAAGTGTGGAGAGGTAAGTATGGGAGGTGAGTGAAAAGTGCTGGAAAAAGTTTCCTTACCTTTCTTTCTTCCTGCAGGCTTCAACCGTTAGGGATCCGGAGGCACCTCATCTCCACGGCAGAGATGACAGAATGTACAAGGACTCACCAAAGAACAGAGATTGTCAGTCAAACGATGACAATTCGCTGTCAAAATTTGACAGATGAAACGTCATACACTGACGTTCTCTGTCACCGGCTTTCCCTTAATTGGCAGGGCGGGCTTAACAAGGTCAATCAAGGGAAAATAGCGTGGGTTGGCCGGACGCGTTGGGGGCGGGACTGAAACCCAACAAGCAACAGTCCTGCCCCCAATGCGCCCCCATTGATAAAATTCCCCCCTTAGTCACTCCGCGTTAATTCAACCTCATTCAATATATGCTTATCTCCTACATTGTTCTTCAATCTGTGTGTTTACATTGATCAATGTTAAATTAGATGCTGAGGCCAGTTTTGTAACCCTTTTTAATTATAGGCATTGCATTTGGTTGCATTTGGCTCCAGTACCCCTGAGAGAGGGGAAAATAAGACAGGCTTCGAACTCCTGCAGCTTATACAGTATTGCCTGATGGCAGTGGGCATGTATCAGTGTCAGTTGAGGACAGCATTTGGCTGGACTATAATGGTAGAATAACCTGCTGCCATTGCTTCTAAGGCCACTAACAAAAAATAGCCACCTGTGTATGGTAACAGAAAGTGACTACCACAAGTCAAGTCATAAACCAGCAAGAGGTTAAGCACCTTCAGGAAAAGGGGAGGAGTTGGGAGGGGGGGGAGGAGAAAATAGGTTAAAAAAATTGGCAAAAGAAAGAAGAAAAATCTACAGAGCTTATAATTTTTGACCCTGGGCTTTATCCAGCATTATCAACCCTGGTGTAGCCTGTCTTCATAGTGTTCATTTGCTTTCCAGCATGAGTATAGCTCAGGAAATTCCACAGCAAGGTAGCCTGTGAAGAGAGAAAGAGAAAAGTATGAAAATGAGAGAAAAAAAATAAGAATTGAAAAGGAAAATTGAGAGAGTAAAATAAGAGAAAAGGAGGATGAAAGGTATGCAGATGGCTTTGTTGAAGCCACTTAGCCATTCCCTGTGGCCCTGGTGACAGAAGTAGCTTGCTGTTTTTGACAGTGTTTATGTTTTTGCTGTGAGTCGATACCGGAGGTATACAGCTCGTGATTGAAAATCTCATGTTTAGGTTTTGTGTAATGTTGACAGCTCTGTTTTGGCTCCTGTATGTAATCAGTACATTTCTTGTAGTTTGGCGAGGCAAAATGTTCTGGAACACAGCATCAGAGCCACTGGCCACAGTGAATTTCATTTAACTTTGTGTTAGGGTGAAGTAATCTCCTGTACATGGAAAAAAAATTGTATTATTGAAAGCTGGATTTCTCTGACAACACATGATTCAAAACATTCCACATAGGATTATGTGAGAAAACAGTTACAATCTGCCAGTTTTAAATAAGTGAAAATTCTCTTTAAAACTTATTGCGGTTTTACATTTTATAACCCTGTTAAGACATTACTTTGAGTGTCACTTTGTAAAGTTGTCTTTGTAAAACAAATTGTTAAAATGCAGATTAGAGCCCCCAGCACCATTCCGTACCGACAAATCTTGGAGGAAGCAAAGCGACCTGCAGGAGGTGATCCCACAGTGCTTTACTGTTGTTTTGGCTGAAGTCCAAATGCTTGCTGGCATCTCCAAACTATTTACATCCAGACAGAGCAAATGGTTCCAATGACATGAATATTAGAACATTTTTCAATGGCTTTGGTATTTATAACGGCTGAAATGACTGGTCATTCCAAACTGCACTGTAATTGTGTTGTGCAGCTTATGACACGTGTACATGGATGAAGTGCTGTGCAGGCAAACTGCTGTCTGGTAGGTCTGCAGATGCTGTTGGCCAAGGCAAAGGTGATTCATCACCAGGAACCAGCACTTACTCCCAGCCTCTAGTATAACAGGAGCATTTTGCTTTGTGGCCCATAAGATAGTAGCAGATGTATTTAGCTCAAAATTATTTTGGAGTATTATCAGAGGTAGTTACTGGCATGCCTCGATGACGCAGCTCTCCAGAGCTTGACTGTAATCAGGAAATACATTTGGATAAATCAGATGCGTCTCATCAAGTCTGGTACAGCATAATTTGCTAACTCTGAGCTGGAATTCTGTTGACTGCACATTTCAATGTGAAATTCATGCAGCTATACCGAACGGTTGTTGGTGTATCTAACTGCCGGGGTTGCTGTGCATTGATTTGAATGAGGCCCCTGTGTGACAGGCCTCCAGTATGTTCTGATCTTTGCCTGTGGGAAGTTATTTATCATGGTCTTGCAGGATTCTGTCACTCAGCAATTCTGACAGAAGTTTTATGAATACATGAAGAGTAAGCTTCAAATAACCAGCCAATACTAAAGGGCTGGACAAGCGGAAAATGCTTTAAAAATGCTTTCAAGTGTACAATTATGTAAAACTCATGATTTCAGGTGTCCCACTGCTGTTACAAAATGGTATATCTCCTGTATTTCCTCTTTTGTGCCTTCATGCATCCACATATCAGAAGCAAAAATAAATTACACCGTGCTAATCTAAATACACAGAAAGTCGAGCATAAAATTGCTTTGAAATATTATAGCTTTGAAAACCAGACCTGACTGACATTCACACTCAGGTATTCCTTAGGTGAGCAAATCTCCCAGTTTCTGCTGATTCGATTGATTGGGGTGGGAGCCCTTCCTGGTCCGCACGTGCCTCTTGGTGGGATGAGCATCCATTGATGGCATCCATTGAGATGGTCCAACTAAGAGAATAGTGTGGATGCCGGTGAGGCAATAGATTAATTATTGGGGATGGTAAGCAGAGAAATTAATAAACATAGAAACAAAAAGTGCAAAACATAGTTAACAGTAGTCACCAATTTTCAGCTTAAATCGTATGTCTTTTGCCTGGAATCAGGTAACATCCCCGTTTTTGTCCAACTGATAACTCATCACAATGTGATGAAGTTATGACTTAGCTAAGCTGTTGTTCCTCTATCACACACTCTGTATTCTGTTTGTATAGTAGGACTGATGATGATGAAAAATAATTGTTCACAGCTTGTTTTGATGAAAATTATTGCAAATGTTCAAGGCTGGCTGTGCTACTAGAAAGTCTGTCTGTACTTAAAGCAGGACCGGATGAGATGCATCCTAGGATGCTGAGTGAAGTTAAGGTGGAAATTGCAGTGGTTGTGGCCATAATCTTCCAAACCTCCTTAGACACGGGGTGGTGCCAGAGGACTGGAGAATTACAAATGTTACACTCTTGTTCAAAAAAAGGGTGGAAGGAAAAACCCAGCAACTACAGGCCAGTCAGTTTAACCTCGGTAGTGGGGAGCTTTGAGAAACGATAATCAGGGACAAAGTTAACAAAGTTGACAAGTGTGGATTAATTAAGGAAAGCCAGCACGGATTTGTTAAAGGCAAATCATGTTTAACTAACTTGATTTGAGTTTTTTGATGAGGTAACAGAGAGGGTTGATGAGGGCAATGCGGTTGATGTGGTGTACATGGACTTCCAAAAGGCGTTTGATAAAGTGCCACATAATAGGCTTGCCAGCAAAGTTGAAGCCCATGGAATAAAAGGGACAGTGGTAGCATGGATACGAAATTGGCTAAATGACAGGAAACAGAGAGTAACGCTGAATGGTTGTTTATCGGACTGGAGGAAGGTATACATTGGTGTTCCCCAGGGATCGGTACTAGGATCACTAATTAATGATTTGGACTTGGGAGTACAGGGCACAATTTCAAAATTTGCAGATGACACAAAATTTGGAAGTATAGTGAACAGTGAGGAGGATAGTGATAGACTTCAAGAAGACATAGACAGGCTGGTGGAATGGGCGGACACGTGGCAGATGAAATTTAATGCAGAAAAGTGCAAAATGATACATTTTGATAGGAAGAACCAGGAGAAACAATATAAATTAAAGGGTACAATTCTAAAGGAGGTGCATGAACAGAGAGACCTGGGGGTATATGTGCACAAATCATTGAAGGTGGCAGGGCAGGTTGAGAAAGTGGCTAGTGAAGCATACGGGATCCTGAGCTTCATAAACAGAGGCATAGAGTACAAAAGCACGGAAGTTATGATGAACCTTTATAAAACACTGGTTCGGCCTCAACTGGAGTATTGTGTCCAATTCTAGGCACTGCACTTTAGGAAGGATGTGAAGGCCTTAGAGAGGGTGCAGAAAAGATTTACAAGAATGATTCCAGGGATGAGGGACTTCAGTTACGTGGATAGACTGGAGAAGCTGGGGTTGCTCTCCTTAGAGCAGAGAAGGTTGAGAGGAGATTTGATAGAGGTGTTCAAAATCATGCGGGCTGTAGATAGAGAGAAACTGTTCCAATTGGTCGAAGGGTCGAGAACCAGAGGATACAGATTTAAGGTGATTGGCAGAAGAAGCAAAGGCGACATGAGGAAAAACTTTTTTACGCAGCGAGTGGTTAGGATCTGAAATACACTGCCTGAAAGGTGGTGGAGGCAGATTCAATCATGGCTTTCAAAAGGGAATTGGATAAGTACCAGAAGGAAAAAAATTTGTCGGACTATGGGAAAAGGGCGGGGGCACGGGCTCGACGGGCCGAATGGCCTCCTTCTGTGCTGTAACCATTCTGTGATTCTATTCTATGATTCTATTTTTCACCAGTAAACCAGGACTCTGGTGTGAGTATTTAGCTCTATGGCTCTGTACCAAGCAAGAAAGATAGTCTCCAATCGTTGCTGTACAAAACAAATGTTGGCCTTGAAAGTCTGTGCAGCAGCACATCTTGTCATAAGTGCTGAGTTGCAACCACCCCAGACCTCTGCTGCTGACCCTGCCAAAGTTCGAGAGATCAGGATTTGCATAACCATGGTGGGCTGAGGCTGCATGCGAGGCCCCCTCCCCCACCACAGGGTTTGGAAAATCTGGTATAAGTGCTCGGGTGTGGTGGGTATAGGAGAACTGGCATTAACTTTTGGCCTTGTTACTGCTTGAATTTTCTCAGTGGACTGTGTCAAAATTCAAGACGAGAAATTTGGAATCAAAACAGGAAAACATTTTCTTCTGCTGAAAAAAATAATCAAAATGCTTCTTGTACGAATCTTGGTGTGTACAACATTCTAGGATGGATAAAAGCTTGCATGTAAAGCAATAGTTGTACCATTACTGACTCTAGTTCCTATTCAAATAGCTTTTACGATTCGAGTCAAATGCAGAGGACTGAATGATACAGTCGGATAGGAAGCACACTGTGCTTTTACCTTAGGGATTTTGGTTTAAATCCAAAATAACAACAGAAAATGCTGGAAACACTCAGCAGGCCAGGCAGCATCCGTGGAGAGAGAAATAGAGTTAATGTTTCAGGTCTATGACCCTTCGTCAGAACTGGTAAAAGTTGGAGATGTAACAGGTTTTAAGCAGGGGCAAAGGGGGGGGGGGGGAGGGGTGGGGGGGTGGGGAGGAAAGAACTGAAGGCACAGTCAATCCTAGCACAGACTGTTCCTTCCTCCCCATCCCCCTTTCTTTGCCTCTGCACCTGCTTAAAACCTGTTACATCTCCAACTTTTACCAGTTCTGACGAAGGGTCACAGACCTGAAACGTTAACTCTGTTTCTCTCTCCACAGATGCTGCCTGGCCTGCTGAGTGTTTCCAGCATTTTCTGTTGTTATTTTGGATTTCCAGCATCCACAGTATTTTGCTATTGGTTTAAATCCAGTCTGAAACTAGTTTGAAAACAATTGGTACAGGTTCAGAGAACAACACTTTCCATAATTTGGCATTAATTGGGACCAAATTTGTGATCTTTACTCATGCCAAAACTATGACTGATGTGGGAAGTAATTTAGCAGGAGCTGATCCTCCAAGGCAGATTGTTGGGGTAGGTTAAGCTCCATTGTGTATTTGGCCTTGGTGTGGGGTGCTCAATGGTTAAACTAGATGCCAAGAGCGGAAATGCTTTCTGTTTCCAACACTGACGAGCAACAAAATGTAAATAAATAAAAATTTGCTGGTTCTAATTTGCAAATAGAATCTTTTAGTAGACTGTTTTAAATAAAAATCTTGGTAGGGCTTTATAATATTTAACTTGTATCTAGAATTTGCTTATATTTACTAATATATAATGTATATATTTATGCTGGGTTTCCCAAATTTACATTTTGTGGAACATTCCAAATTAGCAGATAGTGATTTTTTGATTTTTCTTTGAAGTTCTGTGAAGAATTAATTATTGAATTATATTAATAAGTAACGAGAAAACAGATTCAGGGTTTTAAGTCTATTAAACAAGCCAACATTAATTTGGTCTTACTCCGCAGTGAACGTATACAAAGCAGAAAAGCAAAAATTTCTGCTATAAACCATTAAGTTCCCATGTCCCCAATGAATCATTTGGTAAGTGCTCTGCTTAGATTCATTGAGATCAGAAGATCCCGGTTTTGACTGCTGGCCTTTGTTGAGTTCGCCGATCTCAGCTGATGTGGCAGTGTGGGTGCTACAATTGACCTCAGCACTTGGGCTTTGGAGAGGAAATCTCAGCTGAGTTACTCCTGATCACAGTTTGTTGAACCCAGCTGGGAAGTTACTTGTATTGACACAGGGTGAGGACAAGAGCAGACTTGGCTACAATGCTCACTTAAGAAGAATGGGCACTTGAGCAAGGTATCTGATACAATGCCTGTGGAACTTTGTCCCAGCATGAGTCAGCACCTTCCTGAGCAGAGAACATTGGAAGGGAAAAAGAACTAATTCTCCTCTTTTTCACATAATTCACATTTTACATATTTTTAGTGTTGCACCAAACTGGTCAGCAGTTTTGTGGGAATGAAGTCAAGGGAGCAGGAGTTGGGTTCCATGAGCTTGGAGAGGAGATGAGGGGAGATAAGAGAGAAACTAGAAAAAGATTCAGGTCCAGGGATTGGCTGAGTCTTCCTTGGGGAGAAGCCATTGTCTTCGGTCCCCACCACACACTCCACTCCCTGGCCCCCGACTCCATCACTCTTCCTGGCCACCGTCTAAGGCTGAACCAGACCGTTCGCATCCTATTTGACCCTGAGCTGAGCTTCCAACCCCATATCCTCTTCATCACCAAGACCGCCTACTTCTACCTTCATAACATTACCCATTGATGTAAAATAAAATCCTAAAATGAAGCCACCTTCATAACAACATTTGTACAGGTTCTCAAAGGTGTATTTATTTAGATTATAGAAATTAGGTAGAATGGGATGTCTATATTTTGCGATCCAATACAAATCTGAATTAGCTAATTGTAAATAATTATCGCCAATGTTACGAATCTACTTATAATTTATATGTTGTGTAATTTGGTCCCAGGGTTTTAGAGGCTGTTTTATATGAGTTACTAAAATATGACAAGAATCCTTGTCATATTAATGTTCTTTACAGGGTCTGCTTTCCCCAGTAACTTATTTCCATAAAGGTATCAACATGCTTTTCTGCAGCAACAGCCCTGAGAAATCATTCACTCAAAACTATCGCAAGATGCAATTCAGGCAAACCGAGGATGAAAGGTAGTTTTACAAGTGGCTGCTCCTAATGTATCAGCAGAAATCTCACCCAAACAGCAAACCAGGGCCACAATCCCAGTCAGTGTGCATGCTTTAGAATAAATTAATTCTGGCCCAAAACTCAGTAAACTGAAATATAATTATTTAAATCACTTCTTGTATGGTTTTTGCATGGATAGTCCTAAATATGTGTCAACTTATTTAACAAAGTTCACAGATGACATGGGCAATTCATTGGCACAAATTAAGCAGTTAACTGTGCAGCTGTATCCTTAGAGCTTGGGCTCGTGAGATGTTTGCTTGCTCTCTTGATTTGCTGTTAATACGTTAGTGATAATAAAGCTGATGTGAACAACACTTTCTCTGCACGTTTTCAGTCAACGGGAATAATTTGATGCAATTCATTGCACTGACTTGTGGTAGTGGTCGTCTCTTCTTTGATCAGTGTAGGTCTCCTGAGATGATTGCACTACGAACATCTTTCACAGGTTCCCATAATCACTCGGCAGCTTAAAACTCAAGGTGACTCTATTTGATTATGACAATAAGAAAAGCCATAACTAAAGTTGAAAAATTGCCATATCCTATCTGCAGGGATTCCTGAGAGTGAAGTAGCCAAGTGTCTAAATTTTTGAAGACTTTTACCACTTGAATAAAAAGAAACCTTCATAACAAATGCTTATTACATTTTCTTGGTTGCATCTTGAAATTTACATTTTGAAATGACAGGAAGTTGTTTAAATATTCAGTTATTATCATTTGAAAAAGTGCTTGAGATGGCGAGATTGTATGTCTCAGTAAGTTGCAGTAAATGCTACATTCTTTTTACTAGGCTAGCCAATTCCAGTTTCCTCTCATTTAACAGGAAACTCGTGAGAGTGCACGTGACCACACTCATACATAGCCAACTATTCATGTGGACAGTCAGTGCTTTCCGGGCAGTGACCCCCAACTTGTCCATGTTTGCTGACAAAAATCAGTGTCACTATGACTTTGTCCCTCAGCAGTGCTCCTGGTTCCGACCCGCTGTTGCTGCTCAAAAGGATTGAACTTATACTACTCTATAGTTTGACAGTTAAGGTTAATAGTTTATAAAGTTTAGAAGGTCTTAATTTTGTGGTTATAGTTTCTAAGGTCTCTGTTGTGTAGCGGGGAGTGCTAGTAAACAAGGGCCCTTGAGTATAACATTTAATTGTAGTGTAATTGGTGGTATTGATTTGATTTAATTTAATTTAAATTAATTAAAGGGTAAGTCATGGCAGCACAGCTTGGCCCCGTGGTATGCTCCTCCTGCGCTATGTGGGAAACCAGGGACACTTCCTGTGTCCCTGATGACCATGTGTGCAGGAAGTGTATCCAGCTGCAGCTACTGGCAGACCACATTGCGACACTGGAGTTGCGAATGGATGCATACTGGACCATTCGCGATGCTGAGGACGTCGTGGATATCACGTTTAATGAGTTGGCCACACCGCAGGTAAAGCCTGCACAGGCAAGGAAGGGAATGGGTGACTACTAGGCAGAGTAGTAGGCGCAGGCAGGTAGTGCAGGGGTCCCCTGTGGCCACCTTCCTCCCAAACAGATATATCACTTTGGATATTGTTGAGGGGGTGGCTTATCGGGGGAAGAAAGCAGCAACCAACTTCCTGGCACCATGGGTGGTTCTGCTGCACAGGACGGGAGGAAAAAGAGCGGGAGAGCAAAAGTGATAGGGGATTCTATTGTAAGGGGAATAGATAGGCGTTTCTGCGGCCGCAAATGAGACTCCAGGATGATATGTTGCCTCCCTGGTGCAAGGGTCAAGGATGTCTCAGAGCGGCTGCAGGGCATTCTGGAGGGGGAGGGTGAACAGCCAGTTGTCGTGGTGCATATAGGTACCAACGATATAGGTAAAAAACGGGATGAGGTCCTAAAAGCTGAATATAGGGAGTTAGGAGGTAAATTAAAAAATAGGACCTCAAAGGTAGTAATCTCAGGATTGCTACCAGTGCCACGTACTAGTCAGAGTAGAAATAGAAGGATATTTCAGATGAATACGTGTCTAGAAGAATGGTGCAAAGGGGAGGGATTCAAATTCCTGGGACATTGGAACCAGTTCTGTGGGAGGTGGGACCAGTACAAACTGGATGGTTTGCCCTGGGCAGGACCGGGACCAATGTCCTAGGGGGAGTGTTTGCTAGTGCTGTTGGTGAGGGTTTAAACTAAAATGGCAGGGGGTTGAGAACCTGTGCAGGGAGACAGAGGAAAGGGAAGCAAGGATAGAAACACAAGACAGGAAGGAGAAAAGCAAAAGTGGAAGGCAGAGAAATCAAGAGTGTAAATCAAACATGGCCACAGTAAACAATAATTCTAAATGGTCTAAGAGTGTTAAAAAAACAAGCCTGAAGGCTCTGTGTCTTAATGCGAGGAGCATTCGTAATAAGGTGGATGAATTAGCTGCGCAAATAGATGTAAACGGATATGATATAATTGGGATTACGGAGACATGGCTCCAGGGTGACCAAGGCTGGGAATTCAACATCCAGGGGTATTCAATATTCAGGAATGACAGGCAAAAAGGAAAAGGAGGTGGGGTAGCATTGCTGGTTAAAGAGGAGATTAACACAATAGTAAGGAAGGATATTAGCTCTGATGATGTGGAATCTGTATGGGTAGAGCTAAGAAATACCAAGGGGCAGAAAACGTTAGTGGGAGTTGTATACAGACCCCCAAACAGTAATGCTGAGGTTGGGGATGGCATTAAATGGGAAATTAGAGACGCGTGCAATAAGGGCATAGCAGTTATCATGGGTGACTTTAATCTACATATAGATTGGGCTAACCAAATTAGTAACAATACTGTGGAGGAGGAATTCCTAGCATGTATACGGGATGGTTTCCTGGACCAATATGTTGAGGAACCAACCAGAGCTCAGGCCATCTTAGACTGGGTATTATGTAATGAGAAAGGATTAATTACCAATCTTGTTGTGCGAGGCCCTTTGGGGAGGAGCGATCATAATATGATAGAATTCTTCATTAAGATGGAGAGTGAAGTAGTAGTTGACTCAGAGACTAGGGTTCTGAATTTAAATAAAAGAAACTACGATGGTATGAGGCGCGAGTTGACTAGGATGGATTGGGGAACGTTACTTAAAGGGTTGACGGTGGATAGGCAATGGTAAACATTTAAAGATTGCATGGATGAACTATAGAATTTGTTCATCCATGTTTGGCATAAAAATAAAACAAAAAAGGTGTCACAACCGTGGCTAATAAGGGAAATTAGGGATAGCATAAGATCCAAGGAGAGAACATATAAATTGGCCAGAAAAAGCAGCAAACCTGAGGATTGGGAGCAGTTTAGGATTCAGCAAAGGAGGAAAAAGGGATTAATTAAGAGGGGGAAAATAGAGTATGAGAGTAAGCTTGCAGGGAACATAAAAACTGACTGTAAAAGCTTCTATAGATATGTGAAGAGTAAAAGATTGGTGAAGTCAAGCGTTGGTCCCTTGCAGTCAGAATCAGGGGAATTTATAATGGGGAACAAAGAAATGGCAGACCAATTAAATACATACTTTGGTTCTGTCTTCACAAAGGAGGACACAAATAACCTCCCAGAGATGTTGGGGAACATAGGGTCTAATGAGAGGGAGGAACTGAATGAAATCAGTATTTGTAGGGAAATGGTGTTAGGGAAATTGAAGGGATTGAAGGCCGATAAATCCCCAAGGCCTGATAACCTACATCCTAGGGTACTTAAGGAAGTGGCCCTAGAAATAGTAGATGCATTGCTGGTCATCTTCCAAAATTCTATAGACTCTGGAACAGTTCCCATGGATTGGAGGGTAGAAAATGGGGAATTATAAGCCTGACATCGGTAGTGGGGAGAATGCTAGAGTCCATTATAAAAGATGTAATAGCAGAGCACTTGGAAAACAGTGACAGGATTGGACAAAGTCAACATGGATTTACAAAAGGTAAATCATGCTTGACTAATCTACTGGAATTTTTTGAGGATGTAACTGGTAGAATAGATAAGGGAGAACCAGTGGATGTGGTGTATTTGGACTTTCAGAAGGCTTTCGATAAGGTCCCGCATAAGCGATTAGCGTGCAAAGTTAAAGCACATGGGATTGGGGGTAAGGTACTGTCTTGGATAGAAAACTGGTTGGCAGACAGGAAGCAAAGAGTTGGAATAAACGGGTCTTTTTCCGAGTGGCAGGCAGTGACTAGTGGGGTACCGCAGGGATCGGTGCTAGGACCCCAGTTATTCACAATATATATTAATTATCTAGATGAGGGAACTAGATGTAATATCTCCATGTTTGCAGATGACACAAAGCTGGGTGGGCGTGTGTGCTGTGAGGAGGATGCAGAGAAACTCCAGTATGATTTGGACAGGTTGGGTGATTGGGCAGATGCATGGCAGATGCAGTATAATGTGGATAAATGTGAGGTTATCCACTTTGGTGGCAAAGACAGGAAGGCAGATTATTATCTGAACGGCAATAGATTGGGAAAAGGAGAAGTGCAACGAGACCTGGGTGTCCTTGTGCATCAGTCGCTGAAGGTAAGCATGCAGGTGCAGCAGGTGGTTAAGAAGGCAAATGGTATGTTGGCCTTCATAGCGAGAGGATTCGAGTACAGGAGCAAGGATGTCTTGCTGCAGTTTTACAGGGCCTTGGTGAGACCACACCTTGAGTATTGTGTGCAGTTTTGGTCGCCTTATCTGAGGAAGGATGTTCTTGCCATGGAGAGAGTGCAGCGAAGATTCACCAGACTGATACCTGGGATGGCAGGAATGACGTATGAAGAGAGATTGGGTTGATTGGGCTTGTATTCGCTAGAGTTTAGAAGAATGAGAGGGGATCTCATTGAAACTTATAAAATTCTAACAGGACTAGATAGACTAGATGCAGGAAGGATGTTCCCGATGGTGGGGGAGTCCAGAACCAGGGGTCACAGTCTAAGGATAAGGGGTAAGCCATTTAGGACTGAGATGAGGAGGAATTTCTTCACCCAGAGAGTGGTGAACCTGTGGAATTCTCTACCACAGAAGACAGTTGAGTCCAATTCATTAAATATACTCAAGAAGGAGTTAGATATATTTCTTAAGGCTAAAGGGATCAAGGGATATGGGGAGAAAGCAGGGACAGGGTACTGAATTTGGATGATCAGCCATGATCGCATTGAATGGCGGAGCAGGCTCGAGGGGCCGAATGGCCTACTCCTGCTCCTATCTTCTATGTTTCTATGTTGTGGGTGGCAATTCTTATAAGATTAGGGATTTCTGCCAAAAAATGTGTAGCATCATTCAATTTCCTGGACCAACAGTAGAAGGTAAGAACCAGGAGTTGTACTGAGGGTAGAGGTAAGGAGAGTGCCAATGTCAGATGGGGGTGGGGGGGGGGGGGGGGGGGGGGGCGGGGGGGGGATGAGAGTGCAAGTGTGAACTAAGGGAGAAGTGGTGAAGAATGGCAGCATGAAATTAGGTAGGAGAAGAGTGCTCACCTTGAACTAAGAAAAAGGGGAGAAGAGTGCCCGCATGAACTGGTGAGGAAGGGGAAGGGTGAGCGTCAGCATGAACTGGTGAGGAAGGGGAAGGGTGAGTGCCAGCATGAACTGGAGAAGGGGAAGGGTGAGTGTCAGCATGAACTGGAGAAGGGGAAGGGTGAGTGTCAGCATGAACTGGAGAAGGGGAAGGGTGAGTGTCAGCATGAACTGGAGAAGGGGAAGGGTGAGTGTCAGCATGAACTGGAGAAGGGGAAGGGTGAGTGTCAGCATGAACTGGAGAAGGATAAGGGTGAGTGCCAGCATGAACTGGAGAAGGGGAAGGGTGAGTGTCAGCATGAACTGGAGAAGGGGAAGGGTGAGTGTCAGCATGAACTGGAGAAGGGGAAGGGTGAGTGTCAGCATGAACTGGGCTTGAAGACGGAAAAGAGTAGTTCTTTTATTTTGAGGTTTAATTTTTTTAATTATTTGTTCTTGGAATGTGGGTGATGCTGGCAAGGCCACATTTAATGCCCTGATAATCTGATGGTGGGGCATCTGCTTAAAACGCTGCAGTTCTTGTACTGATGTGCTGATGAACATTCCAGGATACTGACATGTCCAAGTCAGGATGGTGTGTGATTTGAAGGGGAACTTGGAGGTGATAATGTTCTCACAACATTGCTGCTCTTGTCCTTCTCGGTGGTAGAGGTTGAAGGGCTGTGAGGTGTTGTTGCAGTAACCTTGATGAGTTGCTGCAGTGCATCTTGTAGATCATGGCCCAGAAATTAAACACGGAGCGTTCCTGCGGGCGTAAGGCTTCCCCGCGATATCTCACTGCGCGCCTACCTTTTCCCTCCGGGCTCACACGAACTTTAGTTTCAAGGCCAGTCCCACATGCAGCTGTGCAGTGCTTGCGTGACCCACAGACGCAGTCAGTTCGTGCGAGCTGTGGGATCACGTGATTCAGTTAGAGCCAATGGCAGCACACCATCTTTCATTCATAGTTTTGACAGGACAACTGTCAAAGCTATGAATACAACTTACCCCCAAAAGAACAGCTAAACCTCAATTAAATTAAAAAAAAAACCCATCACATTACTAAAATAACTATATTTAAATAAATTAACCACTTTAAACAAAAATTTAAATTTTTGAAAAAATTTAAAATCTTTTTAAAAGTTATAAAAATAAACTTACCTTTCTTTAAAGTCTCTAAAAAAGATAAACCTGTTGAAAAAAATTTAAAATAATACTTAATTAACTACTTACCTTGTTTAAAGAGGGTCTTACGCCTCCTTTCTTTATGTGTAAAATCTTCCATGCTTACCTGCGCGTTCAAAGCACTAAGTGCACTGCGTGCGCGCAGCCTGTAGCGCGCACGCGGTTCACCTAGGAACCGCCCCCTTTTGAGTTCACGAAGTGCCGGTTTCCCGCGCATGCGCAGTGCATGCTGAAAACCGGCAATTGGAGACCTAAAACGCGAGAGTACACAGTGCGTACTCTCACCTATTAGGTCTAATTTTCGGGCCATGATGTACTGCATATTGGGGTGGAGAGTTCCTCTATGTCACTATGACAATGGCATACACTATTTTAAAACAATTTATCAGATTTGGCAACAGGGTATCAATATATATTCACAGTATCCCACAATGTCTCCATGAGAAATAAAGGAACATTTCTGCAATGTTTGCCACAATTTTATTTTGTACAATTGATGGGATTTTGGGTATGTCTGCAACTTAGTTTGTGACAAGCCCATGCCTCACTGCATTTTCAGTTTAACTACATGTCATCGGCCTATATACTGGGTTGTTTTTGAATTGTCATGTTTTTTTTTGAAGCAGTTGGTTAGTTTCCAGGTTGACATGTATGCAGACTTTATATGTAGGGTGACTGTGTATCAGGTGACTGTAATCTAGTCTGCATGTCCAGCGATTGGATTTGCTTTTATTTCTGTATAATGGGGGATGTCAGCTGGAGTGTTTGGCTAAATTCTGACTTTCAAGTCAAGGGATCGTCAATTCAGATCTTCCATATTTAATATCTGTAAGATAACGAGTGTAAATGGCTGAACATATTCCGTGCATATGGGATATACTCTCGCAACTGCTGATACTTGGTTTGAATATGTCAGAGGTATCTGATCAGTCTTTGTCCTTTCCCTCCCCTGTACACACAGACTAGATTGGATTTCTGCCATATACATGTAAGATTTTTAGGGGAAAAAATTCTGTACCTTAGCGCCTCCCGTTAGTGCCAGCAGATGGCGCAAACGGGGTGCTAGAGCATTATCATCAGGGTGAGGCAAATCCAACGCTGCACGCCAAATCTCCCTCCCCCCCCCCCTCCCCGCAGCGCCGCCGCTAACAGTTATCACAGGGAGCCTCAACGCCAGGTGGATCGTGACGTCAGTGAGTGTGCAACGCTCACTGAGCGCCCGATCTGCGAAACTGATTGTCGCCACCAACCTTTGTGCCTGGAGTAAACAGCGACAGGGAGAGCTGGCGTAAAGCAGCAGGAAGGCTGCTCCAGAGACGTTATTTAAAGGGATCATCAGTAATGACTCACGGCTGTCAGGTTAGTGGAGTTTCAGTGGTTTCTTGTCAGTTTCACATAGTTCAACAGTTTCATTCAGTAATTTCAAGGTTATTTTGTATGAGGAGTGTTGTGGCAACTAAAAAGTAGCAACATTTATTCTTAAAATATTCAAACTGCTACACTTGGTCACATTAATGGGGGCTGTACTGGCAGTCGACCTCACCCTCGCCCTCGAGGATCTATGACGGAGGGAGCAGAGGCAGCGAGAAAGACTGGAACATGAGCCCAGAGGGAGGAGGAGGGCCGTCAGGGCTCTCAACAGGAGGCCTTATCCTCCGAGGGTATTCTGAGTGAACTTCTCCTACCTTCAATTAAGCGAGGAGCAATGTATTAGAAGGCTCCACTTCACTAAGGTGCAGGGCATCATTGACTGCACCCACGTGGCTTTGTAGGCACTGCATAACAATCCTGACAAATGTGCAGTTGGTGTGCGACCACAGACAGCGAATCCTTAATGTCAATGCCTGCTATCCTGGCAGCAGCCACAATGCCTCCATCCTGCACCAGCCTGGTGTGCCAGCACTCTTCCAGCCATCACATCAAGCTGCTTGGAGACAAGGGCTATCCGCTCTCCACCTGGCTCACGACTCCCCTCCGCAACCCCAACACTCCTGCCCAGCACTCATATAATGAGAGCCATGCTGCCACCAGGAACATCATCGAGCAGACCATCGGCCTGCTGAAGCAATGGTTTCACTGCCTTGACCGCTCAGGAGGAGCCCTCCAGTACTCAGCTGAGCGGGTGTCTCATTTTGTGGTGGGCTGCTACATGCACCACAACTTAGCCAGCCCTTGCCACCAGGGATTGCGGGACCACCTCAGGAGGAGGGAGAGGCGGAGTAGGTTGAGGAGGACGAGGAGGAGGAGGCAGCCACTCAATCGGCCTTCCGGAAGGGCGGTCCGTGACCACCTCATCAGACTGCAGTTCGAATGAATGAAGCCCCAAATCTCCGTTGCTCACTACATCCCCATCATACCATTCCTGTAACAGGCCATATCACAGCACAAAGCTGAAATGAGACATACCACAAAAGAATCCAAACTGAAATAATAAATTTATCAACAATAGTGAACACATATTTACAACAAAAATATTAACTATTCACCCTTGTGCAATCCCTTAGTGTCTCTCGTTACTGTGCCTTTGCCTACTCTAGTGCACTTACAAAATGTTGGCCCAGTGGCTGCAGCAGGGCTGGTGGAAGGCTGCTGAGTGTCCATGCGGGAGACTTCAGATGGTCTTGCAGGACGCCCTCGACCAGCTCTGGACCTGGAAGGCCCGGCTGTGGACTGCAGCACCTTAGCATGGGCATCAGAAGTCTGGGCTGGCTGGATGACAGGCAGCGACAAGGGCAATGGTGGAGTGGCAGTGGTGGGAGCAGGAATGCTGTCATCCTGAGAGAGGACAGCAGGTTCCTGCTCCACTGACCCACTGCCACTCCCCCGGGGCAGCACCTCAGCATCCCTAGCAATCTGTTGGAGCACAGATTGCTGGCCTGCTGCGACACCGTGAAAGCCCCGGTCGACGGTGGTAGACCCAGCCACAATGGCAGCAGTCAGAGCTTGCATGGCATCAAGCTGAGACTGCATGAGAGCAGTCTGAGATTGGATGCCACCAAGCATAGACTGCATTACAGCACTAAGATGTTGCGTCGCTTCTGCCTATGCTGCGATGGAAGCTGCCAGATCGCCCATCACACAGGGCCTCAGGTCTGGGTCGCCACAGTCTCTCTGGGAGTCAGCCATCCTTTGCAGACTGGAAATGATGGGCTACAGGGTGTATACAGAGCCTTGTGCAATGTTGGAGGCGGACTCCTCCACGCTCCTTATCATTGCCAAGAAGCTCTTGGGCAACCTTGCCATTGCATCTATCATCTCCGTGTGCATACCCATCACCCTTCTTCTAAAGGTCTCCCCATCAAAGTCCTCATCTGAGTTCTGTGTACCCTTTCCCCCTGGCCTTGCTGCAACCCACTCATCCCTGGTGCCTCACCCTGTGCAGATCCCACTACTATACTAGCCTCTAAAGAATGCGTAGTGCCAGTATCTGAGCTGGTGCCTGCGGGTGAGACATGCAGTGGCGCGGAGTGTTCTTCCTCCTCCTCTTCTCCCGCCTCGCTCTCCATGGTACCCTCAGGGACAGGTTGCTCAGGTGCTTGCTGATTATCTGAAAGCATAAAGGCGCAAGAGTCGGGTTAAGGTGAGGGGGGCGGGAAGGGAGAAATGCATGCATACAGCATGATTAGTTGGAAAGTGCAAAATGCTTGTGGGGTGAGGGGGTATTGGGATGTGAGAAGAGGGAATTGGGATATGAGAAGAGGGAATTGGGATATGAGAAGAGGGAGTAGGGATGAACATACCGTTATTGTCCCCAAGGGGTTCAACATCTCCAGTGGCCACGGCGCCCAACACCTGGCGCCCATCAATCTGCAGCACTCTATTCTCCAGCACAGACAGTGGTTGGGTGTCAGCTTGTCCCCCACCTGTGCGCTCCTGCTCCCTCCTGTTGTGAGCCACCTTGGCTTGCAAGAGAAAGGAAAGTGTGTGAGTGAATGTGGAGCAATGTGTTTGAGTGATGTGCCTGCCATTGTTGAATAGCTGTCATTGTGTGCAAGGTATGTGATGTGGGTGTGAGTGTTGGTTGGTGGAGATTGTTGGTGGGTGTGTGCTGGGGGTGTGGTGCTTTGGGCAGTGTGTGAAGATTGTGGCTCAGATGGTGGTATGTAGCATTTGTTGAAGCATTCACTCACCCTGACCACCCGAGTGAGGTTGTTAAATTTCTTCCTGCACTGTGTGTGGGTCCTGGGGACCACAGTGCTGCCCGAGACGTGCTGTGCTACCTCCCTCCACATGGTTCGGAAGGCTTGCGGTGAGGGCCTCCTGCCACTTGTCGGGTACAGCACCGTCCGCTGTGTCTCCACAGCAAACACCAACGCCTCCAATGCTTATAGAGTCATGGGCTGGATTTTCAATGACCCGTGGAGTCGGGTTTGGAGGCGTGTGGGGGGGGGTTAAAGTTGCAGATTCGGGGGTCCCGACCCCATCCCACCTCCATCCCGCCTCCACGCAATTTTGACAAAATCAGTCGCGGGGTTCCTGACTCTGTCCCGCCTCCAAGAGGCGGGAGAGGCCATTAAAGCCCTTAACAAGCCCTAAATTGGCTCTGTAATGCCATTTTGAAACGTTTTAGCTAGTTTAACCCTTTTCCCACGTGAAGCACGCCTGATGTGAAACACTCCAGTGAAACCTGGTGGGAGCACAAGTGGATAGCTGACTATCAGCTGCAGGTCCACTATTACAATGGAGATGTGATGAAGGTAGTAGTAGTATTAGGTCTGAAAGTCGCCTCTGATGCTGCTGCATTGAATGTCTTCAGAGAAATATTCTCTCTCTCTCTCTCTCTCTCTCTCTCTCTCTCTCTCTCTCTCTGTGTCTCTGTGTCTCTGTATCTGTCTGTCTCTGTCTCTGTCTCTCTCTCTCTCTGTCTCTGTCTCTGTCTCTGTCTCTGTCTCTCTCTGAGCTGCTGCATCCAGGTCCACTCACAGCAAAAGCCAGGCAATCTCTGAGACCAGGCAGTCCCTGCAATGATGACATCATCAGAGGCGACTTTCAGACTGAAACCACTAATTGGTTCATGGGTTCCCACATGCTGGAACTCAATTGCCCAATTAAGTGAAAATTGCATCATTCATCCACATTAATCTGGAGTCGGGGGGGCAACATGAAATGCGGATCACACGACCCCAACCCGACCCCAAGACAAAATCCAGCCCATAGAGTTATACAGCACAGAAAGAGGCCCTTCGGCCCATCGTGTCCACGCCGGGCATCAAGCCCTGTCTATTCTAATCCCATTTTCCAGCACTTGGTCCGTAGCCTTGTATGCTATGGCATTTCAAGTGCTCATCTAAATGCTTCTTGAATGTTGTGAGGGTTCCTGCCTCTACCACCCCTTCA
Source organism: Squalus acanthias (assembly GCA_030390025.1). Classification (NCBI taxonomy): domain Eukaryota; kingdom Metazoa; phylum Chordata; class Chondrichthyes; order Squaliformes; family Squalidae; genus Squalus; species Squalus acanthias. Next base: position 57,270,105 of record CM059431.1, on the reverse strand, counting down.
GGCAGTGAGTTCCAGATTCCAACCACCCTCTGGGTGAAAAAGTTTTTCCTCAAATCCCCTCTAAACCTCCTGCCCCTTACCTTGAAACTATTCCCCCTGGTTATTGACCCCTCTACTAAGGGGAAAAGTTCCTTTCTATCTACCCTATCTATGCCCCTCATAATTTTGTACACCTCAATCAGGTCCCCCCTCAGCCTTCTCTGCTCTAAGAAAAACAACCCCAGCCTGTCCAGTCTCTCTCCATAGCTGAAGCGCTCCAGCCCAGGTAACATCCTGGTGAATCTCCTCTGCACCCTCTCCAATGCAATCATATCCCTCCTATAGTATGGTGACCAGAACTGCACACAGTATTCCAGCTGTGGCCTAACTAGCGTTTTGTACAGCTCCATCATAACCTCCCTGCTCTTATATTCTATGCCTCGGCTAATGAAGGCAAGTATCCCATATGCCTTTTTAACCACCTTATCTACCTGTCCTGCTGCCTTCAGGGATCTATGTACATGCACACCAAGGTCCCGCTGATCCTCTGTCCTTCCTAGGGTCCTACCATTCGTTGTGTATTCCCTTGCCTTGTTAGTCCTCCCAAAATGCATCACCTCACACTTTTCAGGGTTAAATTCCATTTGCCACTGTTCTGCCCATCTGACCAACCCGTCTATATCATCCTGTAGCCTGAGGCTTCCCTCCTCGCTATTTACCACCCCACCAATTTTCGTGTCATCTGCGAACTTACTGATCATACCTCTTACATTCATATCTAAATCATGAATGTACACTACAAAAAGCAAAGGACCCAGCACCGATCCCTGCGGTACACCACTGGACACAGGCTTCCAGTCACAAAAACAACCTTCGACCATCACCCTCTGCCTCCTGCCACTAAGCCAATTTTGGATCCAATGTGCCAAGTTGCCCTGGATCCCATGGGCTCTTATCTTCTTGACCAGTCTCCCATGTGGGACTTTGTCAAAAGCCTTACTGAAGTCCATGTAGACCACATCAACTGCTTGATCGCAGAATCTGTGGGCTCTCTCCCTGGGACGTGGATCTGCCAAGAGTGCAGCTGCTTTAGTCCTCCGGCTCCTTTTCCTTGTCCTGCTTCTGCTTGGTGAGGCAACTGCACAGCCAGCAGTGTTGAAAATGAGGTCCTGCAGCATCAAAGAACCTCCTCTTTAAGAACTGGAAAAAGCCTGTGGCATTGATGACTTGCGATTAGACTGCACCTGATATTGGTCCATCCTTTCCGTGTAACGCCAATGAGCTTGGGCTTAAAGAATTGAATTAGCACTCCAATCATTACTTTGAGCAGTGAGAATGAATTTTGCGTGCAGTCTAAAGCATTAGCACCTGGCGCTAATTCGCCAACTTTTCTAATTGTACCGGCCATTCCTCGGCTGTAATGAATTTCTAGCCTGTAAGATACCAATGCAGCTCACCCCTGAACTGTCTTGCATCTTCAGTGCAGGGCAATTTAATAGTTATGCCACAAGTCTATTAACATATAACCACAGTACAACAGGGGTACCATTTGTTAATTCCTTTTAACGAGAGTCACCAAAAACAGAGTCGGACACTGTAACTGTGCCAGTTTAAAACACAACTATATTAAAATACCAACATTCTCATAAGATAAAGCATTGATATTGTGACAGGTATTTAGATAGGCCTCAGTTACAGCAGCATTTGTTAAACATCTACTTATGGTAGGCATTTTCTCAGGTCTTGAATTCAGAGCAGGCAATGGGCCAGAATTTGCAGTAGCCGGGCACCTAATGGCATCTGGCATTAGTTAGACTGTTCAGCTCAAAACAATTTAGCCACAAAGCTACTGAAAGTGCGAACTGATAACGGTGCAGCGAGGGAAACAAGGCTTCTGGGACCTGAGTGAACCGGGAAACCAACAGGGTATCTCCTTAACCAATGAGCTTGAAAGATTGGAAAATAAACAGCAGAAGGACTGAGAAGGAGGGTGGATTCAATGTCAAATCTGATACAGAAAGAGAAATAAAGAGAGGGAAAGAAAGATTGGATTGAGAGAGGAAAAATTAGACAGCAAGGAACATTAAGAATTTTTTTTTAATTTGACATTTTTGAAATCTCCCCGAAAAAAAGGAATGAGACTCCACACTTGTAATAGTTAATTTCTGGTGCCACAGAGGTTGATTGCCAGTCATTAACACTTATTACATTATTGAAAAGGTACTTATGTTTGCAACGACAAGACTTAACGTTCTGTGGCAAGTTTAATGGCCAAGTTTAATGGGCAAGTTTAATGGGTAAATACAGCAAGTTCCTAAAAAAAATATGGGGCGACGAAGGGCGAGATGCCGTTTTCGCACAGTTAATGGCGGAGTGGCACAACTCAGACAGCAACTTTTGGATATTCACATTTAACCGCGCATCTGCTTCTCGCCTGAATTTGCTGTACCATTTACCTATAAATAATGGCAAGCGCCATTAGCCTTGCCATAATTTTGACTGCAAATTCTGCTCCATTAAGCTAACTGTTAAGTTTACAGCAAGCTTTTGATTAGTTTGAGTTTACAGTCAGCATTATATTACAGATTTAGTTCATAGAAAGGAATTGCATTAGGTATTTAGATAGAGGTTATTGATACATAGCCTGTGTTGATGTTTATCCTCCACATGAGAAAATAGCCTTGGATCACATTTGTCTTCACTGTTCCCAAACCCTTCATCCCCATCTTCATCATCCCCTTCTTCTCATCCACCTATCCATTCAAATCTTGAATGTTTCTGCCTCAATTATTAACACTGGAAGTGAATTCCACAGTCTCACAACTCTGTGCAAAGAAATTTCTCTTGCTCTCTGTTCGAAATCTCTTACATTGAATCTTGTACCTTTTAAATTTCAGTAGAGCATTTAAATCATTGCAGGCCCAAACAACTGTTGGTGTAGCCCAGTTGTTGATGGGCTATGCTTAAAGTATAGCCAGAAATGCAGATTTTGAGGTCACTATATGGATTACTAAGTTCATTTTCCTTCTGGTCCTTTGTTACATTAACTTTGTGGTTATGTAGATTGACCTCCTTCCAGAAATTTGCAGTCCATTGCTGTCTGTAGCTGTCTTTATTTTTGCTCATCATCTCTTCCTGGCTTAGCTAACCAGCAAGTACACTTTTCTTGATACTGCTGTACGATGCCTAAGTCTCACACCATGCTCGAAGCCATGGAATTAAATACCATGTTGATCCACTTGGCAAGTTGTACTTCTGTTGGTTGAATACAGAATCTCAATTACCCTTACAATTTCACCTCTTAAACTCTCTATGCTTGCCTTTCTCACTTGAGTTAGCTTGGCCTGACTGAAATTGGGCTGTTTCGGCTTGCTCTGACCCTGACTTTCTCCAGCTGCTCATCTTTATTTCCTGTGCAGGTTGAACCTAGCACTGCTTCTGTTTCTGGCTGAACTGCTCACTGCCCTCTGTTGATTCTGCTCTGCTGACTCACTGAAACTCAAGCAGCTTATGCAGGGGGCATATTTACATCTTTAATTTCATTGCCAATCCTCTTTCCTGTTTTCAAACCTTGATGTCCAGTTGAGAAGACTACCTAATATGCCAGAAATTATAGATGGCCAAGTTCTGGATGTTTTGATGAGGCCAAAATGTTTGGGCTATTCACTTCTTAACATTCTATTGCATGTTAAATACGAAAAGAGCTGCAAAACTGGGCTTTGATGTTGTCATGTTTTAGGGTTTCAGACTATTAAACCATGGGGGTGGGTGGGGGACCTTGGTGTATTATATGTTAGAAATGTTATCAATAGAGGATAAAATCACAGGACAGCAGTAATGGTAGGTATAGTTTAGATTACAGATGGAACCAGCGTCCTTAAGATGATGAAAAATAATTTGATATTCCAGCAAGAGTTTGCACTCTTTGCAGTAGTGACAACCCTATTCATTTGAACTCAGAAAGGGTAATTGCCAAGATAAGTGGTGGATTTTGCTCTGGGGAAGTGAGTTTGACTAAAAGTTGGCATTGGAGTTAGGCTTTTAAAAAGACAGAAACGGATGAATTTTTGGGTGACAGGTAGGCTGTGAGGGCAGTCTGTTTTGCTTTTTCTATTTGTTCCTGGGATGTGAGCATCGCTGGCAAGGCCAGCACTTATTGCCCATCCCTAATTGCCCTTGAGAAGGTGATGGTGAGCCGCATTCTTGAACCGCTACAATCCCTGTGGTGAAGGTACTCCCACAGTGCTGTTAGAGAGGGAGTTCCAGGATTTTGACCCAGCGACGATGAAGGAACGGCGATATATTTCCAAGTCAGGATGGTGTGTGACTTGGAGGGGAACTTGGAGGTGGAGATGTTTCCATGCGCCTGCTGCCCTTGTCCTTCTAGATGGAATAGGTCGCGGGTTTGGGAGGTGCTGTCGAAGAAGCCTTGGTGAGTTGCTGCAGTGCATCTTGTAGATGGTACACACTGCAGCCACGGTGCATCGGTGGTGGAGGGAATGAATGTTTAAGTTGGTGGATGGGGCGCCAATCAAGCGGGCTGCTTTGTCCTGGATGGTGTCGAGCTTCTTGAGTGTTGTTGGAGCTGCACTCATCCAGGCAAGTGGAGGGTATTCCATCACACTCCTTACTTGTGCCTTGTAGAAGTTGGAAAGGCTTTGAGGAGTCAGGAGGTGAGACACTCGCCGCAGAATACCTAGCCTCTGACCTGCTCTTGTTGCCACAGTGTTTATTTGGCTCATCCAGTTAAATTTCTGGTCAATGTTGACCCCCATGATGTTGATGGTGGGGGATTCCGCGATTCCATTGAATGTCAAGGTGGTTCAACTCTCTTGTTGGAGATTGTCATTGCCTGGCACTTGTGTGGGGCAAATGTTACTTGCCACTTAGCAGGCCAAGCCTGAATGTTGTCCAGGTTTTCCTGCATGCGGGCGTGGACAGCTTCATTATCTGAGGAGTTGCGAATGGAACTGAACACTGTGCAATCATCAGCGAACATCCCCACTTCTGACCTTATGATGGAGGGAAGGTCATTGATGAAGCAGCTGAAGATGGTTGGGCCTAGGACACTGCCCTGAGGAACTCCTGCAGCGATGTTCTGGGTCTGTGATGATTGGCCTCCAACAACCACAACCATCCTCCTTTGTGCTAATTATGTCTCCAGCCAGTGGAGAGTTTTCCCCTTGATTCCCATTGACTTCAATTTTACTTGGGCTCCTTGATGCCACACTCGGTCAAATGCTGCCTTGATGTCAAGGGCAGTCACTCTTGCCTCACCTCTGGAATTCAGCACATTTGTCCGCGTTTGGACCAAGGTGTAATGAGGTCTGGAGCCGAGTGGTCCTGGCATCGGTGAGCAGATTATTAGTGAGTAAGTGGTGCTTGATAGCACCGTCGACGACACCTTCCATCACTTTGCTGATGATTGAGCGTAGACTGATAGGGCGGTAAATGGCTGGATTGGATTTGTCCTACTTTTTGTGGACAGGACATACCTGGACAGTTTTCCATATTGTCGGGTAGATGCAAGTGTTGTAGCTGTACTGAACAGCTTGGCTTGAGGCACGGCTAGTTCTGGAGCACAAGTCTTCAGCACGACAGCCGGGATGTTGTCGGGGCCCATAGCCTTGCTTTATCCAGTGCGCTCAGCCATTTCTTGATATCGCATGGGGTGAATCGGTTGAAGACTGGCTTCTGTGATGGTGGGGCCCTCAGGAGGAGGCCGAGATGGATCATCCACGCGCCACTTCTGGCTGAAGATGGTTGCAGCACTTCAGCCTTGTCTTTTCTACTCACGTGCTTGGCTTCACCATCATTGAGGATGGGGACGTTCATGGAGCCTCCGCCTCCCGTTAGTTGTTAATTGTCCACCACCATTCACGACTGGATGTGGCAGACTGCAGAGCTTTGATCTGATATGTTGGTTGTGGGATCATTTAGCTCTGTCTATAACATGCTGCTTCCACTGTTTAGCATGTATGTTGGCACCTCATTTTTAGGTACGCCTGGTGCTGCTCCTGGCATGCTCTTCTACACTCCTCATTGAATCAGGGTTGGTCCCCTGGCTTGAAGGTAATGGTAGAGTGATGGATATGCCGGGCCATGAGGTTACAGATTGTGGTGGAGCACAATTCTGCTGCTGCTGACGGCCCATAGCGCCTCATGGATGCCCAGTTTTCAGTTGCTAGATCTGTTCTGAATCTATCCCATTTAGCATGGTGGTAGTGCCACACAACATGATGGAGTGTATCCTCAGTGTGAAGACAGGACTTCATCTCCACAAGGACTGTGCGGTGGTCACTGCTAGCAATACTGTCACAGACAGGTGCATCTGTAACAGGTAGATTGGTGAGGATGAAGTCAAGTTGGTTTTTCCCTCATGTTGATTGTCTCACCACCTGCCGCAGGCCCAGTCTGGCAGCTATGTCCTTCAGGACTCGGCCAACTCGGTCAGTAGTGGTGTCACCGAGCCACTCTTGGTGATGGACATTGAAGTCCCCCACCCAGAGTGCCCTTGCTACCCTCGGTGCTTCTTCCAAGTGGTGTTCAACATAGAGGTGTACTGATTCATCAGCTGAGGGAGGGCGGTAGGTGGTAATCAGCAGGTTTCCTTGCCCAGGCTTGACCTGTAGCCATGAGACTTCATGGGGTCCAGAGTCAATGTTGAGGACTCCCAGGACCAATTCCTCCTGCCCGTATACCACTGTGCCGCCTTCTCTGGAGGGTCTGTCCTGCCGTTGGGACAGGACATACCCAGGGATGGTAATGGAGGAGTCTGGGACGTTGGCTGAAAGATATGATTCCGCGTGTGTTGCTTGATTAGTCTGTGGGACAGCTCTCCCAATTTTGGCACAAGTCCCCAGATGTTAGTGCTGAGGACATTGCAGTGTTGACTGGGCTGGGTGTGGCTTTTGTTGTGTCCGAAGCTGATGTCGAGGTCGAGGCTGGGTGGTCTGTCCGGTTTTATTCTTGTTATTGTTCTCCGTAGCAGTTTGTTACAACTGAGTGGCTTGCTAGGCCATTTCAGAGGGCAGTTAAAAGTCAACCACATTGCTGTGGGTCTGGAGTCATGTATAGACCAGACCAGGTAAGGACGGCAGATTTCCTTCCCGAAAGGACAGTAGTGAACCAGATGGGTTTTTATGACAATCTGGTAGTTTTATGGTCATCATTACTGATTACTTTTTATTCCAGATTTATTTGATTAACTGAATTTAAATTCCCCAGCTGCCATGGTGGGATTTGAACTCACGTCTCCGGATCATTAGTCCAGCTGTGAGGGCCTATGCTGAGGCAAGAGGTTAAGAAGGCTGAAGGATAGTTAGGTGACCTTTAGTTTAAGTGAAGTAAGACAACCTACTGAAGTGGGAAACCATGACGTTTCAGATTATTACATGGAGATAAGTTGTACTGATTGAGATAAGTGAATCTAATCATAACTGTTGCTTTGTACACTCACTTTACTGTGGACTAAAGCAGCTAAATGATTTGAATCCAGCCTTGCTTCATCTCGTGTTAACTTAGTCTGCTTTCAAAAAGATTGAGGTAGTACATGTGCAAAAGATACAAGGATCCAGTCCAGGTCACAAGGGGATACATTGGCATCTCTGGACTGAGCTATTCCTATTGTACAAGTAGATATAGCACAGAGTGAGTCAACTCCCATAAAACTAAAATGCTTAAGGGAGTGATTGACACCCCTGGTTCAGGGGCCCTGACCCCAAGAAAGTTACTATGCAAAACCCAAATTTGTAACAGATGTCTTGTTCAGGATTATTTTTGCTGGTGGTTTGATCGCCTCAGTCAACTTCCAGCTGACCAAAGGGGCGGTTTTATACCCTTAGTGGTTCCAATATTCCCTGGCATCTGTTGCCTGTCTATGTGTATGGGACAGCCTTTTTTCTGGCTTCTCGTAGGATTGCTTTCATAGAATTTACTGTTGAACCTTCAGATTGCCCAGATTTCATAAATGCGGTTCACAAAGTCCACTATTATGGTTTGGGCACGCATTGTGCTGGAGGCAAAATATTATGGTGAACACCAATATTGTCTTCACAAACTTGCCAGGGATTTGGATGCTTGCTTCTACAGTAGATGATCAGGAATTGGACCAAGATATAATTACCGCAAAGTATCTCTTTCCCTCCCTCATATTAGGGACTGTGCCTGAAAAATATTTTTTTTAAAACAGCAGCCACATCAGTGGCTCAAATCAATGAAAAGTGTGGTGAGACACTGACTACACCGTTATCCTTTAAATGTAGCATGCAATAGATTCAGAGTAAAGTTCTTTCTGCTCTGTCCAACCATCTGCCTTAACTCCCATTACAGAAGTGCACTTGCTATTGCATAAGTGCAACATTCCAACATTAGCTATCCTCGCCAGCTCGCTCAGTGAGATTGCCAATTAGTACTGAATTATGAATAGATACGTGCTATGAAATTATACCCACCAGGCACTGAATTAGGGCTGCACCAATTAATTTTACTGAGGGCCTCACAGATTTGGTTTGGCAATACCCAGGCCTCAAAAGTGGAAGGTTTGTGTGCCAATCATTATAGATTTGCCTATATACAGTTCGGACAGAAAAATCATCAGGAGGATATGTGTTAGATGAAGAGAGCTAGAAGCTGTGTTAGTAGTCCATTAGCAGGCTGTTGTGATTTTACAGCTGGGATACTATATTGTATGAAACAGGACAAGTGGGATATATGTAGCCTCCATCTGGATATAACCAGGCATTAGGAAACCAACCATATTCATTTTCGAAAAATGAATAAGAAAATGAGTAATTTCAGGAGCGGTGTGGTCATGGTCTCGAAACATGGAAAGTGTAGGCTTAAGGGGAAACTAGTCATTTCTCTGCATTCACTCCCATATGTTTTCTTATTGTCACCCAAGAGTTGTACAGACAAACCAAAAACGATTCAAGCGCAGGAGAATGGGGAACGGAAATACTGCACTGAAATATTGATTGAAATGTATAAAATCTTCTGCAAAGGGTCACCATTTAATTGATGATTTTGGATATTGATCATCTGTTTAAGATAGTGAGAGAGCAGTCAGGCAAGTAAAGAGAGAGGAGTGAGTGAGTGAGTAAGAGTATGTAGGGTGGGGAGAGACATGAGTTGTCAGTTTGGAGCACTCAACATGAGATGAGATGCTCAATGGGGTATGAGGGATGTGGAGTAGGATCATAGAGTCGGGTCTGAATAGTAACTCATTTTTAGTTAAATTCCAGCATGCTGATTTCATTGACCATTTTATTTCAAATTTGTAAATAAAAAGATATAAAATTGTGCATAATTGTTCTATTCGGAAAATACTTTAGCTGATGAGGTAGTGATGCACAATTTTGGAGCACCAGGTGCACTCATATCACCACTAAGTGATTGGATATGAGTTGGTGCCCACTATTCTCAGGAGGAATATTACTGGCATCAGGTAAGCCATCATAAATTGAATATATCTGCTAATAGCGGATGATTATAAGGATGTAAAAGGAAGCTACGTAATAGGCCAGGGATATAGAATGCATGTTGAATTTCACATACACAACCTTTTAAAATGCTATATATTTAAATATAGGTTGTTCCTGATCTGACAGACAGCTTTCACGTCTGTTTTATTGAATTATTTTGCTCAGTTTGGCCATTTGGGTGTTGGTAAGCATCAAGTGAAAGTGCTCCCAATAAATAGAGGGGTAACTTAATAATTCAGGATTCTAATGTGAATCCTTATCTTTTCAGTGCAGACTTTTGAAAAAATCCATTAACTGCAGTAGTACAGTTCTTGAAAAATATTCTGAAGTATGATCAATTACACACCTAAAAAGTTGATTTACTCAAATTAGCATTAATTAGCATTAATTTAATCATCATTTAGAAGCAGAAATATGCTTAGTATGAATTGAACTCAGTTTGAGCTGTACTGACAGCCTTTAAACTTTATCTAGAAAGCAGTTATATTGCATTGGATGTAAAGTAAAAGTAAAATTAAATTCCCTTGCAATGTTCTTGTTATTTAATGACTTTTAAACAGTGGAACTTCTTAACAGTGTAACGGTCATTTGAATAAAAGCACAGATGGAGCTGCATTGGATTCAAATCATTGTGAATGGCACTTAAAGAAATGAGTATTAAGTTGCACGAGTATTAAATGTCACTTTATCTGTTTGCCAAATTAAGACTTCTCTCGTGAATCTTGAGTATCTGAAATTGCACTCCACAGCAGAGGAATGTCACATTTATCTCCTAGGCCTCAGGACTCACTTTTATTTAATATCTTCATTATAACTTTGATACCATTATAATAGGAACTATAAATCTGATTAAATGGAATATTTGAGATCAGACAAGTTATGTTGGTCACTTGTGTTAGCATCAGGGCATGCCTCCTAAGTTCCATGACTGCAGACTCGCTTGCTGACTTTGCACATATTCATGTCTATGAGTCTTTAGATAAGAGTCTGGTGATGCAGTGTCTACAGTTTCAATTATTGGCTAGAATTGGAAAGCTATTTAAGTTCACCAGGTCCTAATTCATTGGTATTTTTCTTGTCCCTCAAAGCAGGCAGGTGCAAAAGTGTTATGGTGATGTCATCTATTTGGAGGTGGTCTTGTTTCTCAGCTTGCTAACAGGCCTAGGACAGTATCAGTAAATCTGCGGGGTCTTGTGAAAAGGAATTTCTGTTACAGATCAAGTTTACATTTTTGAAACTGCATTCATTTGACACAGAAAGCAGAAATTCCTAACAGAACTGAACCTTAATAGTGACGTAAATGTGTTCCACAGTAACTTACTGTTGCTTTTATCCTGTGTGAAATTAGTTGTCAGTAAGAACCAAAGCAGTGGGCAAACATTTGGTGACTTCAGATTCTCTTCTATGTACAAAGTGAATCCTTGTAGTCACTATTCTAACACCAGCGTCTTTGTCACAGAAGAGAAATTATCATCAAAACAGTACTTAACCATCACTGAACTGCTTTTCACTTACAACAGTGACTCCACTTCAAAAAGTACTTCATTGGCTGTAAAGCCCTTTGAGACGTCCGGTGGTCATGAAAGGCGCTATATAAATGCAAGTCTTTCTTTTTTCTTTTTTTATAAATATGCCATTAATCTGGTTCCAAGATGAAGTTAGTTGCAGTTGAACCAAGTGGCACTGCAACAGCAGCTTAAGTGGTGAATTCCAAGACTAATATAGAATTCTCTTCCTTAGGCTTAAGAACATAAGAAATAGGAACAGGAGTAGGCCATTCCGCCCTTCGAGCCATTCAATAAGATCATGGCTGATCTTCTACCTCAACTCCATCTTCCCGCACTATCCCCATATTCCATGAATCCCAAATAACCAAAAAATCTATCGATCTCTGTCTTGACTACATTCAACCAATGAGCATCCACAGCCCTCTGCGGTAGAAAATTCCAAAGATTCACAGCACTTTGAGTGAAGAAATTTCTCTTCATCTCAGGTTGAAGCGTTTGCAACCATCTTCAGCCAGAAGTGCTGAGTGAATGATCCATCGCGGCCTCCTCCTGAGGTCCCCACCAACGTAGAAGCCAGTCTTCAGCCAATTCAATTCACCCCACGTGATATCAAGAAACGGCTGAACACATTGGATACAGCAAAGGCTATGGGCCCTGACAACATCCCAGTTGTAGTGCTGAAGACTTGTGCTCCAGAACTAGCCGCGCCTCTAGCCAAGCTGTTCCAGTACAGCTAAAACACTGGCATCTACCCGACAATAGAATCATAGAATCATAGAAAGTTACAGCACGGAAGGAGACCATTTCAGCCCATCGTGTCCACGCCGGCCAACAAAGAGCTATTCAGCCTAATCCCACTTCCCAGCTCTTGGTCCGTAGCCCTGCAGATTAGAGCATCCCAAGTGCACATCCAAGTACTTTTTAAATGTGATTAGGGTTCCTGCCTCTACCACCCTTTCAAGCAGTGAGTTCCAGACCCCCACAACCCTCTGGGTGAAGAAATTTCCCCTCAAATCCCCTCTAAACCTTCCCCCAATTACTTTAAATCGGTGTGGACAATGTGGAAAATTGCCCAGGTATGTCCTGTCCACAGAAAGCAGGAAAAATCCAACCCAGCCAATTACTGCCCCATCAGTCTACTCTCAATCATCAGCAAAGTGATGGAAGGTGTCATCGACAGTGCTATCAAGCGCCACTTACTCATCAATAACCTGCTCACCGATGCTCAGTTTGGGTTCCCCCAGGACCACTCGGCTCCAGACCTTAATTACAACCTTGGTCCAAACATGAACAAAAGAGCTGAATTCCAGAGGTGAGGTGAGAGTGACTGCCCTTGACATCAAGGCAGCATTTGACTGAGTGTGGCATCAAGGAGCCCGAGTAAAATTGAAGTCAATGGGAACCAGGGGGAAAACTCTCCACTGGCTAGAGTCATACCTTGCACAAAGGAGGATGGTTGTGGTTGTTGGAGGGCAATAATCTCAGATCCAGGACATCGCTGCAGGAGTTCCTCAGGGCAGTGTCCTAGGCCCAACCATCTTCAGCTGCTTCATCAATAACCATCCCTCCATCATAAGGTCAGATGTGGGGAAGTTCACTGATGATTGCACAGTGTTCAGTTCCATTCACAACTCCTCAGATAATGAAGCAGTCCGTGCTCGCATGCACGAAGACCTGGACAACATTCAGGCTTGGGCTGATGAGTGGCAAGTAACAGTCACGCCACACAAGTGCCAGGCAATGACAATCTCCAACAAGAGAAAGTCTAACCACCCCACCCCCTTGACATTCAATGGCATTACCATAATTGAATCCCCCACAATCAACATCCTGGGGGTCACCATTGACAAGAAACTTAACTGGACCAGCCACATAAATACTGTGGCCACAAGAGCAAGTCAGAGGCTGGGTATTCTGCGATGAGTGTCTCACCTCCTGACTCCCCAAAGCCTTTCCACCATCTACAAGGCACAAGTCAGGAGTGTGATGAAATATTCTCCACTTGCCTGGATTAGTGCAGCTCCAGCAACACTCCAGAAGCTCGGCACCATCCAGGACAAAGTAGTCCGCTTGATTGGCACCCCATCCACCACCTTAAACATTCACTCCCTCCACCACCGGCGTACCGTGGCTGCTGTATGTACCATCTACAAGATGCACTGCAGGAACTCACCAAGGCTTCTTCAGCAGCACCTCCCAAACCCGCGACTTCTACCACCTAGAAGGACAAGTGCAGCAGGTGTATGGGAACACCACTACCTCCAAGTTGCCCTCCAAGTCGCACACGATCCTGACTTGGAAGTATATCGCCGATCCTTCATCATCGTTGGGTCAAAATCCTGAAACTCCTTACCTCACAGCACTGTGGGAGTACCTTCACCACATTGACTGCAGTGGCTCAAGAAGGCAATTCACCTTCTCAAGGGCAATTAGGGATGGGCAATTATTGCTGGCCTTGCAAGCAACGCCCACATCCCATGAATGAACAAAAAAAAGTCCTAAATGGCCAACCCCTTATCTGAGAGTGTAACCCCTAGTTCTAGACTCCCAGCCAGGGGAAACATCCTCCCTGCATCTACCCTGTCAAGCCCTGTAAGAATTTTATGTATTTCAATTCGATCACCTCTCACTATTCTAAATTCAAGGGAATACAGGCCTAGTCTCCTCAATCTCTCCGCATAGGACAATCCCTCCTATCCCTGGAATCAGTCTAGTAAACCTGCGTTGCACTCTCTCGAAGGCAATTATATCCTTCCTTAGGTAAGGAGACCAAAACTGTACACAGTACTCCAGGTGTGATCTCACCAAGGCCCTCTATAGTTGCAATAAGACTTTTTTACTCTTATAAAACCAAAACCAAAAACAAAATACTGCGGATGCTGGAAATCTGAAATAAAAACAGAAAATGCTGGAAATACTCAGCAGGTCAGGCAGCCTCTGTGGACACACAATCCACAGATGTTGCCTGACCTGCTGAGTATTTCCAGCATTTTCTGTTCTTTACTCTTGTGTTCTAATCCTATTGTAATAAAGGCCAACATACCATTTGCTTTCCTAATTGCTTGCTGGAGCTGCATGTTAACTTAAGTGATTTGTGTACAAGGACACCCAGGTCCCTCTGAATACAAACATTTCCTGATCTCTCATCATTTAAAAAACATTCTGCTTTTCTATTTTTCCTACCAAAGTGGATAGCTTCACATTTCTCCATGTTATATTCCATCTGCCATGTTCTTGCCCACTCACTTAACCTGTCTATATCCCTTTGCAGCCTCTTTGCGTCCTCCTCACAACTTACTTTCCCACCTAGCTTTGTATCGTCAGCAAACTTGGATACATTACACTCAGTCCCCTCATCTAAGTCATTGATATAGATTGTAAATAGCTGAACCCAAGCACTGATCCTTGCGACACCCCACTAGTTACAGCCTGCCAACCCAAAAATGGCCCGTTTATCCCTGCTCTCTGTTGTCCTTTAACCAATCCTCAATCCATAATAATATATTACCCCCAACCCATGAGCCCTAATTTTGTGTAATAACCTGTTGGATAAGGGCAAAGGCCGAGGCTCCTCCAGTACTGAACCTGGGGTCCTCTTACCTGCCTGAGTCACAGTCACACCCTCTTGTCCCTGATCACGAACCAGACATGTACCACTACCTAACCTAAGGGGTGTGACTGCCTCCTGGATCAATGGCCTGAATTTTATTTTAACAGCAGGGCCTGATTTGCAATTGAAACCTCTGTTTCCCACTCGCAGCCAGCAGGAGAGCATCGGAGGAGCAGGGGTTGTGGGGGGTGGGTGAGCATCGGAGGACCAGGAGTGGTGGTGGTGGTGGGGGGGGTGCGGGTGAGCATTGGAGGGCCGGAGGAGCAGGACGGGGGGGGGGGGGAGTGGGGTGAGCATCGGAGGGCCAGGAGCAGCAGATTGGGGTGGCGGGCTAGGAGCAGTATATCGGGAGACTAGAGCAGCATGGGGGGGGGATCAGAGGCCTGGGGAGGAATGGGAGGCCTCGTTGGGGGATGGAGGGGTCTCCGATCACGGGGGTGGGTTAGGCAGGGATGCTGGATCCAGGAGGTAAGTGTAAGGGCACTTACCTCCTGGATCCAGCAGTCCTCGTCTTACTTTAGCTGCCAGGTTTCACGAGGCCTGCAAAACCCGACCAGCTACAGTTAAATTTAAAATGGAGGTTAAATCCAGTCTCATTGTAATATTTACAACCTACTCCACCTCCTGGGAGTGGGTTGGCTGCCCGCCCCCCGTCCCGCCTCCGTTAAAAGCAAAAGTGGGCGGGTTGGGGTCGGGATTCAGACTTTTAACACTTTAATTTCCCACCCGACCCCAACACACCCTTTTTTTGGGGTAAAAATTCCCCCCAAAGTGTCCACGTAACTCTCCCTCACCTTGACGTCCCGCAATGTCTGCACCCAGTACTCTAGCTCAACAACTCTGAGCTGAAGTTCCTGAAGATGCAAACATTTACTGTCCGGAATCATTATGCTCTCCACAAACTCCCACATGCTGCAATAGTGGCACACCAGCTGCATTGCCATCCTTATATAACCTTGTTTTATTATTGAGTTAATTAATTAAAGTTTATGGGGGAGAAATTCAGTATCGCCCCATTTGGGGCGCAATTATCGGCCGGGCGCAAAGATTAGCGCCTGGCGCTAATTATCGCCACCGACTGCAAACTTGACTTTTATCGCCCCTGGAGGTGATTGCAGCGCTAAATCAGGCGCTTCACACCTGTCTTAAGGCGCAAAGGCCGAGGAGCGAGGCGCTACCTCAGAGCGCTGGCGAAGCTCATGTAATGTCAGTCAGCAATGGAACACACACACAATGGCACGGGCCAGTTCTTAAAGGGGATGGTTAATCTTGCTTTCCATCCACATCCTGCTCATTGCAGCCTTGAATCTCGGCCTGGAGAGACTTGCACATCAAATCTGCTGGAAAGAACAATGGAGACTACCAGGCAAAGAGCTCAGAGTGCAGCCCCCACAGTCTCTTCTAAATCGATACAAGGAATGGCAAATCAAAATGAACCTGCAAAGTGCTGCTCAGTACCCAAAACTCCTTCACACAACGTTGAATCTCTCCAGAAGTCTCTCCCTCTCTCTCTCAGAATGCATAGTTCAAAAATGGCACCAACAATAAAAGGCAGGAAGCGGTCACCTTTAAATAGCGCTCCCCCTTTCCCTTCATGACTGCAGAACGCTCCCCTCAACCTGTCGTTGCTAGCGTCAGGCGGTAAGGCAGGGGGCGCCACTCAATATCCGCTCCGGGGCGATACCGGGGCGTTGCGCACTCGACTGACGTCACGATCTGCCGGTGCAGGAGATCGTGGCGGTAGTGTTTAGCGCCGCCGCAAAATGTCTAGTTAATTTCGCGAGCGGCGCAAACTTCGCCGCGCCTGGGCGCCAGATGCTTTGCGCCCCATTAGCGCCCTCTTAAGGCGCTAACGGGAGGCGCAACCAACTGAATTTTTCCCCCTATGTTTTTAATTAAATTAACGTATAGTTTAGTTTTTTTAACTAATTACTTGATCTAGTTTAAGTTATAGGTAGATTAAATTAAATATTTACCTGTAACACAAAGCATTACAAGTATTGGAGGCAAAAAGCAGCACCTCCTTCCCCCTCTGCGCCAAATTCCCACTCTCTCCAAATTCCCAACTTTTACGCTCTGTTTAGGTGCACTCCGTTTAAGACCACTCTGTGCGTCAGTAGATACTGTTTACTTTTATATACCTTTGAGCCACACTCAAGTTACAAGTACTCACTCAGCTTCCTGCTCACAGTAATGAGCACTATTCAGGCAAGCACATACAGCTGATTGACAGGTTAATGCCACTGACAGATAGGCCGCGAATTTAATGGAGGAGGCGGGATGGTGGCCGAAGAGTTGGTTTCCGGGTTCCTGTCCCGCCCCCAGCTGCATCCGCTCTGCAGACGTGATTTTCCCTTGATTGGCCTTGTTAAGCCCGCCCTGTGGGTTTGCCGGCCGATTAACAGGAAGCGGGTCTGATGACATCATTTGATGACGCGTCATCAGTCGGTTTTCTTAAAGGGACCACGTCCACATGGAGTTTGGCAGTTGTTCTGTCAGTGTTTGACAGCATTGAGGTGCTGCAAACACTGACAATCACTGCACAAAGGTGAACATTTGCATCCAGGCTCTCCAATGACTCCCTCCATATGCTTATGGAGGGAGTCACAGCATGCAGGGAGGTTCTCTTGCCTTCCAAGGGCAGAAGAGACCTCCCCAGGACACCAACTTACCTTGCACCTCCACCCAACCCCCTCTATCTACTTTATCACTTCCCCATCTCACTAGCCACCTCTCACACTCACCCTCATCCTACTGCAAGTATACCAACTAACAACACACAAGGGTAGGCACTTGAGAGGTTTAGCCAATGTCCATGTGAAGCTTCTGATAATGTGTTGTCATACAGTGAAATCTCTTTTTCCAAAAGTGCCCCTTATTGGACAGATCTGAGTAGTGCACCTTGAGAAGTGTCTTACTGAGTTCCAGTGATTGTTCAATCATAACTCCCCCGCCCCCCCCTCTGCTCGTGATGATTGTGCATGGAATGGCTTGGACATTAAAGGGATGCTTCACAGTGCTGGTGTGGGATGGTGGCAACCTGGCGCATCAAGTGGCAGCCAGGGTTTACAGCGTCAAGTGAAGTAAATCTGGCCATGGTGATGTTATCGCTGGCCTCCCGGGCAGCAATGTTGTCAGGGACTGATGCTGTGTGTCCTGTGCAGCATCAGGTGATGGCGGAGAAGGTTGGTGATGTTGTTGGTGATGTTGGTGTGCCTGATGATGTTGGTGTTGGGGCTGAACGTGGAAGGATTCAGAGGACCAAGGTCTGATTGTTCCAATGGCTCCGATATTGCTGCAATAGATGGCAGCTGCAGGTGAGATGACAGAAGCGATCTGTCACTGGTGAGAGAGGTTCTCCCAATGAGGTTGCACTGGACATACAGTTGGATCTAAAAACTTGCAAGCTGAAGAAATCTCTATATGTATTAAAGATGCAGTAACCAACATTTTCTGCGTTCTGAACTCGCCATCTGCAACATGGCATCCCTGACACCACTTCTGCAGCTTTTCATAAACATCAGAGCAGACTCAAAACACGGCAGGTTGAGCTGGCGTGTTCCCCAAACAGCGGGTAACCCGTGGGGGAGAACGTAAAATTAGAAGTAAGCCTCAAAATAGTCTTAAATTGGCTCTTAACAAGCCATTTAACTAGCTGAATTGTCTCCCCCGCCGCTTGGTGTCGGGTCAGTTCTCCGCTGACAGACCCGACACCTGGGAGACTCTCGTGGAGGTGGGTTGACAGCGGGTTTCCTACCCGCTGTCAATCTTTGCTATTTTGACAGCGGACCCGCCTCCAAACCCACCCCCTGAGCGCTATTAAATTTGCGGCCATAGTTTCTGTTAACTCTTTGACTACAGGTCATTTACAGTTTTTAAAGTTCTAAGTTAAATTCAAAATATTAAACTAAACTTTTGTAGAAATGTTCTGTAGTTAGCATTTGAAGTATTTATTAGCAAACATTTGTCTGCCAATAGCAAGCACTGCATCATTGTGGCAGTCATTTGTTAGTTTTTTAGTTTGGCAACAGCAAAAACCCCAACAAGCACCAAGAGGCAGCACTTCAAACAGTAAATAATAAATGGGTGATTTATTGCAAAGCCTCCAGCTCTGTTCTGAAAAACATTTTCATTTGAATTGGAACAATCACAACAGATTTCTGTATGGACAAGTGTTATTAAAACACAACTAAGATTTTAATACAAGAGTTTGACCTGGCCTAAGCACTTTACTGAGAATTGTTCAGGTAAAAGCAGCATTTCAAATTATGTTAAACACTTAATTAGATAAGCCTGAAAGAAATATTAGGACACTCTAGAAAGCTTCTACTGGAGGCATTTTACACTAACATGTCTTTACTCGAAGGTATTTTTACATTACAATTCAAGTTGTTATATTTAGAAAGCTGCTCACTTGTGTAGCACTTTGTTACATGTTTAAATACAGTGTAATGGTTGACTAGACAAATATTAGCTAACATAAAAACAGTTGGCATAGTAGAAGTAGCTGGTGAGTAGTTGAATGAATGTAGCCAGTATGCAAAAGGAGATGATAGCTGATGAGAAAGCATTTTTAAATCCTAGATTTCCTGGCACATGGAAGTCTCAAACTGGAAGAGTATTAACATCAAATAATGCAAGAAATGGCATAATTTCATTTGGATCCTGAAGTAAATGATGCTTTCCTCAGTACAGCATATAAATGGTTAGAATTTTGTTGTTGGAGCTCTTCAACCTGTAAACCAGAAATCCCTGATATAAGTAAGTCATGCACTCTGGCTGGTGGCTAGTTGTAAATTTACAACTACCTTTTCAATTCCACTGCTCTTGAAGGGTTGAAAATCCTGTTCTTTATCTAGAGGCTCTTAAATGAAGATCCAATTGTTTTGGTGTTGCTGAAAAGATTGTGGTGGACTCATAGTCCAGTTCACTCCTGTTGGATTAGCTATGACTATTAATAAACTATTGCAATCGGTTAGCATAATCACTTACTCACTCATCTTACCGACCAGAATGACAATAGTCATTTAATGAGGATTCATTCAATCTGAGGTGATGCATTTTGGAGAGCAATGACATTGAAATTCAACCTAAGCTGAAGAGAAACAAACCCCAGTGGCAGAATGCACTTTTCTTTCCATCACTCTCCCAATGTTGCATTTAATTATCTGGTTGGAGGAAGGCGAGTGAAAGTGACAGATCTGAAAGGTTGGAAAAACAGAGAGGAAAAAAGCTATTTTAAAGTAGATAGCAAAATAAATTTGATTTCCAAAATTGCAAAGTATGGTGCCCAAGAAATCAGAAAGGAACTAAGTCTAGATTAAACGTTCTGCCTTTCAGATTAGGAGCTGCGATACTTGAAGGCTGATTAAAAATACAGCATTAAAATGTCAATCAGTTTGAAGTAAAAATGAGTCAAAATGCAATGACTACTGGTTTTTCATCTGACGTTTTTGCTGTCAAGACAACAATCTTGGTTTAATGCTGCTATTTAATTTGTTTGCATTTTTATTTGTTGGAAATCTACATCAGACTTGGCTCACCCAGGGATAACACAGTAGTAAAAAAAAACTTTTGATTGCTTTTACAAAGGAATTAAAATTTTTACACAATATAAAGACTTTTTGTGGCTAATAGAGGTTTTTGTTTCCAGGATAATAGTCATTAATCATTAGAAGCTTTGTCGCTGTCAAACCTAACAGAAGGCAACCAAGGTCAACAAAGAAAACCTTTGTCACAAGAGATCACTTGATTCTTGCAATCCAGCACATTAGTATGTCAAGTCTTCTTTTACTAAGGTCTTGAGCTGTACAGCGAAGTTTTGAGAAATGTCCTAAAGATGAAAACCTGCATCTCTGGGCTATCTGCAAAATCTGATTTGAAGCTATTAGCACAATATTGCTCAAATTGTAGGAACCCTGCAGCAGAGTAGCCGTCACTGAAAGATCTACAAATTTCGAAATAGTACATGCATTTTATTTCAAATAGCTGTACAAAAAAATATATTGACTGGCACATTGGAGTGTCAAAACATTGCATCACCAACACACTGTTCCACAGAAAGTTCGGATGTATATCTGATCTCGCATTCCGCTGAACACCAGTCGTTGTGGGTAAGCACCAAGCAGAACTTGGGGTGGGGTGGGGAGAGGAGTGGCGGTGAGGAGGTGGGAGAGGAAAACTGAGGGAAAGTCATCCTTCAGCCATTTAAATGTGCCATCTTGCTGACAGCTAAGAATAACATTGAAAGAGACCTTGGAAGTGGCACCGGAGGAGATTGCCTATCCTCTCGGACACAGTAGCTGCATGGCCCAGACAGCCTATCAATAAGAGAAGTGTACTCAAAACACATTTATCCAGTGAGTAGCTGAGCCAAATAAACCAAACATTCCCACATTTGATCCTTCATCTGCTTTGAGTTAGCTGATCTCAGTTAGGAGGCCACTAGGGATACTGTTGAAAGTGCACTTGTGTGGATGTGTGGTGAAGATGGGATCTGCCTTGGCTGTAATACTCCACAGTTAAATAATATGATGACACTCCATGCCAAAGCTCAATAATAATCAACAATTGGACAAGGTAACAGAGGGTTAGTGGTGCTTATTGAACCATACTCCAGGAATAAATCAATGTCTTCAGAAGGAGGAAGAGAGGAGAAAACTGAAAAAATGTAAGTTTCTATTCATTAATGTTATAAGGCAGAATTATAGGCTAGAAATCTGAAGACTATTAGTTTATTCCACAAATATTTTGAATCAACAAAATGTGTAGGTTTTGAAAGTAACATTGTGGGATAATAGCATATCAATATTTAACACATCCATTTAATATTCCTTTGTCAACTATTTTAGCTATTTTATATGAACAGGTTAACACTTCTGCTAAGAGAAAGCAATTTTAGAAAAGTATTAATGCCCTATTGTCCCAATGAGTAATTTTAAGGCTGTAGTGATGTTATAGTTGAGACTATGATGTCATTGCAATCCTAATGAGGTTTCATCACTAAAATCGCTTTTGAGTTGCAGATTGCAGACTTCACTGAGTATCATTTAACTCCAGTCTCTCTCTCTTGTATGCTAGTCCCAATCAGGTATGACAGAATATGCCTTGAAAGAAAAAGGCCAAGTTTTGTTTGTAGCTCATGTCTGTTTTCTCTAGTTTTAACACAGATCCTCAAATGCTTACATGCCAACTGTGAGTGTTTTAAGCTGACAGTCAGCACTTCATGTAGTTATGTTAGCATTTCACAAGAAAAATCACATTTTCTACAGAATTAAAGATACTCAGTTCATCAAATCAGTTGGAGGGTGGGACTGAAGGCTGTTAACACCAATCAGATCAGTTGGAGGGTGGGACTAAAGGCTGTTAACACCAATCAGATCAGTTGGAGGGTGGGACTAAAGGCTGTTAACACCAATCAGATCAGTTGGAGGGTGGAACTAAAGGCTGTTAACACCAATAAAATCAGTTGGAAGGTGGGACTGGAGCTTGTCAGAACCAGTCGAACATATGTTACTTTCTCCCAATGTTAGTTGCACACAGACTTAGGACAGAAAGGTTTTAAAATGAGAGAATGGTTTCTGAGAGTTGCAGTTGAAGATGTGTTTATGCAGCCAAATTGTGTCCAAATAAGTTAAATGCAGCATTTAAAACCAATTCATTTTCCACAATGGAACATGCCTGGCCATTGTTTTTTGTGAAGATTTATTTTCTTCAAAACTAGTTGTAGCCACTTTTTTGAGGTGGGCGGGTAGAATTTCCGCCGTATCTTCGATGGGAGTTCTGCAGAAACAGCAGAGCTGGTGTACTCGCCATCTCTCCAAAGTTTTTTATGGATCTTCCACTGAAGTTGCGGCAGATGATCGGGGGAAACCCCGCAGATATTAATGGTGAAAGCGAATGTTCTGGGGTATACAGTCGACTCCTGATAATATAAAGTCATATTTTGCACTAAACAACATTTGAATTGTCCAATAATTTGAATTAAGCAGCATAAGTAATATTGTAAAGTGGGATTTTAGTGCTAACAATATGAATTATCAGATAATTTGAAGGAAGCAGTTTTGAACTAAGAAGCATAGATGGTAAATGCATTAATTGGCTTTATTTTAACATTCCTGTCACTTCACTTGTGAAATTGCCTGGGTCTGGAAATAAAATAAGGAGTTTGGTTGGAGTGGTGATAAGTTTTACTTGATTTAAACAAAATACACAGAGATTTCCATATTTAGGATTTCATTGCAGTTTATTATTGTGATGTGTGATTCGGACTGTTTGGGCTGGATTTTGTCTTGGGGTCGGGTTGGGGTTGTGTAATCCGCATTTCGTGTTTCCCCCCCCCGACTCCAGATTAATGTGGATGCCTGATGCAATTTTCACTTAATTGGGCAATTGAGTTGCAGCATATGGGAACCCATGAACTAATTAGTGTTTTCAGTCTGAAAGTCGCTTCTGATGATGTCATCATTGCTGACTGCCTAGTCTCAGAGACTGTTGGTGAGAGAGGACCTGCTTGGCTTTTGATGTGAGTAGACCTGGATGCAAAAATGGGTGTGTGTGTGTGGGGAGAGAGAGAGAGAGAGAGAGAGAGAGAATTTTTTTGCCAAGCAAGTTCTCCCAGGTATTCAATGCAGCAGTCTCTGAAGATATTCAATGCAGCAGCATCAGATGGTCAGACCTACTACTACCTTCATCACATCTCTGTTGTAATAGTGGACCTGTAGCCAATAGTCAGCTGTCCACTTGTGCTCCCGCCAGGTTTCACTGGAGTGTTTCACACCAGGCGTGCTTTACGTCAGAAGAGGGTTAAACTAGCTACAGTGTTTCAAAATGGCATTACAGAGCCAATTTAGAGCTTGTTAAGGGCTTTAATGGCCTCTCCCGCCTCTTGAAGGCGGGACGGAGTCGGGAACCCCGCGAATGATTTTGTCAAAATTGCGTGGAGGCGCGATGGAGTCGGGATGGGGTCGGAAACCCCGACCCCGCAAATTTAACCCCCCACACGCCTCCAAACCCGACTCCATGGGTCATTCAAAATCCAGCCCTTTGTGTGTGAGTGCAGCAAACCGATTATGTTATCTAACTTTGAAAGCTGTTTTCAGTTTGTTTACACACCCGTGGTAGCGGTCTCTTTGTTACCACGTGGTAACCCGAGAGAGCGCCTGCACCATCTGTATCAGCAAGGTCAACATTCGCGGGGAAACGTGAGAAACGAAATGGATAATCAATAAGGATATAACCAATTATAAACCCCAGACTAACCGGCAGTCAGTCAGGTCCAACAACACCCAATTCAGCCCCCAATGCCTCTTCCTACAACCCACATTTTTGTTTAAAATATATTGTAGTATCTAATGGTTGTTAACTCCACCACAGAAAATAAATTTTTTTGAAAGGGTCAATGCAGTCCAGAAATTACTGTTGCCAATAAGAGCAGATAATCATTTAACAGGTCCGTATGAGATTCCTCTGTCCCTCACTTTAACATTTGTAGGTTCGTGCTTTCAAGAGGGACAATGCTCTTCATTCTGAATTTGCTATTATTACCAACAGTAATTTGTGTGTAAAGGTTTTAAAAACAGAAAATGCACAACCATTTGATCAGCATCCAAGGGCACATTCACACTGTAGCGATCCTTCTGAGATTCCAGCCAGGCAGAACCGTGTTCACAGTGCCTGGTCGGAACTGGAATAGTCTTTACCAAGAAAGGCCTGTGCAACTGTTTGGACATGGGCAGAGCTCTCTCCCAAACAGTTAAAAATGGAAATGATTAGAAAGTTGCGAGGGGAGCAACCCTCTCAGAACATTTAAATTAAGGTTAGGTGGGTTTAGAAAGTGCCCAAGGGGTCACGGACCCCCAAACATTTTGTAAACCAGGTTTGACACCACACCAGATTTACACTCAGTGGGGTGTCGAGCAGATGGGGTACGAAGCTTTAATTAGTTTCACTCCAGAATCTGGTTGGGTCCTCCATCTGATTGGCACTCCGAGTTCAACTTCAGTGTGTAGCCCAGATCACTTCACAGCAACACTAAGTTGAAAGTGTGAATATTTTGCTATGAATTGTCACGTTTCTGGGTTCTTGACCAATTTTTTTTCAAAAGAAAAGAAAGATTTGCATTTATTTAGTGCTTTTCACAACCTCAGGATGCCCCAAAGTGCTTTACAGCCAATTAAGTACTTTAAGAAGTGAAGTCACTGTTGTAATGTAGGAAATACGGCAGCCAATTTACACACCGCTCCCACAAGCAGCATTGTGATAATGACCAGACAATATGTTTTACTGGAATAACAACAGAAAACACTGGAAAAACTCAGCAGGCGAGGCAGCATCTGTGGAGAGAGAAACAGAGTTAACGTTTCAGGTCGAAGACCTTTCATCAGAACTGGAGACAGCAGGAAATCAAATAGATTTAAAGCAAGGATAAAGCTGGGAAAAGGGGGAGGGGATGAAAGAACAAAAGGAGAGATTAAGAGACATTAAGAGACATTAAGAGATATTCAAGGCAAGAGGTGGTGTTAATGTGACAGGTTAAGGCTGAAAGAAGTGTGAAATGCACTATGTTTTACTGGTGTTGATTGAGGGATAAATATTGACCAGGACACCGGGGAGGACTCCCCTAATCTTCTATGAAATACTGCCATGGGAACTTTTACGCCCACCTGAGAGGGCAGACGGAGCCTCCAGTGTAACGTCTCGTCTGAAAGACGGCACCTCCAACAATGCAGCACTCCTTCAGTACTGCACTGGAGTGTCAGCCTAGATTTTTGTGCCCAAGTCTCTGGAGTGGGACCTTGTGATTCAGAGGTGAGAGTGTAACCACTGAGCCACATTGTATATGTGTTGCATGTAAGTTAAAGTGAGCTCACAAAGGGTTAAAATCCAGTTTACCATTAGAGCTTGGGGGGGTGGGGTGGAGTGAGTTGCGTGGTAAAGCCAGATGAGTCAACCATAATATCTGTAATCCTTAACGATTTGAGGAGTCTTTATCTAATTTCAGACACTTCCAGTGAGCATTCACACATAGGATGTTGGGAGGAAGTTAATTTTTGTACATACAGCAAGAGGTGATCTGGCTGACATTCCACCCAGTGTGGCAGTAGCCGGATTAATTAAACAGGTCTGCTGGCCAACCCTGGACAGGGAAGAAGTCTGAGGTATTACCCACAGCTTCCTGTGCTCAGAAGCAACAAAGGAAAAAGTTAAAATAGAGTCAAGGTCAGTTGGTAAGGTTTGCTGAGAAAGGCAGGAAGGTCTAGGCCAGTCCACCTTAAGAATGGTGCTGGCTAGATCCAGAGTAAGGCTTGGTCTGATTTAGTGATAGGACTGACTGGCCAATATTTAACCCTCAACCGACATTACTAGAAAACAGATTATCTGGTCATTATCTCATTGCTGTTTATGGGACCTTGCTGTGCACAAATTGGCTGCTGAGTTTCCTACAATACAACAGTAACTACACTTCAAAAACACTTCATTGGCTGTTAAAGCGCTTTGGGTCATCCTGAGGTCGTGAAAGACAACGTAGAAATGCAACTCTTTCATTTCTTCTTTCAAATGAAAGTGTAATTTAAATAGCTAAGTGTGGTGCATTTTTATTATTTTTCTAATTTTCTTTATAATCGAGGGAAGGGACTGAAGTTAAGTTGAAATAACGTGAGATTTGCTATAAGTGTTATTCTGTACATTACCTTACTTAATGATTCGTTAAATATCTGCCCTCATCTCACTAAAGTATTAATCTGCCCGCCTTTCAGAAGATTGGAGAAACACATGCGAGAGCACGTGCAAGGATTACAAAATCCAGTTAATATGTAGGGGATCTCATTGTTCTACCTCCCTGGAGTAAAGCTCTCGTACATCTAGATAGTAAACTCCCGATCATGAGGGACTCTGGTCTGTTTGTGAGAGAGACCGGTCACACTCAGGAGAGGCATGAAATTTGTAACAAACCCCTTCACCAGCACTTGATACTGATTCACTCATTTCCCTTCTGAAGCGACTTAAAAATCAAAATTAGTTGTTCTTAAGAGGAAAAAATCCCAGCATGCCCTTAATTGAAATAATCCCTCGCTTATCTCTGGACTGCCATCCAGTCAGGGAAAGGCAGGGACAAACGCAGTAATTTTATCTTGTGAATATAGAATACATTGTTGGTTGGTATTATTGTAGGTGTATATTGACAAAGGTGTCAGTCCACAATTTAATATGCTGTATTAAGGGTTAGATTTCCAATGGAAAGTTCGAACAGTCACATTTTTACCACAGCATATTACTCTATGGGTGCTATTAAAAAATGTTATGGATCGACATAGATTCACTTTCTCTCTCTCTCTTGCTTGGCACCACTAGTCAATTCCCGAAGTAGACACTGTGTCCCCCACTGTCAGAAATAACTCTTTACTGCCCAAAATCTAGTTCAATGATAGTGGGCTCGGGGATTATAACATAGACCCCTTGTTATACTAAATATTGCGATCTTGCCACCACCTGTGTTGTCCTATCTTTATGGAATGGGGACTGAAAAACACTGGTGACATGAGCATGAGTATAAACCAATAATCTGGCTTATTTTGCATAGATAACAAATAATATCGATATATCCTGTTGCAGAAATATTGGAGAAGAAGAAAAATTATCAGTTTGTTTAAAATGTAATTCAGTTTAAGGTTTTGCTTTTTAGTATCAAAACCCACCCTCTAACCCAATGGATCAGTCTATTTATTGAATTCTTATAGTGTGATTAGCTCAATAAAATCAATTCAGTTACAAACAAAGTCTGTTTTTCAACACACTCGGGTGACTCTTGTGTCTAATTAAGGTAGGGAGAGACAGTGAATGGAAGGAAAGAAGGTGATGAACACATTGCAGAATATCCATTACAACTGGTCAGGTTTGTAGTAGAAAATTAAAATGCCGAATCACCCTGTGGCATGAGCCCTGTTGGGAGACCATAGCTATGCTTTGCAGCTGTGCCTGATGACCCAGTTCTAAACCCCCATGTACAATACGAATACAGCAAGCCCAATGCCACCACCTGTGTGTAGGACACTATTGCCATCCAGCAAGCAGTGAGTACCTTTATTTTTTTTTAATCCGCAAAAAATATGCCACACATGGAGGTGAATAGGAGGAGTTCCAACCCAGACCTTGGGGCACTCCATTCAGTACCTCCTCATTTTGGCCTGGGTCTGCGGTCATTTAGGTTATAGGTAATTTTCAATTTTGCTTCTGAATATTGATTTTATTAGCTTTTCCATTATGGCTAAATGATCTGTAATTGCCAAGTGTGGCTCTGTCACCTTTTTGAACATGTCGTGCATTCCGTCTAGTCAAACTGAACTGCTGTCTTTCAGCCCCATCTGAGCAACTGTTATCTTTTCACAGCCCTGCCCAACAAACACTACCCAGGCTAAGGAAAAATGCAAAGATTAATATTTATTGTGTTATTTACATAAATTATCTGCTTTAAACCCTATGTCCATGCTTTCCCTCGGTAACCCTATAAGGTGTGCTTGCCCTATTCCATTCTGTGTCCAAGTGCTCTTTGAGTAGGAGAGGGGCTATGGTGGAAGATTGCTGTGGTGGTGCAAGCCTGTTCGAATGCCTGAGCTTCTAACCTCTGTGCTCACGAGATATCCTAGCAATAGCTGGAGCCATATCCGACAGCACAGAGGCTGCTGGTGCTTGCTTACTCTTTGACACTTCCTCAATACTTTGAGGGACTTGGCTGGAGTGGGAGGATATGTGGACACATTGAGAGGAAGCCATCTCATTAGTTCCTTCTCCTGGTTTGTTCCTTGTGTTGGCCACTCCAGCCAGATGATCAGCAATCTGTTTGTCAGCAATCTGCATAGTTTTTCCCATGTAAGTTAAGCCTGCCAGCATTGTTCTTTTGAACCAATCACCCAGTCTGTCAAAACCAGCAGTGATAGACGCCTGTAACGGCATGTTCAAGGTCCCAGTGGCACCACTCATATATTTAGTGAGAGAAGCTCTGGTTTTTGCCTCTGTGCTTTGGGACACTCCTGCAAATGATTGTGAAGAGGTCATTCACTGCATGGTACTCTATATTATATTGGGCTCCTTTTTAGAGTGGTCTGTCACTGCTGGATTTGACACATTGTGGTTGGTTGAAAAGAGCAATAGGAGAAATTGGGTGACTGCAGTGATATTAATGGCTCATTACTGCATATTCCATGTCAGCTGCTGGTGGTAACCTCAAAGGTTGTGGAAAATGCCTCCAAATTCAACTATTCCAATGCTCTCCTGGCCAGCCTCCCATCCTCCATCCTCCACCCTCCACAACTCTAGCTCATTCAAACCTCTGCCACCAATATCCTATCCTTTACAAAGTCTGGCTTACCCATCACCCCTGTTCTTGCTGACCTACATTGGCTCCCGGTCCCCCAATTTAAATCCCGTCATGGCCTTACCTATCCCTATCTCTGTAACCTCTTCCAGCCCTATAACCCTCCCACCCCCGAACTCTCTGTTCTACTGACTCTGGGCTCATGTACATCCCCCCCACCAATGACAGATCCATGCTCTGGAATTCCCTACTTAATCCCCTCCACCTCCCTCTCCTCTTTTAGAATCCTCCTGATGCCTTAGTGAAGTGCCTTTGAATGTTTTTTTCCTGTTTAAGGTGTTGTTATTGTGCTCCTGCATTGACTAAAGTCAGAAGACAGACATAGTTGGATACTAATCCCATGACAAAATAGCAGATCTTGCAGTCTGGCCAGATCCTCCTTCCTCTCCTGCCATGTCCATTTATTCCTTCTCACTTTTGAGTTAAGAATCAGCTTCCTCAATCTCGCTGCCTACATTCTCCGAGGTGCTAGGATCTGTGATGGGACAGTTGGAGTGCTTGATGCAGTGTTCTGTGAAGTTCCAGGGTTCGTAGTATCATTTTCTTCAGCCTCTTCACCATGGGAAGAATCTATAAGAAGATTAAAGGAAGATATACACTGCATCCCCAAAATTATGCCTTCAAAGAGAAGTGAGTGTGACTGGTTAATAAACCTGGCAGTTCATATCCTAAGCCACAATGTAGTGAAGTGTTTATCCTACAGCTTTCCAAGATTATGTGAGGGCACGTGATATAACCAATAATGAGGGTTTTCTCTTCAATCGCTTCCCACAAATGACCTAGGTATTGGGTAGATAAGGGCACATTCTAGGTCATAGGTTGTGAGAGCTTGCCCACGGGAATGGTTCAAAATGCTGACTCTTGAGAGCAAAAAACCCCAAATCATCATAAGCTATTTTCTGTGTCATGCACCACCTGTTTTGCAAATATAGTTTCCTGCTGTTAGGATTAATAAAAGTGAGTCCGTGCGGGAAGGATAATAATAAATGGACGGTACTTCAGAGAAGCAAGTGTGACAAAAATGAAGAGGGATAGTTAAGCCTATAGCTCCTGCGAATCCACACAATGTCATTGCTACAGTTCCATCCATTTACTGGTGAATAAATCTGTTTGGAAATTTTTTGCATAAGCCACAATCTAGTTAAGTGTTTATTCTTCTGCAACTGTACATCCAAATTCACTCTTGCAAATCCCCTCCTTGCAGCTGACAAGGGCCGTGGCACTCCTAATACTGGTTAAGCAGCACGGCTTGGTTTGTTCTTGCTGTTTGTGCGCTGCATTAGCTGTAAACAGAAAACATTTAGGAAGATATTAGCAACTGCCAGAGAACCTTAGACAGTTCCTTTGTGCCCACATCACCTCCCTCTCTGTGCCAGGCTATTGCAAAGTAGCTGGCTTGGTGACTCTGCTGCCACTACTCTTTGCAAGCTGAACTTCAAATTGTATCCTATTTTTTCTGTTTCTGTGTATGAAGGAGTGTTATGAAATAGGGTAAATGTTCTCCTGCATACTTTGCAGAGGGTGTGGGAAATGAGCATTTACATTGGGTCCACACCTTTTATGGATGAGGATTAACCTGTATACAAAAGAAGGTATTTGTATATCTCCTGACACCATTAAATATCTTTTGCAGTTGTTTCCAGGTGTGATGAACTTGGCAGACTGTATTCACTTGCTAAGTAATGTTCATCAATACAGTCCGGACTTGTAGTGTAATGGGGGCAGCCTTTGGCAGCAGAAGATGCCACCATCTTTTGCTGCATTTCCAATAGTGAGACCACCAAGGAATCATTACTTAATAAAGAATTCTTGGACAAAGTCTCCATTGCACACATTTCTCCCAAATCTGCACTTTCGCATTACTCTTCCGTGTAAGGCAGGAAAATTGTGAATCCCATTTAATAGTGAGCAGCAGCCCTTTAAGAGCTGAAGGCTCACACAATTCTGCAACTCCCGACCAGCCAAAATGCAGGACTGCTTTCCTGCGCAGGTTATCAGTGTGCTGGGAACCTATTGAAATAAAGGGGTTTGCCCTCCCTGCTGCTGGCGTGGCTGTACCTGTGCCATGAGTGGGCCTCAGAAACTCTCCACTATAGGCTGGCAGGCGTTGGAGTTTCTGGAACCAAGGTGTCGCTTGCGCCTGCCTGTCCCATGGTAATTAGGTTCCCTCCCATTGATCATGCAAATTCTGGCAGGGTCAGTGCTGGAGGGACCCAGCAGGTGTAATCTCAGTCCACCTTAAAGATTGGAGAAGTGCATGTGAGGGCATTTGCATAAGACATAAGCCGGGAATTTCCTCAAAGCTGGTCCTGTTCTGCTGCCTGTTCTTTGGAAGTTCAGCAGAGACACAGTTACGTCAGGTCTCCACTGTTTCCAGGAGTTTTCTCGGTGCCTTATAAGGGACAGAACTTCTGGCCAGTCCTTACAAAGCAAATGGCAGGGGGAAGAGCTGAGTGAAGGAATGCTCGAAACCAGGAGTTTGTGCTTCTGAGACTAATTCGAAACCTGGCATTTGTGTGACAGCTGGTACGCCAGATGAGCCGAACCATGGTGGCCTCTATAAGGGTGCACCAGGCCACGCAAGTAGCCTGGGCCCCAAAGAATCAGAATTTTTTAATCAAAAAAATTTAGCCAGATCAGATGGCAAATTGGAGCACTACCATATTTGGGGCATTTCCTGGGCAACCCCTCCCCCATAGGCAGGTGGGTGCCAGAGTTAATGGCAGTCATGGGCAGGGGTGCATGCTAAGAGCTGTAGCCTGATAGTTTGAGTCTTTCCAGCGAACAAGGATGGGATCAGGGAATCTGCAGGCACTTGAGACTTAGGCTTTTCACATAGATGAAGATCCCCAACAGAAACATTGTTACACGCATTTCAAAACAGAAAATGCTACAGTGTCAGTAAGTTTAATCAGTTTTGTGTAGGTTTCGTAAATTATGTCTTTAGAATGTTACAAACCTTATTGGCAGTAGTAAGTGCACAGCTTCTGGTGAACCCAGGATGATGGTTGAAAAGATATTTGCACCAATTTGATTGGTTCAGCTTCTCATTTTTTATTGCTAGCTGTAGCTGATTACCTATTTTTGATTTGTATTTTTTTTAAGTTAGGCTAGCTGCAACCTTTTTTATGTGTAATATAGATATTATAAAATTGTCATCTATTATCTCTCTATTTGTAGGCCAATTGTGCGTTATAGCTTTAGGTATACTGGGAACTGTATTATGACTGCCGAAACCCTATCTCAGTGAAGCCCTTAGCCCTTAAGATGGGATTTGCGTTGAAATTCTTGGGGCTAAATATAAGCCCAGGTATCAGTTGTGAAAGCTATTGGCACCACTTGGTTGTTTAACAGAGTGGAATAATGAAAACACTGGAGGGAAGCACTATTGTCGAAGGAAGTACTGACTCCCCCTCCCCACATATCAATTTATTGTTGAACAGAATTCCACCATCATGGAATACTTATGCTGTTGTACCTCCATTATACTTCTGTGAGATTTTGTTTTTCTCTCAAACTCAGCGTGCTACTCTGCATGTGCAGGCAGCTGAGTCTTTCGGGATGCACAGTGACATTCCAAGTTTTAGAGCATGTTGGAATGCTCCTTGCCTGCTGCTGTCCTTCCTTGGCCACACAAACACGCATTCAACAAACTCGGGTGAAGTTCATTTTTATTTTGTGAATGCGCATTAATATCCGTTTCTGCAGGGCCTTAGGAAGTACCCGTGCCAGCATAAATCCAATAGTTGGTACTGTAACAACAATATTAAAGAGTTCCTTCCCGGCATCAGGAGGCGAATCATTTCATCCACCTAGAATTGAAGTAGGAGCACTCTGTCTACGTCAGGTGGGAAGTCCTACCAGAACCCATTGTCATGTAGTTGGGCTGGTCACAGACTGATTATGAACTGCCTTTGCTTTTGTAATGCAGTCCCCAGCATAAGCAGAAAAATATTTATAAAACCAACTGCTCTGTATCGGCCTGCAGAAAGCCCAATACACACAATCAATAACATCTTTCAGAGCACTCCATGAGAATCCCCATACCTAACATAAAACTGAGCATATCCGGCATATTTGTAGTTTGATGAAATATGTCTTGAGGGCTCTACAGGAGAGCTTTCCAGCTAAGAATTAATCTGCAATGATAGAATGGTAAACACTAAAGCTATGATGCATAAAGAGGAAAAGACTTAACATTGACAGTACTTTCTTTAATAATAATCTGAACTAATGTCCATGTAAATCTCAGTGCCGTTCCTTTAGCTTACTCCTGGTATTGATTTTCCTTCATTGCAGAATATTTTGGGCTAAAATCCCTAACAGCTAATTATTGATGTTGAAAAGTCACTCAAACAAACCATGGATATAAAAGAACGGAAACCTTACCGGTCTTTAACCAAGAGCAGACGTGAAAAGGAGCGACGATACACCAGTTCTTCAGTGGAAAATGAAGACAGCAAAATACCTCACAAATCCTACAGCTCCAGTGAAACACTCAAAGCCTACGATCAGGACCCAAGATTGGGCTACAGTAATCGTGTCAAAGAAGTAGTTCATCAGGAATCAGATGAATACTGCAGACCAGGTACCTTAAGTTATTGTAAAGATATGTTTACTGCAGAGAAAAATGCAGGTAGAAAGCATTAAACCAGTTCAGAGGTTTAAGGAATTGTATAACCATGAGAACAATCACATTGTAATGAATGCATTATAATGTATACTGGCTGGAGAAATTACCAATACCTAACTACAGTCCATTTCTCAGATGCTAATCACACAGTAGTCACATCAGTCAGAAATGCTCTTGCATAACCATTATCATGTATCAGTAATAGGAACTTACATTTCTATAGCACTCCTGACATAACAGAAAATGTCTGACTGCTTTACAGAGCAGAGAAGGAGGGTACAAACAGGAAAAAGGAGAAAAAATATACAAGAAAAATTGAAAGTATCATCAAAGAGGAGGCTTTTGAAGAAAGGGAGGGAAATTATTTTAAGAGAGAATACCAGAGGACAGGGACATAATGACTGAAAAACCAGCCTCGAATGGTGAGGCAGAG
Organism: Squalus acanthias; assembly: GCA_030390025.1. Taxonomy (NCBI): domain Eukaryota; kingdom Metazoa; phylum Chordata; class Chondrichthyes; order Squaliformes; family Squalidae; genus Squalus; species Squalus acanthias. Next base: position 57,236,086 of record CM059431.1, on the reverse strand, counting down.
TGAATGTAAACAAGCAGTAATCCAGTGTCACAGGAGCAGATAATCCATGCAGGGATACAAGGCTGGAGAAGATCACTGAAATAGTTGAAGATAGAGGGGACTGAGGATGACTTGAGAGATTTGAAAACAATGGCGTACAAGGAGCCAGCAGATGTTGTCAAAGATGGGGGTGATGAGTATTCACGAGAGGACACATCATGAATTTCTGAAATAACAGAAAATGCTGGAAATACTCAGCAGGTCAGGCAGCAACTGTGGAGAGAGAAACAGTTAACAGTTCCCTGACATTCCAGGGAAATAAATAATGAATCAAGGTCTGGAACTCACTAAAGTTAATGTAAGCAAGAAAACAGTATTAGAAAAAACAATGGCACTAAAGACTGGCACATCCCCAAGGCCTGATGGTTTCCACCCCAGGGTTTTAAAGGAAGAAGGTGAGGACATTGCAGATGCTTTAGCCAAAATCTTCTAAAACTCTCTCAATTCAGGATTGTCCCTTTAGATTGGAAAATTGCAAATGTAACTCTATTATTTAAAGAAAGAGTGAGAAAGAGAAATCAGGAAATTATAGACCTGTTAGTCTAACATCTCACAGAATCAGAATCCCCACAGTGCAGATAGAGGCCATTTCGGCCCATCGAGCCTGCACCGACACATATCCCACCCTATCCCCGTAACCCCACATATTTAATCCCCCTTATCATAGCCAAATCAACCTAAACCTGTTGTGGGAAGGTCATTGTACTGAGCACTTAGAGCAATTGGAGAGAGCCAACAGGGATTTGTAAAGGGTAGGTCATGACTAATGAACCTAATTGAATTTTTTGAGGAAGTAACTAAAGTAGTAGACAGGGGACTATCTATAGATGTACTTTATATGGACTTCCAGAAGGCATTCTGTAAGGTTCCACAGAAGAGACTATTAGCTAAAATTAAAACTCATGGAATTGAAGGCAAATTATTGACCTGGTTAGGAGATTGATTAAGTGGTAGAAGATAGAGAGTAGGGATAATGGTTATGTACTTTAATCGGAGGGAAGTGACTAGTGGTGTCCCACAAGGATCTGTGCTGGGGCCTCAACTATTCACTATATTTATTAATGACTTAGATAACACAATAGAGAGCCATATATCCAATGACACAAAGATTGGTGGTATAGTAAATAGTGCCTCATTGAATTTTTAGAAACTCATTGAAATTTTTGAAGAGGTAACAGAGAGAGTAGACAATGGTAATGCAGTAGATGTAATTTATCTAGATTTTCAAAAGGCCTTCGATAAGGTACCCCATAATATACTGATGAACAAGGTCAGAGAATGCAGAGTCAGGGGACAAGTAGAGCAGAACGGATAGCTAGCTGGCTTCAGGACAGAAAGCAGAGAGTAGGGGTAAAAGGTAGCTATTCACAGTGGCAGAAGGTGGGCAGTGGTGTTCCACAAGGATCAGTGCTGGGACCACTGTGGTTCACAATTTATATTAATGATTTAGACTTTGGAATCAAAAACACAATTTCTAAATTTGAGGATGACACCAAATTGGGGGGGATAGTCAACACTGAGGAGTACTGCAACAAATTACAGAAGGACATTAATAAACTTGCAGAATGGGCATATAATTGGCAAATAAAGTTTAACACAGATAATTGTGAGGTATTACATTTTGGTAGGAAGAATAGGGAGGTCACTTATTGGAGAGTGCGAGTCCAGGTGGGGCAGAGGAACAAAGGGTACAAATACACAAATCACGAAAAGTTGCGACACGGGTTAGCAAGGCCATAAAAAAGTAAACCAAGCACCAGGGTTTATTTTGAGCGGTATAGAATTGAAAAGTAGGGAAGTTATGCTAAACCTGTATCGAACCTTGGTTAGACCACAAGGATATAGAGGCACTGGAGAGGGTGCAGAGAAGACTTACAAGGATGATACCAGAAGTGCGAGGGTATACATATCAGGAAAGGATGAACAGGCTGGGTCTCTTTTCTCTTGAAAAGAGATGGCTGAGGGGTGACCTAATAGAGGTCTTTAAAATTATGAAAGGTTTTGAGAGAGTGGATACAGAGAGAATGTTTCCACTTGTGGGGAAGAGTATAACTAGAGGCCATCAATATAAGATAGTCACCAAGAAATCAATAGGGAATTCAGGAGAAATTTCTTTACCCAAAGAGTGGTGAGAATGTGGAACTCGTTACCACAGGGAGTGGTTGAAGTGAAAAGTATAGATGCATTTAATGGGCAACACGGTGGCATAGTGGTTAGCACTGGTGCCTCACAGCGCCAGAGACCCGGGTTCGAATCTGACCTCGGGTGACTGTCTGTGTGGAGTTTGCACATTCTCCCCGTGTCTGCGTGGGTTTCCTCCGGGTGCTCCGGTTTCCTCCCACAGTCCAAAAATGTGTGGGTTAGGTTGATTTGGCTATGATAAATTGACCCTTAGTGTTAGGGGGGATTAAATATGTGGGGTTATGGGGATAGGATGGGATATGTTAGGGGGAATTAAATACGTGGGGTTACGGGGGTAGGATGGGATATGTGTACTGTGGGGATTAAAGCAGGGACAGGGTACTGGATTTGGATGATCAGCCATGATCGTATTGAATGGCGGAGCAGGCTCGACGGGCCGAATGGCCTACTCCTGCTCCTAGATTCTATGTTTCTATGTTTCTATGTTAAGGGGAGGCTAGACAAGCATATGAGGGAAAAGGGATAAGAGGGTTATGCTGATAGATTTAGATGAGGAAAGACGGGAGGAGGCTCGTGTGGAGCATAAACGCCGGCATAGACTGGTTGGGCTAAATGGCCTGTTTCTGTGCCGTATATCCTATGTAATCCGATGTAGTGTAGACGGGAGCATAAAGTTACAAAGAGACATTGATAGATTAAGTGAGTGGGCAAAACTGTGGCAGCTGGATTTCAAGTGTGAGGCCATCCATTCTGAACCAAAAAAGGATAGATCCGAGCATTTTTAAATAGTGAAAAGCTAGGAACAGTGGCGGTCTAAAGAGATTCAGGGGTCCATGGACACAGATCACTAAAATGTAGTAGTCAGGTACAAAATATAAGCAAAAAAGCTAACGGAATATCAGCCTTTATAACTAGAGAGTGAGAATATAAAGGGAAGGAAGTTTTGGTGCAGCTATACAAAGCCCTGGTTAGCCCATACCTGGAGTAAATATAGAAACATAGAAACATAGAAGATAGGAGCAGGAGTAGGCCATTCGGCCCCTCGAGCCTGCTCCGTCATTCGATGAGATCATGGCTGATCATCCAAACGCAGTACCCTGTACCTGCCTTCTCCCCATATCCCTTGATACCTTTAGCTTTAAGAAATATATCTAACTCATTCTTGAATATATTTAATGACTTGGCCTCAACTACCTTCTATGGTAGAGAATTCCACAGGTTCACCACTCTCTGGGTGAAGAAATTCTTCCTCATTTCTGTCCTAAATGGCTTACCCGTTATCCTTAGATTATGACCCCTGGTTCTGGACTCTCCGACCATCGGGAACATTCTTCTTGCATCTAGTTTGTCCAGACCTGTCAGAATTTTATATGTTTCGATGAGATCCCCTCTCATTCTTCTATACTCCAGCGAGTATAAGCCCAATCGACCCAATCTCTCCTCATATGTCATTCCTGCCATCCCAGGTATCAGCCTTGTGAATCTTCGCTGAACTCCTTCCATGGTAAGAACATCCTTCCTCAGATAAGGCGACCAAAACTGCACACAGTACTCAAGGTGTGGTCTCACCAAGGCCCTGTACAACTGCAGCAGGACATCCCTGTTCCTTTACTCAAACCCTTTCGCTATGAAGGCCAACATACCATTTGCCTTCTTCACCGCCTGCTGCACCTGCATGCTTACTTTCAGCGACTGGTGCACAAGGACACCCAGGTCTCGTTGCACTTCCCCTTCTCCCAATCTATTGCCATTCAAATAATAGTCTGCCTTTCTGTTTTTGACACCAAAGTGGATAACCTCGCACTTATCCACGTTATATTGCATCTGCCACGCTTCTGCCCACTCACCCAACCTGTCCAAATCATCCTAGAGTTTCTCGGTATCCTCCTCGCAGCACACACTCCCACCCAGCTTTGTGTCATCTGCAAACTTGGAGATATTACATTTAGTTCCCTTATCTAGGTCATTAATGTATATTGTGAATAGCTGGGGTCCAAGGACCGATCCCTGCGGTACCCCACTAGTCACTGCTTGCCACTCGGAAAAAGACCCATTAATTCCTACTCTCTGCTTTCTGTCCGCCAACCAGTTCTCTATCCAAGTCAATACCTTGCCCCCAATCCCATGTGCCTTAACTTTACACGCTAATCTCTTATGCGGGACCTTATCGAAAGCCTTTTGAAAGTCCAAATACACCACATCTACTGGTTCTCCCTTATCTATTTTCCCAGTTACATCCTCAAAAAATTCCAGTAGATTAGTCAAGCACGATTTACCTTTTGTAAATCCATGTTGACTTTGTCCGATCCTGTCACTGTTTTTCAAGTGCTCAGCTATTACATCCTTTATAATGGACTCTAGCATTTTCCCCAATACCGATGTCAGGCTTACCGGTCTGTAACTCCCCGCTTTCTCTCTACCACCCTTTTTGAATAGTGGGGTAACATTAGCTACCCTCCAATCCATGGGTACAGTTCCAGATTCCATCGAATGTTGGAAGATGATCAGCAATGCATCTACTATTTCTAGGGCCACTTCCTTAAGTACCCTAGGATGTAGATTATCAGGCCCTGGGGATTTATCGGCCTTCAATACCGTCAATTTCCCTAACACCATTTCCCTGCAAATACTGATTTCTTTCAGTTCCTCCCTTTCATCAGACTGTATGTTCTCCAACATCTCTGGGAGGTTATTTGTGTCCTCCTTTGTGAAGACAGAACCAAAATATGCATTTAATTGGGCTGCCATTTCTTTGTTCCCCATTATAACTTCCCCCGCTTCTGACTGCAAGGGACCTACACTTGATTTCACTAATCTTTTTCTCTTCACACATCTATAAAAGCTCTTACAGTCAGTTTTTATGTTCCCAGCAAGCTTACTTTCATATTCTATTTTCCCCTTCTTAATTAATCCCTTTGTCCTCCTTTGTTGAATCCTAAACTGCTCCCAATCCTCAGGGCTACCGCTTTTTCTGGCCAATTTATATGCCCTCTCCTTGGATCTTATGCTATCCCTAATTTCCCTTGTTAGCCACGGTTGAGTCACCCTTTTTGTTTTATTCTTATGCCACACTGGGATGAACAAATTCTGTAGTTCATCCATGCAGTCTTTGAATGTTTGCCATTGCCTATCCACCGTCAACCCCTTGAGTGACATTCCCCAATCAATCCTACCCAATTCGCGCCTCATACCATCGTAGTTTCCTTTATTTAAATTCAGGACCCTAGTCTCTGATTCAACTACTTCACTCTCCATCCTAATGAAGAATTCTATCATATTATGATCACTCTGACCCAAGGGGCCTCGTACAACAAGATTGCTAATTAATCCTTTCTCGTTACATAATACCCAGTCTAAGATGGCCTGATCTCTGGTTGGTTCCTCGTAAACATTCTAGGAATTCTAGGAAGTCCTCCTCCACAGTATTTTTACTAATTTGGTTAGCCCAATCTATATGTAAATTAAAGTCACCCATGATGACTGCTGTGCCCTTACTGCATGCTTCTCTAATTTCCCTTTTAATGCCGTCCCCAACCTCCGTATTACTGTTTGGAGGTCTATATACCACTCCCACTAACATTTTCTGCCCCTTGTTATTTCTCAGTTCTACCCATACAGATTCTGCATCATCAGAGCTAATATCCTTCCTTTCAATTGTGTTAATCCCCTCTTTAACCAGCAATGCTACCCCACCTCCCTTTCTTTTTTGCCTATCTTTCCTAAATATTGAATAACCCTGGATGTTGAGTTCCCAGCCTAGGCCACCCTGGAGCCATGTTTCTGTAATCCCAATGAAATCGTATTCATTTACCTCTATTTGCGCAGCTAATTCATCTACCTTGTTCCGAATGCTCCTTGCATTAAGACACAAAGCCTTCAGGCTTGTTTTTTTAATGCTCTCAGACCTATATGAATTATTATTTACTGTGACCATGTTTGATTTAAACCGTTGAGTTCTTTGCCTTCTACTTTTGTTTTTCTCCTTCCTGTCTTTAGCTTTTATCCTTGTTTCCCTTTCCTCTGTCTCCCTGCTCAGGTTCCCAACCCCCTGCCACTTTAGTTTAAACCCTCCCCAACAACACTAGCAAACACTCCTCCTAGGACATCGGTCCCAGCCCTGCCCAGGTGCAGACCGTCCCGTTTGTACTGGTCCCACCTCCCCCAGAACCGGTTCCAATGTCCAAGGAATTTGAATCCCTCCCCCTTGCACCATTCCTCTCGTGTACAGTTCTGGGTACCGCATCTTAGAAAGGAGATATTGGCCTTGGAAACATAGAAACATAGAAAAAATAGGAGCAGGAGTAGGCCATTCGGCCCTTCGAGCCTGCTCCGCCATTCAATTTGATCATGGCTGATCCTCTATCTTAATACCATATTCCCGTTCTCTCCCCATACCCCTTGACACCTCCTGCATCTAGAAATCTATCTAGCTCCTTCTTAAATATATTTAGTGACTTGGCCTCCACAGCCTTCTGTGGTAGAGAATTCCACAGGTTCACCACCCTCTGAGTGAAGAAATTTCTCCTCATCTCAGTCCTAAATTTCCTACCCCGTATCCTGAGACTGTGACCCCTTGTTCTAGACCCCCCAGCCAGGGGAAACATCCTCCCTGCATCCAGTCTGTCTAGCCCTGTCAGAATTTTATACGTTTCAATGAGATCCCCTCTCATTCTTCTAAACTCTAGTGAATACAGGCCTAGTCGACCCAATCTCTCCTCATACGACAGTCCTGCCATCCCAGGAATCAGTCTGGTGAACCTTCGCTGCACTCCCTCTATGGCAAGTATATCCTTTCTTAGGTAAGGAGACCAAAACTGCACACAGTACTCCAGGTGTGGTCTCACCAAGGCCCTGTATAACTGTAGTAAGACATCCTTGCTCCTGTACTCAAATCCTCTTGCAATGAAGGCCAACATACCATTTGCCTTCCTAACTGCTTGCTGCACCTGCATGTTTGCTTTCAGTGGCTGGTGTACAAGGACACCCAGGTCCCTTTGTACATCAACATTTCCCAATCTATCACCATTTAAATAATACTCTGCCTTTCTGTTTTTCCTACCGAAATGGATAACTTCACATTTATCCACGTTATACTGCATCTGCCATGTATTTGCCCACTCACTCAACTTGTCTAAATCGCCTTGAAGTCTCTTTGCATCCTCCTCACAACTCACAATCCCACCTAATTTCGTGTCGTCAGCAAACTTGGAAATATTACATTTGGTTCCCTCATCCAAATCATTGATATGTATTGTGAATAGCTGGGGTCCAAGCACTGATCCCTGCGGTACCCAACTAGTCACCGCCTGCCACCCTGAAAAAGACCCATATATTCCTACTCTCTGTTTCCTGTCTGTTAACCAATTTTCAATCCATGCCAGTATATTACCCCCAATCCCATGTGCTTTAATTTTGCACACTAACCTCTTATGTGGGACTTTATCAAAGGCCTTCTGAAAATCCAGCGCAGCACAGCGCAGTTTCATCAAAACGTTACTGGGGTTCCAAGGGTTAGATTATGAAGAGAGATTACATAATCTAGGCTTGTATTCCCTGGAATATAGAAGGTTAAGGGGTGATTTGATTGAGGTTGTAAGGATTTTGAAAGGAATTTATAGGGTAGATGGAAAGAAACTTTTTCTGCTGGTGGGGAAGTATATGACAAGGAGACATAACCTTAAAATCAGAGACAGGCCATTCAAGAGAGAAGTTAGGAAACACTTCTTCATGCAAAAGTTGGCAGAAATGTGGAACACTCTCCCACACAACACAGTAGATGCTAGCTCAATTAATCATTTTAAATCTGAGATCAATAGATTTTTGCTAGGCAAGGTTATTAAGGAATATGGAGCCAATGCAGTTAGATGGGGTTAGGATACAGATCAGCCAGCCATGATCTCATTGAATGGCAGAACAGGCTCGAGGGGCTGAATGGCCTACTCCTGTTCCTATGAAAGAGTATGGTATTGCTAACAGATCAAATGTGGGGTAGGAAACACAGTTTGAGTTCAAACAGGATGCTAAAGTTTCACATCTGCAGATTTACCATGAGGGCTTATCTGGGGAGGTTGCTTGGAATCAAGGCTACAGGCATCTAGATAGGTGCTAGCAGGAAGGACTAACACAAGTCTCAGGTTTGTTACATATTAAGTTATTACATGTATAGCAGTAAACTTTCTGTTTTGACTTCCATGGTGAGATTATATTGGAGAATAAAATTATTTAAATTTCTCATTTTGATGGAGTCCAGTAACAGGCACATGCATATTTATCAATTTGTAAGAGAATTAAACTGCTTCAGAGGTACAAACCTATATTTGATTTTGAATAAAATAGACCCTAGAAAGTGTTAGCTACATTTCTATTTGCACAGAGATTTAATTTTTTTTTAAATTGAAAGCATTGCACACTTGCTTGGACTTTTGTGAAAGACATTGAATAAAATCCAATTGGAGTTTGATGAATTTTCAACAATTAACAGAAAAAGCAATATTCTGAGATAACTAAACATCAATCAGAAGTGTGTGTCTGAATTTCAAACTCCTCAAAAACTTACATTAGAATTGCGGCTCTCCTGGAAAGTCAAAGTGAGCTATTTTCAGCACGTGAATATGTTATACAATTGCATGGTGAATGATATGAGGGAGTCCTGGGTTCTCCCCAGAGGTAATAAGTCAAATGCAAGGAAAACCGTGCAGACCCAATGTGACTTTGCCAATCCACTGTTAGAAAATAAGGAGCACTTACAATATGTGTTGCAAGGACAAAAATGCAACTAAATTTTTGGTTATCACTGGGCTTAGGAACATAAGTGAGAAGTCGCACAACACCAGGTTATAGTCCAACAGCTTTATTTGAAATAACAAGCTTTCGGAGCGCTGCTCCTTCGTCAGGTGAACCTGACGAAGGAGCAGCGCTCCGAAAGTTTGTGATTTCAAATAAAGCTGTTGGACTATAACCTGGTGTTGTGCGACTTCTCACTTTTGTCCACCCCAGTCCAACACCGGCATCTCCGCATCTTAGGAACATAGGAACAGAGAAGGCCATTCAGCCCCTTGAGCCTGTTCTGCTGCCAGTCAGTTAGATCATGGCTTGAAACTGGGAAGTGCTTTTTAAAAACATGCTTTTTGTATCTTACTGAGAACCTCTGCAGTATAATCAGTGGACAGTGAAAGAGTTGAATGCGTCCATGGTAATTTGAGGTCAGCTTTGCTGAAAGGTTTTGACCTGCAATAAAAAGTGGGCTTGTGGGAATGTTGGAAGGGCAGATGATATGATTGCACCCACTTTCTCCTTGAGGGAATAGCCTGCCAACACTTCCTGTCTCGGTTCACACATGGTCAACTGGGAGAGGTGCCTGAAGGTGGCCAGGCAATTCTTGTGGAGCTGTATTCAAGCATCACTCAGTGTCTTCAGCAGATGCATGTAGAAAACTGGAGGAACAAAAAAAACATACATCCACATTGAAACAAAGTCCCTTGTGGCACGTGTAATAATCTTCATACCGATTTACAGCACAGAAGGAAACCATTCATTCCCTTGTACTGTGCTGGCTCTATGTAGAGCAATCCAGAAATAATCTTCTACCTTGCTCCCCATAGCCCTGTATCTTCCTCTGCTTCAAATATTTACCCAATTTTCCCTTAAAAGAAGCAATAGTCGCTGCCTAAATCACTCTTTGTGGCAAAACACTCTCCGAACCTCACTCTCTGTGATCATTTTAAATTGATGAGCTCTCGTCACTGATTCCTAAACCACAAGAAATAGTCTTGCTCTCGTCACCCTATCAGAACTCTACATAATTTAAAAAACTTCTATTAAATCTCCTGATAGCCTTCTCAAGTTCTCCTCATAACTAGAACATCAACATACGCGATTGATGGGCAGGAAAAGTCCAGCTGGTACATCAAGCCTGCCCACACACCCTGACAGCTGGAGCATCATGAATAAACATTTGCTCCCTCCTGGTTGAGGCAGAAAACCAGAGTAAAAACCGAGGGCCAATAAGGGAAAAAATACTCTGGAAAATTCCTCTCCGACCCCCTCAGGCAATCGAAACCAGTCCAGGAGATCACATGGACCATGTGTTTCTATAAAGACATTTACCTTTTATAATGCGATCTCTGACCCAGTCAAGAACCGCTCCAGCTCCCTTTTGAAGGCATACAGAGAGTAAGCACTTGCCACACCAGCCAGCAATGTATTGCAGAGGCTCACTACTCTCTGGGTAAAGAATAACCGGCTAACATCCAGTCTATTCCTACTCTTGCAAAGTTTAATCTCTTGTCCCCTGGTCCTCCACATTCTGTTAAACTGGAACAATCTATCAATAGGGACGCTATCCAGCCCTTTAATTATATTATAGACCTCTATCAGGTCACCTCTAAGTCTACGGTGCTCTGAAGTAAATAGCCCAAAGGTCTTTAAGCCTATCTGAGTAGCTGAGGTTTTTTTAAGCTAGGAATCATTCTCTTGGCTTTCCCCTGCACCTTTTCCAAGGCATTATCCTGGTTAATTTGTGTTGTACACTCTCTATGGCTTTAATATCCTTTCTATAATAGGATGCACAAAACTGCACATAGGACTCTAATTGTGGCCTAACCAGTGTTTTGCATAAATTCATCATTACTGCTTTTGTACTCTATGATAAAACCCAAAATTCTATTGGCCTTTTAAATAGCTGTAAAATCAAGGACTTCCATATTGAAAGCCATTCTTGCATCTTGCCAGCGGGCTAGTAACTCTTAAGGGTTTTTAGACTGTAAAAAAGTACTATTTATTTGAGTAGAAAAGAACTAAAGCTCTCCATAGATCATATTTGTGAATTTGAATCAAAATTATGCTGACCACAAATTTTGATGGAAATATTTCAGTTTTTAAGCATAAGTGTTCTGCCAGATGAATAAGTATTTTTAATTGTTACAGGAAAAAAAATCTCAATAATGAACATGAACACAGTCTGTTCCATCAAAACAGGATGGAAAAAAATCCTAGCGATTTATTTATTGACTCCTCCCGTTGAGTTTTGTCCCTTTTAAAAGGGCACATTGGACCCAGGGTATGAAATCAATTTATCTCTCAGCATTTATTGTAAAGAAGTTTGATTTTCAGTTAATTGTGGCAGTAATTTTCATAATTTATGAGAGTACTTCCCTGCGGCAGCCACTAAAGTTGGGCTTTACTACTGCTGATGCTCACAAACTCACAAGTGAGTCAGCAAGCAAAATTGGAAAGAAACAAAAACAGATTTTGATGAGAGTATCTTCATAATTAATCTAAACCATTGGTTCAAAAGGACAACAGAACCTCTGGGCCCTAGGAGAAATCATTAGCTATTGGTTTGTTTATTCTGTAGTCTCTGCAGAAAATAAACATTTGGTGGCTGTGAACAATGCTGCTAGTATTAACGGACCACAAGCCTTCATGTTTTATATTCAGTATCAAGGTTAGGAGCAGACTGTGTTTTTAGCAGCTCGTATTCATTTTGGTTTGGCAGGACCATATCTGTCACAGCCAATTTAGGAGACAGGGAGATGAAGAATGTGATAAAGTTTGAAGGCTTTCCTTTCCTTTCTTTCTCCTACAAATGCACATTTATCTCGGTTTAAAAAAATTAAATCTTTATTCCTCTTGATTTTTCTTCAGATAGTGAGGTCTGTGGCTATTTGTACAGCTGGAATGCATTGAACTGAATTGAATTAAACTGGTTCAGTTTTAGCATTCCCATATTTTTCATGAGGACCGAAATGGCTCTTATCAAAGTCACAATTGACATCCTATGTGACTGACAATCATAAACTATCCCTCCTCATATCTTCTCGACCTGTCTGCAGCCTTTGATACGGTTGACCACACTATCCTCCTCCAACGGCTCTCCACCATTGTCCAGCTGGGTTGTGTAAAAAGTCGGACAGCCAGGTGGTGAAGGATAGAGTACGAGAGCCCAGTCTTTACTCACTTACACCTTTCATGTTGAATTCGGTGATTGATGGCTGGTGCCATCACCAATAAGAAAGGAAGCAAGTGCCCCCTTTTAACGGGCACAACCAATAAACCGCAAATTAAACCAAATTTAAATGAAACTTAACAAATCAAATCAAAATTTTGTTTTCCGGGAGTGATGAAGCACTCCAGTCTCTCCAGTGCCCACCGGTCGCGGAAGACCTCAAGCGCACCAGCGGACACCGCATGCTCCATCACCCGGGCGCGGACATAACTACGGAAGAGAGTGGGGGGTGGGGAATGAGAGCAAGAACGTGATCCAGATGGGAAAATAGATAAGATAGGTCACGTTCTCCGTCCTCTGTTAGGCCTGGATCACATTCTTCCACCCCCACCCCCTTTACACCTGCACCACGTTCTCCCTCTCGTCCACCTCCCCCGCTCCAGGCCGCAGCAGTTCAAGAAGGCAGCTCACTATCACCCTCTCAAGGCAACTAGGGATGGGCAATGAATAAATTAATTTTTTTAAATGAGAGCGTATTCTGTGTTGGTCCTACAACATGCATAACATTACATTTATGTGTTATATTCCGGACTCGACTATGCCAATGCTCTCCTGGCCAGCCTCCCATCTTCCACCCTCAATGTACTTGAGCTCATCCAAAACTCTGCTGCACGTATCCTAACACGCAGGAAGTTCCATTAACCCATCACGCCTGGATATCCCGAGCAGTCCGTTAAAGGGACTGCGTACCCCCCAAAAAATTCGGGGGAACATTGTCCACCAACACTTTTTTTTAAATTCTCATCCTCATGTTAAAATCCCTCCATGGCATCACCCCTTCCTATCTGAGCTCGACAGTGTGAGTGCTCCTAACCCGGGAGGGTGTGTCCTGTCTGTTCATTGAAAGCAGTAGTGTTAGCACTGTGAGTTCTGGGGCTGGCTGTCACAATGAATGGATCAAATTACACATTTCAAAGATCTTGATTATTATTAGGCAGGTAGGATCTAATGACACATTCCAGACAAACTGCTGAGTGTGTCTTGTCCTCCAAGGGGACCAATCAGAACTTTGGTGTAACAAACAGATACAGCCTTAAAAAAATAGTATTGTTGGAAAAATAGGAACTTTTTGCAGGTACCATAATTTTGGCCAGCAGTGAATAGATATGTTGGTAAAAGTTTAGCTCAGTTGCTTACCTTTTTGTCCTCTGCCGCTAAGAGATGTCTCTCATTTAAAGTAGCTCAGTAGAGATGGGGGTGGGGGAGACATCTGCCTGCAGAGTTAAACTGCTTAATTTCAGTCTTAAATAACTGAAAAACACCAGTGTGTACAGAGGCCGTCGCAACATTTTCTGATTTACTGAATGTTGTGTTCTAGGAACAAATTTTTCTCTGCGCGAATTGGGACTGAGTGAAGCGACGCCTCAGCATGGCACTGGATATCGGACGGAATTAGGGCTGTCACACCGTGGATACTCCATAAGCGCAGGCTCTGATGCTGACACAGAGACAGACGGAGTCGTGTCTCCCGAAAATGCTATGAGACTTTGGGGACGAAATGCTAAATCAACACGGAGCTCCTGTTTATCCAGTCGAGCAAATTCTGCACTCACTCTTACTGACACAGAGCTTGAGACGACTGAAAACGGTAAGAAGCCAAAAACAAATTTATATTCTCTCTTAAAGAAGTTATTTGGATAAAGCATCTGCTATTTATATTGTGGTTAGTATTACAAATAGTGTTGCACTGGCATTTGATGATTAGGACGGTTGAATCAGATTGAAACGGAATTTTATCTCAGCCTACAAACTATTTCTTTTAACGTGGCACTCCCTTCCTGAAAAAAAGTATCAAACCTTTTTGTCTGTGAAACACCATGACACAAATCACATCAAATGCATCATTGCATTACTTGCACATGACATCTATTGCAATAAAAATGATGTGTGCCTCTGCTGTCCTCTCTCCTGGGCATAAAGTCACTGCCTTTTTAAACTGAAGGAAGCCCAGCACAAAATGTAATGTTTTGTTATAAAAAAAAATGGCAAATATACATTAGGGTACTATTAAATACTAAACATATTTAGCGAATGACCTATGCAGTTCAAAACTGGATGGGTGTTTTCACTGTGTAGCTGTATCTGGTGGGCGCCACTAATCGGCTACATGGATGCAGTGTGAGATTTACCAGCCCTTTCTGATGTTAAAGAGGTGGCAGTCCTTTATCCGTTCTTTTTCTTCTCTCCTTCAATATTATGCAAATACAAACTAAGATTTACAACTAGCCACAGCCTTTGGTAATGTCGAACACCATACCTGTCACATACACTGCTTCCTCTTCTTTTTTGAATTTATACTTGTACAACTTTCATGACAGCTCCTCGAATCTCAATTCTGTCTTTTCAATGAATGAGCTTAAACAGCTCATCAATCAACCTGCCCTTGTCTTTGATCATCCCAATAATTCAACTAATTTCCCAGACCTTTCCTCGCCTCTAATTCTGATTCTTACACTGTATCTGCATGAGCCATTCTGACCAATAGCTATCTCTCAAAATCATGCTTTGTAAACCCATCATGTCTTATTTGGCATTATAACATCCCTGATAATCTTTACTGATTTTTCGTTGGTCCAACCACTACTTTTACTCTTCTACCCTTCTATCTTTGCCATTGAAACATAGAAACATAGAAGATAGGAGCAGGAGTAGGCCATTCGGCCCCTCGAGCCTGCTCCGCCATTTAATGAGATCATGGCTGATCATCCAAATTCAGTACCCTGTCCCTGCTTTCTCCCCATATCCCTTGATCCCCTTAGCCTTAAGAAATATATCTAACTCCTTCTTGAATATATTTAATGAATTGGCCTCAACTGCCTTCTGTGGTAGAGAATTCCACAGGTTCACCACTCTCTGGGTGAAGAAATTCCTCCTCATCTCAGTCCTAAATGGCTTACCCCTTATCCTTAGACTGTGACCCCTGGTTCTGGACTGCCCCGCCATCGGGAACATCCTTCCTGCATCTGCATTGAAGTAGCTGATGTCATTCCAGCTGACGTAGAAAGGTTTTACACCTCACACTCTTCCCCTTTTGAGAGATTTGTATTGCATCTTGGTTGATTTTATACCAATGATTCTGCTGTCCCTCATCAGGATTCTGCTTATTGTACCTGGCATCATGGTCAGTCTTAAGCATCCTGAAACAATTTTATCTGCTTATAATGTCTTTGAATGCACTATTAGAGCTGCTACATGCAACTTTTTTGAATAAGAACATTAATTACTGCGTACCTACCTTCCAGTAGTCACTCCTTCAGATCCCTTGACAAGATCTCTTGTAACTTCTCCCTACCCATTTCTCCTCCACCTTGGTGACATAGTTACAAACTGTCTGAAGAAGAAAGCTGATCTTTTTGGCTTCCTTTTTTCATCCAACTCTAGTTTTGTTGACCTTCATAAAGAATCTTCCTCCAGTCTGTTCCCTACCATTATGACCAACATCAAATTTATTCCTGCCAGCTCTTTCCAATCCTCTGCTCTCGGCTCCAAGACCGCTGGTCCTGATGGTATCTTTCCTGTCATATTCAAGATAGATACATCTGGATTTACCATTGCCCTGTGACATCCTTGATTTTCTTTCCCCAGGCTAGCTTACCTTCTCTTTGGAAATGTGCTTATGTTTATCCTATCCCTGATAAAAATGACCCCTCTTACCCTTAATACTACTGTCCTACTCTCCTTATATCAATGGGCCATACTTTGCTGTCAAAATAACGGTGAGGCGAACGGCGCTCCCCGTTATTTATGCGTAAATGGTACAGCAACTTCAGGCGGAATTGCGCGCGCTGCTGTTATCTTCGCAAAAAACGTCATCTCCAGCTCACCATTGAAATGCGTTGAATGGTGTGAAGTTGCTGTATTTGTGTGGTAGATACGAACTAAACTCGCCACAGAAAATTAATGCTTTTCCAGTTCAGTCTAAAGTACCCTTTTAACGATGCGCTAAGTGTTAATTACTGCCAGTCAACCTCTCAGGCACTGAAAGTTAACTATTACAAGTGTGGAGTCTCAATCCTTTAGGTTTTAATTATTATTTGATTTTAAAATTGTAAAAATTAAAAAAAAAAAATTCATTTCCTTTCTGTCTCTTTTATCTCGCTCTCTTAATCCAATCTTTCTTTTCCTCTGTTTATTTCTCTTTCTGTAGCTGATTTGACATTGAATTCACCCACTCGAATTTACACGTCTTTCTCAGTCCTTGAGCTGTTTATTTCTCAATCCTTCAATTGTTTAGTTAAGGAGAGGCACAGTTGCTCAGATGCCAGATTTCCCTCCCTGCGACGTTATCAGTTCACACTTTCAGCAATTTGCTGCACAAAAAATGTTAAAACCTAAACGTGCAAGGGCAAGTCTAACTAATGGGAGATGCCGTTAGGCTCACTCCGACAGCAACTTATGGCCCAATACTTTCTAAAATTGTAGAAACTGCTCTTAAATTATTCAGCACATTGTAAGGTACGGCCTAATCCATGATCACCAGCATGCTTTCAGCAGCCCAATTCCACTGCTGACCTTGTTTCCTATGTTAGACAACTCTGGAACACTTCTCTGGGACACTTCAGTGAATTAGCTGTCATCATTTTGGACACCTTCTACAAGCTTTGACAGGGTCTGACATTGCAATTTCAAACAACCTTACTTTGTACCGATCAAAGCTATCTTCATGGCTATCAAATTTGCTTTCAAATCACCCTGTCTTATCTTTGATTCTTTTTCCATCTATCTAGGAACTCTCAAGGGTTCTCTCTCTTCTTCCATTCTGTTCCTTTGTCACAAAAAAGACTTCCTTCATTTATCCTCCAGTGCTATCTATATTTTTGTTAATGATTCCAGTCTACATTCATAAGCTTATTTCTGATCGCATGCCTCAAGTGTGTAGAACCTTCAATCCTCCTGCTGTGCAATAGCTCAGTCACTACATCTTGATTCCCACCATGCCATCCAGTAATAAGGGCAGTAATAAGCTTGACCGGAAATTTCCTCGAAACTACTCCTGCTCTGCTGCCATAACTTCTATGGATGAGCAGCAGAAACCCTGTTTGTGTGTCGATGGAGTTTTCACTGCAGTTCCAGTGAAGTTACAGCAATGGAGTGGAGACAGCTCTGAGGAAATTCCAGCCCCTGTTTCTAGCAATCCTTCAAAGAAAAGTTTTTTCATAACTCTTGGTTAGACTTACAAAAGGTAAACAGCGGGAAATTGGGCTCGTGAGCATCGTTTTTTTGGGCGCTATGAGTGCCTTTAGAGCTCCAAAATGATGTCTGCGGTGTGCGGGCACACTTGTGGGTTCGAATGGCGCCCGACGCCATATTGGTGCAGTCATTAGCACGCGCACAGTGAATGTCCGCCGGAAGTATGCAGAGCAGGCAGATCATTATGTCAATCAGCATGCAACTCAGATTTGACGCCAGCGCTGCCATTTTGGAGTGCAATGCCATCGCCTTCTCTTAACCTCGCACAGCTGAACACATGTTCAGCAGCAGGAAGGACCGCCACCCCCCCCACCCCGACCAGCGCTATTTAAAGGGATCATCAACTACTTACAGGTTATTTGCTGGTTAATTTCTTCGGGCTGTTGCTATGATTCTACAAATGTTTGGTGCTTTGTATAGTTGATTAAAGTTGCAAAAGCCTACAGGGAGTGGTGTGGTAGGTACTAAAGGACTTTTTGCTGACTTCACGGCTTCTGCACAAACTAGTTGCTCCCAGACATGGGTGCACGAGTAGACATTCCCCTTGGAATAGAGCATGACTGGGAGAATGAGCAGAGGCCACGCAGAGCAGGACAAGCTGCTGGAGGAGGGAGGAGGAGGAGGAGGGGGTGAAGGGCTCTCAGCCGGAGGCCATATCCGCCCAGGGTGTTCAGGGAGCAATTTTCCTACCTGAACCTCCGCGAGGAAGAATGTGTGAGACAACTGCACTTCAGTAAGGACGTCCTCACTGAAATTTGCCACCTGCTACAGCCACAACTGCAACCTCAGAGCAGGGCAAGGATTGCATTGCCAGTGGCTGTGAAGGTGACTGTGAAGGTGACCAAGGTGATGTACTTTTATGCATCTGGCTCCTTCCAGGCTGGACCAGGAAATATTTGCAACATCTTGCAGTTTGCCATCACTGTTGTATAAAGGAGGTAATTGAAACTCTGCATTCATAGAAAGCTGATTACATTTCATTCTCTCTTGCTAGAGACAAGCAGGCGGAGCGAGCATGTGGCTTCGCTATGATTGCAGGCTTCCCCATGGCGCAGGGTGCTATTGACTGCATGTACATCGTTTTGCGGGCGCCGCATGTCAACTCTGCCCTATACCAGAACTGAAAGGGATTTCACTCCCTCACCGTCCAGCTGGTGTGCGACCACAGGCAGCGCACCATGCAGGTCAATGCCTGGTATCCTGGCAGCAGTCATGATGCCTTCATTCTGCGGCAGTCCATCGTGCCAGCTGCATTTGAGCCACCACAGCAAACCAAAGCATAACTACTGGGTCACAAGGGCTATTCGCTGATGACATGGCTGATGACCCTGGTGTGCAACCCATGCACACGTGTGCAGCATGCATACAATGAAAGGTTTGCTGTTACACAAAGTGTAATAGAGCAGACCAATGATGTGCTGAAACATCGCTTCCGCTGCCTGGACCGCTCTGGAGGAGCCCTGCGATACTCGGCAGAGCAACTGTCAAAATTCATGGTGGTTTGCTGCATACTGCACAACCTCGCCATCATGAGGACACAGCCCTTGCCACCAGCTTTATGGCAAGCAGCTGAGGAGCAGAGCATAAGGAGGAGGAAGAGGCAACCTAGTCGGTCCCTCTCTGCCCGGGCTGTCCGTGAAGAACTCATCCAAATGTGATACCAGTAACCGCGACACCAATTCCACATTCACCAATAGTCCCACACCTTACCTTCCCTCTGTCACTGACCATCACAGCATCCGCTTGGCCACCAATCTTCCTCTAATTTTTTTTTGTTGGTCCGCACAGCCATTCAAAATTCTATTTGAAAGCCGGCTCACCGGCTGCACGGGACCGTCAGAGCGCTGCGCGGCCGCACAGGACCTTCAGAGCGCTGCGCGGTCACATGGCTTAAAGGGAGCATTGTTGGCCAAATGCAAAAATAAAAGCCACCACAAAATAAACATTCCAAACCAAATTTATAAATTAAGTCATGCCATATTGCATATAAACTTAAACTAATCACCCTTGTGCATTCTCTTAGTGCCTGTCTTCCATGTGCCTTTGCCTGTCCTAGTGCTCCTACACAGTGCTACCCCAGTGGCTACAGCATGGGTGGTGGATGGCTGATGGATATCCAGTGCGTGTGTCTGGAAGGCCTCCTGGCCCCCTGCAGATAGAGGACATCTCTCCTTTCCACCTCCTCCACCAAGGCCTCCAGTGCAGCGTCTGAAAACCTTGGAGCACGTTCTCTCCCATGTTGGGCCATTCCTCACTGTTTCCCAGGTCAGATTCACTTCCTGCACGACTGCCAACACCTGCTCCAGCCACAATGCACCTCCCCTTCCACCACAACCTTACCCTTGTGCCTTTCTCCTTTCAGATACCCAGAGGATACTCAGATATTTCAGATATTCAGAAGTGCAACTGGGCCAGGCAGTGGAAGAACAGCAAGAAGACAGTGATGATGTAGACACACCATCAGTCGATTTCACACTCGCAGCCACCAGCTCAGATACTGACACTGCACATAATTTAGAGGATAGCAGGGTACTCAGATGAGGACTTTGATGGGGCTGGCTACAGAAGAAGGCTGATGGATATGCACAATTAAATGCTTTGGGAAGCCTGCCAGAAAACCTGCATTCAGTATCATGGAGCATGGAGGAGTCCAGCACCAACTTGACAGGACTTTGCGCAGAGCTTGGAGCACATTCTTTCCAGCATGGAAGTGGTGGCCAACTCCATTAGCACACTTGTGGACCCAACCACGATGCAGCGTCTGATGGCTGATGTCTCAGTGTCCATTGTAGCACAAGCAGCTTCTATCAGAAGTCTGAGTGCTGCAGTGAAATCTCAGACTGAAGTCATGCAGGGTCAGCTTTCTGCCATGCAAACTCAGACTGCTGTCATCATGGCTTGAAGGGTGTCCTCCAACAGATTACTGGGATTGCTGAGGTGCCGCCCCAGGGGAGTGGCAGTGGTTCCATGTAGTACGCACCTGCTGTCCTCTCTCAGGATTGACAACATTCATCCTCTCACCCCTGCCACTCTGCCAGTTGCCTATCAGCCAGCCAGCCCAGACTGCTACTGCCCATGCTGAGATGGTGCAGTCTGAAGCCGGGCCTTCCAGGCCCATGGCTGCTCAAGGTTGTCCTCCAAGGCCATCTGCAGTCTCCTCCACTGAAATTCATCAGCCTTTCACCACCCATGCTGTAGCCACTGGGGTAGCACTGCGTAGGAGCACTAGGACAGGCAAAGGCACATGGAAGACAGGAACTAAGGGAATGCACAAGGGTGATTAGTTTATGTTTCTATGCAATATGTATGAATTCATTCATAAATTTGGTTTGGAATGTTTACTTTGTGGTGGTTTTTATACTGTCATTGTGGCCAAGATGACGATCTGATAGTCAGTGATAGAGGGAAGGTAAGGACTGTGGGACTGTTGGTGAATAGGGAATTGGGGTTGCGTTTACTGGTTTCTCACTCGAAGTAGTTCTTCATGTAGAGCCCGGGCAGAAAGGGGCTGTCTAGGTTGCCACCTCCCTTCCTCTTCCTCCTCTTCCTCTTCCTTTTGCTGCTCCTCCTCCTCCTTCCCCTCCTCCACTTCCTCCTCCCTCTTCTAGCAGCTTGTCCTGCTCTGCGTGGCCTCTGCTCATTCTCCCAGTCATGTTCTATTCCAAGGGGAAGGTCTACTACTGCACCCATGTCTGGCAGCAACTGGTTTGTGCAGAAGCCTTGAAATAAGGGAAAGGTCTTCCAGCACTTGCCACACCACTCTGCGTAGACCTTTGCAACTTGAAACAACAATGGAAAGCACCAAACGCTTGTAGAATTGTACCAACAGCCAAAAGAAATCAACCAGTAACTACATAGGATTACATAAGATATACGGCACAGAAACAGGCCATTCGGCCCAACCAGTCCATGCCGGCGTTTATGCTCCACACGAGCCTCCTCCTGTCTTTCCTCATCTAAATCTATCAGCATAACCCTCTATTCCCTTCTCCCTCATATGCTTGTCTAGCCTCCCCTTAAATGCATCTATACTTTTCACTTCAACCACTCCCTGTGGTAACGAGTTTCACATTCTCACCACTCTTTGGGTAAAGAAGTTTCTTCTGAATTCCCTAGTGGATTTCTTGGTGACTATCTTATGTTGATGGCCTCTAGTTATGCTCTTCCCCATAAGTGGAAACACTCTCTGTATCCACTCTCTCAAAACCTTTCATAATTTTAAAGACCTCTATTAGGTCACTCCTCAGCCTTCTTTTTTCAAGAGAAAAGAGGCTCAGCCTGTTCATTCTTTCCTAATAGGTATACCCTCACATTTCTGGTATCATCCTTGTAAATCTTCTCTGCACCCTCTCCAGTGCCTCTATATCCTTTTTATAATATGGCAACTAGAACTGTACGCAGTATTCTAGTAAGTGTGGTCTAACCAAGGTTCGATACAGGTTTAGCATAACTTCCCCACTTTTCAATTCTATACCGCTCGAAATAAACCCTAGTGCTTGGTTTGCTTTTTAATGGCCTTGCTAACCTGTGACGGAACTTTTAGTGATTTTTGTATTTGTACTCCACGATCCCCTTGTTCTTCTACCCCACCTAAACTCGCACCCTCCAAGTAATAAGTGACCTCCCTATTCTTCCGACCAAAATGTAATACTTCACATTTATCTGTGTTGAACTTTATTTGCCAATTATATACCCATTCTGCAAGTTTATTAATGTCCTCCTGTAATTTGTTGCAGCCCTCCTCAGTATTGACTATGCCCCCCAATTTGGTGTCATCCGCAAATTTAGAAATTGTGTTTTTGATTCCAAAGTCTAAATCACTAATATAAATTGTGAACAACAGTGGTCCCAGCACTGACCCTTGTAGAACACCACGACCCACCTTCTGCCACTGTGAATAGCTACCTTTTACCCTTACTCTCTGCTTTCTGTCTTGAAGCCAGCTCGCAATCCATTCTGCTACTTGTCCCCTGACTCCGCATTCTCTGACCTTGTTCATCAGTCTATTATGGGGTACCTTATCGAAGGCCTTTTGAAAATCTAGATAAGATACATCTACTGCATTACCATTGTCTACTCTCTCTGTTACCTCTTCAAAAAATTCAATGAGGTTGGTCAAGCAAAACTTTTCCTTTTGAAATCCATGCTGACTATTTATTACTATGTTTTTGGTCTCTAGGGGCTCGATTTTAATGAAGGAGGCGGGTTGACAGTGGGCCCGCTGCTCGGCGTCTTCTGGACCCGCTCCCGGATGCCGCCGCCCCGCAGACCAGATTTTAGGTTGATTGGTCTCATTACCGCCGACGTGCGGGTCCCTCCAGGCAATTGCTTGCAGAGTGTTAGGGCTGGATTTTCATAGACCCGTGGATGCGGGTTTGGAGGCGTGTGGGGGGTTAAAATTGCGAAAAGTGGCGGGCGGACCCGATCCCGCCTCCATTCCGCCTCCACGCAATTTTGATGAAATCGTGTGCAGTGGTCCCGTCTCCGTCCCGCCTCCAAGAGGCGGGAGAGGCCATTAAAGCCCTTAACAAGTCCTAAATTGGCTCTGTAATGCCATTTTGAAACGTTTTAGCTAGTTTAACCCTTTTCCCATGTGAAGTACGCCTGATCTGAAACACGCCAGTGAAACCTGGCGGGAGCACAAGTGGATAGCTGACTATCAGCTGCAGGTCCACTATTACAACGGAGATGTGATGAAGGTAGTAGTAGTATTAGGTCTGAAAGTCGCCTCTGATGCTGCTGCATTGAATGTCTTCAGAGACTGCCTGGCCTTTTCTCTCTCTCTCTCTCTCTCTCTCTCTCCTCTCTCTCAGATGCTGCTCATTTTGCATTCAGGTCCTCTCACAGCAAAGGCCAGGCAGACTCTGACCTGCAATGCAGCAACAATGATGATATCATCAGAGGCGACTTTCAGACTGAAACCACTAATTGGTTCATGGGTTCCCACATGCTGGAACTCAATTGCCCAATTAAGTGAAAATTGCATCAATCTCCCACATCCAATTGCAGTCGGGTGGATAACACGAAATGCGGATGACACGACCCCAACCCGCCCCAGTATCACAATCCAGCCCTTAGATTCTCACCTCTGATGACGCGTTGTTTCAGTAAAGATTTAAAGGGGTCATGTCCCCTTTGCAGAAGCATTAGCTTTTTTGTGTTAAAAGTGCTGGCTGCTGCAGGAATGGCAGTGCCAAAAACTAAGGCTGCACCCAGGTTCAATGAGGGCTCTCTCCATGCTCTTGTGGAGGGAGTTATAGGACGTCAGGAGGTCCTCTTCCCTGGAAAAGGAAGGAGGAGGCCTCCTCAGCAAAGCAAGACAGCTTGGCTGCAAATAGCTGAAGAGGTAAGCTTGAGGTCTGTGTGCAGACGTACATGGGTTCAGTGTGCAAAAGGTTTAATGATCTGCTGAGATCATCTAAAGTGTGGCCTCTGTGTTCTGGGAAATGGAAGTTCAAGAGTGAGGGCTCAGGGAGAATTCCATTTCGAATGTTGGTGGTGACACTGAGCGCAAACCACCGTTTATTGGACAGATGATGCCTGGGGTTTTGAGATGTCGGACTTATAGTCATCTCCATGTGTCAGCCACCTGTGGTTGAAGCGTAAGCTTACTCGAATCAGGCATGGATGAGTACATCCCTTGCCTGACGGCCAGCAATGTGGTCACCTGCTGATGGATTGTCCACATCAGTTGAGGCAAGAAGCTTGCAAGCGCACATGCAAAGTGGCTGAAATTATTCCAATCAGGTAACAATGCAGATGGGTGTCAGCTTGAACAGTCACAAGGCCAGTAGATTTGCAAAATCTTATCCAAACCTCCAATAACAAAGTTGTTGCATTTGAATGTCAGCCATGTTACAGGAGAGCTTTTAAACTGCTCCACCAATGAATACAAATCATGTCCTCCAGCAACTCGTCTTCATGAAGCTAGCGTGTTTCTGACAAGATGGGAAACAGGAGCCAGAAGCACAAAAATGAGAAACCACTATAAAAATAGGATTAGCAAGGCAGTTAACAGACTCTGAATTGCCTTAACTACCTGTCCCACCGGTTCCAGTCGGGTCCGTTTGAGAGCGGCTGACCCGACACTCACGAAAATCGCGTGGAGGCGGGTTGGCAGTCTGAAGCCATTTTTTCCGATTTTCGCTGCCAACCCGCCTCCTCAGGGCTATTAAAATCGAGCCCTAGATGTTCTTCTATTTTCTCCTTTAATAGGGATTCCATTATTTTTCCTACCACCGATGACTGTAACCTGTAAGAAGTTGATGATCCCTTTAAATAGCGCTGGCGGGGGCCTTCCTGCTGCTTACTGTATGTTCAGCCATGCAAGGTTAAGAGAGGGCGTCGGCTGGAGTGTTGAGCTCCAAAATGGCACCACTGGCATCAAATCAGTGTTGCACGCTGATTGACGTCATGATCTGCCTGCTCTGCATACTTCCAGCAAACGTTAGCTGCGCGCACCCTAACGCCTTCACCAATATGGAGTCCGGTGTGATTCATAGCAGAAGTGTGCGCTTTCGCATCGGACACCATTTTGGTCCCCAAGTGGCACCCGTAGCGTCCAAACAACGAGTGTTACCGAGCCCAATTTCACACCCAATGAACCTATGAGCAACGGCGTAACAAGTGCGTTGTGATAGGTTACTTGTTGAACATTTATGTTATTCCAAGGCTCATTGTTATATATTCAGTACCACTGTGTATTGGTGCATACTTTACTGTTCTTAAAAAAAAAATACAGGGGGATTGTTTTTCTCCTGGAAGTAGGCAGAAATTAATTAAGCTACGCTGGCACTGTGTGATGTGCTGTGAATCTCGCTGTTACTATAGAGCACGACAGGGATTCTAGTCATCGCTAATGATGTAATTTAATGGGTAGTAACTTTGGTGGATCCTGCTTCTTTCAGGTCATGAAAGTAATTTATGTTATGCTGAATCAATGGAAGAATGAAAAAGATAAATAATTGCTGCAATGCTATTTCCTAGAAAGGATTGTGGTGGTGCCTTTCAAATAGTTCTAACCGTAAAAATGTTAGAATAGAAAAATCTTTATAAAAACATCAGTCGAGCTAGCTGAAATGGGACTGGCTCCTGTGACCTGATTCTACAGCAACATTCTTAATATTTTTCTGTTTTATAAATTGCCAGAATGTCTAACTTGTAACACATAAGAAGGGGACATTTTGTTTCTGTGATGTGAAGGCAAGAGGATGTTATTCACAGCAAAGACTAAGGGGGAGAAATTAATTGGCGCTAACTTTAGAAAAGTTTGAGATTTGGAGCCAGGCGCTACTGATTCAGGCTGCACGCAAAATTCAGTCCCATTGCTGAAAGAAAGGATTGGAGCGCCAACTCAAGCACTAATGGCCTAGCTCAGTGGAGTTAAACTCAAAGCGCTGACCAATATCGGGTGCAGTCTAATCTCAAGTCATCAGCGCCACAGGCTTTTCCCAGTACTTAAAGGAGAGGTTCATTAATACTGCAGCACCTCATTCTCAGCAATGCTGGCTGTGCAGCTGCCTCAGCAAGAAGAAGCACAACAAGGAGAAGGAGCCAGAGGACTGAAGCAGATGTGCTCATGGCAGATCCACCTCAGTCGGGTGGTCAGGGTGATTGAATGCTTCAACAAATGCTACATACCACCATCTGTACCACAAGCTTCACACGCTGTCCAAAGCACCAGACCCCCAGCACTCTCACACCAACAATCTCTACCTACCAACACTCACACCCACATCTCACGCCTTGCACACAATGACAGCTATTCAACTATGGCAGGCGCAAGGGTCATTATTTGTTGGAATGATTGTGATACGTTTATGCATAAATTTATTCATGGCGTTTGCAATATTTTGTAGTCTCTCTCATTTCAACTTTGCACCCAGGAGGACGCTGTGATATGGCATGACACAAGGATGGCATGATGGGCATGTGGTGAGCAAAAGGGATCTGGGGTTTAAGTCATCCTGGTGTGATGCTGGAGGTCTGTTTGGAGGAGGTGGCAGAGTTCTGTGACCACCACCTTGGTGATGCGGAGCTGTCTAATACACTGCTCCTCGCTTCATTGAAGGTAAGAGAAGTGCTGTCGGAATACCCTCGGAGGGTAAGGCCTCCTGTTGAGAGCCCTGATGGCATTCCTCCTTCCTCTGGCCACATGTTCCAACTCACTGGCTCCGCTCCCTCCGCAGTAGACCCTGGAGGGCGAAATCAACTACCAGTACAGCCCCCATTAATGTAACCAAGTGTAGCACTTTGATATGTTGTCAGAATAAATGTAACTATTTTTTAGTAGCCACAACACTCCTGAAACTGAAGAACCTTTAAATGACCGAATTAAACTGTTGCACAATCTCAAACTGACAAGGAAGCAGTGAAACAACACTAACCTGACAGCTGCGACTCATTACTCATGATCCCTTTAAGTAGCGCCCCTGGAGCCGGAATCCACCTACCTGACGCCTCCTCTCCCTGTCGCTGTCAGGACCAGGCGCTAAGGCAAGGGGTGAAAATTAATTTGGCAGATCGGGCGCCCGGTGAGCGTTGCATGCTCACCGACGTCACGATCTGTCTGGTGTTGAAGTCCGCGGCGGTAACTGTTAGCGGCGGTGCTACAGGAGGAGGGGGGTTAGCGGATTTGGCGTGCAGTGCTGGATTTGCCGTGCCCCGGCGCTACTACATCAGCGCCCCGTTAGCACCCCCGCCAGGCGCTAATGGGAGGCGCTAACCAACTGAATTTCTCCCCCTTAAGCTTTTCCCTGCTTCCACATTTATTTACTGGGAACAGTAAATACAACACTGGCACTTGTTTTTTTACCATTCTTTATTTTGCATGTCAGCTGATGATTCAGCGGAGTCAGCTGATGAGCAGTATGGGGCAAGCAACCAAAGAGGGGATGAGGAATATGTTGGGCACCTGGATTGTGAATCTGCTGCTGGCTCATTGCGGTAGGCATCTACCTATACTTGAACATACACCTTCCTGTGGGTGGGCTCACCATTTTCAACTTAGAACTTATAACGTGTGAAATTTCAGCCAATTTGTGACCTTGGATCCAACCCCAATCTACTAATAAAACCATGCTGTATGAATGCAGAATTGTGGGCCATATTACTGATACAGCAGAATGCACAGAAATGGATTCATCCAGATGATTCATTTTTTGGGGGAAGAGAGGTAAAGTTGCAAATCTAGATCTAATACTTATCTGAATGCTTGTTTCTACCCTGTAGTAACTGTGAGGTGCCTAAACTGAATAGCAAGTTTGCTACCGTGCCAGGGTCATCATCTTCACTTGGACACATTGAGTATACCACAGCTGCATGTTCCCGCACATATGCAGTTTTGTCTCCATTACTCAGGCAGCTCTCGGGAAAGTGACAGGCATGATAGATCTCGCTATTCATCTTTCACTGCAGCTGGTCTTGAGGGAGACAGAGCCAGAAGAATTAGCGGTGTACTGGAACAAGTCAAACAAAATGAAAGTAAGAGTTCAAAGAAAGATACCCATTGCAGAAATAAAGGTAAAAGAGGACTTCATTTAAAAAAAAGTACAAATAAAGAAAGCATGCTTCTCTCTTAAGTACACTGGACTCTTGCAATCATGATATGCTGAGGAATTCATTATTTTGACTGAATAAGTCAAATTCTGTTCTTGTGACATGACGCTCTGCAATTTTTACTGTTGTCGTGGGAGTCACGTTCCACGATCTGTGAAGACTGAAAAACAAGTGGCTTTGATGTGTCTTTGTCAACCAACCAAACTAAATTATGTACTCAAGTCCCTTGAGTGAGGTTTGAACCCACAACCTTCTAACTCAGAGATCTGAATGCCACTACAGAGCCAAGCTGACAGAGGAGAAAAATGGCAAAATTTGAATGAAAATATCTCAATGTTCTGAGATGTTTCTGTGCAACTCCTGATGGTCAGCTCAATAGTACCATTAGTAAATGTCTAAGATCAGCTCAGCTGTTAATTATTTGAATATGGAAATAGTGCATTGTCCTCAGGCAGAAGCCACATAGAGAATAATTCATAATAGACCTGGAATTTTTCAACCAACATTAAATAATGGAGCTCTGGTGTGTAAAAATGAATAAAATATCTCCAGTTGGCTCAGTTGGTAAAAGCAATGTGCAATTGTGGTGTATGCACCAAAATGTCCTAGTTTAAATTCTTGGCTTGTGCTGTTATCTGATTTCAGCAGGACTGGGAGTGGAGGTGCTACAATTGGTCTCAGTACTTCCAGGCGAGGGAGGGAGAAATCAGTTAGGTTCGCACTCCTGGTCGCAGTCCAGTGACACTTGTTAAGTTATGCGCATTTATGTATGTATGTCAGATGAACACAAGATTAGTCTCATCGATGATTCCTCCTTGATGACACTCTTTGCCTAGGCTCATGCATGATGAATGGCAAGTATAGGTGCCGGTTGCTCTACCCAGCATCCATGGAACTATATTCCAGTAGAAGTTAGTGCCTTCAGGACAGGAGGAGGAGACAAAACAGGCACAAAGCAAAATGAGTAATGTGCTTGGGGGCTAATGCGAACATTATAATAGCAAAATTAAAACACTTTGAGCATGCTTTCAAGAGTTCAAAAAATGTGCATGACTTGCATGGTAAAGTGGTAAACTGTGCCAAGGAAAAGTTAATCCCATGAAGAGTTATTTTGGATGAAATTGTACCAAATAATAAATTTAAATATTTTTAAAATGGAGGGATGTGATCTTACTCCCAAAGATCAGAAACAAAACCCATAACAGAAGTAAGGGTTTATTGAATGAAATCTATTTAACTGTGAATGCTAAATGCTTATGTTTTGCATTATGTGAGGATAAGAGGCCCTACTGTGGTCCATTTCCTAATTCACATAGTAGACAAATTTAATTACAAGCACTGTAGAAAACCATAGAACCAATTATTAGAATCTGTAAGTGAGAGTGTATGTTCGGGCTACAATCAATGTATTTGAAGTGGGATGAGAAGATGCTGTATTTTTAAAAATAACATCAAAAGGCCAATACCTAATTAGTGATGTCTCCACTGGAGTAAAGCTATTGCCTTTGGTTAAAATGGGTATTTTTTGAAGTCCTGTACCCTTTAACTGACTTAGCAACCATTCACCTCTTTGGGATTCCAGGTGCAACACAGTGAAAATTAAATTTAAAAAGACATCAGGAAGAATTTCCTTCCAATAATCTGCCAGCTAAGAACAAACAAAGACATTAGGCCATTCAAAATGCATTGGATGGTAGACTGAGAGATTTCAGGACATTAGCAGGAGGAACTTTGATGAGCCAACCTTTTCTGATCCTTACCTGTTCTTATGTTTTTAATTTTCATGTTATTAATTATAGGTGTCTGTAATAATTACAGTTACAAGTTAGTTTTATATGAAGAAATTGCTTTGATATAGTTTATATCATCCTCCGAGTCGTTTCTTAAATAAGCACAGTGACCTGACCTCACGCACCCTTTTTGGCAATCCTCTCCGAATGTTGATCACCCTCTGTGCAAATTAAATACTTGCTGACACCTATTCTAAGCTTGCCCTTCAGAACTCAGGATGTCAGGAAGGCTATTGCTTATTGTATGATGTTGGATGGGGTAGAGTTTCCGATCCTTTACGCCAGTAATATCAGTGCAATCTGAGCTGAATCGGCCAAACCAGCGCAAAAGATCGGGGAAATTTAAACACCCAAAACCACTTATGTTTGTAATTTACGCTGGTTTAAAGTTCAATTTGATGGATCAGGCCCCGCCCATAAAACTGGCCACACCCAAGGTTGACATTGCAAGATTCTGCTGGTTGGGGAAGGCTCTTTAAATTGTGCTAATTTTCTTAGGTGCACAGGCACTAATAGGCACGTTTGTAGTTTTTTAAATCAAAAAATATTTAATTTACTAAGAAATTGATGAGTATACGCCAATGAAAATAGTAAATGGTTCAGTATCGGTTTTTTTAAAGTAATTTTCGGTGATTTTTAATCAGGTTACTCACAGGTGGAGGACTGGACAGTCTTATTAAACAGGCTTATTTTTTGTGAAAACCCATTTTCAGTTGTATTAATAAAACTACATCAGGCTACCACTCTTAAATACATCCAGGAATACTTTTTAATGGAAATAAAAGAAAAGAAACAATTATATTCTATAACGCTGCCCAGTTGCGCTGGTTCATGGAAGATTTTACATTTGTGATTATGCAAATGATTTTAGTCGGAAACTTGAACTGTAACCTAACCAGCGCAATTTCAGGCGCATTTTGGGCACAATTTCATGATTGCCCCCAAAGCAGAAACTCTACCCCGATATCTTCATGATAGATAACATCTGGAGTCCAATTTCATTCTCTTGAACATCCAATTTCAAACATTTACTAATTCTTTGAACTGTAAAAGTGTAAGACCATATTGATTTACTGACATCCTCATTCTTAGGGGTGGGTCAACAGATTGTTGTTCGCAAGCAGTAATTTTTATATAAATGTTTAAATTACAACCAATAAGGAATAATTGTTCCATGAACTCTCAGTCCAGTTTTTGATGGAGTATGAAGTTAAATGCCATCTGCAGTGCTTGTCAATATTGTGCTTGTTTCTTTACCACAGTTATGCATGTTAGCTTGAGGCTAATTTTGTTCCATATTACATTTACATTTCTCTTACGTATTTATATTCTGAATAAAATATAGCTTTTTTTTTTTACATTTTCATTAGTCCCAATGTTTCTGTACAGTAACATTCTCTTTCTTGGCACAAACATTAATTTGCATGCTGAAAAAATGTCCATCCTCTGAAGGACAATATCATCCATGTAAAAACTGAAATTACAAAATAAAGGCATGAATAAGAGTTTGCGTTAAGTTTTAAGCCTTTATCATGAGTTTTTACGCAGCCAGTTAACACCCTGCAGTCACTCAAATGTACACTGGACTTATTTCACATTCCACTGCTTTCTGGTTTGTATTGATGCTTAGATTCATTTTTTATGGTAAATCCAAGATGCCATTGTTTTACTTTTGTGCCTTTTCAAATACTTTTACTCTAGATTATTTCAGCTCTTGTATTTTAGCTCACACTCAATGGTGAGTCCTTAAAAATTATTTCTCAATAGTTCACAAAAGAAATGGGGGAAGAAATCCCAGAATTGGGTGTACAATTTAAAGGTGTTTGTAGACTTAAAAATGTTGTCTTGTAGCCATGTTTCAGAGTTCCCAGAGCATTGAAAAATAGCAAATGTGACTCCCATCTTCAAAGAAAAGGCTGAAAGAAAGGAAAGTGTTTGAAAGTATTCTAAGGGATAAAATAAGGAAACATTTTGAGGGGCATGAGCTAATCTGAGGCAACCAGCATGATTTTAGGAGTGGAATGTTATGCTTGACTAATTTTTTGGATTTCTTTGAGGAGATGAGAGACATATAAGAACATAAGAATTAGGAGCAGGAGTAGGCCATACGCCCCCTCGAGCCTGCTCCATCATTCAATAAGATCATGGCTGATCTTCGACCTCAACTCCACTTGCTCGCCCGATCTCCTTGATTCGCCTAGAGTCCAAAAATCTATCTATCTCAGCCTTGAATATGCTCAACGATTCAGCATCCACAACCCTTTGGGGTAGAGAATTCCAAAGATTCACAACCCTCTGAGTGAAGAAATTCCTCCTCATCTCAGTCTTAAATGGCCTACCCCTTATCCTGAGACTATGCCCACTAGTTCTAGACTCTCCAGCCAGGGGAAACAACCTCTCAGCATCTACCCTGTCAATCCTCCTCAGAATCTTATATGTTTCAATTAGATCACCTCTCATTCTTCTAAACTCCAGAGTGTATCGGCCCAATCTACTCAATCTCTCCTCACACGACAACCCTCTCATCCCAGGGATCAAACTAGTGAACCTTTGTTGCACCGCCTCTAAGGCAAGAATGACCTTCCTCAGATAAGGAGACCAAAACTGTGCACAGTACTCCAGGTGTGGTCTCATCAAAGCCATGTACAATTGTAGTAAGACTTCCTGACTCTTTTGCTCCAACCTCCTTGCAATAAAGGCCAACATGCCATTTGCCTTCCTAATTGCATGCTGTACCTGCATGCTAACTTTCTGTGTTTCCTGTATGAGGACACTTAAATCTCCCTGAACACCAACATTTAATAGTTTTTCACCATTTAAAAAATATTCTGTTTTCCTATTCTTCCTACCAAAGTGAATAATCTCATTTTTCCTTACATTATATTCTATCTGCCACCTTATTGCCCACTCAATTAACCTGTCTATATCCCTTTGCATGCTCTTTGTGTCCTCCTCACAGCTTACTTTCCCACCTAGCTTTGTATTGTCAGCAAACTTGGATACATTGTACTTGGTCCCTTCATCTATGTCATTAATAGATTGTAAATAGATGAGGCCCAAGCACTGATCCTTGCGGCACCCCACTAGTTACAGCCTGCCAACCAGAAAAATGACCCGTTTATCCCTACTGTCTGTTGTCCTTTAACCAATCCTCAATCCATAATAATATATTACCCCCAATCCCATGAGCCCTAATTTTGTGTAATAACCTGTTGGATAAGGGCAAAGGCTGAGGCTCCTCCAGCACTGTCCATGAACTAATCCTCTATCCATGCTCATATATTAACCCTAACCCCATGAGCCCTTATCTTGTGTAGCAACCTTTTATGTGACACCTTATCGAATGCCTTTTGGAAATCCAAATATACTACATCCACTGGTTCCCCTTTATCTACCCACTATCATCCACTATCTCTGCAGCCACCTCTTTTAGAACCCTCAGATGTAGGCCATCAGGTCCAGGGGATTTGTTGGCTTTTAGTCCCATTAGTTTCTCAAGTACTTTTTCTCTACTGATATTAATTACTT
Source organism: Squalus acanthias (assembly GCA_030390025.1). Taxonomy (NCBI): domain Eukaryota; kingdom Metazoa; phylum Chordata; class Chondrichthyes; order Squaliformes; family Squalidae; genus Squalus; species Squalus acanthias. The sequence goes on along the minus strand of CM059431.1, from coordinate 57,202,834 downwards.
TTAAGTTCCTCACTCTTATTAAACCCTTGTTTCCCCACTATTTTTGGTATGATTTTGGTGTCTTCTACTGTGAAGACAGATACAAAATATTTGTTTAACGTTTCTGCCAGTTCCTTATTCCCCATCATAATTTCACCTGTCTCAGCCTCTAAGGGACCAACGCTTACTTTTGCTACTTTCTTCCTTTTTATATACTTGTAGAAGCTCTTACAATCTGTTTTTATATTTCTTGCTAGTTTACTCTCATATTCTATTTTCTCCCTTTTTATCAATTTTTTGGTCATCCTTTGCTAGTTTCTAAAGCTCTCCCAATCCTCAGGCTTACTACTATTCTTCGCAACATTGTAAGCCTCTTCTTTTAATTGAATACTATCTTTAACTTCTTTAGTTAGCCATGGATGGTCACCTTTCCCGTGGAGTTTTTATTTCTCATTGGAATGTATATTCATTGAAAATTTTGGAATATTTCTTTAAATTTTTGAGAAATATTCCTAGTAAATAGGGGACAGACAGTGGATGTTATCGACCTGGACATTCGACACTGTTCACAGAATTGGCTACTACATAAGGTCCAAGCCCAGGGGATAGATGGGAATGTATTAAAATAGATCTGCAAATAGTTGGCTGGTAGATAACGAGTTACCAGTGGAGTGCCATTAGGTTCAGTGTTAGGGTTGCTGTTGTTTATAATTTTTATAAATGATTTAGAGGAAGGAATAGTGTCCAAATTTGCAAACAATACTAAATTAGGAGCAGTGGCAAATGATAAATGTCAATGCATGCAAATTTAAAAGGATGTTGACAAACTTTATCAGTGGGTGAAGAAATAGCAGATCTAGTTTAAAACAGGGAAATTTAAGGTGTTGACATTTGGTAGAGGTAAGGTTGATGTGGATCATATACTAAATGGGAGTATACTTGATGTATCGGAACAGGAGAGATCTTGGGGTTTTAATGGATAGGTCATTAAAACCATTAGCACAATGTTCCCAGGTTGTTGAGGGGTAGAACATATAAATTCAGAAAGGTAATTTTAAAAGTATTGGTGTGACTACTCCTGGAGTATTACGTGCAGTTGTGATCTCCCTATTTGAAAAGATATTCAGTTATTGGAGGGGATACAGAGAAAGGCTACATGGTTGATCCCAGAAATTAAGGAAAACTAAAAATAAATCCAGGAAGTAGCTAGATTCAATGGCCCGGATTTTGCGGTCAGCGGCGAAGAAACAGCGCTTGCCATTCACCTCGCTGACAGCTGCCCACAAAGCTTTTGTGGGTTTTTGAACGGAGACTTGCTCTAATCCGGCGTCTGATCCAGCGCGGTGCCCTCTACAGGAGATCTGTGGCAGCTGTGAGCAGCATCGCTTCGCCGCTGACCTCAAATTCCGGGCCATGAGCTTCCAAAACTCTCTCGATTCAGGAATTGTCCCCTTGGATTGGATGACTGCTAATGTCACGCCATTATTTAAGAAGGAAAGGAGAGATAAACTAGGAAGTTATAGGCCTATTAGTCGAATGTCAGTTGTGGGAAGTTACTAAAATCTGTTACTAGGGACAGAGTGGGGAATTTTAACCTAAAAAAACGGGTGGGTTAGGAGCATGGGGGTAGTTAAAATTCAGCCCAGAGTGACCGAGCATTTGGAAAGATATGAGCAGATCAGAGAGAGCCAGCATGGATTTGTAAAGGGTAATTCATGTCTAACGAAGCTGGTTAGGAAATTGGCTGAACAGCAGGAGACAGGCAGTAGGGATAATGGGTAGGTACTCAAATTGGCAGGGTGTGACTAGTGGTGTCCCGCAGGGGCCTCACTATTCACAGTATTTATTAACGACTTAGATGATACCATCGAAAATCATATCCAAATTTGCCACTGACACAAAGATAGATGGCATTGTAGGCCGTGTAGGTGAAAGCATAAAACTACAAAGAGATATTGATGGATTAAGTGAATGGGCAAAACTGAGGCAAATGGATTTCAATGTAGGCAAATATTAGGTCATCCACTTTGGTCCAAAAAAGGATAGAACAGGATAATTTCTGAATGGTGAAAGGCTAAAAACAGTGGAAGTTCAAAGAGACTTGGGGGTCCAGGTACATAGATCATTAAAATGTACAGAATGTACGGTAAAAGGTATAGAAAATAATCAAAAAGGCTAATGGGATGCTGGCCATTATATCTAGAGGACTAGAATACAAGGGGGCAGAAGTTATGCTGCAGCTATACAAAACCCTGGTTAGACCACACCTGGAGTACTGTGAGCAGTTCTGTGTGCCACACCTTAGGAAGGATATATTGGCCTTGGAGGGAGTGCAGCGTTGGTTTACCAGAATGATACCCGGACTCCAAGGGTTAAGTTACAAGGAGAGATTACACAAATTAGGGTTGTATTCCCTAGAATTTAGAAGGTTAAGGGGTGATCTGATTGAAGTTTTCAAGATATTAAGGGGAACAGATGGGGTAGATAGCGAGAAACTATGTTCACTGGTTGGGGATTCTAGGACTAGAGGACACAGTCTAAAAATTAGAGCCAGACCTTTCGAGAGTGAAAGTAGAAAACACTTCTACACACAAATAGTGGTGGAAGTTTGGAACTCTCTTTTGCAAATTGCAATTGGTGCTAGATCAATTGTTAATTTTAAATTGGAGATTGATAACTTTCTATTAACCAAAGGTATTAAGGGATATGGGCCAAACCTATGGAATTAGGTCGCAGATCAGCCATGATCTCATTGAATGGTGGAGCAGACGTGAGGGGCTGAATGGCCTACTCCTGTTCCTATGTTCCTATGAACCTAGTTGAATTTTCTGAGGAGGTAACTAACATAGTAGATAAGGGAGTGTCTATGGATGTTATTTATATAGACTTCCAGAAGGTATTGGACAAGGTTCCACATAAGAGACTGTTAACAAAAATGAGAGTGCATGGAATTGGAAGCAACCTATTGGCTTACCTGGGGAATTGGTTCGGAGGGAGCAGACAAAGAGTAGAGATAATGGGTATGTACTCAAATTGGCAGAATGTGACTAGTGGAGATCCCCAGGCATCTGTGTTGGGGCCTCAGCTGTTCACTATATTTATACATGACTTGGACGAAGGAATAGAGAGCTGTATATCTAAGTTTACTGATGAAACTGTTAGGTGGTACAGTTCGTACTGTAGGAAGGAGCTGAAAGTTGCAAAGGGACACTGATAGTTTAGGTGACTGGGAAAAACTGTGGCAGAAGAAGCATAATGTGGGAAAGTGTGAGGTCATTGACTTTGGACCGAAGAAAGATGGATCTGAGTATTTTCTAAATGGTGAGAAGCTCGGAATTGTGGATGAGCAGAGAGATTTAGGGGTCCATGTACAGAAACCACTAAAAGCTAGTGGACAGGTACTAAAAATAATTTAAAAGGCTAATGGAATGTTAGCCTTTATCTCAAGGGCTGGAATACAAATGGTTGAAGTTATGTTACAGCTGTACAGAGCTCTGGTTATACCCCATCTGGAGTACTGCATTCAGTTCTGGGCACTGCACCCCAGGAAGGATATATTGGATTGGCTGTAGCGCAAATTCACCAGAATGATATTGGGGCTAAATTATGAGGACAGTTGCATAGACTAGGCTTGCATTCTCTTAAGTATAGAAGATTAAGGGGCGATCTAATTGCAATGCTTAAGATGATTAAAGTGTTTGATAGGGTAGATAGAGAGAAACTATTTCCTCGGGTGGGGGAGTCCAGAACAAGGGGGCATAACCTTAAAATTAGAGCTCGGCCATTCAGGGGCGATGTCAGAAAGCACTTCTTTACACAAAGGGTAGTGGAAATCTGGAACTCGCCCCCAAAAATCTGTTGAGGCTAGGACAATTAAAAATGTAAAAACTGCGATTGATAGATTTTTGTTAGGTAATGGTATTCAGGGTTACAGAACCAAGGCGGGTAGATGGAGTTAAGATGCAGATCAGCCATGATCTAACTGAATGGTGGAATAGGCTCGAGGGGCTGAATGGCCCACTCCTGTTCCTATGTTAAGTGAATGATATATGAGAAAAGATTGACTACCCTGGGTCTTCTCTCTCTTGAAAAAAGACTGAGAGGAGATATGATAGAGGTGTTTAAAATTATGAAAGGTTTAGATAAATTGGATGCAAGTAAGCTTTTCTGCAGTGGACAGAATTTAAACACAAAGATGTCATATTTACAAATTAAGGACAACAGAAGACAATACGAAATACAGGAGGAACATTTTTACTAAAAGTATGTGTAACAGATTATTGTCATGGGTGGTGGAACAAGTAACTTAAATAGGTTTCAAGAAGGAACTAGACAGGTTCTTGTCAACAAACAGGATTTAGGGTTATTAGATTTATTGTCACCTCCTGGAATTTGGCTATACATTATTGCCACACACTGCTCATTTCAGTGAGCTATCCACCAATATCGCCTGTCATTACATAGGATTACATTACATAGGATATATGTCACAGAAATAGGCCATTCAGCCCAACCAGTCCATGCCGGCGTTTATGCTCCACTCGAGCCTCCTCCTGTCTTTCATCTAAATCTATCAGCATAACCCTCTAATCCCCTTTCCCTCATATGCTTGTCCAGCCTCCCCTTAAATGCATCTATACTATTCGCTTCAACCACTCCCTGTGGTAATGAGTTCCACATTCTCACCACTCTTTGGGTAAAGAAGTTTCTTCTGAATTCCCTATTGGATATCTTGGTGACTATCTTATACTGATGGCCTCTAGTTATGCTCTTCCCTACAAGTGGAAACACTCTCTCTGTATCCATCCTATCAACATTTTTCATAATTTTAAAGACCTCTATTAGGTCACTCCTCAGCCTTCTTTTTTCAAGAGAAAAGAGACCCAGCCTGTTCATCCTTACCTGATATGTATACCCTCGCATTTCTGGTATCATTCTTGTAAATCTTCTCTGCACTCTCTCCAGTGCCTCTATATCCTTTTTAGAATATTTTCATCTAGAGCTTGTTCCCTCACCCCCGCCCCAACTTGGTATCATCTGCAAACTTAACCAACTTTATTTCTGTCACCAGCTTTGAGTCATTTATATACATTGCAAACAGCAATGCTCCCTGTGGCATTGCACTAGTGTCCCCTTGGCACCATTGCTTTCTCTGATTTAGCCTATTTTTAGTCCACCTCAGAAATTTTCTCCTGTTCTATGCCGTCCTAATTTCTGGACTAACGTGGTTGACTCTTAACTGGCCTTTGAAGTGGTGCAGTGAGGCACACAGTTGTGCCAAAACAATTACAAAGACCACCACCTTCTCAGGGAAACTAGGGATGGGCTATAAATGCTACCTTGCCAGCAACCCAAACATCCTGAGAATGACTTTTTTTTTTAAATTACTTGTGTGGCACGGTATCAAAACCTTGCTGGAACCTAAATATATTGCAGCCACATAATCTTTGTTGTCAACAAGGTCTGTCTTTTTTTTCCTCCTTGAAGTACTTCATTACATTAGTTAAGCAAATAACTCCCAACAATCTGTGCTCTCTTACCATACCATACCTATCTAGGTGTTTCATTATCCCTCTTTCAGGACGCCTTCTAATATTTCACCCAAACAGATGTTATCCTCACTGGCCTGTTGTATCCAGGTCATCGCTATGCCCCTTTTTAAACATTTTCCAATTCCCGGGGACTACTTCCATTTTTAACCAACCTTTGTACCTCCCTGGTGTGTGTGTATAAGTGCCACATCATATGGTGAATTTACTCACTGAGCCAGTGGGATACGCTCAGTGCAGTTTATTTTGTAAGTAAATTAAAACATCTAACTTTGTTCCAATGCTTTGTTGTAAAAATTGTGTTTGCAGCAGCATTGTACATTGAAATAGATAGGGCTGGATTTTGTCTTGGGGTCGGGTTGGGGTCGTGTCATCCGCATTTCGTGTTCCCCCCCCAACTCCAGATTAATGTGGATGAATGATGCAATTTTCACTTAATTGGGCAATTGAGTTCCAGCATGTGGGAACCCATGAACTAATTAGTGGTTTCAGTCTGAAAGTCACCTCTGATGATGTCATCATTGCTGACTGCCTGGTCTCAGAGACTGTCTGGCTGATGGAGAGAGGACCTGCCTGGCTTTTGATGTGAGTGGACCTGGATGTAAAATGTGAAAAGAGAGAGAGAGAGAAATTTTTTTTGCATCCAAGTCCTCTCACAGCAAAGGCCATGCAGTCTGTAAAGACATTCAATGCAGCAGCATCAGAGGCGACTTTCACACCTAATACTACTTCTACCTTTATCACATCTCCATTGTAATAGTGGACCTGCAGCCAATAGTCAGCTATCCACTTGTGCTCCCACCAGGTTTCACTGGAGTGTTTCACATCAGGCGTACTTCACGTCGGAAAAGGGTTAAACTAGCTAAAATGTTTCAAAATGGCATTACAGAGCCAATTTAGGGCTTGTTAAGGGCTTTAATGGCCTCTCCCGCCTCTTGGAGGCGGGACGGAGTCGGGAACCCCACGACTGATTTTGTCAAAATTGCGTGGAGGTGGGATGGAGTCGGGATGGGGTCGGAAACCCCGACCCCGCAAATTTAACCCCCCACACGCCTCCAAACCCGACTCCATGGGTCATTCAAAATCCAGCCCATAGTGTTTGGTCCACATTCTGCTGCTGTACTATATGTTAAATGTTGTCTTGCTATGACTGGCTGGATAAATTAATAACATTGCATTAATAGGGCAATTTTAAAAATTAACCATCCTTTTCTTTATTAAAGATATTGAAGGTTTGTAAGAAGTTGCTATGGGTTGTCTAGTTTGTATTACCTAACTTACTTCATCTCCTGATGGAAGTGAATAACAGCAGGCAAAACTTCCAAGAAGATGAAGCTCTATGAAATCTCACTCCAGCCATCCTGAAAGTACATTTATGAATATCAGTCTAACTACCGTCAAAATTATTCAATCCTGACTACAGTTATATTCTATAAATGCAATCCCCATTGTTCCAGCAGCTTGGAGCCATAGTGTTCAACAGAGTAATTACCCGTGTCAAATAAAAGAAAAATTGCAAAAGCTGGAATTCTGAAATAAAGAGCAGAAAATGCTGCAAATACACATCAGATCTGTCAGCATAAAAGACAGGTTAACATTTTACGTATGGACCCTTCATTAGAACTGAAAAATATGTGAGTAATGAAATGAACTGAACAAAATGAAAAATGGGGTGCAGTCGAAAGAGACAGATAATGGGTGGAATATTCAAATAGGTTTATTGAAAAGCAGCAATGAAGTGGAAACTGGTGGAAAATGTATGAAGATCATTCCAATGAGACAGTAAAGATATATTAAAAGAACAAAAGGACATGAAAAAAGTTAATGAGGAAAACTGCAAATATTGGAAATCTGAAATAAAAACAGAAAAAGTTGGAATTTGCATGTCGAAGATTAAGGGGTGATCTAATTGAGCTGTTTAAGATGATTAAAGGAGTTGATAGAGTGGTTCGAGTGAAACTACTTCCTCTGGTGGGGGAGTCCAGAACAAGGGGGCATAACCTTAATATTAGAGCTCGGCCATTCAGGGGCGATGTCAGGAAGCACTTCTTCACACAAATGGTAGTCGACATCTGAAACTCTCACCCACAAAAAGCTGCTGAGGCTTTGAAAATGTAGAAACTGCGATTGATAGATTTTTGTTAGGCAAGGGTATTAAGGGTTACAAAACCAAGGTAGGTAGATGTAGTTAAGATACAGATCAGCCATGATCTAATTGAATGGCGGAACAGGCTTGAGGGGCTGAATGGCCCACTCCTGTTTCTATGTTCCTCTGAAATATACAGCAGACCACCAGCACCCAAAAAGATAAGTTCTTTGATAAGAGAGATTTCAATTTAAAAATGGTTTTGACTTGTAATCAAATGCTCAGGATGAATCGCAGTACTTGATGGCCATTCTGCTGGAATTCCCTCCCTAAACCCCTCTGCCTCGCTCTCTTCCTTTAAATCCAGCTCCTTGACCAAGCTTTTGGTTATCCTCCATAATCTGTCTTTCTTTGGGTTGGCATCGTTTTTTCCTTACGCCTCTATGAAGCGCCTTGGGATGTTTTTCTGCATTGGGACTGCTTTATAAATGCATCTTGTTTTTGCTGGGGGATACTTCCAGTATACAGTCAATACTCAGACCCAAATTCTTTTCTATTCTCATCTTTGCCTGATCCAGTCTGATTCACTGTGGGTGTGCTTCATGTTTCTTCCATCAATGTGCAATGCATTGCATTCATTCACAATACGTTTTATTTTCCCTCCTCATCCCAATCACTTAACTAGTCTGGATCATTTTGCAGGCTATTTATCTCACTTCTATCATTCACCAAACTATGTAACACTGCATTATTAGCACATTTGATATACTGGAAATGCTGTCCTCCATGTTGTTTATGAATAGATATCCTGGCACTCAGACAAACCCTTGTGGAAATCTTCGAGTCACTGTTTCCCAGGCAGATCATTTTTTTCCATTTGCAGCTGCTGTTTTTACTGTTACATCAAATTGTAATCCAATTAGTTAATTTCACATTAATTGCATAAGGCCTAATTTTTTTTTGGAAACTTCATGTGCAGAATGTTCTGAATCCTCTACATAGCCATCATCCACTAGTTTAGTTATTTTCTCATGAGGCATAACCCGCATCTCTCAACCTGCGCTGAAAGGATGGAAAACGTGTCAGTACTTGGGGCAAGAGGAAGGTTTTCTGTGGAACTGGCAAATCAGCTGATTTTGCTAGAGTGGAAGTATTGAACCCTGCTACTGTTTTTTTAGTAGTGCTAGCTAATGTCAGGAAAGCAATTGAGAAGCATGGCATCACCGATTAGTTCTAAATTTATGCTGCTCGTGCCTCTGTAGATGAACATTAGCAAGATCTTACCAGATGCTCTTGGGCATTTTTTCTATTCTCAATGGCACACTAACATGTCTAGAATTCTCCAATTCATTTCTCTTCTCGATTTATGCTTTTTTTGGATATTTGCATTTCATAGCCTCCAGTACTCAGTATTATCTCTAAATTTTTATATAGCTTTTAAAAATATTAACTGGAGCCCTACCTATATTTTCACTCACTTTACTGAAGAATTCTAGAATGAGTGCCATTTAATTCTGTACCCTTTAGACAGTTAATTCTGAGATTTTTTCTTTTGCTACAGTCTTTTGTGAAGACTGATGTGACAAATTAATATAACATACCATTCACTTTCTAATTCTCTCCCATATTCTTCTTGCATCCATAACTGATTAGTTATTTGTGAACATTGGTGAGAGACTCATAAGTGGGATATGCTATGAATTTTCATAAATAATTAAAATGTTTCAAGTTAGCTGCAAACATTAATTTTAAACGTGAACTGATGTGTCTAGAAAAGACTGGCTCTGCTGATAAAGTTTAACTACCCGTACTCGATTGTGATGGTACTTTCATGATGTAACAAAAATATCACATGAAATGACAATCACTTGAGGCAAGTTAGGCAATACAAACTAGACATGTTAACCCATTTCATCTCCAGTTGTGAGACTGTTGACAGGAATCACTAATTTCCTAAAAATTTTTTTGGTAACTGGGTATCTGATGCGTGCAGAAAACCATTACCATGTCTCTGTACCACGCAACTGAGAAATATTCACAGAGAATTTCTGTTTGCTCAATGCAAGGTGCATACTCTTTGCCAATTGCGTCACACCTCACAGGTACAACTAGAATTTAGCCAGCTAAAGTCACACAGCCTATACAGTACACAACACTGGTTAGTTTCTGCTGCTTGGCCAGGTAGGACCACCCTACCCATTAGCGATTTGGCTGGCAGGGCTAGAGTAAAGTGGAAACAATTCCAGCCCTCCAGTTACAGGTCTACTACCCTGTTAGGTTTTATTAATAATTCAATTTTCAATAGAGCCTTGGAGTACTTCAGATCTGCCTAGTTCTGGTATCCGATTACCAAGTTGACTGGTTCCAAATTTCCATCACCAGGCATATCATCTTCAAGTGACTTCAACTCCAAAAAGAATTTCTAAGGAATTTTTTCAAGACAGTAATAGTTAGAAATTGTCAGTTCTCCTATTGTGAAACCTGCACTTTAATGCATAACCATTTTTTTTATTTAAAAGAGATCACAAAGTAGTGAGTAGGTGATGCCGAAGTTGAGTTTTAAAAGACTGAAGATTGTAGGAGAAAGGAGTGGTAGAGGACGGTCAGGATTTCTGCAGTTTTGAGGTGCTGGGAAGGAGTGAGTTAGAAAAAATTCTTGCATTTACACAGTGCCTTGTAGAAACATCTCTGTGTAATGAGTGCTAATTTCAACACAGCAGGGATGTAAAGAAGAGACAGTACATGTTGAATAATGTATTAGGAGTTAGAAGGAACAAAATAGGGAGCTTAGAGTAGTCCTGCCCATAGTATCAATAAAATAGCAAAAGACAAGAAATATTGTGATGGGGAGAGAGAGAGAGAGAGGGGGAGGGGGGGGGGGTAAAATTGAGGTAGATTGAGATTGGAGGCTAGAAACAAGTTTTTCTTTGTGTCCTTTGTGGCTTTCAAAAGGAAATTGTATAAGTACCTGATGGAAAAAAATTTGCAGTGCTACAGGGAAAGGGCAGGGGAGTGGAACTAGCTGAAGTGCTCTTGCAGAGAGCCGGCACGGGCTCGACAGGCCAAATGGCAGCCTCCTGTGCTATAACCATTCCATGATTCTATGATTCCTGTTCAGGAATATGAATGAGATGCTGACAGAACCTCCCAGATATGGTAGCAGTATTCAATTCTTCAATGGGCTTGGCCTAAACAGAGAGTTAAGAGCTGTTGAGTGGAAAAGAAATGATTGACGCAAAATAATAAAGTGAGTTTCTTTGAGGCAACCTCAGCACTTGGGGAGATCCTGAAATTCCATTTGACGTCACAATAGATAGTGAAGCCAGGAATGTTGAAGGATGAAGGAGGATTAAAGGTGGATGAATCAAAAGTAAGAGGTGGTAGCTGTTGGCTAGACTTGCAAGAGACATGAAAAAATTGTCCATTAAAAACGGAAAAAAACAAGATTTCCAGTGAACTGCATGGAGGAGATCAAGTGATTTGGTAGTTGCACTATAAGAAGACTGGCGGTTCAAAGCACTGAGGACATGTGATCTGAAGGAAGTTAATGAGCGTAAAGTGGAATTGTTAACAAAAACTATATAGGGTGAGATGATGAATGGCTGAAGGACCGTTGATAGGAATAAGAAATAATGTCCCAGGGAACCCCCAAGTTAGTAAAAAAGGAATAACAACAGAAAATGCTGGAAACACTCAGCAGGCCAGGCAGCATCCGTGGAAGGAGAAACAGAGTTAACGTTTCAGGTCTGTGACCCTTCGTCAGAACTGGAAAAATAATTCTGCCATCCCCATTTGCAACATTTAACCACTCCTGCCTTCCACCCTATCACAGACTGTTCCTTTTGTTCTTCCTCTCTCCCCCTTTCCCTGCCTTTGCCCCTGCTTAAAACCTGTTACATCTCTAACTTTTTCCAGTTCTGACGAAGGGTCACAGACCTGAAACGTTAACTCTGTTTCTCTCTCCACAGATGCTGCCTGGCCTGTTGAGTGTTTCCAGCATTTTTTGTTGTTATTTCAGATTGCCAGCATCTGCAGAATTTTGCTGTTGTATTAGTAAAAAAGGAGTTGGGGACTGAGCATCAACTATAACACGAATCAAGTGATTTGAAAGGAAACTTGATAGCAATAAGTTTAGCTTTAGTGGGAGGCCATTTGATATTAACTTTGTCAGATCTTCTGACAGACATTGGAGATGTCCAAACAATGACAGGTGATTCACCAAAGTAGGTAGAGTTCCAGCAGTGAGTAGTGGAGAGACCAGGATCGCCAGTGGAATATCCAGGCTGAAAACCTTATTGATGATCATGATAATCAACGCAGCAGCCATTTTCAGCTGTGGTGGCTGTGACAAAAGTGAAGTATTTTTGTCTAGTTTTGGTTTGGCTTACTGTTCCTGTCAGAGTAGAAAAGCAGTTAAAAAAAAACTACAGTTCAGCTTCCCTGTACCAAGCTTAACCCAATACAGTGGCCTGGAACTTGCGGTCCATGATGATGGTGAACTGGCAGCATTCGCCATCATTTTGCCTTTGAAACTGACCGCAACTTCCAGATTTAGCGCATGCACAGCCTAACGTGGAAATCCTGAAGTTGCGGTCTGTCATTCACTGCTCCTCCGCAGGCTGCGCTGTGGCCCGCGCCCCCCTCCCCCCGGCCGGCCGGCCGGCAATCAGCGTAATCTGTCAAATCATGGAAACTGACAAAAACTTCAGCTCTTCCACGGTAATTACGCTGGGAGAAATGGGTTTTGCTTCCTGGGACACTGGCACCAGTACTGGGGCAGGAGGGAGCTGTTCCATTGGGACGGGCTTCACTTGGCCAGTGCTGGGGCTAGAGTCCTGGCGGATCATATAACTAGGGCTGTAGAGAGGGCTTTAAACTAACTAGTGGGGGGGAGGTTCCTAGAGAACAAACAATAAAAATGACAACAGAGAAGGTCATAGACTTAGGTAGCAGTGGGGAAATTAAAAACCAGAGTGTGTCAGGAAGGGGCAGAAGGTATGGAGTAAAAGGTAAAGTCATAAAAAGGGCAAAAGCAGGAACTAAGTGTCACAAAACATATTTGAAAGTTCTCTATCTGAATGCACGTAGCATTCGTAACAAAATAGACGAGTTAATGGCACAAATAACTACATATGGGTATGATCTTGTGGCCATTACAGAAACATGGCTGCAAGGTGACAATGCCTGGGAATTAAACATACCAGGTTATTTAACGATCAGGAAGGACAGGCAGGAAGGAAGGGGAGGTGGGGTGGCTATGTTAATAAAGGAAGGAATCACTGTAATACAGAGAAATGATATTGGGTCAAAAGATCAGGATAATGAAACAGTTTGGGTGGAGATAAGGAATAATAAGGGGGAAAAAACACTAGTGGGTGTAGTCTATAGGCCTCTGAATAGTTGCAACTCTGTTGGACGGAGTATCAATCAGGAAATAGTTGAGGCTTGTAATAAGGGAACATCTATAATTATGGGGGATTTTAACTATCATATTAATTGGACAAATCAAATTAGGCAGGGCTGCCTTGAGGATGAGTTCATTGAATGTATTAGGGATGGGTTTCTTGAGCAGTATGTAACTGAACCGACCAGGGGGCAAGCAACCTTAGATCTGGTCCTGTGTAACGAGACAGGATTAATTAAAAATGTCCTAGTAAAGGATCCCCTTGGAATGAGTGACCATAACATGGTTGAAGTCCATATTCAATTAGAGGGTGAGAAGGTTGGATCTCAAACAAGCGTGCTAAGCTTGAATAAAGGAGACTATGAAGGTATGCGAGCAGAATTGAGTAGAGTGGATTGGGAAAATAGATTAAAGGGTAAGACGATACATGATCAGTGGTGTACATTTAAGGAGTTATTTTACAACTTCCAAAAAAAAAATATTCCACTGAGAAGAAAAGGGTGTAAAAGAAAAGACAGTCATCCGTGGCTAAGTAAAGAAATTAAGGATAGTATTCGACTAAAAACAAGGGCTTATAAGGTAGCCAAATCTAGTGGGAGGATAGAGGATTGGGAAAACTGTAAAAGACAGCAAAAAATAACAAAAAGATTGATTAAGAAAAGGAAGATAGATTATGAAAGTAAATTAGCAAAAAATATAAAAAAAGATAGTAAGAGTTTTTATAGTTATATAAAAAGAAAAAGGGTGGCTAAAGTAAATGTTCGTCCCTTAGAGGATGAGACCGAGAAATTAATGGTGGGAAATATGGAGATGGCAAATACACTGAATGAATATTTTGTATCAGTCTTTACAGTAGAGGACACTAAGAATATCCCAACACTGGACAAACAGGGGTCTATAGGGGGGGAGGAGCTAAACACGATCAAAATCACTAAGGAAGTGGTACTCGGTAAAATAATGGGACTCAAGGTGGATAAATCAACTGGACCTGATGGCTTACATCCTAGGGTCTTGAAGGAAGTGGCGGTAGGGATTGTGGATGCATTGGTAATAATTTTCCAAAACTCCCTGGACTCAGCAAAGATCCCAGCAGACTGGAAAACTGCTAATGTAACACCCTTATTTAAAAAGGGCAGTAGACAGAAGGCTGGAAACTATAGACCAGTTAGCCTAACATCTGTGGTAGGTAAAATTTTGGAGTCCATTATTAAGGAGACAGTAACGGGACATTTGGATAATCATAATTTAATAGGACAAAGTCAGCATGGTTTTATGAAGGGGAAGTAATGTTTGACAAATTTGCTGGAGTTCTTTGAGGAAGTAACATACAGGGTGGATAAAGGGGAACCAGTGGATGTGGTGTATTTAGACTTCCAAAAAGCATTTGACAAGGTGCCACACAAAAGATTATTGCTTAAGATAAAAAATCATGGGATTGGGGGTAATATTCTGGCATGGATAGAGGATTGGCTATCTAACAGAAGGCAGAGAGTTGGGATAAATGGTTCATTCTCAGACTGGCAATCAGTAACTAGTGGTGTTCCGCAGGGGTCAGTGCTGGGTCCCCAACTCTTTACAATCTATATTAATGATCTGGAGGAGGGGACTGAGTGTAACATATCAAAGTTTGCAGATGATACTAAGATGGGAGGGAAAGTAGTGAGTGAGGAGGACATAAAAAATCTGCAAGGGGACATAGACAGGCTAAGTAAGTGGGCAGAGATTTGGTAGATGGAATACAATACTGGAAAGTGTGAGGTTATGCACTTTGGCAGGAAAAATAGTAGAGCAAGTTATTATCTTAATGGCAAGAAACTGGAAAGTACTGAAGTACAAAGGGATCTGGGGGTCCTGGTGCACGAAACTCAAAAGGTTAGTATGCAGGTGCAGCAAGTGATTAAGAAGGCCAATGGAATGTTGGCTTTCATTGCTAGGGGGATAGAATATAAAAATAGGGAGGTATTGCTTCAGTTGTACAAGGTATTGGTGAGACCGCACCTGGAATACTGCATACAGTTTTGGTGTCCATACTTAAGAAAAGACATACTTGCTCTCGAGTCAGTACAAAGAAGGTTCACTCGGTTAATCCCGGGGATGAGGGGATGGACATATGAGGAGAGGTTTGGTAGATTGGGACTCTACTCATTGGAGTTCAGAAGAATGAGAGGCGATCTTATTGAAACATATAAGATTGTGAAGGGGTGGGATCGGGTGGATGCGGGGAGGATGTTCCCGATGATGGGTGAAACTAGAACTAGGGGGCATAGTCTTAGAATAAGGGGCTGCTCTTTCAAAACTGAGATGAGAAGGAACTACTTCACTCAGAGGGTGGTAGGTCCATGGAATATGCTGCCCCAAAAAGCTGTGGAAGTTACATCATTACATAAATTTAAAACAGAAATAGACAGTTTCCTAGAATTAAAGGGAATTAAAGGTTACGGGGAGCGGGCAGGAATTTGGACATGAGTCTAGGTTCGGATCGGTCATGGCCCTGTGGGTAGCGTAGCGGGCCCAGGGGCCGTGTAGCCTGATCCTGCTCCTATTTCGTGTGTCCAATTCTGTTAGGTTCAGGAGATGGTTCTGTGATAGTAGATTGGCGGTTAGGATCAGATCAGCCATGATCTTATTGAATGGCGGAGCAGGCTCGAGGGGCCAATTGGCCTACTCCTGCTCCTATTTCTTATGTTCTTATGTTTAAAAGTTAGACCCTTTTGGATTAGGTGTAATTGTGGTTTTAACAGCGTATTGACTCCTAAACAAATTTATGGCTCTGAAAAACTAATTTTAATTTTGTGCAGTGTCAAATTTATCCATTTTAATAAAAAATTTATTTTTTAAGAAACTTTAAAAAAAAGTTTGTTCATCTTTATTTCAGGTTTGTCTTTTTCCCATGTGAGAGCCCCAATCTTTGTTTTGTTCTCTCTCACACTTTTAAAAAGTTAGAATCAAAGGAGCTTATCCACTTCCTGGTTCACTGTTTGTGAGAATTCTGCATTTTGATTGGCTGCTTAGACAGCTTGTTAACGTCACAGCAGCTCTTCGCTGGGATTCCCCATTAACTTCCGTTGATTTCAATTACGCGTCAGAAAAGCCGAAATTCTCGCCACAGGGATCACGAGATCTTTGTACGAAGCTTACTTCGGGGCCAACGGTGAACACCATTGCTTCACCGCTGACCGCAAATTCCGGGCCAATGTTGCAGCTTTCAGTAGTTGCAGGTTTGAGATATGGTTCAAAATGTAAACAATGCTGTGCAGTTGGTTCAGTTTCTAAATGACTGATGGTTCCTTTTTATGTTTGAGCGCTCAATTATTCAAAATCCAGGGAGTTCTGGTAATACTTAACTGGGATATAAAAAGAACTGTTCTGTTTGAACTTGAGAGTTGCTTTGAAAATCTCCGGGATTAAGAGCTGGTCAGTTTGAAGCTCTTGAGAGAGAGAGAGAGAGAGAGAAAGAAAAGAAATCAGTTGAAAATCCCAATAGATAGTTCATATGAATACAGGCTTCTGCAGTCATAAGAAATTTCAGAAAAGAAACACTGAGCCGAATTTCAGTCTAGGTGCACAACAGACGGTCAGTGGATGGAGTGTGCCTGCTGCTCACCCCTTGTAACGGCCATGATACCTGAGCCATTGTGACACCTGGGCCTCATTAGTATGCAACCAGTAAGTTGCACTGGCAGTCCAAGGCAGCCTACAAATTGGGGGGTGGGGCGGAGTGGAGTGGAGCGGGGAGGGGGGGGAGGGAGCTTCCTGTTCCTTCTGGCCCCAACAAATATAAATGAAACATTTATTTGACCCATTTTTTGAGCGACCTCCAGTGGTCCTTTTAATACTTCGACGCCCAACACCAATGTGTGGGCGTCGAAGTATAGAGTAAGTACAGCAGCAAATAATAGTTACCAGACATAGTTTGCTGTTTTATGATCCAGGGCATGTTACTGGAAGTGTATATAGATCTCAAAGCTAGGATGGACACTTTTGAAGGTATAGGGAGTTGTCCGTGATCATTTTACCAGCTGATAATTTGACTAAAATGAATTATCTGTCTGAGGGGTTCATGTGGTTATTTTTTATCAGTTTTTCTCAAATGTCAGTGTTATCAGTTATTGCTATAAAGGATTTGAGACGTAAATTGCATAAAATTACTTTGTCAGGGATAAGGCCTATAGCTGCACCAATAGAAGGGGAGAAGATCATTTAGCAGGTTATAATGATTGCTGATCCAGGCTTTTGTGTACTGTGCCAATAGCTCCCAGTCACCGTGTGTGAAGTAAGAAGCAAAATGGGAATTAAGCAGTAGCTCATTAATTGGGCTAGTCTGCTTCTAGCAAGTAAAGAAGGAAATAATGCCATTCATGACCTCAGGACGTCCCAAAGTGCTTTACAGTCAATGAAATATTTCTGAAGTGTTGTCACTGTTTGAATGCAGGAAATGCGGCAGCCAATTTGTGCACAAGGTCCCTCAAACAGCAATTAAATAAATGACGAGATCATCTGTTTTAGTGGTGTTGCTTGGAAAGGATTGCCTTTGTTTCTTGTTAATGTTATTATTCTCACATTCAATCTGAATAACTGCTTTTACTTTGTATATTTATCGGGTTTTGGGGAAAAATATGACTGAGCAAAATATTGAATAGCTGATATTTGTGTCTTTGTTTTCCGTCACACCAAAGTATGTTAAATAAAAGCAGCTTGACCGTACTTTACACTTCTCTAACAGAGCTCATGATTATTGTGAATTTTGAAATGTCACTTCAAAGTTAATAATGTTTTCAAAACTCTCAGCAGGTTGGTGTTTAAAACAATGGGGGACCACCATGCCTGTGATGCTTAACTCTTTACTGCTGATGCCATGAAATTGAGAATAGCAGTAGACCTGAATACTAGAGAGTTACTATAACACTGACTGGCTCGATGATGAAAACTGGACGTGTTGTTCACTACTGAGCGTTCACAGCTTCAGTGTTTCACATTAGTCACCTGACTGGAGGGAAAGAAAAACAAAACTGTCAGTGAAAAAATTCAGCCAAGGTTGTACAGATGAATCACGTATCTCCAGTCAAAGACAAGCCATCAGATGAATGATTACCACCTATCAGTCAGGGGTTTAACTTGCATCTCATAGGATTGCAATTATGTAGGGAAAAGAATATAAGAACCAAATCTGGCATTTTGAGCATTATTAAAGCAGATGAAGGACTGTAGTTGCATTATGCCATATCCAGAATTAATTGTACTTCAATAAAAAACTAGAATAATTTGTGTATGAACTCCTCCATCCTCTGCACTGTCACATTGCTTCATCCTCCAGTGTAATTGATCAACAGTAGATGTGATTCAGCTCAGAGGAGATTTAATGGAAGGATTTAAAATTATGAAGGGTTTTGATAGAGTAAATGGGGGGAAAAAAACGATTTCCTCGGGTTGGGAAGCCAATGACGAAGGGTCATCAATTTAAAATGATCACATGGAAAATGAGGAGCGGTTCAGAGAAATTTCTTCACACAGAAAGCTGTTAGAGTATGGAATGCAGAGATCATTACATTTTTCAGGGAAAATTCAATAAATAAATGAAGCCAAGGAAGATACAGGGCTATGGGGAACGTGCGAGACCATGGGATTAGTTTTTGATTGCTCTAGCAAAGAGCTGGCACTGACATAATGGGCTGAATGACCTTCTTCTGTGCTGTAAACTTCCAAGATTCTTTGGTAGTGTGCTACAGTTTACTGACAGCATTAGTCTTGTCAATGCTTTTGATTCTTCTCCCTTCCTCACCTATTAAAACAGGGTAGAAAAGGTTCCCTGCATCCTATGCTGTTCAAACTATTTGGCAGGCTGCTAAATAAAATGTCAAGTTTCAATGAGGTCAAGGAGCCACCTGTTCTCCCCCACCGACTGTGCAAGGATTTCTATTCAAGATATCTGACCAAAGCTGTGTTCATATTTAACGTGCCCCACACAAGGAATGTTATCTTCTTTGTTCCCCTCCTCTTCTCAGTTTGTCTCATGTTGTTTCTTTGGATGATATGGCTTGAGAAGGCAGACAGCCTGTTGCCACGTCCCTGGCTGTTCCGGATCCTGAGTTGGTCATTAGGACTACCACCTAGCACCAACTCCATCTCTAATCTTCCTTCCCTTGTCCTTGTGGTGGGGGGTTGCTTGCTATCTACTGTGACCCTCCCCACAGCAGTTCAGTTGAGACTGGGAACTCAGCAGAGTGCAGAATCAAATCTGTGTCCACTGCTCGAAGAAAATCCAATGTTCAGGTACAGTTCTTTTACTCCTCCCCTGTCTTTCCTAAAGACACTGACTTCTGCTGGAGAATAGTTCCACAAATGCTAACTGCCATCTGGTACCTCATCCAAGTAGCCATTATTATTATAGGAGCTGAAACATTGGGGGAAAAATTGAGTCGCGCCCCCTTTGAGGCGCTAAATTTAGCGCCCCGAAAAAATTAGCGCCCCCGCAGCCGAAATTCATCAGTAGCAGACCAAGAGGGAAGCGGGGTGCTACTGGAAGCGCCCGCCTCCCTCTTGGGGCGCTGCGAGGGAATATCGTGGCGCTGCGGCACATCATGCTGCGGTATTGCAGGCCTTCCTCCCCTTCTTAAAGGGGAGGGGCCTTGCACAGTGCGACCCGGGGCCCAGCTGGGCCACCGGGATCGGAGTGCCGGCAAAAGAGCCCGGCACTCAAGAGAAGTGCCGGGCTCATGGAGCACAGCTGGCACTCAGCGGGGGGGGGCTGCTCAAGAGGCCAGGGACGGGAATGGAGGCAGGTGCTGGCAGGCGGCCAGCGACAAAAATGGCCGCCTGGCACCTCTCCTTTAATTAGCACCGCCCCGGCCACAGGTAGGCCCCCCTGACCCCGTCGGACATAGTCAGGGGGCTGCACACGGCGATGACGTCATCGTCGGCGGCGCAGTGCCACGGGACACTAACAGTTACCGCCGACGCTAACAGTTACCGCCAGCGCTAACCTCCTGCTAAATTTTGTGGGAGGCGTTGGCGGTGCTGCGCCCGGGCGCTAGTTGCTTTGCGCCCCATTAATGCCCTGTTAGGGCGCTAACGGGAGGCGCAAAGCAACCGAATTTCTCCCCCATTGAATCTTAGCAGGCTGTTAGACCATGAGACATCACAATCGTATCCTCATAGGTATCAGCCTTGGCTCAGTTGTAGCACTCTCACCTCTGGGTGAGAAGATTGTGGGTTCAGGCCCCATGCCAGAGACTTCAGCACCTAATCTAAACTTATACTTCAGTGCAGTACTGAGGGAGTGCTGCACTGTCGGAGTTGCTGTTCGTGTGACCTTGCTGTGCAAAACTTTGTTGCCGCTTTTTCCTCCATTACAATAGTGACTGACATGAATCTTGTCATTCATGTATGAAGTAATACTGGGTGGCCTGCTGGTGGCGCTGTCCAGGGAGAGTATAAATACTCGGGCATGGGCCCAGCTTGCTCAGGACATTCCTCAACAGGAACTAGTGAAGGACACAACTAGATCTCCATGTTGAAAAACAGTTGATTAAAGGTTGTTTAATGCTTAGACAAAGTGCCTAGTAGTTTTCTTACGTCAGTGACTACACTTTATAAAATATCTGTTTGGTTGTGAAACCTTTTGGGACATCTTAAGGTCGTGAAAGGTACCATATAAATGCAAATTGTTTCTTCTTTTATGGCAACATCAACGCGTGCCCATTTTACAGCAGGGTTCATTGAATAGTAGTCAGAAATTTGAAACGTAGTTGACATTTTCTCTCGGTAGTCCAGGGTGCTGACGTCAATTTAGGCAAACTTGCTACAACCAAATTGAACTCAGTGCAGACTAGGGCTGAAACCTAACATTGTTCTGCTTAGAGACTTCAATACCACACCATGCCCTGTTCATTTGAATAACGAGGAATTTTCCTTAAATGAGTGGGGATTCAATTCTTCTTCAGCGGGTTTTCAACAGTGTTCTTAAGTACGTGTCTTGCTTGCTATGTGTTTATGATAACCACTCCAATTATACAATAGTGTCACAATGTGGTACGTGCAGATTTTATCCCACTTGCCTCAAAGAGCACTGAGCAGAATTGCATCCTTGGGATTGCCACTTGTTACCCTTATCTAATGAAATTTCTTGCTGGGAACTTCCTCAAGAGTTCTCCTGATCGGTTGCCGTAACTTCAGCAGAAACCGCGTTGTTGCGGTGTATGAACTGTTTCCACCGACCTTAGTCCAAAGTTACAGCAGCCAACCAGGAGAACCCCTGAGGAAATTCCCAACATCTAACACCAAACATAGCGAAGCTGCTACTTTGAGGGGGGTATTTTGAGAGTTCTTCCAATGCTGCAGATATGAAATATATACGAGATCTAACACATAACACTCTGATATTTCTGGTTACAGCAAACTTGAGTTAATATTGAAATATTCCACATGCATAGCTTTTTTCTTTGTCAGATAGGAAGCACTTCATGACTAAAATGATTAAAATTTCATTAACTTTATTACTTATGCTCCAAAATTTTAGCTAAAAGCACATATTTTACACATGTTTATAAGGGCCGGGTAAAATATGCTTTTAGATTGATAAAATAGGGAATATGAAATATGTAGAAAATTATTTACAAAAATATGACCCCTCTTTTTGCAAATCTTCTAAAGATGTCTAGGAGAGTAAGTTAAGCTACATGCTGTCATAAAATATTGGGCCAGATCTTGCTGGAAAATTAAGGCGTATTAACGATGCATGCCGTTATTAATGTGCAAATCGGCCAGCAAGTTCAGCGGATTAAGAGAAACGCCATGAATTGAAAATCTCCAGAACTTGCTGGTCAATGTACGTTGCTCCGCCGATTGCTTCGCACTGACAGCATCTCGCCTTTAGCCCTCTTATTTTTAAAAACCTACTGGATTTACACATTAATTGTCCATTAAACTCACCACAGAAAGTTAAGTCTGATAATTAAGAGCGTAAGTACCTTTTTAACAATGATAATTTTTAATGCAATGCCAATCAACCACTTTGGCCCAGAATGGGAACAATTTAAAGGCTGCGATGTTGCCGGTGCTCAGAGAGCGGGTTTGGAGGTGGGTCAGAGGTTAAATTCGTTTTGATTGACGGCGGGTTCCGATCCCGCCGTCAACCCGCCTACAAACAGCTTTCCCAAATGTCGGGTCCCGGATTTACGAATGGACCCGACACCTAGCAGCGGGAAGTGGATTAAAGGCAATTACCTGCCTATTAACAGGTACTTGCCAGTAGTTTTTAGCCTGTTTTTGGATTTTCCCACTTCTGGGTCGGGTTTCCCAATGTCCGGACACCACGCCAGGTAAGTCTGGCGTGTTGTGAGTCTGCTGTAATGTTTGTGGAATGATGACAGCTGCAGAAGTGGTGTGAAGGATCCAATGTTGCACATGGTGAGTTTCAGAGCAAAGAAAATGTTGGGTACTGCATTTTTAATACATTTACAGATTTCTTTAGCTTACAAGTTTTCAAATCCATATCCAGTGCCACCTCATTGGGAGAACCTCTCTCACCAGTGACAGATCGCTTCTGTCACCTCACCTGCAGCTGCCATCTATTCCAGCCTATGGAGGCAGTCATTGGAGAGCCTAGGTGCAAGAGGTCACCTTTGTGCAGTGATTGTCAGTGTTTTCAGCACCTCAATGCTGTCAAACACTGAGAAATCAACTGTCAAAATAAAATTGTGCATGGTCCCTTTAAGGAAACCAGGCAGATGACGCGTCATTAAATGACATCATCAGACCCACTTCCTGTTAATTTGCCGGCAAGCCCGCAGGGCAGGCTTAACAAGATCAATCGAGGCAAAATCACGTCTGTGGAGCGGATGCAGCTGGGGGCGGGACTGGAAGCCGGAAACCAGCTGTCCCGCACTCAACCCGCCTCCATTAATAAAATCGCGGCCAAAGTGTTCAATCTCATTCTTGCATGTAGTCAATTGTTGTTCAAGATATTTAGAAAGTCAAATTTAAAGTTTTGACATTTTTTCCCTTATTTTTCTCTTTTTTTCTCTCCTAATCCAATCTTTCTTTCCCTCACTTTATTTCTTTCTGTACCTGATTTGACGAATTCATCCATTCTAATTCACCCTCCATCTCCATTGTTCCTCTGGTTCATTCTCAATCCTTAAATCTCATTGGTTAAGGAGATGCACTGATCTGTTCCCCTCGTACTTCCAGCATGTTACCCCGCAAAAACATTTTGAGCTGAAGAGTGCAAGAAAATGTCTAACTAATGGCGTATGCTGCGAGATGCCCAGCTCCAGCAAGATCTGGCCAAATACTTTTTATTGTACTAGCTCCTGTTTGATGTAACACATTTTCTAGATAGCAATAGCCAAGTTAAATTTCATATGAAGGCATACTTTTCCACACCTACTTTCAGTGTGAATTGGCCCAGTATATAAGCTCCATAATTTTTATGAAGTCTATACGTCTTGACGTTAGAAACACAAAAATTACATGGTTACTTGGTTAGGAAGCTGTGCCAGACTCTGTGTCATATAGGAGCTATCTTGTTATTACCAGTGTTTGCCCTTGCCCTCTGCAGCCTTTCCATTGTTGGCTGTGTGTGCCTCAACCATCAATAAAATGGGCGTGGAAAACAGGAAAGAAAAAAATTATCTTTATTTAATTAAGGTAATTTATTTTGTGCTTTTCAGTTGCTGGTGAGTGGAATACTTTCCATCTTTTCACACCAAGTGTCAGCATCAAGCACTCATAGTTCATAAAAAGCGTGGGTTAAATGCAGGCCTATCCCCAATTTCAAAGCAGCACTCCTACTGCGCCTGTGTGACATTTCCCTTCCCCACATCTTGCACCCTTGTGGTTTTTGAGTGAGAGTAGAGATGTCAGTTACATACTAGTTTAATACTGGAATATTGCCAGTAGAAACACCCTCAGTACAACAGCAGAATATTTGCTATCAGCTTTGGGGTTGTATTTATTCCATAATATTCATGTATTGCTCATTCCTCCCTTGTTATTTCATGGATAATAATTTTTCCTTTAATCTTCACCTCAGCTGTGTAATGTCTAGGTAGTTTTTTGCTTCAATCTGAGCTACCTTATAGTGTCTAGAATTTGATTTCAGTGGTACCCAAAAAATAATTGCAGTGTTATAGGGACCAGTTATATTGGAGGAATGGAGTGCTGAAAGTCTGATAATTGGTAATCAAACCTATAACGTACTTCAGGTTGATTTGTGATACGGTTGAGATTTTGTGGTATGATATGGTGTCATCTCTCCCAGATATTATGCTATGAAAATTCCTAGGTCTGATCCATGGCAGATATTAATAGAAAGTGAAGTGAAGGAGTTTTATAAAATGGCTAGATTATAAAAAAAATCTATATAGACAAAAGGATATTGTTTCTCTAATGAACAGATACACTCATCAGGGATGTAATTTAAGTAAAATGAAATGCTGTTTGTCACACCAGGCCATCAAGCAGCTGTTAGCATCAATAGTATTTTACTTGAATAATTGAAATAAATCACATTTTCTAATCTGCACTGGTACATTAATACCTGCAATGGGTCGAACCTCTAAACGTCTGGGATCAAGACATTTGCTTCCATTAATGTCAGTCTAGCTGGCTCCGCACTTTGATAATCTTCAGAGAAGGTGGACTCTCTTCATTACCAGCTGAGTGCAGAGAAACAAGTCAACTGTCATTCGTGCTTTCTGTTCATCGAGTAGAGTTTGAAATTTCCACTTGGAGCAATTCCACTGAGATTAGCGTGGGATGTTCCAGGAGAGTCTTTCATCACTGCGGAGCAGAATGAAGAGCTACACTGGTGCTGAGTCATTATGAATCTAAGGACACCAGTTTACAATATTGGCTTTATCCATGCTCTGCTCTGTCATGCACCAAATAGCAATTCTTTTTCAAATAACATTCAATTTTTGTTGGAGAATGTTTTCTCTGTCTTATTTCAACGTTTGTTAAGGTTTTTACTTAGTGTCAAATTGAAACGTTTTAAATTAGATTCCTTAAATTATACATGCTTCATACATACCTGCAGAAGGCCTGTGCAGGCTAACTAAAGGAATGTATAAAATATGCATTGACTTAAACGATGAAACCTAACTGGTTGTTTTCATCAGTCTAGCCTACAATGTTTGAGTTATTTTTAAATATTGCTAACAACAGCAACTTGAGTTTATATACTGTCTTTAGCATAGTGAGATCTCTCAAGGCACTTTACAGGCAAGATTTGGACTCGAGCCAAGCAAGAGTATGGAAAGGGGTTAGTGGTGAAATAGGACACCAGACAGACAGAAATACATTTACATGTTATATAAAGTGGTGTACATTCCCCAACTTTTACAAGTCATCAATTATATCAGGGTTGTGGTCATGAGCTCATGTTTGGAGGTGCATGGTGAGGGTGAGGGTGGGGCGTGGGGATCTGGGGAGCAGTGGATTACCCAGACTGTCGGGTTCCAGTTAGCCAGCTGGGGAAAAGCTGAGCTCTACCCTTTCTGCTCTTGGCTGTTTTATAACCTTTTCATTGTATATGTTTTTCCCTTCCCCCTTAAATCTGCACTTTGTTCAACAAGCTCTTATTTATTTATAGCTATTCACTCCCAGTTCTTGTGTATTATTATTTTCCTGAAGCCATTGATTGATACTGTAGTGTATCTCCACAGATATTGGCCATTCTGCATTACCTCATTCACAACCAATGAAGTATTTTTGAAGTGTAATCACACTTGTAATAATTCTTCTGCTAAGAAGAATGTAGGGAAACGCAGCAGCCAATTTGCGCACAGCAAGGTCCTTCAAACAGTACTGAGAAAATTGACCAGCTAATCTGTTTTAGTGATGTTGGTTGAGGGATAAATATTGGCCAGGACACCGGGAAGAATACCCAGTTCTTCTTTGAATAGTTCCATGGGATCGTTTACGTTCACCTGAGTGGGCAGATGGAGCATTGGTTTAATGTCTCATCTGAAAGACGCCACGTCCAACATTGCAGCACTCCCTCAGTGCTCTACTGAAGCGTAAGCCTGGATTATGTAGTCAAGTCCTGGAGTGGGTCTTGAACCCACAACCTCAGAGGCAAGAGTGCTACAACTGAGGCATGTTTGACACTTAAATTTACCCCTGAGTCATCAGCCACTTTTTCTTTTAGGAACATGAAAGTTTTCTTGTTAATAAATGTTCAGTATTTTTGCCATTACAGCAGTCAAAAGTAAACATTAAATGGACGTTATGGTCAAACATCAGTGAAATGTAGTACAAAAAGTGATACATTGATGTGGTGTATGTCATTGCCAAATGACTTGTGTGGAATGATTCAGATACCATGTTGAGAATGAAAACCAGTTATTGTCACCAATGTTTCTCCTAAGGGGCGTGGCCGCGTGGCTGGGCACCAGTTGCTGCCGCTGGAAGAGATACTGCAGCAAATTTAAAGGACTTGTGCAGGGAAAACAAAATTAGAGGGAACATTGATTGTCACCACACTTAATATTTTTTGGAGTGGGGATATTGGAAATGAGCATATGTAAATGATTCAGCATTCAGAACTTCAAAGTGTGCCTGGAGGATTATTCCAGCGCAGTATGAACATAGCAATAGTATCTCACTGGAGAAGTGCTCTTTTTAGTGCCGAGATTAGACCAGCACAATCTATGGAAATCCAATCCAATCTGGTATCTATCCAAAATATTCCTAATCGGTTCCCTACTTTTCCCTCCCCATGCTCTGCCTGAACGGGAATGTTAGTCTTTACTTTTGAATGATTCATCATAAGCGGGCGATCACAGGAATTTTCAGCCCTATAGCTTTTGAAGATATTTAACCAGTGGCAGTTTTCATTTATGTTTGGCACCTGAGGAATTAAGATAGTAAGTAGAGGAGGTTTCCTATGAGAAATTTTGGTTTGGGTAACAGAAGTGTATCATACTATTTGTAATGATTATAGTTTGGGTTCTCTATTATTTATCTATTTATTAAGTGTTTGTTCAGTCAAAAAAATTGTTGCTGTACAACAGCAGCCAATCGGATTCATAGAAATATTCCCACTGAGCCACAGAATTCTTGAGAATGCCTCGATTTCAAAATTCTCATTCTTGTTTTCAAATCCCTCCATGGCCTCGTACCTCCCTATCTCTAATCTCCACCAGCCCCACAACGCCCCCCGCCCCCCGCCCCCAGATATCTGTGCTCTTCTAATTCTGCCCTCTTGAGCATCCCTGATTATAATCGCTCAACCATTGGTGGCCATGCCTTCTGTTGCCTAGGCCCTAGGCTCTGGAATTCCCTACATAAACCTTTCTGCTTCTCTACCTCTCTTTCCTCCTTTAAGACGGTCCTTAAAACCTACCTCTTTGACTAAGTTTTTGGTCATCTGCCCTAATTTCTCCTTATATGGCTTGGTGTCTTTTTTTTGTCTTATAATACTCCTGTGAAGGGCCTTGGGACGTTTTACTACGTTAAAGATGCTATACAAGTTGTTGTTGTTGATGGAGTATTAAATCTTTGCAATAATTATCTCACATGAGCAAAAGTCCGGAATGAAAAAAGGTCATTTAGTCATCAAACCTGCACCATCCTGAGTCCATGTATGATTATTGCTCCTCCTCCTCCTCGTCCCCCAGCATACTCAGTAGTCAGAGTCCGCTTCTGTGCAAGTTTGTTATCACGACACATTCTTTTCCAGCCAGTAATGTCTGGGTCATGGTTTTTTCTGCAATTCTTGTCATTGATGCTCCATATTTGAATGGCTGGAAATGTGATTCAGGTATAGTGAGGTTACTAGTCTTTAATTTAATTGTATTTAACTACTTATAATACTCTGGTCCGGTGAATGTTAACAAAATAGTTACTTAATGAAAAATATTAAAGTGCATTGACTAGTTTTGTACCCACAAGCAGTATTTTAAGCTTCTCATTCTCCCAATGAGTTTGTGCTTCTCCCTGCAAGGTTTATATCACTACTGTTAAGAGTTTCAGGGATTTTTCTACTGTCTTCTCCCACAGAGGTCTAACAGCTATTCCCATAGCAGACCTTTGTTCCCTACAATGTGGAAGTTATACCTTTTACTACACTCCGTCATTCAAGAGATGTATCTCGCGTCAGTAATTTGCTCACTGAGTTTTTATTTGTTCTGAGGACATGCTCCTTAAAGTGGTGGTGATAATTTATTTACAACTGAATATCAACCACACAGTGTGGGACTGGAGTTACATGTATGCCAGACTGGGTAGGGTAGGGTTGACAGGTTCCCTTTCCTGAAGGACAATAATCAACCAATTTGTTTTTTTACGACAAAACACTAGCTTTCATGGTCATTTTTTTTCTGGTGCTAGTCCATAAATTACTGAATTTATTGACTTCAAATTCGCACCTTACTACGGTACAAATTGAACTCACAACTTTTATGTGAGAAGTCGCACAACACCAGGTTATAGTCCAACAGCTTTATTTGAAATCACAAGCTTTCGGAGCGCTGCTCCTTCGTCAGGTGAAGTGAAGAGATGCATATAGTCACAGCATATATAGTCAGAGAACACTGCCAGATGATTACAGCGCTCCGAAAGCTTGTGATTTCAAATAAAGCTGTTGGACTATAACCTGGTGTTGTGCGACTTCTCACATTTGTCCACCCCAGTCCAACACCGGCATCTCCACATCATCACAACTTTTAGATTGCTAATCTAATACTATAACCACTATACTCTCACACCCAGTACTTTTACGTAGTTTCACACAATGCTACCAAATTCTCTATGAAATGGTAATTACCACACAGGCCAGAGGTTTACAGACTAAAGCAACTGGTAACTTTATAGGCAAATGAAACATAAAGGCAAATATTAAAAGCATAATTTAGGTATAATGTGGACACGAAAAGAATGTCCACAAGGTTACTCCCCCTTAGCATGGCTTTTGATTTAATTGCGTTGTCTCTGTCAAACTGATGAACACATTTCTTGTTACTGCACAGCAAATTTAGCCTGTTTTGCCCCCAGTGCAACACTTTGTTTCCCTTATTTAGAGTTTGTTTCCGAGAACTGCTCCACCTGTTCAGACAGCTTTCAGAACATCTCACCTCCTCCAAAAAGAGCTGTTTTTAATTCTGTAGGTGTCAAAACTAACACTTTACAAAATCTCCATATTCACTCTTCCTTGACAACATCACATAATATCCCAGGAAACCTTCTGATCATCAGAGGAGATCGCTGAAATGGCTTACCGTTCCTTTATGTTAGGAAGCCTTTGCTAATTAAATCAATGGTGTCATCTACTATTTAGATCACAGACACCATTTGAACAAAAAGCAAGGAGACAAATATACATTCACAACCACTTTTTGGAAAATAGACAGTTTTCTGTAATGGCTTAGTGCCTGCTGCAAAGTTCATGCAATGAAAGTCAACATGTGTAGGTCCCCCTTTGTTTGTGATTCCTCGCGCCCTAATCTCAAAATCGTGGTCTGTACAAAGTAATTTACTGCGGAGACCTTGATTAGTCACCACTCTGGGGTTGTACTGCTTGGAAAGGGGGAATGGGGGTGTCGAGTGAGTATCATTTGTTAGAAATAAAAACCTTGTACTTTCATCAGCTCTGCTTCTCATTGCTGCCTTCTTTCAGAGTTCCAGCAGTTTTTCACCAGGCGGCCAGATCAAAAGTTTTGCAAAGGCAGAAAGGCAAATCCTCGCTATGAAATTTTCAGTCCTGAGCCAACCAAATATCTAAAGCCTCAGCTCATGCCACTATCTTAAACAAGGTTAAAAGCAGAAAGTTGCATCCATCACAAGGGCTGAAGTATCACCCCAATAAGTGACGTTTAGAAAATGCAGGTACATTTCTCAAGTGTAGAAAAATGTCATTATTGGCCAATAGGAAGTTAGTGCTGCATTATCTTTTGAGACTAGAACCAACAGTAACAAAAACAAGACTCAAGTTATTGGAAAGTTATCTGAAATCCTCTCTGTATTAATTCACCCGTGGCAGGTACATAAAAATGTATTCATATAGGTGATCAAATAACTGGTGATTATCTGGAATATTCATATTTTGTGATTAACTCTCTTTTTGGTTTTTTTTGAATTTATTTTCAAATGCATGTTTTTATCTCGCATGTTTTGAACCAACACCCCTGTCACTCTGGCCCAGCGTGCTGAATCTGTAAACACAGTGGGCGCGATCTTGCCAGCCCTGGGGAGGCGGGTAGCCCATCCCGCCCCCAACCCGTCTCCGTGCCATCTTGCCAGGAGGCGGGTAGCCAACCCGCACCGGTTCCCGTCTCCTTGGAGGCGGGAAGGGGATTAGTGCCACTTATCTGCCAGGCAGATAAGAGGATTATCCCCATTTTACCCACACAAGTGCGGGCTTCCCAAAAGCTGCGAACCCCGCCAGAGTTACCGAGGCGAGCAGTGGATCTGCGAGGGTCGGAGGGGTCCAAAAGTGCGCTATGAAGGTAAGTGATGGGTGCAAGTGTGGAGAGGTGAGTATGTGAGGTAAGTGGAAAGTGTTAGTAAAAGTTTACTTACCTTTGTTTCTTCCTGCAGGCTTCAAGAGTTGGGGATGCGGAGAGTCTCGCATCTCCGCGGCAGAGATGACAGATGGCTGCTGCATTCTCCAATGCAACAACCATCTAATTTCTGCTAAAGAAAGAGGTTTGATGAGTCTTGAATTCAAGAACTCATCAAACTACATAGAATGATGACAATACATCTATCAAAATTTTTTGACAGATGAAACGTCATACGCTGACGTTCTCTGTAACCGGTTTTCCCTTAATTGGCTTGCTAAGCCTGCAGGCTTAAAAAGGTCAATCAAGCGAAAATAGCGTGGGTTGGCCAGAAGTTGTTGGAGGTGGGACTAAAACCCAACAAGTGGGAGTCCCGCCTCCAAAAGCTCCCCATTGGCAAAATCCAGCCCAGTGACACTAACCTCGCCAGTCATGAGAAGCAGAAAATCGTAACACAGAAAAAAATCAGATCATAAGCTGTCAGTGTGTTTCTTCAGGTTTAACAAAAACAATTGAAGTGAGCAATTTAAATAAATAAACCTGCACTATTTTTAGATTTTTTTTCCATGGGAATGCCATCAGCATCAGCTATATAGAGTACTCAGATTGTCAGTGGCTGCACTGAGAAAATATAAAACTGAATAAGATTGCCTGATGCACTTCACAGTTCACAGTATATAGATTATTAGCAAAAGAATATATTGGAATGATTTCAAGGCTATAATGTAATTTTGTGCTCCACCTTTGCAGCTGATGGCACCATCAACACTCTTTATTATATTACTGCTTTATAATCACTGCCAGCTATCCAATTTTTCTTATGTATTATACAGAAGTTTTCATCATTCATTGTATAGGAAGATATTTTTCTCTATATATGGATTTTCACCATTTATTTCTATAACGCTAAGTTCTAGTTGAGTGCCAGCTCATTCAACTCAAACTTTTTTTTGAGCTGCAATACACTTTAGCAATCGAGTATGACCTTGGACTTTCTTTAGGTCCTGCAACCTATACCATTAATCACCTGGTAAGAATGCTGCTCTGGTTGCTATGTATGATCATAAATATGTCCTTTTTGAATGCATTCTTGATATTGGTATACACGGCAACCAAAGCAACCTCCCCCACCTCCTCATTTTGTTAGCAAGGATTCACCTAAAAAAAAGTCTGATAACATGTTTAAAACTGTCTTCTTAAAAGGTAAAAAGCAGCTTAAATCTCATCTTCTGAAATACTGGATGATGTTTTCTGTTGTGACTAAGATGTTGAACTGTCAATCTTTTTGAACTTTTAAATCTGCAGTGCTATGTATCAAATAATTTGCTTAAAGGCATATGGAAAAATTGAAATTTACCCCAGAGTATGAAATAGCAATCTTGGAACTATTAATAACAATACAAAAGGCAACCTCCAAGAACAGTTTCAAATAAGAGTAAAAGATTTCATTGAAAATTATATCTGTGCTTAAGTTTTGCATTATTTGTGGATTATTTTTAGGGAATGGTAGCATTGTGGTAATGCAGACTAGTAATCCAGAGGCCTGGAAAAATAATCCAGAGACATGAGTTCAAATCCCACCACGGCAGCTGGGGAATTTAAATTCAGTTAAGTTAATTAATTTAAATCTGGAATAAAAAAGACGAGTAATGGTGACCATGAAACTACCGGATTGTTGTAAAAATCCATCTGGTTCACTAATGTCCTTTAGGGAAGGAAATCTGCCGTCCTTACCCGGTCTGGCATCGATGTGACTCCAGACTCCTCTTCTTCTTAGGCAGTCCCTCGGAACCGAGGACGACTTGCTTCCACATTAAAAATGACTTCTCAGGTGACTGATGAGGCCAATGTGGGACCTACAGTCTCTGTCACAGGTGGGGCATACGGTGGTTGAAGGGGCGGGTGGGTGGGGTGCTTGGGTTGACGTGCCCTCCTTGTGCTGCTTGCGCTTGGCTTCTGCTTGCTCCCGGCGAAGAGACTCGAGGTGTTCGGCGCCTTCCCGGATGCTTCTCCTCCAGTTTGTGCGGTCGTGGGCCAGGGATTCCCAGGTGTCGGTGGGGATGTTGCACTTTTTTGAGGAGGCTTTGAGGGTGTCCTTGAAGCATTTCCTCTGCCCACCTGGGGCTCTCTTGCCGTGTCGGAGCTCCGAGTAGAGCGCTTGTTTTGGGAGTCTCGTATCGGACATGCGGACGATGTGACCCGTCCATCGGAGCTGATCGATGCTGGGGATGTTGGTGCGCCTATCCTGCCAATGGATTTGCAGGACCTTGCGGAGGCAGCGTTGGTGGTACCTCTCCAGTGCTTTCAGGTGCCTGCTGTACATGGTCCATGTCTCTGAGGCATACAGCAGGGCGGGTATCACTGCTGCTCTGTACACCATGAGCTTAGTGCTGGGTTTGAGGTCCTGGTCTTCAAACACTCTCTTCCTCAGGCGACCGAAGGCTGCACTGGCACACTGAAGGTGATGTTGGACTTCGTCATCGACGTCTGCCCTTGTTGACAGTAGGCTCCCGAGGTATGGAAAGTGGTCCACGTTGTCCAAGGCCTTGTCGTGGATTTTGATAATTAGGGAGCAGTACTGTGTGGTGGGGGCAGGTTGGTAGAGGACCTTTGTCTTACGGATGTTTAGTGTAAGGCCCATGCTCTCGTACGCTTCGGTGAAGGTGTTGACGATGGTTTGGAGTTCGACCTCTGCGTGAGCGCAGACGCAAGCGTCGTCTGCATACTGTAATTCGACGACAGAGGATGGGACGACCTTGGATCTGGACTGGAGGTGACAGAGGTTGAACAGTTTCCCGTTTGTTCTGTAAATTAGCTCCACTTCAGCGGGGAGCTTACTGAGGGTGAGATGGAGCATTGCAGCAAGGAAGATCGAGAAGAGCGTTGGTGCGATGACACAGCCTTGCTTGACCCCGGTCCGTATGTGAATTGGGTCTGTGGTGGAACCGTTGGTCAGGATCATGGCTTGCATGTCGTCGTGAAGCAGGCGGAGGATGGTGACAAACTTTTGAGGGCAGCCGAATTTGAGGAGGACACTCCATAATCCCTCACGGTTGACAGTGTCGAAGGCCTTTGTGAGATCAAAGAAGGCCATGTACAGCGGTTGGTGCTGTTCCCTGCATTTCTCTTGTAATTGACGCGTGGTGAAGATCATGTCCATTGTGCCCCTTAGTGGGCGGAATCTGCATTGCGACTCTGGGAGGAGCTCTTCGGCCACTGGGAGAAGGCGATTGAGGAGGATTCTTGCGATGACTTTCCCTGTGGCAGACAGCAGGGAATCTCCTCTGTAATTACCGCAATCGGACTTGTCACCTTTCTTGAAGATGGTCACAATTACAGCATCTCTGAGATCCCCTGGCATGCTCTCCTCCTTCCAGATAAGAGAAATGAGTTCATGAATTCGCAGCAGTAGTGTTTTTCCGCCATGCTTTAGTGCCTCGGCAGGGATTCCATCTGCTCCTGAGGCCTTGTTGTTCTTCAGTTGTCAGATGGCCTTTTCAAGCTCATGCCGGGCTGGGGTTGTGCTGAGATGGTGGCGGGTAGCATGCTGCGGGATGGAGTTGAGGACACTCGTGTCAAAGACAGAATCTCGGTTAAGGAGATCTTCGAAGTGCTCCTTCCAGCGGGCACTGACTGCCTCTCTGTCCTTGATGAGTACCTCTCCGTTCTTGGCCTGCAGTGGGATAGGACCTTGGGTGCTTGGGCCGTAGATGGCCTTGACTGCGCTAAAGAATCCACGCACGTCGTGGTTGTCGGCTAGCTGCTGGATCTCCTGCACTTTCTCCACCCACCAACTGTTCTTTAGGTCATGAGTTTTTTGTTGGACCTCGGCCTTCAGGCGTCTGTAGAGCTGCTTTCTTGCTCTCGAGTTGTGTTGCTGTTTCCAGATCAGGAATGCCTTGCGCTTGCGGCTTATTAGCTCCTGGATCTCCTGGTCGTTCTCGTCGAACCAGTCTTGGTGTTTCCTGGTCGAGTGGCCGAGCGTTTCTTCACAGGTACTGATTATGGAGGCCTTGAGTGCAGACCAGGTGCTGTGGACTCTGTGTCTCTGCATCACTGGGAGTCGTCAGGTTGTTTGTGAGGCGCAGGCTGAATAGGGCTTTCTTAGTGAGGTCTTTGCGTGCTCCAGCGTTGATTTTCCTGCGGCATTGTTTCTGTTGCCGCCGCTGTTTTGGGGCTACATTGATGGAGATGACAGAGCGGATTAGGCGGTGGTCTGTCCGGCAGTCGTCAGCTCCTGTCATGGCACGGGTGATGCGGACATCCTTGCGGTCCCTCGCTCGGACGATGACGTAGTCCAGCAGATGCCAGTGCTTGGAGCGAGGGTGCTGCCATGAAGCATTGTGCTTGTCTCTCTGATGGAACAAGGTGTTGGTTATGACAAGGCCATGTTCTAAGCATTTCGACAGGAGGAGGGCACCATTGGAGTTGGCTTTCCCTACCCACTCTCTGCCGATCACACCTCCCCAGAGGTCTGTGTCCTTTCCAACTCTGGCGTTAAAGTCGCCAAGGAGGATCAGCTTGTCACCCATTGGGACTCGGGACAGGGATTGTTCGAGGCTGGAGTAGAATTCCTCTTTGGTCTCGTCTGTGGCTTCCAGTGTTGGGACGTACGCACTGATGACCTTAGCGCACTGGTTCCGGGCTAGGGTGAGCCGAAGAGTCATGAGACGCTCGTTTATACCACTAGGAGAGTCTCTGAGATGCCCAACTAGTTCATTTTTTATGGCGAAGCCTACCCCATGGAGGCGGCGTTCTTCTTCAGGTTTGCCTTTCCAGAAGAAGGTGTAGCCACCGCCTTGCTCCTTGAGCTGGCCTTCCCCTGCCCACCGGGTCTCACTAAGGGCGATGATGTCAATGTCGAAACGACTAAGCTCCCGGGCAACGATAGCAGTACAACGTTCCAGTCTGTCACTTTTGGGGTTGTCCATGAGGGTCCTGACATTTCAGGTCCCGAATTTCATTTTAAAGGGTGGAAGATGCCTGTGCGTGAATTCTTTTAACGTGGGGTGGCCGTTGCACACCAGCTACCACACGGGCTTGACAGAGCAAGGTCTTGGTCCAATGGCAAGGGGATCCCGCAGGTCCTCTCTGCCTGGGATTTGTAGGATGCATTGTGGTCCTTTCCGACCCCATTGTGGTACTCCCGTCAAAGCCTCTATGTGACTCCAGACTCACAGCAATGTGGTTGACTCTTAACTGCCCTCTGAAATGGCCTAGCAAGCCACTCGAGGGCAATTAGCGATGGCAAAAAATGCTGGCCTTGCCAACGATGCCCACATTCTGCGAACGAATAAAAAATTGTTTTTTACTGTAATGTTGAAAGTCAGTGGCCACGATTTCATGTGGCCGGTGTCGGAGACAGGGTGCGATCCCTACTGCTGGCTCCAGCCCGCTCTGTGAAATGAATTTTACGATGATTGGGTTTGTTAAGCCCACCCAGCGCGTTTGCCGGCTAATTGAAGGAAGCGGGTCTGATGACGTCACTTGAGACGCATCATCAGCCGGTTTCCTTAAAGGGAACATGCGCAAATTGATTTTGACAGTTCTGCTGTCAGTGTTCTACAGCATTGAGGTGCTGCAAATACTGACAAGCACTGCACAGAGGTGCACGACTGCACCCAGGCTCTCCCATGATTCCCTCCATATGCTTATGGAGGGAGTCACAGCACGCAGGGAGGTCCTCTTCCCTTCCCATGGCGGAAGAGACCTTCCTAGGAGATCAATGCAGCCTGGTTGCACATTGCAGAGGAGGACACAAGCAGGGATGTTTTTTTAATTATTCGTTTATGGTTTGAGGGCATCGCTGGCAAGGCCAGCATTTATTGCCCATCCCTAATTGCCCTTGAGAAGGTGGTGGTGAGCCACCTTCTTGAACCGCTGCTGTCCATGTGGTGAAGGTTCTGCCACAGTGCTGTTAGGGAGGGAGTTCCAGGATTTTGTCCCAGCGATGATGACGGATCGACGATATATTTCAAAGTCAGGATTGTGTGTGACTTGGAGGGGAACTTGGAGGTGGTGGTGTTCCCATGCGCCTGCTGCCCTTATCCTTCTAGGTGGAAGAGGTCGCGGGTTTGGGAGGTGCGGCCGAAGATGTCGTCAGGAGGACCAGGCTGCAGTGGCGCAAACCTTTCAATGATCTCAGTAGATCACGAAAGGTTACTGCAAAGCCACACTCAACTTCATCCTTCTGTGCCTCTCATCACATTCCCATCACTCTGCCTTCCCTACCCTACTCCTGCACATCCTTACACCAACTTACCTTGCACCTCCCATCCTTCTCCATCTGCATTATTACATCCCCATCTCACTAGCCACCCCTCTCACTCACCCTCATCCTAGTGCAATCATACCAACTAACAACACACAAGGGTAGGTAAATGGGTGTTTTAGCCAATGTTCATGTGAAGTTTCTGTTAATGTGGTGTCAAACATTGAAATCTTTAGTTTCAACACTTTGCGTTCTTGGACAGATTTGTGTGCACCTTTGGAAGTGGCTTAGTGAGTTGCAGTGAATGGTGAGACATAACGGTACCTCCTGCAATGGTGATGAGTGTGAAAGGAACGGCTTGGGCATTGTAGGGATGCTTTATGGTGTTGGTGTGGGGTGGTGCCAACCTGGTGCATCATGTGGCAGCCAGGGTGTAAAGCGTCAAGTGAAGTAAATGTAGCCATGGTGAGGTCACCCCTGGCGTCCCGGGCAGCAATGTGGTCGGGTGCTGATGCCCTGTGTCCTGTGCAGCACCAGCTGATTGTGAAGAAGGTTGGTGTTGTTGTTGGTGCTGCTGGTGTGGCTGGTGTTGCTGGTGTTGGGACTGATCGTGGTGCGATTCTGAGGACCAAGGTGAGATTTTTTCCAAGGGCACCGATGCTGATGGAGTAGATGGCAGGTGAGGTTGAGATGACAGAAGCGATCTGTCAATGGTGAGAGAGGTTGTTCCAATGAGGTGACACTGGATAGAGAGTTTGCTCCAAACACTTGCAAGGTGCTAACCTTGGAAAGTGAAACACCTATGAAATGGGAGCTTTTATGGACCATTTGCAGCTGTCAAGTTAAGAAATCATCACATGCTGACACAACACCCTGAAGTGATCCCCGAGCAGCGAGGAAGCTGTGAGGGAACACGTAAAATTGAAATGTAAGCTTAAAATACTATTTAATTGCCTCTTAACAATCTATCTAATGATCTAAATTGCCTACCCCGCCGCCTGGTGTCGGGTCTGTTCAGCAATGACAGACCCGACATCTGGGAGACCAGCATGGAGGCGGCTTGACAGCGGGTTCCCTACCCATTGTCAAAAAAAACATTTCCCAAACCTACCCGCCACGAAACACGCCCGCTGAGCCCCCGAAAAATTCCGCCCAATGTTGCTGATTATAATGGATACTAAATGGAACTGAAAGCCTGTATACACAGGCTTGCAGTACAGAATCTGTCTTGTTTCAGCTTATGCATTTGGTAGCTTCTCCTTCTTCTCTTCTTAGGCAGTCCCTCGGAACCGAGGATGACGTGCTTCCACATTAAAAATGAGTTCTCAGGTGACTGATGAGTCCAATGCAGGACCTATAGTCTCTGTCATAGGTGGGGCAGACGGCGGGTGGGTGGGGTGCTTGGGTTGACGTGCGCTCCTTGCGCTGCTTCTGCTTGCTCCTGGCGAAGAGACTCAAGGTGTTCGGCGCCTTCCCGGATGCTTCTCCTCCACTTTGTGCGGTCTTGGGCCAGGGATTCCCAGGTGTCAGTGGGGATGTTGCACTTTAAAGGAGGCTTTGAGGGTGATCTTGAAGCATTTTCTCTGCCCACCTGGGGCTCTCTTGCTGTGCCGGAGCTCCGAGTAGAGCGCTTGTTTTGGGAGTCTCGTATTGGGCATGCGGACGATGTGACCTGTCCATCGGAGCTGATCGAGCGTGGTTTTTGGTAGCAGTACTTCTGCAGCAGTTGTATCACATACTTGAAGGATTTTAGGCATCAGATCATCTTGATATTCAATCATTACCACCAGGCAATATAGACAGAAGGTCAGATTCATACTGTCTTCAACACAACCTTCTCTTTTAACTTAAATACATCCATTATTTGTGATCTAAGGGACAGCTGGTGAGCAATCCCAGGTTTTTCTCGTTTGTCTGTTTGGAGCTGAATTCCCGTCCCATCTCAGACTGAAAGTGCGCGATGTTACCTTGTGCAGCAGATTTGAAATCAGTTTGTTTATTTCAGAACTGCACAAGTATTAGGGCAGTAGATCTAATCCCATATCCACCCATAAGGCAACTGCTACAACATATATTCTTTCTTTATTGTTCAGTACACATATGTATGTTTATTTAGATGTTGTTCTTTTAATTTAATTAATTTCGACCTTTTCATTTTCCAACAAGAATCACACTGATAGCTTACCTAAAATTGTTTTATTTCCCTTATTGACTTTGTTTTTTCTCTCTTGCTTTCACTTTCAGTTTTTCCCCATTTCCATCTCAGCATTTCATACTGTTTATCCTGTTGCTTTGGCTCCTGCTGAGTCCGTCACAGCAAGATTTGCATGAAGAGGAAGGTTGGAATGAAGCTGCTGCATATAATCACACTTTAAGTGTAACTAGATATCAGTTCGAGTCAGAGCATATAAAATAGATCATCCCATCCTTCCTCCTTTCTTGAAAGGCCTGTCTTGTTCATCTCCACGATAATGATGCAGAATACGATGCTTCGTCAGTGTTGCGTTCTTGGTGTAATATTGCCTCCAGGAGCAATCATCTGTTGTCAGTGGATTGTGTCAGTGACTGGCTGGTGATTTGCTCATCAGTGGTATGTCCAATCACTGATACTTTCTGCAAGGATCCACCATCAGCGTTCCACTTAGGTTCAGCAATGTGACACTGTCATAGTGTGACACTTCTGACTCGCTAATTAGGCTTTTCATGTCAGCCATGTTTAGTTGTTCAGAAGTGTGTTCCTCATCTACAACAAGGCCATGTCAGTGCCAATACAAACAATTGATTGATGGAAATGGACATTAAGATCCATAAGTGTGTGATTTGTGTTGCATTTTGCTTAGATGGGATAATAAGATGCTAATAGGGTATTTCAGTCACTGCTTATTCCAGTTTTTCACTTCTGTCTTAATTTCATGTTTACTGCAGGGATAGGCAGTATTATGCAACAGTATAATTTTACTCTTTTGACTTTGTTATGTCTACATGGACTTTGAAAAGTCTATACAAGCAGGTTTTGTTGTCTATATAACAATGGCAAATGTAAACTTGAACTCGCCCGTGCTCTGGGAAATGAACAGGCAGCGATGTGGTTTTTGCTGTTCTCCTGGCCATAAATGGTCATCAGTGTATTACACCTATAATCATAGAAATTACAGCACAGAAGGAGCCTTTTGGTCCGTCACACCACCTGTTCCTGTGCTAGCTCTTCAACTGGAGCTATCTACTCTAATCCTATAACCCGGCTCGCTCTTGTTTCCTTTACATATTTTTTTCAAAATCTTAGCTAATTACCTTTTAAATTAGGTCATATTCTCTGCCTGAATAACCACTTGTGGTAAAGCATGTTATATTCTCATAGCTCCTCTGTGTAAAAACATTTCTTGTAACTACCCCCTTAATTTCTCTAGTGACAATCCTGAAGCTTTTCCCCCTTTGTACCAACTCCCCAATGGAGTGGAAACTATACTTTATTGGTTACCCTCTCAAAATTTTTCATAATTTTGGAAACATCTATTTGATTACCCTTTAATGTTCTCTGCACCAGTGAAGAAAGCCCCAACTTTACAAGCCTTTATTCATAGCTATATTCTCTCAATCTTGGCATCACCCTAGTTAATTTTTGCTGTAGCCTTTTCATGGTTTCAATATCCTCCCTATAATGGAGTGCCCAGAACTTCATGCAATACGCCAGCTATGGCCTCAAACCTTGTAAAAATTTAACACCACCTGCTTGCTTTTGTATTAAATGCCCCTCTTTACAAAACCCATAACCCCATTTACCTTTTGAAGGACTTCTTTCTTACTTGTACCTCACTACCACCTTTAAAGACTTGGGTATCTGTACTCCCAGATCTCTCTGCGTCTGTATTTTGCTATTAATCTAACCATTTAGGGTGTATTTTCTTTAACTATACTCTTTCTCGAAATGTTTCACATTTCTCTGCATTGAACTACATCTACTACCTTTTTGCTATTTGTTAACCTGTCTATGTCCTCCTGCAATCTCCGGCATTCTTCTTCACAGTTTGCCTTGTCCCCTAATTTGGTATAATCAACAAACTTAAATATCATTCCTCTTATGCCGATGTCCAAATAATTTACATAAATAGAAAACAAAAGAGCTCCTAGCACACACATTCTGTCAATCGAAAATCATCTGTCTATTCTTTCTGTTTCCTGTCCCCCACCCTTCTCTCTATTAAGGTGAACATCAGGCAGCACTGTTTCTATGAACATAGGAGCAGGAGTAGGTCATACGGCCCATCGAGCCTGCTCCGCCATTCAGTGAGATCTTGACTGAACTCCTACATCAACTCCACTTTCCCACCCTATCCGTATATCCCTTGAGTCATTGACTGAGCATCCACAGCCCTCTGGGGTAGAGAATCCTAAGATTCACAACCCTCTGAGTTAAGAAATTTCTCCTCATCTCAGTCCTAAAATCTAGTAAACCTTTGTTGCATCCCCTCTAAGGAAAGTATATCCTTCCTTCGGTATGGAGACCAAAACTATACACAGTACTCCAGATGTGGTCTCAGCAAAGCCCTATATAATTGCAGCAATACTTTTTTACTCTTATACTCCAACCCCCTTGTAATAAAGCTAACATACCATTTGCCTTCCGAATTGCTTCATGTACTGCATGTTAACTTTCTGTGATCCTTGTACAGGGACCCCCAAATCCCTCTGAATCCCAACATTTACTAATCTCTCACCTTATAAAAAAATATTCTGCTTTTCCATTCTTCCTACCAAAGTGGATAATTTCACACTTCCCCACATTATACTTCATCTGCCATCTTCTTGCCCAATCACTTAACTGGTCTATATCCCTTTGCAGCTCTTTGTGTCTTCCTCACAGCTTACTTTCCCACCTAGCTTTGTATCATCAGCAGACTTGGATATATTACGCTCGGTCCCCTCATCTAAGTCATTGATATAGATTGTAAATATCTGAGGCCCAAGCACGGATCTTGCAGCACTCCACTAGTTACATCCTCCCATCCCAAAAATGACCCGTTTATTCCTATCTCTGCTTTCTGTCCGTTAACCAATCCTCAATCCATGCTAATATATTGCCACCAATCCCATGAGCCCTAATCTTGTGTAACAACCTCTTGTGTGGCACCTTATCGAATGCCTTCTGAAAATTCAAATATACTACATCCACTGGTTCCCCTTTATCTACCCTTTTAGTTACACCCTCAAAAAACTCTAATAGATTTGTCAAACATGATTTCGCTTTCATAAAACTTGTTGACTCTGCCGAATCATATTGTGATTTTCCAAGTGTCCTGTTACCATGGGGGCGATTTTGCCAATGGGGGCGCGTTGGAGGCGGGACTGCTGCTTGTCAGGTCGTTGTCCCGCCTCCATCGACTTGTGGCTAACCCACGCTATTTTCCCTTGATTGACCTTGTTAAGCCCACCCAGCGGGTTTAGCAGGCCAATTAAGGGGAAGCCGGTTATAGAGAACGTCAGCGTATGACGTATCATCTGTCAAAAAGTTTTGACAGATGAATTGTCATTGTTTGACAGCTCTGTGAAGCTGTCAAACACTGACATTCTATGTTGTTTGATGAGTCCTTGTATTCAAGACTCATCAAACCTCTTTCTTTAGCAGAAATTAGATGGTTGTTGCATCGGAGAATGCAGCAGCCATCTGTCATCTCTGCCGGTAAACATACGAACATACATACATACGAACATACGAATTAGGAGCCTGCTCTGCCATTCAGTAAGATCATGGCTGATCTGATTACTCCATGTTCCCGCCTCCCCCCGATAACTTTTCACCCCCTTGCTTACCAAGAATCTATCTACCTCTACCTTAAAAATATTCAAAGACTCTGCTTCCACCGCCCTCTGAGGAAGAGAGTTCCAAAGACTCACGACCCTCTGTGAGAAAAAATTTCTCCTCATCTCTGTCTTAAATGGGCGACCCCTTATTTTTAAACAGTGACCCCTAGTTCTAGATTCTCCCACAAGAGGAAACATCCTCTCCACATCCACCCTGTCAAGACCCCTCAGGATCTTATATGTTTCAATCAAGTCACCTCTTATTCTTCTAAACTCCAGCGGATACAAGCCTAGCCTGTCCAACCTTTCCTCATAAGACAACCCGCCCATTCCAGGTATTAGTCTAGTAAACCTTCTCTGAACTGCTTCCAACGCATTTATATCCTTCCTTAAATAAGGAGACCAATACTGTACACAGTACTCCAGATGTGATCTCACCAATGCCCTGTTTTACTGAAGCATAACCTCCCTACTTTTGTATTCAATTCCCCTCACAATAAACGATAACATTCTATTAGCTTTCCTAAATACTTGCTGTACCTGCATAGTAACCTTTTGCGATTCATGCACTAGGACACCCAGATCCCTCTGCATCTCAGAGCTCTGCAATCTCTCACCATTTAGATAATATGCTTCTTTTTTATTCTTCCTGCCAAAATGGACAACTTCACATTTTCCCACATTATACTCCATTTGCCAGATCTTTGCCCACTCACTTAACTTATCTATATCCCTTTGTAGCCTCCTTACGTCCTCTTCACAATTTACTTTCCTACCTATCTTTGTGTCATCAGCAAATTTAGCAACCATACCTTCGGTCCCTTCATCCAAATCATTTATATAAATTGTAAAAAGTTGAGGCCCCAGCACTGATCCCTGTGGCACACCACTTGTTACATCTTGCCAATCAGAAAATGACCCATTTATGCCTACTCTCTGTTTCCTGTTAGCTAGCCAATCTTCTATCCATGCCAATATGTTACCCCCTACACCATGAGCTTTTATTTTCCGCAATAACCTTTGATGTGGCACCTTATCAAATGCCTTCTGGAAATCTAAGTACAGTACATCCACAGAACATGTTACTTCCTCAAAGAACTCCAATAAATTGGTTAAACATGATTTCCCTTGCATAAAACCATGTTGACTCTGCCTGATTACTTTGAACTTTTCTAAATGCCCTGCTATAACGTCTTTAATAATAGCTTCTAACATCTTCCCTATGACAGATGTTAAGCTAACTGGCCTATAGTTTCCTGCTTTCTGTCTCCCTCCCTTTTTGAATAAAGGAGTTTCATTCGCTATTTTCCAATCTAATGGAACCTTCCCCAAATCTAGGGAATTTTGGAAAATTAAAACCAACGCATCAACTATCTCACTAGCCATTTCTTTTCAGACCCTAGGATGCGGTCCATCAGGACCCAGGGATTTGTCAGCCCACAGCTCCAACAATTTCCTCAGTACCACTTCCCTGGTGATTATAATTTTCTTGAGTTCCTCCCTCCCTTCCATTTCCTGATTTACAGCTATTTCTGGGATGTTACTTGTATCCTCTATAGTGAAGACCGATGCAAAATACCTGTTCAATTCACGTGCCATCTCCTTATTTTCCATTATTAATTCCCCAGACTCACTTTTTATAGGACCAACACTCACTTTGTTAACTCTTTTCTTTTTAAAATATCTATAGAAACTCTTACTATCTGTTTTTATATTTCTAGCTAGCTTTCTCTCGTACTCTAATTTTTCTCTCCTTATTAATCTTTTAGTCATTCTTTGCTGTTTTTTATATTCTGTCCAATCTTCTGACCTGCCACCCATCTTTGCGCAATTATATGCTTTTTCTTTAAGTTTAATACTATCTTTAACTTTTTTAGTTAACCATGGACGGTGGGTCCTCCCCTTGGAATTTTTCTTTCTTATTGGAATGTATATATTCTGTGTATTTTGAAATATCCCCTTAAATGTCTGCCACTGCAACTCTATTGACCTATCCCTTAACCTAATTTGCCGGTTCACTTTAGCTAGCTCTGCTTTCATGCCCTCATAATTGCCCTTATTTAAGTTAAAAATACTAGTCTTGGACCCACTCTTCTCTCTCTCAAACTGAATGTAAAATTCAATCATATTATGATCGCTGCTACCTTGGGGCGCCTTCACTATGAGGTCATTAATTAATCCTATCTCGTTGCACAATACCAGGTCTAGTATAGCCTGCTCTCTGGTTGGCTCCAGAACGTGCTGTTGTAAGAAACTATCCCGAAAACATTCCATGAACTCCTCATCTATGCTACCTTTGCCCATCTGATTTTTCCAGTCTATATGCAGATTAAAATCCCCCAT
The DNA here is from genome assembly GCA_030390025.1 of Squalus acanthias. Lineage (NCBI taxonomy): Eukaryota > Metazoa > Chordata > Chondrichthyes > Squaliformes > Squalidae > Squalus > Squalus acanthias. The sequence goes on along the minus strand of CM059431.1, from coordinate 57,157,962 downwards.
GATTATTGCCATACCCTTCTGACAAGCTCCCATTATTTCTTCCTTTATACTCCATCCTACCATGTGGTTACTGTTAGGGGGCCTGTACACCACTCCCACAAGTGACTTCTTGCCTTTATTATTTCTCATTTCTACCCAAACCGCTTCTACATCCTGGTTTCCTGAACTTAGGTCATCCCTCTCTATTGTGCTAATACCATCATTAATTAACAGAGCCACCCCTCCATCTTTTCCCACCTTCCTGTCCTTCCTAGATGTCATGTACCCTTCAATATTCACGTCCCAATCTATGTCATCCTGCAGCCATGTTTCTGTAATGGCTATCAGATCATATTTATTTATTTCTATTTGCGCTATCAGTTCATCTGTTTTGTTTCGAATGCTACCTGCATTCAGATGCAGAGCCTTTAGTTTTGTCCTTTTATTATTTTTGTAACCTCTAGCCTTATCTGTTGATTTACTCTTAGATTAGTGCTCTCTATCCCTTCCTGTTTATCATTTCCCATATTAATACCTTTCTCTATTGCCTTGTCTCTAATCTTTGAATTACCACATCTTCCCAAATTTGATCCCATGCCCCCAATATTTAGTTTAAAGCCCTCTCTACCGCCCTAGTTATACGACTCGCCAGAACACTGGTCCCAGCATGGTTCAGGTGAAGACCGTCCCAACGATACAGATCCCACTTTCCCCAGTACTGGTGCCAGTGCCCCAGGAATTGAAACCCATTTCTCCCACACCAGTCTTTGATGAGATGTGAGACTCTCCGCATCCCCAACTGTTGAAGCCTGCAGGAAGAAACAAAGGTAAGTAAACATTTTCTATCACTTTCCACTCACCTCACATACTTACCTCTCCACACTTGCACCCATCACTTACCGCCACAGCGCACTTTTGGACCCCTCCGACCCACTGCTCGCCTCGGTGACCCGGCAGGGTTTCCCGACGTCGGGAAGCCCGAGCCTCTGTTGGAAAAATGGGGATAATCTTCTTAACTGCCTGTTAATTACCTGTTAGCAGGCAGTTAAGTGGCTGTAATCCCCTTCCCGCCTCCAGGAGACGGGACCCGGCGCGGGTCGGCTACCCGCCTCTTGGCAAGATGACACGTAGGCGGTTTGGGGATGGGATGGGCACCCGCCCCCAGATTCTGCCATTTTCCCGGCAGTCCCACCTCCATACCCGCCTCCCCAAGGCTGGCAAGATCGCGCCCCATGTCCTTAATCCTCAGGGGCGATTTTCCCACTGGAGGCGAGATGGAGGCGGGTTTCAGTTTGGGTGGGTTTGAAACCCGCTTCCACTGATAGTTTTCAAAAAATTTCGATTTTCCTCTGATTGGCCACTTGATTTCAGAGGTGTGGGATGCCCTTGGTCAATTAGTGTTTTCGGACTGAAACTCACCTCTGCTGACATCACTTTTCCAGCCTGATTTTATGGCTTCTTGCTGCCTTGGATCATTCCATAGGATTTCTGCCTATGCTGCACCACCTGCAACATATTCTGAGAAACCACTATATCCAATTCCAAGGCAAGGGCCTCCCCGAGGCTCTTGGATAAGGCGTGGCAAATGTTGTTTGAGGAGGTCACAGCTAGCAGGGAGGAGCTCTTCTACTCATCTGGGAGGAAGAGGCCTCCCAAAGAAACCAAGGCTGTGTGGGTCCAGCTGGTAAGGGATATAACCTCCAGATTTGTGTGCAGATTGGGTAAATGTTTCTATGTATTGATGAAATGCCATCCCTGTTGAAAAGCATTAAAATGATTTGATGCCAAAATGTTGGCGTTATGGCATCTGTTCTTTCGCCTTAGGCAGCTCCACATTGCGGGTTCCGCCACACTTGCGTTGTCAGGTTGGTGGCCTGAGTGAAAGGAGGCCAGAGAGTCATGTCCATTGTCAATGATGTCTTAGGATGGAGCCATGGACATGTGCGAACTTGGGCAACCTATGCAAATCTAGCCAGGATAAGTTCATCCTGGGCAGCCATGTGCTCGCGTGCTGCCGCTGCTGCTGGTCGATACACCGGTGCTCTGACCTCCTCCTGCTCCTCCTCCTCCTGCTCCTCCACCTCCTCCAGATCCTCCTCCTCCTCAGCCTCCTCCTCATCCGAGGAGGGCTGGAACTGAGCCACTTGCTCATCAGGAAGCTGCAAGTCACGACGCTGTGCGATGTTGTGTAGTGCACAGCAGACCATGATCATTCTGGAGACCCTGTATGGTGTATACTGCAGGGCTCCACCTGATCGGTCAAGGCAATGGAAGCGCATCTTCAACAACTCAATGGTTTGCTCGATGATGGACCTGGTCGAAGTGTGGCTGGCGTTGTAGCGCTCTTCAGCCTCGTTAGCTGGCCTCCTGATCGGTGTCATTAGCCACTTCTTCAGGGGGTAGCCTTTGTCACCAAGGAGCCATCCGTTCAGTTGGTTTGGTAGATTGAAAAGCGGAGGAACACTAGAGTGCCGATTTAATGTTGGACCTGCAGCTGTGAGGAGACCACCCACTAGCCAGCCCGCCAGGTTTAGTTGGCGTGGTTTAGGAGGGTCGTGGAACACGCCGAAATGGTCGAAAAATCACGAGGGCCTCTCAAAATAGGCTTAGAGAGGCCCTTAATGAGCATTTAATCCTCTTAACAAGTGCTCTGGCCAGCTGGAGGTGGGACCGTTTCCCACCCTGCAAAACCAGCACCGGCAAAATCCCACAGAGCCGGGTTGGAGGCGGGTTCCGAACCCGCCCTCATTGTTTCCGATTTCCCCGCCTTTCCCGCCTCCAAACCCGCCTCCTCGGACATCAGAAAATCGCCCCCCTAGATTCTAGCATTTTTCCTAGCCTGGCAGGCTAACTGGCCTGTAGTTCCCTGTTTTCTCTCTCCCTCCTTTCTTGAATAGCGGTGTTACATTTGCTACCTTCCAATCCATGGGGACCATTATAGATCTAGGGAATTCTGGAAGATCAAAGCCAATGCATCCACCATCTCTGCAGCTACCTCTTTTAAAACCCTAGGGTGTAGGCCATCAGGTCCAGAAAATTTGTCGGTTTTTAGTCCTATTTATTTCTCCAGTACTTTTACTTTACTAATATTAATTACTTTAAGTTCCTCACTCTCATTAGACCCTTGGTTCCCCACAATTTCCGATATTTTCTTTGTGTCTTCTACAGTGAAGACAGATACAAAATATTTGTTTAACATCTCTGTCATTTCCTTATTCCCCATTATAATTTCTCCTGTCTCAGCCTCGAAGGGACCCACGTTTACTTTTGCTAATCGCTTCCTTTTTACATACTTGTAAAAGCTTTTACAATCTGTTTTTATATTTCTTGCTAATTTACTTTCATATTCTATTTTCTCCCTCTTTATCAATTTTTTGGTCATCCTTTGCTTATTTTTAAAACCCTCCCAATCCCCAGGCTTACTATTCTTTTCGATAACATTGGAAGCTTCTTCTTTTAATCTAATACTATCCTTATCTTCTCTAGTTAGCCATGTCTGTACCACTTTCCCAGTGGAGTATTTTTTTTTCCTGAAGGGAATATAATTTAACATTTCAATTTTCGACAAACTGAAAACATTACACTGCATAACTATTTCACACAGTCAGAAGGTGCCACCTTACCACAATTCAGGAACTGTTTGAAGCCAAAGGTAAAACACTGAAGCAGTATATGTTAAGATATTTTAAAATAAATTCAGCAAACTTTACCAGCAGAAATCCATTTTGATGTTTAATGTTTGAAACGTTTTTTTTTTGACCTCTTAAAAAATTCTGGCTTCTAAGGAAATAGCTTATTGAAGTCCTACTATGAATAAAATAGGCCGCTGCAATAGGTGGAAACTCCCACTCACCGCATGATAAGAGATTGACTACAGCTCGCAGATCCCTGAATTTTTATCTGCTTTCAGTAGGATATGTGGACCACATGCCAGCAGGCTTTGACAGCACAAGTCCAGCTTTCCCCTTTCTTGACAGAAACTTGATTAGCTTTACTCAAACAGCTAGTAATTTCCTGTCAGAAACCTTCTGATAAAGGACTTTACTTAAGGAATAATGGGCCTCTGAAGTGATTGAGATATACAGATTAAGTGTCATACTGAGAAGGTGTTGTTTAAATCATAGCCAAGTCAGCCTCCAGAATAAAATTTCAAAGGTGACAACTTCAGTGATTTTCATCTTTTACCAGTCGTCAAAGACCAGGTAGTTCACACTGAACTCTCACAAGACTGTACAGAAAAATCAGAATGAAGTGAACCGATAATTAATGATGACCCAATAGGTCAAACAGTTGAATACTTGACCACTAACTGGTAGACAATGAGTATTTGTGTCCCAGTGTGCTTTCTCACCCCACCGTTCTTGCTGATTTTTCACAATTCTCGGTCAGACCACTGAAAGATGTGCTACATAGATCTGACGTGTTTCTTTTGAGTGTGAGGCAAAAAAAAAGCAATGCGAACCAGCTTACTGCTCTTGAACGATGATCAAGAAACAGCACTGACTGTGGCCATTGTGAAATAGGGTCTTGATATGTTGACTGGAGGAGCCAGCATAGTACAATCATCAAGGAGCAAAATATAAAGTGAAAAAAGTGCAATTTCAACTTTGTTCTCAGAAGTGAATTACAGCCACTAAAGAATGGTTTATTGAGTAACTGAACATTCTGCTGCCCCCAAAGTTGCTTTTGATCCTTGGCTTGGCTTTGAAACTATCCTGCATGCTCATCATAAATTCTTCATCAGTAGTGTGGAGTGCTAACAGAAATAGTTTGAAGCTCAGCGTAATGAAGCTGTGGTTTAGGATGAGAGATGTTTATTTTAAACCATCATCAAAAGTAAATTAAATTGAAATATTGTGAGCGCTCTTATTTTTATATGAAATTATGGATGAATGTATTGTGTTTAGAAGAAGGCATGCATCACCTTGTGCCTGTGTGGCGAAAAGATGAGTAATGGTTTCCTGACAGAAAGAGAGTGTGAATAAAATCAAAAGACAATCTGCTAGGTTGACACCGATCGGTACTGTGTGTTAGAATAAGAAAGCATGAAGTGAACAAATAAAGGCAAAAACAGAAAGAAGTTTATTTGCTGCCATTTTATGCCAATAAGTATTTATCCAGAAATGCTTATCCAGAAAAATTGTTTTAAATATTTTGATATCTCACTTTTGTCAAATGTTTACACATATATTGTGTATATTAAATAGTTCAGAAATTCTACGTGCATTGTTTAATCTACTTAGCCCCAAAGATCTTAGGGTGACCATCCCAAAAGTGCCCTTCCATGCTGACCCTGTCAGATTTTGTGGCATCAGTGGAAAGACACCTTATTGTAGGAGGCCAGCAGGAGGATAGCTTTTTGTTAACCAAAGGTATTAAGGGATACGGGCCAAAGCAGGGTAGATGGAGTTAGGTCGCAGATCAGCCATGATCTCACTGAATGCAGAACAGGCTCGAGGGGCTGAATGGCCTGAATGGTTCCTATGTTCCCACACCACTACAGTTGCATTTCTGGTGCCCACCTACCTCATTTTGCCGGGAAATCTAGTGCCTAGCTGTTATTGGGGGGAAGTCCCCCCATAGCCTACCGAATTTATTAAAAATAAATCTCCCTCCACCCCTTCCCCCCAAGCCCTTCTGGAGGCCAGTGTACCTCATCTGTCTTGACCTCCAGTCTTATGCCAGGTTATTTCTGGGACAGGGGAGCATGAACTCTCAGCATAGGGAGTCCTCGCCCCCAACTCTTGCCCCCTTAGCACATTGTCCTTGTAAGGGCCAGGCTGAGTTTACACCCATTACTGAGCTGATCGGGAGTTTCCAGAATTCGGCATATTTGGGTCTTTGCCGGTTTCTTGAATATTCCAGTGGAATTCCAGAGGAACGCGCAAGGAAATTCAGGACACTTTTTTTTAAGTTCCAAAAATGTAATCACAAAGACAAGTACAGATAAGGAAGGCCATTCAGCCTATCTAACTTATTCTCCCAAGGAAACCTACAAACTCCTTTCATAGTAACTTCGAATCATTTCAGAGTTCTTGCCTCTTCTTTCTTCCTTGGATCACTCTTTGCATGTAAACTGCTTCCTGGCATCATTCCTGAGCTTATCTTTTTCCTATGTCTCTTATCCTGATTTACCTTTTCTATTCTGCTCAGTATCACGTACCTCTTGGACAGGGATGTCCAATGTAAATGTCTGCCTCTTCTGCTGACACGAGATTCTGCCGGGGGAGGGTCCTGATAGTTGCCCAGCAGAGAAAATCCCAGTGCTCCTGGACTCAGACAGGAGCAGCACACTGGGCAGGGGCGGTGGGAGAGGAAAATCACATCGAACACATTTGTTAGTGTGAAATCAATAGTGCAAAATATAACCGATGTAAAGAAATGAATTCAAGAGCATTCATTAAGACAAAGGCAATAAATTCAAAACATCATGAGTTTATGAAATGCAGGGGGTGCCTATCCAATTTATTGGAATTCTTTGAGGACGTAGCATTTAGCAGATGAGGGACCGGAGGCTATGTAGCTCGGTGGTTCGAATGTATTTGATATGATCTTTTACAGGAAAATAATAAAAGTGAAAGCTCATAGGATCCAAGATGAAATTGCAAATTAGATGATTAATTGTCTAGGTAACAGGAAACAAAGGGTAGTCTCTGATACAATTTTTGTAATTGGGCAACTGTCACCACTGTACGGCTTCAGACATCAGTTCTGGGACCCTGCTGTTCATCATAGTTATTAATGGCCTTAATATAAGCATTATAAGTATTCCCAATTACACCACATTGTGTGGGCAGCAGAATATTTTAAGTTGAATATAAAGAATGCAATTTAGCAACTGCACAAATGCTAAAAAAGCATGTAATATTCTGAAACAGGAGGTAATGCATGTCAGTGTTAATTGAGAGCTATATCATTGGATAAGATAGAGCAATGAAAAACTGAGTGTGATAGGGCTGTTGAGGTTCAAATTTCTAAACTGAGATTGCTAGATTTTTGTTAGGTAAGGGTAAAGAGATTAAAGAAAGACTTACATTTGTAAAGTGCCTTTCACAACCTCAGGATGTCCCAAAGCGCTTTAGAGTCAATGAAGTACTTTTTGAAGCGTAGTCACTGTAGTAATGTAGGAAATCCCGAATATATTAAGGGATATGGGGATAAGGGATAACGGATATGGAACCGTGGTGGATAAATGGAGTTGAGACACAGATCAGCCATGATCTAATTGAATGATGGATCAAGCTCAAGGGGCTGAATGGCCTGCTCCTGTTCCTATGATCGTTAACTCAATACTGGAAGTGCCAGTATATTGTATTTCTCTAACTGTGTGTAAGAAGGACCATAGACTCTAAGGAAGTGACAGTGATGCAGTGAAACCATGCATGGTAAGTTGTGCTTTTACCCTCCCTTTTCTCAGGACTTATTCATGCCAAATACTATTTCCAATCAAGAGAACAAATAAGCAACCAACAATCATGATTCAGCCAATATTATGTTTCAGCTAGGCTCTGCAAAGGTGCTTTTGTATTTTACTGATTTTTTTTATCCTGTTTGGGAAAGCAAACTCTGTGTATTGCTCGCCTTACTCAGCTCTGCACTGGGGAGCCAGTCCCTTTGCTCTGCTGATATGACACAGCATAATCAATCCAAATGTATTGGATTGGGACAAAAACAGAAAATGCTGGCAACACTCAGCAGGTCAGGCAGCATCTGTAGAGAGAGAAACAAAGTTAACGTTTCAGGTCGATGACCCTTCGTTAGAACTGGAAAAAGTTGGAGATGCAACAGGTTTTTAAGCAAGTGTAGGGGCGGGGAGAGGGGAGGAAAGAACGAAAGGGAAGATCTGTGATGGGATGGAAGGCAGGAGAGATTAAGAGACAAAAGGGATGATGGTGCAAGGCAAAAGGAGATGGTAATGGGACAAGTTAAGAAACATGAGATGACTCTAGATGAAGTGTAAATGGCAGGATGATCAACAGCTGCCATGTGAGGGAGAGAAAAAAAATGATAGCAGAGGTTATGGTCTGAAATTGTTGAACTCGATGTTGAGTCCAGAAGGCTGTAAAGTGCCTAATCGAAAGATGAGGTACTGTTCCTCGAGCTTACGTTGAGCTTCATTGGAACAGTGTAAGAGGCCGAGGACGGAGAGGTCAGAGTGGGAGTGGAGCGGAGAATTAAAGTGACAGGTGACCAGAAGCTCGGGGTCACCCTTACGGACTGAACGGAGGTGTTCCACAAAGCAGTCACCCAATCTGCGTTTGGTCTCCCCAATGTAGAGGAGACCGCATCGTGAGCAGCGAATACAGTATACTAAATTGCAAGAAATACAAGTAAATCGCTGTATCACCTGGAAGGAGTATTTGGGGCCCTGGACAGTGGGAAGGGAGGAGGTAAAAGGGCAGGTGTTCCATCTCCTGCGCTTGCATGGGAAGGTGCCGGCGAAGGGGAAGGGCTGTTGGGGGTAATAGAGGAGTGGACCAGGTTGTCACGGAGGGAGCGGTCCCTTCGGAATGCTGAAAGGGGAGGGGAGGGGAGGGGAAGATGTGTTTGGTGGTGGGATCACGTTGGAGGTGGCGGAAATGGCGGAGGATGATCCGTTGAATGTGGAGGCTGGTGGGGTGAAAGGTGAGGACAAGGGGAACCCTATCGTGGTTCCGGGAGGGAGGGGAAGGGGTGAGAGCAGAAGTGTGGGAAATAGAACAGACACGGTCAAGGGCCTTGTCCACCACGGTAGAGGGGACTCCTCGGTTGAGGAATAAGGAAGACATGTCGGAAGCACTAGTAAAGAAGGTGGCATCGTCAGAGCAGATGCGACAGAGACGGAGAAACTGGGAGAATGGAATAGAGTCCTTACAGGAAGTGGGGTGGGAGGAAGTGTATCCAAGTAGCTGTGGGAGTCAGTGGGCTTATAGTGAATGTTTGTCAGTAGTCTATCCCCAGAGATGGAGACAGAGAAGTCAAGGAAGGGAAGGGAAGAGTCAGAGATGACCATGTGAAGGTGAGGGAAGGGTGGAAATTTTGAAGCAAAGTAAATGAAATTTTCTAGTTCAGGGCAGGAAACAGCACCGATACAGTCATCATTTTTTCTCTCTCTCACATGGCAGCTGTTGATCATCCTGCCATTGCCATTTACACTTCATCTAGAGTCATCTTTTGTTTCTTAACTTGTCCCATTAACAACTCCTTTTGCTATGCACCATCATCCCTTTTGTCTCTAAATCTCTCCTGCCTTCCATCCTATCACAGACCTTCCCTTTTGTTCTTTCCTCCCCTCCCCGCTCTCCCTGCCCCTACACTTGCTTAAAAACCTGTTGCATCTCCAACTTTTTCCAGTTCTGACGAAGGGTCGTCGACCTGAAACGTTAACTCTGTTTCTCTCTCCACGGATGCTGCCTGACCTGCTGAGTGTTGCCAGCATTTTCTGTTTTTGTTTCAGATTTCCAGCATCCGCAGTATTTTGCTTTTGTATTGGATTGGGTCCTGGCCTATTAATTAAGTGGGTGAGCGTAACTCAAGTGCACATTTTTAAAGGTGGGAATGCTGTTGATTTCCTGTATATCAGCTGGTTTATAGTAAGGATGATAGCCAATAGAGGGAGAACTTTGTATCTGTAGTCAACAGTCGCAAAATACCTCAAGGAAGTAGGCTGGGTGACATCCATTCTGCAGCTTTCTTCGTATATTGCGGGGAAGTGAGCTGACCTTATAGCAGTATATAAGATACTGAGTAGAAAGGAAAGGTTAATCCTGCACACAGTGTCAAGTTAAACTTTGACTGCAGGACAGAGGCACAGGTAAACAGTAAGTTCAGGATGCACTTCATGCAGAGTCATTAAGATATGGAATGGTCTTCCAGGTAGGGTAGGGTAATGGAGGCAAAAACTTTGGAATTATTCAAGGGGCAGTTAAATGATGGAGGGAGTCATAGGTTTCTACAAAAGAATGTGTTAGATGGATTGAATGGCCTCTTTCATCTGTACTTGTCTTTGTGATCGTTGTTCATTGTGACTCCACCAATCCAGTGAAATACTGGAGCAACAGCCCACCCTGACAAGGCAGTGGTGCCGTATGTACAAGCACCCCTGGGATATCCTGCTTTAGTCACTTTGCCTAATAAAAGATACAGGAATATTACTAAGAATTTAAAGATACTAAATATTAAATTAATAAGCTGTGACGAGAGATAAGAGAGCTGAATCTATTCACATCACAATAAATAATCTAAGGCCTAGAAATTGGCGCCGGTCGTTAAGGCCGGTTTTGAAGAAAAAATGTCGACTGCCTTGCTTCCGCCCACTTTCGGTGTGGAGCGCAGTGGCCGCCATATTGGGCAGGTCGGCAGTGCTCCCTTTGCTTGCGCTCACCTCAAATATTTTAATGATCAAGAGCGTGACGTCAATAGGCGTGCAACGACAAATTGATGCACGCTGAGCGATGTTGGACGTCACCGCTCCTTTTACCGCTCTCTCCAAAGCACGCCCGTGCGTGCAGCCATTGCCAGCGCGTAGAGCCAGGAGAAAGCGGAGGAGATCTATAGATCTCTGAGAAGTCTTCAATAACTATACAAAGTATGTACAGCCCCACTGAACCCAGGCTCTGTGAAAGGTTTGCATTCCTCACTGATCACTGTTTCAAATAATTTTGACATTGTTTGCACTAGATGATGTAATCAGAAATTTTATGACACATGTTGCATGAGTTTTCATAACTTCAAGTATTTGGAGCCTCAAACTGCTAGAATGATTCCACTCAAATTGCAGTCATTTAATCAGTTAATGATGACTTTTTTTGATTAATAATTGTACTTGACAAATTAGCCAGCTAAATATTTGAGAGTGTCAGCGGTTGAATTAAACATAGAATTCAGCTGAACTGCAGGTTGCATTCTTTAAAATCTGACAGATTAGTGTATTTTTAGGCTTTGATTTATCTTGCATACCCTCCCTGTCAATCTACAGAACACGAGAAACATAAATCGTGATTTCCTGATAACGTCGCACAGATAGTTTAGACCTGACCTTCGGCCTCCTGCTGATCTTACCGCCTGAAAGAGCGCGTTGTGTGGGAGGTTCTGCACTACGCTCATTTAAATCAGCAGGCAGCACCAAAGTAGCAGTGCTGCCTGCGCTTTCTTTTTTATGGGCGGCCATTAACCTTGGCCCGTCAGTGCCGGTTTTCAAGCTTTATCGAATTTCTAAGTCTAAATCTTTAGAAGAGAATTGGCAGGATGGATGTGGAGCCATTTTACGTGCAAAATTAGGAGAACTAGAAACCTGAGTATGAGCTAAGGCAACCTGAGCTAAATTCAATATCAATTCACAATTAATGTTAATTTATGGAATAGACTTGTCCATCACAGCAAACATTGACAGTTGAATTATTTAAAAAGAAAATTGACAGGTTCTTTATTCAGTGGCATATCCTCAGCATGTCCTTTCTTCCAAAATAGAACTTTTTAATGCCAATTTTTTACATTTATTTACTTTGTCCCTCCTCTCTTGGTGGCATTTAGGGGAGAGATTGGCTATGGCCCATTTTCAGGCATGGGATCAGCAACGTGTTCAATAGGTGCACCAGAAGCCGGAGGCCCAAGACTTGTCCCAAATTGGGCCGCGTGCCTCATCTCTATCATCTGTCAAACTGTGGATGCCAATCAGGTGCCCAGAGGCAGCTCCACACCAATTTGGCTGGCTGCGACATCTCTAGCGGCCCTCAGTTAGGTCTGGGGAGGGGGTGGGGGGGTGGGAGGCAAAGGGGTGGGTGTTGAGGGAAGTGAGTGCGGGCTGGCACTCTTTATTAAGTAAGGGTATCAAGGGATTATTGGGTAAATGTAGTTGAGGAACAGACCAGCCATGATCTAATCGAAAGGCAGAACAGGCTTGAGGGGCTGCATGGCCACTCCTGTTCCTATATTCCTATGGTGTACTGAGTCATACAGATCAGCAAGATCCCAGGTTCAGTTCCTGGTTTGTGCCTATTTAGTTGATCTCATCTGGGGAAGTGAAGACAACACTGGCCTGAGGATGCCATTGATAGGAAAGGGAAAAACATCAGCTGAGATCATGCTCCTGATCTGTATCCAGTAACTTTACCTGTTTCCAGAGTGGCCTGCACCAGTCAGCTGTGGCTCAGTTGGTAGCACACTTGCCTCTGAGTCAGAAAGTTGTGGGTCCAAGTTCCACTCCAGAGACTTGAGCACATAAAGCTAGGCTGACACTCCAGTGCAGTGCTGAGGGAGTGCTGCACTGTTGGAGGTGCTGTCTTTCGGATGAGATGTTAAACCAAGGCCCCATCTGCTCTCTCAGGTGGACGTAAAAGATCCCAGGGCACTATTTCGAAGAAGAGCAGGGGAGTTATTACCCGGTGTCCTGGCCAATATTTATCCCTCAATCAACATAACAAAAAACAGATTATCTGGTCATTATCACATTGCTGTTTGTGGGAGCTTGCTGTGCGCAAATTGGCTGCCACATTTCCCACATTACAACAGTGACTACACTCCAAAAAAGTACTTCATTGGCTGTAAAGTGCTTTGAGATGTCAGGTGGTCGTGAAAGGCGCTATATAAATGTAAGCCTTTCTTTCTTTAAGGACCGCTGGTTAGGCTACTCAATGCATGTGCAGTGATACCACAAAATTGCATCGGGGTCCTGTAACCGCTGTAGTACCTTGATTAGCATATTATAAGTAGGCTGCTGCCCAAAACAAGCGGTGGCTATGCCTGCCCATTTCCGTGACGGATTGGAAATGGCAGCAGTCACAACAGGAGCGAGAATGGTGCACTGCCATTTTTGGCCCGCTACTGCCCATTCTTGCTCGGCAGAGGCCAGGAAAGTCGATGCCAATGAGGTTGATTTTTTTTTTTGTATTTCTGCTTCCCTAACACCAATGACTACTTGTCGATATTCAGTGGAATTGAGCAGAGCCTGTTCTTCAATTAAATTATTACAAGTTTGAAAAATGCTGCAGTGAAGATGGGACATGCATTCAAGGTTAACCCAGGAATTCTATCTTTTTAACGTAACTTTTTACCTATTTAGTTCAAGTTTGACTTCTGTCTACGGACATTGACCACACATGCTTGTTCTCAAGGAGGTTTAGGTCTTCCTACTTCTTGTTATAAGAGAAACAGCTGATTTTATTGAGCTGGAGGTTGAAGTCACACTAGTCTTACTAAGTACTAGCTTGCAGAGTATTTTGATTGTTGCTGAGAGTAAGATCTTTCACGGGTTACATGAAAGTCAAAAGTATTGTTATGTATATTTTTGTAATCTCCCAAGTTTGTTCTTTTGTTCTTTTATTCTGTGGCCTTCTTTAGCTGGGAGGATGGGATGGTTTGGGCGACGGCTTGTTCCATGATTACTATCAGTGTTCTTTGATTAGCTGACCGGCAGGAAGCTGACAATCCCAGTTATTTTATTTGGGAAAAGGTTTTTGACGAGCAGTTTCTGTGTTGCATTTAATTAAATATTGACTATTCTTTATCGTTTTAACTAATGGATAGAGATCAAACTGGTAATGCGGAGTATGTTAGCAGCACGCTGCTGTGAATGTAATCTTGGCTATTATAGATATAATAGTTTTTAGAAAGGCCTTGCAAACATAATGCTGCTTCAATCAAGAATTGTGGTGTGGACTGAGATCTGGTGCATTGTGATCTTAATATAAATATGGTTATTGGAAGACCACTCTAATAAAACCCCTTAATAAGATAACTGATTTCAAAAATAGTAGTAGATTTGCTTTTCCACTCCCAGCAATCGTTGATGTTCACAAATATCACTTGTTTAAAACTAGAATATTTCTAATTTGATGAGGGGGTCATTTTCATTTGTGGTCATTCACAGAAAAAAATATTATTTAAGTCAATTTTCTGAGTTAGCCATTTCAAACCAGAAATGAATAAATTAATAGTACAAATGATTATTTAAGCTCACTAAAAATGCTGAATGTCCAGCAGAGTGGAGACAAAAATGAAGGCTGTGATGTGAGGACTGTCATAACAGAGATAGATGATAGAGTGCTGGAGCTAAGATATATGGCGTTAAATATGGCCTTGCAGCTCATTTATCGGGCACTAAACGACCTGCTAAACCTCCAATGTGGCAGGCAGGAAGCGCCACCAGCATATTGGCTCAGTGCTATCACTCTCGTAGGGCAACACGGTGGCATAGTGGTTAGCACTGTTTCCTCACAGCGCCAGGGACCCGGGTTCGAATCCGGCCTCGGGTGACTGTCTGTGTGGAGTTTGCACATTCTCCCCGTGTCTGTGTGGGTTTCCTCCGGGTGCTCCGGTTTCCTCCCACAGGCCAAAGATGTGCGGGTTAGGTTGATTTGGCTATGATAAATTGACCCTTAGTGTTAGGGGGGATTAAATATGTGGGGTTACGGGGATAGGGTGGGATATGTGTCGGTGCAGGCTCGATGGGCCGAAATGGCCTCTATCTGCACTGTGGGGATTCTGTGACTCTCGAGTCTGAGGCAGAAGGTCCTGGGTTCAAACCCCACTCCAAAAGACTTGACCACATAATCTAGGCTGGCACTTCTGTGCACTATTGAGGTAGTGCTGTACAATCGGTAGTGTCGTCTTTCGGATGAGACTTTAAACTGAGGCTTTGCCTGCATTCTCAGCTGGGCGTAAAAGATCCCACGGCACTATTTGAAGAAGAGCAGGGGAGTTGTCCCAGTGTCCTGGCCAATATTTATCCCTCCAGCAACACCTAAAACAGATAAACTGGTCATTTAATTCACTGCTGTTTGTAGGATTTGGCTGCTATGTTTCCTACATTACAACAGTGACTACACTTCAAAAGTACTTCATTGGCTGTTAAGCGCTGTGGGACGTCCTGAGGTTATGAAATGTACTATATAAATGCAAGTCTTTTTTCTTTCTAATGGCTCTGTCGTCCACTGAAAATGTAGGTCAAGAAGATGGAACTCTCTCCCCCAAAAGGCTATGGCGTTGGGTCAATTGAAATTTTCAAGACTGAACGCAATAGATGTTTGTTAGGCAAGGGTATGTAGGAATATGGAACAAAAGCAAGTAAATGGAATTGAGTTCCAGATCAACCATGATCTAATTGAATGGCAGAACAGGCTCAGGGAACAGGGGTGAATGGTCTACTCCTGTTCTTATGTAACCCTAAAATATCCCAGTAAATTAATATTCTCCATTGCACTAAATAATCCTCTTCTCATCAGTGGCCCTCATAATATATTGCATGTTGCATGGGATAAAATGGTATTTTCTCTGAATCACTGCTTGCCACACTTTTTATTGTTTCCATTTTCACTGCCACACTTTTGCAATGCTTCCACTGTAACACTTTGTAAGTTGGCTCAAAGTAAAACAGCAGCAAATCAGAACCAAAGGGGTAAGGAATGTACAAATCCAAAACAAAGTAAATGGCTGGAAAACTGCTAATGAGAGACTACTAATGACTTAGCCTGAATAACTGATCAAAAGAACATACCAGTAAAAAAAAAAGATTGAATTACTCAATATTTCAGGTACCATTTTTCTTCAGTAAGTGAAATTTTTAATATGCAAAATAAGGTCTTAAAATAAAAACATTAAAAAATTATATGTTTCACAACAACCTAATAAAATGTACCCATTGTATTGTCTCATCTGTTTTCTCAAAAACCACTGTGAAGCACCTTGGGCCTGTTATCCACACAAAGCATTGTATTAAATGCAAATTTATGTGGTTTTGCATTCACATTATATATATATATATATATATATATGCTACAAATTTTAGCAACATTAATCTGAAAGAGACAAACATAGAGTATTTTTCAAAATAAAAAAATGAATTTTGAAAGCTTTTTAGGCAGAAGGAAAGGCTCTTTTCATCACCTGTGTTTTGTGGATCATTGGAATATGTAAGTATTCTAATTTGAGACAGAGACAAGAGAGAGAAATACATACAGAGCACATGTCCAAGAACCAATCACAAACACTGAATACAATATTTGCAGAGATCTCTTAGAAACTTACAAACCAGTGTTGCCAAATCCAGCCCCTTATCTGCTCCATTTTTGTGAAGACCCACACGCTCCCTTACTGCTGACAGACACCCTGAATGCACCATAAGCCAAACCCCACATTCCACCTCCATAGTTCTGCAAAAGCCCAGATGACCTCCTACAGTGATACCAGACCAAAGAACGCCGCTGCTGGATCCATCCACACCACAAAATTACTTCAGAACTTCCAATCTGTACTAAAACCGGCACCCCTGGGTGGAGTAAACAGGAAATGTGAAAGTAGTCTATTCAGTGGCATGTTAATCAGGTTATTCTGCTCCACCCTCCTTAACTGAAAGGTGGGGTTCGGTGAATAGATTGGAAATATTCAGATTGAATTCAGGAACAAATATTTAAAACCAAATAATGTGTTTTCTGTATGGTTTCAACAAATAGTTCCCACCAAAATTGCAAGTTGAATCCTAAGTTGCATTGGCACAATTAGTTATGAAAATGTCACAGTACCTTTTAGTAGCCATTTAATTCAGCAAGAAGTACAGAGATTCCCGCAGAGTTAAACACACATCACTGAAAAATTGGGTCGTTATCAATCATACATTGGGCTTATTTTTCCAGACATTTTGACCATGCAGAAAAAAAGAATGAGTTGTTGTTTTTTGAGTACTATATGACAGGAAGATCATTGACCTGTGCTGCCATTTTATATGTCCCAAACAAGTCTGGCATTTTCCTTATAATTACTATTTTTCATGAGTCTATTTTTCATGAATCTTTATCAATGTGGGGAATGTTAGTGCTGGAAAATGGAATGTTTCAAGTTACCTCTATCAGCTTCAATCACCCTGCCAGATTTGTAAATGTCAACCATGGAAACTAGCAAAATCTGACCAACGGCTTCAAAAAAGCTGGCACACCACCTCTCCCAAATAAATAAACCAGCTTCAATGACCCTGATTCGAAACCTATGAAATGTGAAAACAAGTAGTTCACCCTGTCTTTATAACTTTAAGCTGTACGTATACCCAATATTCTTTCACTTGTAGTTATGGGGGGAGGGGAACACAAGTCCATTAAAGCCTGAAATACAACTGTTGAAGGCTCAAAATAGTTGGGGCATTTCCAGAGGAGTTATAGTTAATATTATGCACTGTTATATTTCACAATTGATAGATTTTTAATCATAAGTTCCCCAAGAGCTACTTCAACAGCCACTCTCCTGTATTCAGTTCTCCCCTGCCATAGTTTTCAGGGATAGTCTACCCCCTCTAGACCCAGTTCACTGACACACTGTCCTCCAGCAAATTCTCCACCCTTTCTTAACTTTGATTCAACGTATGACTCCTCCCACTCGCTGGCGCTCTCCACCGTCCCCACACCTGCCATGCTTTTCTCTTCCAACTCCCTCAGTTCAAGCTGACACTCTTCAATTACTAAGCTGATGTTGGCACTATTTTTCCTCTCCTCCCCCGCCCCGCCCTTTCAAGCTGACACTCTTCCCTCTCCCCTTACCCCAGTTCATGCTGTCATTCTTCTCCTTCCCTATCCGCTCTCAGTTAATCCTAGCAGTCACTTTTCCCACCCCAAAGCGTCACTCCCAGCATCCCCCCCCCCAAAAAAATACTTCTCCTAGCTTCTGTCCCTTCCCTCTGCTCTTCATTTCCTCCTTCCCCATGCTGTTCATTTTCCCTTTCCTTCTGCTCTTCTCTGTCATTCATTTCCTCTTTTCTTTACCCTTCAAAGCCACCCAATCCCCCTCCTTCATTCTCCTCTCAATACCACATCTACTTGATGCTGGGAGTAATTCCTGCTGTTGCATACAGTAGGTAGGACCCCTGTTCTAACAAGAATTCTTCCTACTGACAGCAGATGGTATCAATCACATTAGCAGCAAGACTTGAGGAGTGATGTTGAGGGGAGAATGGCATCGTAGATGTTGCGTTTTGTCGGCGAACATTGACAGGTGGACTGGGCCCTAAAACATAGAGGCCGGGACTTTGCTCACCTGGGCGGGTCCGGTGCGGGCGATGTCGGTGGTGGGTCGCGGCCCCGCTGCTGGCTCCATCCCGCTACCTAAAACAAATTTACGTTAATAGGGCTTGTTAAGCCCGTCCAGCGCATTTCCCGGTCCAATTAAAGGAAGCGGGTCCGGTGACGTCATTCATGACGCATCATCAGACGGTTTCTTTAAAGGGATGCTTTATGGTGTTGGTGCGGGCTGGTGCCAACCTGGCGCATCATGTGGCAGCCAGGGTGTACAGCATCAAGTGAAGTAAATCTGGCCGTGGTGAGGCCATCCCTGGCCTCCAGGGCAGCAATGTGCTCGGGTGCTGATGCCTTCTGTCCTGTGCAGCATCAGTTGATTGCAGAGAAGGTTGGTGTTGTTGTTGGCGCTGCTGGTATTGGGTCTGATCGTGGTCAGATTCTGAGGACCAAGGTGAGACAGTATAAAGGGCACCCATGTTGATGGAATAGATGGCAGGTGAAGTAGAGATGACAGAAGCATTCTGTCAATGGTGAGAAAGTTCTTCCAATGAGGTGAGAGTGGATGTAGAGTGGAAAGTGGAAAGCCTGCAGAATCTGTGCTGGAAATGGACTGAGAAACAGCTTATGGCTGAGGAAAGTGATGATCTGTCAGGTGGGAGCTTTTACTGTACATTTGAAACTGTCAAGTAATCAGCTGGAGCAATGGCCACTGAACTCCCGCCTCAGGTTGACTGACGTGGTCCCCGAACAGCGTGGGTCCTGTGGCCATGAAGTTAATGTTAAAGAGTAAGTTAGAAAAGCCTGTTAAGGGTCTGTTCAGTACATTATGGGGTAAAAATTCACTTGGTTGCGCCTCCCGTTAGCACCTTAAGAGGGCGCTAATGGGGCGTTAAGCCGCTAACGCCCGGGCGCAGCGATGTTTGCGCCGCTCGAGAACTTAACTTGAGATTGTGCGGCGGCGCTAAAACTTACCGCTGCGACCACCTGCGCGCGCAGATTATGACGTCATTCCATGGTGCAACGCCCTTGGGGCGCCCCGGAGCGGAAATTGAGTGGCGCCCCCTGCCTTACCGCCTGGCGCTTCCAACGACCGGAAGACTGGAACGCTATCAATCGGTGTGGGGCTGGGGGGGGCGCTATTTAAAGGGGGCCTCTTCCTGTCTTTTTCTGTGGTCGACATTTATGCACCACTCGTTCTGAGAGAGAGAGAGAGATTCGGAGAGAGAGAGAGAGAGACTTCTACATTGACTCAACGCTTTGTGAGGTAGTTTTGCCTATTCATCCTAACTTTGTTGCTACTTTAGTTGCTGTACCTCATTACTTTTCTGGCAAAGAGAATATGGGGGCTGCACTGATTGGGGGCGTCGTCCTACTCCAGCTGAATCGGAGGATACAGAGACGCAGACAGAGAGTGGCAATGATGGCCAGACGGAGGAGGGCCATCAGGCGCATGTACAGGAGAGCTTACCCTCCCAGGGTATATCGTGAACAGCTCTCCTACATCCATATGTCCGAGGAGCTGTGTTTGCGAAGGCTGCGATTCAGCAAGGAGGTGGTCACTGAGCTCTGCCACCTGCTGCAGCCAGATCTGCAGCCTCAGCTGAGGTCCAGGACGTCTCTGTCGGTGGCAGTGAAGGTCACAGTGGCTTTGAACTTCTACGCCACTGGCTCATTCCAAGCTGCTGTTGGGGACCTCGCCAATATCTCCCAGTTCACGGTGCATCGCTGCATCCGGCAGGTCACCAATGCCCTCTTCAGAAGGAGACGAGACTTCATCTCTTTCCCTATGACCCCAGACAAGCAGCGTGACCGTGCTCTGGGCTTTGCGAGGGTAGCGGGCTTCCCCATGGTGCAGGGCGCCATTGACTGCACGCATGTGGCTTTGCGTGCTCCGCGAGAGAATGCAGAGGAATTCAGGAACAGAAAGGGGTTCCATTCCTTGAATGTCCAGTTGGTCTGTGACCACAGACAGGTGATACTCGCTGTCAATGCCCACTATCCGGGCAGCTGCCACGATGCTTTCATCCTGCGCCAGACTACTGTGGCAGAAGTTTTCGAGGCACCGCATCAGCCAGTTGGTTGGCTTCTCGGGGACAAGGGGTACGCATTGAGCACCTGGCTGATGACACCGCTCCGTACGCCAAACACCCCTGCTGAGCTGCGGTACAATGAAAGCCATCAAGCAACCAGGAACATTATTGAGCGCACAATCGGCGTGCTGAAACAACGGTTCCGCTGTCTGGACCATTCCGGAGGAGCCCTGCAGTACTCGCCTGAGCAAGTTTCGAACTTCGTAGTCGTGTGCTGCATGTTGCACAACATGGCAATCCTCAGGACCCAGCCAATGCCACCAGGCCTTGTAGCACCACCAGAGGAGGAGGAGGAAGAGGAGGAAGAGGACGAGGACGATGATCATCAGCAGCACCAAGGCGGGAGGGCGGCCCACAATGGTCAAACTGCAAGGGCCGTCCGTCAACGACTAATAGCAAGCCGCTTCTAGGGCCCCTGCCATTGCCACAAACATTAATCAACCCAGCACGCAACCCCTAAGCCGGCCAAGGCACCAATAATTCCAACCACCAGCCATGTATATTTTGAATACAGAAACTTATTTATTTTACAAACTCTGTGTGTGTCAATTCCTCATGACAAACTCATAGAAATAAACACAAAAAAACAGTCAATAACATAACTGGTTCTCACAACCTGGAGATAATGTCCAAAACACTAAACAAAAGTTGAACCATGAACCTCGGCCTTTAATAAAAAAATGACCAGCATTTTGTCACACCTCCTACTTTTTGCCCTTCGAGGGTGATCTCCTTCCCTTGCGCACTTCCCCCCTTCTAACCCTACTGCTCCTCCGTAATGGGACCTCAGTGGCTGCAGCAAGGCTGGTGGAAGGCTGCTGCTCGTCAGACCCTGACACTGCCGATGCCCCTGAAGGACGGCCTCGACCACTTCTGGGCCTGGAGGGCCCGGCTGCAGACTGCACCAACTCTGCATGTGCGGCAGCAGTCTGTCCTACAGGCGGTGGCAAGTGCAGTGGAGAAGTGACAGTGTTGGCAGCAGGAATGCTGTCATCGTGCGAGAGGACAGCAACTCCCTGCTCGCCCGACACACTGGCACTCCCACGGGGCACCACTTCAGCATCCGGAGCAATCTGCCGGAGAACAGATTGCTGGCCTGCTGCGGCGCGGTGACAGCCCCGGGGACATGTGCACGAACCATCGAGGTTGGCAGCAGTCTGTGCTCGCGTGGCCTCCATCTGAGTCTGTATGAGAGCAGTCAGAGGTGGGATCACGGCAGCCAGTGACTGAATTGCAGCACTAAGCGTTAGTGTGGCATCCGCCTGTGCTACAGCGCAGTGCTCCACACTCCTTGCCAGTGACTCAATGCATTCGGGCACCCTTCCCACTGCACCCATGAGCTCAGTGTGCATGCCCACCGCCTGGGTGTTCATTTCTGCAATCAGCCGCTCCTCCTCTGCGTCCATTGCAGTAGGAGTGTCTGGCATACTCTCCCTCTGGGGAGAAGGCCCCCGTTCTTCCCTACCCCCCCAAAGCGTTGCTGCAGCCCGCTGGGTCCTGGAGCTTCACCATCATCAGCCCCTTCCCCCCTGCTCCCCTCCGGGGAAGGCGTGTTCCCAGTGTGGGCATGGGCTTCCTCGGGAGAGGGTGGCACTGATGCTCTGGCTTCCTCTTCCTCCTCAGCTGCAGCATCACTCCCAGTGGCAGCTTCAGGGCCCGTCTCCTCAGCTGGTGAATCACCATCTGAAAGCAGGGAGGTACAAGAGTGGCTTTAGCGTGAGGACAGGGTGGCAGTAAGGGAGGAATAAGTGCAGCGAGTTAGCAAGTTGGATTGAAAGTGTCAAAGGCTGGTGTTGTGAGGGACAAGTGGAAGGACAGAGGACAAAAAGGTGATGACCTTACCATTGCTGTCCACAACGGGGTCGGCGTCTCCAGTGGCGACGGGACCGATCACCCGGCTTGCCACAATCCTGTGGACGCGCTACTCCAGATCGCTGAGGGGTTGCAGCTGAGGCCGCCCTCCACCTGTCCGTTGCTGCTGTCTCCGATTATGCGCCAGCTTGGCCTGTAAGAAAAAGGACAGCATCTGAGTAAATATACAGCCATGGTCTTGCCTGATGTGCCTCCCATAGGTGAATAGCCCTTACAATATACAGCCATGGTCTTGCCTGATGTGCCTCCCATAGGTGAATAGCCCTTACTGTATACAGCCATGGTCTTGCCTGATGTGCCTCCCATAGGTGAATAGCCCTTACTGTATGCAAAGTGTGGAATGTGTGTGTGTGTTTGATGAAAGGGCCATAGGTGTTGGATGAGTGTTGTGCATTGGGGTTTTAAGACCCTCTGGCCATAGAGTGAGGTTGAGATGGAGGGATGGAGAGGTATTGAGAAAAAGCCACTCACCCTGACGACCCGAGTTAGGTCGTTGAACTTTTTGTGGCATTGAGTATGGGTCCTGGGCACCATGCTCCTGGAGGAGACGCTCTGAGCCACCTCCCTCCACACTCTTCTGAACTCGCGTGACAAAGGCCTCCTGCCACTCTCAGGGAACAGCATACATCGTCTGCGCTCCACTGCGCCAACCAGAGCATCCAAGGCCCGCTCGGTGAAGCGATGAGCGCGTTCTCTCACCCTCTCCATGCTTGGCAGCAAAATGGATTCACAGGTCTCTCCAGGCTGAGATTCAAGGCTGCAATGAGCAGGGTGTGGCTGGGGAGCAAGTGGCCCCCCCGCTTTAAGAAGTGTCCGGCGCCAGTGTGTCTGTGTTCCCTCGCTAACTGGCAGCAGCTGCGCTGCGCTCGCGCGCTGAGTTAGCGCCTCACTCCTTGGCCTTTGCGCCTTAAGACAGGTGTGCAGCGCCTGCTTTAGCGCTCCACTCACCTCCCGGGGCGGTAAAAGTGAAGTTTCCTGTCAGTGCCGATAATTAGCGCCAGGCGCTAATATTTGCGTCCGGACGATATTTGCGCCCCAAATGGGGCGCGACCTAATTTCTACCCCTATGAGTTTAATTGGGTTGCCCGTCACTGCCTGTCTGATCTGCTCAGCGTTGACAGACCCGACATTGGGAAAGGCGCGTTGCGGCGGGTTGAACGTGGGTTTGACCCGTTGTCAAAAAAACCACACTTTCCCACCCGACCCGCCACCGATCCCACCTGCTGACACCCTGAAAAATTCCGGCCTGACTGTTAGTATTTCAGCTGCAAATGCTGATAGTTGGCATGTTCAGATATAGCGCAGTTAGGTTTAGATTACAGCCCCTCTGCTCTGTCCCAACACCCTACTGCGCCAGTGTTATATTATTCCATTGGCCGCATCAGACATTCTGTGTCCTCAGTGAGCAAAGCTGCCAGTTAGTGCAGATTTCGAGCCAATTTTGTACTATGGGCTCTTGCTTGCTAAAAGTTGGACTGAGAGCACCCAAATACATGTCAGATATGATCTTTAAACCCATGGGAAAAAATTACTGATCATGATTTAACAATCAAGTGAAGAATTACAGTCGTATGACAGTGCGCTGAAGCGATTTTACCACTCAGAACTCCCTCCCAGCTGTATTTTGCATGATATAGTTGTAATTGCTTCCAGTACTCACCAAATGTCATCATATATAGCTTCACAGTAAAAGGCAAAATGGAGCATTACTGGAAAGTAAAATATACTGGGGTTGAAATTCCATGGGGATTCCACTGGTCTCCCACCGGCAGGAGCTCGACAGAACACCCAGGAAAATGTATTTAGCTACTTTTCACAAGGTAACTCATAGATTACCCAAAAAGAAAAAAAGTCACATTTAGCAGTAAATTTAAACAGTGCAAATTGAAAACTGTGTCGTGTCGATTTTACCCATCAAGCGCAAATGCTTTAGTCTTTTAATACTGTTCAGAACCCTGTAGTGAAATAGAAGAAATAACTCAGTCCTGTGCGAGCCTGCATACTATGCAGTAATGGGGAAAAGAGAAAAAGATTTATTTTTAAATATTGCGGTTCTGCTCTACATTTGACAATAGGTAAAAATTATACTTCAGTTGAGATTTGATTTGAAATACAACACTCAGAAGGCACAGCCAGCCTACAATAAAGGTTTACTGAGATCTAACTGTATAATCTCTGATGTTTCGCAATTTGGTTGATGTCCCTTTGATTTATCTGTGTTAGAATGCCAGCCAGAGAAAATAGGATTTTAAATAAACTAACATGAGAGGAAAATGCAAAACTACATACAGCAAAAAATTACTCTAAAGTGGATTTAAAAAATAAAACCACAATGCAGTGTACATGTTGTAAATTAATGCCACACAGTGGAATCCAGCTCAATGATTAAGATTTTCTGGCAAATACCTTTGAGGTGCTTCTCTATTTTTATGCAAAGACAGAGCTTCTAGGTTTCTTTATTGTGTGCACAAGGGAACTTTGTGCAGTATTCGCTCGACGTACATGCAGCAATGGATTTAGATTTATGTGATACTGGAACAATTTGGACGGTAAAATTCAACCAGTTTACCCAGGCAATTGCAGGTTTGACTGCTTTAAGCTCAGATGGTATAAAGGTAGTAAAAATAATCATTGCATGAGGGTAAGAAAAATACAAAGCCTGCTTCTCAAGAAGAGGAACTGCTACTGCGTTACACATGCTCACACAATAACAGTAACAGCTTTTATCTAGCACCTTCAATGTAAAAATGTCTTGAAGCACTCCATAAATGGAAATGACAGGGAAGTGAACACCAAGCTATAGAGGCAGAAAAGTTGCTGTCGGCGATGCGCTGCTCCGCCGCTAGCTTGCCGAAAGCGGCATCTCGTCTGGCTTCCCACGCGGAGTGAAGTTACTGTACTTGCACGATAGATACGAAGTAACCTCGCCACAGAAAGTTAAGTCAAGTCATTTCAAGTCTAAATACTCTTTTAATGATGTGATAAGTGTTAATTGCTGCCAGTCAATCTTTCTGGCACTGAAAATTAACCATTACCAGTGTGGAGTTTCATTCCTTCAGGTTTTAATTGTTGTTGGAGATTTTTTTTTAAATAAAAAAACTTTTTTTTACTTTTACATTCTGTCTCTTTATTCTATTTCTCTTAATGCAATCTTACTTTCCCTCTCTTTATTTATCTTTCTGTACCTGATTTGACATTGAATTCACCATTCTAACTTACAATTCCTTCTCGGTCCTTGCGTTGTTAATTCCACAATCCTTCAATTTAATTCCTTAAGGAGATACACAGTTGCTTGCCCTGTTAACATCAGTTCCCAGATGCACCGTGCTGTTTCTATCTCGCAATTCTAGCAACTTGCAATGCAAAATATCAAAGGTTAAACGGACAAGGGCAAGTCTAACTAACGGCAGATGCCATTCATTGACCGGTTACAGTACAATCTGTGCCCATGTTGGACAGGTGGGGGCAATTTTGTTAATGGGGGCGCGTTGGAGGTGGGACTGCTGCTTGGTGAGTCAATGTCCTGCCTCCATCAATTTGTGGCCAACCCACGCTATTTTCCCTTGATTGACCTTGTTAAGCCCGTGGCCAATTAAGGGAAAGCCGGTTGCAGAGAACGTCAACGTATGACGTTTCATCTGTCAAAAATGTTTGACAGATGAATTGTCATCGCTTGACAGCTCTGTGAAGCTGTCAAACAGTGACATTCTCTGTAGTTTGATGAGGTCTTGAATTCAAGACCTCATCAAACTTCTTTCTTTTACAGAAATGAGATGGTTGTTGCATCTGAGAATGCAACGGCCATCTCTCATCTGCAACATGGAGGTCCGAGACTCTCTGCATACACACCGACTGAAGCCTGCAGGGAGAAACAAAGGTAAGTACACTTTTACTAACACTTTGCACTTACCTCAGATACTCACCTCTCTACTCTTGCACCCATCACTTACCTTCACACCACACTTTTGCAACCCCCCCCCCCACACCCCGCAGACCCAGTACTCGCTGAGCTGAGCTGGTGTGTTTTGGAGCCTTTGGAAGTCCGCACTTGTGAGGGTAAAAAGGGGATAATCCTATTTTCTGCCTGCACCCGCCTCCAAATTCTGCCATTTTCCCGGCAGTCCCGCCTCCATACCCGCCTCCCCAGGGCTGGCAAGATCGCCCCCTCGGTGTTTGTGGAGGGTGGGGGATGGGAGGCCAGAACAGAGAGCATAGTTGAGTCTACAGGTGATTAAAAACCTACGGATTTCAGTGTTGGAGGGGCTGAGGTGGGGGCAGAGGCAGGCAATGTTGTGGAAATAGGTGGTCTTGGTTACGGATATGATGTAGGTTTTAAAGTGACAGCTCAGAGTAGAGCAGAGTGCCAGGGTAATTAAGATAAATGCGGTGAACTCAGTACCTCGAGTGATACCAAGGATCCAACTTTTTGTGGATTCCAAGATTGTCGGTCAAAGGTACAGAACACAAGCTGCTCTTTCTATCTGCCTTTCAACAGGGCACAACACCACAAAGGCACAGTGAAAAGGAAACAAAGGTGCTTGGGCTTCCACTTTGTGCCTGGAGCCAAAGCACTGACTTAAAAGTACTTTCAGATATATGATTTAGAGATTAGAAACTCCTTAATAGGAACTGAATATTCCTCAGGATTTTCATTGTTTCTTTTAGTAAGTAAGTTAACCGTACTCAAATGACACTGCAACCAATTACTAGGTAATGTCTGAGAGTATGTTAGAGGAATGCTATCAATTTTCCTTCCTGTCCTCTAATGAACAAGCTGTCTCTGCTTGGCACCTCTTTGACGGTGTGGCTTCAATAAGGCATTCTGTGTGAAATGAGCCTCAAATATAAATCTGTATTGTACTATTCTGTACATTTAACTGTAGAAAAATCTGCGATACACAAAAATTATTTTTTCCTCCTTCTTTGCCTCTACACATGTTGGAATATGGGGCAGCCACATATATTCAAACCTGGATATTATACAGTTATAGGGAAAAGGGGAATGATTAAAAAGACTGCCTCTCCTGCTGTTAAACAGATTTTAAGGTCCTGCAGTTCTCAAAAAAAAGGAAACGGGAAACACAATTACGCAAATTCAAAGCCCTAAAATATGTCAAAGCTGCACTTAGCACTTTCCTGCAACAATGTAACCAGTGTCTTTCCATTACTTTTCATACATATCAGTGATGGCAACCCCACTGAAGTCTCCAGGATTCCATTCCTACTCTTGCTCGATTGGTTGCTCTGATATGGAGCAGGAAAGTGGTAAAATAAGCAGATTTTGAGTTCTGGTAGCTAAGAATTCTCCAGCTGCAGGAATGTTTTCCAGATATCCAAAAGTTGCTTGTTCTTTAATGGTTGGAGACAACATATTAACAAAGACATACCTCAACCATTTTAGTACTCTGTTATCTCAAAGCCCTTCATAGTTTGTGTGACAGTAGATTTGTAGCGATCCCTTTAATTCAGTTACAATACATAAGCACCAGTAATTTCCACGGGGGCTTTCCCGATCTCCCACTGTAACTCCAAAACTCCAGCGTCACAGCGGCCCGAAATTGATCACTGACGAGCTGCCTCGGTGTCTGCAGCTCGCTGGGCTAAGTTAAATGAGGCCCGATGCCCAGTTTCGATCGGGCCTCGGCACCCAGTTCATGCCAGCAGGCTGGTGCTATGCAATTTCCAGCCCAGAGAGTTCTGTTCATTATCCTGGGAACAATATCAAATGTTTACCTAGAATCAAGGCTAGTAAAGACATTCTTGAAGGTATAACGATTTGAACAAAAGTGACCTAAGCCACAGGAACCAAAAAATCTAGAGTAAGAAGTATAAGAAAACCCAAAAACTTAATAATGCCATTCATACAGGTCAGTGGTCACCCAAATATTCACTTCTGTTATGGCACGTGGAGAGGGACACAACATCTGCTCAACCCATTGGTGGGGAATTTGGGCCAGAGTCCTGGCTGGCTCAGTTTACAACCTCCCCCCTTTCCATCATTCACTATGAATGATTCCCTGATAGGATGTTCTTGGCTTCAGGATTGAGTGAGGCCTGTGTGCAGTCAGAATTCAATTAACTGGAGGAGGTTAGGTAATCTTCAGCTTTTGTTGTGCAATTTTACATAACAAGACTATGTTCAGGAAAGATAGGGATGGAAAATGGAGAGAAGGATTGCAGTATTGATCAAATATACTGTTATGGCACTAGAAAGGGATGATGTACTCGAGGGTTCAAAGACAGAATCTTTTGGTTCGAATTAGGGAACAATAGAGGAGCTATTACACCGCTGGGTGTATACTATAGGCCATCAAATAGTGGGAAGGAGATAGAGGAGCAAATTTGCAGGCAAATTGCAGAAAGATGTAAGAACTTTAGAGTAGTGATAATGGGGGACTTCAATTACCTTAATATAGACTGAGAACATATCAGTGTAAAGCGCAAAGAGGGGGAGGAATTCCTGAAATGTATACAAGAGAAAGTTCTTGATCATATGTTTCCAGGTGAATGAGGAAGGAAGCAGTGCTGGATCTAGTTCTGGGGAATGAAGTGGGGCAAGTGGAGCATGTGTCAGTGGGAGAGCATTTGGAAAACAGCGGTCACAATGTGATTAGGTTTGGAGTAGTTATGGGAAAGGACAAGGAAAAAATAAATGTGAAAGTACTCAACTGGAGGAGGGCTAATTTCAGTGAGTTGAAAAGGGATCTGACCCAGGTGGATTGAAATCAAAGATTTGCAGGTAAAACAGTAAATGAGCAATGGGAGCCTTCAAAGAGGAGACAGTTTAGGTACAGACTAGACACATTCCCATGAGGGGCAATGGAAGTGCATCCAAAGCTAGAGCTTCCTGGATGACCAAAGATAAGAACATAAGAAATAAGAGCAGGAGTTGGCCATACGGCCCCTCGAGCCTGCTCCGCCATTCAATAAGATCATGGCTGATCATCAACCTCAACTCCACTTTCTCGCCAGATCTCCATATCCTTGATTCCCCTAGAGTCCAAAAATCTATCTATCTCAGCCTTGAATATACTCAAAGACTCAGCATTCACCGCGCTCCGGGGCAGAGAATTCCAAAGATTCACAACCCTCTGAGTGAAGAAATTTCTCAGATATAGAGATTCAAATGAAATGAAACAGAAAAAGGAGGCTTATAATAAATGTCGGGTTCATAATTCAGTAGAGAACCAAGCTGAATACATAAAATACAGGGGAGAACTGAAAAAGGAAGTAAGAGGGGCAAAGAGAGAGTATGAGAATAAATTAGTGGGTAACATAAAATGGAACCCACAAGTTTCTTATAAGCATATAGATAGTGAAAGGATGGTCAAAGGAAGGGTGGGGCCAATTCGAGACCAAAGAGGAGATCATCTTGTGAAGGCAGAGGGCACAGCTGAGGTAATAAATGAGTACTTTGCATCTGTCTTCACTAGAGAAGAGGATGCTGCCCAAGACACAGTAAAGGAGGATGTAGTAGAGAAATTGGATTGGATAAAAATAGATAAAGAGGAGGTACTTAAAAGGTTGCCAGTGTTCAAAGTAGAAAAGTCACCTGGTCTGGATGGAATGTGTCCTAGGTTGCTGAGGCAAGTAAGGGTGGAAATTGTGGAGGCTCTGGCCACCATCTTCTAATCCTCCTTTGATATGGGAGTGGTGCCAGAGGACTGGAGGATTGCAAATTTTACACCCCTGTTCAAAAAAGGAGAGCAACTACAGGCCAGTCAGTATAATGTCGGCGGTGGGGAAATTTTAGAAACATTAATCGCAGATAAAATTAATTGGCACTTGGAAAAAGTATTGATTAATAAAGGAAAGCCAGCATGGACCTGTTAAAGGCAAATCATGTTTGACTAACTTGATTGAGATCTTTGATGAAGTGATGGAAAGGGTTGATGAGGATAGTGCGGCTGATGTTGTGTATATAGACTTTCAACAGGCGTTTGATAAAGTGCCACATAATAGCAAAATTGAAGCCCATGTTCTTAAAGGGGCAGTTGCTGCATAAATACAAAATTGGTTAAGGGACAGAAAGCAAAGGGTAGTGGTGAACTACCCTCTTAGACTGGAGGGAAGTGTCTGGTGGTGTCCCCCAGGGGTCGGTGTTGGGACCACTGATCTTTATCATATATATTAATGACCTGGACTTGGGTATACAGGGCATCATTTCAAAGTTTGCAGATGACACAAAACTCAGAAATGTAGTCAAGGGGATAGTAACAGACTTCAGAAGGACATAGACAGACAGGCGAAATGGGCAGACACATGCCAGATTAAATTTATCGCAGAGAAGTGTGAAGTTATTGACTTTGGTATGAAGAATGAGAAGAGGCAATATAAACTAAATGGTACAATTTTAAAGGGGTGCAGGTAATGTTCCCTCTATTTTTCCCCCCCCCTGTGTGGGCCCTTTAAATTTGCACAGCGGCCACGCATGCGCAGTAATTCTTTCAGCGGCAGCAGCTGGCGAGTGGCCTGCGCAGGAATTCACGATTGGTGCGCGGCCGCCTGGCGGCACACCTTAGGGGAACATTGGGTACAGGAACAGAGAGACCTGGTGGTGTACGTACACAAGACTTTGAAGGTGGCAGGACAAGTTAAGAAGGCTGTTAAGAAAGCATACGGGATCTTTGGCTTTATAAATAGAGGCAGAGAGTACAAAAGCAAGGAGGTTATGCTAACCTTTATAAAACACTGGTTAGGCCCCAGTTGGAGTATTGTGGCCAATTCTGGGTTCCACACTTTAGGAAGGATGTCAAGGCCTTAGAGAGGGTGCAGAGGAGATTTGCTAGAAATGGTACCAGGGATGAAAGACTTCAGTTACGTGGTGAGACTAGGATTGTTCTCTTTACAGCAGAGAAGGTTAAGGGGAAATTTGATAGAGGTGATCAAAATCATGAAGGGTTTTGATAGAGTAAATAAGGAAAAACTGTTTCCAGTGGCAGAAGAGTCAGTAACCAGAGGACACAGATTTAAGGTAATTGGTAAAAGAACCAGAGACAACTTCGGAAAAAAGATTTTACCCAGTGAGTTGTTATGATCTGAAACCCTTTAGCTCTTTATTAAATCAAAATAGAAAATCCTCAGCAGAAGTGGGGCTGGAATGTACTGCCTGAAAGGGCGGTGGAAGCAGATTCAATAATAACTTTGAAAAGGGAGTTGGCTAAATACTTGAAGGGGAAAAATTTGCAGGGCTATGGGGGAAGAGCAGGGGAGTGGGACTAATTGAATAGCTCTTTCAAAGCGCTGGCACAGGCACGATGGGCTGAATGGCCTCCTCTGTGCTGTATCGTTCTATGATTCTATGTGTTAAACAGAATTCAGCTGTTGCTCCTGCAGTGAGCTTTTTGATATTCTAAAGTCTTTAAAGGGCTAGAAATTGAGCACCTTAGCACCTCCAGTTAGCGCCTCTGGCGCGGCGAGAATATCAACTCTTGCTATATTTGGCGGGAGGGTTTGTGGCGGCAGTATGACGTTGCTCCCCGATCTCCTTCACCCGGAGATCGTGACGTCATCGCCGTGTGCATCGCCACAGTAGCGCCCCGGATCCGAACGTCAGTTCCGCCCCCTGCAGCATCGCTGGCGAAAACACCGGCAGCTGCAGGAGGCATTCATCAGGGGGGGCCGGGTGCTTCGGGGGCGATACTTAAAAGGCGAGGTGGCTGAGGTAAGTAAAAAAATTCTAGAATGCTCTTTCTCTTTTTCTTTCCTTGTCTTCGCCAGCGATCAATCAGCCGGCACTCTGCTGCAGTGCATCGGGCTGATCGGGCCGGATCACAGCTGCCGTCAGGGACCAGGTAAGTTTTCCTCTTGCAGAGTCTGCAGCGATGGCCCTTCCCTTTAAGGGAGGGACGGAGCCTTCCAGTGCGGAAGCGCTGCGCGGCCCATTGTGGAGCGCTGCACACCTACCGCCCCGCCTGCTGCCTGTTGCGCTCCAGGAAGGAAGTGGAGTGCTTGATTTAGCGCTCCACTTCCTTCCTGGAGCGCAAAACCGAATTTTTTAAAAGTTGAAAAACATTAGTGCCTGGCGCCAAATTTTTCAACTTTTAAAAGTTAGCGCCCCAAATGGGGCGATACCGAATTTCTCCCCCTTTGTTGCCTGTTGTGATTCTTTTTCTTCCTGGGAGTTCAATGTTAAATCTTTCATGCATTTTCACCATTTAAGAAGGATATTTTCTGTCTGGAGCCATGATGAGTTTTAAGATCTATGTTGGACTTTTACAAAATTATTCTCGCTCGGTAAATATTTCTCAGCAAAATACTGCAAGCTTGTAAAATGTTGTCTTTCATTTAATAGTGGGTAATAAAATACACTACTCCAGATGGTGATTAGTGAGTCAATTACCACACACTCAGTCCATTTTATCAATTGAACCTGACCAAAAAAACGCAGACTAGAGCAAATCCAGTGGTTTATTACTATTAGATAGATATAATAATTAAAGACCCAATTAACTAGAATTCTACTTGGGTGCAGAAATACCTCCAGTCTGAATAAAATACTATCTGGATTAATAAGAACAAGAGTTGAGGTGGATAGCTGGTATCTTTTAATTTCTCTAATTACAATCTGAGCTGTTTGATTTTTCTCGTTTCCAATAGTTGGGAAGCTGAACCGAGGACGAGAGGGAAAAGAAACAAGGCCGCAATCAGAAAAACAAGTTAAAAAATTGTGTGAAGTTCTTTGAGAATTCCATCAATATTGAGCAAACATATAAGTATTTTACATCAGTTTTTATAGAGGAAGGTGAAAGTAGAACTGTCAGAGTATCTGAAGTGGTTGTGGAAGAGCTACTCTGGAGATAAATATTTAAATGGACACTACATTTAAAAAAAATTGGATTAAAAATATTAAATCTCTGGACCCAAATAGTATGCACCATAGAATACTGGAAGATTTGGGGAGGAGCACGAGCCATAATTTTCCAAAAATCTTTTGAACTGGATTTGTGCCAAAAGACTGGAGGGTGACAAATGTTCTACTCTGTTGAAAATACATAAAAGTTATAACACGGAAACAGGCCATTTGGCCCAACCAGTGCATGCCAATGTTTACCCTCCGTGTGAGGAAATAGTGCTAATTACCATTTACTCACCCTGTTCCCATTGTTATTCATTCCCTTTTCCTTCACCTACCTATCCAATCTAATCTTGAATGTTGACCTAGTTTCTGCCCTAACCACTAACCTTTCTTTCAAATCCCTCACGGCCTTGCCCCTCCATATCCCTGTAATCTTCTCCAGCCCTGCAACCCTCCAAGATGTCTGCGCTACTCCAATTCTGGCCTCTTGCACATCCCCGATTTTAATCGCTCCACCATTGGCAGCCATGCCTTCATGTGCCTAAGCCCCAAGCTCTGGAATTCCCTCCCTAAACCTCTTTGCCTCTCTACCTCTGTCTCCTCATTTAAGACGGTCCTTAAAACCTACCTCTTCATCTGTCTTAATATCTTCTTTTGTGGCTTGGTGTTAAATTTTGTTTGATAACACTCCTGTGAAGGGCCTTGGAACTTTTTGCTACATTAAAGGCGCTATATAAATGCAAGTTGTTGTTGTTGTTGTTGCTGTAACCCTGGAAGTGAGTTCCACATCCTTACAACTCTAAAGAAGGTTTTCTTCCTCTCTGTTCCAACTTCCTTACATTTAATCTTCTATCCATGGCCGCTCATTCATGACCACTCAACTACTGGAACAGTCTTCTTCTATGTACTTTGTTCCATCCTTTCAGAAAAAAAAGGTAGAAAAGGATAAAACAGGAAATTATAGGCCAATTAGTCTTACCACAGTTGTGGGTAAGCTTTAGAGTCCATAATACAGGATGAAATTAGTGAATGGTTAGAAAAACATGGGCTAATCAAGGACAGTCAGCATGAACGTCAAGGAAAGATTTGACTAATTTAATTGAATTTTTGGAATAAATCATAGAATGTATAAGTAAAGAGAATGCAGAAGATATATATATGAATTTTCAGAAGGTATTTGATAAGAAACCTGTTATGAAAATTAAGGCACATATTATCAATGGATTATAGGCACATGGATAGAGCATTAGCTAGGGAATAGAAAGCAATGAGTAGGGTTATGTAGATGTTTTTCAGACTGGCAGAATGTTAGTTGTGGTGTGGCCCAGAAATCTCTGCTGGGATGTCTTTTGTTTTCCATTTATATAAATGATTCAGATATAAGCACAAGAGGAATGATAACATTTAAGTTGGGGGCTTGGCAATGTTGCAAAGGATGCAACAGATTGTATGAAAACATATGCAGGAAGACATAGACAGGTTAGTCAGTGGACAGATATGTGGCAGATGCAGTTCAATATGAGGTAGTACATTTGGGGGTAAAAACTGTGAACAGAATTCTAATAGTATGACTTAACAGTGGAGTGGAGGAACAGAGAGATCTAGGGATGCACTACTCTACATCAATCTTTAAAGGTAGAAGGCAATTAGAAAAAGCTATAAAAAGACAAATAGAATTGTTTTTCATTCTCAAGGTCTAAGCATCGTTGGCAAGGCTAGCATTTATTACCCATACCTCGTTGCCCTGAGATGGTGATGTTGGGTCTTCTTCTTGATACAATGGAGTGACTTGATAGGCCACTTCAGAGGGCAGTTAAGCATGTGGGGCTGGAGACACAAATAGGGTGGACCAGGTAAGGACACCAAGGGCTGGATTTTGTCTTGGGGTCGGGTTGGGGTCGTGTAATCCGCATTTCGTGTTTCCCCCCCGACTCCAGATTAATGTGGATGAATGATGCAATTTTCACTTAATTGGGCAATTGAGTTCCAGCATGTGGGAACCCATGAACCAATTAGTGGTTTCAGTCTGAAAGTCGCCTCTGATGATGTCATCATTGCTGACTGCCTAGTCTCAGAGACTGTTGGTGAGAGAGGACCTGCCTGGCTTGCTTTTGATGTGAGTGGACCTGGATGCAAAATATGGGGGGGGAGAAGTAGCGAGAGAAGGAGAGAGAGAGAGCTAGCTCTCCGTTGTAATAGTGGACCTGCAGCTGATAGTCAGCTGTCCACTTGTGCTCCCGCCAGGTTTCACTGGAGTGTTTCACACCAGGCGTACTTCACGTCAGAAAAGGGTTAAACTAGCTAAAACGTTTCAAAATGGCATTACAGAGCCAATTTAGAGCTTGTTAAGGGCTTTAATGGCCTCTCCCGCCTCTTGGAGGCGGGACGGAGTCGGGAACCCCGCGACTGATTTTGTCAAAATTGCGTGGAGGCGGGATGGAGTCGGAAACCCCAACCCCGCAAATTTAACCCCCCACACGCCTCCAAACCCGACTCCATGGGTCATTCAAAATCCAGCCCAAGTTTCCTTCCCTAAAAGACAGTGGTTAGTAGGCTCAAAAAATTGGGGCAATTCTCACTGGAACAAAGAAAGTTAAGGGGGAGACAATAGAGATTTTCAATTTTTGAAAGGTTTTGAGACGGTACCTAATGAAAGATTGTGAAACAATCAATAATTCAGGGGTATAGGCTAAGGATTATCGCTGGATGAATGAAAGGGGAAGTCTGCAGAGGGTTATTGGAGCAAGTGCAGTATTGTTTTACTGCATGTGGCTATTGAGGCAGGAACCATATCATCATTTAAAAGAAAATTGGATAAATTCTTGAGAAGAAAGAATATGAAATGGCACAAAGAAAAGAGCAGGGGCATGGGATTAGAGTAGATAATTCCAGTTGAAGAGATAGTGCCTGCACGGGCACAGGCACAATGGATCAGTGACCTCATTCTGTGCTGTAATTTCTATAAATAATAATAGAGCCTGGGAATTTTCTATTAGGGATGAATTTGTGCTTTGTACTTTCCAATATCGGTAGATGGAAAACTGCATGCCTTTAATATGTCATCATGACCTTCACTTTGAATTTATGCCTCTAAACAGCTGTACAGAACAACTGCAACTTACCCCAGAGAAAAAAATCATCCAGGAAAAACAAATCAAAAACTTGAGATCACAAATCAGCAAATTACTCAAATTGACTATTCCCACAAGAGTGCACTATGTACATAGGAACTGGAGTAGGCCATTTAGCCCCTCAAGCCTGTTTCCCCTTCAATGAAATCATGGCTGATCTGTGACCTAATTTGCCTCATATCCCTTAATACCTTTGGTTAACAAAACTGTATTAATCTCAGATTTAAAATTAACAATTGATCTAACATCAATTGCTGTTTGCGGAAGAGAGTTCCAAACTTCTACAACCTTTTGCATGTAGAAGTGTTTCCTAACTTCACTTCTGACATGACATGATCATATAATGGAGACTAGCTCAAATACCTTGCAAAAACAAACATCCTAACTTGTAAATTAAATTCAGCCAATTTTTATTAAAAGTTGATTCAGTGAAATTAAGCATATATTAAATCCACTTTTTTAACTCAAATTTAGTGATTTCATCTCTAAGATTTGATGTTGTTCAAGATGCAAAATACCACTTTAAGAAAGCACTTTAATTGCATCCTAATTATTTTTTTTAATTAAACAACCTTCCAGGCCTCTTCCAATGCTGGTAAGTAACTAAATACTCTGATTGTCAGATTTTAATTTGGCTTGAACTTAGGTCAAAAATATCAGGTGAAATAAACTGTGTTCAATCACCTGCTTTTTCAAGTCAAAAAGTAAGCAAGAGTCTTCACAATAAATATAAAATGGGAATTATGTGTATTAACTGCTAATGGAAGCATGGTTTAATTTTGTTTAGCCCAAATTTTGGAATTTATCTTTCAGGAGAATTTATCAGGTCAAACCTGAAAACCAAAAGGTCTGTGCGTAACCAATCATTAGAAAGTCTGCAAGCCTGAGGTGCGATGGCTCACTCGTTTTTCCCCTGTGGAGAAGTGCCTGGCTTCTGCTTGCTGCCACTTCCAAAGAAAGGAAAAGAGTGATCATGACCTTATCATGGGGGCAAATTTCAATGTCAATCCATATCCTCCAACAGTGTTGCACAACACACTGGAGCCTCAGCCTCCTTCTGCCTCCTTTTGCCTTTAAAAGCATTTCAATGTCTGAAAACAAATAACAGAGTGCATCATTACCCTCTTTATAGGTGGAAAGGTTGAGGTATTTTTCAAAACTGCGCTTTCTAGATTTACTCCATACCCCTAAAACAGTTCACCAAATGTGAGTGAAACCTCTCTCAGGATAGAGTATCTTGGTTCATTTAAAAATGGCGCAGGTTGAAATTTGAGGTTCAGGATTCATGTTCATCATAATGTACAGACTATGCTGGATTTAAGATCAGTTTCAATATATATGTGGAGGAGGAATGAAGGATTTCAGCCAGATACACTAACCTGGGAAATTCAAGCTTTTGTTAGGATTATCGTAGAAAGGACATGGATTTATTCATCAGTGTTAAAATCTGGACGTAGCTGGTGAATGTAGAAAATTTAAATCTTCTTGAAGATATTCAGGATGTAGAATTTAAGCCCCATTTTCCAAGGCCCCATCAGTGGTGTGGGTCCTTGTTTGGGATGGTACTGAGTCAAAAAGAAGTGGCCAACCTTGTGTGACTGATTCACTGGACATCCAATTTTCTGAAGGATAATTTCAGTGCAAAAAGCAAAATTGATGTTCCAAAGCGCTCATAGCCAGTTGAAATACCTTTTTTGACGCGTCGTCACTATTAATTTGTAGGCAACTGCGACACCCAATTTGCGTGCAGCAAAGTCCCACAAATAGCAATGACATGAATGACAACATAACATGGTTGAGGGATGAATGTTGGCCAGCTATTCTTCAAAAAAGTGTCATGGATTTTTTGCGTCTACTTGAACACTCATCCAAAACATGGCGCGTCCACTCATGAAACATTTCCTCAGTTCTGAAGTGCCAGCCTAGGTTATGTGCTATATTGGAGCTTGAACCTACTACATTCTTGTTCAAAGGTAAGAATGCTACCATTGACACTTGTATCATAAATGTCAGCAGCCATTATCTGGAAAGCAGCCATGATTCCTTTAGTGAGTATCATTCCACGATGCTCGAATTATTTGAAGGAAAAACAACACTGGGTGGATGGTTCTTAGGTGAACAGGGCTACCTCTGTATCCATTGTTGCTGACCCCACTGAGAGAGAACCTAACAACAGACGAGCAGCTCAGTCTAGACATCACAACACCTGTTTGCTGTTCATTGGCTACCAACTCTACCGACAAAAAGTGTGCCATGCAGCTTTTGAACAATGAAAGCATGTGTGCAAAAAAACAATGGTTGTGTACAATGCTTCATCTGGTACCTTTCAAAGAGAGTTCCAGTTCATATCTTAGGTTTGTGCCATGGTTGTGTGCCTGCGAGAAATGTGAGCAAAATTGAAGAGTGCAGTTAGCTTTGACTTCCTCCTGATACCAGCAAACGTCTTCCTCATTTGCATCCAGATGCAGGGGACTTGGGTGACTGCACTGTCCGCAATCAGCAATCCAGTCAGCAATCTCCTCCCATGGAGCCTGCGCCTTGGCTTTCAGTGAAGGGTGGCCACCCTTTGTCAGTGCACCTCCAGCAGCAGGAATGCCAACTTTTCAGCATTACAAGTAGCAGTGTTACCCACGCATCCCCACCGCACCACAGTGAACAATCATTCAACTTTTCTGCCAGCAGCATAACTTGCCCTTTAATAGCAAGCTGCAGTCCTTTGTGTGCTGCTACTTCACTACATTTTCCACTCCCCAGCCGAGTGTGTTACAGGCCAAGATCTTTAGGTAAGCATTCCGTATGCAGTAGCCCAGTCAAATTAGGGAGAGGAACTGCCATTGAAATATTTGGTGAACTCCACTCCTTTAGCTGCTGGTATAGCCACACCCGTGCCACTGGGCCAGCTGAAATCCATTCTTGCTGGGCTCAGAAAATTGGGCTCTGTTCACCTAACAGCCATCAAACATTTCTAAGCAGACTTAGAGAATATTACAATATAACTAAAAAATGTGGGTTACGAAATATAGAAATTAATTTGTAAGTGTCACATATTAACCATTAAAGAAAAAAGCATCAGAACTTCATTTATATTCACCATAGAATGCGTTTATTTTATATATTCTATTATAGTGCTGTCATTGATTCCTCAGAAATAAGGAAATTAGCATGAATAAAAATGGCAGAATCAGTAACACAGACATAATAGACAGGAGATTCCTGTCATTGGGAATTATGCAAGCAGGGCCAGAAAACTATAAGTTTGGGAACCCACTTTTGTACTTTGCGCTAATCTCCAGACCTCATTGCCAGCCAGCAGTGCATTCTCTCGTACAGAATGTCAGAGAGCTTCATTTTAAATTCTAATACACTGAGAGTTAGATATTGCTGCAAAATTCCTGAGTTCTCTCACTATAAGTGCAACTTGCTCAGCTTGCCTATTTCAAATGGGTGTTAAAAGATCAGTCAGCTTCTCATTGTCTAGAAGAAATCGCTTAAAGCTACACTCTTCACTTTTTACTTAAATTCAATTGCAAGTTATAGGATTTGTTTTCACTCCTCTCTTCTCACTGGACTTAATACAGAAGGATAAAGGATGTCGGGTAGTACCAAAACTAGCTAGCCCATGATAATGCCACCAGCCATGTCCATCGGCCTCTGCACTGCTATCTAGCAAAGGCAGACCACTGTCTCCACAAGCTCCAATTGTGCAGGAAGACAGTGACAGAGCCATGCCAACTGCTAGAAGAAGACCTGCAGAAAACCTGCACCATAGTAATGGCACTGCCAGTGGCAGTCAAGGTGACTACAGCCCTCAATGTTTGTTGCTTTAACTCCTTCCAAGATAGCACAGTGGACACCTGCAGCCAATTTGCCAGCACAGATGTACCAAAGCAAGTGATTGAAGAAGAGTTTAGGAGGGCCAATTTTTTTTCCATCTCCTTTGCCGCTGAACAGCACCAGCACCATGACAGAGCTGTCCAATACAGTTGCATTTCTTAATCCATGCAGCCATCCAGGCCCATAGTCAGAATGCAAAGGCCTACATATGTAGCCTATTACATATAAGAATCAACATGCATCTTGTAGGTAGGTTTTGTGTGAAGGATTTGGTGTGTGATGCCCTTTAAAATTTCAGTGTAACAATTGAGTCAAATGTATGCTGCAGTTTGCATTAGTGCTCTGCTGCAGTATGGTCATGCTTGGGAAGCATTCAACAGGATGTAAGATTCTATGAATGCTTTAGATGGGGCTGCAGTAAAAGAGGAACAAGTTATTTGGAAACGTTTTGTGGCATGCATATTGGGGGCAACAATTTGGGGTTGGGTGGCCTTACCTTGCCGGCTTTCTTTAAGTCTGTCATCTTCTGCATTTACTTTTCATTGACTTCAAAATCGGGCGGGGTGTAAAACGGGCGGCCGATCCGATCCCATTAGTTTCTTGCTGGGGTGGGGGGATTAGGTGAAAATTCCCCCCTAAGTCTTCTGAATGCTGCAGACAGTATTTACCCTGTTGGCTACCTTCTGCCAGACTTGTTTAGCCATTCTTTCTGGGTACGATGCCTTTCGATGCCAAAGGGAAGAGTGCCTCTTTTGGCCCACTTCATCCAGAGAAGCCCCAATTTTCCAATAATTTGACAGCCCTAATCTGTGCCTTGGCTGGAGCCCTTTAAATTCCAGTCAGCTGCATGGGCGAATGCTGCTCCAGGCAGCCTGCTGTGCAGCAGGAACGCGCTCACATTAGATTGATTACTCATGCTAATTCCAAATTTGCACAGGAACAGCCATGCGAGTGCAGTCAGTGGGAGCACTGGCACTGCTCCATTTGCACACAAATTGGATGCCATCAGGAATTTCTGCCCTATTACCATTGATTAGAAATTTCTCAGAGCATTTGAAAGTTTGTGAAAAGTATCAGCCAGCCAGCCAGCCAAAGAACATTGTACAGATATTTTTAACAGCTATTAGTCAATCTTTGAATCTAAGAGGGATACAGTCTGTCAATGAGCTTTAGCTGCATAATGACTTTTTCAAAATTACAGAATTTGTCGTGGAGCTATAAGTTTGTTTGGCTGCTTCTTGCCCTGGGAGCAGAACAGACAGATTAGTTTAGAGCAAGGCCATCCTTATTGTGCTGTGTTACCATTCTCTCCTTATTTTCTGGTGATTTAAACGAATATTAATCAAGGTGGCTCCAGATTGCCTCCCACCAGAGACATCTTTTTTTTGCATACAGTAATGGAGCATGAACACAGGTTCTGGCTCAACACACATAGATTGAGGTCTTGTCACTTTCTGGGGAAAGCAAATCTAAACTTTGATCAGCACTCACTCTAGTGAATCAGAATGAGTGCTTGCTACATTTGATGTGAGAAAGGCAGTGGTAGGGCAGGCTGCTGTGTGATTAAAACTACCTTGGTTGGGATACACCGAGCAATGCAGTGGGTGTTTCAATTATTCGGCTGATTCATCCTCGTTGATATGAAATGTAAAACAGTATTGCATAGCTGGCAGCTGTTTACTGTTGAACCTCATGACATTCTTCTGCAATCGAAGTCGATGCGATGGCTGAGAATGAAGGTTAATCCACTTTAGTATTTGTGCACCTGATCTGTACAGTTTCTCGAATCAGCACCACAGGCTGTGTTTCCAAAACACACAACACATATATTGTTAATTCTGTCAATCTCAGTGGAAAATATCCCAAATCTCAATATGCTAAATTCACTAATCGCATGCTCCAGCAAGCAGCCACGTGTGAAGGGAGCACATCAGAACTAGAACTGAGGTGCTGTAGACGTGCCTCTGACCCTCACTCCCTTTGAATGTGTCTCCTTGCGGGGAGCACAGAATGTTTGCACTTACTTTAATGTTTAAGTTTAAGTGATGCACTAGTGTATACTTGGAGTTGGGCCTTATGTTAGAACTTTATATTTTCACCATTCTCGCCAGGTGTAAAAATTGTTTGGCACCAATGTGCTCGAGAAAATTCTCACACTTGTGTTTTAAAGGTATGCAATAAGCATTTTGTACAATATTCTTCTAATGTGTTTAGTCAAAGAAGTTCCTTTACTAGGAAACAGTTCCCTTGGTGCAAAATTTGCCCCATTTATACTTGGGCCATTTTGGCAACACAGGAACAACTGAACAAGTACAAGATTTGTACATGACTAGTTACTACACAGTCTCATTCCTTGGTGTAATGAAAAGGTATGTCCGGATCAGCAATCGCAAAAGTGCTTTGCTGGATGCAAAGAATGCTTATTTGACATGTCGTATTAGATGAAGAATTAAGTCAGTTGGTTGCATGTACCTTTTGAAATTGCTTCAGCCATTGAGGAATTTCAGAGAAGATGTCATGAGACTTTAAAAATCTAGAAGGAGTTGGTGTTATGGCAGATGATGTTTTGATCTCTGGTAGGGATGAACTGATTCACCACAGAAATT
Source organism: Squalus acanthias (assembly GCA_030390025.1). Taxonomy (NCBI): domain Eukaryota; kingdom Metazoa; phylum Chordata; class Chondrichthyes; order Squaliformes; family Squalidae; genus Squalus; species Squalus acanthias. Next base: position 57,115,677 of record CM059431.1, on the reverse strand, counting down.
GGAAATCCTATTGAAGTGATGCTAACAAAAAGGTATCCAAGTGCACAATGATAAAAAGAAGTTCAAGGCAAGAGAAGTGAAATATGTGGGTCATCAAATGTCTGAAGACAGATTAAAACCAGATCCTGCTGATGTTGTGCTTAAAATACTTAATCCCAACAGCACACAATGGCCGTGAATTTAATAGCGCTGAGGGGGTGGGTTTGGAGGCGAGTCTGCTGTCAAAAACACAAAGATTGACAGCGGGTAGGAAACCCGTTGTCAACCCGCCTCCACGAGAGTCTCCCAGGTGTCGGGTCTGTCAGCGAGCATACAATTCAGCTACTTAAATGGCTTGTTAAGAGCCAATTTATGAGCATTTTGAGGCTTACTTCTAATTTTACGTTCTCTCCCATGGGTTATCTGCTGCTCGGGGAACACGCCAGCTCAACCTGCTGTGTTTTGAGTCTGCTCTGATGTTTCTGATAAGCTGACAGCTGCTGAAGTGGTGTAAAGGATGCCATGTTGCAGATGGTGAGTTTCAGAGCAGAGAAAATGTTGGTTACTGCATTTTTAATACATATAGAGATTTCTTTAGCTTACAAGTTTTTAGATCCAACTGTATGTCCAGTGCCACCTCATTGGGAGAACTTCTCTCACCAGTGACAGATCGCTTCTGTCATCTCACCTGCAGCTGCCATCTATTCCAGCAATATCGGAGTCAATGAAACAATCAGACCTTGGTCCTTCGAATCCTTCCACGATCAGCCCCAAAACCAACATCACCAACCTCATCACCAACCTTCACCGCCATCACCTGATGCTGTACTGGACAAATTTGCTGGCCAGGAGGCCAGCGATGGCATCACCATGGCCAGATTTTCTTCACTTGATGCTGTAAACCCTGGCTGCCACATGATGCACCAGGTTGACGCCATCCCACACCAGCACCGTGAAGCATCCCTTTAATGTCCAAGCAATTCCATGCACAATCATCACTATAGCGGGAGTGGGTGGTGGTGGGGAGTTATGACTGAACAATCACTGGAACTCAGTAAGACACTTCTCAAGGTGCGCTCAGATCTGTCCAATAAGGGGCACTTTTTGAAAAAGAGATTTCACTGTATGACAACACATTACCAGAAACTTCACATGGACATTGGCTAAACCTCTCAAGTGCCTACCCTTGTGTGTTGTTAGTTGGTATACTTGCAGTAGGATGAGGGTGAGTGTGAGGGGTGGCTAGTGAGATGGGGAAGTGATAAAGTAGATAGAGAGGGTTGGGTGGAGGTGCAAGATAAGTTGGTGGCCTGAGGAGGTCTCTTCCGCCCTTGGAAGGGAAGAGAACCTCCCTGTGTGCTGTGACTCCCTCCATAAGCATATGGAGGGAGTCATTGGAGAGCCTGGGTATAAGCGTTCACTGTTGTGCAGTGATTGTCAGTGTTTGCAGCACTTGAATGCTGTCAAACACTGACAGAGCAACTGTCAAACTCCATGTGGATGTGATCCTTTAAGGAAACCGGCTGATGACGCATCATCAAATGACGTCATCAGACCCACTTCCTGTTAATTGGCCGGCAAGCCCGCAGGGCGGGCTTAACAAGGCCAATCAAGGGAAAATCACGTCTGCAGAGCGGAGGCAGCTGTGGGTGGGACAGGAACCCAGAAACCAGCTACCCCGTCCCCATCCCACCTCCTCAATTAAATTCGCAGCCAATATGTCCAGAAAATTCTTGGAATGACTATGTGCAATAGTTTGCACCAAAGTTATTGCAAATAACTACTCTTCTTTGTGATGTACTGGAAGAAGAAATTGGCTGGTAAATTCCTTGGAGCTACTCACACTCTGCTTGCATTACTTCGTCGGAAGTAAAGTGGAAATCCAGTTTATGTGCATAAACAGAGTTTCCACCTCACTTCTGGCAAAGTAACCCTGGCAGAGCGAGAGCAGCTCCAATGAATTTCCTGCCATTAATTTTACATGGGAGTGTCACCATGACAAGTGTCTTAATGTCAAGAAAATCATGTCTGAAGCAGCAGTATTAAAATACTTTGGCATCAGTAAGAATGTAGTTCTACAGTGTGGCCCATCTGATACACAACTTGGGAGCATGTGGCAGAAGGTCAATCTGAGGCTTATGCCTCAAAATCTTTAACTGAAATGTATTATGCTAAGACTGAAAAAACTCTTAGCCGTTGCTTTTTTGTTTTGGAGAAATTCAAACAGCATATCTTGGGAAAGAAAATTACTGTGAAAAGTGATAATAAACTGCTTGGAAGCATTTTGGAAAAGAGTCTAATTAGGGCACTCAGAAGGCTCTAGTGAATGATGTTATGTCTTCAAAAATGCATATTTGATGTTGTCTACAAGAGAAATAGGATGTTTCCTGCTGAGCAGAGTGTATCTACCTCACAACACCAGAAAAGCTGATAATGAGGAAGTCATGTTAATTGACAAACATTTGGAAAAAGAGCAGAAAACATCATAATTAAGGCTGGAATGATCAAGATTCAGCAAACCAATGCAATGGATGAAAATCTGAATTGTTAAGAATAACAATTAGCAAAGGATATATTGATATTCGAGATGGATTGAGTCTTTACACCATGGCACATAAGAGAAAAGATAAAGTGTATGTCACTCAAGGATGCCTTCAAAGAGTTGGAGGAGTCATTTATTGTTGACCGATGAAAAAGGAAAGAGGAGACATAAGCCCCAATTTTAACCCTGCACACCTGGTGTGAATGGTGTGAATGGGGGCTTTAAAATGATGGTCGAGTGAATCCACTGTGTAAGGGAATCAAGGCATATTGGGATAAGGCAGGAAAGTGGAGTAGAGGTAGAAGATCAGCCAGGATCTTATTGAATGGCGGAGCAGGCTCAAGGGGCCATATGGCCTACTCCTGCTCCTATTTCTTATGTTATGTACCCGATGCTTTTGCGCCTGTCACCATTTTAAACCCGCTGATTCGGGTTACAAGGATGGTGTTTGCCGCAGGCGCCTCATCACTATTCAAAACTCGAAATCCGATGACATAATTCGAACCCTGACCCAAACTTTACAAAGAATTGCATGAATAATGTAGAGTGAAACCTGGCCGCAGGCAGGATTGGTGCTAGAAAAGGCTCATTGTGAAAGTTTTTTCTGGGCCACAAGGTGCAGGAGTGCTCTTCCTGGTCTCACATGGAAACCTAGGAATCCCCTGCTCCAGGCTTCCCCCTCCCCGACTGACTCCCCCGAGCAATATACTTGACTGTCGGAGGGCATTCCCTCAGGTCCTCTGCATCAGTTTACTGTGGTCCAAAGTCCCGCTGCTGCCCACTGGCAAAATTTAAATGAGGCCCGAGTGTTAAAATGTCCTGGGCCGCATGCTGGCGCTGTCACGGCGCTTGTCTCCTGCCCCGTCCCCCATGCATCACATTCCCACCAGGGACTATCGATATCTTAATGTGATATATGCAAACAATTTCAAGCCAAGTAGTAAAAGGAACTGATTATTAGCCACCAAATACCAGAAAGGTCCTGCGAAGCAAATGGAAGAAACTATTTCATATGTTCAGACAATTAGACTGATTTATTTCAAACAGACTGTCCAATAAAAAAGTCAAGTTATATAGATATGACAAAAGCTTGTTTTGTGCGCTATAGTATTCCAAATGAGGTTACATTGCGCGATGGATCACCATTTTAACTGAAAGAGAATTCCATGAGTTTACTCAAGTTCAATTATGTCATCAGCCTGTCAAGGTATCCAGTCAACTGACAATATAGAACAAGCTGTTCAAAATTGCAATCACTCTTAGAAAAAGCACAGAAATTCAGCACAGACCCATACCTCGTTCTCCTCAATGGTACAATACGCCCAGTGAAATATTGGACAGCTCTAAGACTCAGATGAACCAAGATAGCACTCCCTACAGCAAGCTGAATTCTGAAATCAAGGCTAGTAAGTGATGTGACAGAGAAGCTCTGCCTGAGAAATGTCAAACAGGCCATTTGTTACAATAACGAGCTTGATAAGTCTTAGAGAAGGAGAAGGGAGATGGATAACAATGCAACAGAGAGTGGATGTCAGATCCTACAATGTAAGAACTGAAAATGGAAAGGATCTTTAGAAGGAACTCGAGTCATCTGGGAAACAGAACCATTGTTTTGTGGAGAGACCTGAGAATCTGGTTATACATGCAGAATAGAATGGCGATACCCAGCCAGTCCACAGTAACCCAAACCACAGCTACAACTGCAGAGTGCACCAGAAGAAAAGATCGTGACCAGTAATCAACAAAACAATGAACCAGCCCAGCAATTGGAACTTCTGATGGAAAAAGCTCCCAGCGACACTATGATTGACAAGCCCGGTACCATAACAATGAGGAGTGGAAAGGTAGTGCAAAAATCACATAACTATCAGTGACTTTGGACTGTTAATACTGGAATTGTTAGACTTTATAGTTCATCCACTTGTTTTGTACTTACTCTTTTAGGGGGTGCAGCGGCGATTCACCAGGCTGATACCAGGAATGGCGGGATTGACCTATGAGGAGAGACTATGTAGTTTAGGGATGTACACACTGGAGTTTAGAAGATTGAGAGGGGACCTCATAGAAGTGTATAAAATTCTGACAGGTCTAGACAGACTAGATGCAGAAGGAATGTTTCCCTTGGCGGGTGAGAACAGAACTAGAGGACATAATTTAAGGATAAGGGCTAAACCATTTAGGACAGAAATGAGGGGGAATTTCTTCACTCAGAGGGTGGTGAACCTGTGGAACTCATTGCCACAGAGGGCAGTGTACGCCAGCTCATTAAATATATTTAAGAGGGAATTAGATATATTTCTACAGGCAAAAGGGGTTAAGGGTTACGGAGAGAAGGCGGGGACGGGATACTGAATTGGAGGATCAGCCATGATTGTATTAAATGGCGGAGCAGGCTCGAAGGGCCGGATGGCCTACTCCTGCTCCTATCTTCTATGTATCTATGTATCTATGTATCTAGACTTTATAATTGTTGTTGATGAAGTCTTTTTATCTAAAGGTTTATTTTCCTTTGAGGAAAGGGATGTATTGATATTGGTGTTATTTTATATTCATAGTCAAGCGCAGAAGTTCCCTGACTGTTCTCCCTGACCTGAAAGTGTAGTATGGTTGACAGCTACGTGTAGTTACTTGAAATGGCTGAATATTAAACAGCTCTGAGTCTTTTCTTGTTGTTACTGACTGACCTTAATAACAAATACTACAATATTGGTGAGACAGACATGTTGTAAGAACAGGGCTCCATGATGTTCATTTTTCATTGTATGCCTGTCAGCAAAAGAAAAAGAAAAATTAAAATTATCACCCAGTAAAACATACACCCAGTGATTTTAGCACTGGATAACTGAAAATAATTTGTATAGTGAGGAGGCAATTGAAGATGAGTGTCTTGCCTTATAATTCACAATAATTCATATCTGAAATTAGGCACCTTAGATAAAAAAAAAGACAAATAATAAATAATACGTCAACCCTAGGATGCACAAATGATGTGGAAAAATATGAAATATTTTTGTCAGTATTCAATCACTTCAGTAAACATGTAATTTTTTCAAATGTGAAATTACAGTTATGGAGCATTATAAAACTCATCACTTGTGCTGTCAGAAAAGATGGCTGCCAATCTGGCAGTATTTTTTATTACAACAGGCATCAGTTTAAAAACTGATAATGACAATGAAGATTTCATAAACAGCAAATCAATGAATGATCAGATAATCTGGATTTTTTTGATGGTGTTGGTTGGGGGAGGAATGTTGGCCAGGACACTGGGAAAACTCACTGCTCTTCTTGAAGAGTGCTATGGGATCGTTTGCATCCACCTCAGCAGGCAGATCTTGGTTTAATGTCTAATCCAAAACAGGGCACCTCTGACAATGCAGAACTCCCTCACATTTGTGTAATTTCACATTTGAAAAATTTACGTTTACTGTGCCAGTCTAGATTATATGCTTAAATTGGCAGTGCTGCTGAGAGCTGCTCCCCATTCAAAGAATGATGCATGGAGAATTGTTTAAAGAAAGATGTTAAGCAACATTGCCAAAAAAGTGGTAACACCTTGATCAGTGGAGAAGATCAGGAAGAGGATAGGGAAGAAAAGGGTCTGGTGTATATTTTCCTCTACTTGTCAATCTGAGCAAAAAAAGATTTTGTGAGTATAAAATGAGTTTGTCTGTGTTATATTTACAATAAAATGAGTTTCCACTTGTTTTGTACTTACTCTTTTAGTTCACATTAACAATAGGAGAAAAAATATAACCCCCTGTCATCATTTCACCAGAGGTACGAGTTTAAGATTAGGTCCAAATTATAACATTCTTAGAAAGACTTTCAAGACTCATAGAAGATAGTAAAATCTGTTTACAGCATCAGACCCAATCCCAGTTTTTGCCCTGTGGAGAAGGATGGAGTTTAGTGTCAAACCTCTCAAAGGGCTCATCCTGAAAACATTACTTAGCCCCTTTGACATGGTTGCTGGGATTGTCAAAGCCCTGCCTGTGGAATCATCTGCTCCCTTGCTCTTCTATATCCATTGTCTCAACCAACTGGTGTTGTTCCATCTGAGTAGAGAGCAGCTAATGTTGTGCCTATTTAAAAAAGGATCAAATTCAGAGCCCAGCAGCTACAGATCAATATTGCAACTGCCAGTTGTGTCAAAGTTCATGAAAACCACTGTGAGTCAGAGGCTTTCCTTAGCATCTAATCAGAACAATCAAATGTTTTACAATTTGATTTCGAACTAAACCTGACAACTTGTGATATTAATCCAATGGTCAATGTTCTTAATGCTCAGCACAAAGTTTTAGAAATGTTAATAGGGTGTGGCATATCTAGTAAGCTGTAAAACAGGATGTGCACATTACTCTTTGAAGGCAAACATCGAATCATAATAACTAGACATCCAGGCTGGATTATCAACCGTGAATCCCGTCCAAAATCAGGTAGGATTGCGCCTGACAATGATAGAAATGCAGATGGTAAGGTCAACCACTACCTCACTGCCCTGACCCATATTACCACCCCCCTCCCCCACTGTGAGCACTGTTGGCTGCTCCTTCCCTGTCCATAGTGGTGATGGTGGGGGCAGGTCTCCAGTGGACCTCCCTCCTGTCCATCCTACTTACCACCACTTCCTGGGGCTGTCATTGGGAAGGTGGGGATAGGCCGTGGGAAGCGGTGGCCCTGGGTTCATCCAATGGTGGGAGAGGGTCGGTCTTCTTCCATTCCAGCCCCACTTATCTTGTGTAGGCCTCGGAGGCAGATCTCATCTTTGATGTGCTCCTGCTCCTTTACCTGCCTGGCTACCTCTTCCGGTGCTGTAATGGAAGTCCCACTGCAGCACCATTAGGATTTTGCGGCCGGGCAATGGCGGATTGCCTCTTTGCAGCAGGAATCCTGTTCAGAGCCGGTCAGGCACAGGTGATGAACCCAGACCAAGGGAACAGCATGAACGTTCAGGGCCGCCCCACCGGAACACTGCAGTTCGAAGGATAATCCTGGCCCTGTAGTCCTAACATGACATTTTAGCAGGAAACCCTCATGTACTTTGCTCAGTTTTCCTTATCTTCTTTGACAACCCTGCTGCACATCATGAAAAGCGTGTTTTATGCTGTTCACTGTTGTTGATAATTACAGACTGGTAAACTTTCCATGTTGAAGACAATCTGTGGCCAAACCACTGCTGGCAGACATAAATGGAATTGAACAGCAGATGGACAAATGGTGGTATGTTATCTTCGGCTCTGAGAAGACCAAGTCAATAACTCTGTCAGAAAGGATTGATGATGATATTGTCCACCCACTTCTATAGGCATTGAGAGCTGTCTTCAGTTGCTTAGTTTGTTAATCGCATTTGCACTACACAGAGACAAACAAGTGGTAAAAATGGTTGGAAAGGCTGGACAGCTCAACTTTATTTTTCACCATTAGCAACGGCAGTGTTCTGTAAATCATCTGCCACAGAACACTGGAATGTTATAGCCTTATTTGGCAGGCTGACAAGAAAAACATCCCTTGCTCCTGCACTTAGTAGAGTCCATCTTCTTTGAGATCAGAGAAGTTTGGCTAGTCTGTCAGTCCTCTACAAGAACATGACTGGAGCAGCACATCAAAAGTTTATGGCACTTATCCCAGCCCAGTGTGCTCATCATGCTATATATCTTCGTTGCCACTGCTTTCAGCTCAACTGCACTTTGTAGTTATGCTGCCTAATAAGCACAAGATAAAGCAAAACCCAAGTCAAATGCACTGCAGGAAAAATAAGCAAATGTTTGAAAATGTAGTAATTATAAATCACGCTTTCATATTTCAAATAAACTTTGAAGTCACATTTTCTCTCCTGGAAAAGCTGGAAATATTTATTATTTACACTATTACAGTTGCTAGCTTGGCTTCAAGTCAGATAAGTAAATTAGATTAATACCATTATAATTTCTAATATACAATTACCATTGTTTTGAGCAAGTTTTGGAATCATTACATTAGGCCAAATCTTGCTGGTTCAGGGCATCTCGCAGCATGCCCTGTTACTTAGACTTTTTCTCGTGCCCTTCAGCTCAAAAAAGTCTAACACTGTAAGTTGCTGGAAGTGCGAGCTGATAACGGCACAGCGAGGGCAATGGGGCATCTGGGACTTCAGTGAACGATGGGGCCAACAGTCTATCTCCTTAACCAATGAGATTTCAGGATTGGAAAAGAAAGAGAAAAACGACAGAGATGGAGGGAGAATTAGAGTGGATGAATTAGAGTCAAATCAGGTACAGAAAGAGAAATAAAGAGAGGGAAAGAAAAATTGGATAAAGAGAAAGAGAGAGAAAAGAGAGACAGAAAGGAAAAGTAATTAACATTTTAACATTTAAAATTTGACATTTTTATAATCTCTAAGAATTTACTGCACGCAGGAATGAGACTCAGCGATTTAAATTGTTCCCTTGCTGTGCCAGAGAGGTTGATTGGCATTGCATTAACTATTAACAATTATCACATTGTTAAAAGGGTACTTACACTGTTAAGTATCTGCGGTGCATTTAATGGGCAATTAATATGCAAACCCAGCAACAACAACTTGTATTTATATAGTACCTTTAACGTAGTAAAACGTCCCAAGGCGCTTCACATGAGTATTATAAGACAAAAAAAATTGACACTGAGTCACATAAGGAGAAATTAGCGCAGGTGACCAAAAGCTTGGTCAAAGAGAGAGATTTTAAGGAGCGTCTTAAAGGAAGAAAGAGAGGTAGCGAGGCAGAGAGGTTTCGGCAGGGAATTCCAGAGCTTAGGGCCTTGGCAACAGAAGGCACAACCACCAATGGTTGAGCAATTATAATCAGGGCAGAATTAGAGGAGCGCAGATATCTCAGGATATCTCAGGAGGTTGTGGGGCTGGAGGAGATTACAGAGATAGGGAGGGGCAAGGCCATGGCGGGATTTGAAAACAAGGATGAGAATTTTGAAATCGAGGCGTTGCTTAACCAGGAGCCAATGTAGGAGCCAATATAGGTCAGCGAGCAGAGGGGTGATGAGTGAACAGGACTTGGTGCGAGTTAGAACATGGGAAGCTGAGTTTTGGATGACCTCAAGTTTACATAGGGTAGAACGTGGGAGGCCAGCCAGGGGTGCGTTGGAATCGTCAAGTCTAGAGGTAACAAAGGCATGGATGAGGGTTTCAGCAGCAGATGAGCTGAGGCAAGGGCGGAGACGGGCGATGTTACGGAGGTTGAAGTAGGCGGTCCTAGTTATGTCGCGGACATGTGGTCGGAAGCTCATTTCAGGTTCAAATATGACACCAAGGTTGTGAACAGTATGGTTCAGCCTCAGACAGATGTTAGGGAGAGGGATGGAGTCAGTAGCTAGGGAACGGAGTTTGTGGTGGGGACCGAAAACAATGGCTTCAGTCTTCCAAATATTTAATTGGAGAAAACTTCTGCTCATCCAGTACTGTATGTCGGACAAGCAGTGTGTCAATTTAGAGACCGTGGAGAGGTCGAGAGAAGTGGTGGTGAGGTAGAGCTGGATGTCGTCAGCGTACATGTGGAAACTGACGCTATGTTTTCAGATGATGTCGCCAAGGGGCAGCATGTAGATGAGAAATAGGAGGGGGCCAAGGATAGATCCTTGGAGGACACCAGAGGTAACGATGCGGGAGCAGGAAGAGATGCCATTGCAGGTGATTCTCTGGCTACAATTAGATAGATAAGAATGGAACCAGGCGAGTTCAGTCACAACCAGTTGGACGACGGTGGAGAGGCGAAAAGATGGAGTGGTCAACCGTGTGAAAGGCTGCAGACAAGTCAAGAAGGAAGAGGAGGGATAGTTTACCTTTGTTACAGTCACAAAGGATGTCATTTGTGACTTTGATGAGAGCCATTTCGGTACTGTGGCAGGGGTGGAAACCTGATTGGAGGGATTCAAACATGGAGTTGCGGCAAAGATAGGCATGGATTTGGGAGGCGACAACGCGTTCAAGGACTTTGGAGAGGAAAGGGAGGTTGGAGATGGGGTTGTAGTTTGCAAGGACGAAGGGGTCAAGGGTTGTTTTTTTGAGGAGAGGGGCGATGACGGCAGATTTGAGGGAGAGGGGGACAGTACCTAAGGAGAGAGAACCATTAACAATATCAGCTAACATGGGAGCCAGGAACGGGAGTTGGGTGGTCAGCAGTTTGGTGGGAATAGGGTCAAGGGAGCAGGAAGTGGGTCTCATAGACAAGATGAATGCGGAGAGATCATGAGGGGAGATCGGAGAGAAACTGGAGAAAAATGCGAGTTCAGGCCTAGGGCAGGGGGGAATTTTAGAGGAAGTTTGGCCCAGTGGGCTAGGGGAAGGAAGGGAAGTGGCAGGGGCAGCTGAACGGATGGTCTCAATCTTAGAGACAAAGAAGTCCATGAGCTCCTCACACTTGTTGTCGGAGGTGAGGGTGGAGGAGACAGGCGAGGGGTTTAAGAAGACGGTTAGCAAGTTCTTAAAAATAACGGGGAGGTTGAGGGCAAGCTATCAGTTATGTGAGGCAAACGGCAAAGCAACGTCAATCGACCAGCAAGTTATGCAGATTTGCAACTCACAGCGTATCTAGCTGAGGTGCTCTTGCAAGGAGCCGGCACAGTCTCGATGGGCCAAATGGCCTTCTTCCGTGCTGTAACCATTCTATGATCTCTTCATCCCCTGAGCTTGCTGGCCCATTTGCACATTAATAAGGATGTGCATCGTTAACCTGCAGTTATTTTTCCAGGAAGATTTGACCATCCTAGCTAGCTGCTACATAGGTAATCAACTAGCTATACTTCAACACATAATCAGAGAGAACAAATTAAAGTGATTTATTTCAGATTAAAGTGATTGTACAGTGAATACAGAAAAGCAGAGTGTGAAAGATCCAGTCTTCACAAATTGTAAGTTGTAACCTCTGTATAAGTGCCTTTATTGAAAAGACTCTGCAAAAGACGCACACAAACATTACAATGTTGAACTCAATTTCTTAACAATATAGCACCATACAATTATGAACAGTTATTAAAGGGTTTTGTGGGTCAGTTGTAAAAACTACAAAAACTATTGGATTTCAAATATCCTTAATTGAATCTAGTGAGATTGCTCTGGATAACTGCAGAACCCTTTAGGTAAGACTGAGGAAAATTTTCCCTGTTAAAATACACCAGCTGCCCCATTTATCAAATCAAATTTTGCCTCAAGTTTCCTCAAGTAATTAATATTGAGAGTAATGGATACCCTGCAGTGATCAGAAGGCAGTATCTCACTGAATGGCTCAGATGATGTCATAAATCATAACAGTAATGCTTGAGTGCTTTACAGCTACCATATGAACGCAGAGATGAGATTACTGAAATCGCGCCATGTATCTGCTATTTTTATAATCTGTACTTTGGAGTTAGCCGGGATAATTTTATTCTATTTTCATTATATGTTTCTTTCTGATACTGGGTATAATGGAAGACATCAACAGTCAAAATGTTCCGTGTAATGGATGCATGATCTATATGGCAAGATTAGGAATTGATGTAATCATTGCAAGTTTTATTTATGATAATCTGCAGTTGATTTCCAGCCAGCAAGAAATAATGCAGTATCCTATAAAACAAAAATTAAAAAAAGACACTAACCTTTTGAATGAAATGTACCAAATCTGGGATTTGAACGCAATTTCAATGTTCATTCATTTGCAAAACCTGCCTTTAAATTGTGTTGTTATACTTCTGCATGCCCGTCTTTTGGCCGTGCATCATACCTGATTACCACACGAGTCCCAGCTGTTTCCATTTATACAGAAAGACAATTAATTAAGGTTGGACTGAACAGATTAAACTGCTTGTGAGGAGTGTCAGGTTGCAACTGGGGCTTTTAGGGCTTGTAGTTGCTTGGGAGGCTTACAGGCCAGCCCTCGGGAGAATAGCTGTCAGGAGTTCCAGATGCAGCAGCTGGTCAGAATAAACTTAAAGCTAACAGTCACCAGTTATTTTAATGTGCTGACTAACCAAGCAAGTAAGTCTCTCTCTCTCCCTCTCACTTACTATTTTATGGAACTCTACTCCCGAAGGCTCACCGGCTGCCTGATAGAACACATAGTATATAAAATCATAAAAAATAAAGTACTTCAAGTGACATAAGATTAGATGGAGCCTTTATAGTTTAAATGCTTTGAACTGTATTGTAATATTTTAATGTAAAATGTTTTTGTGGAATAATTCATGATGTGTTATTTTAAATGAAGATCATGACTGATGCTTTTCTCTATGTGCAACACTCTCACAATTTCTCGAGCATTTTTTCACAATACAACCTCTCAGTTCCAGTATCATTCCAGTGATTTTTTGCTGTAACCTTTTCATGGTTCTGAAATCCTTTTTATGATGAGGTGCCCAGAACTGTACAAAATATTCTTTAAAACACTCTTTAAAGATCTGTATATCGCTTTGTTCCTCCACTCTGTTATAATATTACCATTTAAGGTGTACTTCCTCTACTGTTTATTTGATGGGTTTTCCCACAAAAAATAAGCATTTTTAATAAGAGTGTCCATTCCTCCACCTGTAAGTAACCTGATTTTAAATCACTGAAAATGAATTTAAAACAAAACTATATTGAGCCATTTGCTACTTTCATTGGTGTACACTAGTCACTTTCTTATTAAATTCAATTTAAATATATTTGGATATGAAAAAACTTTGAAAATGTGCCGACTAGTGGCTGTGTGCCTAAGACAATGAGTGCAATTTGAAGAGCCTACCCTAATCCGTGCGATCTCGCAATGTCGACCTGGGGGTGTGGCCAGTTTTGGCAAATTAAATCTTAAACCAGCGTAAAAGATCATGCTCATAAGTGGTTTTGGGTGTAACTCGCGTGTTTAAAATTCCCCGATCTTTTGCGCTGGTTCGGCCGATTCCGCCCAGATTGTACCGATATTACTGGCATAACTGAGCAGAAACTCTACCCCACTGTGTATGGATTTACAGGTTCAGGTTTAACAATTAACTTCTAATTGCCCACAAGAGAATACATAGGATGCGTACCACTTTCTCCTATCCTTTCCCATAGACAGAAAATAACACTGTCAGACTAGTGTGTACAGGCCAAAACCACTTGGTCAGGTTTATTTATAAGATAAATAATATATAGAAAGTTTAAGACAGCACCAAGATACTAAAAGTACAGTTATCAGGGTTAAAAATTGCAAAAGTTGTTTAAACACTAAAAGAAAGAGTAAAATCTTTCTCGTCATTTTCAGTAGCTTCTGATTAACAATTTCTGGCGGAAATTATATCAGATCTCCTCTAATAAGTAGGCACGCAGCCAAGGCAGGAACTCGAGGGGCATGCAATTAAAATGTGAAAGCTGTTTAACATTTAGGTGGGCAGGGTGTGAACTGGCCATCCAATAATCTTCCTTTTTTTGAGACCTGACTGAAATTGAAACTGCAACCTCATCTGGGTGATTAAAATGGAATCAGCATCTGAACGGCCTCTTGACTTCCACAGAAACGCGACTCTGATTAATTTGGGAACAAAAGTCTTCTGGGACTTTGGTCTTAATGTAAGCTGCGTGGATCACGCACGCACACACACCACCCCTCCCACCCACCACATAGCCCAACATTTTCTTATAAGGACATGAATGGCTGGGAGTGTGTTCCTCCCCAGCCACTGGGCCTTCCTCCACTTTTACCATCTCTCCTGAAGATGCTTTACAGTTCCATAGATAGTGGAAACTCCTGGTACCTCAGGGAAGTGGCCATTCTTCATGCGCAAACCTGGACAGTGACTATTAGTGGGCTATTTGATAGCAGGGATCATCACAGCGAAGTCTATTCCTGTCCCCATCCAAGGTCCACATATATGCACTCCCAGTAGGGGTCAACAGATAGTATTAGGAATAGAATGCTGGCTGGATTTTTTTTTTACCTCCTTCCATGCATCCTTGCCAAGGGAAATAAGGCCAAACGTAAGTTCACCTCTCCAGTTGAGACCTCCTCCATATAGAACAGGTATCAAAGTTGAGGCCATTTGTAGTCTGCATAACCCCTTATTACACCACATGGTGTACCAGTGCATTTATCCATTGAGCCATAAGGGAGCGTAATCAATGGTTTTAATTATATTAGAAACCAGAAGAGCAAGTTTGGGTGATCAATGAGCATCAGCAGAATAAGGGGATTGAATATTACCTTAAGTGCATTACTACACAATGTATTATACTGTATGATGAGCATAGCAGAAGCAGCGTGACCCAGATTTAAGGGTACTAAAGATGCTAACATGGACCTGAAAGTATGTGGTATCATGTGACTATTAGTATAGTATTAAAAGTGCTACATCTGAGGGGAAAGCCAAGTGTTCTTGCCCCAAGCTAGTGCCGATGTCACATTTATTGGTTGCCAGAGATCACGAGAGTAGCCCTTTGAAGTCTTCTTGGATGATTCTTCATCCCCCCCCTTGAGAGTAATTGCCTGCTTGGCATTTCCCACAGCAGTGCATCTGTGATTAGAGTGTCAGGTTGAAGCGTTCACGCAACACAATGGTGCTTCAACACTGCACCGCGTATTCCTTCAGTCGTTAATAACTAGAAAATAATTGCACATATTGTTGCATGCCCCAGATAGCCCTCGGTCTCTGCGAGTTAGCTGGGGTGGCAGTGGTGGCTCAATAATTGGCTTCAGCTCTGGAGAGGTAAAGAATTAGCCATAGTTCCTGCTCTTGATCGCTAATCAGTGAGTCCTGCTGGAAAGTGTGCATGTGTGAATGAGATACAGACCAGGCTCATCTGGGATGCTCCCTACACTCGAATAGATTGCTGATACTCGCTGTCAAGCTCGCATATGAAAAATGAACACTTGGATGAGGTACCTGAAGGTGCCCATGGAGCTGCCCTCAGCAAGAGTCAAGGTCTTCAGAAGAGGAGGGGAGAAATTTGACACGGGCATAATATTATTTAACAAGATATCATAAACATTATATTAAATTAGGTGTGTGAAGAGCAAAATAACACGTTTAATGAATTTTTAACAACCTCCAGAGTAAAGGGGTTATATATCTACATTGCTAATGAGCTGAGAAAACTTACAGCTAACAACTTGAAAGTAAGTCATTTTCTTGGGCTTATTTTAGCTCCTTTATGGACAGCTGTGAATACTTTAAAACATAATCATCTTCTTTAAAATAACAAGTTTAAATGTTCACTTAAGAAAATATGTATTTTTATTGTCTCATTTGAATTATTTACACATTTGCTTTATTTTTTTAAACTCAGGAACAATAGCAATTGAATATCGTGAAAGCAAAGAGTTATTTGATTTTAATAAAAATCCAATGGATGCCAGTGCTCTAAATCTTAGGCTCAATTCCCTTTAGTCTAAGAACCCTTTTATCCATAGGGTTATATAAGCACTACAACCGATTTCAGTCACAAGGTATGTGTGTGAAGGTGCTCCATTTTTCTCCGAAGTTATGTGGAAGACAGCAAATTACCGCAGTTTAATCTTCTGCAGGCTGCTGATTTTCAATAGATGTCCTCCAGGTGTCAGAATTTGCATTTGAACTGTGCAGTTGCAAAAGTAATTCCAAGCTACTATAAAAACTCTCAAAAGTGCCTAATTTTAAAGCAAAAACAACATTTAGGGGAAAGAACTTTTGTCTTCCTTTAACAAAGTTGCTGAACCTTTCGTCATACCGTAGGTTTTGAAACTCGGGTTCACTGACCCTAGCAGGTCCCTGAAGGGACCCCATGGTCATCAGATGTCTATTTCTCTGGGACCCTGGTAATATGGCAATATCTGCAGGGGGTCTTCCAGAGAGAAAAGTTTGAAAACCACGGAGTGAAATCATGTGTGGGGAGGAGGGAAAATGATGCACCATATTTTTAACAATGGCATGAAGCAGTAAAAATACCCTTTCAGCAATGGTTTACTTCAGTCATGGGCCAGTGCTGGAACTGTTTTCAGACACTTGTGCACCATCACTTCTAATCACAGAACCTGTTCCCAATTTCTCAGGAATTTACACTAGGATGGAGGGGAAGAAATTAACAAATTCGCTCACTACCAGATTAATTAATTACTGAACATGTTGTATTCTTGACCATTATGTGAACAGCAGTACAAAAAGACAATATAACTTCAAATCCAGCCGTAGTAAATTTATGAAATAATTGTTGAGCAAAATGAGCAAATATACGACACACTGGAATAATACTGTGGTTCTGACTACAGATGTTTACATTTCTACTTGATTCTTTCAGAATAATATTGGAGATTAGTTATTTGGAGGCTGGCTGAAATCAGAACTCAATGAAATACTGCATCTCTGAGTTTAAAGATTAAAGGCTAAATCAAAGTCTCTAGATAGCATCTTCAGCAAACAACTTGTAACTTTTGTAAACATTCTCCAGCCAACAGAACTGTCTGTGAAGTAAATCCTGATGATACAAGCACTAGAGGGCATTTGTGCAGCTCCAACTGCCCCAGCAAATGAAAGGTTATGTTCCCACAGCCAGGAACAAATGCAGCCAGTAAACGAACCAAAGCTGCACCAGGTGCAGGTCATACTGCAGCCAGTACAGAACCTTCCCGAGCAAACAAGTCAAGCTTCAGACCTGTTCCCTGGAGGAAGTACAGGTCAGAGCAACAGTGCCAATGATTTTTTTTTTATCTGCCCCAGAGCACAGTTGTTAGAGTATTGCCCTCTGTTTAAAATTAAAGCAAGGTCAAAATAGTCAGGCATTGCATAGGGCTTTCTAATTCCAGGCAAGTTTCCATTTACCTTTTTAAAAACATGAGAGCTACATTACAGTCTGTTCATGCAACCAACTCTGACTGGAACTGACTCGGAAATTCACTGTGATTCATGAGGTTGCTCTGCAGTTAGTGTAAATGTGATGGTACTGCACTATAGGTTAGTGTAGTTGTCAAGGTACTGCACTATAGGGTAGGGTAGTTGTCAATAGGGCTGCACTATAGGGTAGGGTAGTTGTCAATAGGGCTGCACTATAGGGTAGGGTAGTTGTCAATAGGGCTGCACTATAGGGTAGGGTAGTTGTCATGGGGCTGCACTAGAGGTAGTGTAGTTGTCATAAAGTTTATTGTGCTACAAATGTAAATTCAGCATGAAATTTATAAGCTAACAAGCATGATAGAGCTGCCAACTTTGATCTTGTTATAAGGGTCTGTTTTATTTATTTAGAATAGCTTGCATTTCATATTCCATCATACAAAAAACATCAACATAAAAAACATCTGCACATATTACACATATAGGCAAAATGAAAATGGATGCTAACCAGGAAAGAAGAGATATGGAGGAGTGACCAAAGGTTAGGTCAAAGAGATGGGTTTTGAGGAAATTGTGAAGGTTGCAGCGAGAGGTGGAAAGGCCTCGGGAATGAATTCCAAAGTGTAGGACTGAGGCAGCTGAAGGCTGTGCCAACCATAACGTGTCAAATGGAGGGACGATGCATAGAAGCGGAGTCAGAGTAACACAGCATTTGTGGAAGAGAGGATAATATGCCTGGAGAATATAACATGGATAGGATAAGGCAAGAGAGATCCATGACAAGAACAAGGATTTTGAGTTGAATGCATTGCGGAAATGGTGTAGGCTAGTCAGGACTGGGATGAAGGGTGAGAGGGAGCTCGTGTGGGACAGAATATGTGTTTTGGAGTTAATGGAAGATGGGAGGACAGAAAGAAGAAGGTTAGGGTAGTTGTAATGAATCTATGCCTTTAGACAAATGATTCCTCGCAGTTCAGGCTTGAGTGTGTTGTTGAACCGAAGTTTATTACACAGACACCAATAGCATAACAACTATTACAGTTATATAGTAAGAACTTATACAACCTGGCTTCCCCGTGGACCCAAGGTGACTAAGCTTGGCCTCCATAGGCTGGGGACTTCCGACCGTCCCCGAGAACTATTATAACTCTAAGTGGACTGCGCCCTCCCTTTATACCCTTTGGCTGTCTCATTCTACACATTTCTTGCACAATAATTTAGTCACCCTGAGGTGGAAACTTCTTATCTCAACATGTTCTAACCCTGTAATTATTTTGCCCAACTGTCCTGTTTATCAGCTGTAAGTGGTGGATGTGCTCGGTCAACATGACTGTGTCAGCCCTGTCCTTACCTTAGCTCGTCAGTTATTGTTCTCCTGAACTTCGTTAGCTCAGTTCCCTTTCTTGCATAAGCGCAGGCGGCACAGTGCCTGCTGGGACACTTGACTACATGCAGCTCGAACCATACTCTTATAGTCAAAACTAGAGGTGTCAAAGACATGTATATTTGTTTCAATGGTGGAATAAGATGAGGTGGGGCAGAGGCGGGCAATGTTGCAGAGGTGGAATTAAGTGGTCTTGGTAGAGGGTATGGATGTGAGTTTGAAGCTCCACTCAAGATCGAACAGGATGCCAAGATTGCATATGATGTGGTTTAGCCTGAAAGTTTCAGCGGTGGGGTGGGAGGGGCGGTTGGTGGAGTTGGTGGCAATGGAGCAGAGTTTGAAAGTTTGTGGCAAGGGCTGAAGACAATTACTTTGGTGGTCTTGGTGTTGAGCTGGAGGGAGTTGTGAATTATACAGGATTGATCTCAAACAAGCAGGTTGACAGCACAGAGACAGTCAACGGGTTAAGAGAAGTGATGATGAGGTGAAGCTGGGTCCTTCTGAAAGCTGACCCCCTGTCTATGGATGATGTCGCTTAGGGACAGCATGCATGTGAGGAAAAGGGGGATGCTGATAGATCATTGGGGGACTCCAGAGGTAATGATGCAAGGCATGGAAGAATAAGCCATTCCTGGAGATGCACTGGCTGCATTCAAATAGATAGGAATGGCACCAAGAGCAGTCCTGTGGATCTGAACAACAGAGGAGGCACAGTGGAGGAGAATATCATGGTCAATTGTACTAAGTACTGCAGAAGGATCCTAACTATAACAACTTCTTTCACACTCGTGGCACCTGACACATATGTTTTACCGGTCTTGCTATGCTTTCAAAGGGTGGGGTTTTCCGAGCCTTTTTTTTAGGGTCTCCATTCTTGCTCATAAAATATAGCAGTAGAAGGGAGCAACAAGAAAAGTCCATAAGCCAGGGCACCCCCACATAGATAATTTTTTCCTCCCTTCTGGTTAGATGTTTAGCCAGTATCCCTACACTCTACATTGAATCAGAAAATGTGTCTCTTTCCTTTTCTACAAATGTTTACAATGAGCCAGCATTCATTGCACTAGGTGGCAGTCTGTTCTTGAAGTTAACAATTTTGATACTGAAGTTCCTCCTCATGTTATTATTAGCTTGTGGTTTCCTTCGTTTATTATGTCTGGTTCTCTTTTGCTGGTTTTGGACAAAGAACTTCAACACATTCAACTTAGGCATTCCTTTCATAATTTTTTTAAAACACTAGCGTGCTAGTGCTTCCACCACCAAGTTGTCTTTTTTTCTGACTAGAACAGAAGTTAGATGCCCTTTGACAGTCTTCATAGTTCAGTGATCTAAGAGCTGGAGCCATCCTTGTTGGCCTTTCTGATTCCCTTAAAACTCAAGAGTAAACACTACCTGCAGCAATCACATTGACAACAACTCCCAACGTAACACTTGGTAGCACAAACACACAGAGGCCCGGACGTCCCATTGACAAGCACCAAAAATTCCCTTCGAATTTCAGCAGCTTAGCGATACGCAAAACCCTTTGACCTCTGTGGAATTTAAATCTGATGTTGCTTCAATTTAGCTTATTTGTTTCTTTTAAAATGCTTGTTTTATTAAAATGTTTAAAAGGTGAAGAGAGTGAGCTTCGAGTTCTGTGGCCAGACTTCACTCAGTCATTTCTAATGAACCACCAAGCCCTGCCACGTATCTTAATATCATATTCCATGATACATTCTGACTATTCCATGATACATTCTGACTATTCCATGATACATTCTGACTATTCCATGATACATTCTGACTATTCCATGATACATTCTGACTATTCCATGATACATTCTGACTATTCCATGATACATTCTGACTATTCCATGATACATTCTGACTATTCCATGATACATTCTGACTATTCCATGATACATTCTGACTATTCCATGATACATTCTGACTATTCCATGATACATTCTGACTATTCCATGATACATTCTGACTATTCCATGATACATTCTGACTATTCCATGATACATTCTGATTCCAAGTTTGGTATAGGTCAGATCACTACTGCTGCCATGTGACTGAAAACACTGCACTCTGAACAGAACTATATAACTGGATTTTGTAAAATGGACAGCATCTTCCTATGTACAATTGCTCGAAACAATTCCAATATTTCTCATCACCTGACTTCCTCCAATTTAACAAATAACCATCCTGAATATTCTTTACCTCCTCCCACAACTTCCCAGCCACTTTCAGTTTCATAAGGCTCAATAAAGTACACATACACATTTGTTGTGGGAGAAGGAAGGATGTTGGCCCCAATTTTCTGATAATGGGAAAAATGAGATTCATAAACTCACCTGCAGCTGCAGTGCGATAGCAGGCCTGGCCACATGTGAATAGCTTACAGGCACAGGAAATGCTTTGCCCAGAGATCTTGGGCTGTGTGGCATCTTTGACTGGAAATCACAAAATCTGTGAAAGCAGCACCTCTTTAACGGGTACAGCTAGCCATTAAAGGGGGTCTGACAGGACAGAAGAGTGGAGAAGCTGATCGTAATGGCACAGCAGAAACATTGTTCAATATGATGCTGCTGCACTTTCTACTGTTGTGCAGGAGGTGCACTGAAAGAGTTGGCCTTATTTGGAGCAAAAGACCACCCTCTAGTAAAAGCACAGTGCAAGTTGTATGATGGGAGGAAACTAACAGAGTTAACTAAGTCTTTCAGAACCCTTGCTGAAAATAAAAAAGAGGTTTTCTGGTATAAGGAGGAAGGCAAATATGCACATCTGTCTTGTACATCCTCTGGGAGGTACCATTTAATACAGCCCCCGTCCGTCCTTTCTATGGTTTCACCACCTGAAAATTAACAGTGTGTAAACTCTTTTTTTTGTAGTGTCAGCCGTGACTCAATTGGTAGCACTCTCGCCTCTGAGTCAGAAAGTTGTGGGTTCAAGTCCCACCCCAGAGAATTGAGCACAAAAAAAAATCCAGGCTGACACTCCAGTACCGTACTGAGGGAGTGCTGCACTGTTGGAGATGCCGTCTTTCAGATGAGACGTTAAACTGAGGCCCCGTCTGCTATCTCAGGTGGACGTAAAGGATCACATGACACTATTTCGAAGAAGAGCAGGGGAGATAGCCCCGATGTCCTGCCCAATATTTTATCCCTCAATCAACGTCACCTAAAAACCAGATTAGCTGGTCATTATCACTTTGCTGTTTGTGGGAACTTGCTGTGCTCAAATTGGCTGCCGCGTTTCCTGTAGTCGCAACAGTGACTACACTTCAAAAATATTTCATTGGCTGCAAAGCACTTTGGGACATCCTGAGGTTGTGAAAGGCGCTATATAAATGCAAGTCTTTCTTTCTTTTTTTTTCATGCAGGTCATAGGGTTGATATAGGGGACCAGTTGAGACAAATAGCATAATGCGTTTAAGGGGAAGCTAGATAAGTACAGCAGGGAAAAAGGAATAGAAGGATGTGTTGATCAAGTGAGATGAAGTAAACCGAGTGGGAGGAGGCTCGTATGGAGCATAAACACCAGCATAGACCTGTTGGGCCAAATGCATGTTTCTGTGCTATAATCATGGCCCGGATTTTGCGGCCAGTGGCGAAGTGACGGCACTCGCCGCTGACCTCAAAGAAAATTGCCCACAAACTTTTAGCGGGCTCTATGTTGTCTATTTCACTTTTTCCGACGTGACTTTCCATCTGGTACCATCTATAGGGGATCTGTGGCATCCAGCAACAGTGATGTCATCCAGCAGGCTAAGCAGCCAATCACATTGGAGAATTTTCACAGACAGCAAACCAGGAAGTAAAAAGCAGGTTTTATCATTTACTTTTTAATAATTTTACAGAAAGCAAAATAAAGATTGGGACGTACATATGGGATTAAGGTAGAAACTGAAGTATCATAAACAAGCTTTAAAAAAATAAAATAAAAATAAATGTTTGTTTATTATAAAATAATGGAATACAGAAAATGTCACTCCACAAATATAAAATTAGTTTTTCAGGGCCAGAGAGGTTGTTCAGCAGTAATTATGACTTGGTACGACGTTAATATCTCAGTTCCACCTCATTCAACAAGGCTTAACTTTTTTAAGGGTTTTTACAGTCAGAATAGTGCATAAAAAGTTGAAGTTCACGTCTGTTCAGTGATTTCTAATTGATTCCATCTGTGAGGACTGCAACAACACACCCTGTGGAGCAGCAGGGTATCACTGACAGCAACTTCCGGATTTCTGCGTTTAATTGCATATGTGCAAACTCCAGACTTTGCTGTCAGTTTTACAGAGTAATGACAGAGAACGCTGACAGTTTTGCCCATCATTACAACCACAAAATCGGGGCCATTATGTAATACTATGCGATATGAGGATCCCGATGCCCACATGGGTATCATCTGCAACACCTTGTACTTGAGGGAAGCCAACCACCCAGTTAAAGCCATGCATCCTGTCGAGCTGATGCATCCTTTCCACACAAAAAGTGATATGGCGTTGTCCCTTTGCAATGTAGCATCTGCCACTGCAGACTGCAGGATGTGTCACATGTCCCAGGGTAGCAGCGGGATCTGGTAGGAGAAAAGCTTAATGTAATGGTAGCCTTCACTTCTATGGGAATAGACGTCCCTGTTCTGGATGTTGTCGGCGTGTCATTCTGCAGCAGATGGTACAACCTGTCTTGTGAAATAGATAGATGCAGTGAAGACGGGTCTTGTTTGATATGTCCAGATTCATGTGGAGGAGTCTATAAGTGTAGTTCCCATGGTAGGGATGGATGCAGATGAAAGACCTCCGGTGTTATTGCACACACACTTGGTGGCCTCTCATCAACTCCTCTTGTTAATCTGAAGCACCCAGCATGTTCAGAATCCAAAACAGAATGCCTGTGATTAACATTTTGTATGCTGCTATTTAACTGCAGCAGCAACCAACAGTAATGAATGGAAACATGAGTAGGGTAAAAAAAAAAGGCAGGGTTCCCAGCAAAAACAACTGAAGCATGGTGCAAAATGTTTGAAAAATAAAAAAAACATGATTTCGCACATAAGGGCACTTATTTTCCTTTAAGAGGCAGGCCAGGCCCCAGGTTCCCCAATGCAGACATTTCAAATAGGCAGGCAGCTCAATGTGGGCAGCCATGGTAAGGAATCCCAGCAAGGGGCTGCATTTAAATAATTAGTCAATGTAAATGAGGCCTGTGAATGTCAGTAGTGTAACATAATTTCTGGAGCCAAAATCTCCGCTTTAGAAATTTGCAAATAGGCACACATGGTATCAGACCTCATTTCCCATCTTCCCACACCCCTCATTCCCTGCGAGGCTCTGCACTACTGTGCACCTTTGGAAAATGTACCCTATTGTGTCAGTGACCAGTGAATTGTGTGGCCAAATGGTAAGATGCAGGTTCACAACCACGATTCATCAACGGATAAGTTTATGATCGCTCTGTGCCATTTAAATTGCAGGGTGTGCAGTTACAGAGCAGCAGTGGCAGAGGCCGAGGAGCACGTCACCTGGCTAGTAAATGGCCTGTAACATTGGTAAACCTAAAGAAAGAGTGGAGAAAACTTCGACTCGATACACCCATACTTTCTCATTTCCTTGAGTTGCCTAATAATTGGTTCCAAATTGGAAATCAGTCTTTTTCTTGTAGGAAGTGCATGTCGACAGTTCCTTGAACCAGGAAGAAAATGAATTATCTATGCACTGGTCAACAATGAGACCGCTTTAGAAATAAGTGAACCCAGCTCAGTTTGCATGTTTGGTTGAGATCAATTAAGAGGGGGAAAATTAAGAGGGGGAAAATAGAATATGAGAGTAAGCTTGCAGGGAACATAAAAACTGACTGTAAAAGCTTCTATAGATATTTGAAGAGAAAAAGATTGGTGAAGTCAAGCGTAGGTCCCTTGCAGTCAGAATCAGGGGAATTTATAATGGGGAACAAAGAAATGGCAGACCAATTAAATACATACTTTGGTTCTGTCTTCACAAAGGAGGACACAAATAAACTCCCAGAGATGTCGGGGAACATAGGGTCTAATGAGAGGGAGGAATTGAATGAAATCAGTATTTGTAGGGAAATGGTGTTAGGGAAATTGACGGGATTGAAGGCCGATAAATCCCCAGGGCCTGATAATCTACATCCTAGGGTACTTAAGGAAGTGGCCCTAGAAATAGTAGATGCATTGCTGGTCATCTTTCAAAATTCTATAGACTCTGGAACAGTTCCCATGGATTGGAGGGTAGCTGATGCAACCCCACTATTTAAAAAAGGTGGTAGAGAAAAAATGGGGAATTATAGCCTGACATCGGTAGTGGGCAAAATGCTAGAGTCCATTATAAAAGATGTAATAGCAGAGCACTTGGAAAACAGTGACAGGATCGGACAAAGTCAACATGGATTTACAAAAGGTAAATCATGCCTGACTAATCTACTGGAATATTTTGAGGATGTAACTGGTAGAATAGATAAGGGAGAACCAGTGGATGTGGTGTATTTGGACTTTCAGAAGGCTTTCGATAAGCGTGCAAAGTTAAAGCACATGGGATTGGGGGTAAGGTACTGATTTGGATAGAGAACTGGTTGGCAGACAGAAAGCAAAGAGTTGGAATGAACGGGTCTTTTTCCGAGTGGCAGGCAGTGACTAGTGGGGTACCGCAGGGATCGGTGCTAGGACCCCAGCTATTCACAATATATATTAATGATCTAGATGAGGGAACTAGATGTAATATCTCCAAGTTTGCAGACGACACAAAGCTGGGTGGGCGTGTGTGCTGTGAGGAGGATGCAGAGAAACTCCAGTATGATTTGGACAGGTTGGGTGATATGGCAGATGCAGTATAATATGGATAAATGCGAGGTTATCCACTTTGGTGGCAAAAACAGGAAGACTGATTATTATCTGAACGGCAATAGATTGGGAAAAGGGGAAGTGCAACGAGATCTGGGAGTCCTTGTGCACCAGTCACTGAAGGTAAGCATGCAGGTGCAGCAGGTGGTTAAGAAGGCAAATGGTATGTTGGCCTTCATAGCGAGAGGATTCGAGTACAGGAGCAAGGATGTCTTGCTGCAGTTGTACAAGGCCTTGGTGAGACCACACCTTGAGTATTGTGTGCAGTTATGGTCGCCTTATCTGAGGAAGGATGTTCTTGCCATGGAGGGAGTGCAGCGAAGATTTACCAGACTGATACCTGGGATGGCAGGAATGACGTATGAAGAGAGATTGGGTCGATTAGGCTTATATTCGCTAGAGTTTAGAAGAATGAGAGGGGATCTCATTGAAACTTATAAAATTCTAACAGGACTAGACAGACTAGATGCAGGAAGGATGTTCCCTATGGCGGGGGAGTCCAGAACCAGCGGTCACAGTCTAAGGATAAGGGGTAAGCCATTTAGGACTGAGATGAGGAGGAATTTCTTCACCCAGAGAGTGGTGAACCTGTGGAATTCTCTACCACAGAAGGTAGTTGAGGCCAATTCATTAAATATATTCAAGAAGGAGATAGATATATTTCTTAAGGCTAAAGGGATCAAGGGATATGGGGAGAAAGCAGGGACAGGGTACTGAATTTGGATGATCAGCCATGATCTCATTAAATGGCGGAGCAGGCTCGAGGGGCCGAATGGCCTACTCCTGCTCCTATCTTCTATGCTTCTGTGCTTCTAACTGCTGAAAGTAGGAATTGTCCAGTGACAGTTGAAAGTAATTATAAAGTTTTCCCAGGAAGTATCACAGAGACACATCTGATTCTGTCATCTGTTACGTTGAGTATCTATATTATAATATTATATATATATTAGAATTGATTCTAGATGTTGAGGCACAAAAATGTAATCAAACCCCTGAAATCCAAAGGAATTTGTGGCATTTTAATTTATATTAAGACAGATGTAAGCAATATGAGTGTCACCATTGTGAAAAATGTTGTCTTGCTTGTAAGCAGTAGAAAGAAATATGGTAAACATTCCAATAAAAAGATCTAGCAGTTTCCAGTAGGTATTTAATTTTCATTATTTTGAGTTTTGAAACAAAATACAGCCTCTGTTGTTTGCCGTTAATATTACTGTTACTCGTGGAATGCAGACCCTTTTATCTCATTATTATTTATCCTCAACGTTTTTCAAGTCCCTAACTTTTGTTTGTGTTGCTTTTTTTGTTTTATTTTCAGGTCCTCCCCTGCCTTGCTCTTCTGCCTCATCAACCCCAGTAGAGCAGTACCTCGCCCCTCCCCCTCCTTCTGAAGTCAATGCGAGCCAGCGAAGGTTGCTCAGCAATAATATGACCCAGCCAAACCGAGATTCTGACTCTGATGAGGAGTTTGTTCCCAACTCTTTCTTGGTTAAAACTGGCTCTGGAAACCTGTATGTTCCCACAAATGGTGAGTTAGCTGAATTTATGCTGCTTCCTTATTATAGTGATCTACCTTCTACTCTGATGCTGTGTTTCTCTTATCAACCAGTACTGTGTTTATTACCAAAAAGTTACACCAAATACAGCAATATTATTAACCACAGATCAGTTTTGTGTACTGCTAACCAATTACTCACACTGTATCTTACTATTAACCAGTTAGCCACAGTCTTTGAAAATTAAGGAGTGAATGAATTACTTTGATTAGATTTTTCCCTTCACTTCATTGTAGTTTTTGTCTTTTTTTTAGAAACTAGCTTCATTCTATTTGTCACGCATTTTACTGTTTATAATGTTTCCTGAGCATCCTTTGCTCAGTTTCAAGAAGATAGGTCCAGTGATTTACCTAACACTTAATGTTACAAAAATAGCTGATTTACTCACATTCTGCCCACAGTACTGTGAACAGCTGAGCAATTGATTTCATGTTTCTAAAAAAAACCTGAACAGAAGTGTCAATTTTAACTATTGTTTCTGATTTATACCAAAACTAACAATTTGCATTCACTGTGTGCTCCGCATGTAAAAGAAGACTACTTGGAGCACTTGACAAAAAGCGGGGCGGGGGGTGGGGGGGGGGAGGGGTAGTGTAGTTCAAGTAGGAAGTGAAGAATTGAAGGGGGATACTGAAAGCAACTTTGAAAAGATGAGCTTTCGGAGGTTTTTGACAGTAAGGAGAGGCGTAACAAGACAAAGGGCTGAATGACTGAAAGATTGGCTTCCAATAGTGAGACAAGCAGTAATCTAAAGTCTGAGGAATGGACAGTAAGATATTACCTAAAAAGGATGGGGCAAGGCTGTGAAGGATTTAAAGATGAGGACCATGAAAACTATTTACGGGACATAGAAAGCTAGTGTTGCTGGATGAAGTCAGAGTTGTTGGGTGTGTGGGACTTGTGCAGGAGAGCACTTGGGCTAGGGAGTCCTGGAATAGTTCACGCTTATGAAGGGTGGAGGTGGGGATGCTATTGAGGAGAAATTTTGAGATGTGAAACCTTGAGGTGCTAAAAATTCACGAATAAAGGTTTCAGCAGTGAAGGAGTGATTTTCCACAGGTGGAAGAAAGCAGTCAGTGACATATTGAATCTGAGTTTAAAACTGAACTGAATGCCAAGGCTGCACACCAAGGGGTTTAGTCTGAATGAGCAGCCAGAAAGGTTGAGGCATGTTGATGCTGGCCAGAGCCAAACAGGATGCCAATGTTAAGCTGTAGAGCAACAGCTCAGGTCTTGATGTTGGACAGGCACTCAATAGTATAGTGACAGCTCTGCTCCACAAACCCAGCCTGAATTGCTGCTAACAGCAATGAGATCATCTGTTTTAGTGATGTGGTTGAGAAATAAAGGACATGGGGGTTTGGGGGAGGTGGCGGAAAACTCCACTGCTCTTCTTCAAAATAATGCCGTGGGATCTTTTGCATCCACCTGAGAGACCTGACTGGGGCCTCGGTTTAACGTCTCCTCCCAAAGTCAGCACATCCGACGGTGCAGCTCTCACTCAGTATTGCAGGATTACGTGCTCAAGCCTTTGGAGTGGCTATAATTGCAGTAAATGTACTGTGCGTTCTACCATTTTAGATTATATTACTCAGCCAGAATGACTGGCGACAATGGCTGCTATGGCAAAAAAAAGGAAAGGAAAAGAAAATGATAACATAAGTAGAATATAAAGCAACATTGTTCTGTTCTGTGCTGAGTCTGCTAGTTTCAGCTGGGTTACTGTAAATAGTCTCAGCACTCCTGCCTGTGGAGGGGGCGGGGGGGGGCGGGGGGCGGTTGGGGGCGGGGGGGGAGTACGGGAAATCAGGCAGGATTCCAGCTCCTCATTGTTCTTGCAGTGTTTATAAGCGATGACAGCATCTTCTGAGAGGACGCTCTCTTCTTCACCCCATTGCAGTTATGTACTCTGCCAACACTCAGATGTGAAACATGGCCCTTTTGTCAACGCAATGGAAGGCAAGTGGCATCTGTAGAAACATACCCCACACAAGCCAACATTTTCAGGAGAGATGGGAAGCAATTTGGAAAGGGAAATAAAACAATATTGGAACAATTTGCATTTATATTTGTGCTTAAAGGTAGGAAGACATCCCAAGGTGCTTCAGAGACATCATTTAAAAATAAATGGATGCCAAACGAAAGAGGAAGACATTAGAAGGGGTGACCAGCGCCCGAACCCAAGCACCCTAACCATCTAGGCTCCTTGCCCTCATCCCACACCCATACCCTCACCCCTCTCACCCTCACCCCCACACACCTTGCGCCCCACAACCTGGTCCCCCCTCACCCTCGCATCCCCTGCACTCTCGGCGCCCCGCACCCTCGCCCCCCTCCCCCCTCCTTACGACCCTGGTGGCCCGCGCCCCACGACCTGAACCCCCCACATCCTCGAAGATCCACACTCTCTCTTCTCTCCCCCACCACCCTCTCGGACTCCACCCTAGCCCCGCGCCGCCCCCCCCCCGCCCCGCCGCTCTCGCCCCCCCCCGCCCCGCCGCTCTCGCCCCCCAGTGCTCTCACCGCCCCCAATGCCCTCGCCCCCCCCCCCCAGCGCTCTCACCACACCCTTGCCCCCCCCCCCACCCCCGGCGCCCTCGCCCCTCCCCACCCAGTGCCCTCGCCCCCCCCGGCACTCTCGCCGTCCCCCAGCGCCTCGCCCCCCACACCATAACCCTAAACTGTGTGGTGTCAATAGCGCAATACAGAGTGTCAATAGATGTTGTGATGTCTTGGATAATGCAGGTTGGCTGCGTTGTCAATAGTCACTCCGATATTGGAAGCGTCTAGGATTGCCAATTGTCTCTCCGATATATTTTACTGGTGGTGACACATAGATTTCAGAATTCTTTTCTCTACAGGATAATACATTTTTAACTCCTAATATTGAATAACTCATCATGAATTATGGCCCTTTAAATAAGCTACTTGGGACAAATGTTTTAAACGATTAGAAAACCACTGTTAAATCAATGTGAAAAGTTTAATTGAACATAGAACAAAAACAAAACATTTATATAAAAATCTTAAATCCATTACTGGAGATGCTGCTTAATTGATTTTCATGAAGGACTAACTGTTTCGGTAGGTATTAGGATGTCTGGGCGGCACATTGGCTAGACAATGGCTGAGTGATAATTTGACTTCATTCATCATTTTATTGATTTTGTGATACGTTCAAGTTTCCTTTTGACTTTATATCATAATTTGCTAATTTAACAAATTATTTTGTTCCAGTTTAATAAACGGTATGTTGAGCCCAAATAATTTTTGAAGTTTGGTATTAGAGTAAAAGGGATAATCACCATGAGAGGCCCTTTTTAAGGAATGAATCTTAACAAATCATCATCAACAAAGCAATTTCCTGTTGTTCTGACTGTATTTTTAGAAAAATGAGAAAGGTCCACGCAGATGGCAGTAACAGTATATTAGGTTGGAGCAGACATGAAGACACAAACCCTGATAGTGTGCAGAAGGATATAAGTCATAACTTAGGGCCACTCGGTTTCAGTTCACTCATATTGTCCTCTAGAAAGGTTGCCTTGACACTGCTGTGAACATTTGTACACAAACTTATTCTACAAATAAAATCAGCGACGACAGTAGGGGGAACTTTAACCCCAAAAAACGGGGGGATTGGGGTTGGGTGGGAGGTTAAAGAGTTAAAAAACTGAATCTCGACCCAACCTGCCCACTTCTGGTTTTAACAGAGGCGGGGCGGGCAGCCAACCAACCCACTCTCAGTAGGCGGTTTGGCATTTTAAATATTATAATGCAGCTCCGTGCCTCATCGTGATCCACCATTTTAAATTTAACTCTGACTGGTCGGGTTTCCCAGGCCTCGGGAAAGCCGCCAGTTAAAGGAAGGCGAGGACTGCTGGATCCAGGAGGTAAGTGCCTTTCCACTTACCTGCTGGATCCAACATCCCTGCCTCGCCAACTCCCCGCGATCGGACGCCCCCACCCCCCACCAACCGTTCCGATCTGCCCCCCAAGGCCTCCGACCCCACCCCCATGAGGCCTCTGACCCTCCCCCCAAACGAGACCTCCAAACTCCGATCCCAGCCTCTGGCCTACGATCCCCGGCTCCCGATCCCTCTCCAGCCCCCGATTCCCTTCTGACGTGACCCCCCTCCGACCCCGGTCCCTTTTCCGACCTCCCACCCCCGGCCCCCAATCCCCTTCCAACCTCCCCCCTCCAACCCTGGGCTCGTTTGCCGGCACTCCCGATCCCGGGTGGCCCAGCTGGGCGCCGGGACGCGCTGCACCAGGCCCCTCCCCTCCTCCCTCTCTGGGCGCTACCTGGGAAAATCTGGGCGCTAAAATTAGGGGGCGCTGCCCAATTTTTACCCCTCAATCTTTAACATGTGATTGGAGGAGATAATTTGATATTACTTTATCATAATTTCCTCAGTATATCAGATATCAAAAAGCGAAGAAAAGCAGTGTTTTAAGGCTATCTTCTTATCTTAGTTCTTCCTTTCCTCACAAAGAATTTGAAATATAGTTTTCCTAGCATAATAGAACATATTGCTAACATTCCCTAAAGTAGCATTTCAGCTCACAGTAGAACGGAAGGACTAATGATGGAGATCTTTCTCTTGTGCACATTTACACAGAAACAGACTGAAACCCCATTTGGTGAATGCCAGGAGGATGCTGCAATGAAATCCCTACCCTTTAATCTAACAATAGAAAGAAAGGAACATCTTCATGCAAGCAGTTACTCAGCAAATGATAGCCAAACAAAGCTAGAAAAATACCCTAGGCCAGAATTTCCTGTCTGCAATGTTTCTGCTGGATAATCGATGTGTGCAGGAGGCTTTCATTGGAAGCCATTGCTGAATGTCCACAACCTACAATTTACAGGATCAATGTGGCAAATAGTTTACTATGGAGGGCAAAAAGTCAAAAGAAAAGTATGAAAATAAACTCTTCATTTTCTAATTTCTTCTGGTACTACAAAAATATATTTGCATAACAAATGTGGACGTTCGCATTTATTCACAACCTAGCAAATGGGCCATTTAATTTAGTATTCAGCCTATTGTCCAGGGATTTCCTAGTGATGGTTCCTAATCCACTTAGAGCATGTTATCTCTCTTTACCTCATGTTAACCTGTTTTTTGTGAGGGGAAAAAATCAATTACACAAGATGCACAGCTGTTCAATTAAACTTTTGGGAAGTTATTGTAGATTCCTCCAGGCTTTTCCCTGACAGGTTCTGATCACAGCACTTTAACATATTCAGTAATTACCAGCTTGATGCTGAAGTTGCTTCCACCTTCTCTCCGCATAGAGACTTGACTCTGTGGCAAAGCAACTAGGCTTTTGGGAAATCTTTTGAAGTAGAGATGTAACATTTAGTTTATGAATTGCTGATTTATCAACTGTAACAGTATTAATCACTTTGTTTCTTGGTTAATATATTGGCATCTTGTATTCTGTACCCCATTTATATTCCATCAGTTGGGTGCAATTTTAACAGCAATGTAGGAGGAGTGCCATGATTGCACTGCCTGCTCACACCATGCTCCATTTGGAAAAGGCAGGGTTCTCTCTCTGCCTATTTAAACACATGCACACAGTTTTGTCTGCCAGTGCAAGTTCCCATGTTAAAAGAAGTGCTGGCTCCTTCAAGTATTCAAATTCTAAAGGTGGTGTAGCAGACTATCTGGACTCTTAAACAGTATGTTATAAGTTCAAAATTTTAGCTTCTAACGAATACATGCATGTGCTTTGACTAGGACATGTATGTTAACATTTTAATCCTAAAAGCTTGAGATAGTAAACCCCATGCCATCATTCAAATGACCGAAAAGTACCTCGGATATTATGTCTACGGGTGTTTTGACAATTTGAATGGTGGGATGAGTTAGAAGAAGGTACGAATAATATTGGAGCTGGAAATCCTCAGAGCTGACATTCCGGTGGAAGTGCCAGGATGTGCCCATCAGTAATGCTGCCAGAGCAAGTGGGGTCAGGAGGAGGACATCTTTTACATTATTGCCGTTGGGTCTCTGCCACTACAGGCACATCATTTCTCTTTGTATTTTTTTATTTATTCATTCATGCAAAGTGGGCATCACTGGCAAGGCCAGCATTTATTGCCCATCCCTAATTGCCCTTCAGAAGCTGGTGGTGAGCTGCCACCTTGAACCACTGCAGTCCTTGTGGTGAAGGTACTCCCACAGTGCTGTTAGGGAGGGAATTCCAGGATTTTGACCTGGTGACGATGAAGGAGCGACGATATATTTCCAAATCAGAGTGGTGTGTGACTTGGCGGGAGACTTGGAGGTGGTGGTGTTCCCATGCGCCTGCTGCCCTTGTCCTTCTAGGCAGTAGAGGTCACGGGTTTGGGAGCTGCTGTCGAAGAAGCCTTAGCGAGTTGCTGCAGTGCATCTTGTAGATGGTACACACTGCGGCCACGGTACACTGGTGGTGGAGGGAGTAAATGTTTAAGGTGGTGGATGGGGTGCCAATCAAGTGGGCAGCTTTGTCCTGGATGGTGTTGAACTTCTTGAGTGTTGTTGGAGCTGCACTCATCCGCTTGATAGCACTGTCTATGACACCTTCCATCACTTTGCTGATGATTGAGAGTAGACTGATGGGGCAGTAATTGGCCGGATTGGATTTGTCCTGCTTTTGGTGGACAGGACATACCTGGGCATTTTCCACTTTGTTGGGTAGATGCCAGTGTTGTAGCTGTACTGGATCAGCTTGGAGGCGCGGCTAGTTCTGGAGCACAACCGTTCAGCACTACAGCCGGGATATTGTCGGGGCCCATAGCCTTTTCTGTATCCAGTGCGCTCAGCTGTTTCTTGATATCACGTGGAATGAATCGAATTGGCTGAAGACTGGCTTCTGTGATGGTGGGGACCTCAGGAGGAGGCCAACATTGATCACCTACTCGGCACTTCTGGCTGAAGATAGTTGCAAACACTTCAGCCTTATCATTTGTACTCACGTGCTGGGCTCTGTCATCATTGAGGATGGGGATGTTCATGGAGCCTCCTCCTCCTGTTAGTTGTTTAATTGTCCACCACCATTCACGACTGGATGTAGCAGGACTGCAGAGCTTTGATCTGATCCATTCGTTGTGGCATCACTTGGCTCTGTCTATAGCATGCTGCTTCTGCTGTTTAGCATACATGTAGTCCTGTATTGTAGCTTCACCAGGTTGGCACCTCATTTTTAGGTCTGCCTGGTGCTGCTCCTGGCATGCTCTCCTACACTCCTGGGTTGGTCCCCTGGCTTGATGGTAATGGTAGAGCGAGGAATGTCCCAGGCCATCAGGTTAATAGATTGTTGTGGAATACAATTCTGCTGCTGCTGATGGCCCACAACGTGTCATGGATGCCCAGTTTTGAGCGGCTAGATCTGTTCTGAATCTATCCCATTTAGCACGGTGGTAGTGCACATAACAGGATGGAGGGTGTCCTCAGTGTGACGATGGGATTTCGTCTCCACAAGGACTGTGCGGTGGTCACTGCTACCAATACTGTCATGGACAGATGCATCTGTGACAGGTAGATTGGTGAGGACGAGGTCAAGTAGGTTTTACTGTTGTGTTAGTTCTCTCACCACCTGTCGCAGGCTCAGTCTGGCAGCTATGTCCTTCAGGACTCGGCCAGCTCGGTCAGTAGTGGTGCTACCAAGCCACTCTTGGTGATCGACATTGAAGTCCCCCACCTAGAGTACATTCTGTGCCCTTGCTACATTCAGTGCTTCTTCCAACTACTACATTACTTCACGCACTACATTATATTTTTCTATCATCTTGATGTTGTGGCCAGAGTACATCATCAACTTTGCATTGAACTTGCTCAGTTTTGTACTTAGCTTCTTGATAACTGACTGTGGTACAACGTGACTTGGAGCTCTTGTGACTGGCTTAAAATGAACACTTATAATGTAATTTCCTGTTTGAATTGCATCCATAAAAAATGTATTTTCACCCTCCATTTCAGATTGTTTTCTAATCTTATGAAATTTCTTTTTCTTCCTTGTCTGTTAGAAAGAAGAAAAAAAGAATTTGCATTTATATAGCATCTTTCATGACCTCAGGATATCCCAAAGTGCTTTACAGCTAATGAAGTACTTTTTTTGAAGTGTAGTCACTGTTGTAATGTAGGAAACGCGGCAGCCAATTTGCGCACAGCAAGGTCACACAAGCAGCAATGAGATAATGACCAGATAATCTGTGTTAGTGGTGTTGATTGAGGGATAAATATTGACCAGGACACCGGGGAGAACTCCCCTGCTTTTCTTTGAATAGTGCCATGGGATCTTTTATTTACACCTGAGAGGGCAGACATGGCCTCGGTTTAATGTCCCATCTGAAAGATGGCACCTCCGACAGTGCAGCACTCCCTCAGTACTGTACTGAAGTTCCAGCCTAGATTACGTGCTCATGTCACTGGAGTGGGATTTGAACCCACAACTTTCTGACTCAGAGGCTCCCACTGAGCCACGGCTAACAATGATTTGGCTTTGACTTTGCACACTTTAGCAAAATGTTGTTTTATTTTTTAATACCACATACACATTTGGCCAAATGCTGGGCAAGTTTTCTTATGGGATTTACTACAGTACCTGCAATCCATAATCTGTTAACCACCTTGATCTAACTTTCTTGCATCATCTTTGCTTATCTCAAATTCCTCATGGCACTCATAGGTGTTCTAACTGTTTTGCTGATTTTTAAATATCAACTACCACAAAGAGTAGTTGAGGCAAATAGCATAGATGCATTTAAGGGGAAGCTAGATAAACACATGAGGAGAAATGAATAAGAGGTTATTCTGAAGAGGGGTGGGAGGAAGCTCGTCAAATGGCCTGTTTCTGTGCTGTACATTTTATGTGACTGCTTTCTGTTGGTCTAGATATTTCCTCTTAGTAATCTGGCACTGACTACAATTTTGTTTTTAAGAAGACTATCTCCAATGGATCTTTACTCACAATACTTGTCCTTTTTCGCAAATCTGCTACTTACTGATCAATACTTTATCTCTGAGCTTGAAAGCCGGTATTAAAAACATATCTTTCATATGTGACAGTCTTGTGACAAGTGAGATATTCCTCAAACTTGGTTCCAATTCTCCTCTCCCTTACTATGTGCAAACATATTATGCATCTCTATTGCATTCTCCTCTAATGGATACAGTAAAGTACTGACCTGCACTTTGCCTGTTTTCGTCTCCTAAGCTTTTTGCTGTTGCATGTGAATCAAAGGTGTTCTTTCCATTTTCTACACATTTCTTTGAAAATTCCTCCCAGTTTTAAATGACCAGGGAGCTTTAAGCCTTCCATTCCTATCCCAGGTTCCACAATCATGTGAAGATTTGAAGCCTATTTGAACAACAAATCTGAACAGACTGCAGCATGTCTCGGCTTTATTTGAATGTCCACTTCATTCTCCTCTGAGCTCATGGTGTTTATATATCAAGCCCATCTGTGACCACTGGATGGCTCTGTGAAACCTCCTCCCCTGTGAAGCTCCTTGCAATGTTTTTCTATGTTTTGGTGCCATGAAGACTGAGAATAATGGTGCTACTTTGTTTGCCATAATGACATTTCCAGGTCATTTTGGTTGGGGTTGGGGAATCTGGATTGAATTAGAACAGAATTTCAAAGCCATGCAGTAAAAGAAAAAAACCATAAGTTTTTTCGGTTTTGTTTTATAAAATCTTTTTTTTTTAAATAATTGGAATGACTGCAACACTTATGTGCTAGGGGCTAGGAACTGGTGCAGGTTCAAGTCCCGCTCTCAGTTCACAATCAGAGCTGCATCCAGCAGGGAATTAGTGAGATAATCAGAAGGAAAATCAGAGATAAGAGTCATGCCTGAATGGTCTACAGGGTTTCCTAGTGGAACATTGACAGTGACCTGGGAGTGCCCGTCTGTATAATCCCTTTAGCCGTTGACATCAAGCTAGATGTAATTAGAAAAAGTAATAAAAATATAACAAAAAACCTACCCAAAATTCCCTTAAGATAGTTAAAAATTGGGAGATAATTGATGAATAAGTGAAAATAAAATTATTTACATGGAACCGTTTAGTTTTTGTTTCCTCTTGATGCGCATTGCGGAAAACAGAGTTCCAGGAGCAGAACCGATGCAGGCAGTTGTAGAGAAAATGGGTTGGGATGTATGTATTCCTTACGTATTCTGATACATTAGATATTTGAGGCAAAGAAGCACATGACGGAACATTTTATTCCTGACAACTGCTATTTTTGAGGTAGAATTGAGAACATTCTCGAAGCAGGTTACTTAGTTCAGTTTTCCATTTTAAAAACCATAAAACCGCAGAGGTTTGTAATACAGAAGGAAGCCATTTGGCCCATCATATTTGTGCTGGCTCTTTGCTAGATCAATCAAAACCGAATCCCATTGTTCTACTATCTCCCCATAGCCCTGTATCTTTCCCTGCTTCGATTATTTTTCTGGTTTTCCTTTAAAGGATGCAATGGTCTCTGTCTCAACTATTCCCTGTGGCAAAGCATTCCATTCTCTAATAATCCTCTCTCAAGAAATTTCTCCTAACCTTTCTCTGCATTCTCTTAGTTATAATTTTAAATGGAACTATTTGGAGAGCATCAAGTATTTTCAATGCATATAATTTGTTGTTGAAAAATATAATCAGTTTGAAAATGAATGAATAAATTTTATCATAAGAGGCGCTCTTGTCTGTTCACCTTATTATGAAATAAAGCATATTAATGATTCCTATCTAGTCTCATTTCAACATGTTCACTTGGTCTGCCTTCAGAGAGACTGAAGAAATACATGTGAGAGGCACGAGTATTCAGTGCAGCTCACAAGGGGGATGCTATTGTTCCATCCCCAGGTTACACTACCTTACAAGTAAATATAGAGCAATGTGAGTCAATTCCCACAAAATTTAGATGCTCAGACCACTTAAGGGAGCAACTGACACCACTGAACCTGAGAAGGTATTTAAGACAGATTTGAATTTGTAACAACTTGTGATTTGTTCAGCCTTGTACGTATAAAACTAAGATTATGAACTTAAATGAAAGTCACAGCCCTTAAAGGAATTACTTAGGTACTAAATTATGCACTGTAACAAAGTCATTTTTGCTACATAAGCTCAGCAAAAATATTTTCAAATACTTATTATTTTTTCCCAAGTACTAGGTACTGGGAATAGAATCTTATCAAAAACATTTTATATCATTCAACTGATTAAAAAAAAAACAGATAAATATCTCATTAACAACAGAAATGAAGGTTAAAGGTATAAGTATAGACATTGATGATCAAATATTCTAAGGAACACAATCCATTGGGGACCTTGGGGATGTCATCTGTGGAATGTAACCAGTCATGGTTGAATAATGTAGATTATAATGTTAGGTTGATATCTTGGAGTTTATGCTTGATTACATTTGGAGGTCAAAGAGAAATGTCATAGTTTTTACTTGGAAATGTTACCTGTCATTATTTACCTCCCTCAGGAGATCAAAGAAATCAGAGTCTGTCCATAATTGTCCAAATTATATATGGTCTACTGGAAGGAGCTATTTTATTGGGCCAAATAGCCTATTCTCTTTCTGCACTTTTATTTTTAAACATATTGGAATCTACATTAAAAAAAATCGAGTTTTAGATTTAGAAAAAAGGAGTTTGAGTGTATACTGTTCGCCACGTACTCCTACAGGTTAAGTACATGTGGGGGGTGGTGGGAAGTTCTACTTGGTGATTATATTAATTGTAGAACAACCATAGAAAATGGAGGTGTAGACTTGGACACCAAAGAGAAAATTGAAAAGTAAAATGTCGTCTTTTCATATGTATGAATTTAATAAAAGAATATCTTAGCACCTAAGTAATTCCTTTAAGGGCTGTGACTTTCATTTAAGATAGACATTCTCTAATTGAACAAATTTGTGCACTTTAAACTTAATATCATACTTCCAAACTGTCATTTGTAACTGTGGGAAATATCTTCGAAATCAATCAAGGTCCCGTCAGCCCTGTGCAAGAAAATGTGGTATTTGTCAGAAGCATTTCATTAGTTGAAAGTTAGAAACAATTCTGAGACCTAAAAATTGTAATAGCAAAGTTGCAAATTTAGACAGATGCATACAGACCATTATCCTGCATTGTGCGCAGAACATTCAGATTTATTTGGAATGAAGAAACTGACAGTCACACTTGGGCAATAATGTTTTCGGTATTTTGCTGTAGCTCACACTGTCCTGATGAATGGGATCTGGAGTTAGGTTTACAGCAATAGAATTCGGTCCTTTTGGGGTGAGAGGGGGAATTGTGCATAGTGGTTAGTTTGCATCTAATTACTAGTCTTTTAAAGGAGGGTGGGAAGAAAATAGAAGCTTATGGTAGGTATTCACTCAAGCAATCCTATATTTTTCTGTCATTTAAAAATATAGCAAAGGTTGTCATGTGTGGATATTTACTTGAAAAGGAAATATTTGCAGGGCTATGGGGCAAGAGCGGGGGAGTGGGAATATTGGATAGCTCTTTCAAAGACCCAGCACTGGTACAATGGGCTGAATGGCCTCCTTCTGTGCTGTATGATTTGTTAGAATGTTGGGAGGAGGGAGTGGTGC
Source organism: Squalus acanthias (assembly GCA_030390025.1). Lineage (NCBI taxonomy): Eukaryota > Metazoa > Chordata > Chondrichthyes > Squaliformes > Squalidae > Squalus > Squalus acanthias. The sequence continues at coordinate 57,075,995 of CM059431.1, read as the reverse complement.
ATCAACTATTTTCAAAATTTGTACAACATATCTGTGGCTATAATGTGGAAATAATACACACTATGTATGTTCCATGAAATATGAAAGTGATCTATTCATTGCCCTGTTTCAGTGCTTTCTCCAATACATACACATTCTGAAAGTGCAGATAGAGCATTTAATTTCATTGCCACAACACCAAACTTTCAAAAGGGACAACACTGGGAAAACCACTTCAAGTGATTAAAATAAACCTCGCCTGAAATCTCACGCTATTGCACTCCCCTTAATTAGAAACAAATTTTGAAATTGGAATCTGCTGTATATTTACAAAGAAGGTTTTAATGGGACCTTATGTTTGACTGGTGCTTTAGTTCAGTAAGCAAGGCAGCTATCACAGTGTGTTGTCTGCATAATTTGTGTGCAAGAGGGCTTGAGTTTAATTCATACTCGATCTGAATATGTGGTCAGTAATCTGTCTCAAAAATTAAGATATTCATATTTTTGATAATTGTATGAAATTAATTTTGACCTCGGAAAATGTATTCAGAAATGAATGAAGTTGCATGTACCCATTCATTATACAATATATATTTTGTAAAAAGAGGAATTAAATAGAGAAATAATAGCAATGTAAGTTCAGCTTCATAAGCACTGATGTGCAGTTGATTTCAGCAAAGATAACCCCTGGGGCATGGAGAAGGAAAAGGGACACGCAATAAAAAATCACATCAATATGTGCATTTTTCTGATTTTTTGAAAAATAATAGAATTCTTCTGGACTCCCTGATGATTCAGTGGATACATACACCATGTGGCGTGGTACCGGATCATGCAGATCAAGAACTCCCTAGGTTTCATTCCCAGTCTGTATTCAGTTATTTATTCTTAGCTTGGAGCACCACAATTGCCTTCAGAATCCTAGTGTTTGGGAGGGAAGGCAACATAATCGACCAGGGTTCTGACTCCGAATTGCTATTGAGTGGTGGAAAATGCTGGCAAGCAGATATTGAGATAGGACAGAATTGAGCTTGCCTTTGATGCTCTTCCACCATGGTCGAACAGCTGAGCCTGACTCAAATAGAAAGATTTTTTACTTGGATACATTACCAAAAGGTTGCCACCACCTGTGCAATCATGTCCCAGTATGAGTCACGGGGGGTAATTTTCAAATTCACCACCTGGGTGGTGATGTGGCAGAGCGGATTGCCCGTCCGTTATAGAACCCGCTCGATTTTCATCTCCACGATATTACCACCTAGAATTATAGATTCCTCGAATCATACAGCACACAAGGAGACCATTTGGCCCATCGTGCCTGTGCCGGCTCTTTGAAAGAAGCGGTGAAGTTGAAAATTACCTCCAGTATCTTCAGGAAAGTAGGGTTAGGCATAGAAAATCAGTGGAAAAACTGGGAGAAACAAAAAAACAGGTTTCATGCATAAGACATTTACACAATTCGTGATCACAAGTTTCCTGAATATTTTATTTGTGCTGAAGGTGATGATGTAAAACACATTGGCCGGAATTTTGTTCGGGGAGTGGGGGGGGGGTGGGTGGGGGGGGGAGTGGGGGGGAGTGGGGGGGGGTGAGTGGGGGGGGAGGTCCAAGACGGGCAGAAAACCCGGGAGGCTGGGTTTCCCGCAGGCCTTGGCGATTTTACCGGCAGGGCCTAATTTGAATGTGACGCCTCTGTTTCCTGCCCGCAGCCAGCCAGCTTGAGAGGCTGGCTGGCTGCGGGCGGGTAGGCTTCAGTTGCGAGGGGTCGGTTCGGCGGAGGGATTGTGTGGGGGGTGGACGAGGATCAGCCGGAGGGGGGTCGGGATCGATGGGTAGGTGGGGTCGGCATCGGCGGGATGGCGGTTGGCAATGGGGAGGGGGAGAGAGGATCGGCGGGGGTTGGCAATCGGGGCGGGTGAAGAGGATCGGGGAGGATGCCGGATCGGCAGGCAATGGGGGGTGGTCGGGGTTTGGCAGGCAAGCGGGGATCACGGGGCGGTTTATTGGAGATCAGGGGTGTGGGGGGGTTGGCAGAGGACCGTGGCCAGCCTTATCATCATCGTTGGGGGGATGGGGCATGGGAATGCGATCGGAGGCCTCGTGGCGGGTCTCCGATCACGGGGGATGGGTATAGTCGGGACCCTGGATCCAGGAGGTAGGTATAAAGCCACTTATCTCCTGGATGCAGCAGTCCCCCCCTCTGTTGAACTGCCGGGTTTCACGAATTGTATGAATCGCATCCACAGGCAGTTACCTTCAAAATGGAGAGGAAAATCGAGGCTTCCAGTCTCATTACAATATTTAAATTGAGGTAACGCCCCAGGGAGTGGGCTGTTTGCCCGGTTCCGGGAAAAGTGGAAGTAGGCGGGATCAGGTCGGGATTCACATTTTTAACAATTTAACTGCCCCCACACTCCAAACCCACCTGTTTTTTGATGGGAAAATTCCGGCCTTTTAAGTTTAACATACAAAACATATTTATAGTTTAAATACCAATATGTTGTAGTGAATGGATAAAAGTATAAATTCTTTCAAGTTCATTCAGTCCTGTCAATGAAAACTGATTTTGCTGTTGGCCATATTTAATGGCCTGTATTTTCTGATTGGAGGCTTCCTGTGAAAGGATTATTACTAGTCCTAGCCCTTTTCGGGCTACCCTGGATCAGGCATATTCCCCAGACGTTCACCTTCAACTAAAGTTAGAGGTAGCCAGATCCTGAAGACGCTTAATTGGGTCTAAAGGTCCAGACTATCTCTCGCTAAAGGAAAGGAATGACCTGAAGATGTTACCGTCCTCCAGATAGCACTTTTAATAAGTTTAGCTAGACTGTAACCTTCCGGATATTATGAGGGTCCGGAAAACTCTCCCAGAATTCTGCAACTCCACACCAAAGAGTGTACAGAGATTGAGTTTGCGAGTTTGATACAGAAGTACTATTTGAGACAATTCTAAAAAAAATATAGATTTATTAAAGAACCGACATTTAATTTACAGTTGGTGATTCAATCGCAACTTTAACATGTCCAAAAACAAAAAGCTTACAATTCTTATCATCAGAGATCCTTATTCTCAAATCTTAACTTTGTTACATTTTTACAGTTCTTAGTTATTCCTATTCCAGGATATCCACCAAAATCAAATACCTTGATCCCCGAGACTCAAAGAGTTGAAAACCTACAGAGATTGCCTCTGAAGCTGAGAATCACTTTACCCCTTCCAGTGAATTCTGTCTTCCTATTTGAAAGTTCTATATTTATACTCTTTCTCAGTGGTATATCCTTTGAAGTTTTCTGCTGATGTAAGCTCTAGTCATTTTTCTGTTGACCCCTTCTATTCTTACAGTTAGTTCAGCTTGTAGCTTTCAGACTTGTGTCTCTCCTTTAGGTGTTTCAAGTTCATCATAAAAAACGGTTGTAACAGATGTATCTATTTGATATCATTCTCACAAAGGTCTTCTATTCAATTCTTAAGTCACCTTAGCTTATTGTATGCAGACTTCGTGTCTCAACATAAGAACATAACATAAGAACATAAGAACATAAGAAATAGGAGCAGGAGTAGGCCAATCGGCCCCTCGAGCCTGCTCCGCCATTCAATAAGATCATGGCTGATCTGATCCTAACCGCCAATCTACTATCTACTATCACAGAACCATCTCCTGCATCTAACAGAATTGCACACACGAAATAGGAGCAGAATCAGCCTACACGGTCCCTGGGCCCGCTCCACTACCCACAGGGCCATGACCGAGCCGAACCTAGACTCATGTCCAAATTCCTGCCCGCTCCCCGTAACCCTTAATGCCCTTTACTTCTAGGAAACTGTCTATTTCTGTTTTAAATTTATTTAATGATGTAGCTTCTACAGCTTTTTGTGGCAGCATATTCCATGGACCTACCACCCTCTGAGTGAAGTAGTTCCTCCTCATCTCAGTTTTGAAAGAGCAGCCCCTTATTCTAAGACTATGTCCCCTAGTTCTAGTCTCACCCGTCATCGGGAACATCCTCCCCGCATCCACCCGATCCAACCCCTTCACAATCTTATATGTTTCAATAAGATCGCCTCTCATTCTTCTGAACTCCAATGAGTAGAGTCCCAATCTACACAACCTCTCCTCATATGACCACCCCCTCATCCCCGGGATTAACCGAGTGAACCTTTTTTGCACTGCCTCGAGAGCAAGGATGTCTTTCCTTAAGTAAGGACACCAAAACTGTATGCAGTATTCCAGGTGCGGTCTCACCAATACCTTGTACAACTGAAGCAATACCTCCCTATTTTTATATTCTATCCCCCTAGCAATGAAAGCCAACATTCCATTTGCCTTCTTAATCACTTGCTGCACCTGCATACTAACCTTTTGAGTTTCGTGCACCAGGACCCCCAGATCCCTTTGCACTTCAGTACTCTCCAGTTTCTTGCCATTAAGATAATAAATTGCTCTAGGATTTTTCCTGCCAAAGTGCATCACCTCACACTTTCCAGTGTTGTATTCCATCTGCCAAATCTCTGCCCACTTACTTAGCCTGTCTATGTCCCCTTGCAGGTTTTTTATGTCCTCCTCACTCACTACTTTCCCTCCCATCTTTGTATCATCTGCAAATTTTGATATGTTGCACTTGGTCCCTTCCTCCAAATCGTTAATACAGATTGTAAAGAGTTGGGGACCCAGCACTGACCCCTGTGGAACACCACTAGTTACTGATTGCCAGTATGAGAATGAACCATTTATCCCAACTCTTTGCTTTCTGTTAGATAGCCAATCCTCTATCCATGCCAGAATATTACCCCCAATCCCGTGATTTCTCCTCGGTGTTCCAAGCTCAACACAAAAACAATGTGATGGCTGTTGCATCTATTGATGTCATATTTATGAAAGTCTTCTGTTTGTATCTTTTGCATTTAGAACACCTCGACCTGGTTCATCATTGTCTTCTTAGCTACCTCAGTTGGTTGTATTCAGACTCGTGTCTCCATGTTTCATTTGATGTCCGATCTAGAAAAAATCTACGCCCTTACCTGAGGGCTCCAAAGGTCCAGCCATTTCCGCTCCTGGGTCTCTGCTCTACGAAATGCGCGGGGCCCATGTATCCCAGGGGCGCAGGCGGTTCGCAAGCATCCCTGGGATCACATGGGCCATGAGGAACCAATGGGAGAAGGGAATCTCCCTTCATACTTTTGACAGATAAACCTGTCAAAAGTATGTATGGAAATCACTCCAAAAACACATCAAAACATTAAATAAATTTTGTTAAAAATCACGTTTTTAAAATTACATTAAATTAAATATTTTAAACAAATTTAATTTTTGGAAAAAAAAATTAAATGTTTTTGCGGGGCTAAAAATAAACTTACCTTTTTGAAAAGTATTTTTAAATTATAAATGAGTGAAAACATTTTTTTTAAACTTTTTTAAACTCTTTTATGCTGGTAAAAGCAGGCCTTTCACCTGCTTTTACCAAGCGTAAGATTTTTAAAGGTTTTCAGCGGGCGGAGGTTGTGCAGAAAGCGGAACTCTCTACCCGCAGAGGCCCTTCACCCGGGCAGGTGGAGAATCTGTCGTGAGGATTCTTGACTGATCAGAAATGCCGGTTTTCAGCGCATGCGCACCCATAGGCATCGGAAAATACGGCCCATTGTCTGTCTCCGATACTTGTCAGATAATTCTGCTGACCTTCTACCTTTAACATGAAAGGACAGCCACTGGGGTTGTTCTCTATTCATCCAACAGACATGTTGCAGCCACATTCGCTAGGGCCTTGCATTTTTCTTATTTATTTATTTGAGGATTCTATGATGTAGCCAATTTGATTTAGGTACACTATAGGAAAAGGTGGGTGGGTAAAGGGTAATGAGGGGGGCATTTTCCATCCAATGTTTTTCGACTTGTGTTATCTCCCCTGTTCTTCCTCTAAATGCCAGAATTGCATCTGATGTTTCCCCCCAACTTTTCATACGTAGCTGGGCTTCTGTGTTGCAGGCTTTGAGTAACATTGATTTTCTCCTTACCACCTGCTTTACTGCGATCCACATATACTGTAGATTCCTGAGGCAGCATGAGTGGATCTGGAATGTAGCTACATTTTTCTTCTGTGCAGATTAATGTAAAGAATTTGGCCCCAAAGTTTCACTGGTGGTAATCCTTGTGGTTACGCCAGGATTGTGCCTACTGGTGTCCTCCAACACGGACCCCCATCAGAGTTTGCAAGGTCACTGGGAGGACACCTCATTTTCATGGGACAGGGAGATGCTAGTGCATCCTTTGGTGCCTACCTGCCCCATGCCAGTGAAAATTTATCTGCCTAACCGCCCATGGAAGGGGTTGCCCCCTGACCCTGGTAATCCTCCGATCAGCTCCTAAGAAAGGGGAACAAGCCAGGACAAATTTTTTTTTAAAGGTATATATTCTTCTTCTTTAGGTATATTAGCCACTTGCCAGACCCTGGACCCCACCAGTGGGATCCACTGGTGGAAGCTAGTACGCTTCATCTTTCTTGGTGTACCAGCCTCCACGACATTGTCAAGTCCCTATGAGCCTAAAGATAAGAAATTCTAGCTAAGGGGTTCCCTTACTTCACCCGTCATTTGCCTGGTAAGGGGCAAATGGTGGTTCTGCACCTTAAAAGGCAGCCAGGTAACTCCCAGAAATGGCAGAGATATCACATTACCAGATCTCCCCCATTTCCTTGGGGGTTCTCCCACTTTCCCACCAAAGTTACAGCAGGAGGCCAGTTGAACCCCAGTTGAATTTCAAGGCCTTTATTTCTTCATTTCATGCGTAATGTCTCTACCCAACCTTTCTGTCCTTTAAACTCATCCAACTTCATACATTTTATTGTTTAGTGTCGTAGATCAGCACATCCAACCTTGTGGAGGATGCGCATGCAGCATTCTGGCCCGGGAGCTAAATTTAAATCCACCATGTCTAACTCTTAATCTATTCTGCATTTTCAGGGTATTTAGAATATGCCATTTGAAACCAGACAAGAAGATTGTTAAAAGGAAGCAGGTGTAGAATATTCTGGGGCATTCGTATGTAAAAGCATGGCACTTTGGATGCTCAAAAATCATGAACTGAATGGGGACAGAACACAGATACCAATGTTGCCTTCAGCTCCTGACTACTGCTCTGCTGTGATATGCCACAAGGTCTCTCTGCAGCAGATGGATCAATAAATATTCAATTTGCAATATTTTCTACTTTGGAATGCAAATAATCAGAATCCCTCCCTTCTCTCATAACACATACTTGATCACTTCCCACAAGGCAAACTCAGAGCCCAGTGATCTTTTTTTAAACTAACCGTTTCTGATAATGTTAGAGATTGACTGATGTTCCTTATCAAATTGCCCTTCTTGTAAAACAGCGGCAGTCACTGCAGAATGAGCAGGCTCCTAGCTGTGTGCATCAGACTGAGTTGCCTTCAGCCCTTCAATTGCCCAGGAGCTCTGTCTTTTCTCCATATGAGTTCAATTCAAAGGATGCTGGACAGCAAACCTCTGTGCCTTGGGCTGTAATTCTGTTGTGGTAAACTTTGGGGAAATTCATGGATTGGTCATGGTAAAAATACCAAAAGTCATGGAAATCTCCTTTTTTTTTAAAAAAAGGAAATGTTTTACCCTAACCAAGCCATCTCCATTTTACTTTATCTCGCTCTCATTTTTGTTCCTTTCTCTCTCCTGCTTGTCCCTGTAACCAGTGAATTGAGTTATGAGGAAAGGTTTGAAAAATTTTGACTCTTCCATCTTGAAAATGTGAAGGAGGATCTTATGGAGGTATTCTAGATACAACAACAACTTGTATTTATATAGCACCTTTAATGTAGTAAAAAGTCCCATGGCACTTAAGATATTAAGAGAAATAGAAAAGGTTAATCTAGAGCACTATTTCAAATTAAAACACAACCAGTGGCAAGCTGGCATCTGGATTTCTGTAACGAGTGATTAATACCTTGAATGGCCATCTGGTAGGATAGTGGATGAAAAAGCTCTGGAGTCGTTCAAGAGGCGATTAGATAGTGTGATGGGAGGATTGTGGGTTTCTTTGGACAGGCGAGCTCGATGGGTCAAATCGCCTCCCTCATCTGTACTTATCTTTGTGATCTTTCACTTCTGTGTCTCCCCCTTCAATCCTTCCTACTCCTTTATTTCTTTTCTCTGTCCTTTTTTCCTCTTCCCCATTCTTATTCCTCTATTTTTACTCTGCCCTGTTTGTCTCTGTAATCATGGGTATAGAGAGACAGCAGCAAGCACAGTAGAGCAGGCAGATGTAAAGATGCAGCAATATCTCCATTCAGCTGAGGCAGCCACCTCGGAATCAGGGTTCAAGCAGGCAGTGGGTGGAAGGCACAGTGTTGGTGGGGTAGGGTAGGGTATAATGGAGATTGTCCTGGACGGTGGCCTTTCTCCTTTGGCCTCAATCTCTGTAACCTCTTCCAGTGCTCCTCCTTCCAAATTCCCTGTTTCTCTCTCTAACTCTTGCCTTTTCTGCATCCTCCATCCTCGCCCACCATGGGCAGCTGTGTGTTGGCCCCCTGCTCCAGGATTCCCTCCCAAACCCCTCAGCCTCTGGGTAAATTCAGCCAGACAGCAATCCTGACATAGAGCCTTGTAGAATAGAATCATGGGCCATGGATTCTTTTTACACAGAGGGATGAGGTTAGAATTTTTAATTCTCTGCCACAAACCTTTATTGAAGAAGCGTCCATAAATTCACTTAATAGGGATAGTTGCTCGAAAAAGAGGGATCAGGAGCGAGCAGTGGAGTGGAATTAGACTGATAACTGATGGAAAAAAACACTAGCACAGACTTGATGGGCCGAATGGCCTGTTGCTGTGCTGTCGCATTCCATAATTCTACGAAAGCATTTGAACTTATTATTCGATCCCTCAGATTAACTTTTTATTGTCATTCTCTTTTTACTCTGAACAATCTTGTTTCTTCCTAACTTTTTGTTAACAATTGTCATTTGGTCATCTATGTTTGCTACTTGGCAAATCTAGTTACCAGTTTGATTTCTAATGGAAAAACCTTTGAAACCCTAACAAGCTTATCTTCCACTGGTCTTCTCCATCCTTACCTGCATATTTGAGCCCTAATGGATGGGTGGAATCTGAAAATACTTGGTAGAGAAAGGAGAGTCAAATATTAAATACCCTCAGGGAAATTAACTGGTAACTATTTACATTCTTGGCTCCGATAACTAATTTACAGGAGAGCATTACATACGCTTGTAATTTTCAGAGAATGTCTTTATCCTGAGTTTCTGCTCCAGAAACACATGGGAAAGTGGCTACAAACAGTTGGAGTTTCTCCCCCTTCCCCCTCAGTTGCTGACCTTGCTTATCCCTGTGGTTAAATTACTACTCACAGTACTTGTGCTAACTAATCAGAATACGAGTTTGCTCAGCAAGAAATTGGTTCATGTCCTGGTCATAATTTTGCAAGTTTGCTGAAAGAGAGATTACATGCGTCGAAAAAAATACTTGCATTTATTACTTTGATTTGTTAGTTTAACTGAAGCCGTTAATTTATGAATTGCATATGGAATAGCGTTTGGTGTCTGCAGGGTTTAACTGCCAAAATCCAGTGTCATCTGATACTGTTGGTAGTGGCCAGACTCCAGATGCATCCAGTGTCTGCTGTCAGTTTCTCGGCTTCTTATTGCGGAGTAATCGTATACAAATATTGACTTCAGCGGAAGTCTACAGCAGTAAATTTGACCCAAGAACTGAAGAAGTAGCCAAAAATGTACTGAATCCCCAAACCAAATGCCAAGGCATTGTTGCACCCTCAAGGTCATATCTGTAACCTGAGGGGGACTAGTTTGATTTTATCAGCCGAAAACGGCAGTCAATAATTGTTTGTTTGATTATACCTTCCGACAACACAATGTTTGGAAAAAAATGGGAATCTCTTTCACTGTTTTCCTAAGGCTTTATTTAACTTCTGCTTTGTAACATCAGTGGATATTCATTTGTATTCTATTGCTGCAGGCATCAATTACTGAAGACAGTTAATCACTAATCTCAATTCAATGGCAATTGTGAAAATGACTCTTTCAGTTTAAGGGTATAACAATCCAACACATTTAGTTGTAGATGATGTGTGTAACCTCAGTTTGAACTCCAGCTTCTATATTTTATAATAATTCAATTTGATTTAATTGTTTTTAATAGAAATTAACCCAAGCAGTTTGGTTTATGTATAAAAGGGAAATTGATATACTTTCTGACATACGGATCTCTTCCCAATTTCCCCTTAAAACCTGCACCTGGAGAAAGACTCTATGCTTATAAATCTGAATGTCATTTGATACGTAACTGCTTTTTACTGGAATATTAAGATGAGGTTTTAGGAGTATTTGTATGTCTTCTTGAGAAGTGTTCAATAAAGATCTGAAAATGTCAGGAATTACTATTATTTTTATACTATTTTTAATATTTATCAGTAGAGGGGAGAACAGTGTAATTGGATATTTGGAAATGTGTCTCAATGCTCGGAACCAAATCTGAAGTCTTGTGCAAACAATATATTGACGGTTAAGCATGAATATTTCTCCCCTGCACCAAAAATTTTGCAAAATACTCCACTGTGCTTTCACTTGGCAGAATCTTACTGTGCCCACTTTCAGTCTAGTAAAGTCTTGGTTGTGTTGCATGCATCACATGGAAACTTTCATGTGCGACACATATGTTGGCACCATGAAAATCTATGGGGCGGGCTGCTCTGTAATTGTACTTCAGAGGCGGAACTTTTTCCCATCGCGCTTCCAGCACTGACCCTGCCATAAAACATGGGGCCAGCTAATTTAAGCATTAATCGGCATTACTGGAACACAATTGCCATGTAACACAGGGCTAATGCACTGGGGTGGGGGAGGGGGAAAAACCAGGAACAACCTTTAAAATGCAGAATAACAACAGAAAACGCTGGAAAAACTCAGCAGGCCAGGCAGCATCCGTGGAGAGAGAAAGAGAGTTGACGTTTCAGGTCGATGACCTTTCATCAGAACTGGGAAGAGCTGGAAATCAAATAGATTTAAGGCCAGGGTAAAGCTGGGGAAAGGGGGAGGGGATAAAGGAACAAAGGAGGAGATGAAGAGACATTAAGAGAGCCAAACGGAAATCCCGTCGAAGAGAAGAGCAGAACTTCTTCAAGGTGCAGCGTTGACTCGAGAGCAGCAGCTCAGTACTGAAATATCAACCTCCTAATGTGCCAGTTCAGAGATACTGCACCGCATTCAACACTCTGCTCCTGCAACCATCCTAGTTCATGCTGGCACTCTTCTCCCTGTCCCCTCTCCATTCTACCCAGGCACTGTTGTGTCCCTCCAAACCAGTTAAACTGGCTCTCTTCTTCCACTTTCCCAAGTTAAGCTGGCACTCTCCCTCCTTACTTCCTCTCAGTTAAACAAAATGCCAAAAACTTTGGAAATCTGAAACAAAGCCAGAAAATGTTGGGGAAACAGCGGATCAGGCAGCATCTGTGGAGATAACTTTTCAGACCTGGACCCATCATCAAAACTGGAGGATATAACAGAAGAACAGTAGCCCATTCCCCTTCATTGCTATTCACCTGGTCCCCTATTATTACAATCGATTTCCACATTTGCCACTTATATTGCCATCCATTAACCATCTCGTGTCTAATTGAGACCGGGTCTCTCTCTCTGCTCAGCATTGCTCCTAGCACTAATGGCAGGGATTGTGTTGAAGTTGATGGCAGTTTTGTGCAGAGCCATTAAATGATGAGTTTGAACAATCTCGGCCCTGCTCCCAATAAATTAAAAACCTGTACAGCAATCCTAGAGACTCAAACCCAAGTTGCAGAACAAAACAGACAACAAGTCCCTTCTGCTGTTATTTATCCAGCAGTTTTATTAATTTGTTTTTATTTATTTTTCATAAATCTGCTGTAATTATTGAGCCGCCACAGGCATTTACTGCATCATGTCTGCCTTGCTGCTGGAACAGATTGGTTTATTTTTGCGTTACTTTCTGTAAATTTAAATTATTGTGTTCCATAGGCATTGCCCTTTCCATAACCTAATCCCACAGTTAAAGCAAATACAGCAGTGGAGTTATGTAATTACTTTTAATGTAATTTCAGCTGTTATATGTTTTGCTTTTTATTGCACGTGGGTTACATTTCATCTTGGATCAGCTGGAACCAAAGCAGAAAACACAGTGGGGTAGAGTTTCAGCTTTGTGCCCCTAATTGCGCCACTTTTGAAGTGTTTCCCACCGAGTTTCTGCTCAAACTTATTTGCATATCGCCGAATGCAAAGTCTGCCATGAACCTGTGCAATTGGGCAGTGCTTTAAAACGTAATTTTTCTTCAAAAATTTTCTTTCATGTATTTAAAAGATTTTCCTTCACAATTTTGATGAAGTTTGATTAAAACAGCTAAAAATGGGTTTATCACAAAAAATAAGCACTTTTAATCACAGTGTTAATCCACCACCTCTGAGTAACCTGATTTTAAATTACTGAAATTCACATTTAAAATATAGATAAAACAATTTTCTAGTTATATTTGGGTACAGTGGTCAGATTCTTAGTAAATGAAAATAAAAATTACATTCAAAAGCTTTTAAAGCGTACCTTTTAGGGTCCCTGCGCCCAAAAGAACCAGCTTAATTTTTAAAGCCTCCTTGAAGGCCTGCAACGAGCGCAATTAACGGAAACTCCTAATGGTGATTAATTCACCCGGGTATGGCCAGTTATGTGGGCTGGGCCTGCTTCCAGCGCTATGTTTTTAAAATTAGCGCAAAAGATAGCGGAAACTCGATTTGTGCTGAACACAAATTGCGCTTAAAATTCCGTGATCTTTTGTGCCAGTTACGCCGAATTGCGCAGAACAAAACAGCGCAATCGTGCATAAACTCCAGGCCCTAATACATATATGCACATAATGCGCTGAAACCATGTTGGCTCGAACTAGTCCTAAGCAAGTTAAGTTACCCCCAGAGGTCGAGTTGCTGGATCCTCCAATGAAATAACAGAGAAGAACATTTGCTCTGACATCTGGTTGCATTGGGCCCATGGGGTCATAAGCTGCTGGGACCTCGTATGTGTGCATCCTGAGACTGGAGTGCCTTCTGGCAGAAGCATCAGATGAGGTGGCAAACAAATCAATTAAAAAGGTCATTACAGTTTACAGTTGGCATAAACAGTACAAGGCTTTACATTCATTAACGACATTATTTATTTTATACAGAACCCTTACGTATTATCGAAACTGTTGCTGTATAACTGAAAATAAATGAGTGTAATGCTTACTATATTTAAAATTCAAAAGGTTAATTCCATGCTTAAATGCTTCCAATGTACTTTGAGCATCAATCCGAAAAGATAGAATGCGAATGAGTCATCAGACCATTTTGGGTTGCCAAACTTGTAGTTAATTTTAAGATGACAGTAACAATAAATGTTTCTAAAAATGCATCATATAAAGGGAATATATGATTGATGTTATCAGGTTTGGTTTTCTATCTAACCTTTTCTATTGTATAAAATGCAAACCTGTCAACCTAAAACAACAAACAAAGGTGACCAACAGTCCCATTAAAGCTGATAGCTAAAAAAAAACATAATATGTAGAGACATTCTTCAGTCTGCTATTTTAACAGAGGTGTTAGCCCATTGCTAACATCTCCATTAATATACTGGACAGATAACTATCATAAGAATGTGTTAAAAGTTTATCCAGTATTACCACCAACAGTAATTTTTCATCTCCAGTGCTATTTTGATCATCAAAAACGCTTATTTTCTTATACTCGCAATAAAAATCATTATATGCTGCAATCACTAAAATATCTAAAGTGCATGAACAATTGTTTTTCATCAATATACGAGGGAACTAACATTAATGCTCTCAGATGGTTGCCTCCAGTCTGACGTTGGTAATCTATTACACTTATTATTAGTGACACTCCATATCTCCCCATGAATGTTGACTGCTCTAATACAGATGGTGAAGTCTCTCTCCTTCATTACTGCAGGGCCAAAGTTGCAGAACATTACCAGCTGCTACAACTCACCCATAAACGGGCCAGCAGCCCCAATCACACAGCACAGTAATGCACACAAGATGTTATTTTATTTCTTTTCCTTTTGTCTCAGGACATGCACGATTAAAAATCCAGGTTTCCGAATCGGAACTGGCCCAACCTGTTTGATACACAACAGTTCACAAAACACGCAAGTTGTTTTACATATGTAAATTAAAACTCTGCCCCTGCTTGTCTGGTACATTGTGTTCAAAATGTACTTTCTAATAGGAGTCAATTTTAAGCAGCAATCAGGTGGGACAGGATAGTTTAGGTAGGAGGTCAAATAATTCAATTCACAGCCAAGTACCTGATGCATCTATTTAAAGTATATGATTGGCAGTTGTATTTGTGTGAGCCAATACTGTTTTGAATGTTGTGAATGGCTATCCACCTAATATAGTAATGAGAGATACATCTTTAACATTCTTAGTTCCAGTCTATCTTGAAGTGGCTTTGAGGGTATATCTGAAGCTGACTTGACCAAATAAGCAATCAATCTGAAGCTTAATAGAGGCAGGAAGAGACTCTGTGGATCAGTTAGCTGCCACCTGTTAAGTTAGTTTAGTCAGGGACAGGGCTTCCAGTTCAGTTTACCATAAGGGTTAAAGGAGAAGCGCCTTTGAGAAGGAATCGTAAATTCTGTATTTACTGTATATCTACTGCTTGTGGTTAATATAGCTTGTTTATCTGTCTACTGTTCAATAAATCTGTCCAGCAATTGATAGCTTCAGCTATGGTCTGTGGATAACTGGGCTGGGGGAGAGAGAAGATGTGGCAGAGAGAAGGAGCAGACTTGGCAGGAGGTGGGAGTGGGGGAGAGGGAGCAAAAAACAACAATATGTGTGGTACTGGCCAGGGCCCATTTCTTCACAATCGGGAGGAGAGGGAGATGGGGAGGGAGCTGGCTGGGTGAGGAGAGGAAGAGGACGACAGAGGGTAGGAGGGGCGGGGGATGGGGGGGGGGGCAACAGTGGAAGGGAGGTTTAGCTGGCACTGGGCCAATTCTTCTCTCAGTGGCAGGGGGTAGCGGCACTGGGCTGGGGCCCAATTCCATCTCTGTCAGGGCAGGAAGGAGAAAGTGGGCAGAACTTTCAACATCGGCGGGGATATAAAACAGACAATATCGTATTATTCGGCCTTTATACACCCTGCCTGATTTTTTGGAAAAGGAAATCATGCGGGATGTATAACAGGCGGCCGATCTGATATCGTCCGTGTTGCACCCCCACCAAAGTTGAAAGTTGCGGCAAGTGTTTTTCTTCTCGTGGGGGGTGGGGCAGCTCATTTCTGCCCGAGTGTGGATGGTGCACGCATTTTGCAGAATCAATAGTCCCGTATCCGTGTCTCCGTTCTTTCGTTTCCAATAGTTTCAAAATTATCCCTCCACTTGGACAACATTAATTTCACGTTAATCTACTGTTTTTACCTCCGGTTTTCCTCCTTTACACTAGTGCTCAGATGCATAACCAGATTCAGTAGGTTTGCCAATGAATTGGATAAACCAGGATTTAGTTTCTCTGCCTTCATTCTTCCGCTTCTGATGTTTCCACACTTTTTTGTACACTCGGAAAGAATTCATGCCCACCCATTGCTTCATTAGAGATCCGCACCCGGTTTATTTATATCGTCTGAATGGACTGTCCTGATGACGTAAACAGTCGAGATTGAATTATGGGCAGTGCCATGAGTGGGATATAAATTGTTTCCCTCCTAGTCATATATTGGCCCAAAAATTAGTGAGTGAGCCTTCGTGCGAGGGTAAGGCCTTCCCGCGATCTCTCACTGCGCGCTGGCTTTTTCAGTCCGAGCTCGCACGAACTTGATGTTCTGGACAGCAGCTGTGCAGGGCTTTCGTATCCCACAGGCGTAGTTAATTCGTGCGAGCTGTGGGATCACGTGACTCAGTTAGAGCCAATGGCAGCACACCATCTTTCATTCATAGCTTTCACAGCACGGCTGTGAAAGCTATGAATACTATACCCCCCCAAAAGAACAGCTAAACCTCAATTAATTTTTTTTTAAAAACCATCACATTAATAAAATAAGTATAGTTAAATAAATTAACAATTTTAAACAAAAAATTAAATTTTTGAAAAAATTAAAAATCTTTTAAAAAGTTATAAAAATAAACTTACCTGTCTTTAAAGTCTCTAAAAAAGATATCTGTTAAAAAAAATTCAAAATAATACTTAATTAAGTACTTACCTTGTTAAAAGAGGGTCTTACACCTCCTTTCTTTATGTCTAAAATCTTTCATGCTTACCTGCGCGTCCAAAGCACTAAGTGCACTGCGTGCGCGCAGCCTGTAGCGCGCACGCGGTTCACCTAGGAACCGCCCCCTTTTGAATTCACCAAGTGCCGGTTTTCAGCGCATGCGCAGTGCATGCAGAAAACCGGCAATTGGAGACAGAATACGCGAGAGTACACAGTGCGTACTCTCGCGTAGCGGCACTAATTTTTGGGCCATTCTGTTTATATCGTATGTTAGGCAGGTGAGGGAAATGCTAAAAGTTAGATGTCAGTTTTAATTTAAAATGGGAACTGAACTTATTCGTGGCTAAACACCATGGGGTAGATTTTTGTCCACCATCTGGTCAGTGATCGAGTCACCCTTTATAGAACCGGCCTGATTTTTGTTCCACTAATTTCAATGGAATAGCGAGTTCTACAGTGATCTGGCGATCCGCTCCACCAGATTAACACCCAGGTACCGAAGGCCAAAAATGTACCCCTGTATTTTCCTGCCTCAGACTTGGAATGAAATGATTGTCACTTCTATATTCAGATGTTTCCTGCTGTATCATCAGAGCTCAGTCAGCTGTTAAGTAGGCAGCCATGCCAGCTTAAAGAGTAAAATAGTTTATTCATCTAAATAAAGGGATATAACTGAATTTTTGTCTTTTTGGAGGTTTGCTTTCATTTTGAATTTAAATCACATCACAATCTTCCTTCAGAATCAGCAGCAGTCTCCCAGAGGTAGATGCGAACAGCTTGAAGCCACAAATCTAAAGTTTGGGTGAACCAAAGTGATTTATAGCCAGAACTCCACATCTGATGTTACAACACGCGCCCCCTTTCTGTACTCTATTTTCACCTTAAGTTAACAGAGTTTTTTTTCTCAGCAGGACTAAAAATCCCCAAAATACAAACTAATGATGTAATGTTTGATAAGCTGATTAACACAGACATATACCAAATGCAAAACCCAGTTTGTCAATAAGAAAGTAATTAGGCTGGAAAGAAATAACCGGTCATCAGTTCAAAGCCATGGTGAATCCTTGGTGTGTTGTGGCTCAGTTAGCAAAAATAACTTGTTGCTGCTGGCACTGTGAAATGTATTTTACCAATCACTGTGCCACCTGTTAATTGTGACATCATCTCTGAGATATGCAAAATATTTAAGTGGTTAATGTCATGATATGAGGTATAGATTATGAACTCAATTGATTGCTGCATTTTACGGAATGTTTTACTGGTATTTAATATCATCAGAATATATGTTTGACAGTTAAATATTAGAGAATGCTCTTGAAGACCGCTTCTTACCCAGCGGGTGCCAGTCACGACCCAGAGGCAGTTTGTTGGTTGTGGGGGGACAGCAAGTCGAGAGTCCGGGGGAGGAGCCAATTGGGAGAGAGGCGAGCGGCGGCCGGCAGTGGCCCGCAGTTTTAATGTGGAACCGGGAGGAGCACTACTGCTTCTCCTGGCTCTACAATAAGCTAAGTAAAAAACGTCAATCCTACCTTTTGGGTGGCAGCCTCCAGCAGTCCCTTTAAGGACCACTGGTTTGGCTGCTGAGCTCCTGAAAAGACTGACCACAGCATGCCCAAAATGGGCTGAAGCAGGCAGTAGGTCCCCCGGATTTGCATAATCCCAGTTTCAGGCATGTGCCCTGGACGCCTACTTAACAGCCGGATCCAATATGGAAGGTGGTGCACGTCCAGCGCAGAAGGAGCGCGTGCACACCACCCGCCATATTGGACCCTTAGGCGCCATTTACATCTGTAAAACGGGCACAATGCAATCAAATTTCTAGACCTATAACTATCTCGCCCACCTACTGTAAAAATACTGGCAGCAGCCAAACAAGCCACATATAATCCCTTTTCAACGTTATATACATTGTAACTTAACTTATTATGTTAACAGAGGCATTGGATAGAACAGATTGCAGTCAATTTGAAATTGCATTGTCTAAGTGCAAGACAATGAGTTTGAATTTAATTTGCATAATATGAGATGCTTCATCGACTGAACCACTGTATTCGTATATATTATGATATAGGATATATGCCACTTAAAGGTCCAAGTGATAATTGCATGTACACATAAACTGCCATATGCACTGCAATAATATTTGTTATAAATCAGAATGTCCTCAACAGCTAATCATGTTGCATATTTCTCAGTTACCAAAACAATGTAGAGAAGTTAATTTGTGTCCTCTGTATTCTGGTAATGACATAACCATTTGATCAGAGAAAACGGGGCAGATTTTTTCCGTGGGTATGACGGCGTACTCTGAGAGTACGTTGTCATACCGCCTTTGAAGCTGACCACAAGTTTGGGAAGCGCGTACGCTAAATCACGAACTTGCGATCGGTCAAAGTACGCCTTGACAGATAATCCGCACCAATGGGGGAAAACTCATTGCTGGCGCAGAGTTGGGCTAATTGCCCAGCAATTACGTCCGAAAATTTTACGGTTAGTGAAAGCAGGCGCAGGTGCCTGTTTCACTGTGAAAGGAAACCATTTGAGTGTGTCTGAAAGGATTGTTAACCATTGTGGTATCACTTCACAATAAAATACATGTACCTAGTGGCAACATTTAGAAACATTGAAAATATAAAATATGACAACTAATATTTAAAATGATCAATGTTTACTGCACTCCAATTGTATGATCAAGTACTGGGCATTCGGCACAGATCATTTATACGTCCCCCAAATGTATGAAATAACACCATTTTGCTATTTAATTATTTTGTATAATACATTTAAAGCTGCCCCACAGCTGGTGTGCTACGTGCCTGGTGTATAGTAAATCAAAAGGATCATTGCCAACGCCTTTCAGCGCTGTTGAATCGTAATCCGTCGTAATGGACCTTTGACAGGATATTAAATGCTAGCCTTAAAAGCATAAAAAGCTTACCTGATTTACATAAAATAAATCTGAATTTAATTTAAAAAGCCGGGATGTTTGAAGTACAGCGCAGGTAATTCTTTGGGCTAGCAAAACACTCTACAATACTCTACAATGCTCCTTAGTGCAAATAAGAAAAGGAACATGTTTCTTAGTATGAAATATAAATAACGTAACATTTAATACACTTCCCAAGTGACGGAAACTGTTTTAACCTCAATAGAAGGTTGAACAGCGAAACGATTTATTTCACTTGAGTAAACGGTCAAAGGATGAGAATCTTTCCATTGTTCCATTGACCTCAAATTATCTTTTTTAACCTTCAAGTGGAAAACAGATGCCAAATTATTGTTGGTATTTTGGTACATAATTTTAACAAAATGCTGATGTATGAAATAAGTCCCAAGTACCAGTTTAACTAAAAGTTTTTAAAATGTAATTTCAATGGAAGAGACTGAAAGAGGTTTCTGTGGGCGCGGCTTAGTTTTGACAGATTTTGTGGGCACGTCTTCTCTTATGCATAGGCTGTACGCTGCACTCCTGGCCTTCATGATGTAATAAGCTGCGCACATCTCTGCAGCGCCAAAGAGCAAGTCTGCGTTTTGGGCCTCGCACAAGGTAAGTTCGTATTCTTTTCGGAGGTCGGTGGCGTAGTCCGTAGCTACACTGCTGACCGCAATTTTTTGACCAACATTTCAGCAGATGAGAGAGAATAGGATAACACCCCATAATCAAGTAGCAGGTGGCCAAACACAATGAAACCTCAGGCTAGGTATAAGAAACAAGTTCACCAGAGAAAAGAAATACTACTTGAAGCAATCATATTTTTAAATTCATATATTGTTTATTAAAAATAGTGAGTGGCTACAACATTGGTCCTGCTTCTATAGATGGTGGTGTAAGCGTTACAATATGTAATCCATTACCTGTAAAGTACAGTGGGGCTCAACTAACGTGATGTGACAGCACCACTGTATTGATACTGAACTCTTCCACTCATTGAATTTGGAAGCAGTTTTTAGTCCTACCTGATAAAATTAACTCCATACCAATGATCCTTGTTGCTCCTGCAATGCTTCTTAAGTGAAGAGCTCTTCGCCCTTTATTTCCTTTTCTGTCCCGGTCTCAATTTCCCTTGAAAAAACCTCTTTTCCCAATCGCAGCCCAGTACTGTTGGCACTAGCATTGTGGATCCTCCACTTTTATCAAATAATGGAAATGAAATTAATCTTGTATTAGAAAAGTCTCTTTTGAATCAACTGGTGTCCATAAGTGAGTGGGATTCTCCAGACTTGAACAGGCTTTTGACAAGGTCCCACATGGCAGACTGGTCAGAAAAGTAAAAGCCCATGGGATCCAAGGGAAAGTGGCAAGTAGGATCCAAAATTGGCTTAGGGACAGGAAGTAAAAGGTACTGGTCGGCGGGTGTTTTTGTGACTGGAAGGCAGTTTCCAGTGGGGTTCCACAGGGCTCAGTACTAGGTCCTTGCTTTTTGTGGTATATATCAATGATTTAGACTTCAATGTAGGGGGCACAATTAAGAAGTTTGCAGATGATACAAAAATTTGCCATGTGGTTGATAGTGAGGAAGAAAGCAGTAGACTGCAGGAAGATATTGGTGGACTGGTCAGGTGGGCAGAAAAGTGGCAAATGGAATTCAATCCGGAGAAGTGTAAAGTAATGTATTTGGGAAGGGCTAACAAGGTACGGGAATACACAATAAGTGGTAGGATACTGAAAGTGTAGAGGAACAGAGGGACCTTGGAGTGCATGTCCACAGATCCCTGAAGGTAGCAGGACAGGTAGGTTAAGAAGGCATACGGGATACTTTTCTTTATTAGCTGAGGCATAGAATATAAGAGCAGGGAGGGTATGCTGGAACTGTATAAAACACCAGTTAGGCCACAGCTAGAGTACTGCATACAGTTCTGGTCACCACGTTACAGGAAAGATGTGATTGCACTGGAGAGGGTACAGAGGAGATTTACAAGGATGTTGCCAGGACTGGAGAATTTTAACTATGAGGAAAGATTAGATGGGCTGGGGTGGTTTTCGTTGGAACAGAGGAGGCTGAGGGGAGATTTAATTGAGGTGTATAAAATTATGAGGGGCCTAGATAGAGTGGATAGGAGGAACCTATTTCCCTTAGCAGAGAGGTCAATAACCAGGGGGCATAGATTTCAAGTAATTGATTGAAGGATTAGAGAGGAGTTGAGAACTTTTTTCACCCAGGGGGTGGTGGGGGTCTGGAACTCGCTACCTGTGAGGGTGGTAGAGACAGAAACCCTCATTGCTCTTGGATATGCACTTGAAGTGCCGTAACCTACAAGGCTACGGACCAAGAGATGGAAAGTGGGATTAGGCTGGATAGATCTTTTTCGGCCAGCATAGACACGCTGGGCCAAATGGCCTCCTCCTGTGCCATAAACTTCTATGATTCTACCATCACAAACTACCAGTGTTACACAGAAAGCTTGTTCTGAGCTGGATTATAATGGTCTGTGTATAATTTGCAGTCAGGAGTGATGCCGGTGCCATCTAGCAGCTCCTGCTGCTCTATTCAGTTTAAAAAAACATCAAATTCAGATGTCCTCCTTCTCGTTGTTCTTCTTTGCACCCCACCCCCCACAATAAATAAAGACAAGACTTTTGGTAACCATTGCCTTAAAACCTATACATTAGTCCAAAGTTCACCTCTTTGTATTAAACTAGATAAACCTTCTTTCAGCCTTTCTGATAAAATAGGCCTAGGTTGTTGGAATCAGCAGCTCCCATTTAGAATTTTTTTCCTTTCAGTACTTCAGAAAGTTTTGAATGTGGAAGTTTCAGTTACTCTTAAAAGGGGAACCAGCACTGAAGAATGTTCAGTAGAAAAGGTTCAGGTGATGACTGGGGCTCCCTTCGCTCTGGCGACTGTGATTTTCACAGCTCCTGCTCCCAAGGTCTGTCTCCATGATCACCCCATTCTCAGCTACCAGCCCATTCTGGGTGGGTGCTCCTCTCTGGCCCATCAACCTCTGTTCTGTTGTCGGTCTTTGTGGTCAGCATCCAAGCACATTAGGCTCGCTGTGGGAAGCTGCTCCCCATGTATATAATGAGCAGTGGTGGGCTGCTGCCATTCGCCACCTCAAAGGAAGATGTGATGTTCTCCTCCTTGGGGGTTTTCCGTCCTGGTCCACATAGTGATGTGCTGGACTCTACATAAAAACACACTTCTCTCGAAGGACAAGGGAATCAGGCTGTGCTATATATATATAAAATATGTATATTTATTATTCATATTTATTATATATTTGATGATTCAGAGCAGTCAAATAGTGCTTCCTCGTCTCTCCCCCTTCCTCTCTTCATCTTCCCCCCCTCCCCTTTACCCATTCTCCTCTTCTTCATTTTCTTCTCCTCAGAATCTAATCCTCTTTTACCTTCCTCCCCCCAGCCTCAAACTTGCTCTACCAGAACCTTCTACTCCACTCTGTGTTCTACCTTGTCCCCTCACCAACTATCTTTGCAGTTGTCCCTTGGCCCTGCAACCCCAATTGACCTGAAGACTGTACTTGGTATTGATTCCTTGTGTTGGAATGCCATGGGAGATCTCCTAGTTTATATAAAAAGGGTATCAAGGGATATGAATCAAGCGTGGGTAAATTAACTTGAGCTACAGATCAGCCATGATCTGATTGAATGGTGGAACAGGCTCGAAGAGCTGAATGGCCTGATCTTGTTCCTATGTTTTTTGTGTTCCATTTAGGGAACAACACTATCAAACCCAGTGTCCCACATAGAGGGGGATATATTGCAGTTAATAGGTGGGAAACTTGGCATTCTATCTTCCCATCATCTTTACAAATCTCTCATTTGAAGTGTGTCCTTTTCCTCTTTCTGTACTGTGCTAGCATGACCTGCTGTTGGTTGTGTGGCAGTCACCTCCATATTTCCCTGCGATTAAGTGACTGGAAAATCAGTGGCACCGCAAGTTAGATGCATTGACCTCTTTCCCCCAATTCTTCAATCAACAATCCAGTCAAGCGAGCTTCCACACTGGCAGAGGATCCTCACAAATTTTACCCTTATACGTACACTGAAAAAGTGATGCCCCATATTTTGTCCCACATTTTGGGAGTCAGCGTCCACAATGACACTCCTTACACCTAATTCTAAATTGGGGAAGTAAGTAGGGATGCCGTGTAATAACTGTAACTGCTATTAGAAAATTAAATCATCTGCAGCAGTCGCATTAGCAGAGAACCAGTGGCCGTTTCAGAGATCAAGCTAGAATGATAGAAAACGCATCTGTGATTTAAAAATCACAACAGTAGTAAAAACCTCCAAATTGTTTAGTACTGGTTAGTGGAATAGTCCTTGGTACCTTTTTAACGTGGCCAAAAATGGCCCATAAAAATAGTGGGGCCGATTTTAACCATATCCACCCAGTGGAAACTGGGCGGGTGGGCAGTTAAAATCGCCCAGGTTACTTAACCACTGGAAAGCTACCAGGAACTCACTGTTCCAAATTTTAACCTGCACTTCTGAGCAGGCAGCAAGGAAATTTGCCCAAAGCCGGCGGGGTCCTTCTTTACTGATGGCTTCATTGGAACCCAACGGTACTTTTAAATGGAAGCCACTGTGGCCTTCCTGCCAGGTGAAGACAGCAAGGAAGAGGAGCCAGGACCAGGGCCAGAAGAGCCCGAAACTACTACGATTTTTACATTTCCTTGAGGGCTGTCTGATGTGGGCAGGCAGCCTCTGGGCTACATGATTTTCCACCACTTCCCATCAACGTACCACCCATTCTAGGTGGTAAATTGCCTGGTGGGAATTAAATGAGGCCCAGGAGTTAAAATAGCCCAGACCTCCAATCTGGAGCAGCGAGGGAATGTCCAACTCGCCTCGTTACCCACCCACCCAAAATTTGCCTGGAGTTCAAATCAGGCCCAGTGCTTTGGAATTGTCTTGAGGAAAATACATTTTAGTTAATTTAGAAAATACTGCAAGAGAAGAAGTAGCTATGAATGTGTGTGCATCTAACTTTCGGCCTTATAATAAGCATTAAAAATTTGCTGTATTTTAAAATCAGCAAAAGTCATTCAGTATTTAAGAGTTGATGAACTGAGAAAATTATGAGTTGGGAAGTTGAATAGATGTATCAGCAGTGGGTTTATTTCTGTTAGCTAATGTTCTGGTATTGAGCTACGATTTAATAATTCTAGCCTATGCAAAAGTCTATACACTTCCACCTTTGCATTCACAGTAAAAACCTTTAAAAGTAAGATGTCAGCAAACAACCTTATGGCGACCGGATATTTATTTCAGTATGGATATCTCTAATCATATGTCCAATTTTGTTTCTTTCAGATCACTTGGCCAATCCTCCTCAGAATCATTCAATGCTCAGAACTCCTCCACCTCCAATGACGCATACCCATACTCTAAACCAGCCTCACGCCTCCTCAGTGAACTCATTGAACAGGGGGAACTTCACTACACGCAGTAACCCCAGTCCCAGTCCAGCCGATCTCCCACCCCCTCCAGAGCCACCTCCCAGCATACAGGATCCTGCACACATGCAGGACAACTGGCTACTCAACAGTAACATCCCCCTGGAGACCAGGTAGGCTTCTCACATTGTTAATATAATAATGTGGCCTAAACTGCTGTGTTTGTTTACCTCCAATACTCAAGAAAACCTGACAATGAAAATTTGTAAATATAAAATTGTAGAATCTTTCTGTACCACGTTTCTTAAAATCTGTTTAAATTGTTTACAAAAAACAGATTAGGAATGTTTTATAAGTGATACTTTATGTTCGTATAATGGCCTGGAGTTTCCGCTAGGGGCGCAATCGGGATAATGCACGAAGAATGTGCTGGACACTGTCGGTTTTGCAAAGGTGAAGTTACGCCAAAGTTTCCATGCAAACTCATTTGCATAAGCCCAAACGTGAAATCTCCCATGAATCAGCGCAATCGAGCAGCCTTATCAATCATAATTGCTTACTGACTGGAACACAGCCAATGGGGCCTCAAGATTACTACATTGAACTAATTTGAACTGAAAATGTGTTCAAGTAATTGCTGCAGCTGAAGAATCAGGCCAGTCAGTGGTTTCAATTGGCTGCTGGTCGCAGGTCTTGTGTACCAAGGGCAGATCAATTGACCGAATTTGAACTCAATTAATCTGAATTTAAAGTAATTGTCGCATCAGTATGAGAAACAGCCCTGAGTGAGGCTTCAATTGACTGCTGGTCACATGTAACTGCCAGTCATTAACGATGGATTAATGTGACCACGGGCGCTTGTGCGCCCAAAGTTCCAGTCGAAATGTCATGAACACCCCTGGACGGACGTAATCGGCAGAAACTGACCTGGGGACCTGGCCAATTTTGTAGACGGGGACTGCTTTGGGTGAATTGACTTTTGAACCAGCGTAAAAGATCGCAGAAACTCGAGTGCAAGTGGTTATGGGCATAACTCAATTGTGTTTTAAATTCAGCAATTTTTTGCGCTATTTCAGTGGATTCCGCCCAGATTGTGTTGCTATCCGGGCGGAAAACATGCAGAGACTCCAGGTCAATGGTGCTGGGTTTAGGGTTTAGGTTTCATTCATTTGAAGTAATTTTATCCTAACCATTTTATACCTTTAAAACTATTAAACTGCTGATCAGAATAGCATGATTTAAAAAGGACATCAGTAATTTCTCTGCCACTTCTATTCCTACCATTACACTGATGTCTGTTTTTTAATTTTTCGGCCATTTTGCTGGTTTTGATTTTTGCTGTTTCCATTCACTATTTTCTACATATGCAGCTCATTGGCTTCATTCATATTTCCATCTGAATGTAGAAATGTAGCAAAGCAGACATTCCTAGAGACTTTGCAGGACAACCTAATTGAGATGGATGTTTTTACCTCTGCTCGACATGAAGGTGGTTACAATGATGGGTATGTGATGCTTCTTGCTGGGAATAATGACTTTTTTGCTCAATTCTTTCTGCCTTAGAGTTGAAAACTCAATTTACAAAGTCCTCTTCAAAAGTTTAGGTTATCTATGTTTATCAGACAATGATAAACTGCTATTATCTAATGTCAATTTTTATATTGAAAGCAACGGCTTTTGAGATAATAGTGTTCTCTCACTTGTCTGATGCAAACTGAAATCTATCTTTGCTTTTAGTGCTAAGCAGTTGTGTTCAGAAAAGTTGTACATTTTACTGATTTATTCAGGCTTTTCTGTAAATGCTGAAAAGAACTGAAATTCTAGGTGTTAGTTCTAACTATGGACCTGGCAAGGGATGATAACAACAGTGGAAATGCGTCTAATTACAATTTTGAGAGTGTGCAGTAAAAGATCTTAAAGTCAATTTGGTCCGATTGTAATCTTGTAATGAATTTCTGTTCTAGTTGATTTCATAACCCAATTTTGCTGACATTATCTATTCTGCCTGAACATAAGAGAGTTCCAAAAATCCAAATTGCAATCTAACCCAGCTCTGATGAAATAGAAATAGAGTAAGGTAAACGTTGGTGAAATTGGGTTGAACCTCTTTTGTTGACATCATAACCACTAACAATTTTTTGAAAACATCATCACACTTCAAGCACACTTGACTCCCACATTTGCACAAAATGTCTAAAAAGGCTTTATATAATGCCAGAAACTAATGAAACTATGGTTCGGATGGCAGTTGTAAAGCACTCAGGCTTCACCCCTGTGGTTTTATGACATTTTCTGAGCCCTTAGGCTAAGTTATGACTCTCTCTCCTAAGTGTCCATTAATCTCTATTTCCTCACCAGTGTGGGGAAGCCTGTGGTTTTTTTTTTGTCGTCTTCACTGCCACTTCCCGCTGATCATGACTTATTCTGAATTTCTGATTCATTTCAATTTCTTTTTTTTTTAAACTGCTGTTATTTATTGTGCTGTCCTCCTTTTAATGCACTATTGCACTGCCATTTTCTTGTCACTTTTGGTTCACTTCACCTTGACTTGCTTGGGAGAATGTGTACACCTTTAATTGTACTCCTTGTTCACTCATTGTGCCACTACTTATGATTTTGAGATCAGAAAGTCTCTTATTTGCATTTAGTCACATTAATATAATATAGCTAAGCAAACTTAAAGCTTAAATGGTGATTCATGTTGTAATACTGACACTTCGATGCCCCACTACAATCAAACAATACATATCCTTAACAGACATTTGTCTTTTTTCCCCATTTGAACTTGAATATGTTCCGAACCATCCATTTTCTTCTTTGTATTTGTATTTGTAGAAATGTCTGTCATCTGAATATTGTCTCTAATATATATATCAATTTTATTTAAAATGTCACAAAGTGTTACAAGTATACAAAAAAGAAAAGAAAGAAATTAGTGCTGGCTTTTCTACCTGACGATCTGGCCTCAAAGGGACAAGCTTGCTCAAACAAGGCTTCCATCTTAGTAGCTAAATATCAGAACCATGTTCCAGATCCCAGCCTCATTAAGCAATGCTATGGAGGATCAGCTAATAATTCTGGGGAAAAAAACTTGAATCAAACTTCATCAGAAGCTTGGTTCCATACCAGACTAGCACATAGAAACTACCTGCATATTACATTTGCATACCTGCATGTGTCTAATGATTAATTATCTCATTTGGGGACTTCCACCAAACTTGAC
Organism: Squalus acanthias; assembly: GCA_030390025.1. Taxonomy (NCBI): domain Eukaryota; kingdom Metazoa; phylum Chordata; class Chondrichthyes; order Squaliformes; family Squalidae; genus Squalus; species Squalus acanthias. The sequence continues at coordinate 57,048,154 of CM059431.1, read as the reverse complement.
AAGTTATTGCTTCTCACCTTCCCCTGAATTTCTTTCGAAATGATCGTGCTAGAAATGTCCTGCCTATTCGATCTATGGATCTGTTAATATTTTCTCCTTGAATTCTAACACTTCTATTTTGCTGGTGAGAAATGGGTGATAAAGGTTAAAATTAACCTCATTATGACTGTACTAGCCAAGATGGTTTCATACCAACTCCAAGCTATGGCCCTGCAAAAGTTAGAGGCCATTTGCATTCATGCATGGGAGGGGATTGGAGCTCTGTGAAATTCTCCTTTTTCACTCATTCAATTCCGCACAGATTCCTTTTATAACCTATTTTCCTTTTATAAGTCAGTCTTGTTATTCCATTCTGCAAATCTGAACAAAAATATATTCGTTGGGCTGCGCCAGATGTCAAGTGAGTAAAGGCCTGCCTTTTTAACACTAAGCCACACAGATCAAAGGTTCCAGGCTCGATACCCAGTCTGCTGAAATCGCTGATCTGATTCTGGGCAGCAGTTAGTGTTCTACAAATGGGCTTCAGTGCCCTGGGCTACAGAGGGGAAAACCAGCCACTTCCTGCTCCTGATTGCAATTCACTCATTGCAACTAGACCTTGATTAGGAATAGGATACGGCTCAGTTGTGATGCCAGCCATGGGTGAGATACACTGCCAACTCATTTTCGAGGATCATACTTGAAGCATGGCCACTTGTAAAAGATACTGGATGGCTGCTGACCCCATCTTATTTCTAAATAAAAATTAGCAAATTGAGTACTGGAATTAATTTCCTTTTGTTTCTCATTGGTAGGGCCACCACATGTAGGATTCCTCTCAAGGCTGTCTGCAAGAAGGCTGCTTGGAGCAGTTTTGCATGTTTTCAACTAAGCATTGTTATCTTGACCAGACAGCTCAGAATCATAAGTACTTCAGTGCTACTGTGCCCCAAGCAAGTTTAAAGTTGTAGGTCATCAGAGGCGAACTCTGATTTCTACATACATTAGTATACTTGCTTGAATTCCGAGGTGGAATTTTTTTTAAATGATGGAATACTTGTATTAGATATGGTCTTCCTTATTCTCCGAACAAAGCTTGAATTAGACCTTTCCTCCTTTCTGACATAGTGGCACAAAAGCTATTGATTTACTCTATACTTCATTGCTGTTCCTGGGGTTTCAATATTGTTTCATTACAGTGACATAATGCAGGATGTTGATTGAAATGAGGACTTATATACAGCAGGGTTGGGGATTGTTACCTGATAAATATGAGTGTGCATGGCTCAAAGTTCTTAATGCAAACGTTCTTCTCCTTCTTGGGGTGACGGAAATTCCTATTTCTGTGTGGAAATTGAATTTTATTCAAAGAGTGAGAAATACCACATCTGAGTTAATCTAAAATGGTTTTAAACTAATTCTGGTGTTGGATTATTATGTTGCAATATTCAAAATTCCAAACTCTGTGTACAGATGTCCATAAAATAGCAAAAAGTGGTATGAAGGTGACATAACCTAAAAGTGTAGTGAGACTAAATCTTGGATGTGGCCGTATTTGCGCGCACAGTTGTAAGTGCTGGATGTTCTCAGGGACTTTAGACCTAATTTTGTGAAATGGTTTTATAAAAACAGTGGAATGACACCAATAGGAAATGAATAATATAACTGTGGTGTAACTTGTTACCCTCAATAATACCAAACATGATGAGGGACTTTCTGTTATCAGAGTCTTGTTTTTTTGATGCACTGGAAACTGTACGTTCCTCTGCTATTTGACCATGAACACTGATTTGCAACATCGGTAAATTAAAGAATGCATTACAGCATGAATTTTCAGAAATCCATGTTGGTGTTCAGGTACGTCGCCTACCACCAGCATGTATCATCAAATCACCTGTAGTGCACCTGTGATTTTCAGTACACAGTGGCAGCAGGCGAGGTCCTTCACCAACGACATGAACTCAGGGAAATTTACCCATATATTTTAACTAAACAAGCAATACCCTTCCACCAGACACTGAACGCGTTCAAAAAATGGCAATTTTTATTTGTCCCATAAAAAAATTATGAATTAATTTGAAAAAGAATGATATTTTGCATTTTGCTGCTTAAGCTACTTTTGCAATGCAGCTCGATTCTTGGGAGAGCAAGCTATCTGCACTGCTCTTTCACATTTACATTTCTAATATGCAGCTGGTCTTCCTGTAAACCAACTACACTGTTTGGACCCTCTGTGGATGCACATACTGACCGTGACATTTTGGCCATTATCATGACATCATCACACACTATAGGGATGCATGATGGTCACCACCAATCAGAAGTTCTGCCAAGTGGCCCCAGGACAACTGGCAGCAGCCAAGAAGACCCAGTAAAAAGCAGAACTTCCTCAGTGGTGGCCTAAAAGTCAAATCTAGCATGTTTAAGTCACAAGTTGTGTAATGCACCTGCTCGAAGGGCTGGTGACCAAAGACCACCATAAAAGCAGCTTTATACCAGCACTTAAATACCAGAAAGTGCACTGTTAATGTAAGCAAACATTATCAGTCTTGTAAGTAGCGGCACTGAAAGTGAATTAATTCATGATCACACAGTTAAAAAAATAATCACTGCAGTGGAGGTGTGGTTCAACTTATTTTAGACTGTTGCGGGACTGACAGCTACTTTATACACTTTGATGTGTTGAAGCATTGTTTTACTCATCAGTGTAAAGCTCTATTTTACACCACTTAATACCTACTATTGGATCTCTTGTGGCTTTGCTCATGAGAAGTGAAGAAAATGGAATTTCCCCCAACAGTGGTGACACAGCTCAGGACTGTATTCAGGCATGTTAAGTTGTTGGTGAATATAGGAATAGGAGTAGGCCATTCAGTCCCACAAGCCGTTCCCTCATTTAATTAGATCATGGCTGATCCGTACCTCAAATCCATTTATCTGCCTTTGATCCATATCCCTTGATACCTTTACCTAATAACAATCTGTTGATCTCAGTCTTGAAAATTTCAATTGACCCAACATTCAGTCTTTTGTGAACTGGTTGGATGTATAGACTCAGTTGATGTGTTGGAAATCTGTGAAGTGAAGCAGTCATATTTTCTATAGAAATGCATGCAGGAAGGTGACAGTGATGGTGTCCATGTGCGGAGTGGTTAAAGGTCATTAAGATGGAAAGTGAAGTAGTCCAATCCGAAACTAGGGTCCGAAATCTAAACAAAGGAAACTACGAAGGTATGAGGAGGGAGTTGGCGATGATAGATTGGGGAGCTTCATTAAAAGGCATGATGGTGGATAGCCACAGCTAACATTTAAGGAACGAATGCATGAATTACAACAGTTATGCATTCCTTCCGGCGCAAAAACACAAAAGGAAAAGTGGCCCAACCATGGCTAACAAAAGAAATTAAGGATAGTATTAGATCCAAAGAGGAGTCATATAAAGTTGCCAGAAAAAGTAGCAAGCCTGAGGATTGGGAGCAGTTTAGAGTTCAGCAAAAAAGGACCAAGAGATTGATTAAGAGGGGAAAAATAGAGTAGGAGAGTAAACTTGCAAGGAACATAAAAGCAGACTGTCAAAGCTTCTACAAGTATGTAAAAAGAAAAAGATTAGTGAAGACAAATGTAGGTCCCTTACAGTCAGAAACAGGAGAATTTATAATGGGGAACAAGGAAATGGCAGAACAATTAACCAAATACTTTGGTTCTGTCTTCACGGAAGAGGACACAAATAACTTCCCAGAAATGCTAAGGAAGCTAGGGTCTAGTGAGAAGGAGGAATTAAAGGAAATTAGTATTAGTAAAAAAATAGTGCTGGCGAAATTAATGGGACTGAAAGCCGATAAATCCCCAGGGCCTGATAATCTGCATCCCAGAGTACTAAAAGAGGTAGTGGATGCATTGGTTGTCATCTTCCAAAATTCTATAGATTATGGAACAGTTCCTATAGATTGGAGGGTCGCAAATGTAACCCCACTATTTAAAAAAGGAGGGAGAGAGAAAACAGGGAACTACAGACCGGTTAGCCTAACATCAGTAGTAGGGAAAATGCTAGAGTCTATTATAAAGGATGTGATAACAGGACACTTAGAAAATATCAACGGGATTAGACAAAGTCAACATGGATTTATGAAAGGGAAATCGTGTTTCACAAACCTACTGGAGTTTTTTGAGGATGTAACTGGTAGAATAGATAAGGGAGAACCAGTGGATGTGGTGTATTTGGATTTTTAGAAGGCCTTTGATAAAGTCCCACATAAGAGGTTAGTGTGCAAAATTAAAGCACATGGGATTGGGGGTACTATACTGGCATGGATTGAAAATTGGTTAACAGACAGGAAACAGAGAGTAGGAATAAATGGGTCTTTTTCGGGGTGGCAGGCGGTGACTAGTGGGGTACCGCAGGGATCAGTGTTTGGGCCCCAGCAATTCACAATATATATCAATGATTTGGATGAGGGAACCAAATGTAATATTTCCAAGTTTGCTGACGACACGAAACTAGGTGGGGTTGTGAGGTGGATACAAAGAGGCTTCAAGGCGATTTAGACAAGTTGAGTGAGTGGGCAAATATATGGCAGATGCAGTGTAACGTGGATAAATGTGAAGTTATCCACTTTGGTAGGAAAGACAGAAAGGCAGAGTATTATTTAAATGGTGATAGATTGGGAAATGTTGATGTACAAAGGGACCTGGTTGTCCTTGTATACCAGTCACTGAAAGCAAACATGCAGGTGCAACAAGTAGATTGGAAGGCAAATGGTATGTTGGCCTTCATTGCAAGAGGGTTTGAGTACAGGAGCAAGGATGTCTTACTACAGTTATACAGGGCCTTAGTGAGACCACACCTGGAGTACTGTGTGCAGTTTTTGTCTCCTTACCTAAGAAAGGATATACTTGCCATAGAGGGAGTGCAGCAAAGGTTCACCAGACTGATTTCTGGGATGGTAGGACTGTCGTATGAGGAGAGATTGGGTCGACTAGGCCTGTATTCACTGGAGTTTAGAAGAATGAGAGGGGATCGCATTGAAACGTATAAAATTCTAGACAGGGCTGGACAGACTGGATGCAGGGAGGATGTTTCCCCTGGCTGGGGGGTCTAGAACGAGGGGTCACAGTCTCAGGATACGGGGTAGGACATTTAGGACTGAGATGAGGAGAAATTTCTTCACTCAGAGGGTTGTGAACCTATGGAATTCTCTACCACAGAAGGCTGTGGAGGCCAAGTCACTGAATATATTTAAGAAGGAGATAGATAGATTTCTAGATGCAAAAGGCGTTGAGGGGTATGGGGAGAGAGCGGGAATATGGTATTGAGATAGAGGATCAGCCATGATCGTATTGAATGGCGGAGCAGGCTCGAAATCCGAATGGCCTACTCCTGCTCCTATTTTATTTCTATGTCACATGGAGACCTGAAAGGTAGGGAGAGAAAAATACTTGTGCCTGCAGGGAGATCATAGGAGCAACACTGAAGGGTACAGAGTTAGTGCAGTAATGATGGCGGGGTAGAATAATAGAAGCTCTAGGAAAAGCTGAGGATCCTGGGAGGAAATGGCTGTGTTGGCAAAGGTTGGTGATGTTAGGTAAAATGTAATGGTGGACTGCATTGTAGGTTTTGTATTTGTTTTCCCGAATTGTTGAATTTATTATTGTTGTAAATATTTTTGTGGAGGTGCATAAGAGGGTCAGTGAGGAAGCAACATAGCAGCCGAAAGCTTTTGTTACCTATGATTTGAGCAAATCACATGATTATTTGAGCCAGTCAGAAAAGCGTGACTTTTTTCTGTTGCAGACACATTTATAGTGTGATTCCCGGTGTCTGCAAAATGTTCATTTTTATATATAAAGTTTAATGGGCTAATACGAATGCTTTTCCACAATAATTTTGTGTCTGAGCACTAGAATTTTGTTGGGATTAGAATGTCCTGCCATGGTGGAATATGGCAGAATAGGAACCCCAAACTGCATTGGCACCCTGAAATTGAGTTAGAACCTATTTCTGACATTATCCCAAATTTCTTATATTCTTAAAGTAATTCATGATATGTGAGTGCATTGGGAGTGATGGCCAGTCAGAGAGAGGCAGTTATTTGTCACTTTAATTTCCTGATTATTACCATTTACTTTAATTTATTTAGTCATTTAGTTGTCTGGCAAATTAAAATTATGACAAATCTCTCCATTGACAAAATATAAGAGAATAACTTTATTAAGCCAGTGTTGTCTAATAGAAATCACTGACTAGCCACACATATGGCACTGTTTTAGCCACATGCACTAATTTTAGTGGAAAGTGCCTGACATACACTGACACAAAACAAGTAAATGTGTCGTGTGTGTATATTTACTCAACAAACATCCACTACTATTCAATAACCAAGGAAGTAAAGTGCTCAATGATCAAAATCACTTGCACTCTTTTTTATCTTACCAATAAATACAGAAAAGGTTAAAGTACACTGCATATGCTGTGCAAATATAGCAGTGTCTATTACTCCTTTTTTAATTTACTAATCAGCAATACAATTAGCCACATCTTGATTCTCAATTAGCCACATGTGGCTATTGGACAACACTGTATTGAGCCAATTCAATAAGGGTCACGGGTAGTGCTTACTTGCATTAAACATTTTTGATGGATTTTCTGAATGTTTCTTGCAAAGATAGGAGGAATGACCGTAGATGTCTGACAGATTCTCAACTAAAACTTTCCTTTTGGTGTCACCGTGCAGCATTTTTGAGCAGTGGCAATAATGGACAGGACTATCGAGCAGTGGGTGCAGATTCTGTCCCTGAACAGCTTCACTTCCAATTAGAGTCACTTTTCTGTGGAAAGTATTGAGTGCAGGTCAGGCATTTCCCCGTTGAGAACATCCCTTGGCTGCTGATTCTGACCAACAGTGTCAGAGCCCTGGGACTAGCTCACCTGTGGCCTAGGAAGATGAATGTTAAAGATCTTTCTTGCAGTAAGATAAAAAGGATAACCCACAGTTAGCCATTCAGTCTCCTTTTTTAATATATTTGAAAAATATATTAAAAATATACTTCTCAGTTAAAGTTACTGGGACTATTAAAAACCGTAATACATTACACAGTAATGTGAGGCAGGTTTCTGCGCTCTTAAAGCAAACATTAATATGACAGCTTTGGCAGCTAGAGCCCTCAAATATTAGTTTAGGCGGAACATCTCTCCTGGGGTACTTTCCTGCAGCTAATCCATAATGCGTTAAGTACTGCACTGTAAAGAATTTCCTTCAGAAAGATTGTCGAGGAAAACAGTTTGTACTATACCTCCCACCTGAGAGGCGTTATTCTCCCTAACGGTGTGTGGAAATCAGAATCTAGGGCCATGAAGGATGCCAACACATAGTCACTGTAATGGATACTGGTCAGAGACGGCCTCACAAAGTATATCAGCCGAAAGGGTCGTTCTGTAAAGCAGCCCCTCAACAACTGATCCCCAGCAAGTTCCACTTTGGGCACAAATGGAACTGTTTCCACTCATAGCAGAGATTTTGTAATCTTGTTTTAACGCCTGAGCTTCCACCTCTTCCAGGAGTCACATTCCTCTTTAATAGTTGGTTCATCGCAACAAAGGTCACAAAACTGGTAAGAACATCATGTACAATAACTTTTCACTCATAACATGCACCATCTTACAGAGAAAAATAGGCTAACAACCTAGGTACTTGTTGTACATTACATTACGTTTCATACATTATAACAGTGAATACACTTCAAAAATACTTAATTCACTATAAAGCACTTTGGGACATCCTGAGGTCATGAAAGTCGCTTTATATAATGCAAGTCTTCTTTCATTTGAAAATCGGAGTACAGTTAGATTTGAAGCGATTTTACATATAACATGCACTATATTGCATTCAAAATAAGCATAAAACTATTGTATACAAAGATTTTTACAGTAGAAAATGCTCCAAATATTTCAGTAAATGCTAGCAAAGTTGGGTTTATCCAGGTCCCAGTTAACTAACACTTTCAAGTTCAATTATTTGTGAGAAAATGTAAATTAGAATAAAATTCAGAAACATATTCACATCATTATTTTGAATTATTGCCTATTGTAAGCCAAACCTATTTTGTTCCAGTTGTTGTATATTTGTAGACTGTTCATAATCATTTTAAATGCAAGTAATGAAATTTGGCAGCAGAGAAACTCAATGAACAGTCAAGTCCAGGGCCTCTGTAATCAGAACTCTGATAAGTAATCTGTCTTTATTCATCAGGCACTTCTTATTTAAACCTGGAACTGGATCTTCTCCACTTTTTTGTACAACTGGTCCTGGTTACCCCCTCACTTCGAGCACTGTGTACTCTCCGCCACCTCGACCCTTGCCTCGCAGCACTTTCTCAAGGTCTGCGTTCAGTCTGAAAAAGCCCTACAAGTACTGCAACTGGAAGTGCACTGCCTTGAGTGCCATTATCATTTCTGTAACACTGGTGATTCTACTTGCCTACTTCATTGGTAAGTTGCTAAGTACATTTATTCTTCCTAACCTTGTTTCTTCAGGCATGATTTCGCTAAAGTAAACTATTCCCATTCTGTTTTGCTTTACTGTGGCCCAAATTATCTGCCTTTCATTGTGCGGTCCTGGAGTTTGGACCCAAGGTCAACTTTCTGGAAGGAACACCAGAAACCCTGCTGGAAACACACTGACTCAGGGGTGTGTGGGTGTCTTCAGAGTAGGATTTGATCAACTCTCTGTCTTTGAGTATGAATCTTCTTAGGAGTCAGGCCACCATTAACATAGTTGAGTTTTGCTCTGAAGTGAATCTATCGTTGTCACTGATGAAATATTTATGCAATGCTCTTCTCCCATATTATTCTGACGAGAAAAATTGAGCAGAAACGGGAATTTGACCTTGTTTTATTCCTTTGCGCATTATTTTAAAGATTAGTAATAAGCTAGAGTTTCTCCAATGGCTTAGTGAGTGAATGCACAATGTGATGTGATACTAAGCCTTACGGACCAGAAGACCTTAGTCCCGAGTCTGTGCTGAGTTAGCACATCTCAGCCAGGTGGCAATTGGGATGCTGCAATTGGCCTTAGCAGCCCCCCTCCCAGGTTTAGTGAGAGGAAAATTAACCAAGGTGCACTCTCCTGATTGCTAGCCAGTATTTCCTGCTGGAAAAGGTGCACAAATGTAAGCCAGGTGAGAACAGAATCAATGCCATCCATGAACGAATAGCCTCTGACACTCATCTTATAGTCTCCCTCAGGAAGAAAGATCACTGGGTGAGGTACTGGAGGGCTCATGGTATTCATAGAACCAGCACTTCCTTCAGGAGAGGAGGGAAGTAGACTGAGGACAATTATTTCAAAACTGCTGTTTCAATACATTTTTGAAAAACCTGGAGTATTAGAAAAAGGATAGTAAAACAGTCTGCTTTTTGATACCTCAGTTGTAATTATAGTCGGGTCTATGATGAAGGATAAGACACTGTGCTGTCACCTATTTTTTTTACCAGTAATTCCCCATTCTTAATTAAACTGACTAATTTAAATCAAGGTTTAAAAAAAGTGCAGATTCTTTCAATTCCAGTGGATTGGAGCACTTTTCGCCCTTTTGAGTCAGAAAAAAAACCTCACAATGGACTGATAAGCATTCAGAATTGAAGCATTGCTTTTTAAGATAGCCTACGTTTGAAGCTAGCCAAGAAATTGATTGTAATCTCCTCTCATTGATCTCCGTTAAGGCTCACAATTGCAATGAGTTTTTCCAATCTCACTTGAGGTTTCACTAAACAGGAGTCTGAATCCCAAGTCCGACTCTCATTTAGAAGTCACGACATTCAAAGCACAGAGTTTGGAAGCACGGAGGGAAGTTTCAATTCCGAGTCTGAGCTTGAAGATACACTGTGTGGACAATGAGATAGAAGGGCTGTTGTCCTGCAAACTGCAAGTACCAGCTCTCGCACAAAAAAATACTTTCCTATTGTAATCAATCCTTCCTCAGATTGTTAACAGCATCTGAAAAGTAGCAAACCCACATAGTGTATTTGCTATCTCTCTTAAATGGGTTAATTTCTTTTCTAAATCAACAGACAGAGCAATTTTCGTACAAATGCCCTGAAGGTTCATTACTAACACCATCTAGCATGATTTCAACCCCTAAGAATTTTGGCCACAGCATAACTCTTGCAAAATGTTACATGCGAGTCTAAAGAATAAATAAAGGTATTGGATTTTCACCTTTTTTATATTTAAAAACCAACAAAGCACAGGCTGCGTGTCCGCATCTAGCGGGATCTGATCGAAGATGTGTTCTTTCTCTTTTTGAGCCAAATAATTTGAGGTGGCTTCACACTGGGGTCTGTGCAAGATCACCACTGGAAAGCTGCCAGCAATGCTCACAAGATTAAATCAGTGTAATTACTCGATATAATTACTGGAACGCTGAAACTATTAAATTATTAAACTAAAATTAATCTGCCTGTTCCACTGCAAACATATTTAAAATGAATTTTCAATACCAGGACCAATGACATGATAAGATAATTAATTAGAATCTCTTGAAAGACAACGTGCTATGAAATGCAGTATTTAAAGTGGCACTCTATTTTATTAGGGGATGGGGCTTGAATAAATGTATAAAAATGTATTCAAAAAATTATAAATACATAAAAATGTATTTAAAAAGTTTAAAAATAAATAAAATCAATATCTTCTACTGAGCATTCTGAATCTGTGTCATGAAAAATTATAAGACAAAATTCATCAGTAATTCTACCGAAAAAAATTGGTGTTAATACAAAATAGAAAATGATGTGTTGTGCTCAAATTGATTTTTAGCTACAATTATTTACAGGAAAAATGTCATCCCCTAGCATGCAACTCATTGTCCCACTACCTATGTAAACAATTGTGTCTCCTTCCTGCTGAGTATTCTAGGTAGAACGATACCAGTGTAGGGTGGACTACATCCTTCTACAAAACTGTAATTAATAGTTAAACCAGATATTTATTATTTTGATGAGCTCTTGAGGTAATAATGACATGATGCTACCTGGGCAACAGACACAACATTATAACATCTATCTTCCTAAAATACCACTGGTTCTTATTTTATGGGCATAGATGTTGATATAATTACTGCTATTGGGGGATCCTAAACTCTGCATTGGCATGCAAAATGTATTTAAGGGGGAAATGGGAGAATTCACTCAGCCTCTGTCTCTGACACAGGTTTGAAATTTAGCATGCATCAGTTCAATTATTAGCTACCAGATTATTCTGACAAGCTTGTACGCCATGTCAGCAGAGGAATTAATTAGTTTTCTACCTACTCAGTAAGTTATGAGCATCTTCTACTAATCGTGCTGGGCCTGTTTTGTCACGGTACTTTGTTGAGAAAAAAAGTGTGATTTGCCCATTCAGCATTCACTGTTACTGCAAAGATGTCAGGCATTGTCCTGAAGTTCAAGAATAAACTGACTCCCCTGGGTATGATTATCGTTTTTCTTACTGATTCTTTTATATTTTTCAATTGCACTTAGGCTGCCTATCATTATAACGTTAACAACTATTGGTTGATTATAGAGCATCATTGGTAACGATCTTCAGTGAGAGAGAAAAAAAACTATGATCTAGTCTTCTGTTCAGACTGAGGACTATAGTTTGAAAATAATATCCTGTGAGGGAAAGGGACAGGAAAATCTAGCAATGAAAATAAATCAACTCATTAATTGTTGACCTAGTATTTCAGGTAAGCATGTCCTTAGTGGAACGACTGCAAATATTAATTTCGAAAAAAAGGTTTAAAAAGCCCCCCTAAAACATTACAGATATTATTTGTTCTATTTCTGAAATAAAATGTCAGCTTCTTAGTATGTTTAAAGTTGAACACTTTGAAGCTAGCGTGTTGTACTTCAATATTAACTGAAGGGTAGACTCGAGTTAAAACATAATAAATATCTGTCTCCAAAAGATAATTACTGTCAAGCTCGAAGTTGAAGGATGCCTATTAATTGTGTTGTTGTAAGGGCATGCAGCAATTAAGCAAAAACCCACACCATTTATTTATGCTTTGGTCACATGGACTCATTAAACACACATGGCACTGCAGGTTCCTTGATGGCTGTGCAGCCTAAATAAAAATGGTTATTGATTGATTAAACTGTGGAAATTGCTTACATTTTATTATTGAAATATGAAAAGCTTTATGATTAGGATTTGAATGGTTTCAAATGGCAGCCCTTGAACTATAGATTTTTCATAATAAAAATTGTAGTTGATTTTAAGGGCATAAGAATTGTTGTTGCAGAATAGTCTTGAACTAATGAGTGACCTTAAATGAGGTTTGTGTTCATTTGTATTCCACTGAACTTTTACAGCTGTGTTGAAAAAAATGGAATGTACCAAATTCTACCTCTGGTGACATTGACAATTTGGAAAACACTTCCACCGACACTTAATCAGCCTTCAACGTTCTTATGAAACTGCTCTGATAAATTGGGCTTTTCCCACTCCTGTGAACTTTTTCCCCAATCCCACCATCCCCACTTATAGCATGGACCAGTCTTGTCAACAAGAGGACAAAAAAGGCAGCTACAAACGAAGCTCTCTTCAACCTGAGTAGCTGAGGGCCTTCCACTCTCCCGATCTGGTAGATGGCTGGTTTCTCATGTCCACAAATTCCAGACCAGCATTCTTGAATACCTGAGTTGTCTTGTTTTTGCTCCAGTAAGTTCCCCAGTTGTTGGGCAATCTCAAGCATTTTTAAACGTGAGCGAAACCTCTTTGCTGCTGGTATGAAAAGAGCAGAAGAGCTTTGGCCACTCGAGCCATTTTTGACCTTATTAGCTGTTTTCCAGTGGCACTAAGATGAAGGCAGACAGTTGTGTTAGTACTTTCAAATCTATTTCAGGTGAATGTTGACAATTCAGATGAAGCAAAAATTTGAAGCAAAAAAAGGCAAACAAGAGTCAAATTAACGCATTCCAATGCTACAATAAATCACTTACATCCTGCATCATCAACAATGAGCAACTTCCTTTAATAGTGTCCCTGTAAATATTTCTCCTGTTTAAAACCCACACTGTAGAAATACTTCTGTTCTTTTCAACATTCAGATTCAATCCCCTTATGCCCTGTCCACAGTGCTGATGGAATTCAATTCAAATTGCATTTATTATTTGTTATTGGGATGTGGTCGATGCTGGCAAAAGTGCACCTAATGTCCATCTCTAGTTGCCTTGAGAAGGTGATGGTGGGCTTTCTTGAACTGTTACAGTCCTTGCAATTATGGTGCTCCCACAGTGGTGTTAGGTCGGGATTCCGGGTAGTGACCTACAACAATGAAGAAACAGCGATATATTGATTTGAATTTAATTTAATTTCAGCAACAGTCCAGTGCAAATTCCAGACAGTATCACATTGTTCTTTGATGCATTCTTTGTGGTGGCATGTAAAACAGGAGGCCTGCAGGAGTAGGAAGCAGGGTCTTCCTGCCAGTCAAATTCAGTTAACTTCACAGTAGGTTTCAAACCAACCGCGGGAGGCGAGAGATTCTAATCACAAGCTGAACAAGCAGATTTTCACAGATGAAACCGGGAATTAGAACCAGAACAGAAATTAATTTAGATTAATTGAACATTCAAAACCTGAGTTTTAGAGTTAATAATTGAACCTGATAGTAAATATTGATATATCTGTTATTGTCATAACCGAGATTGATAAAACTCATTTTACTTATGTCCCTTAACAATTGTCATATAAGACATAGATAATCTATTCTGTGAACTTTGGAAATACTTTTCAAACCCAGTGAGTACGTGAAAAAGAGGTCAAGTGTCTAATTCTCAGCTTCATCGGGCTGCAATTCTAGTAGAGACCAAACCACCTACAATAAATATGTTGGCTTTTAGTCTTTGCTAGGCTCCTGCGAGAGGATTTTCAACCAAGGGCCTAAGCAATAACAGTCAGCGCCAAAGCATGGTGTGCCTCCTACTGTACAGTTCGCAGAGGGGCATTAGTGTTAAGGTTGTGGAGCAGTCCATGGGCTAGTCTCCATAATGGTTTCCTGGTAAGTGTTCACAATTACAATGGTAAGAGGGAAGGGATGGAAAATGACCCAAAAAGGGGTAAAGCTGATCACTTAAATCTACTTTTGCAATTATGGGTCTTTGGAGCAAATATGTTATAAATAAAATAAAATGAAGTTATGTTGTTATTGTATGTGAATTGATCAGTGAGTGTGTATAAAATATAACTGTTAAATGTGATGTACTTTTCCAATGTTTCTGGAAGTGATCACCTTCTACAGAATGCAATATAAGACAATCAGTATACATATGTATCTGAAATAAGTTTGTCCCAATATTGAGCATCTTAAAATATGGTTTGTAATATGCACCATGACATTCCAAGTCCAAAGTATATGTGATTTAGTAAAAACCTACATTTCATCATACTAACTTTCAGGAATTCAATTTCTTTTCATACCTTATATACCGAGCACCTGACACACAAATAAACTTATTTTGCCTGTGCAACTATTTTATGAAAACAATTGTTTTGAAATGGAAGTGGAATAAATTAGTAAATATAGCAGTTCTTCTTTCAGTGATCTACAGACGCTTTCATTACTGTGATTAAAACCTCTCTCTTAACTATGTAATAGAGGCTAGCCAGCTTTGACCACGTATTTGCAATAAGCAATCATCTGGTCAACATAGATTATTTGTCGGTGTTTCTTCAAGACTAAATGTAACAGCACTGGTCAGAAACTCAAACATAAGTTAATGTTGTCCATGGACTTGCTTCTTTTTATTGTAAATTTCAGTATAAATAAATTATTCTGTTTCTCTCTCAATAAAAGGTAAACAGTAACATTGGAGACAGTACTTAGTGCTGTGTGCTGAAATATAAAACACCCATTTGACAACTTCAGTCGTCAAATGGTTAAATCAGAGTCTATTGTTGTCACCCCCACTATGCTTTGCCCTGCTTGCTGCCTGAGAGAACAAATGGCTAAGTCTTGCTCACAGTGCTGGCTCTGCACAATAACAGTGAAGTAAGATGCATGGCTGACACTTTTTTATTTTAACTGTCTTGTGTTAGTTTTTCTCTTTGTACATATCACGCATTTGAATCATATACAGCTACATAATATTCATGCCCTGTCAAATTGTCTCCTGATGTGATAATAAGACAAAATCTAATTATTACAGCTATTACTATACTCTGGGCTAAACTAACTTGAATATTTTTATGCTTCATAAATTAGTATGTCGCATGCAGTCAACTGCAAGAGACAGTTCATGTTACACTGGTGTGATCCAAGAGAAGTAGCTTGCCTCTCACTGATGTAATTTGCCCTCAGCTGCCTCATCAGGCATACAATTTTGACAATGATAGTTTGATAGTGGCTTACACTATTCCAAACTTACCTGGTTAAATGTATTTCCAGTTAAATTTTATCCTTTGCATCGTCTAGAAGCATAAAGCACCATTTTCAAGTTAGCCTGTGCCAAGATATATTACCATTTTCTGACACACAGAATATTGCAGTGTATCTTTTCTTCATCCCTAACAGAGGTTAATGCCAAGACCCATAAGGCAAACACATTTACCGCCAGCAACCAAAGCCTGAGTCTTTTTAATCTTAAATTTAATTTCACATATTGTAATTGATTTGGTTGGAAATTTATTACTGTACTGTGGTGGTCAAACCAAGTCAACAAGCTCAGAAGAAATCTGATGTGAATTATTTTTCTCTGCTGAGTTTTGTTTGTTGGGGTTTATGCTTCACTAACTGCCTCTCACTTTCTTTTTTCTCAGCAATCAGTCATGGTCTTCTCATCCTAAGCACTCTTTCTCTTTCTCACTCCATCAATCTGTCCCAAAGGGCCTTTTTTCATTGACCTTGTGGATTATCATTTTGTTGGTCTTTTTGCCTTCAACACTTTTTTTTCTGCTGAGTGCAGTAGTTGTCCTGCCTATCCAGCTGTGTGATGAATTAGCAAGGTGATAGGGCTAACAAAAGAACAAAAGATTCCCTTAAGTCAGAACAGATTGGTGTCTAATGTACTATTTTAAAATTAGAAATAAGATTCACATAGGCCTATTCCCTCATGCACTGAAAAAATAACTCTTTCCCCTTGAGCTACTAACTTTTGATTAACAGAGTCACATTGTCGCCTTATTGCTCAGAGTGCGAGGGAGTCATGCTGCAATGAAATCCTTTTTGCTTCCAGTTCAATTAGTGAATTAATGTCAAACATCCTGTGTGATAGTGCATTCCAGAAGAATACATTAATAGCCTATGAGATGACAAATACTTATTTTCTTTATTGTTGTCTGATACAGCTGCACGGCCTTACATAGGGATATGCAAAATCCAAGTCACACTGAATGTGAAGCCAAGCCTGGTGTACTAGACAGGAGAAACACTGACTGTTTTCTGGAAGTTGCTACGCATTAGATCATGGTTGTCTCATAGGAATCTGCACCATATTTTATGTTGTCTTGTTTAGGTGACATTTGCTCTTCCCTAGGTACAAGTCCATTACTTGTTTTGACTTTGCCAAAAAAATAATTTCTTGCACCACAAATATCAATGGCCTGTTTGCATGACAGCAATCATGACGTCACATGTGCACACCTCAGGAAACGACTTCCAACTGCCATAAAATAATAAGAAATTACTCTGGGCATAAAATTAAACATATATTTCTGGCAGAAGCCACAAGATACCAGGGAATTGATGTTTCACACATTCAGCTGAACTTCTTGTCTCTGTGATTCTAGTAGAGAAGTTACCCTTTCAAATTAAAGGGGTTGACACTTTCATCAAAAAAAGAGGCATTTCTGACAAAAAGATAAACGTTCATAAGATAATATTTCACAGCATAATTTCAGGGGTAGAATATGTCATGACCGACATTCAGTCATTGAATTTAGAATTCATCCCACAAATGAGGCAGACTTACACAACTCAGTCATGATTTAAGTTACTGATGGTCCTGACTTGGAGGTCCAATTCTGTATGCAACCAAGAAAGGTCGACTATTCTCAATCTGTCGCCCCACTCTTGAGGACTGAAATCACTCAAAATCAAAGGAGAAACAGATTCCTTTGTGACAAAAATCGTAAGAATAATTACTATTAAATGCATCATTGGTCTTGTAAGTATTGGACAGTGATAAGTATAGTGAATGCAACTGCTTCCACATAACAAAAATAGACTTCAATTAGCTGCTATTCAAGGTCACGTTTTTGAAAAGCAACACTTTAATTCAGAGACACAAAAATAATGCTGAAAGCAACTTTGACACCGTTATGATTGATCACCACGAGGTGCAAAAAAAACCCAGAACAAAATCAGTTCCAAAATTAAATAGTTATCAGCAACTCCTCTATGACCGTGAGAATAAATAGCACTTAAAAGGGCAAGTTTCATCCTATTTTTGTTTATTGCTTGCTCGGACAATCACTTTTGTAAACATCTGAAATGATGACATCACTGAACAAGGATGTAATTCCATTGCTCCCACACAAAAAGAGCTGTCCATGTTCTGACTGCTACCTGTCATTGGTCATCAGCACCATGGGTAATGTCTTAAAAATGGTGTCACTCAACAAATAGGTTGGGCTATTTCAGATTGTTCCACAAATTGTGCAAACAGGCAATAAGATGATGCACTTATTTGGCCACTAAGGGATAAATTGTAACATTGATTTCAGATGCTATTTACTCTTAACTTCATTCACTGCCAGAGCAGATATATGGGGTGCAAAGTTCAACTTCGGCAGGGGTGCAAAATGGGCGGTGGCAGGCCAACCAACTCTGATGCACCCTGCCTGATTTACCTTCCCATTCAAGGTCCGCTACCACCCGTTTTGGGCCCCTGCCAAATTTTATAAATTGAACTCCCATAATATACCACATAACACATCTGTAAAGCTGCCCTTTAGCACAAAGAGAAATTGATTGGGCAAAAATGCACAAACTGTACAACTGTGAACTCTGGTGCATTTGTACAAGAGTAGTGACAGGTCATGCAAGAGACAAAGTAAAACAACATCACCAATAAAAAAAAGCTACTAATAGAATGTGTTATAAGTATGTAGTAACATTGTATAAGGATCTGTAACCTTTATGATGTGCCTTTGTAGGCCTCTGTAAGAGCTAATTTTAGTACTGAAACCCTATACAATGTTACACCATATATGACACAAGTCTCACTTTCCAATTTCCTACAATTTTGCACTGCAACTTTGTGGAGGTAACTGGATCATTATATAGATTATTTACAGACAGCACATGACTTAAAATGCAGAAAAGCCCCACTCCAGGCCACCTCACTGTACTGTACATCGGTGCCTAATTTATCCAGAACTCCTGCAGTGATCCAGCCAGAAAAAGATGACTTTTCTCATTGCTATCACAGCCATGCACCTGTTTGGCCTAAACTGGCACCTGCAGCCGATGGAAGGGCAGATGTATCAGATCGGTGAGAACAAAGCCAGCAGTTGGCCAGTGCCAACGGACGTCACATTGTCTCCCTCTGGTGGCACAGGTTTAGACTTGCCTGAGAGGAAAGTCAAAGGAACCAGTGAAGGTATGGTCTACTGTAAACATAATCAATACTATGAAACTGCCTTTAAATCTGCAGTGTACTTTATGTTTAATATACAAGACTTCATTTGTAAATTTTATTTTTAAAACTGTACACACAATGTTCCCTTTTAATATTTTTCTGCCTTCTTGTTGTTACAAAACATATTTTGAAGAGAATTTATTGATTCTCGAACAATTTTATGATCTCAAGAATTTTTGTCAAATTAGTTTGCGCCACATTCAGTGTATATGTATGGTGGTGGATTACATTTTAATGGAACAATGTTATTTTATGACCATGAGTTATTCATGGAAACAAAGGGCTGCTTTGAGGACATTGTACACAGTGGCAGTCATCGAGTCAGATGTAATTTTTACAATAACAGCATATTCCAAAAATTGTTCAGATATGAAAGCTGTTCAAAAACACTGCTGTAAAAATTAAAATACACTCCATGGCTGGCACTGAGTTGGATACCCTTCAAATTGGTCCCTTTCTGACATTCCAAATTTACCATCCTGCAACATATTAATGCAAGGTGACAGCCCTTTTCTTGAATCTGCCATCTCTGCCGTTAAATCAATATCTAGGGCTGCGTTATGAAGAATTTTTGATTTGCAATTCAAAAACTCTTGCAATTATTTTGATTTGATTCTCTGCCAGTAGATGTCACTAGTGCCGATTGTGTTTAAATAACTACTCGTCACGCTGGTTGTTAGAAAATGTCTGACTGTTTCTTAAGGAAAAAAATCATTGTCAACACATAGTTTAGTTGTTCTCATTTTCTACATTACAACACTTCAAAAGTATTTAATTGCCTGTACAGCACTTTGAGACATCCTGAGGTTGTGCAAGGTGCCATATAAATGCAAGCCTTTCTAAATCATTTTACATATTGAATAGTTAGTATCTCTCATTTGATACAGGATTTCCATTTCTTACCAAATGAACAGATCCAGTGTTGAGTGACGCAACACTGGCACAAAGGGGACTGTATAGAAGTTTTAAAAGTACCAATTTTTCTCCCATGTTTTGCCTTCCTTTTTGTTGAGCTGTAATGTGCCTAGTGCTGTCTGTGGCATGCAGGGCAAGAGGCATGCCCACCTGAATTTGAGAGAATTGACTGGCTGGGTTGGAACATTAATTCCATTCAGATTTGTTGTAAAATGACGGGCGCTTTATATTTTATTCTTGTTCAGATCTAAGTTTGAGTTTCGTAGCCTGGGATTCGCTTGAGTCAAGATATCATTCTGTCATATGTATGACATCACTTCCCATGCACGTGTATAATGCAAACTTAATTTTCTCCCAGTTTTTAGACTTTTTAAATTATAGGGTTTTTTTTAATTAACTCGTCTCACAGTGCAGGACACCACCAAGTTTCAAAAACAGTAATAGGGAAAATGAGGTAGAAATAGAAACTGTGATTAGGTAATTTTAAGCTTTGGTTTTGAATATAAAGAACATAGGAGGAAGGAAAGAATGAGGGAGGGCAAGACTTCAATTCTGAGATACTGAGAAAAAATGAGTTGAAGAAGGCAGCCATGTAATGAGTCTTGATCTCCACACAGCATGGCTCTCGGCAAGAGTCCAGAGAGTGGGGAAGCTTACAAACCTGGCAGGGATAAAACTTCAATCATAATGGTTGAACAGCATGAAACAGTGAAGGAAGGTTCTTCAGTATTATAGTTGGCGGAGAAATGTAACCCAGAAAGATAGACGTTCTCTTTAGGATTGCTAGCAAATCTTCCATTAGAGCAAGGGAAGGATAGAAAGGAGGATTCACAGAATTAACAATTGACAGTTTGGCAAAGGATCTGAAGGAGCAGCTGCTGGAAGGGCAGGAAGACAACAGTTGACAGTTCTTTTCAATAAAGCGACATTTAGCGGTACTAATAATGGATTGACAGAAGTTGTGAGCAGAGATAATTTTGTTTCAAAATACTTCAGACTGATCAAGATGCTAAGTGCCATAGGCAAAATTTTTACCAGAGAGAGCAGAACAACTGGTGTGATTTAACCAAGATGTAGTACCACATCAGACTGAAGAGTTAAAATGAGGTTTGAAACTTTCCCTGCCAGCTCGAATTACATCAGTTACTTTGCTGCCATAAATGGAAATATCAGGGGACAGGAAGCAGCAGCTGGGCTGGGAAAGGCTGCAAAGATTCTCAACGATTGTCCCCATTGGTTACCTTATAATGCCAGAAAGGAAGCTGGTTTACATTGTGATTTGGTGCAGTATATTCTGCAAGAGGTTAAATGGTGGACAGATTACCGTAGTGATGAGAAGACAGACATAATGGCCGCACTTTTCCGGGGAGTAGCAGGCGCGATCGGTGGCGGGTCGGGTGGGAAATTTGATTTTTTTGACAGCAGGTCAGGACCCAGCTGTCAACACGCCACGACGCGCTTTTCCCAATGTCGGGTCTGTCAGTGCTGAGCAGACCCGACAGGCAGCGGCGGGGGACCCAATTAAACTCATTACCATCTAGTTGACAGATCATTGACTGGCTTTTTTCACATACCTTTTCACTTTAACTTCATGGCCACGGGAACCACGCTGTTCGGGGACCACAGCTGTCAACCTGAGGTGGGAGTTCAGTGGCCATTGCTCCAGCTGATTACTTGACAGCTTCGAATGTACAGTGAAAGCTCCCACCTGACAGATCATCACTTTCCTCAGCCACAAGCTGTTTTTCAGTCCATTTCCAGCACAGATTCTGCAGACTTTCCACTCTCCATCCATTCTTACCTCA
Organism: Squalus acanthias; assembly: GCA_030390025.1. Classification (NCBI taxonomy): domain Eukaryota; kingdom Metazoa; phylum Chordata; class Chondrichthyes; order Squaliformes; family Squalidae; genus Squalus; species Squalus acanthias. The sequence continues at coordinate 57,026,830 of CM059431.1, read as the reverse complement.
TTGGAAGAACTCTTTCACCATTGACAGAATCGCTTCAGTCATCTCTACTTCACTTGCCATCTATTCCATCAACATGGGTGCCCAATATACTGTCTCACCTTGTTCCTCAGAATCCGACCACGATCAGCCCCAACACCAGCAGCACCAACAACAACACCAACCTTCTCTGCAATCACCTGATGCTGCATAGGGCATAAGCAGCCGAGCATATTGCTGCCTGGGAGATCAGGGATGGCCTCACCATGGCCAGATTTACTTCACTTGATGCTGTACACCCTGGCTGCCACATGATGGACCAGGTTGGCACCACCCCACAGCAACACCATAAAGCATCCCTACAATGCCCAAGCCATTCCTTTCACACTCATCACTATTGCGGGGGGTACCGCTATGTCCCACCATTCACTGCAACTCACTAAGCCACTTCCAAAGGTGCACACAAATCTGTCCAAGAATGCAAAGTGTTGAAAATAAAGGTTTCAATGTTTGACAGCCACATTAACAGAAACTTTACATGAACATTGGATAAAACACCCAAGTGGCTACCATTGTGTGTTGTTAGTTGGTATGATTGGACTAGGGTGAGTGTGAGGGGTGGCTAGTGAGATGGGGAAGTGATAATGTAGATAGAGAGGTAAGTTGGTGTGAGTAAGCATGTGCAGGAGTAGCTTAGGGAAGGCAGAGTGATGGGGATGTGATAAGTGGCACAGCAGGATGACGTTGAGTGTGGCTTTGCAGTAATGTTTCATGATCTACTGAGATCATTGAAAGGTTGGCGCCACTGCAGCTAGGGACTCCTGACGACATCCCTGCTTGTGCCCTCCTGTGCAATGTGCAACCAGGCTGTATTGGGCAGAAGACACCTCCCCAGGACACCATCGGAAGGGAAGAGGACCTCCCTGTGTGCTCTGACTCCCTCCATAAGCATATGGAGGGAGTCATGGGAGAACCTGGGTGCAGCCCTGCACCTCTGTGCAGTGCTTGTCCGTGATTGCAGCACTTCAATGTTGTAGAACACTGACAACACAAATGTTAAAAGAAAGTTGGCCATGGTCCCTTTAAGGAAACCGGCTGATGACGTGTCATGAATTGGGCTGGGAAACACACTGGGTGGGCTTAACGAGCGCTATCAACATAAAATCATTTTCCAGAGCGCGATGGAGCCAGCAGCGGGGTCGGGACCCGCCACTGATGTCGCCCACCCCGGACCCACCGAGGTAAGGAAAATCTCAGCCAATGTAAGAGTTAGGATTGGAGAAAGAAAGACTTACATTTATATAGTGCCTTTCACGACCTCAGGATATTCTAAAGCACTTACCGCCAATGACGTACGTTGTAATGTAGGAAATGCGGCATCCAATTTGCACAAAGCAAGGTCCCACAAACAGCAATGTGATAATGACCAGATAATTTTTTTTTAGTGATATTGGTTGAGGGATAAATATTGACCAGGACACCAGGAAAACTCCCCTGCTCATCTTCGAAATAGTCCACCTGAGAGGACAGATGGGACCTCAGTTTAATGTTTCATCCGAAAGACAGCACTGGAGTGTCAGCCTAAATTTTGTGCTCAAGTCTCTGGAGTGAGACTTGAACCCACAAGCTTCTGACTGAGAGGTGAGAGTGCTACCACTGAACCACGCCTAACAAAAAAAAAGTTTAGGAGTTTTGCTGAATTCTCAGGATAATCAGATCAGATGGATTGACAAATTCCTTAATGACAGGGGAGCAAAGCACTTGGCACTACTGCTCTGTCCTATATATGACGTCACCTCCCATACACACAACAGGAAGAGGCGAAGTACATCATCACTGATGGTCAACATTGAAGTACATCATCACTGATGGTCAACATTGGAAGTACATCATCACTGATGGTCAGCATTGAAGTACATCATCACTGATGGTCAACATTGGAAGTACATCATCACTGATGGTCAGCATTGAAGTACATCATCACTGATGGTCAACATTGAAGTACATCATCACTGATGGTCAACATTGAAGTACATCATCACTGATGGTCAGCATTGAAGTACATCATCACTGATGGTCAGCATTGAAGTACATCATCACTGATGGTCAGCATTGAAGTACATCATCACTGATGGTCAACATTGAAGTACATCATCACTGATGGTCAGCATTGAAGTACATCATCACTGATGGTCAACATTGAAGTACATCATCACTGATGGTCAACATTGAAGTACATCATCACTGATGGTCAACATTGGAAGTACATCATCACTGATGGTCAGCATTGAAGTACATCATCACTGATGGTCAACATTGAAGTACATCATCACTGATGGTCAACATTGAAGTACATCATCACTGATGGTCAGCATTGAAGTACATCATCACTGATGGTCAACATTGAAGTTGTGAAGAATTTGAGCAGAGGGGAAGTTGGAGTTGACAGATTCAATGTTCTTTACAAAAATTTCAAAAGTTAATTTCAAGTGTTCACAAGGCTAGGAAAGCAATAGAGACAACAGATGTATTTAATGAGCTGAGCAAGAGGTCTTTTTTAGCTCCAAGAGATTGAATTTAGCTAATTCAAATATCCATGGCAAGCAGCAGGGATGTTGAGGCCCTAGGTTCTGGAATTCCCTCCCTAAACCTCTCCGCCCCTCTATCTCTCTCTCTCTCCTCCTTTAAGATGCTCCTTCAAACCTACCTCTTTAACCAAGTCTTTGGTCACCTGTCCTAATAAATCCTTATGAGGCTCAGTTTCAAATTTTGTTTGATAACGCTCCTGTGAAGTGCATTGGGACATTTTACTACATTAAAGGTGCGATATAAATGCAAGTTATTGTTGTTAAATGACCATAAGAACATGCATTTCCTTTGAATTGGCACTTGGGGCTGGATTTTCTCAATGGGGGCGTGTTGGGGGGTGCGGGACTGCTGGTTGTCGGGTTTCAGCCCCGCCCCCAATGACGTACGGCCAACCCACACTATTTTCCTTTGATTGACCTTGTTAAGCCCGCCCTGCAGGCTTAGCAGGCCAATTAAGGGAAAGCCGGTGACAGAGGACGTCAGCGTATGATGTTTCATCTGTCAAATTTTTGACAGATGAATTGTCAGCATTTGACAGCTTTGAGAAGCTGTCAAACACTGACAATCTCTGTTCTAATGTAAGCCCTTGTACTGAAGACTCACCAAACCCCTCTCCTTAGCAGAAATCAGATGGCTGCTGCATCGGAGAATGCAGCAGCCATTCTGTCATCTCTGCCATTGAGATGAGGCATCTCCGGATCCCCAAGGGTTGAAGCCTGCAGGAAGAAGCAAAGGCAAGTAAACTTTTTGTAACACCTTACACTCGCCTCTCACACTTACCTCTCCACATGTGCACCCATCACTCACCGCCACAGCAGACTTTTCGACCCCTCTCACCCCCGCAGACCCACTGCTCGCCTCGCTGACCCTGGCGGGGTTTCCCGACGTCGGGAAGCCCGCACTTGCAGGAGTAAAATGGGGATAAGCCTCTTAACTGCCTGTTAACTACCTGTTAACAGGCAGTTAATTGGCTGTAATCCCCTTCCCGCCTCGAGGAGAGGGGTCCCTGCACAATTCGGGGACCCGCCTCCCGGGAAGATGGCACGGAGGCGGGTTGGGAGCGGGGTCAGTACCCGCTCCCAGTTTCTGCCATTTTCCCGGCAGTCCCGCCTCCACACCCGCCTCCCCAGGGCTGGGAAAATTCCCCCCTTCATGTAGAAATGTGTAAGAGGGAAACTAGAAGGGGTAAGAGTGAGGTAGAGGTGAAATTAGATTTCAGTGAGAAACAAAAGATGAGGATGGGCAAAACTGAAATTCAAGGAGATGTCACAAGTGCTGCAGAAGTGCAAATTAAAGCAAGAAGAGGCTGCACTGGGCAAAGGTTGGGATGTCTCCGATGCAGCACTAAATTATACATCTTTAGGTTGTACTTGAAAATAGTTCATGATATCAATAGAAGAAAAACATAGGGGCTGTCACCACTGTAACATGCTGGCTTGCTGTTTGGCCTATCTATGGCCTCTTGTCAGGCATTTATACTTAAGATGAGGAGATTATAGATTATGCTATGATGTTAGGAATGCAATTTACTTATAAAACTGTGTTTTATGTTTGCAATTGTCTAAAAATCACTAAAAGTGAGATACTTGTACAGATACCTGTCTTAGTAATACGTGTAGATGTACTGAATGAACCGTAGTCACACCAAGGGACACCTTAAGAGATTGGCTCAGGATGTTTTGATAGCCAGGGCATTGATCCTATCGACTGGTCCATTCCTGTTTATTACACTGCAGAAGTTTTAAAAATATGGTTGGAACAGACAGCTGGATGCTTTTTAATGACTATATACACAGGGAAACAAATCTAAACTGCAAATCATGTACAGGAAACTCTTTATTAACCGGCACCCAAATATCCGGAAATCTCTCTTAACCGGCAAAATTCTTGAGTAGGTAACCGGGGTTTTCCTTCATCTCTCGTTATACATGTAGGATGGGGCAGTGCCCAAATCTGAGACAGGGGCCGGCTTTTTGTTTGATTCTATAAACATAAAACTCACACAAAATACCCAGCTTTATAAAGTAGGAAAGCAGCCTCGGTGTCTGTGTGGAGTCAGGGTTTGTGAGCGCTGTGTTGGAACGAATGAATCATCGATAACATTTTAATTCTCAAGAACGTTTAAGATTAACTTAAAAAAAAAAACCCCGAGGCGTTTGCCTTGTATCGGAGTGTGTAGATTGGGAGGGGAATGTGCAGCCCGGGTAGGCAGCGGGGGAAGGGGAATAAAGGGCTCGAGCCGCTGCCATGTCCCAGTTTGTCGGTCTGCGCTGGTAGAATCTGCGCACACGACAGATGGTCAGCTGGCGGTCCCCGGGGAGACGGAGCTCCGAATGCAGGCGCATGTCAATCAGCGCCTCTCATGTGATGCCTGCTGCCAATGACGTGCTACCATATGGCCTGGCACCGGAGCTGGTACCGCAGTTTGGTGGAGGTGCCACTCTCCTCTTGTCGATAGATTGGCGATAAACGGCTTTGCGAGATGCCCAGTACCTTCACGAACCAGCTCGCTGTAAGATCTGTCACAAGAAGGGAGATGCAGAAATTCTTTAATGTGACCGGGGTTCCTGCACCTGTGGCCGTGCACCAGGGACTCCTGGATCTGTGGCCATGTACGGGGCTCTCGTACCTTGGTAGATATAACTCTCCGTTATCCGGACTTTTTGATAAACCGGCACCACACCGGTCCCGTCGGTGCCGGTTAATAAAGAGTTTCCTGTACTTTGATTCAAAACTACAATTACCATTCATTTTATAAATATCTGAAACATGATTCATTCAGCATCTGCAAGTCAGCTCGGGATCCATTAGAAGAAGTCAATCTATAGCACTCCTCATGTACAGGAAGAAGTCTCAATGGTTTACATTGAGGATGAAAAACAATAGGAGGAAAAATGGAAAAGGTTGGAGGGGCAGGCATGAAGGCAAAATCAAGGAGTAGGATTTTGAGGATATTTGTGGAAATGGGGAGAGGGTAGCCAGATGGAGGAATCTAGGGAGGGTGTTCCAGAGGGCAGGAGTCTTTATGGCTGAAATAGTGGCCACCAATGATGGAGCAAAGGGAGCAGGAAATGAGGAATAACCTGATGTCAGAGGAGTGTATTCTGGGATGTATGAATGGAGGGGAACGAAGCTGTGGAGGGATTTGGAAACTATGGCAAATATCTTCATGTCAGTTTGTTGGGGCATGGCAAGTTAGTGGAGCTGGGAAATGATGGGGACCATACAGATTAGGTCGCAGATCATGGTGTGAATGAGTTGTAATTTGTGGAGACTGGAGGACGGTGAGTATTGTAGAAATGTAAGGTTTTAAATGTTTGATTGAACAATAATTCTGGAAATTTAGAGGAATTTGCAGTTCACTTGAAAATTCAACTTAACAAAAAAAAATAGTCTACACCTTTAAATTCAAAGGCCGGAGTTTTGTTGGGGGCAGGAGGGCACCAAGGCGGTCGGGAGACCGGGTTTCCCGCAGGCCCTGCCGACTTTAACGGCAGAGCCTGATTAGCATGTGAGGCCTCGGTTTCCTGCCCGCAGCCAGCCAGATTGAGAGGCTGGCTGGCTGGTTGCGGGCGGATAGGCCTTCGGCTGAACAGAGGAGGGAGGGAGGGAGGGTTTGCGTGAGGGCCGGGCCATTAAATGGATCGGGGGGTGGGGGGTGGGGGTGGGGGGAGAGAGAATCGGGGTGTGGGGAGAGGATTGGGGCGGGGGGAGAGAGGATCGGGGCCGGGCAGGTGATCTGGGTTGGGGGGGCTTAGATGACCGGGGGCTGGGCAGACAATTGGGGGGGGGGTGTGGTGGGGGTAGACGACCGGGGACCGGGCAGGCAATTGGAGAGGTGGTGGGGTGGGGTAGGGTAGACGACCGGGGATCAGGGGCCGGGCAGACGATTGGGGAGGTGGGGGGAAGAGAGGATTGGAGATCAGGCAGACAATTGGGTGTGGGTGTGTGGGAGGGCGGATTGGGGATCGGGCCGGGCAGATGATTGGGTGTGGAGGGGGAAAGAGGATTGGCGATCGGGCTGGGGAAAGGATCGGGGGCGGGGGGGGGCCAGCAATCGGGGGTCGCGTCGTCCCGTTAAAAGGATCGCGGGTGGGGGGTGGTCGGGCAGAATTCTGGGCCGAATGATCAGGGTGGGTGAAGAGAGGATCAAGGCGGCCGCCGGAGGATGGTTGCCGGCCTCAGCATCGACGTTGTGGGGAGGAGGCCTGGGTTGGGGGGGGGGGGGTGGCGGGTGATCGGAGGCCTCATGGGTGGGGTCACCGATCGTGGGGGGTGGGTTAGGCAGCGGCCCTGAATCTGGGGGGTAGGTATAAAGCCCCTTACCTCCTGGATCCAGCAGTCCCCACCTGCCCGGTTTCACGAATTGTGTAAAACCCGTCCGCATGCAGTTAAAAACAAAATGGAGGTTGAAAAAGAGGCTCCAGCCTCATTATAATATTTAAATTGACGCGTCTCCCCCTGGGAGCGGGTTGGCTGCCCGCCCCTGTCCCGCCTCCATTAAAACCGGAAGTGGGTGGGTTGGAGGGGGGTTCAGGTCAGGAATCCCATTTTTAACAATTTAACTACCCCCATGCTCCAAATCCACCCGTTTCTTTCGGTTAAAATTACCCCCAAAGTTTCTTAATTCAAATGATCTAATAATTAATTTTCTTTGCATTAAATTCCCACCCTGCTGTGTGAGTTATATTGCATAATTCAAAGTATTGGATCATAGCACCAGAAACAACTTTGAATTATCAGGAGTGAACTGTATTAGTACAGTTTCAAGTAAAACATTGACATATGATCCGTTGTGAGAAGCCAAATCTTTTTCTTGAAGACCATTTATTTGAACAGCTGTTAATGAAGCATGCTTTGTCAATCCAGAAAACCCATCAACCCATCAACACAACATAAGCCAAAAATCACTGCAAACTTCATTCGAAGGCAAAGGTATATTAAAAGGGAATCTTGTGTGATATTGTTTCTGGTAATTAAAAAAAATTGCCAACAACAAAAGTTAGTGTTTTTACTAATTGTAACTGACAGCACAAAACTGCAGAGCAACAGCCTGAGTTGAATGTTACGGTTCAATGAATTACAGACATGCTTTTTTCTGAATCACATAATCAGACGATAAAAAGAATTCTTTTTGCCAAGGTTAGGAAATGTCGAGGCCTGAATGGCAGATAGTTAGCCTCCCGAGAGCTTTATATTAAAAAGGCAGTCGGAGCAGTTAAATGTTATTATAGGTGCACAGTAATGTGATGCAAAATCAATAACCTTCAGATAGCAAGCCACCGGATTGTCCACAAGATTAGCAGAACTAAATTTTAGTGAAACAAAATGTAATTTCACCAATCTGTAACTGACAGCATTAGAACGTCACTGTTTAGCTAGCTGAGTTTTTAAGTTAACAATTTGTCTCCGATTTTGGAAAGCCTAAATTGCAGATTTTTTTTTTTAAAAAAGGCTTCTGAAATGATTTGTGAAAGTGAGAAAAGTAGCTCAGATTCGAAGATCATTACGCAGAGCTGGGTAATAAACACTGCATTTTGTTTTTGTCTCTGCATATTATGATTTTGCTTACCCCCTTTCTCTACTTTCTTCTAAAGTACTCTAAATTTGAATCCTTTTGAACAGTTTGGTTCTTCACATTTCGGTGCAACAACGTTCTCTTCATTTAACAAGAAAGTATAATTCTCTTCATATATTTCCACAGGAAAAACAGACAATTTAATCCCAGAAGAAAGCTATATAGATTCAGGAGAAATTGATGTTGGGCGGAGAGTCGCCCAGAAGATACCACCAGGCTTATTCTGGCGCACCCAAGTGTTCATAGATCACCCAATGTATTTGAAATTCAACGTGTCGTTGGGAAAGGATGCTCTGGTTGGGATTTATGGTCGACGTGGCCTTCCACCATCTCACACCCAGGTAAATACCATTGACATTAACTCAATCATCTGAGTAAAGCAGCAAGGTTTTTTTTAATCAGTGGGCTGTTTACTCTTGGGTAGATGCAACAATCTCCCATTTTCTCCGAGTGTAGCCATCAAGGAACAATCTCTTGGTGTCAAGTCTGGCAAGAGGGTACATCAGTGGCATTCAGACCAGTGAGTCAGTGTTCCACTTTCCATGGCAGTGCCATCACTGATGGAGATCAGTCCAATAGGAAGCTAGTAACTACCTTTGGCAAGGCTGAAGGCATCTGTCTTAGCTAACACATAAAAACCTAAAAATTGGAACACGAGAAAGCCAGTTGACCCATCAGGACCACTCTTTTCAATGACCATAAATTATCCTATCATGGAGTGTCCCCAAAACGATTAGATCCAAGGCCAATTGCTAAAATCCTGAACTTCCAGTATAGAAGTGAATAGGATATCACCTAATAGCATTTAAACAATATAGAGAAGCAGCTGAAAGTGTTTCATTTAGTTTTATTGTGAAGAAAAATAGGTTTGAACAGATTTCAATCTTGTCTTTTCCTTTCTGGTAAACAATAAGGAATCCATAATATCAATTTCAAAAGTAACTCCTGTGCCTAGACAGTATAGTATCCTAATGTTTAAGAACAGGAAAATGTCATTGGATCCAAACAAGCCATTCTCTTTTTCATAGATCAATCTCACGTGCCTGCTTTCTCACAATATCCTGCAATATTTTCTCCAGAAAGTCATCCCATTGTCTCTTGAACCCATTTGTGCTGTCTTCTTCAATGGCCTTGCCGAATAGCTTATTCCCCAAGAAATTCCTTCCTCAAACCCCGAGTGCAAGTGAGATGTACAACTTCATTGCCTTTCCATAGTTAAGTATCTTTTAAATTAGTCAATTTTGTTCTGTTCAAATTCATATTGAGATGAGAATTTCAAGAACTTAACTCCAATTTAATCTAATTTCATGCATGCAGAAAACAAGTTGCTTTTAATCCTCATACATCTACTGCACCTGGGACATCGTTTTATATACCAAGTGCTAAACAACAGCTTGCAACTGATGGAAACTGGAGCAGAAGAACTGATTGCTTTGCTGGTTGAATACAAGTATTTGGAGAAATTGTAGTGAGGGTGGGAGATTTCCTCTGAGGACCAGGGTAGGAAAATCATAAACCTGTTTATAAAGAACCTGTCTATCATTTTGTTATTCCTGGTGCGCAGAAGGATTCTTCCTTTCCTTTACAGGGTGTCAATGGGCAAGGAAGAGGTTTCTCACACTTTAAAACATGCTCCAACAATCCTGATTCAGCAATTCATGACTAACTCTAAATTTAAACTTGTGCTGTTCAAAGTAATGGCACTGTCTGGGAGATAGGTCCATGAAAGAAGTATAGATTAGTGACTCAAATCTTTGCTAGAATTGAATTTATTCTAAACCATAAATCAGTGATTTAGATTTGGATGGATTTACTTGAACCCCAAAATGTTTGTGTAGTACCAGCTATGAGAGGAGCAAAGTGGTGGAAACCAGCTCAGAATCTAAGATTCTCAAGCACCTGATATTAGATGAAGATTTTTGATATGATGTACTATATTCATGAAATGGCTGAAAAATCAAGTCTCATGATTTTCAGGCCTCTGAGCCTCTGTTTATACTACTAGCACTTTAAGAATGTCACTTGAGTGGCCTGGAGTTTCTGCTCGATTGCGCTGTTTTTTCAGTGCAATTCGACCAAAATCAGCATAACTGGCACAAAAGATAGCGGAATTTTAAGCACAATTTGCGTTAAGCGCAAATCAAGTTTCCACGATCTCTTGCACTAGTTTTAAAAACATCATGCTGGAAGCAGGCCCCGCCGACAAAACTGCCACACTCCCAGGGTGAATTGATCACCGGTGGGAGTTTCCGCTAATTGTGCTCGTTTGTGGGCCTTAAGGGAGGCTTTCAAAATTAAGCTGGTTCTTGTGGCCGCAAGGACACTAAAAGTTACGTATTAAAAGCTTTTAAATGTGATTTTTGTTTTAATTTACTAAGAAACTGACTAATGTATCCTAATATAACTCGGAAATAGTTTTATATTTTTTAAAAGTGAATTTCACTCATTTAAAAGCGGGTTACTCAGAGGTGGTGGATTGACACTGTGATTAGAAATGCTTATTTTTTTGTGATTAAACCCATTTTCAGCTGTTTTAATCAAACTTCACCAAGTTGCCACTTTTAAATATATGAAGGAACATTTTTTAAACCAAATTTTTTTTAAATTACATTTAAAAACGCTGCCCAATTGCACTGGTTCATGCCAGTTTTTGCATTTGGCAATAAACAAATGAATTTGAGCGGAAAATCGGGGCTGGGGGGGAAAAAGACTTTTCAAAACGTGCGCAATTTGTGCCGGAATCAGCAATTGCGCCCAAAGTGGATACACTACCCACTATTGTGCCGAGGATCAGTTCAGTCAGCTCCTGAAGTGTAGAAGTACCAGTGAAACTTTTTTCTTTTTAAGGTGAGTCTATTGATAAGCATTTGTTCCAAATGTTCAGCTCCATCTTGGATTTTCTTTTCAAATCCTGAATCCATCAGTTTTATATATTCTCCGCATGTGCTCCTAAATTCTTTAGGCTTGGATCCCCCCCCACTGTAGTCTACTTACCATGGCTGTAGTTCAGAACACCTCCTGCAGTACATATTGCATCAAGAGAGCTTAGCATTGTATCAATGTCACTTAGGTTTTGTTTTGAAAGTATCAGCTATACTGGTACAAAGTAGTTTTTACTGTGTATCTGAAAAACATCGTTGAGTTGGTTTCATCTACAGAATGTTCATGTTGCCATTTAAAGAAGACATGCCTGGATCATTAAAGCGAAACTAGAGTTGGAATCGGGAGAGATTGAGTGCTATAAATGATGGTTTTACAACTGAACAAGACAATCAGAGGCAAGGGAATAGACTGATTTAGAACATCAACCATTGCCTCAATGGAGTCAGCCATTGTCGGCTCCGGCATAGCTGGCCCTGGGGAATAGCATTTTGTGCAGTATTTCTACAAAAGTTGATTCTATCGGGCAGGTGATATTTTGAGATTGATGTATACTGTGGTTATCATGCAGCAATTACAGCAGTATGTTTTGTCACTGTTTTCTGGTAGTTTGGCTTTGTGGAATTATTGGATGGCAGACGCCTGCTAGCACAGGAAGTAAGAAGTCTGGAGGGATTCCACCACCAGCACAGAAGCTTGATCCCTCTGACAAGTCGTGAGACAGGATTCATCAGATATCTGGATTCTGGAATCTGGCACTTAGCCTTCTACAATGATGGGAAACAGATGGAGCTGGTCTCCTTTATAACTACTGCCATAGGTAAGCTCATACTGGAACATGACAAACATGCGACAAATACATTTTAAAAGATTGTGAAATGTATGAATCACAGTTATTAGTTGTCTTTTTCACAATGTATAATTCATCCCTCATTTCTGTGAAAGAAAGGGACTGGTAACTGGTCTGCAATTACATAAATGAGACAGCTTCATGGTTTGAACAAGTTCAAGGTGCTTGTTCATCTGACCTGTGTATTCTAAATTATCCTAACTAAAACTTTCCGCCATTCCATTTTATGCTTATTTTTATATTGATCCACTTTACTCATCATCTGCCAATTTGTACAGGTTTTAGTTGAGAAATTAATCTAGAGAGACTTATTTCTCTAATAATTTAGCCTTACGGTATGTAGGTACTGTATTCTTAAAATTGAAATTTGTGGCTGCATTAACTGTTCTGTTTTAAACTGCTATATTAATCATTAACTTTCTTGGAACAAAAATAATTCTGGCAACAACATCTTATGACCTATCAAACAATGGCCTGGATTTTGCAGTGGGTTAGACAGCGTGCTGCCATCATGCCGCCTTTGAAATTCACCGCAAGTTCGTGATTTACGCGCATGTGCTAAATCCTGAGCTTGCGGTCTGTGAACATACACGTTGACAGGCCATCCACGCTGCTTCCAAAAACCTAGTTGCTGGCGCAGGGTTGGGCTATTTGCCCACCAACTGCCCAGCGATTACGTACGGAAATTTTACAGCTGGTGGAAACAGGCGCAGGGCCTGTTTAATTAAATGACTTAAAAGCTTTAATGAGAAGCAATCTTGGTGTATGTTGAAGTTGCAGGTTTTTAAAAAATATTTCATAACTTTCTGCACAGTATTTGCTTAGAAGTGGGAATTATGAGTAATGAATGGGATTCCCATGATAAAAGCTAAATGCGATAGTATTTTAAAGGCTGTAGTAATGAAGTGTTGTAGTAATTTAAATGAATGACAATCTGTTTTCTGATTGGAGAACTAGGCCCACGTGATCCCAGGTACGCTTCCGCACAGGCTGCGTCCCTGGGATCTGTGGGCCATTCCGCTGCCCTCCTACTCGCAGTGTCAGAGCGCAGGTTTTCACAGGAGGGTCGCCGTCAGGTAGGTGCGTATTCTTTTCGCAGGTTGGCGGCGTACTCCGCCGACCGCAATTTTTGGCCCAATAAGTTTACATAAAAAGGTGAAAACCATTGCAGGAGGGAAATGAAAGTGATCTGAACATGAACCAAAATCATAATGACCTAGATATGTTGAATGATCCTTTCTAATATTTAATTAAAAATACATGTGATATGCAAATTATTGAATTAAGAATTTTTGAAGACATTGCATTTCTTGCCCTTCTACTGTGAACTTTCCTGAAACCACAAAATGAAACGTGCAGAACTGGTAGAGAAAATTTCAGTGAGAGACTTCATAATTCCTCCCCTTCCCCGCCCACACCCCACCGAGCCAGTTATGTTCTTCAATGCAATATTATCTCATTTAAATCAATTTTGAGAACAAAACTGACTGACTAAATAGCTTTCATCATTACAAATATTTCAAACCGTTCACATTTGTTGAAAGTGTAATTATAATTTTGCATCTCCCATTCAGTTAAAAAAAAACAGGAAAATCATTATTGGAATAAATATTGTTCAAATGATAGGCTGTCATTTTAACTGGGCATGTAAAGTTAAAATTATCTGTAACAAGCCCTCAGATACCCCAAATCAACCATAATGCAAGAGAAAAACTGTTGAGAATTTAATTATTAGGACAGATATCATTGGACTAAATGTCCCACTGGTGTTTGGTTCCAAATATTAAACAGGTTTATGGCTGGCACTTCAATCCCAAATGTGCTGAATTCTGCATTTCTCCTATATTTTATTTTTATTTCACCAGTGTTCATTCATACCCAGTTCCAGTAACTGAATAAATTCACTTGAATTGGCAACCACAAGACTGCCAAAATCTGGAAGGTTCCTTAAACATATTTACATGAATAAATTGAAGTAACATTCAGTTTGCTGTGTTTTTGATGGGTATTAAAATATGATTTCTGTTGGATGGGTTAAAGTCTTGGGCCTTTACTTAGAGCAGTCCTCTTGTTTGGATCCCAGGCTGTTGCCCTGATATTTTTACATTTTTCTTTATTCTTGGTAGGCAGTGAACTTCTTCCAGAAGGCCCTGAATGTGGATTTTGCTTTGACTAAATTTTTATGAGCAGGAAAAGATCATTACATCTAACAAGATCATTCTGTTTGGGTTAATTACAACCCTAACTCCTCCTTGTCACAGCCATCACTCCACTCTGCAGAAGCACATCCAGTTGCCTCTTGAACCTATTTATGTTCTTTGTTTTAGTTTCTGTTGCTTGTAACTTCCTCTACAAATCTATTCTTTTTATTTTATAAAGGAAATATACAATACCCATCATAAATTGAATATATAAAATCTGTCCTCTTGACATGTCTTCTTTTTCAAACAGAATAAATTTAGCTTCATTAACCTTCCTTAATAACATAGATTCCTGATATCCAGAATCATGTTTGTTGATCAGCTCTACCTCCCTTAAACCATAATATCCTTCCTATATTTAGGGGATCAAAACCGCATAAGTACTCCAGATAGGGCCTGACCAGTGCCTTATCCAGCAACAATGCAACCTCCTTTGATTTGTGTACCATTCATCTGCTCATGCAATCCATATCTTATTTGCCTTTTTTTCCAATGCAGCCAAGCACTTGACTGATTGAACCCATAGTTTGCTTCAAGCAGAAATAGTTTGGGACCAAATCATTTAATATAGTTCAATATGTTTTTATCTACAGAATTTAAAAAATATAAACATAACAGTAAACACAAATAGTTCTTCTTTTATTTATTCTTTTACTGAATATAGAAAAAAGATGCCAGTTACCATCTGGCTACTGACTTCAGAAGCCCACATAGGCATAGTGGCAGATTGACTCTTTTGTATGTTACTACCAATATGGGCTTCAAGATGCACAAAAAGAACAATTGTGACAAAATTGTCTGTCTAATGTCATTTTTCTTAAAGGAATGGGCAAGTTGACTCATCTGGATTGAGTTAAAATTCAGATTTTTTTTCCACATGTATGCAAATTCATCCAGTTCAGATTTGTTTGGATTCTAAATTTGATTTGAAGCTCATCCCTAGTCAATGGACTTTTTATAAATCTGAGATGAAATGTAATTATGGGAAAAGGCTTATAGTTATCCCAGCCTCTGAAAAATAAAAACTCTCTCTTTGTCAGTGCTGTCTGATAAGGCGAGAACTTGTGCACAGTACCTTGTTCTGTGAATTACCTCAGAGACCTACCTGTGCAGCAAGATGATTTACACTCCCTCGGTTCAGTTGTTGTTTCATAGATAAATCCCAAGACCTGTGTTCAGAGCTTTTCTAATCACTCTTACAGCAAACTTCATTGAAGATTAACTCCCTGGAGAATGATAGGTCCGACTGCGTTAGACGATAACTAGATTCTCTCAGCTGCTAGGTGGTCTCTCAGCAGCTCACTATGGGACAATTAACTCTGCTAGAGTATATGAAATATTTAGTTTCAGAAGATAATTGAGTATCTGTAGTTTCTACAGGTTTCATCATAACATGATCTTCTAACTCGTCAGTCAATTTTCTGGGTTGGGACACAGGGAAATTACTGGCCTACTTTCTATCTCTAAACTGCACTCACAGTTGGAATAATGGGTTTCTTTGTACTTTTCTGAACGAAACTTAAATTAACTCTGAGGACTGCTACATATAGCATTTTGCACCACGTCCAAAAGTAATGCAAGGCAAGGCAAGCTGTAAACAAGTAAAGAAGAGCTGAACAGTGGTACATCCACTCTGAGAAAACAAAATTGAAAACTTTTCAGTAATTGCGAATACATTTTTCTTGCCTCGGTAACTTTTGAAGTTTAGTAGAAGTGTTTATTGGGCCGGATTTTGCGTAAAAAAACTAACGGTAAGGCTATCACCGCTCACCGTTATTAAAGAGTAAATTGGACCGCAACTTCCACCGAACGGATATGTGCAGTTAAACGCGAAATCAGGAAGTTGCTGTCCAAGTTGTCCTGCTCCTCCAGAAGCTTCGCTATACCGGTATCTAGCTGAGAGGCACACCATTGAAACACATGGAATGTGTGAAGTTGTGGTACTTACCCATTAGATACCGATTAAACTCACCAAAAAGAGTTGAGGCTTGTCCATTCTAGTGTAAGTGGATTTTTAACGCCGTGATAAGTCTTAATTACTGCCAAACAACCTCTCTGACCCTGAAAGTTAACTTTTAAAAGTTTGAAGTCTCATTCCTTCAGATTTTAATTATTGTTGGAGAATTTTTTAAAAATTAAAAATGTTTTACTTTTTCTTTCTGTCTCTTTTATCTCTCTCTCTTAATCCCATCTTTCCTACTTATTTCTCTTTCTGTACATGATTTGGCATTGAATTAACTATTCTAACTTACACTTCCTGGCTCAGACTCTGCGTGGCCCAGTAATGATTCTTCAATCTGATTGGTTGAAGAGACACACTATTGCTTGTCCTGTTCACACAGGTCTCAGATGCCCTGTAGATGGTGCCACACTGAAATGTATTTCTAATCACCGCAACTTCCAGTGCAAAAACCCATAAGAAGTCAGTGTGCAAGTGTAAATGTAATAAATGGCTGGCGCCGCTGATCGCAAAATCTAGGTCATTGTTTCTCCCCACTTCTGGATCAGCCTTTATTGAATAATTTTTTTTACAGAAAACTATCTTTTCTCTTAAATTATTGCACAGCAAGCTTGATCTGTATGTTTGATCCCTTGTTTGTATTACATTCTGGAGTTGTTACCTGCAAATGTGATCCAGTAGCTCTTGCAGTGAAACCCCAGAAGCCTCCACTGCACCCCCAACCCCCCCCCCCCCCCCCCCACCAGAATATTACAGATTTGAATCCCCATCTTGACCATCAGCTCTGCCAAGTTGTTGGACAGAAAGGTGAAGGAAAAAACAGTTCACTCCTGCAACAGTGCACTTCCTGATGGCCAGTCACTAGGGGACATTCATGGTGCTCACGGAGGAGAGTGTAGGCCAAAATGATCCTGCTCTACAAAAGGAGAGAAAATGTGGCGGCAGGAGGCAAACTAATGTGCACCTAAAAGGATTTTTTTTTTTTTTTAAAGGAACAAATATGCCAATGTATTAACATATTACTGCTCTTTGTAGCTAATGTTATACATTAAGAAATTGTAATATCAGCCTGTGGTTTCAATTCCTCTCAGAGTCTGCAGATGAATGTCCTGCCAACTGTTATGGGAATGGAGAGTGTATGTCAGGAACATGCCATTGCTTTCTTGGCTACATCGGACCGGATTGTGCACGAGGTAAAAGCTTCTTGTCATTGCCATAGTAACCAATTGAAACCTGTTTACTGTAATTCTGATTAAATATCTGTGAGCTGAAATCTGTATATACAGTTAGCTATTTCTTTCAGAGTTGTTTAGTCCAGGCTCAGTGAAACATTTTGAAAATCAGCTTGGGGTACTTGTCTAGTTTCTTTCTAGGTTTCTGACCTTTGTGTACTGGGTACAAAAAAAATGGCTTCCAATTAAGTCCCTTGTCAGCACATTGTTAGGAACTGTTTTTCTATTTACCTCTTGAAAATATCAGCAAAATGTTTTGAGAAAGATTGTTAAATGATATATTTTATGGGAATTGGGGTTAAAGTCCAATTTTCACTACAACAAAAGATTTTGCAGAATGTGGTTCATGTCTTGTGGAAGTTTTGAGAAGCTGCTGAAGGTCCTTTAAAGGAGCTTTACTGCTCGGATCCTAGTCTTCATGGTAGAATAATTAATCTATCAATTCTACCCTAACAATGTGTAAATATGAACGGTGGTCAAATTTTTATAAAGCAACGGCTATAGTACTGGGCTGGTAACCCAAAGGTCATGGCCTACAAATTGGATCATGCCAGAATCTTGATGTAGCGCACACTGCAAGCGCCTAATGAGGCCGGTGGCAGGATCACGCAAGGTTGATCCGCCGGCCTCATTTGTTTATTATTGAGAGCTGCAGGCACCAGTCGCGGCCCCAGAGGCAGCTCACCAGAAGAATAAAGATCGACCGGCTCAGATGGCGGCCAAGGCAGCAAACATAGTCTGGGGGGATGGGGGTGAGGCGGGGAGGAAGTCGGGAGGAGGGGTAGGTGAGCAATGGCTGCCAATGGCCCGCAAGTATAATGTGGAGCTGGAAGAGCACTCCAACTCCTCCCAAGTTCACAATAAGGTAAGTAAAAAAAAAATAGAAACATCTTTCGGGAGGCAGCCTCCAACTGTCCTTTTAACGACTGCTGGTTTGGTTGTCAAGTGCCTGATAACACTGACCACAGCATACAATAAATAAGCCTTGCTAGTATCATTCAATCCCGAGAACCAATAAAAGGAAATGGTCCTCCTTTTATAACATGTTCCCCTGAAATACAAAATGCCTGCTGCTTGTCCTGTTCTAGCCTACACGCTTAGAGTCAAGCTGATCTGCACTGAGCCTTCTGTCTTCTCCAGTGCTTGACCCTGTTTCCTTGGGACCACAATGAATATGCTCTCATAACTGTTATTGCTGTTGAACTTTGATGCGTTTGCAACTTGAAATGTGATATGACATTTTATTTAAAACCATAATCTGGATGCAGGTAAATTTTATATTAAACATACATATCAAAATGTTTGATGTTAATCCTGGGGAATGGAACAGGACCACAGGTACGTTTGGAAACATCATTATTTGTTGCATCTTTTGAGATGTACAGGATGGTTTTTATACTGGCTCAGCCAATACCTTTTCAAGTCAGCTAATTCACATTAGAAAAGGTATCTGAAATCTAGCTGGAGCAATGGCCCTAGTCCTACGTCACCCAATCACTGTTTTTCAGTTAACTGATCAGATAAATCATGAGTGCTGCTGGTGCAAGCAAGCTGTGGGCTGTACAGGAGTGAAAATAAGTTGTGTAACCGACGCTCACAGATTGTTCTGCTTAAACATTCATGGGCTCTTCCCCAGTTATTTTCAAGCTGCATTTAAGTGGCTCAATTATGAGTTCACTCACCTCTTGCCACCAGAATGAAAAGAAACTCCACGCTTTAGAATGCACTTGGGTGTTACAGATTACAATTTATTGAAACCAGATTATACAACAGATCTTTTAAATGTGTGAAATACTTCACAGCGTACTCTGTATTAGCAACGCAGTGCTCTGGCCTCCCAGGGCCACTTTATTCCTCTCGGTCATGAATTTTATCTGCAGCTTTCTACACACTTGAGTTCCTGATCTCAGTTAGGAAGCCAGAGGAAGCCATGAAGAGAGAAAAATTCAAGGGCCTGTCAGTTTGGGCCATTCACGTGCACCTCCCAGCAGGCAGCTCAAGCGTTTTGTCAGTGGAGACCTGAAATCAGGTTGCCTGCCTCTTAGCTGCAGAATGATGCTTAACTCAAGCAGAGCTACATGGGAGGCGAGGGAGGGAACAGAAGATAAATTATAAATGGAGGAAATTTTAATTTGAAACTCTATAATTGCTCAAATTTACAGTATGTTTGCGATCTTGTGACAATATTTGCTTAATTTTCTTTCAATTTTATACCAAAGCCCTGTTTATCGGTGAGTGGTTATTTCCTGGTATTTCAGTCCATGCTTGAAGAAAATACTAGAAACTATAATAAACCATAGTTGGTTGGAGGTGAATAAACATTTTGACATATTCAGAATGCCTCGGCAAAAGACTTTGCTCAGCTGCCTCCATTGTCAGTATTTAACGGTCAGCGTGACTTTCTTTTCATTCTCTTTCACAGCATCCTGCCCTGTTCTGTGCAGTGGCAACGGTCAGTATGTGAAAGGACGATGCTTGTGCCACAGTGGTTGGAAGGGAGCAGAGTGTGACATTCCCACAAACCAGTGCCTTGACCCATCTTGTGGCAACCGTGGCACCTGCATCATGGGGACCTGCATCTGCAACTCTGGCTATAAGGGAGAAAGCTGTGAACAAGGTATGTGCCCAACTCCGTCATTAATCATCTATTGACGAAATGTCTGAATTTACTCAGGACGAGAGGCAGAGAATTTAATCCTCTCCCAGACTTCTGTCACAAGAAAAAATACTGAAAGGTTACAGCCACTAAAGATAAGATTAACGTAGCTATTGTGCTCCAGTTTGAAAGGCTTCATTATAGCATGACAAAAATAGGGTGAAGGTTATAGTAAAAGTGAATTCGGACTTGCATACTTACCTATTATTTTCCTTGCATAAAAGCTAAGACGAGCTAGTGTTCTGTTAGCTGTTGTTAAGCCCCAGCTAAAAATCTTCGCTTTTTTCTTCGCAGTGCCCTTCACTTAGGATGATTAATTGTCAGGAGGTAGCCTCTTGTGAAGTTAGTTTCTGATCTTTGTTTACTGGACCACAACCATCTGTTAGCAGAGAGGAGTTCGCTTCTTGGGGCCTTTTCTTTTTCTAAACATTTTGTGCCTCTGCTGAGTGATGGCATGACATATAGGCCATGTAGAAAGCATCCTGTACGAAACCAAGTATTCTGACACTTGGCCATCTGTTATGCGGCACCACCTTTTTGTCATTTGTTGGCTCATGTGACTTTTTAACATATATAGGGGGAAAAACTCAGTTTCGCCCCGTTTGGGGCGCAATTATCGGCCGGGCGCAAAGATTAGCGCCTGGCGCTAATTATCGCCTCCGACTGCAAACTTGACTTTTATCGCTCCCGGAGGTGATTGGAGCGCTAAATCAGGCGCTACACATCTGTCTTAAGGCGCAAAGGCCGAGGAGCGAGGCGCTAACTCAGACCGCTGGCGAAGCTCGTGATGTCAGTCAGCAATGGAACACAGACACAATGGCGCCAGCCAGTTCTTAAAGGGGAGGGTTGATCTTGCTTGCCATCCACATCCTGCTCATTGCAGCCTTGAATCTCTGCCTGGAGAGACCTGTACATCAAATCTGCTGGAAAGAACAATGGAGAGAACCAGGGAAAGAGCTCAGAGTGCAACCCCCATAGTCTC
Source organism: Squalus acanthias (assembly GCA_030390025.1). Taxonomy (NCBI): domain Eukaryota; kingdom Metazoa; phylum Chordata; class Chondrichthyes; order Squaliformes; family Squalidae; genus Squalus; species Squalus acanthias. The sequence continues at coordinate 57,005,926 of CM059431.1, read as the reverse complement.
TTCTAAATTGATACAAGGAAGGGCAAATCAAAATGACCCTGAAAAGTGCTGCTCAGTACCCAAAACTCCTTCACACAGCGTTGAATCTCTCCAGAAGTCTCTCTCTCTCTCTCTCTCTCTCTCTCTCTCTCAGAATGCGTGGTTCAAAAATGTCACCAACAAAAAAAGGCAGGAAGCGGTCGCCTTTAAATAGCGCTCCCCAAGTCCCTTCCTGACTGCAAAACGCTCCCCTCAACCTGTCGTTCCTAGCGGCAGGCGGTAAGGCAGGGGGCGCTACACAATATCCGCTCCGGGGCATTGCGCACTCGACTGACGTCACGATCTGCCGGCGCAGGAGATCGTGGCGGTAGTGTTTAGCGCCGCCATAAAATGTCTAGTTAATTTCGCGAGCGGTGCAAACATCACCGCACCCGGGCGCTAGTTGCTTTGCGCCCCATTAGCGCCCTCTTAACGCGCTAATGGGAGGCGCAACCAACTGAATTTTTCCCCCATAGTTTTGAACACTATAGCCACAGCATAACTCTTGACGTAGAACTTGTGTGTTTGAAAGTAATACATCTTGTGGCTTTTTGTATTACGTTTTTGATGTGTGCAGAAGAAACAAATCACAACTGCCAGTTTGAGTGATCACACCCCTTTTTGTGACACAATCCAGGTGAAGTACGTTACTTGAATTGGGTCATAAATAGGTGTCTAAATTAGCGCTCATCTTCAGTTGCAGTATTTCTGAATTATACCATTCCTTCCTCCCCTTCCCACATCCCTCATTCTCCGAGCACCACAACACTTGCTGACATGGGCTTTCTTTCATGTTACTTAACCTCAGTCTAAAACGTAGAGTATAAATCAGCCATTTATTTATGTATTTTCTCTTCACTGTATCATTGCCGGTAGCACTAACTGGCAGAGGGTCTCCACTCTCATCATATGTGCACCGTGCTGCGATTGGCACTAGTGGAATTAATGGCACCAAGAGTGAAGCATCCTCATCAATATGTGACAGAATATTATCTGCTATTATGATGGGAGACATGTGTCAGAGAAAAGCAACTTGATATTTGGATTATGTATTGATAAAATAAAGAGAATATAATAGAATTTGAAGTAATTTAGTTTTAGAAACCATCCAAGATACAAAATGTTTCAATGTAAACAATGTGCAGCTTCAGTGCTCTCCTGTAATTTATCGGCACCATCCATGATGAAACTGTTACAGTTCAATCATAATAAGCATTACTGTGCATTTGTAAGTGGAGCTCATTTAAGTATTGGGAGTTAAATTGCCCAACAGTGCTGACATTTCCTCTTGCTCGCCCTTTTGTAGCAGAGAGAATTCTCTACTGCCGTACCCTGCCACTGTGCTTTCTTCTTCGCCTGCTAAGGCCAGAGGGTCTGGCAGTGGATTTCTGTACAGCCACTTCGATCAAGTTTGCTTTAGCATTGACAACGCGGATAAGCGAGTTCAAATGTCAGTCTGTGCTGAGATTTGAACTCTCCATCTCACTTGCCTAGTCTTCTTCTTTCGTATGGTAGTAGCAAAGCAAATCAAATGTCAATATCTAAGTCAGATATCCAGGCCAAAGCTTCCGGTGTAACAGCGTGGATATCTTGTAGGCTGCCTGTGAATTTCCTCTGAGGGCAGTGCTCAATGATGTGCTCCAGGGTCTGATCAGGAGCTTCACAGTCACATGATGGAGATGCTTTAATATTCCATCTATGGAGAAGGTGGCAGCATCTACCATGACCGGTTCTGAGGTGGTTGATGGTTGTCCACTGTTTGCGAGGAAGGTTTGATCCTTCAGGTTGTACTGTGGGGTCCTCTATAAGGAATCCATTCCATATGCCGCAGTTCTTCCAAGCATTTTGCCATCAGTCATCAAGGCTGAGGGGAGATCGCTGAAGGGCTTCGGCGACGGTCAAAAATGCCCTTCTAGTTTTGAGACGGGTTGGTGGTAGGTTGTTCAAGTCGGCCTGGATCAGCATGTCTTTGCTGGTGTCGTGGTTGTATTCTCTGGAGACTGCATATTCGCGGCGTAGGTGTGGTGGTGCGATGTTTGCAAGCACGGGCAGCCAAGGTATTGATGTTGTTGATGGTGTTGTTGCATCGAAGGCCTGGATCAGCATGTCTTTGCTGGTGTAGCGGTTGTATTCTCTGGAGACTGCATATTCATGGCGTAGGTGTGGTGGTACGAAGTTTGCAAGCACGGGCAACCAAGGTATTGGTGTCGATAATGATGTTGTTGCCTAGGAATTCTAACAGTACAGAATTCAGATCCCAAAGTCACTTGAACTTGACTGCAATGATGAGGGCAGTTTAGCCCGTTCACAATTGGTTTCTTGGATATGACAGTATGCATCAGTGGAGAATACCAGTGGGAGGACTGCCAGAATCTTTAGGATGCAGCCTCGGATGTAAATGTAAGTTGTTGTAATAATATGCGGCATCCATCTTCAGAAATTTGAAAACATGACCACTGACCTGTAATGTTAGACAACCCCAGGCAGCAAAGTCTGCAAATCAGTCTGGTGAGACTCAAGTTAGTTTTCTTTTCCATAAATTTTTTATTATTTTTATTTTAAGTCCAATCCTGGATGTAAAGGTTTAAAAGAAAACAACTGCTGAACAGTGCAGTTAGGATAATATACAGCTTATAAGATTGGTGCTGCAATTCCACAGGAAGGGCCCGTTACCATAGTAACACACTGGGATGGTTAGGCATGTATAGCTGTGCTTCACCTGCCACAAAGGTCACCATCTGCCACTGCAACACGACCCCCAGTACTGCCCCCCCCCCCCCCCCCCCCCCCACCCCACCAGCAGCCATGTTATCTCCTAGGAGAGTCAAAACATTAAAAAAAATCTCTAGGCCAATTTAGAGAATAAAATAAATCGGGGAAATTACTCTCCAACCCCTGAAGGTGATCAAAAATGAGTTCCAGGAGATAACAGTGATCACAAGTTACATCATCCAACATCCCATCTGCGTTTTGTATGCAGTAATATCGGCCTCCTCCAGGAACTTGTCCAGCTCTGTTTTGAACATTTTGCAGCAAATCTGTATCCACTACACGAGCCGACAAATTATTCCAAAGGCCAATGACCCTCTAGGAAAAAGAAAACCTCCTGACATCTAACCTAGATGTGCAAAAAAAAATCTGAAATAAATTCAGTTTTTGCTTACAATGAGCACCAACAACAACATTGATAAAAGATTATACTAACAGCTACCTGAATGCTTCAATGACTCTAGGATATAACATGTTTTCCATTGTTGTAAATTAGACAAAAACCTGTTTATGTGATGGCCTGCGGTACTTGGAGTCAGCCTCATATTTAGCAGCCAGCAGATATGTCTATCGACCACACTTTCATTGCTAAGAGAATGCCCAAGCTAGTAATTGCTTCCTTGCTTAATCGACAGCAAAAAAAAAATTGTACTTGGACGTAGCAGGCAGTTCAAAACATGCCTATTCCCAAGGAGGTTCTACTGCATTTTAGAATAATTAGTCACTTATGAGGAGCTACTCTAACTATTTCATTCCCAATGGATCACTATAAAGCTTTAATAATAAACAAGTCTTTTCTTCCTGTGACCTCAGCAAAAGAGTTTTCTGCAAATTTGTAATAAATATTGTGAAGTAAAATGAGACAATCACACAGAATTGTATGATTGTCTCATTTTATTTTGCAGCGGTGGATTTAATAGGTTATATTCATTGAATGAACAATCTGCAAATGGTTTATATTTTGATTTTGGTGCAGTAAAGCTACTTTGGTTCTCTAAGAATTAAATAAATCTCAAAATTCTATTAACATAAAGATATTAATGTCACAAACTCCTGTCACCCAAAAAAACCCAATTAATTCAATAAGTAACAAAGCCTGAGTCATTAGAATGTGTTAAAGCAAATACAACAGTGTAACTGATAACTGTGCTGTACACTGATTCAGTAGAAACATCTAGAAAAATATTCTTGTATAGCCGAGTCAAGCCATCCAGGTAGCATGTGGTGAAAATTTAATTAACACTAGCACAAAAGCTGTATCTCACAGGAAATCCCAGTGCATCACATGTCTGATAAGAGTCATATTGTGGCTTTATTACCACTAAGTGCTTGAAACAACAAGCACAGCCTCTAAGGTGCCAAGTTTAGCGCTGTCTTGCAGTTGGCAATCTGCAAGATCATCACTTGGTTCAAAGCTAATGGGCTAAGGCTAATGCACTACATTTTGGTATCGTTTTAACGTGTGTTTCACCTACATTTCTTTGGACATACACCACTGTTAAGCATAATAGGTGGGGAAAGTTATCTAAAGCTGCCAATATTCCAATTCACTGAAGATGCCAAAAGTGCAGAGTGATTGCACCCAAAACAGTATCCTACTAAAACGAGGGGAAAGGTTGGGTCGGGGGGTGATGGCACAGATAGACTTAGCAGGCCGGAGGATTTTTGCAACTCCACAAAAATGTTTTTAAAAACTAAAATCGACCTTTTCTGGAGCGGATTGTAGTGCTCCCTTTACGGGCCACTGCTTAGGCCGCTCAATGCCAGGTACCAATAAGGGAAGCGGCAGAGCTCACGTTCCACCATTGGTACCTCAAAATTGCATCAGGGTCCTATGTACGTCATACTAGGACCTCAATTAGTATATTACAAATAAGCTCCCACTGAAACAGGTGGGTGTCTAGCCTGCCCATTTAGAGGCTGAAACCAAAATGGTGGCTGGTGGCAACTGAGCAAGAGTGGGGTGGTAAATGAGTTGCCCATTCCCATTGGGCAGATCGAGTTAAAATCACCTAGCTGTGGTGTCAGATGGGTTGCGACTTTTGTAACCTGAAGCTACAGCTCAGGTTACATTCCATTGATTCAGAGTTATGAGTTTCACCAGCACTTTTTTTTCTTTCTAAAATGATACAATAATATAATAAAAAAATGATACCACAACAATCGTGCGATTTAAATAGAATGACCAACGAGAGAGAGGTGAGATGCTGCAAACAATTCAACTGGTGCCTTTGGGAAGCATGTGGTTAACACATCTCCAATTGGGTTATTTAATGTAGTGGGCCACTTATTGTCAAATCTAGCAGAGATGTAGACTGCACCTACAGTAGCCTGCACCCATCCAATTGCAAGATTGTTAGATTCTTTCTTTTATCAAAATTTGTTAATATTAGGATTTCATTAAACTGAGGATAAATGCAGGGAGGATGTCTCCCCTGGCTGGAGAGTCCAGAAGCAGGGATCATGGTCTCAGAATAAGGGGTCGGCCATTTAGGACTGAGATGAGGAGAAATTTCTTCACTCCGAGGGTGATGAATCTTTGGAATTCTCTACCCCAGAGGGCTGTGGAGGCTCAGTTGTTAAGTGTATTCAAGACAGAGATCGATAGATTTTTTGATATTAAGGGAATCAAGGGATATGGGGATAGTGCAGGAAAGTGGAGTTGGGGTCGAAGATCAGCCATGATCTTATTGAATGGCGGAGCAGGCTCGAGGGGCCGAATGGCCTACTCATGCTCCTGTTTCTTATGTTCTTATGTTCTTATTTTGAGGTGTGACCTCCCCAAAATAAAACTCCTTGATACTGCTGGGATCTGGCATACCTATCCATCACTAAAAATATTTTACAATCCTTTTTACCCACAGAATGCATATAGTAGAAAAACCTTATTACAGATTGTGCTGTGTGCCCTGGAGGATCTGTTCTTTAATATCTTCTTCACCTTCTTTGAAAACATTTTCTCTGGAGTATTTCAACCTTGATGACTGCTGTGGGATATGGGTTTGTTTTATAACTTTAATTTTTGATTCCACACTCTCTCCCCGCCCCCCCCCCCCCGCCCCCCCCCAAAAAAAAATTCTGTCTCCATAGTAATACAGCAAGTGGTCTACATAGTTTGTAATTCAGAATCTGGCAAAAATCTAAGCAGCATTTTAAATAGATTGTGCTGTAACTCCGGTTACATCAATGTTGTGGATATTACCTCCTTTGCTTGCCTATAGCTGTAGTTATTTCCAATGCTATATGATGACCTGGAATAAGTGTATTCAATTACTATATGCTCTCATCATTGTATGTTCATTTGGTAATACCTCCTATGAGTAGCACTGTGTATTGAGCAATGATGGGTTTCATAAAATCACAAGAGAGATTTGGATAAAGAAGGCCTGTTGACCCATTTGATTTCATCCTTCCAGAATGAAATTCCTACCCTTTCCCCATTATGACGTCTTGCTATTTCTTAAATGACTTGAGTGTACCGGTCTCAACCAGTTTCCCAGAAGACCATTCCAGCTATTCATCCTCCTTTTATGTAAATAAAAATAATACATCCTGACCTTTTAACTGAACTTTCTCTTCACAACTTTGAATGTGTGCTGTGTTCTCCAGCTACCTTGACTGTAAAGTACTGTTGCAAGGTTACATTCTATATCCCATTAAGTATCCTGCATACCTTTGTACTGTCCAACCGAAACCTATAATATTCCAACTTAGACCTTGATTTTCAAGAATGAAGAACCACAATTTAGCTAGTCAGTCATAGAATCATAGAAATTTACAGCACAGAAGGAGGCCATTCGGCCCATCTTGTATGTGCCAGCCGACAAAGAGCTATCCACCCTAATCCCACTTTCCAGCTCTTGGTCCGTAGCCTTGTAGGTTACGGCACTTCAAGTGCATATCCAAGTACTTTTTAAATGTGATGAGGATCTCTGCCTCTACCACTCTTTCAGGCAGTGAGATCCAGACCCCCACCACCCTCTGGATGAAAACATTTCTCCTCAAAGCCCCTCTAAACCTCCGACCAATTACTTTAATTCTATGCCCCCTGGTTATTGACCCTTCTGCTAAGGGAAATAGGTCCTTCCTATCCATTCTATCTAGGCCCCTCATAATTTTATACACTTCAATTAGGTCTCCCCTCAGCCTCCTCTGTTCCAAAGAAAACAACCCCAGCCTATCCAATCTTTCCTCATAGCTAAAATTCCCCAGCCCAGGCAACATCCTTGTAAATCTCCTCTGCACCCCCTCTAGTGCAATCACATCCTTTCTGTAATGTGGTGACCAGAACTGCACGCAGTATTCTAGCTGCGGCCTAACTAGTGATTTGTACAGTTCAAGCATAGCCTCCCTGCTCTTGTATTCTATGCCTCGGCTAATAAAGGCAAGTATCCTGTAGGCCTTCTTAACCACCTTATCTACCTGTCCTGCTACCTTCAGGGATCTGTGGACATGCACTCCAAGGTTCCTCTGATCTTCTGCACGTCTTTGTCCTACCATTTATAGTATATTCCCTTACCTTGTTAGCCCTCCCCAAATGCATTACCTCACACTTCTCCAGATTGAATTCCATTTGCCACTGTTCTGCCCACCTGACCAGTCCATTGATATCTTTCTGCAGTCTGCAGCCTTCTTCTTCATTATCAACCACACGGCCAATTTTTGTATCATCTGCAAACTTCTTAATCATACTTCCTACATTCAAGTCCAAATCATTGAGATATACCACAAAAAGCAAAGGACCCAGTACTGAGCCCTGCAGAGCCCCACTGGAAACAGCCTTCCAGTCACAAAAACACCCTTCGAACATTACCCTTTGTTTCCTGCCTCTGAGCCAATTTTGGATCCAACTTGCCACTTTGCCTTGGATCCCATGGGCTTTTACTTTCATGACCAGTCTGCCATGCAGGGCCTTATCAAAAGCCTTGCTAAAATCCATATAGACTACATCAAACACACTACCCTCATCGACCCTCCTTGTTACCTCCTCAAAAAATTCAATCAAGTTAGTCAGACACGACCTTCCCTTAACAAATCCATACTGACTGTGCCTGATTAATCCGTATCTTTCTAAATGACGATTAATACTGATCCTCAGAATTTTTTCCAATAATTTTCCCACCACCGAGGTTAGGCTGACTGGCCTGTAATTACTTGGTCTATCCCTTTCTCCCTTTTTAAACAATGGTACCACGTTAGCAGTCCTCCAATCCTCTGGCACCACACCTGTACAAAATTGAGAGGTCGCACAACACCAGGTTATAGTCCAACAGTTTTATTTGAAATCACAAGCTTTCGGAGCTATCGATTTGCTCCTTCTTCACCTGAGGAAGGAGCAAATCGATAGCTCCGAAAGCTTGTGATTTCAAATAAAACTGTTGGACTATAACCTGGTGTTGTGCAACCTTTCAGTTTTGTCCACCCCAGTCCAACACCGGCATCTCCGCATCATGACCACACCTGTAGCCAGAGAGGATTGGAAAATGATGGTCAGAGCCTCTGCTATTTCCTCTCTTACTTCTCTTAACAGTCTGGGATACATTTCATCCAGGCCTGAGGATTTATCCACTTTCAAAGATGCTAAAGCCCTTAATACCTCCTCTTTCACTATGTTTATTTCATCTAATATTTCACACTCCTGCTCCCTGATTGCAATGTCTGCATTGTCCCTCTCTTTTGTGAAGACAGACGCTAAGAATTCATTAAGAACCATACCCATATCTTCCGCTACCACACACAGGTTACCTTTATGGTCCCTAATAGGCCCTACTCTTACTTTAGTTATCCTCTTGCTCTTAATGTATTTATAAAACATCTTTGGGTTTTCCTTGATTTTACTTGCCAATATTTTTTCATGCCCTCTCTGCTTTCCTAATAGTTCATCCCTCTAAAAAGAGGATAAGCCTCATTGCCCTCCAGAAATATATACAGTGCTCCTCAAGTAGCCCAACCAGAACACTGCACAGCTTCTTGGGGCTAGGAGCTCAAATGATTTGCTAATATACACCAACATGTTGGCCCAGAAATTCCGTTCGCAGCCCTCCCGCGGGCGGAGGGCTGCGATTCGGAAAAATCTCCACTTGGACCGGAGGGCTCCCGGGACGCGCACACTTCCGTTGCTGTGCCTCTTTAATCTGCCGGTGTGCAGGACACGCGTATCCCAGGGGCGCAGATAGTTCGCAGTATCCCTGGGATCACGTGGGCCATGGGGAGCCAATCAGAGCAGGGAATCTCCATTCATAGATTTGACAGGAAGGCCTGTCAAATATATGAATAGAGATGAGCCCCAAAACATAAGTAAAACTTCAAATAAATATTTTTTAAAATCACATTTTTAAAATGACTATAAATTACATAAATTAACTATTTTAAACAAAAATTTTAATTTTTGAAAAAAATAATTAAAGTTTTTAATGGGGCTAAAAATAAACTTACCTTTCTTTAAAGTATTTTAAAATGATAAATCAGTGGAAATTTTTTTTTTTTTACTTTATTAAACTATTAGCCTGCTGAAAGCAGGCCTTGCGCCTGCTTTTCTAGGCACAGCTGTTCCCGACTTACCTGGACTCAAGCCAGTGTGGAAAAAACCGGAAGTTTTTAACGTAAGGGCTGCCTATCCGGCGCAGGCGTTTGTCCAGTCAAGCCCTTTCTGCAGAGAACGGAAGTTCCGGTTTCCAGCGCATGCGTAAAACCGGCACTTCCGTTGGCCCTACGGGTGAGTACACAGCGCGTACACACCCATAGGGAAAGGAATTTCTAGGCCAATGTTTATTTTATTTATTAATGAGCAACAAACACTCCTTCCCCCTTGGCAAGCTCTCTCTCACTCCTTGTTCCAAACACTTTGTATTTTTACTTCATTCTGCAGTGCTTTGTATTTATTTGAATAGAACGTAATTTGCCATCAACCACTCCAGGTCCAAACACCATTAGGCTCCCTTTGTAAGATCTTGTCTACCTCCTCTGCAACCACTCTCCTTCAAGCTTGATGTCACCTGCCAATGAACTATCTAACACATGGATTACAAATACAGTTCATACCAAGAACAGGAGACATCCAAGTATGGATCTCAGGACATCCAACTAATATCTCTCCCCCCTCCCCCCCACTTTGACCTAACTCTCCTTTCAACGACCCTCTACATCCCTCCCTTTAGCCAGTTATTGATCCATATCGTTGATATTTGCTGACCTTGGGTTGTAAAGGAGTCTCCCATGTGGTACTTGTGGAAGCCTTGGTACATTGTGTCATAAGACATTCACCTGTCAATTTAAGATTTCACCCCTTCAATAAAGACTATTTAATTTTTATTTTGGTTGTCATTGATCAGATTATTTTCAAACAGGTACTCCATCATTCTACTTCTACTTATCAATTCCATTGATTTTCCAGTTGTTAAGGGCAGGCTAATTGATTGCTATTGCCAGGCATGTAAGGCTCTGCCACCCTTTCTTTCCAGTTGTCAGAACCTTCTCAGTGTTACTGATGCCCTCAACATGACTTGTCAGTCTTTCACAGATCTTCTCCCTTGTCTCTCAAAAACCGCTCCCAGAGGATTTATTGGTTTTCTATGTCGTGAGCCGATCAAGAACTACTGCTTTGCTGATCTCAAAACCCTATAGAATACACAAAATGTGTGTTTGGTGTTTGATGATACATGCCACATGATCATCCCTTTCTGGTTTTCTCTTGGCACTTCTAAACTCTCTTTTAGAGGTCACACTCTCCCATCTTCCTACAAGCTTTGTTAAACTTCCTTTTATTTAACCTGATGGGGCAATAGCAGTTTAGATTGAGCTGGAAGCGTTACCTTTTTTTGTTTCCTTTATTTTGGCCTGGCAGTTGTAGCAAGTCTCAAATGGTATCCCGACTCTTTTCCTGTTACACACTTCTAGCCAGAGAATTTAAAACCACAGCTTTTCCTCCAGTACAGGCTTGACTATGCTAATACAAAAAGAAAATACTGCAGATGCTGGAAATCTGAAATAAAAACAGAAAATGCTGGAGATACTCAGCAGGCCAGGCAGCATCTGTGAAGAGAGAAACAGAGTTAACGTTTCAGGTCGATGACCTTTCGTCAGAACTGGAAAAAAGCAGGAAATGGAACAGATTTTTAAGCAAGTGTAGTGGCTGGGAAATGGGGGAGGGGATGAAAGAACAAAAGGGAAGGCCTGTGATAGGATAGAAGGCAGGAGAGATTAAGAGACATTGAGAGTCATTAAGAGATATTCAAGGCAAAAGGAGGTGGTAATGGGACAGGTTAAGAAACAAAGGATGGCTCTCGATGAAGTGTAAATTGCGCTGGCAGAATGAAAGACAGCTGCCATGTGGGAGAGAAGAACAGAACAAAAGTGTGGATAAAAAATATATATATGATAGGGGCCGAGGTTATGATCTGAAATTGTTGAACTCTACGTTGAGTCCAGAAGGCTGTAAAGTGCCTAATCGAAAGATGAGGTGCTGTTCCTCGAGCTTACGCTGAGCTTCCGTGGAACAATGCAAGAGGCCGAGGATGGTGAGGTCTGAGTGGGAGTGGAGCGGTGAATTAAAGTGACAGGCGACCGGAAGCTCGGGGTCCCCCTTACAGACTGAATGGAGGTGTTCCACAAAGCGGTCACCCAATCTGCGTTTGGTCTCCCCAAAGTAGAGGAGACCACATCGTGAGCAGCGAATACAGTATACTAAATTGCAAGAAGTACAAGTAAATCGCTGTTTCACCTGGAAGGGGTGTTTGGGGCCCTGGACAGTGGGAAGTGGAGAGATATAAGGACATGTGTTGCATCTCCGGCGCTTGCACGGGAAGGGGCCGGGTGAAGGGGAAGGGGTGTTGGGGGCGATAGAGGAGTGGACTAGGGTGTCGCGGAGGGAGTGGTCCCTGCAGAATGCTGAAAGGGGAGGTGAGGGGAAGATGCATTTGGTGGTGGGATCACGCTGGAGGTGGCGGAAATGGCGGAGGATGATCCGTTGAATGTGGAGGCTAGTGGGGTGAAAGGTGAGGACAAGGGCAACTCTATCTTGACTATGCTAACCTGCCTTACGTAAAAGGCAAACTCCCCACTTGTCCTGTAGCCCCTCCTGTTCTTTCTGAATGCCTATGCATCATCCAGAATTAGTCCAGTCTTTGTGATTCCTACAATATAATAATTGTTAGTTGCTACCCATGCTTCCAGTTTGACCACTTTATTTTAAATGCTTCTGGCATTCATGTGTATATATCTAGTGTGTCTAATTTTAAACATCAGGAATAATTTCATAAAGCTCCACTACAGTCTCCAACCCACACTTGCCTCGAGCGAGGCTCCGTTTTGGCAGTGGAGCCTTGTAAAGTTACCCCTTCACAGTTAACCACAAAAAACATGTGTTATTTTTCATTATGTGGGGGATTATGGCCCAGAAATTGGACTTCGATGGTTGCCGCGGGGGTAAGGATCCCCCGCGATATCGCACTCCGCGCCTGCCTTTATGGTTTTGGCCCACACGAACTTCAGTTCCTGGGCCTCTCCCTGGTGCCGGCGCGCAGTGTGTGCGTGTCCCAGAGGCGCAGTTAGTTCGATGCGACCTCTGGGATCACGTGGGCCAGTTAGAGCCAATGGCAGCACACCATCTTTCATTCATAGTTTTGACAGGAAGAGCTGTCAAAGCTATGAATACAACCTGCCCCCAAAAGAACAGCTAAACCTCAATTAAATTTTAAAAAAAGCCATCACATTAATAAAATAACTATAGTTAAATAAATTAACCACTTTAAACAAAAATAAACATTTTTGAAAAAATTTAAATTCTTTTTAAAAGTTATAAAAATAAACTTACCTTTCTTTAAAGTCTCTAAAAAAGATAAACCTGTTGAAAAAAATTTAAAATAATACTTAATTAACTACTTACCTTGTTAAAAGGGGGTCTTACGCCTGCTTTCTTCATGTGTAAAATCTTCAACACTTACCTTCACGTTCAAACCTGAAAAAAAAACGAAGTGTGCTGCGTGCGCACAGCCTGTTCACTTGGGAACCGCCCCCTTCGCAATATCGGAAGTGCCGGTTTCCCGCACATGCGCAGTGCATGCAGGAAACCGGCACTTCGGGACCGAATATGGGTGAGTACACCGTGCGTAATCTCCCGTATTCGGACGAATTTCTGGGCCAATATGATTGCTCCCAGATTTGCTGACATAAATATTGCAAACTCCCAACAACCCTGCACAGTGTCTATTTACACATTGGAAACTGGAAGTATTCCAAATATGGCTGAGAACCATTTCCCAATGTGTATGAAAGAGCTGACCAGGAGCACATCAATCAACAACAATAATTCACAATTATATAGCACCTTTATTGTAGAAAACATTCCAGGTACCTCACGGAGGGGGAGGAAAGAATAAAACAAAATAAATTAAAATCAGCATGATAAAATCATGCTTATTTTAAGGTCATTCATCCAAAAAAGAAAATATCTTTCTCATTACTCTTTCTCTTCTGAAGCAGAAATTTCCTTTATTGATCGGTAAGGGAAAACACTGGGGATGTGCAGAGCCCAATTAAGAATTCTTGAAGCCCTGGGCACCAAGAACATTCGGGGTCTCACTGCACCCCGATCCATCAAAACACAAATGTGTAGTAAAATGCATGAAGAAATAGGTCCACAGAATGTTTACGCACTGCATTAATACTATTTTCAGCAAGGTGCTAAGAAGGCTGGAGTTGGGGTGATTTTACTAAGATGATTACTTAGTGAACATATGAAAAAGCCATTTTAAAGTGGACCATTGGACCTGTAGTTTTTCTACTAGTAACAAACAAAAGGAATGCTTGCAGTTGGGTCTCCCTCACTCCTAAAGGTACTTTGTTTTAGGTGTAGCAGAATCATAAATGGTTCCTTTTAAATGCATTTATGATTTTACTGCATCAGACCTATGTTCTCCCCTCGTCAAACTATTCCAGTGCAGCTATGACACTGGCAGCTGCCCAGCAGAGTGTCCTATCCACAAAGAGCAGGGCAAATCTAACCCAGCCAATTACCACCTTAATCAGCCTCATCCCAATCATCAGCAAAGTGACTGAAAGAGTTATCAACACTGAGTTATCAACAATGAGCACAGCCACATCACTGACATCTAACCGACAATGTGGAAAATGGCCCAGGAATATCCTGTCCAGAAAAAGCAGGACAAATCCAACCCAGCCAATTACCCTCCTATCAGCCTATTCCCAATCATCAGCAAAGTGATGGAAGGAGTCATCAAAAGTGCTATCTAGTGACATCTACTCACAACAACCGACTCACCGACAGTCAGTTCAAGTTCTTGCAATCACTCTGCTCCGGATCTCATCACATCCTTGATGCAGGCATGATGAGCACAAGGGCTGACTGCCAGAGGACAGCGGAGAGTAATTGCCCTCAAGATCAAGGCAGCATTCAAACAAGTAAGGCATCAAGGAGCTCTAATAAAATTGAAGTCAATTCGGGTCAAGAGGAAAACTCTCCAGTGACTGGAGTCCCTCAGGGCAGTGTCCTGGACCTAACCATCAGTTGCTTCATTAATAATCTTCCTTCCATCATAAGGTGTAGAGATTCACATATCTCTGGTAAACAGGATCGAGTGCAAACCAATATGGTGGGTATATTGTATTTAATCGGAGTTTAGGACGGAATATAACACACTAGTAATACAGCAAAAACATACGACCGTGACAAGCAGCTGGTACCGGACCCGATCGGATAGACGGCTGGCGTGCGTGAACAGTTCTCTGGCTTCTGGCCTCTCTCTCTCTCTTTTACTCTAGAACCTCCGATGGTGAGCGTGGGATCACTCTCAAAAGAACGTTCAACCAGCCCAACTTCTCTTTGCAACTTCTGTTCGGCTCTCCCCTCCACCGTCTCTGTGGGCAAGCTCTTGGGGTGTCACTTTTATTCTCTTTTTAGGGGTGGGCCTGAGGCCTAGTTATTGACAAGACCATTTAACCTATAGAGGTTCCTCCAAAACTTCATCAACCAATGACAGCTCAAGTTCTTTGTCTTGACTCTTGGACGAAAGCCCTCCCCAAAAGAGGGTCTCATTACTTCATCCAATTTATCTTTCTTGTTTTTACATTTTGAAGGTTCCTCCATTGGAACTCGTCTTATCTCTCTTGACTCTATCCTCCGGCCCTGTCCCTCTTAATCATGGCCCCAGCCAGAGCTGTCGCACATTAGCCAATTGCTATCTCACCTTCATCTAGCAAATGGCCCATTCTAAGATGGATACCTTAGCCTCCTCAAATTCCTTTCATTCTATGTCTTTTCCTAATTAACTTTTAATTATCTTCGCAAGCAGTTCTGCTAAACAAACTCCAAATTCTATCTGTGGAGATTATAATATGGTTATTAGTAATAATGGAAGAAACATAGGTTGGGCCTTCACTGGCCAAATTAAAGATACATTAACAAAGTCAAAATCCTAACTTACAAACAACATAACTAGCCTGGCAGGGCCATCCTATGGGCCCCCGTGTGGAATGTTTGTTTCACCTAATCTAACTGATTAAAAAGACTGTCTCAAATTCTAATGCAAGCTTTCCGGGAAAATGAAGCTTGTCATTTAAACACAGTATTATTCGTGTAGCCATATATATTTTAGGCACTCCTAGTTTCTAACAAAGGTCAGGAACAATGATGATTCCACAATGTTCCAATCCATTCACAACTCCTCCAATAATGAAGTAGCCAGTGGCGCTGTACAGCAGGACCTGGACAGCATCCAGGCTTAGGCTAACAAGTGGCAGATAACATTCATACCACAAAATTGCCAGCCAATGACCATCTCCAACAAGAAAAAACCTAACCACCTTAACCTGACCTTCAATGGCACCAATATCACTGAGTCACCCATCATCAACATCCTGGGGTTACTGTTGACCAGAAGTTTAACTGAGCCAGCCATATCAACACCATGGTTACAAGAGCAAAACAGAGGTTGATTATTCTGTGAAGAGTGGCTCATTTCCTGATTCCTAAAGACTCTCCACGATCTACAAGGCTTGTCAAGAGTGTAATGGAATACTCACCACTTGCCTAGATGGGTGCAGCTGCAACATCCAAGACAAAGCAGTTCACTTGATCAGTGCCTCTACACTGGACTCAATAACCACCCATTCCACATTATGGCTGCAGTACGTACGATCTACAGGATGCACTGCAGCAACTCGCCAAGGTTGCTATGACAGCATCTCCCTCCCCTGTGACCCCTACCACCAGGAAGGACAAGAACAGCAAGATCATGGGAACACCATCATGTTCCCCTCAAAGTCACACACCATCCTGACTTGAACATATATCACTGTTGCTTTATCATTGCTGGATCAAAATTCTGAAATACCCTACCACCAACATTGTGGGAATGCCATCACCACAAGGACTATAGCAGTTCAGGGAGAAGGGCCACCACCACCTTCTCAGTTCAGCTATGGATAGGCAATAAATATGGCCTTGCCAGAATGGTGGGGTTGTTTGTTCCTTTCCCTGTGGGACAACAGTGAACCAGTTGGGTTTTTATGACAATCTAGTAGCTTTCCATGGCCATTTTTCTGGTGCTAACCCACACATTCCAAAATTTGATAACTTGCTGTTGTGAGATTTGAGTTCACAACTTCTGGGGTTTTAGTCCAGTACCATAACTATTGGACTACCACACCGTCATACTGTATTTTTATTCTCTATTTGAGGAAAATGGGTAAATAGTCAAATGCAATCATCTCTGTGATCAAGAATAATTGTGCAAACTAAATTATTACTTATAATGAAAGTCAAACTATTTAGTTGCTGAAAAAAATTCAATTGTTGTGCATGATTATTTTTAATATATCAGGAAAAACATATTTTCTTTAATTAAGTGCAGTGAGATGGTAAAAAAAACATTAGTTGCTGTGACAGAAATGAGATCACAAAACATAACTAATGGAGTTCTTTATGTTGGAAAATTGAATTTTTAAGTATTCACAAGACAGATTTTGTCATTATATGATCTCAGATTCAAGGTGATTTCCATTTAAAACTCTCTTTTCATTTTCAACTAAATTGCCAACAGTGGTTACTTATTATTGTCGACTTGTTATAAGCTCCATCGAACACAGCGGGAAATTAAAGCATCAGTGTTGGTAAACACTATTTCAACATTGGCAGAGTCAGCACTGGTCTTGAATGGAAGTTGATCACAATTTTAGCAATATCATTTTTGCCAGGCCTTAAAGGGGCTGCTCAAAATAAATTTGTAATGTTTATTTTTGTGAACTCCTGTCATTGCCAGTGTGTTCATGGCTCCCCATCACCCGCACCCCCCTCCCCTCTGGTTTGACCTGGCGGACAACTCCATGTGAGAGCAGGCTGATTTCCCGCCCTCCCCGACCGGTGAGCTGCAGCAGGGCGCACATTTGGTGTCCGCAGCTCACCGAAGGCAGGAGTTGAGTGACCATTGATCCAGCTGATTAATGCACAGCATGGAAAGTACAATAAAAACTCCCACCTCACAGTTGATCACTTTCCTCAGGCAGAAGCTGTTGCTGACTGCATTGCCAGCACCGATTTAGCTTTCTACAGGCTGCACGTTTTTCCAGCATAGTCACCATCCAGTGTCACCTTATTGTTAGAACCTATCACCTCATTGACAGATTGCTTCTGTCATCTCTACTTCACCTGCCATCTATTCCATCAGCATGGGAGCCATTTATACTGTCTCACCTTGGTCCTCAGAATTGGAACTCAATGAGCCCCCACACCAGCAGCACCAACAACAACACCGCCAACCTTGTCCTCAACGACCTGATGCTATACAGGACAGAGGGCATCAGCGCAGGGCTGCACCACGCCGGAGGCGATAACCCCAACACAGGGTAAACACGCAGAGGATGAGCTTTCTCAACATGACTGAGCAGCAGGGCCAAAGGAGGCTCAGACTATCGTGCTAGGTCGTCGCAGACATTTGCAGATTGCTGGAGCAAGACCTGCAGCCCAGAGGAACGGGTGGACATGCCTTACCAGTGGCTGTCAAAGTCACCAGCACCCTCAACTTCTTCGCATCAAGCTCCTTCCAGGCATCTGCAACAGTCATTTGCGGCATCTCGCAGTCAGCCACCCACAGATGCATCGGGTCACCGATGCCTTCTTATATCAACTTTGTCACTGATGAGGCCAATTTTACTTAGCCGCTCTGGCTGGCTTCCCATGGGTGCAGGGCGTCATCGACTGCACATATGTGGCCATCAGGGCACCCCATTATCACCCAGGAGTCTTTGTCAACTGCAAGAGCTTCCACTTGCTCAATGTGCAGCTGGTCTGCAACCATAGGAAGATCATCATGCATGTGTGCACCAAATTCCCT
Source organism: Squalus acanthias (assembly GCA_030390025.1). NCBI lineage: Eukaryota > Metazoa > Chordata > Chondrichthyes > Squaliformes > Squalidae > Squalus > Squalus acanthias. The sequence continues at coordinate 56,987,792 of CM059431.1, read as the reverse complement.
GGCAGCTGCCATGACTCTTTCGTCCTGCGCCAGTCCACCCTCCCTCTGCTCTTCGCTCCTCCAAACAGACTTTCCGGCTGGTTGCTTGGAGACAAGGGCTATCTACTGAAGACATGGCTCATGGCACCCTTGAGGAGGCCAAGTATTTAGTTCTCAGGAGAGATATAGGGCTCGATTTTGTCATTGGGGCGGGCTGGGGTCGTGTCATCCGCTATTCATGTTAGCCACCCGACTCCAATTATTTTCGATTTTCCCCTAATTGGGCAATTGAGTTCCAGTATGTGGGAACCCATGAGCCAATTCGTTTTTTCAGTCTGAAAGTCGCCTCTGATGATGTCCTCATTGCTGCTGCATTTAAGGTCTGCAAAGACTGGGAAACTTTTGGGACCTGGAGGCAAAATGAGCAGCAGAAGACCACTACCACCACCACCGCCACCACCACTACAGGCTCCAAACTTCCACAACAATGGTTATGACTGCTAAAAGTTCCCCCAGAATGATGATTGATCAAATCTCCTTCTTAATGGTGGACCTGCAGCTGATAGTCAGCAATCCAAGTGTGCTACCGCCAGGTTTCACCGTCGTGTTTCAGAGGAGGCGTGCATCACGTCGGAGAAGTGTTAAAATCAGAAAGGCCTCTCAAAATGGGATTATAGAGGCAATTAAGTGGTTGTTAAGGGCCTATCCCGCCTCTTGGAGGCGGGACGGAGACGGGATCAGAAACCATGCATTTGGGAAAATTGCTCGGAGGCGGGGTTGGGCCCGCCCGCCATTTTTTGCAATTTTAACACCCCACGCGCCTCCATTCCCACCTCCTCGGGCCTGGCAAAATCGAGCCCATAATGAAAGCCACATTTCCATCAGATGTGTCATAGAGCAGACAATAGGCATGCTGAAAATGCACTTTAGATGCTGTGCCAGATCTGGAGGAGCCCTTCAGTACAGCTCTCAGACATTAGCGGGGCCATCAGAGCCTCCTTTGGCACTGCTACTCAGTCATGTTGAGGAAGCTCATCCTTTGCCTGTATACCCTGTTTTGGGAGTATCGCCTCCAGCACGGTGCAGCCCTGTCCTGTGCAGCATCAGGCTCTCCAGAATCATCATGGTCTACTGCGTCCTACACAACATAGTGCAGCAGCGAGAATTAGCATTGCATGAGGAGCAAGGCACTGAGCGCACAGCCGCTTCAGAGGAGGAGGAGGAGGAGGAGGAGGAGAAGGAGCAGGAGGAAGCTGCAGTCCAGATCCCACCAGCAGCTGAGCACATTGCTGCTCAGGAGGCCAGAGATGGGCTCATCATGGCCAGATTTACTTAACTTTACGTTGTACACCCATATGGCTGCCACATGCTGCGCCAGGTTGGCACCACCCCACAGCAACACCATAAAGCATCCCTACAATGACCAAGCCATTCCGTTCACACTGGCCACCATTGCTGGAGGTAACGTTTCATCATTCACTCCAACTCACTAAGTCACTTGCAGAGGTGCACACACATTTCTCCATGTGGTGAGAATAAAGATTTTTATGTGTGACATTACAGTAACTGAAACTTTACCGAATCATTTAATAAAATACCCAAGTGGCTACCCTTGTGAATCTTCTTGTGTTTCATCTTTCTCTTACACGTGCTTCTACGAGGTGCTACCCCTGTGGCTTCAACAGAGGTAGAGGCAGCCTGCTCACTTCACTGCTGTGACTGCTTAGACGCTTTTGGCAGACGTCCTCTGGGTTTTGGAGCCTGTGATGGCCCCGCCAAAGTCTGCTCCTCCTGCAACTGTGTAGGGGCAGACTCGGCCATCGCAATCTGAGGAGGCATGTGGGGCTCTGACTGAGGGGTTGGCAATGGGGGAGAAGTGTGAGCGCTTTGAGAGCAGACCCCACTTCCACGTCCCCTCTCACCGTCATCCCTCTCATGGACCACCCACACTTCCCTGCTAACAAGGAGCTGGTGAGCACCTTTCTGCACAGCAGTGGGGCTATGAGGACCCACGTCTACATTGACATCCTTCCTAGACAGGAGGTCTATGAGCCTCTGCCATCTATTCTCCATAGATAGCCATCTATTCTCCATAGAGACCATGTGCTCCTGTGAGTGGCGCATTAGCTGCTCCATGCAGGTGACCATCCTTTCCATGGAAGAGCCTACAGTCGCCGTCGCCTGCGACATGGTGGTGCTCATGTTGGAGATGGACTCCTCCATTCTCTGCACATTTGCTGACATCATGCTCGCAAAACCTGTCAAAGCCTCCTGCACTTCTTGCTGCACCTGCAGGATCGCCCTCTTTCTGGATGGCCCCCGAGGCTCAGCATCTGCATGCAGCTCAGCAGAACTGCGAGCGTGCTGCACCCTCCGGCGAGGAGTTTCCACTGCTGTCCCTGTCTCTACCATCTGCTCTTGCTCACTTGTGAGTTATAAGACACCAGGTGACAACACGAGGCTATCTCACGTGGGACCCACCGAGGTGTACGTATCTGCACTGGTGCTGGGTGCGCTTATGTCTGGTGACGGTGCACCCTCAGAGGCTGGAGGCTCCTCTGAGGAGTCGTCTTCCTCTTCCTCCTGTACAGTGCTTGGGGTGGGGGGTGGGGGCGGGGGGAGCTGTGATATCTTGGGACACAGCATATATATATATACGACAGCACAACATAAGAACTGCACTGCACATGGCTTTATTATTATATACATCAGTAGTCCACCAGGTGGTTCTATTACACTTCTCCCTCCTTATTGAAAAAGTTATTCATAGCAAATAATCATTGTACATGACTTGCATGGTATATACACTACCTTTGGTATACATTTCTCAAATGGAACCCATTTTATGTTTTCAAATTCTACTATAGAATTCTGTAACACAAACAAAAAATTTGAACTTATTTTCCATATATACAGATTAAACTTAACCACTGGTTTTCTGTTTTGAAGAGGATACCTTCTTTCTTGAACAGAACTTTCAGATCTTGTTGTAGAACTTTGACTCATTCTAGGCTCAGCCTGTGGAGAATTTTTCTCCAAGGGCTGACCTTGACCTACATTTGGACTCTCTACACTTTCAGACTGTTTGTCTGCCTGACTTGAGTTCTGACTTAAATTCTGACTTTGTCTTGGACTTGTTTCTGGTACGTCTGATGTAGGATTTGCTATTGGTACTCTACTTGTAGCAAGACTATCTGACTCATCAGAATAAATTGAATCATCCCAGCTTTCAACTCCTTCCACATCTGTAGGTAAGATATGTTCAATGTGAACAAACCTAACCTTTCAATGATCAAACATCTTGACCAAATATGTGCGAGGGCCACATATCTTCACTACTCTTCCTGGCAACCACTTTAACCATTTATGGTGATGGTTCTTCACTCTAACTTTCTGGTTCAACTTCACACTTCTCTCTCTAACTCTACCTTTATCATGACCCTCTTTCTGCCTTGATTGTTTCACTTCTACGGACTGTGCCAAGTTTGGCTTTAACAACGAGAACCTAGTTCGTGGCTGTCGTTTGAGAAACAACTCTGCTGGTTTTCTACCAGTAGTGGTATGAGGAGTATTCCGATAGGTAATCAGAAAATTTGCCAGTTTGTGGTCCAACGACAACTGACGTTTCTTTGGTTTTGGATCCAACATTTGCTTGAAGAGGGCACATTTGACAATTTGTACTGTGTGCTCTGCTGCACCATTTGAAGCAGGGTGGTACGGTGGAACTTTGGTATGTTTCACACCATTTCTGCTCATGAACTGTGCGAACTCTTCTGAACAAAATTGCGGCCCACTATCAGACACAATTTCTTCTGGGAGGCCGTATGAAGAAAACAATCTTCGCAAATTGTCTAGTGTTTTGCTTGTTGTTATTATCCGCATCGGAAACACCTCTAGCCACTTCGAGTGACTATCTATCACTATGAACAATTGCTGTCCTTCTAGCTCAGCATAATCTAACGTTTGCCACACTCTGGGAGGTCATTTCCATGGCTGTAATGGTACTGATGGTGGTTTCTTGCTGACCGATTGACATGTTGTACACTGACTGACTATGTACTCTATCTCTTTATCTAAACCTGGCCACCATAAGTAACTGTGTGCAAAGCTCTTGGTCAAGCACATTCCCAGGTGCTGGTCATGAAGATCTCCTAACAATTTAGACCTGAACCTATTTGGGATAACCACGCTTGCTCCCCACATGATATAATCTTTATCCACTGACAATTCATTCTTACGAACGAAGTATGGATGGATATCTTCCTCTGATACCTGGTTTGGCCTCCATTTGCTATGTAATCATACACCTTTGACATAATTGGGTCACGTTTGGTTGCCCTACCAATCTCTTCAGCTGTGACTGGCAGCTCATCAATTTATGAGAAATATAACACTTCTTCCTTATTGGGTGTAACTTGTGATGGGGATGGCAACCTGGACATAGCATCAGCATTACTGTGATCAGCTGATCATCTGTACTCACTGTCATACGCTGACAAAATCAAAGCCCATCCTGATTAGCCTCGCAGCTCTACCTTCGATTTCTCTAGTCAATAATCACGCAACTTAGCACGATATACGCTCACGGATGCACCAGTGTTGATTTCCCTGGGTATCCTGGTTCCTGTGACATCTGCTTGGATGATGATACCTTGTGAATCGCTGTTAGTGCTCCTGATGATGTGAATCTCCAGAAACTCCTCATCCTGCTGCTTCTCTTCAACGGTATGTAGTGTCTGACGATTTCTTCTTCTAGCATTGCCAGTCGGTTTACTCTTCTGTCGGCATGCGTTCACAAGATGCCCAGTTTTCTTGCAGTAGAAACACACTGCCTTCACATATGGACAGCTTTGAGCGATGTGTTGTCCCAGGCACCGATAGCACGACTTCAATGCACTGTTACCTTGGCCAGTTGCTGAGGCCTTTGGGTCCAACTGCCTTTTGCTATCTTCCCAATATTTAATTGGAGAAAATTTCTGCTCATCCAGAACTGGATGTCAGACAAGCAGTCTGATAATTTAGAGACCGTGGAGGGGTCAAGAGAAGTGGTAGTGAGGTAGAGCTGGGTGTCATCAGCGTACATGTGGAAACTAATGCTGTGTCTTTGGATGATGTCGCCAAGGGGCAGCATGTGGATGAGAAATAGGAGGGAGCCATGGATAGATCCTTGGGGGACACCAGAGGTAACGATGCGGGACCAGGAAGAGAAACCATTGCGGGTGATTCTCTGGCTACGATTAGATAGATAAGAAAGGAACCAGGTGAGTGCAGTCCCACCCAGCTGGACGACGGTGGAGAGGTGTTGGAGAAGGATGGAGTGGTGAACCGTGTCAAAGGCTGCAGACAAGTCGAGAAGGACGAGGAGGGATAGTTTACCTTTGTCACAGTCACAAAGGATGTCATTTGTTACTTTGATAAGAGCCGTTTCAGTACTGTGGCAAGGGCGGAAACCTGATTGGAGGGATTCAAACATGGAATTGCGGGAAAGATGGGCACAGATTTGGGAGGCGACAACAGGTTCAAGGACTTGAGAGGAAAAGGAGGCTGGGGATGGGGCTATAGTTTGCAAGGACGGAGGGGTCAAGGGTTGTTTTTTTGAGGAGAGGGGTGATGACAGCAGATTTGAGGGAGAGGGGGACATTACCTGAGGAGAGAGAACCATTAACAACGACAGCTAACATGGGAGCCAGAAAAGGAAGTTGAGTGATCAGCAGTTAGGTGGGAATAGGGTCGAGGGAGCAGGAAGTGGGTCTCATAGATAAGATGAGCGCAGAGAGGTCATGAGGGGAGATCGGAGAGCAAAGTGGAGAAAGATGTGAGTTTTGGGCTAAGGCAGGGGGGAACTTTAGAGGAAGTTCGGCCTGGTGGGCTAGGGGAAGGAAGGGAAGTGGCAAAAGCAGCTGAACAGATGGTCTCAATCTTCGAAACAAAGAAGTCCATGAGCTCCTCACACTTGTTGTCGGAGGTGAGGGTGGAGGAGACAGGGAGAGGGGTTTAAGAAGACGGTTAGCGGTGGAGATTAGAAGCCGTGGTTTATCTTTGCATTCCAGAATGATTCTGGAATAGTGAGCAATTTTGGCAGACAAGAGCGGGAACCGATAATGCTTTATGTCGTCCAGCCAGATCTGGCGGTGAATGGCTAAACCAGTTGTCCGCCATATCTATTCAAGTCTGCGTGCCTTGGACTTAAGGGAGCAAAGATGAGGGCCGTACCAGAGGGTAATGGCCAGGGTGAGAGAGAGTAATTGTTTTAATAGGGACTAGGGCATCAAAGGTGATGGTGAGGGCGTGGTTGAGCAGATCAGCAGCTGCAGAAATGTCATGGTGAATGGAGGGTCAAAGGTTGGACAGTTGGGATTTCATAAGTGCAGTGGTAAGAGAGTTAGGAGAGAGTTTTTTCCAGAGGCGGACACAGAAAGAAGTATGGTTGGGGGTTGGTGGAAGGCGGATGTGGGTGGAGAACGATACGAGGAAGTGGTCAGAGATGGCCTTACCTGCAATTGACACGCTGGGAGTAGCGAGGCCACGAGAGATGGTAAGGTCGAGGGGCTGGCCGTGAATATGGCTTGGGGAGTTTACATGGAGGGAGAGATTAAGGGAGGATAGGAGGCAAGTGAACTTAGAGAGAGAGCATGATGAATTGAGATGGAGGTTGAAATCACCGAGGATAAGAAGTTGTTCGGTGCAGAGGCTGAGGGAGGAGAACAGTGAAGATATCTTGGTAATAAAATTTTTATGCTACTTGGGTGGGCGGTAGAGAGCAAGGGGTAGAAATTAGGTCGCGCCCCATTTGGGGCGCAAATATCGTCTGGACGCAAATATTAGCGCCTGGCGCTAATTATCGGCACTGACTGGAAACTTCACTTTTACCGCCCCGGGAGGTGAGTGGAGCGCTAAAGCAGGCGCTGCACACCTGTCTTAAGGCGCAAAGGCTGAGCAGTGAGGCGCTAACTCAGAGCGCTGGCGAAGCTCATGTAATGTCAGTCAGCAATGGAACACACACACAATGGCACGGGCCAGTTCTTAAAGGGGATGGTTAATCTTGCTTTCCATCCACATCCTGTTCATTGCAGCCTTGAATCTCGGCCTGGAGAGACTTGCACATCAAATGTGCTGGAAAGAACAATGGTGAGTACCAGGCAAAGAGCTCAGAGTGCAGCTCCCACAGTCTCTGCTAAATCGATACAAGGAATGGCAAATCAAAATGAACCTGCAAAGTGCTGCTCAGTACCCAAAACTCCTTCACACAACGTTGAATCTCTCCAGAAGTCTCTCCCTCTCTCTCTCAGAATGCGTAGTTCAAAAATGCCACCAACAATAAAAGACAGGAAGAGGCCCCCTTTAAATAGCGCCCCCCCCCCAGCCCCACAGCGATTGATAGCATTCAAGTCTTCTGGTCGTTGGATGCGCCAGGCGGTAAGGCAGGGGGCGCCACTCAATTTCCGCTCCGGGGCGCCACAAGGGCGTTGCACCATGGAATGACGTCACAATCTGCGCGCGCAGGTGGTCGCAGCGGTAAGTTTTAGCGCCGCCGCACAATGTCAAGTTAAGTTCCCGAGCGGCACAAACATCGCTGCGCCTGGGCGTTAGCGGCTTTGCGCCCCATTAGCGTCCTCTTAAGGCGCCAACGGGAGGCGCAACCAACTGAATTTTTACCCCCAAGAGTTTTAAATGAGAGGTGAGAGGGGTGGAATAAGGTGAAATGCTCAAAGGAGGAGAAAGTGCCGGAGGAATAGGGGGACAGACCAAGGTGTGATTTGGTGATGAGAGCCACACCGACACCACGGCGGTCTGAGCGGGGCAAGTGTTGGAAGGTATAGCCAGGTGGGGAGGCTTCATTTAAGGGTAAGGTGTCATCACCCCTCGACCAAGTTTCCGTCAGGGCCATGATGTCGATGCAGTCATCCACGATAAGCTTATGGATGACTAGGCCCTTGTTCACAAGTGAACGGACATTCTGGAGGGAGATTTGAAGAGGGTCGGTGATGGCTGACCCACTGCCAGTGTCCACAGGGTCAGTGCTGGGAGGGGTGAGTTGGATGGGGAGGAGATTGGCAAGATTTGCCCCCAGTGGGCGTGCTGGGCAGGAAGCTCAGCGAGAGAGTAGGTTGTGACAGTTGGGGTTGCTGCTCGTAAGGCGGCAGTGACGAGTGCTTCGATGGGCCCTTCGTAGGATGCCAAGAGAGGCACAGACGGAAGCTGTCGGCTTATCTAAGAGGGAGTCAAGCCTGGGACGGCAGCAGGAGAGTAGGAAGTAATGAAGGATTGGGGTAGGGATTTGGGAGGGCAGAGTATCCGAGAGAGGAGAGATGAAAGGAGGCGTGACGACAGAGAGAGCGGTCAGGGAGGGATAGAGAGAAAAGGAAAAGGGGAGAAAAAGTGGAAAAAGAAATGAGTGGCTCAGGTCGGGACCGGCAGCCAAAGTATGCACACAAATGGACACGGAAAAATTTCAAGGTCAGCAAGTTGTATAATTTTCTGTCCAGATCCAGAAAATGCTTAAGTGGGAAAAATGGTAATTTATCTTCAGGCGGCATGGAACACCTTTATGTTTCCTTTTGGCAAATAATGCAGTGGCCATCAAGAGTGAATGTGTACATCATCATTTGCATATTAATTAAAAAAGAAATGATGCTTGTGACCAAATTATCAAAATGCTCATAAATGCAAATTTATCCAACCCTGAGTCTTTTATGCTTATTACTGTTGGGGTGGGGGGATATGTTTTGCATTATGATAGAAAAAGCTTAAAACCTGACTAACTGAGAAGTGATCTAAGAGAGCTTGAAGGAGGTGATTGAGAGGTGATCGTATAGAAGCACAAAAAATATAGACACGGTACATCTAAAGTGTTACTTCAAGCTAAACCATGCAAGTCAGACAAGGGGACACAAATTCAAAATAGTGAAAAACACATTTTGGACTGATGTCAGGAAATTCTTTTCCACACAAAAATGATTAACACAAGTCGGGATTTCTGGCTGCGTTACGCCCATGCCACATTTTTCCAGTAGGCATTCTGAATGGTATAGGAATCTCCTGCTTCATTTTAATATTGTGTGGTGGAAATGGCATCATATGGAGATCCTTACTATTTCCTGGCATTTATATGGAATGTGCATTCATTCATAAAAATACCCGTGTACAACAGGTGTCTAGAATTTCCCAGCACCTGTTAAGTGTGAAAGTATTCATTTAAAGGGACACAGCAAGACACAGAACTGGTTTTAAAGGATAGTTTTTAAGTGTTTCTGTGCATTCTGTTTGTTAACATTTTTTGACCCATTTCATTGGTCATAAGTTTTAATGTAGTCAGATCTTAGCTTGATCCTACAAATTTGAACAATGGGTTTCCTATGGGACATATAGTACTGTTCCTTCATCTATGTTTTCCTGAGGAAGAAAAAGAAGAGCAATAGAGGGATGTCGGGAATAAGAAGAGAAAATGCTGGAAATACTCAGCAGGTCAGGCAACATCTGTGGAGAGGGAAACCGAGTTAACGTTTCAGGTCGATGACCCTTCATCAGAGGGATGTCGGGTATGTGAGGTTGCCCAACAGAAGGACTGAGACCACGTGCCATTATCCACCTATCTGCAAACACAAAGGTGCACTTAGCAGGATTGGTCTGAGGAACTCTCTGTGCATAGGCTCTGATACAACACCAAGGCAGTGGCAGAGTTGTGCTGCATGCTACAAGCTGACCTGTAATCAAACTGCCAGCACAGGCACAGCACTGTAACGGTGACTGTGAACGACAATTTTATGCCTCCTGTTTATTCCAGGCCTGTTACATTATAGTTTTCCAGGTCATTTCATTTGCATATGTGCATAGCTTCTGGTGCAGTTTTGACCTGAGAGAGCGCCATGGAATGTCAAACAGGGCAACCCTCCTCATACACAATAATGTCCATTGCATCAGCCATGAAACAGCTGCTCCAACAACTCATGCCTCCATGTTGGGTTTCTTTTCACTTCGTTTTGCCAGGCACTTATTTTCCCTCTTACCCTTTAGCTTTGTCAAAGCTGGTTGTCAAAAGATTTAAATGCCTTTTGTGCCTTTTCCAAGTCTCTAAGAATTTTTGCTGCTCTTTAATTGGCACTGAAAGTGCAATTTTCTGGTTCCCCTTTTTTCGGTTAGCTCCCTTCACAAGGTCAAAACTACACAGGAATATAGACATAATTGTGCAAATGAGCTGACCTCAAAACATTCCACGCAATGCCTTCAGTGTATTTCTAGGCTAGCGTTGTACGAGCAGCGAGATATTCTAGATTGAACGTTACAGGGACCCAAAAAACTACTCTATGGAATGGACTTCTGAGTGGAGGAGTAGAAGCAACAACCCTGGAATGATTCAAGAAATACTCTGACTCCACAATAGTGGGATTATAGGGACCTGGTTGGATGAGCTAAGATAGGCTGAGTGCCCTTTCTATCTGTGTCTATCTTGTGAAATACCAGTTTACAGGTGAGTCTGTGGCAGGAGATCTGCCACCAGCAGCCTGCCTTCGGCCCACCCTCATGCTTCCATTCTGGCAGCACACCAAGCAGTTTTCCCGTGACTAACCTTTTGCCGGAAGTTGGAAACCCAAAAATAATTCAATAAGAGGAAACTGCACCTGTACTAAGTTTATGGTGCATTCAGTTTTGTTGTTAGAAGTTGTACTTTTTCCTGAATCCTTCTGAGACCATTTGAAAACAGCTTGAGACAACCTGGGAGGGCAAGAGGCTAGCTAATTATTCGCAGATGATCTGTGTTGCCCTTTTTATTCGTGAAAGAACCCTGCAGCAGAAGGATTGGGTGTTGCAGAGAGTTTAATGCTGACTTTTCACCACTATGACCTATGTTTAAATCTAATCCAGACAAAAGATTGGAGAATCATGCACAATGCAAAGTGGAAAACGGAGATGAAAATTCCCCACAGTAACATCACTCACCTTGACTAATCCAAAATTCAGAAAAAAAATTGCTTTACAAAGTTTGCAGGACAGTATCATCAATAAGAAAGAAACTGCAAATACCCAGAGCTGCTTTCCAGTACATCCCTTCAATATAACTACAGTATTAGTGCTATTCACACATTGTTTTCTATGCATGGCCTTTCCCCATAGCAGTTTTCAGCTATGTCCTTTTTTCCAGAAAAGCAGAATTTCCTTGAGGCAATAATGTTGTGCATTGGATCTGAAAAGCTTTCAGAGCTAATGCAACTCAAATTAACCACTTGTATTGAACACAGTTGCTGGGGGTAGGCAGTCTTGTGACCTCAGAGTGTCCCTGCAGCTGAGATTGTGGTTCAAGTAAATATTTTTTTTCATAAAATTGTGATAATAACTGATGTCTTTATGACCCTGAGTGTTTTTATGTGGCAGTAAGGCAAGACTTTATGAATTTGTTATTTAACTGATGTGATCTTCAAATACTCAGAATTTTTTTTAAAGTTCTAAAGCTGGTTGGTGTTTTATTATTTTTCAGTGGACTGCTTAGACTCGACTTGTTCTGGACGAGGAATTTGTGTCCGTGGAGAATGCCATTGCGCCACTGGCTGGGGTGGATCAAACTGCGAGACTCCAAGAACAGCTTGTGCAGATCACTGTTCAGGACATGGGACATTCCAACCAGATTCGAAGACCTGCAAATGTGACCTTACCTGGACAGGCCACGATTGTTCTATGGGTAATACGCTCAACCATTCAAACTTTTATATTAGGGGAACAACTGTATAATTGGCCACAGCTTTGTCGTGATGGAGCCAAACAATGGTTAGAGCCCCTGTAACATGTGACTCGTGCAGGACAGTGTCACCAGGGTACTGGGGTTGCTGATACTCAATTTCTTACTCATTTGAAAAGGAACTGAAAAGTCAGAAGTTGGAAGTATTGGTATCAAGTTTAATCCTAATTTCTAATTGTTAAATCTTCAAGCTGGCTTTTTAGAAAAGCAAACGAGATATGATAATCATTCGATTTGCAACTGCCACAGCCAAGAAGAGAAAATTGTTCTTTAATAAACGTTCTTATTTTCTTCATTCCTTCGTTTCTACAGCCACCCAAATGAATCCTACACTTTTTCTTTCCAGTCATTATTACTTGCGCACAGGACCTATATGTAAAGGATCGTGGTGTGTTTAAACAATTCCTCTCGGGAAACCTTCTGTAGCATATCTCAAGCTTTATTCAAAATATCTGTCGTCTTCCTGATCGCGCAGAGTTTATATATCAAACACATCTCTGACTCCTAAATGGTTGTATACAACTTTAAGATATCATTAAATTTCCCTTTCTTTCAGGAAACTATAGGGCTGAATCCCTAATCTGGAACTCCTGGTAAGGAATGGCCCGTGCTGAGAGTGCTGGTCAGGAAATTGCAGGCCTGATTTTCAACCCATTCATTTAAACAGACTGAAAAGCAGGATCTGTGGGGGTAATTTTAGCTTAACCCGGCTGGTGGGAAACTGACGGGATCAGACAAGCAGCCCGATTCACAGCTTAGCCAAGTTTACTTTTCATTGACTTCAGTGGAGAGTAAAATCGGACAGGGTGTAAAATGGGTGGCCAATTGCTTCCCGTCAGTTCTCCGCTGGCCCGGACAGGTTAGGTTCGAATGAGATGGGAGCACCTGATTGGGAAATTAGCCTTTATGGTTTTTTTTTGCTAAACTCAAAGTTCAAATAAATGCAAGGATGATTATAGGATTAAATTACCATGCAGGTAAACTATAGGTCTAATTGCCAAGTGGCTTTCAGATCTTAGTTGGATATCTCTACTCTGGGTCACTCTTCTAATGTCAGGTCTAGTTAGAATCATAGGGGGTGATTTTGCCAATGGGGGCGCGTTGTAGGCGGGACTGCTGCTTGTAGGGTTTTAGTCCCGCCTCCATCGACGTCCAGCCAACCCACGCTATTTTCATTTGATTGACCTTGTTAAGCCCGCCCAGTGGGCTTAGCAGGCCAATTAAGGGAAAGCCGGTGACAGAGAACGTCAGCGTATGACGTTTCATCTGTCAAAAACTTTTGACAGATGAATTGTCATCGTTTGACAGCTTTGAGAAGCTGTCAAACACTGACATTCTCCATTTGGTGAGTTCTTGTACTCGAGGCTCACCAAACCTATTTCCTGAGCAGAAAACAGATGGCTGTTGCATCGGCTGTTGTATCTGTCCTGGAGATGCCGGAGCCTTCGGATCCCCGACGATTGAAGCCTGCAGGAAGAAGCAAAGTTAAGTAAACTTTTTCTAACAATATTCACTCACCTCACATACGTACCTCTCCACACTTGCACCCATCACTCACTTGCACAGCGCACATTTGGACCCCCGCAGACCCACTGCTCGCCTCGGTGACCCGGCGGGGTTTCCCGGCGTCGAGAAGCCCGCACCTCTGTTGGAAAAATGGGGATAATCCTCTTAACTGCCTGTCAACTACCTGTTAACAGGCAGTTAAGTGGCTGTAATCCCCTTCCCGCCTCCAGGAGACGGGACGCGGCGCGGGTCGGGTACCCGCCTCCTGGGAAGATGGCACGGAGGCAGGTTGGGGGCGGGATGGGTACCCGCCCCCTGATTCTGCCATTTTCACGGCAGTCCCGCCTCCCCAGGGCTGGCAAAATTGCCCCATAAGAATAGTTACAGCACAGAAGGAGGCCATTCGGCCTGTCGAGCCCGTGCTGGCTCTCTGCAAGAGCACTTCAGCTAGTCCCACTCCACCGCCCTTTCCCCATAGCCCTGCAATTTTTTTTTCCTTCAGGTACTTATCCAATTCCCTTTTGAAAGCCATGATTGAATCTGCCTCCATCACCCTTTCAGGCAGTGCATTCCAGATCCTTACCACTCGCTGCGTAAAGAAAGTTTTTCCTTATGTCGCCTTTGGTTTTTTTGCCAATCACCTCAAATCCGTGTCCTCTGGTTCTCGACCCTTCCGCCAATGGGAACAGTTTCTCTCTATCTACTCTGTCTTGACCCCTCATGATTCTGAACACCTCTATCAAATCTCCTCTCAACCTTCTCTGCTCTAAATGCAAGTCTTTCTTTTTTAAGGAGAACAACCCCAGCTTCTCTAGTCTATCCACGTAACTGAAGTCCCTCATCCCTGGAATCATTCTCGTAAATCTTTTCTGCCCCCTCTCTAAGGCCTTAACATCCTCCTAAAGTGTGGTGCCCAGAATTGGACACAATACTCCAGTTGAGATCTCTTCTGCTGCTTCTCAACATTTAATTGCCACTTCTTATAATATATGACCTTGGCTCATCACTCTTATACAAAACAATTGCTAGTCTCCATTTAGTTTATCTTAGGTTCTACTTTTACTGTATCTCCTGGTAGCAGTGGGACATTACAATTATAGTGTAAATGCAGCCAGAATCTGGAGTCATGTCCCAACTTGACCCTGGCACGAAGCGGAGTGAGACTTTCTGGAGGAGGCAATCTCACTTCACTTCACTCTGGAGTCAGGTCAGGCCCTGACGTCTGATTTACACTACCAAAGTAGGGTGAAGCAGAAACCACTTTGCACGGATGCTAAACTTATGGTGTAAATGCTCCCAAAAGAGTTTTGAATTTCTGTTGAATAGATTAACTGATCTTCAGATGTAAAATCACTGCAGTAATAACTCCGTGACGTGCATTAAAATTAATGGATGGAAAATCACACGGGTTGCGAATTGAATGCATTGACCTTCCTGCCCAATTTCTTAATATTTGTTTCAGTTGAATTGTACTTTGCACTGGGGGCGCTAATTGAAAATTTACCCCATAATTCTATGCATGTCCTCCTCCCCCCCCACTCTAATTAAGTTGTTTTCCCCCTTCCTTTTCAGGGCCTATTGTACCACCCCATCATTTCACAGCAGAGAAGGAAAGCAGGATTTCTGCTCCTCAGCCATTAACGTTACCGTTTTGCAGCCAGCTGTTAACTGGTGCTTTCGAGTGGCACGAGTCAACCTGCATGACAATTTTCCTTCCCTCCCTGCAGGGAAGTTCTTGGCCTGCACACAAAGTCTTCCCATGATAATCAGATTAAGGTGGAGAAATCACTAATCAGGGACTTGTGGACACAAGCTGTTAACACAGTGCATCATTACACCAAACTTACTGCAACAAATTGGCTTTCTCAAAAACTGCCAATTTTTAAAGCTGTTACACCCAACAATTTCAAAATTGTAAAGCCTGTTTTGAATTTGAAGGTGTTATGTAATAATACTGAAACAGCATTTTTTATTAATCTTTAATACTTGTTATAATTCTATTTTTGTTTGATTTTACTCCTCTTGAACTTTCTGTTATGCATTAGTAAAGTTTGGTGATCTTGGCAGTGAGCTGTAATAACTCAGTGGCACTATCATGCCATATTATACGGTTTGTACAGCAGTGTTTATATTTTGAGTTGAAGATGAGAAAATTAATTTCCCCTGAAGCGTTGAGCAGGGAAAGGTGATTTTGACAGCAACAAAAAGAATGAAAATCAATATGTGGAATATAGTCTGTCTCCTGCTGTGAGATGCAGCTGGACAGAGGCTATAAACTGAAACTTAGTAAACCTCCTTCTGTTTTTAAACTTCTGTTGTGATCAATGAAATCTCCCTTTTTACTGCTTAATAGACAGCAAAACATTTGACACTGATAGCCTGGAATCCTATATTTATTTGGTCAAGTAGTTTTTGTTTAGAGCAGCTTCAGTAAAGAGGTACAAGACTAAGTGATGATGTTGGGAATGGTGTACATCCTGTTTGAGAGTTCCAAGTTCTGCTTTTGAAAGTGATCACCTTCATCCTGCTACATTTCATGTGTTTTATTTATATCTCACAAAAAATTAAATCTGGAGAAATTCTGAATCCCTCTGCCATATCCAGCACCATGTAAATCTTTATCATTCTTGGTCTGGATCTCTGTCCATCCCATTATGAAAACTAACTTGTCACCTCAATAATTGAACCCCCAAATCCTTTAGATTTTAACTTCTCTCAGTAGATTTTTAAAAAATCAGCATGCCTGAAACTATTTCCAAATCCAGCTTATGTGAATATACCTGTTGAGATTTTACTTCAATAATTTAGAAACAATTACCGAAAGTGCCATTGTTTTGTCAGTCTTGCCAGCAAGGCCTTCACAAAGATTCACAACATATTAATTGTGACTGCCAAGTTTTTCCTCACTCATGAAATCTATTCTGTATCACAATAGTTCCCATTGTGCTTTCTCCTTTTAAGCTCTCCAATTATTGCTCTGCAAATTTTGAAGGGCCTGACAAATACCCTGTTCAATTGTTTACATAACCAGTTTAACTTAAACCGCTTTAATTTACACCAGTCATAAGTTGGACTGTACATGAATAAACAGGTGATAATTTGTGGGGTTCTGTATCGTGTCAGATTACTGGAAGCCTGTAACAAACTACATCAGCTATGTATACATCATTCAAATAATCTGCATTCAACCAGTATAAGCAATTAATTCAACTTCATTCATCTGCATCATAACAGTAATAATTCCATAATTAAATACTTCGAAAATCCTATGTGCAAATGTAACTGAAGCATAAAACCAAGCAGTTCTGCAATTAAAATTTGATCATTTGAAATTAACCGGGCTTGATCTGTTTAAAACTGAATAGCTTTTATTTCAGGATGGCTACACGGATGGTGCAAGTTACACCTTGTGCTTTTGCAGAGCATTGAGCAGCATTTTTATTTTGGAACAAGATATATTTTGAAATTGTAACTCAGTCCTATGGAGCTGAGATTGTTCTTTAAATTGCAATTACTAACAGGGTCTCCCTGTAGCACAATTTCAATCCACAAGAATATTTGGTAAAACTGCTGTTTTATTGAAGCTTTAACCTACTTCAAATAAACAGGTTAACTCCATTGTTTAAAAAAGGAGACAGTAAAATGCCATGTAACATTCCTTTGTCTATATTTTTAGTAAGGCTGTTAACTTGTTGGTTTAGCAGGTTAATCTTCATTAAAATAGCAGAGAAGAATGTCCTATGAACACATGAGTTATATTGTACACTGCAAGTTCAGCCCATTACGGTTTTGCTGAAATCTAAGTAGAATGCAAATAGTGTAAGAAAGTCTCATTTCACTGGAATCTCATTTAAAAAGTATGCAAACGTGTCGAAATATTTGATACTTCTTGAAGTGAAGACGTGTTTAGCATCTTTATGATCTCCTGAATCAAAAAAGTTCGAAGTTGAAAAGCTGAAGCTCTTTAAGGAGTTTTTAAAGTTGGTTCAAGGTATCAACTCTATTATATGCAGCAATGTTGAACTACCAGCAATTTCTCATACTATTCCTGTGAGTGGCATTTTCATGCATTAGTGTTTTAATTAGGTGTTAGCTTTCTTCCCATCTGTTTTGTTTGAAGCTACTACTGACAGGTTTTTAATTAAATGTGATATTTCATACATTTCCTACAGAATCTATCAATTCCCCTTTTTATCAGAAAAGAACAGTGAAGAAACATCAGTTATCATGAGCTTGTAAGAGAAGTAGGTGGACCATTTAAGGATGCCTCCGTAATCCCTATTTTATTGTAATCTTCTTATTAAATCCTTATTGTTGAAAGGAATTAACTGCCAAGAGTGTAAAAAATCCTTTTATTCCTGCTTGACCTGGCCACTGAACTGTTACATCTTTGACAATAATACAGGGATTTGCCTGTGTCTCCCACAGAGATTTGTGCAGTAGACTGTAGCAGCCATGGGATCTGCATTGGAGGCACCTGTCGCTGTGACGAAGGCTGGATGGGCAGCGCCTGTGATCAGCGAGCGTGTCACCCACGCTGCAATGAGCATGGGACGTGTAAGGATGGCAAGTGTGAATGCAGCCCGGGGTGGAATGGAGAGCACTGCACTATTGGTAGGACTTAAGAAAAGCATGTTTAATCTATTTGTGCTACTTAGTCTAGCATGAGAGTTTTTTTGTTAATGGGATTTTAAACTTTTGTTGTGAATTTTTGTTTGCAAATGAGTAAGTGTCCTTTTGCAGCCAGAAGAGGGGAAACACTTTGACCATTTCATTGTTAAACTTACTTTGTGGTTTGCAGTATAGGAAGTCCTTTCTATCATTCCAGTAGTTCAAAATCATATTTGTAAAATGACAGTGTGTTTTAATTCTAATAAACAAATCTGCCGTTAATTGAGAGGCATTGGCCAGTATAGGTATCAGGCATGTTGAAAATGCCAATAAAAGTAGGAGTTCCCCGTATGTTCCTTTTTAAATGATTGTATTTTAGATCAATGATCAGAATTGATCATTCAAAAAATTACAACACGATCAATTTTATTAATATTTTAATTTCGAGGGGTAATTTTGAAGCCAGTTTTGCATACAGGACAGTATCTGTTCTGTTTAAACACTGCACTGATCTTATTCCATTCTATCAGTACCTGGCTCTAATCTATAGGTTCTAAGAACATAGAGAGCAAAACATCCATCTCAGTTAAGTTTCATTGCAGGATCTTAGCTTCAAAAATATTGGCCCAGATATTCCGATCGCAGGCCTCCCGCGGGCGGAGGGCTGCGATCTGGAAAAATCTGCGCCCTTACCTGAGGGCTCCCGGGAGGCGCACAGTTCCGATGCTGGGCCTCTCCAAACTGCAGGTGCGCAGGGCCCACGTATCCCAGAGGCGCAGGTAGTTCGCAGCGTCCCTGGGATCACGTGGGTCATGGGGAGCCAATCAAAGAAGGGAATCTCCCTTCACACATTTGGCAGGGAGACCTGTCAAATATATGAATGGAGATCACCCCCAAAACATAGTAAAACTTTAAATAATTTTTTTTTAACAATCACATTTTTAAAATGACTTGAAAGTACAATAAATTAACTATTTTAAACAAAACTTTACATTTTTCAAAAAAATAATTACATTTTTTTACGAGGCTAAAAATAAACTTACCTTTTTTTAAAGTATTTTTAAATGATAAATCAGTGGAAATTTAAAAAAAAAACTTTTTTCAACTCTCATCCTGGTAAAAGCAGGCCTTACGCCTGCTTTTACCAGGCGCAAGAATTGTAAGGGTTTTCTGCGGGTGGAGGGTCTCCAAATAGCGGAACTCTCCCCCCGCAGAGGCCCTTCTCCAGGGCAGCCGGAGGATCTGTCAAGAGCTTTCTTGACAGATCGGAAATGCCGGTTTCCTGCGCATGCGCAGTGCATGCCTAAAACCGGCATTTCCAATGTCCCTATGGGTGGGTACACAGCCCGTACCCACCCGTAGGGATCGGAATATCCGGCCCATTATCAACCAAATCATTGGTGTTGACAACATGACTTATGTTAGGTACATTTGCAACATATGAGACTTTGCAGCTTTAACAAATATCTATTGGTTTTTCATAATATTATAGGGTACTTTTTTCCCTTCCAATTTTCACTCAGCATGCGATTCCAAAGACCCAAGATTCCCTTTGATATCTTGCTCTTGTAGCTATTATAGGTAGTTGAGCCCAGATAGTATTAGTAGGCTGAACTATAAACAGAAAATGCTGGAAATACTCAGCAGGTCAGGAAGCATCTGTGGAGAAAGAAACAGAGTTAGGGGGAAAAATTCAGTTGGTTGCGCCTCCCGTTAGCGCCTTAAGAGGGCGCTAATGGGGCGCAAATCATCTCGCGCTCGGGCGCGGCCATGTTTGTGCCGCTCGCGAAATTAACTAGACATTTTGCGGCGGCGCTAAACACTACCGTCATGATCTGCTGGCGCAGGAGATCGTGACGTCAGTCGAGTGCGCAACGCCCCGGTATCGCCCCGGAGCGGATATTGAGTGGCGCCCCCTGCCTTACCACCTGCCGCTAGCAACGACAGGTTGAGGGGAGCGTTTTGCAGTCAGGAAGGGACTGGGGGAGCGCTATTTAAAGGCGACCGCTTCCTGCCTTTCATTGTTGGTGACATTTTTGAACCACGCTTTCTGAGAGAGAGAGAGAGAGACTTCTGGAGAGATTCAACGGTGTGTGAAGGAGTTTTGGGTACTGAGCAGCACTTTGCAGGTTCATTTTGATTTGCCCTTCCTTGTATCGATTTAGAAGAGACTGTGGGGGCTGCACTCTGAGCTCTTTCCCTGGTACTCTCCATTGTTCTTTCCAGCAGATTTGATGTACAGCTCTTTCCAGGCCGAGATTCAAGGCTGCAATGAGCAGGATGTGGATGGAAAGCAAGATCAACCCTCCCCTTTAAGAACTGGCCTGCGCCATTGTGTGTGTGTTCCATTGCTGACTGACATCACATGAGCTTCGCCAGCGCTCTGAGGTAGCGCCTCGCTCCTCGGCCTTTGCGCCTTAAGACAGGTGTGAAGTGCCTAATTTAGCACTCCAATCACCTCCAGGGGCGATAAAAGTCAGTTTGCAGTCGGTGGCGATAATTAGCGCCAGGCACTAATCTTTGCACCCGGCCGATAATTGCGCCCCAAATGGGGCGAGACCGAATTTCTCCCCCTTAACGTTTCAGGTCGATGACATTTTGTCAGAGCTGGAAAATGTTACAGATGTAACAGGTTTTAAGCAAGTACAAAGGCAGGGAGGGGAGGAAAGAACAAGAGGAAAGGTCTGTGATAGGGTGGAAGGCAGCAGTGATTAAATGACAAAAGGGATGATGGGGCAAGGCAAAAGGGTGTGGTAATGGGACAAGTGAAGAAATGAAAGATGGGTCTGAAGGAACTGTAAATGGCAACAGCAGAATCATTACCAGCACCTGATGTCCAAAAAAATGGGAGCAGTGGTTATGATCTGAAGTTGTCGAACTCAATGTTGAGTGCCTAATTGAAAGATGAGGTGCTGTTCCTAGAGCTTCCATTGAGCTTCACTGGAACTGTGTAGGAGGCCGAGGACAGAGAGATCCCCAGGAAGGGCAATGGAATTGGGGTTGATGCATGGAGTTTTTGGCAGGAGACAAATAGGATGGCTTCAATCTTGCCAGTTTTGAACTGCCAAAGGTTCTGGCTCATCCACGACTTGACGCTGGGCAGGAAGTTGGACAGCATAGTGATAGTCATGGAATCGAGTGTGGTGGAAGAGAGGTAAAACTAGGTATCATTAGCATACATACGCAATCTGACCCCATACTTATGGATAATATCACTCAGAGGCAGAATATAGATAAGAAATAAGAGGGGGACAAAGTGAACTTTTGACAGTGCAGGGAAGGGAAGAGAAGCCATTGCAGAAAATGTGCTGGATTTGGTGAAACAAGTAGGAATGGAACTATGTGAGGACAGCAATAGAGAGATGGCAGAGATATGAAATAGTTACAAAAGAACATAAGAAATAGGAGCAGGAGTAGGCCAATCGGCCCCTCGAGCCTGCTCCGCCATTCAATAAGATCATGGCTGATCTGATCCTAACCTCAAATCTAAAGAACACAAGAAGTAGGAGCAGGATCCGGCCACTCAGCCCCTGGACCCGCTCCGCCCCCCACAGGGCTCTGACCGATCCGAACTCAGCCTCATGTCCAATTTCCTGCCCGCTCACCGTAACCCCTAATTCCCTTTACCTCTAGGAAACTATCAATTTCTGTTTTAAATTTATTTAATGATGTAGCTTCCACAGCTTCCTGGGGCAGCAAATTCCACAGACCTACTACCCTCTGAGTGAAGAAGTTTCTTCTCATCTCAGTTTTGAAAGAGCAGCCCCTTATTCTAAGATTATGCCCCCTAGTTCTAGTTTCACCCATCCTTGGGAACATCCTTACCGCATCCACCCGATCAAGCCCCTTCACAATCTTATATATTTCAATAAGATCGCCTCTCATTCTTCTGAACTCCAATGAGTAGAGTCCCAATCTACTCAACCTCTCCACATATGTCCACCCCCTCATCCCCGGGATTATCCGAGTGAACCTTCTTTGTCCTGCCTCGAGAGCAAGTATGTCTTTTCTTAAGTATGGACACCAAAACTGTATGCAGTATTCCAGGTGCGGTCTCACCAATACCTTATATAACTGCAGCAATACCTCCCTGTTTTTATAATCTATCCCCCTAGCAATAAAAGCCAACATTCCGTTGGCCTTCTTGATCACCTGCTGCACCTGCATACTAACTTTTTGATTTTCTTGCACCAAGACCCCCAGATCCCTTTGTACTGCAGTACTTTCCAGTTTCTCGCCATTAAGATAATAACTTGCTCTCTGATTTTTCCTGCCAAAGTGCATAACCTCACATTTTCCAATATTGTATTGCATCTGCCAAATCTCCGCCCACTCACCCAGCCTGTCTATATCCCCTTGTAGGTTTTTTATGTCCTCCTCACTTTCTACTTTCCCTCCCATCTTTGTATCATCTGCAAACTTTGAAATGTTACACTCGGTCCCCTCCTCCAAATTGTTAATATAGATTGTAAAGAGTTGGGGACCCAGCACCGACCCCTGTGGAACACCACTGGCTACTGGTTGCCAGTCCGAGAATGCCCATTTATCCCAACTCTCTGCTTCCTGTTAGATAACCAATCCTCCACCCATGCCAGAATATTACTCCCAATCCAGTGATTTTTTTATCTTGAGCAATAATCTTTTATGTGGCACCTTGTCGAATGCCTTCTGGAAGTCTAAATACACTACGTCCACTGATTCCCCTTTATCCACCCTGTACGTTATGTCCTCAAAGAACTCAAGCAAATTTGTCAGACATGACTTCCCCTTCATAAAGCCATGCTGACTTTGTCCTATTAAATTATGTTTATCTAAATGTTCCGTTACTGTCTCCTAAATAATAGACTCCAAAATTTTACCCACCAGAGATGTTAGGCTAACTGGTCTATAATTTCCAGCCTTCTGCCTACTACCCTTTTTAAATAAGGATGTTACATTAGCAGTTTTCCAATCTGCCGGAACCTTTGCTGAGTCCAGGGAATTTTGGAAAATTATTACCAAAGCATCCACAATCCCTACTGCCACTTCCCTCAAGACCCTAGGATGTAAGCCATCAGGTCCAAGGGATTTATCCGCCTTGAGTCCCATTATTTTACTGAGTACCAATTCCTTAGTGATTTTAATCGTATTTAGCTCCTCCCCCCCAGAGCCCCTGTTTGTCCAGTGTTGGGATATTCTTAGTGTCCTCTACCGTAAAGACTGAAACAAAATATTTGTTCAGTATTTTTGCCATCTCCATGTTTCCCACCATTAATTTCCTGGTCTCATCCTCTAAGGGACCTACGTTTGCCTTATCCACCCTTTTTCTTTTTATATAACTATAGAAACTCTTGCTATCTGTTTTTATATTTTTTGTTAATTTATTTTCATAATCTATCTTCCCTTTCTTAATCAATGCTTTAGTTACTTTTTGCTGTCTTTTGAAGACTTCCCAATCTTCTATCCTCCCACTAACTTTGGCTACCTTATATGTCCTTGCTTTTAGTCGGATACTATCCTTAATTTCTTTACTTAGCCACGGATGGCTGTCATTTCTTTTACACCCTTTTTTCCTCAGTGGAATATATTTCTTTTGAAAGTTGTAAAATAACTCCTTAAATGAACACCACTGCTCATGTACCGTCTTACCCTTTAATCTATTTTCCCAGTCCATTTTAATCAATTCCGCTCTCATACCATCATAGTCTCCTTTATTCAAGCTCAGTACGCTTGTTTGAGAACCAACCTTCTCACCCTCTAATTGAATATGGAATTCAACCATGTTATGGTCACTCATTCCAAGGGGATCCTTAACTAGGACATTATTAATTAATCCTGACTCATTACACAGGACCAGGTCCAAGGTTGCTTGCCCCCTTGTAGGATCAGTTACATACTGCTCAAGAAATCCATCCCTAATACACTCAATAAACTCTTCCTCAAGGCTGCCCTGCCCAATTTGATTTGTCCAGTTAATATGATAGTTAAAATCCCCCATAATTATAGCTGTTCCCTTATTACATGTCCCAACTATTTCCTGATTAATACTTCTTCCAGCAGAGTTGCAACTATTAGGAGGCCTATATACTACTCCCACTAGTGTTTTTTTCCCCTTATTATTCCTTATCTCCACCCAAACTGTTTAATTATCCTGATCCTTTGACCCAATATCATTTCTCTGTATTACAGTGATTCCTTCCTTTATTAACATAGCCACCCCACCTCCCCTTCCTTCCTGCCTGTCCTTCCTGATTGTTAAATACCCTGGCATATTTAGTTCCCAGTTGTTGTCACCCTACAGCCATGTTTCTGTAATGGCCACAAGATCATACCCATACGTAGTTATTTGTGCCGTTAACTCGTCCATTTTGTTACGAATGCTACGTGCATTCAGATAAAGAACATTCAAATATGTTTTGTGACACTTAGTTCCTGCTTTTTCCTTTTTTAACACTTTACCTTTTACTCCATACCTTCTGTCCCTTCCTGACACGCTTTCCTCTGTCTCCCTGCTCAGGTGCCCAACCCCCTGCCACTTCAGTTTAAACCCTCCCCAACAGCACTAGCAAACACTCCCCCTAGGACAGCGGTCCCGGCCCTGCCCAGGTGTAGACCGTCCGGTTTGTACTGGTCCCACCTCCCCCAGAACCAGTTCCAATGTCCCAGGAATTTGAAGCCCTCCCCCTTGCACCATTCCTCTAGCCACCTATTCATTTGAAATATCCTCCTATTTCTACTCTAACTAGCACGTGGCACTGGTAGCAATCCTGAGATTACTACCTTTGAGGTCCTATTTTTTAATTTACCTCCTAACTCCCTATATTCTGCTTTTAGGACCTCATCCCCTTTTTTACCTATATCGTTGGTGCCTATGTGCACCACGACAGCTGGCTGTTCGCCCTCCCCCTCCAAAATGTTCTGTAGCCGCTCCGAGACATCCTTGACCCTTGCACCAGGGAGGCAACACACCATCCTGGAGTCTCGGTTGCGGCCGCAGAAACGCCTATCTATTCCCCTTACAATTGAGTCCCCTATCACTATAGCTCTTCCACTCTTTTTCCTCCCAGCCTGTGCAGCAGAGCCACCCATGGTGCCAGGAAGTTGGCTGCTGCTGCCTTCCCCTGATAAGTCACCCCCCCCAACAGTATTCAAAGTGGTATATCTGTTTGAGAGGGGGATGTCCACAGGGGACCCCTGCACTACCTGCCTGCACCTCTTACTCTGCCTGGTGGTCACCCATTTACTTCCTGCCTGTACACCCTTTGCCTGCGGTGTGACCAACTCGCTAAACGTGCTATTCACGAGGTTCTCAGCATCGCGAATGCTCCAATACGCATCCAATCGCAGCTCCAGCGCCGTAATGCGGTCTGCCAGTAGCTGTAGCTGGATACACTTCCCGCACACATGGTTGTCAAGGACACCGGAAGGGTCCCTGATTTCCCACATAGCACAGGAGGAGCATACCACGGGGCCGAGCTCTCCTGCCATGACTTACCCTTTAATTCATTCAAATTAAATTAAAACAAATCAATCCCACCAATTGCACTGCAGTTAAATGATATACTTAAGGGCCCTGGTTTACCAACAGTCCCCGCTACACCACAAAGAGCTTAGAAACTATAAACCACAGAGTTTAAGTTTAAAAAGAGAGAACTTTGCTTCAGTATTTACCAGGGAGATAGAGCAGGTGGAGATGACATTGGATGATGAGATTAGTAATGACTTAACTGCATTTAAAATAAAATGAGGAGATACATTAAATAAACTAATGAAACTCAGAGGATAAAACCTCTGGTCCGGACGGATTACATCCACGCATTTTGAAAGAATCTAGGGAAGAAATAGCAGAGGCATTACTGCACATATTTAGCAATTCATTAGAAAAAGGTATAGTGCCAGAGGACTGGTGGATAGCTAACGTAATACCTATATTTAAGAAGGGAGATAGAACATGTCCAGGGAACTATAGGCCAGTCAGCTTAACATTGGTGGTAGGAAAAATAATGGAATCCCTACTAATGGAGAAAATAGAAGAACATCTAGAAGCGAAAAATATAATAATAGTCAGCATGGATTTCAAAAGGGAAAGTCTTGCTTGAACAACCTAATTTAATTTTTTGAAGAGGTAACAGAGAGAGTAGACCAGGGTAATATAGTAGATGTAATTTATCTAGATTTTCAAAAGGCCTTCGATAAGGTACCACATAACAGACTAATGAATAAGATCAGGGAATGCGGAGTCAGGGGACAAGTAGCAGAATACATAGCTAGCTGGCTTCAAGGCAGAAAGCAGAGAGTAGGGGTAAAGAGGAGCTATTCAGAGTGACAGAAGGTGGGAAGTGGTGTTCCAGAAGGATCAGAGCTGGGACCACTGTTGTTCACAATTTATATTAAAGATTTAGACCTTGAAATCAAAAACACAATTTCTAAATTTGTGGATGACACCAAATTGGGGGGGCGTGGGGGAAGCCAATACTGAGGAGGACTGCAACAAATTACAAGAAGACATTAATAAACTTGCAGAATGGGCATATAATTGGCAAATGAAATTCAACACAGATAAATGTGAGGTATTACATTTTGGTAAGAAAAATAGGGAGGTCACATATTACTTGGAAAATAAGAATCTAAATGGGGTAGAGGAACAAAGGGATCTAGGAGTACAAATACACAAATCACTAAAAGTATCGACACAGGTTAACAAAGCCATAAAAAAACACACCAAGCACTAGGGTTTATTTCTGGAGGGATAGAATTGAAAAGTACAGTTAGGCTAAACTTGTATCGAACCCTGGTTAGACCACACTTGGAGTACTGTGTGCAATTCTGGTCGCCATATTATAAAAAGGATGTGGAGGCACTGGAGAGGGTGCAGAAAAGATTTACAAGGATGATACCAGAAATGTGAGGTTACACCTATCAGGAAAGGATGAACAGGCTGGGTCTCTTTTCTCTTGTAAAGAGAAGGCTGAGGGGTGACCTAATAGAGATCTTTAAAATCATGAAAGGTTTTGATAGAGTAGATACAGAGAGAGTGTTTCCACTTGTGGGGAAGAGCAAAACTAGAGGCCATCAATATAAGATAGTCACCAAAAAATCAAATAGGGAATTTAGAAGAAACTTCTTTACCCAGAGAGTGGTGAGAATGTGGAACTCGCTACCACAGGGAGTAGTTGAAGCGAATAGTATAGATGCATTTAAGGGGCGATTAGATAAGCATATGCGGGAGAAGGGAATAGAGGGGTATGCTGATAGGGTTAGATGAGGAAAGACGGGAGGAGGCTTGAGTGGAGCATAAACACTGGCATAGACTGGTTGGGCCGAATGGCCTGTTTCTGTGCTGTATATCCTATGTAATCCTATGTAGTACCACAGAGGTGAGGCACCGCAGGAGGATGATCTGGTCAACCATGTCGAGAAAGGATAGTGCACCTCAGGCATACAGAATATTGTTTGTGACTCTGACCAGGATTCAGTGTTGAATTACTTCTAGACCGTTGTTTTCAGTCACTTCTCTGGTAAGATCAACTTTTAATATATGCCAGTCTATTACTTGAATACATTTTTCCCCAAAGAAAAATAATTTTAGAATCAAATTTTTCTTGAAAAAGTGAAATTGGTCAAACTTAAACAGATAATGCTTTATAAATGGCAGCATCTTTTAAAAGTAAGGATACATATAATTCATTAAATTCTACATGTGCTGCAAGCTGTGAAGAAAATTTACTACTTAAATTGGTGTTTAGGATTTATATAGTAAGACCATAAGCATTAAATATTTGAAAAATTCAGAAACTGAAACTGTGGCCGGGATATTCCTCGAAGCTGCTCCTGACCGCCAGTGTTACTTCACCAGAATGGGGCGGAAACTCTCTGTTTACATGCAAACAAACTTTCCACCGCACTTCCGGCACAGTAATCCTGGTGGAGTGAGAGCAGCTGTGAGGAATTTCCCAGCCATTGTGATGGTTTAGCTTGGAAGGTCTTCATTGTTTTGGAGAAGTATAAACCACCTTCATTTTATTTTCTTTGCCATGTCCTATTGGTTTGATTCTGAGTCACCATTCTAATGAGGATTAGCAGTATGTCTGCCTTTTAAAAAAAATTCAGTGAAGCAGTCCAGATTATTTTCATGATGTTAAATGTCACTTTATCCCACACTTGCACCATCTGTCTCATGTTACAGCTGCACAGTTCAGTTTCATTAGTTTGCTGCAGTGAAAATTCCAAAACATCCTTTCAGTTATTTGACCTATTTTCTTACAGTTATTGTGAGTAATAATCTCCTGATATAATACAAGCTTCAGTAAAATAATCTATTAGCTCTTGCCTTATCATGTTCTTGAAGACCACTGTGAGGTCGTCCCTTGACTTTCTCTGCTCCAGTGAAAAATCCATGACTTCTGATTTGTTTTTTATTATTGCTGAAATACTTCACAATTCCTAAGTGAATGGGAAATCTATCAGGATTGATTCATATAGTATAGCAAAAGAAGAGCCTTGGATCATTCCAAGGACAGGCACAAGGCTTCTCCTGATTAAAGCACTGTCTCTGTCCTAAACCAATGGTATTTTACTGCAAAGTAAGGATAACTCTACTGTAGGTAAGTAATCTTTCTGGTCAAAAATAAAAAATGAAAAGATATTTACTCTCATTGCCATCCTCCAACTGGCTAACAATATTGCTTCTTTCTATTTGTGTTTTAGTCTTTGCATGGGTGTTGTTTTCTTTAGCTTTTGTTGTTCTGTCTGCGTCAATATGTGACTTTACAAATGGACTTAAATATGTCACATTTCTGAAGCATTTGCTTGTATTTCTCCTCTAAATGAACATAAAATGTTGGTTCTGTGTAAATGAAATGTAAAATGAAAACTACTGGTGATGTTTAAATCTGAAAACCTATTGTATGAAGATGTTTGACTTAGCCATGCCATTCAGTAGCGTCTTGTTGCTAAACTGTTTAGCATATAGAGGTATCCGGAGGAGTGGATCATTTATTTTTAGTATTGATTATTTCTGCATTATTATGTTCCAATCTATATATAAAATCTTATTCTAATGCAAAGAACTGTTCACTGACGTGATAAAATCTGCAAAAGCACCTCTATGGGTTAAAGAGTTAGATATGCAGGAAGAATGGTGTACAAAAAAAGTTTCTGTTTTTTCTTTCCATTCAAGTTAAATCTTAGTTGCAAACTAAACACATTATTGAATAGTCAGTGACTCTGAAACTGAGGGAACAAAATCCATAACGCTTATCAAACTCAAAACATAACAAATATTACCGATTAAGATTTTTTGATTTACGTATGCCTAATCTCTATGTCACTTTGGTATGTTCTGTTCCTCTTCTGATATCATTAATTGCACTGGAGGAACATTGGGACAGGAGTAGGCCATTCAGCCCCTCGAGCCTGTTCCACCATTGAATTTGATCATGGCTGATCTGTTTCTCAACTCCATTTACCCATCTTTGCTCCATAATCCTTGATACCCTTACCCAACAAAAATCTATCAATCTCAATCTTAGAAATTTCAATTGAACCAGCATCCACAGCATTTTGGGGGCGAGAATTCCAGATTTCTATGAACGCTTTGTGTGGAAAAAATACTTCCTAATTTCACTCCCAAATGGCCTAACTTTAATTTTAAGATTATATCCCCTTATTGAGGATTCCCCACCTTAGAAAATAGTTTCTCTGTATCAAAACCCTTTATCATTTTAAAGACATTAATCACCCATAAACCTTCTGAACTCAAAGGAATATAAACTAAATTTATGCACCCTGTCCTTATAATTTAACCTTTAAGTGCTGGTATAATTCTGGTGACTCTGTGCTGTATCCCCTCCAAGGCCAATGTATCTTTTCTGGGTTCTGGTGCCAAAAACTGAACACAGTACCAGATGCGGTCTGATCAAGCCTGTGTACAGCTGAGTCGTAGCTTCCTCCCCTTTATATTCCAACCCCTTCGAGATAAAGGCCAATATTCCATTTGCCTTATTGAGTATATCTCTCTCATATTGATGTGATCTTTATGGCCACTCGGAATAGTAACTTCAAATTCAGGTGTGATATGAACTGCTTTAAAAACCATATCCATATGTGAGATGTCGGTTCTTCTGACTCTGAATTTATTTTTCTTCGGTTAAATGGATTGGTACTTTCTGTATTTTTAAATCTTTGCTACTGGGCTTTCCTAACAACATTTTAATGTTTAGTACTTGTGACTCATCGTTGGCCTTTCCATTTCCACCATTCAAAAACTTAAGCTATTCCAAAACTCCATGGTATGTGCTCTCTCCTGTGTAATCATCATTTCCATCCATATAAAGCACCCACTGACTCCCAATGGTCCAGAAAATCAACTTCAAGATACTTATCCTTGTCTTCCAATCGCTCCACAGCCTTACACCATCATATGTGAGCGATCGTCTCCAGCATACATATCACCCACAATCTCCATTCATCTTAAGCTGAGCTTGTTCCTTCAGCTTCACCATCAGAGATTGATCATGCACACTCACTTGGTGGTTTCAAAAATGTGCCTTCAACAAAAATAAAGAACAATTTTATTTTTCTAAAAATGTCAGATGCAGACATAAAATGAAAAATATAGTTGGGAATGGAATTTTAATATTTAGAATCTTGTGGAAAGCCATGTATAACAAGGATATTTGGTCATGATGTGGAGATGCCGGTGTTGGACTGGGGTGTACAAAAATGAGAAGTCGCACAACACCAGGTTATAGTCCAACAGTTTTATTTGAAATTACGAGCTTTCAGAGCTCTGCTCCTTCTTCAGGTACAGGTACAGTGAGGGAATACAAATCTATTACACAGTATATAGAGACAGAGAACAATGTGCCTGCAGAGATACAATCCGTCAGGGAGGCATTACATCAAAGACACATCAGAGTACAGCTAAGACAATGAGGTGGGTCACAGGGGGTCCCAACAAAGGATATTTGGGATATGCACAAGTTATTTAGATTTCCTACAAGTCAAAATTCCACTCCAAATCATGCACTATCTCCATGTAAACTGTGGTCTTTCCCACAAGAACTTTCAAGTGTTTCTTACATAGTAGAGGGACAATACTTTGGACCATCATTGATCTCAGTAGTTTGTGCTCTGGAAGCTGGGTAGTCTCTATCTCAGTTTTAGATAGTTGGTCATAACCAAGCATTTCTGATTTCTTGCTGGTGAGGTTTTCATGCAATTACATGTCACATCCTAACTGTAGTCTCAACCTTGAGATCCCATTCAGGTTTTTACTGTAGTGAAAAATTATAAAAACAGCAATGAGGGTAAAGCAATACCACCTAGAAAAAAATGGCACAAACCTTTTTTGTCACCATGAATGGCATTGTTGTTTCTTGACCATGTTCTCCTGATGTATGTATCCTGCTTTCTTTTTTGTTTTGTAATAATTCTCTTATAATATCTCTTAGCTAGTGGAAATGTTCTTATTTCAACCTCTCCTGAATGTCCTGTGTGTTTTATCTCTCAAGCTCACTATCTGGATAAGGTAGTGAAAGGTATGGTTTCACTCCTATGTCTTCTGTAAACTGTTCATGATGTGTTTTAAAGTGAACCTTTTCAAATCAACTTGGCGAATTTCTAATTGTGTTACTGTTGCAATAATTTTTTATTAGTCTGATGTAGTCCCCTTAAGTTTTTTTCAGTATCTTGCTGTTGTTATAAGTGGACAGTCTGTTGCTACACTTTAGATTACTGCACTTCAGAACTATTTTATTATTTTCATTGGTAATATTGCAGAGAAATGCAGTTGGAAATGAAGCAGCTAATTCACTGGACCATCATCCAAGTGACCCAATATTTGAATCCATCATGAATTACTTTTCTACTCAAGCTTTCCCTCAGGGGGCTCATCTAGGTTGCCTGATGGGATGAAGGGAGAGGAAAAAATCGCTGGGGTCATTCCTGCAATGGTCAAACACCCTAATGGGTAGAATTAAATTATTGACAAATATATCCATAGATTTGGACAGTTCTGCTCTCCTGACGAAGCTTAATAGACCCATGCATCTATCGTACAAGGACAGGGAAAAATAAGGAAACATTCTTAAAATAATTACAGTGCAGAGGGACGCAGTTCACGCTACAAAAACTGACATTGAAGCCTGCCAAATTATGCAGGAGTCCAGTGTGAAGATATTTTCATGCGTGGTTCAACAATTACAGTCGATGCATATATGTAGCATCCTGACAAATTAAAAATAAGCTGGAGGATTGATGGTCCAACTCACCTGCCTCAGACTTCAGGACTTCTGCTAAGCATAAACAGTTTCTCCAACACCTGAACTTGATCAAAGGTCGAAGTTGCTGTAGACCCAATAAAAAATTGCGTTCATGATGCAGAATTCCACAAATTCACTTTAGTTATATAATCTGTCAACAGTAGAGTCTCATAAATTACTTGATTTAAAAAAATGTTTGTTGAGCTTCCTGAGACTGTTGGTCAATTGTTTCAAACTCTTATATATTTCATTGGCAAGCAAAAGTGCTATCCCTCAGTAAGAAAGTGACAGGAGAATACACCAAGAGATAATCAGAATTTCTGGTTCTGATGCAATATTTGACCCCAAAATATTAACCCATCCTATCTTTTTATAGATGCTTTCCATCCTGTTGTGTATTCCAGCATTTTCTGTTTTGATATTTTATTTCTAGATATATACATTAATGCCTGAACAGAATTATAGAGACATACATGATTACAATCCTCAAAATAGAATATAATTTGCAGTATTATAACATTCTTTATTGTGATATTGAAATCTGCTTGTTGCTACTCAAAAAAACTGTTCAGTCTGTTAGCTGCATATCTGCTTAATATTTTTATGAATAGTTTATTGATGAATGAAAATGACATGGAACCCTGCAAAACAATGTAATGTGTGAAAAAAAAGAAGACTGTGTATGTGAGTTTTGTTCTGACCAGTAGCCTTTGTAGGCTTTTCAAAGGCATGTTGCATCTTAAATTGTTTTGGGGGCTAAATTGGGTCATGTAGTGCCCGTTTTTTAGGCACTATTCCACCAATTAAGACTCAAAAATGGAGTCTGAGATGCGTGCACACATTTCCAATGAGAAGTGCGCAGGACGCCATCTTGGTAAAGGAGTTTGCACGCGCGCACCTAACGACCGCCGGAGCATGCAGAGCAGCGACATGATGCCATTTTGCCACTCCACACTCCAGCCAATGCCCTGTCTTTAACCTCACACAGCTGAACATGATGTTAAACGGAATAAAGGATTCCCCCACAAATGCTATTTAAAGGGGTCATGAAGTACATACAGGTTAATTGCTGGATTATTTATTCTGGCTGCTGGTGCAATTGCATATGTTTTTGGAGGTTTCCTATACTTGGCTAACATTTGAATACTCTACGGGGAGTGGTCTGGCTGGTCTTGCAGTATGTTTTTAGTCCTATAAAATATTGTGCTGAAAGAAGTTGCTTCCAGATCTGGGTGGCCTGGTAGAGCTCCTATGGGAATTGAACATGACTGGAAGAATGATGGGAGGCCACACAAAGCAGGACATCAAAGTCCTCAACTGAGTCCTCTGCAGCAGAACTAGTGTGCGACCTCACCCTTTGGCTAACTGGCACCTGCGCTATCCTTTCCCCCTGCCCTGGCTTCTGCGCACTAGTGTCCGGTGTCTCACCACTGTCCACGGTTGGGTTGGGTTGTGGTGAGGGGACAGGAGAAAGTAAGAAGTGTGTGCTTACACCATCTGCAGCTTATGAGTTAGAAAAGATGGTGGGATGAGGGAGAAGTAGGAGGAGAGAAGGAGGATTAGGACTGCAGAGACCCTCATCAACGATCCCTCCAGGGCCGTCAGTGGCCATGGGTTCAGTGATGCCCCTTCCCAGGATGGCCAGCAGTGTCTCCTCCATGGGGTTTAAAACATGCAGTCACGCTTGTCCTCCTCCAGTTGTTTCCTGCTGCCTCCTGTTATGCACCACCTTCTCTTGCAAGAAACAGGAAAGTGTGTCAGCGAGTGTCCTGCAATATGTTTGGGTGATGTGGCTGTCATGGTTGAAAGCTGCCAGTGTGTGTGAGTCATAGGTGTGAGGCTTGCAAAAGTGCTAAGTGTGTGAGGGTGAGGTAAACCATATGAATTGAAGGGTTGAGTACTGATTGATAGTGATTGTTGGTAGGTGGGTGATGGGGCTTTAGAGAATTGAGCAGTGAATGAGGCTAGTGGTGCAGTTGGTAGGATATGCCATTTGAAGATTGAACTTCCTCACCTTAACAAATCGTGTCAGATCATTAAGCTTCTTCCTGCACTGCATCCATGTTCTCAGAGCAACACTCCTGGCATTGGCGCAGCTTGAGGGATCAATGATGAGGGTCACTGCATACCTAATCTTTCTCCTCCTCTTCTCCCTCATCCCACAACAACTTCTCATTGCCTCCTGAGCATATGTCTCAAGGGCCTTTTGCCCCCCTGTGGATACAGGACATCGCTCTTTCTCTTCATGTCCTGCACCAAGGCCTCCAGTGCATTATCAGAAAACCTTGTTGCACACTCTCTCACATGTTCAGCCATTCTTCAATATATTAGAGCACAGATTCAGTTCACAAAGGACTCCCACCACTTCTTTCAGCCGCAATGCCCCTCCCCTTTAAGAATTGCAGGCTGCCTTTAAGTAGCACTAGCCACCCGCAATATCGGGCCCCCTACTGATGTGTGCAGTCAATGAACAGCAGGCAGCACCAATTTAACGTGCTGCCTGCAACGCAATGAACGGGCGTGGGTTAATCGCGTACCACAATCCTCACGCCCGTTTTCGGGGGTTATCCAATTTAACCCCCTTCATGTTTTATTGTTGTGCATCTTACTATGAACCATCCTTTCTCAAGTTACATTATGGAGAGAGCAGGTTTCTTTCACAAGAGCAAGCTGGTAATTACTTGGGGATACAATGGTGGAAAATACTGGTATTATCAAGAAAAGAAACCCTGAAATAGTCCTGGCATATTTGGAAATAATTTAAGTTAATCGCTTTACTATGAATGGATTTAGGTACTGTCATTTCTTTGAACAAACAGTACAATAGCATTGCTCTTACACCACTATAATAACAATTATCTGAATGAGCTAAACTACATACACAAATATAATACAAGTTATGCTGTTATTATTTCATGTCTTTGTAGTTCGTAACATCAAAAGTAAAGTGAAGCATTGTTAGATTACGTGACCAGATGCGATAATTTTAAGAACTTCTTATTCATTTATTTGTAAAGCTTTTTTGTAGTTTATACAACATTCAATAAACTTACCTAATCCAAAGATTTCCATATGTCATTACAAGTAAAAACAAATTGCTCGTTAAAATGGTTTTATCTATTAAAATAATTTGGTAAAGTATCTTTTCTCCAAAAGTTATGCAAACATGAATGGAATGGATAGTGATAAACAGATTTACCCTGACGTAAAGTTATCATTTTTATGTATGAAAGAAAAAATAGCCATGAATCCAGGATCTTGCAGATGTTTAGCGATACAGCAGAAAGTCCGTTATCCATTATAGCGGAGAGACCCTTTGGTGAATTAAGGAATTTGGGGATAATCAACAGTCTCAAATCTTGGCTTTACATGTATGATGTAGCAATACCCAGGCACAGGAATGAAGACAAGTACAGTAACAATCAGAAAAAAAAATGCCTAAGGGGGTCGAAGAGGAATTTTCCAGACTTTTTCCGCTAATTGGCATGGGTTTCTCCCCTTTTTCTGCTTTTTCCCCTCTCCCAGGAGAGTACATGGCTGCACCTGGGGTGGGGATTGTATGTATTGCGATGCACTATGCAGCACAACTCTATTGGACAAGCAGGATGGACCAGTAGGTCTTTCCCTATACGTCATTTTTTGTATGTTTGTATGTTCGTAATTGTATTAAGCAAGTAAAGCTGAAATACAGATGACAAAAAAAAAGTTGTGCAATAAGGTTATATCTCACGCAAGGCTTTATCCTGCAAAAATTCTGGCAGGTAATTAGGATTACTGAAAATACAAGTATAGATAATGGAGATTCCACCATAGCAATAAGGGCAGGGACAGATCCAGTCTGCTGTAAGTTTTTAGTGAATATAACTGAACAATATCAATACTAGGTTGTGAGGAAATGTATTTCTCTGCATTTTCCATTATATTACAAAGCTATTTACTAATTCAAATACTATACTCAGATTGGCGGAATGTGACAGGTGATGTTTCCCAGGGATTTGGGGCCTCAATTTTTCACCATATTTATTAATAACTTGGATGAAGGAATAGAGAGTTGTATGTCCAAGTTTGGAGATTACACTAAATTAGCAGGTACAGTAAATAATGCAGATGGGAGCAGAAATTTGCAAAGGGGCATAGAAAGATTAAGTGAGTGGGCAAAACTATGGTAGATGGAGTTTAATGTGGGGAAGTGTGGGGTCATCCACTTTGGACCTTACAAAGATAAATCAGAGTATTTTCTAAATAATGAGATAATAGGAACTGTAGAGAAGCCAAGAGATTTGGGAGTCCAAGTACACAAATCATTTAAAGCTAGTGGACAGATACTAAGCAATCAAAAAGGCTAATGGAATGTTGGCCCTTATCTCAAGGGGGTTGGATTACAAAAGGGGGAGGAAGTTATGCTTCTGTTGAATAGAACCTTGGTCAGACCCCATCTGGATACTGTGTTCAGTTTTGGGCACCGCACCTCAGAAAGGATATATTGGCCTTGGAGCGGGTGCAGCGCAGATTCACCAGAATGACACTGAGGCTTAGAGAGTTAAATTATAAGGACATGTTGCATAGACTAGGCCTGTATTCCCTTGACTATAGAAGATTAAGGGGTGATCTGATCGAGATGTTTAAAATATTAAAAGGATTTAATAAGGCAGATGCAGAGCAGCAATTTCCTCTGATGGGTGAATCAAGAACATGGGGACATAAAATTAGAGCTAGGCCATTTAGGAGGGAAATCAGGAAGTGTTTTTTCACAAAGAATAGTAGAAATCTGGAATTCTGTCCTCTAAATGGCTGTGAATGCTGGATTAATTGGAGCTTTCAAGACTGAGATTGATAGATTTTTGTTAGGTAAGGGTATCAAGGAATATGGATCTAAGGTGGGAAAATAGAGCTGCTGTACAGCTCAGCCATGGTCTAATTGAAAGATTCATCAGCAGGCTTAAGCAGCTGAATGGCCTACTCCTGTTCCTATGTTCCTAGGATAAATCGTAGCAAACTTGATCAGCTGCCATTATCTCCTTACTCAAGTGAGAGCTATGTGATGAGCTTTTGGCTTTATATGTTCTATATATAAGTTCCTCAATGGGAATTCTTGAAGTAAGATTCTTTCTTTAAAAATAAATAGGCTTTGATCAGTTAGTTCAAAGAATGATAAAGGTTTGTAGTAACCTGCCAGGTGGGATACTGGAAGCAAAACATTGGGATTGTTCAAAACACCTTTGGATGCTGTGATGAGCAATAGTGGGATGGGCTGAATAGCCTTTTATAATCCCTGAATTATTTTATAAAATCAGTATGAATATGTACAAAAACACAATGGGGTTAAGTTAAACAGCGCCGGCCTGTAGGTGCGATATGGGCTACTGGAACGATTCCTGCACAGAAATGGCTTGGGCCTCATTTAAATTAGACCAGCAACTTGTTGGCAAAGAGGATTTAAATTTCGGGCCACTGAGACATCGGCAATAGACCTCAGGTAGGTCCTGGGAGGGGTGGCGATCAGGAGGGAGCTGAGCAAGGGCTATTCAGGCAATTAAAAAAAAAAAGTACTTTTTTAATGGTGGCCTCCAGTGGTCCCCTTATGGACCGTTGGTTAGAGCACATGTAGACTTGGTTATCCTGAACGCAGTGGGCACAGTACCGGCAACTTTCAGGGCAGTCCAATTTTGGGAGTCCTGAAACAGGCATTAGGTCCCCTATTTGCATATGGCTATACTTCAGCCTTTACCAATATGGCGGCTGAGACACTTCCGGCCCGGAATGTGCGGGCGCATTCCACCTGCCATATTGGACATTTAAGCACCCGATTTATGCCTGCAAAATGGGCATAGCGTCAACAACTTTCTAGGCCAATAAGTATGGTACACATTCATATGTTTGTGAGTAGACACTCAGCTTATGTTCATACTTGCACATTAAGGTTCAAAATGCATCAAATTTGTCCCTGGTGTAGATTTTCAGTCATTAACATATAAGCACACACATTCAGTTATTGCAAATACAATTATTAGATTAGTCCAGTTCTCATCGTTCCTCTGGCATACCAGCTTTCATACGTCCCCTGAGAAGCCTTGAGCTGCACTCCTGGTTACTGGCATTGGGGCTGCCTGGGATCATTTTAGGCAAGGAGGGAATCATTTACTGAGCTTCTGCCTCCTTGGATCTTAGGGGCACTCTCAACCTCTCCGTTTCGCTAATCCATGGGAAATAAGGCGGGAGGGCACAAAATGTCTTCTCCCACCTCTAGCGTACTAACACAAGGTTTGCAGAGTATTCATATGTTTGTATAGACACTCAGCTTATGTTCATACCTGTACATTAAGGCTCAAAATAATCAAAATGCACTATTTGGCCTTGCAGGCTCAGGCCGTGTTTTTCCCATTTTGAGGACATTCAGAAAACTGGGGCAGCATAGTGGGGGTGAAGCCCATCATAAGGTGTCATTACCTCATTTCCTCTTTGCCACGCCTAGGAACTTCGCTTTTCCCAGGTGCAGGAAAGGGAAAAATTTGCCATAAAAGGTCTATTTTCATGTAAAGAAGTGTCACTTTTCTAGATTTAGTTTGACCATTTTTCAGCAGAAAGGATTTGGAAAAAGAGTTACAATTAATGCTGGGTTTTCAAAAAACAATGTGTATTCGCATGAGTGTTTTAAAAAGGCATCCAGATGAAAGGTGGTTAAGATGGTAATCAGTCGTGGTGTGGCCCTTATCATGGAGGCACATTTTGGCCTGTTGCCTTACTCCTCTGGCACCTTCTCCACTACCAAGTACCTCATCCTGTTGCACCCCTCTTACCTCTCCTTTAAAATCCACATCGTCAACTGTCCTCCAAACTCCCCCTACCACGAGTTTCTTCTAAGGAGTTCCTCCTTTCTTTTCCTTCCTCAGCCTCTGTATCAAGTGGTTCCACACCAGAGATTTGAATCCCCATCTCAACACCCTTTCCCCTCTCTTCTCCAAATTCACTGTCCTCTCGAAATCTCACCTTTCATATACTCTCCTATCCATATTCATGGCCACCGCCTCGAGTCATGATCTCACATGGCGTCTCTAGTCCCGGGGTCCTGATCACCAACAAGGCCATCTCTGATCACTTCTTCATATCCCTCATCATCCACATCTACGTATACTTGCCAGTACAGCCATTACTCTCCTAAAGGCAGTGATTCCGTGGTTGCCCTCCAGGACTTCTCTCAAATGACAATTCTTGCTGTGGGTCTAGATAGTGAATGTTGGCAGGCTAATAGAAAATATCACAACCTTATCCTGTCCTTGTGTACTTTCCAGCAAGGGTCAATGGAGAGTGATATGGAGCGGGAATCCTTGTTGATTTTTCCTCTTCCTTGTCCACAATCATTGAGAACAACTGTCGTGTGCTGCACCCACTGAGTTCATTCAGCAAAGACCAGGGGGGGAATTTTTGGGGGGCTCAGTGGGCACGTTCGGTGGCAGGTCGAGTGGGGGAAAAAAATATTTCTGACAGCGGGTTGGGACAGACCTGACACGCAGCGGCGGTAAAGGTAATTCAGGTCATTATGACTTTAACAACCCATTAAAAAGTATTTTGAGCTCACCGTACCATTTTACAAGGTTGCCATCGGGGTCCACGCTGCTCAGGGATCACGTCGGGTAAGGAGGTCGGGAGTTGTATGACCATGGAATTATCTGATTACTTGACAACTGCAAATGTGGTATAAAAGCTCCCATCTCACAGCTGTTCACTTTTCAAGCTCAGAAGCTGTTGCTTGCTGCATTTGGAAGACAGATTGAGCTTTATGCAAGTTGCAAGTGTTTGGAGCAAACTCTCTATCCAATGTCACCTCATTGGAACAACCTCTCTCACCATTGACAGATCGCTTCTGTCATCTCTACTTCACCTGCCATCTATTACATCAGCATCAGTGCCCTTGAAACTCCCTCACCTTGCTCCTCAGAATCCCACCACAATCAGCCCCACCACGATCAGCCCCAACAAGAACACCAACCTTCTCCGCAATCAACTGATGCTACACAGGGAGGCCACATTGCTGGCCGTGGATGGCCCCACCATGGCCAGATTTACTTCAATTGACATTGTACACCCTGTCACATGATGCGCAAGATTGGCACCACCCCACACCAACACCATAAAGCATCCCTACAATGCCCAAGCCATTCCTTTCACACTCGTCACCATTGCAGGGGGTACTGTTATGTCTCACCATTCATTGCAACTCACTAAGCCACTTCCAAAGGTGCACATAGATCTGTCCAAGAATGCAGTGTTGAAAATAAAGGTTTAAATGTGTGACACCACATTAACAGAAACTTTACATGAACATTGGCTAAAACACCCAAGTGCCTACCCTTGTGTGTTGTTAGTTGGTATGCTTGCAGTAGGATGAGGGTGAGTGTGAGGGGTGGCTAGTGAGATGGGAAAGTGATAATGTAGATAGAGAGGGATGGGTGGAGGTGCAAGGTAAGTTGGTGTGAGTAAGGATGTGCAGAAGTAGGGTAGGGAAGGCAGAGTGATGGGAATGTGATGAGTGGCACAGCAGGATGAGGTTGAGTGTGGCTTTGCAGTAACGTTTCATGATCTACTGAGATCATTGAAAGGTTTGCGCCACTGCAGCCAGGTCCTCCTTACGTCATCCTTGCTTGTGCCCTCCCCTGCAATGTGCAACCAGGCTGCATTGGTCTCCTGGAGAGGTCTCTTCCGCCCATTGGAACAGAAGAGAACCTCCTTGCGTGCTGTGACTCTCTCCATAAGCATATGGAGGGAGTCATGGGAGAGCCTAGGTGTAGCCGTGAACCTCTGTGCAGTGCTTGTCAGTGTTTGCAGCACCTCAATGCTGTAGAACACTGACAGCACAACTGTCAAACTAAATTTGCGCATGGTCCCTTTAAGGAAACCGGCTGATGACGTGTCATCAAATGACGTCAGAAACTCGCTAGGCAGGCTTAACAAGCCCAATCAACGTAAAATCATTCTGCAGAGCGGTCTGAAGATAGCAGCGGGGTCAGGATCCGCCACCGACGACGCCCGCTACCGACCCGCCGAGGTAGGGGAAATCACGGCCCAGGAATCAAAACAGGGTCTTCTAGACTGTTACACACTTTACCAACTGAGTCATTGGCCCGTAATTTCCGATAGGAGGCTTCCTGCGTGCGGATGTCTCCTATCGGGGAAAAAATTTACGCCCTTACCTGAGGGCGCCTGAGGTCCGTCCATTTCCAATCCTGAGCCTCTCCACGACGAAGTGCGCAGGGCCCACGTGTCCCAGGGGCGCATGCGGTTCGCAAGCATCCCTGGGATCACGTGGGTCAAGCAAGCCAATGGGAGAAGGGTCCTTCAGACAGATAGACCTGTCAAAAGTATGAATGAGGATCACTGAAAAAAGACATCAAAACATTAAATAATTTTTTATTAAATCACGTTTTTAAAATGAGTTAAAATTACATTAAATTAAATATTTTAAACATTTAATTTTTTGAAAAAAATAATTAAAGTTTTTTACGGGGCTAAAAATAAACTAACCTTTTTAAAAAGTATTTTAAAATTATAAATGAGTGGGAAATTTTTTAAAAAACTTTTAAAAACTCTAATGCTGGTAAAAGCAGGCCTTACGTAAGATTTCTAAGTGATTTCAGCGGGCAGAGGTTGTGCAGAAAGCGGAACTCTCCACCCGCGGAGGCCCTTATCCCAGTCAGGTGTCCGATCTGTCAAGAGGATTCTTGACTGATCGGAAATGCCGGTTTTCAGCGCATGCGCTTTGCATGCCTGAAACCGGCACTTGCGAGGTCCCTACGGGTGTGTACACAGCTCGTACACACCCGTAGGCATCGGAAAATACGGGCTATTAGGAAGCTCCCTGCAGAACAGTGTTGATCAGTCTTATTCTGTTAAGAATTCTTAGTGATTGACACGCAGCTGATTCCTCTGTAATTAGTCACTGAGCAGAAGCTCCCCTTATTTGCACTGATACTCTGACGTTTGTCCTCTACTCCTTGACTGTTTCACTGGTTTGTATTCTAAGCTGTACATAGCTCATTAATTCTACTGTTAATGATTTAAAGCTCACAGGATAGAACCTTTAACCTTTTCTTTAGTTAGACTGAACTTTGCGAGCTTGACTTCACACTCTGAAATTCTGTATAACATTGCTTTCAGCTTGATTTTCTCAAGAGCTCCACACATTAGAGTTTACAATATCTTAATATAAAATATTCATAATCTGGGATTGCAGCACATTTGTATTATCTTAAAGTACAAATGGCAATTTATTCTGCACATGTAAGTACAGATAGAGATGAGTCCAATCTAGAGATCTTGTATATTCCTTAGAATATATGTTTGGAAAATGCTGTTGATGTTTGTAAAGTACCCATTAATTAGTCTTTCTTACGTGATCATTTTGTCAAATTATTATCGCAAGGTTACCTCTCTATTACCTTACCTGAACATGATGTAGCTTTGGATGAATGTTATTTTAAAAGTGTTTTGTTCCCCTTCCCTTCGCCCTCCAGTATCCCAACACTCATACTGTAAATATTCGACAACAGGCTGAGCAATTAGTTTGTTTATAAAAGCAGCAACAGAACAGTAATCCATCAAAAGCTTTCTGCCCCAGACATAATTTAGAACACTTAAAATTAATTTACCATACTGTGTTCCCTAGAATTAGGGGGGCAATTTTCTGACGTCCGAGGAGGCAGGTTTGGAGGCGGGGAAGGCGGGAAAATCAGAAACAATGAGGGCGGGTTCAGAACCCACCTCCGCGGGATTTTGCCGGTGCCGGTTTTGCAGGGCGGGACACGGTCCCACCTCCAGCTGGCCAGAGTGCTTGTTAAGAGGATTTAAATGCTCGTTAAGGGCCGCTCAGCCTATTTTGAGAGGCCCTCATGATTTTTCGACCATTTCGGCGTGTTCCACGACCCTCCTAAACCACGCCAACTAAACCTGGCGGGTTGACTAGTGGGTGGTCTCCTCAGAGCTGCAGGTCCAACAATAAATCATTTATTTCATCAGGGATTAGTTGCAGGTGCCAGAACTTTGCTTTAAAAGGTCTTTGAGCACTTTTAGAAGGCCTTCCGAAGTCGGAGGTGCTGCAGCTTGAATCTATCAACTGTGGGACCTCCTTGGAAGACCCTCTCCCCGCTTGCAATGAGCGCTTCCCCAACGGAGGCATCTGCAAGCAGCATGGGAACCATTCGTTTTCTTTCACCATGGACCTCAGATTCGGATGAGGAGCATCCATGGCAGCAGCAGAACCAGATAGCTCAGGGGCAACAGCAGCAGGAGCCCCAACCTCCTGCTCAGCCAGCTCAGCAGCAACAGCAACAGCAGCAGGAGCCCCAACCTCCTGCTCAGCCACCTGAGGCTGCACAGGGCAGAAGGCGCCAGCGCATCGAGGCACCTCGCCGCAGGAGATACCCCCGACACAGGGTTTACAGACAAAGGATGAGCTACCTCAACATGAGTGAGCAGCAGTGCCAAAGGAGGCTGAGACTTTCGCGAGAGGTTGTCCAAGAGATCTGCGGACTGCTGCAGCAAGACCTGGTGCCCAGAGGAACGGGTGGACACCCCTTACCAGTGGCTGTCAAAGTCACCACCGCACTCAACTTCTTTGCCTCAGGCTCCTTCCAGGGATCATCAGCGGCATCTCCCAGTCGGCCGCCCACAGTTGCATCACGCAGGTTACCGATGCCCTTTTTGCTAAGGCCCACAATTACATCCAGTTCTCAAGGGATCAAGCAAGTATAACCGCCCGTTCGGTTTGCTTTGCAAATATGGCAGGCATGCCAATGGTGCGGGGCGTCATAGACTGCACACATGTGGCCCTTAGGGCACTCCATCACAACCCAGCTATCTTTGTCAACCGAAAGGGCTTCCACTCCCTCAACGTACAGCTGGTGTGTAACCACAAGAAGGAGTTCTTGCATGTTTGCGCCAAGTTCTGTGGTAGTTGCCATGACTCTTCATCCTGCGGCACTCTACTGTTCCTCCGCTTTTCAATCCACCAAACCAACTTAACGGATGGCTCCTTGGTGACAAAGGCTACCCCCTGAAGAAGTGGCTAATGACGCCAATCAGGAGGCCAGCTAACAAGGCTGAAGAGCGCTACAACACCAGACACACTTCGACCAGGTCCATCATCGAGCAAACCATTGAGTTGTTGAAGATGCGCTTCCATTGCCTTGACCGATCCAGTTGTGCCCTGCAGTATACACCATACAGGGTCTCCAGAATGATCATGGCCTGCTGTGCACTGCACAACATCGCACAGCGTCATGGCTTGCAGCTTCCTGATGAGCAAGTGGCTCAGTTCCATCCCTCCTCAGATGAGGAGGAGGAGGATCTGGAGGAGGAGGAGGAGCAGGAGGAGGTCAGAGCGCCGGTGTATCGACCAGCGGCAGCACATGAGCACATGGCTGCCCGGGATGCAAGGGATGAACTTATCATGGCCAGATTTGCATAGTTTGCGCAAGTTGGCACATGTCCTTGGCTCCATCCTAAGACATCATGGACAATGGACATGACTCTCTGGCCTCCTTTCACTCAGGCCACCAACCTGACAACACAAGTGTGGCGGAGCCCGCAATGTGGAGCTGCCTAAGGCGAAAGAACAGATGCCGTAACGCCAACATTTTGGCATCAAATCATTTTAATGCTTTCCAACAGGGATGGCATTTCATC
The DNA here is from genome assembly GCA_030390025.1 of Squalus acanthias. Lineage (NCBI taxonomy): Eukaryota > Metazoa > Chordata > Chondrichthyes > Squaliformes > Squalidae > Squalus > Squalus acanthias. The sequence goes on along the minus strand of CM059431.1, from coordinate 56,943,044 downwards.
AATACACAGAAACATTCTCCCAATCTGCACACAAATTTGGAGGTTATATCCCTTGCCAGCTGTACCAACACAGCCTTGGTTTCTTTGGGAGGCCTCTACCTCCCAGATGAGTGGAAGAGCACCTCCCTGTTAGCTGTCACCCACTCAAACAACATTTGCAGCGCCTCATCCGAGAGCCTCGGGGAGGCCCTTGCCTTGGAATTGGACATAGTGGTTTCTCAGAATATGCTGCAGGTGGTGCAGCATAGGCAGAAATCCTGTGGAGTGAGCCAAGGCAGCAAGAAGCCATAAAATCAGACTGGAAAAGTGATGTCAGCAGAGGTGAGTTTCAGTCCCAAAACATTAATTGACCAAGAGCATCCCACACCTCTGAAATCAAGTGGCCAATCATGGGAAAATCGCAATTTTTTGAAACCTATCAGTGCAGGCAGGTTTCAAACCCATCCAAACCAAAACCCGCCTCCATCTCGCCTCCAGTGAGAAAATCGCCTCCAAAGTAATTTCTTTACATATTCAAATAAGAATATGAATTTTCACAAACCTCTAATTATGACCCAGTTTCCTCAGAACTGCAGCTGCACATATATTTTGATCTAAAATGTACAGTATTTACAATATATTAAAGAATAGTTCTCAGATATAGGGGTACGGTAGCATAGTGGTTATGTTACTGGACTAGTAATCCAGGGGCCTGGACTAATAATTTGGAGACATGAGTTCAAATCCCACCACGGCAGCTGGGGAATTTAAATTCAGCCAATTAAATAAAAATCTGGAATAAAAAAGCTAGTATTGTATCAGTAATGGTGACCATGAAACTACCGGATTGTCGCAAAAACCCAACTGGGAAGGAAGCCTGCCATCCTTACCCTATATGGTCTGGCCTATATGTGACTCCAGACCCACAGCAATGTGGTTGACTCTTAACTGCCCTCTGAAATGGCCCAGCAAGCCACTCAATGGTACCAAACCACTACAAAAAAGTCAGCACTGTGGGAGTACCTTCACCACAAGGAATGCAACGGTTCAAGAAGGCGGCTCACCCCCATCACGCGACGCCCACATCCTGTGAACAAATAAAAAAAATGTGAGTTGTGATACTTTATAACTCCATCCTTCTAATTCAACAATAAGAACACAATTTCTATGTTTTTCTTGCAAAAACAAATCCTGAAATGCTGAAATGTTCTGGAAAAAGCACTGGGCTGATTTTTGTCGTCCAATTTAAGTTTAGGCTTTGCTGCCTAACTGCTGGCACAAATCTGATCAACAACACAAATTTGTCAGGTCAGTTTTTTTTGGAATAATTTTTCATAGCTGCCTTATATGTCTTTGGCCTGGTGCAGGGAGCTAACCTAATGTGGGATGTGAAAAGTCTGGCCAATAGCTGGCCAGCGGCGCATGCCAAATCGGGACCCCCATAGCGCTGCCGGTAACAACGATCGCCGGAGACTTCAACACCATGGATATCGTGACGTCAGTGAGCATGTAACACTCACTGAACGCCTAATCTGCCAAATTGCTTCTCGCCACTTACCTCACCACCCGGAGTTAACAATGACAGGGAGAGCTGGCGTGCAGCACCAGGAAGCCGGCTCCAGGGACATTATTTAAAGGGATCAGCCCCAATCACTCGCACCTGACAGGTTAGTGAAGTTTCAGTGCCTGTGTGTTAGTTCCTGATACTACAATAGTTTTATTTAGTGATTTGAAGGTTCTTTGGTATCAGGAGTGTTGTAGCAAGTAGAAAAGTGCAAAATTTATTCTGGGAAGATTCAATCTACAACACTTGCTAAAAGTCATGGGGGCTGTACTGGCAGTCCACCTTGCCCTCCAGGATCTACGGTGGAGAGAGCGGAGGCAACGAGGAAGATGGGAACATGTGCGCAGAGGGAGGAGGAAGAAGACGAGGAGGAAGACGACGAGGAACAGGAGGGAGTGAGGAGGCAGTCGGACAATCGGGCTTCTGGACGGGCGGTCAGTGACCGGCTCATCAGACTCCGATTTGAATGAATGAAACCCCAGATCCCCGTTGCTCACCACATCCCCATCATACCAGCCCTGTGTCATGCCCTATCACAGCACCCTCCTGGGCGCAAAGGTGAAATGAGAGAGACCACAAAATATTCCAAACTCTATTAATAAATTTATGCCTAAATATATCTCACATATCACATGCATTCTATAACTAATGACCCTTGTGCCTGCCATAGTTGAATAGCTGTCATTGTGTGCAAGGTGTGATTTGTGGGTGTGAGTGTTGGTAGGTAGAGATTGTTGGTGGGTGAGTGCTGGGGGTGCGGTGCATTGAGCAGTGTGTGAAGCTTGTGGTATAGATGGTGGTATGTAACATTTGTTGAAGTCTTCAGTCACCCTGACCACCCGTGTGAGCTCGCTAAACTTCCTCCTGCACTGTGTGGGTCCTGGAGACCATTGTGCTGCCTGTGATCTGGTGTGCCACCTCCCTCCACATAGTCCGGCAGACTTGTGGCGAGGGCCTCCTGCTAGTTGGTACAGGACCACCCGCCTTCTCTCCGCCACTAAAACCAGTGCCTCCAAAGCTTCCTCGGAAAACCCCCAGGCTCTCTCCCTGGGGCAGCAATCTGCCACAAGCATTTGTAAATAAGTGCTCCTTCTCTTTGTTGTTCTTCTTCTGGTTGTTGAGGCAGCTGTACGCCCATCAATGTTGAGAATGAGGTGCTGCAGCGTCAGTGGACCTCCCCTTTAAGCAGTGAAAAAAGCCTGTGGCAATCATTACTTGTGTTTAGACTACACTTGATATTGGTCCAACATTTCAGTGTAATGCCAATGAGCTTGGGTTTTTAGACTAGATTTATGGCTCCAATCATTTTAATGAGGAGTGAGGACGAATTTTGCATGTAGTCCAGATGATTTTCACCTGGTGCTAATTCACCATTTTTAGTCTAAACACTGCCCATTCCTTGGCTATAACGAATTTCTAGCCCAAAGACTTAGGGTTAATGGGTGTTGCTCAGATCGGAGTAAGATTCAACAACAACAACAACAACATGTATTTATATAGCACCTTTAACGTAGTAAAATGTCTCAAGGTGCTGCACAGGAGTATTATAAAACAAAAAAATTGACACATAGCCACATAAGGAGAAATTAGGGCAGGTGACCAAAAGCTTGATCAAAGAGGTAGGTTTTAAGGAGCATCTTAAAGGAGGAAAGAGAGGTAGTGAGGCGGAGAGGTTTAGGCTGGGAATTCCAGAGGTTAGGGCTTAGGCAACAGAAGGCACGGCCACCAATGGTTGAGTGATTATACTCAGGGATGCTCAAGAGGGCAAAATTAGAGGAGCGCAGATATCTCGGGGGTGGGGGTTGTGGGGCTGAAGGAGATTACAGAGATAGGGAGGGGTGAGGCCATGGAGGGATTTGAAAACAAGGATGAGAATTTTGAAATCGAGGTGCTGCTTAACCGGGAGCCAATGTAGGTCAGCGAGTACAGGGGTGATGTGTGAACGGGACTTGGTGCGAGTTAGGACACGGGCAGCCGAGTTTTGGATGACCTCAAGTTTACGTAGGGTAGAATGTGGGAGGCCAGCCAGGAGTGTGTTGGAATAGTCAAGTCTCGAGGTAACAAAGGCATGGATGAGGGTTTCAGCAGCAGATGAGCTGAGGCAAGGGCGGAGACGGGCGATGTTACGGAGGTGGAAATAGGCGGTCTTTGTTATGCTGCAGATATGACTCGATGGGCTGAATGGCCGGCCTTCTGTGGCGTTATGACTCTATGTGGTCGGAAGCTCATTTCAGGGTCAAATATGACACCAAGGTTGCGAACAGTATGGTTCAGCCTCAGACAGATGTTAGGGAGAGGGATGGAGTCAGTGGCTAGGGAACGGAGTTTGTGGTGGGGACCAAGAACAATGGCTTTGGTCTTCCCAATATTTAATTGGAGAAAATTTCTGCTCATCCAGAACTGTATGTCGGACAAGCAGTCTGATTCAAAGTTATTAACCGAGAGGTTAGTGCTGGGTCCACTTTTGTTGTCCAACTTGGGCATAGGGAGCAAATTAACAGCAACTTACATTTATATAGCACCTTTGACATAGAACAACGTACCAAGCAGCTTTACAGAAACTAAATTAGACAAAAATTGACCCCGAACCAAAGAAGAAGATATTAGATGGGGTTACTAAAAGCTTGGTCAAAGAGGTAGATTTTAAGAAGGGTCTTAAAGGAGGCGAGAGAGGTGGAGGTAGAGAGGTTTAGAGAGGGACGGTGGGGCAAAGGGAATGGGGGATGCAAAAGAAGCCAATTTCAAAATTTGTTGTCAACACAAAAGTAGACGATTTACCAAACAGTGGGGAGAACTATAAAAGACTTCAGGAAAATGCGATGGGTTAGTGGAATAGATAGACAGGTGGCTGTTGCAATTTAATGTGGATAAGTGTGAGCTAATGCACTTTCAAAGGAAAAACAAGTGATAGAAGTATACATTCAATGGAAAAACTTTGAAGTGTCTGGATGAACAGAGAAACCTAGGAGTTGTTACCACTGGGGAGGCCTGCATGCAGCCACAGCAGTCTGCCAGTGCCTGAAAAAATACTTAAGTCGCAATGAGAAAAATCTGCTGGTCAGACATTTATGGATTTAAATTTAGTGGAGACATCAGGTGGGGACACTTAAGCTTACTGTGAGGAGATACATTTTTTGCTTGGAGAACATCCCCCTCACCCACTGAGTGGAAAATCCAGTCCACTGCTCCTTGGTGCAAATTATTAAACCTCCAACACTGTTACATTGTTTTGCAATGGTGTACAACGACAGCTTTATTTCTGAAGAGTTTTACAGAGAGCAAATGCATTTTTGGATTGTGGTTTTGGTATTTATGTAGAAAACTGAATGAGGAACAAGATCTTGACTTTTTACGTCTCTCCCGATTTCTATTTCCATTGACTTCAATGGAATTGGGAGAGATGTAAAACGAGCTGCCAACTCACTCTCACCCGTTTTACAGAATTGCACAAAGTCAAGATCTATCCCAATATTTCTCATACTGAACTGTGACTATTGAAAAGCTAGAAACAAAAATATCAATTGTGAAACTTGTTTCTATTGACAGAGGGCTGCCCAGGTTTGTGTAATGGAAATGGACGATGCACACTGGATCAGAATGGTTGGCATTGTGTGTGTCAGCTGGGCTGGAGGGGTGCTGGATGTGACACCTCCATGGAAACTGCTTGTGGAGATGGAAAAGATAACGATGGCGGTAAGAAGCTGTTCGCTCATTTTAAATCTGCAGCAGTATTATTAAAAGCACAGAGATCATAAAAGTTTTCAGGTTTGTAAGAATAGATCAACAATTGTTCATGTTTAAATTATTATGATTGCAATAATTGCCAATCATGAATATTTATGTAAATGCAAACGTTAACCAGGCCTCAGTCGGCCAATATATGAAACCCCTTCACTCTTTGGGAATTCTGCATAAGTTCATCGTTGTCTCTTTTGTTGGCAGTGCAAAGCACAGCATGGTCCATATTGGAGTCTCTTTATTTTGGGGATATATAATATTTTGTTATGTATGCTCGCAGCAGTTTTTATGAATTTTCACCCGAGGTGCATGTCGTAAGCTTTGTGACTTTGAGAAACGCCTACATATAACAGTTGAGCTGTTGTCATTGGGCAGATCTTAGCTGTAGGATTTTTGATAGCTTGTCAACCATGCCTCTCAGTCAGAGCTTTATACAAAACATGCAATGGGGTTTCTGTCCTTCCTATATAGAGCAGAAAAGAAATTCTTTGAGGACAGTTAAACACAACTTCAAAAAGTGCCGTTGATCTTAACAGCAGAAAATCTAACATGCGAGCACTAACTGGCATCAGCTGTTAGTACACTGACCCTCAGTAGCCATGATTGGTGGGAGCTGCTCTTCAGCCTTATTCCAAGGCCCTGTCACCAGACCAGCTACCTTCTAGTCAACCCCCGCAATAACTATTCCAATTTTCTTAGTGTATAATACTGGTGTCCCTACATAAATTTAGCTGCCTTCTTTCTCCTTTTCAGTAGCTTAAAATTTGTGGACTTTAGGTCCTGCATATGCCTTACGCTGTCTGCTCCTACCTCCTTCCTCTTCCAGTTCCTCCACTTTCTTGTATTTTGCAACAGCATGAAACACCTGGAGCATCTTCACTTTGTATTCCCATCAGCATGGATATACATTGTCTGACCTGTCTGAACTTGGTGTGGTCAAGATAATGGATGTTAAGGTTAAATGTTAGCATGGAGATAAGTTTCCATCACCCAGCTCCATCACTTTTTAATACTTCCCTTGTTGCCAACAAGCCCAAATGCTGCGTCCTGAAAGTTTATTCTTTGCACATGTGCTACCTGGTGATGGGGCCTTCGTGGGAATGTGCAAAATAACGACTTCTCACAATTTAGAGTGGAACATGATACAGATTTGGACGTTTTAATGTGCCGCATTTCATTTTGAGAAACAGGCCCTCTGTTAGTGTGCGAGTTGGACAGATGAGATTTGTTGCCTTCCAGTATTGACCAAGCCAAGTCAAATTTATCTTTTTCAGTATTAATTAATTTGTTAAAGATATCTTGGTTCTTTCTGTACCAGATGGATTAATAGATTGCATGGATCCTGACTGCTGCCTTCAGCCTTTATGCCACGATAATCCGCTGTGCCTCGGATCACCGGATCCTCTTGATGTTATTCAGCAGACTCAGATGCCATCTTCACAACAGAATCTTCGATCCTTCTATGACAGAGTCAAATTCCTCATCAACAAGGATAGCACACATGTGATCCTTGGTGAAAACCCTTTCAACAGTGGGTAAGGTCTTTCAGAATAGACATTTTAACAAATACATTTGTGGTGTAAATCTAAAATATATTAGAATCTTACATCTGCGCACACTTTCTATCATCTTTTCCTACATTACAACAGTGACTACACTTCAAAAAGTACTTCATTGGCTGTAAACGCTTTGGGATGTCCGGTGGTCTTGAAAGGCGCTATATAAATGCAAGTCTTTCTTTTCTTATTATAAAATCCTGTGTCCACATTTATAATGGAAGCTGCCTATGTAAACATATCACACTGTAATTACCCTCCTCTGCCAGTGGAGTTGCTGCAGTGCCACCACTACCAGGATGGTGCAATTACAGCATAACAAGTTTACATTAGCCAGTTCCCATTATAACTGTATACATAGAAATTTTTAATGGAAAAGAAAAATAAGAACATAATATATAATGTTCAAATTGGGACTGAATTACATCTGCATGCCGTAGTCCAAAATAGCCCCTGGTTTCGAAGCCTACATCATCTTTTGAGTACCTTTTGACCTTGATGATGTGTGTACAATGCCATGAGTAATCAGCTAGTATATGTTTAAAAGACAAAGAAAGCTTCAAAACAAAAGTCCCATTGCAAAGAGAGACACAGGGAACTGAGCAGCCTTTTACCTGTCATGTATAGACTTAAATGAATTCACTCGTTAATATGGTTCCAGATTTTTCTTTAAATTTGCTTCTATAAAATGACATGTGAGGGACATGGCATGGTTCCATATGGGGCAGTATAAATGCAGTAGCATTATAGGATATATATTTAAGTTCATTGTAAGGCAGGGCAAATGGATTGTAAATATGATTATTATTGTTTGCTTCTTGTAGTCCAGAGCTTTCCTTACTGCAGATTTTTTTTTGCAATATTGTTTAATTGTTTAATTACTATTGCACAAGGAACTTTGTGTTTACAGTCGTATAACGACATCTCAAAAAGTGCAACTATGCTATGCCTTTGTATTATGAGATTTGTACTGTTTTATGGTACATTGCCGAGTGCTGTGCTTCACATTTTGAAATGCTACTAGCCCTGTGTTGTTGTGATGAGCTTATGAGCTCTGAGAAAATTCTTTCGTTTGGGATATAGGCGATAACAATGATGAGGGATGTGATTCAAAATAAGCATTTCCCATATTGTAAGTACAGATACACAGTCTGTTCACAGCAGAAATGTGGTGACACCCAGATACAAGTCGTTTCTGTATAAGAAAGAATATCTATCTGAATGGTTTTTGTAAACCATAAAGTGAATTCTGTAAAATACATTGTAGTTGAGTTTATTCTCGTGATAAAACTTTCAAAGTAGTGGAATATGTAGGTATTATTTGAAATGGCAACAACCAGAAGTAGCAAGGGCCACCATATTAAGCATGCTATGAATTGCCTATGTTGCTTTTGGCAGCTTGTCAGGATTGCTTTATGTCTTGTTACATTCTGGAAATTTTACATTAGATACTTTCCTCTGGTTCAGCATCACAGACCACTCCCTTAAGTGAGCACTCACTCCTATGACACATTGCATGCTTTTACTTGTCCAGTATCTGGGTAAATGTAGTGAGTTCAGGAGTCGAATAAGGAACTCTCATCGCTCCATTCCAGGATGCACCACGTGCCCTCGTGATTTCCTTGACATCAGTAACTGGAATAATAATCATTCTATGAGAGTGTGGTCTAGGCTTTAAAACTACTAATCAGATTTATTGGACATTAAACAGATAAATGATGGTCGCAAAAACAAACAATAGATGTACACTAAATATATACCTAACTCTATCTTCTTGGGATACAGAAAATAAGAAAATCCCTCCTATTGCTCAATATACAACCTCAAAACATGGTGCCTAATTAATCTCATGGTGGTTTGTTGCCATGGGCTCTCTGGCTTGTCCCTCTCTGACAGCTTCAGGTTAACAGCAGACTGAGAGAAAGCCAACCTCAGGTGGAGTAGTCAAAATCCTTTGAAGAAAGATCGGATCAAAGGACACTAAAAAAGGTTTCTTTATAAGTACATTGGGTAGTCATCCATTCATAGGATTCAAAACGTCTTTGTCCACACAAATACAGCTGCAAATTAAACGTATACTTTAAAATATCGGCACATCTTTGAACAGAATGGCTTAGCCTGAAACCAAAGCTAATCTGTCCCACTGGACTGCTGCTGTAACAACCTAATTGTCAGCTGTTTGCAGCAGCAGTTGGGACACAATGTAGCAGGCACTCAGCCACAGAATTACCAATTACATTTGCATGTCCTATCAATGCCCGTATAGATAACTGTCTGGGTCCTGAGCTGTTGGGTATCTAATGGAATGAATCTAATGGCTATTTTCTGGAAGTGAGCATGCTTTTTTGTAACGTCACCAGTACTATGACCAGTAAAACAGAAGCTAACAGTGCCAAAAATGTTTCATTTTTGTCACAAGTCCAAGCAGAGAAACCAAGTCATGGATGGTTTCGGGCTTTGATGAGAAAACACCAAACAAGCTGGAAGTAGACCAAGCTTCTATGAAGCTGGTAAGAGGATTGTAATAGAGACTACATACATAGAGAGAGAGTGCTAATGGGTTTCCTTCAAATTTAATGATCATACTGTAGCACAGAACAGTTTATAGGATTAGATACAAGATTATGTCACCTTTAATACAAACTGGATTCCAACTGCAAGAAATGCATTATTTTAGGATTGAACCAGATAAATGAAATTAAAATTATTGGCCTGTAATTTCCGATAGGAGGCTTCCTGCGTGCGGATGCAGTTCGCAAGCATCCCTGGGATCACGTGGGCCAGGCCAGCCAATAGGAGAAGGGAATCTCTCTGCATACTTTTGACAGATAGACCTGTCAAAAGTATGAATGGAGATCACCCCAAAAAGACACTAAAACATTAAATAATTTCTTTTAAAAATCACGTTTTTAAAATGAGTTAAAATTACATTAAATTAAATATTTTAAACAAAAATTTAATTTTTTGAAAAAATAATTTGAAGATTTTTACGGGGCTAAAAATAAACTTATCTTTTTTAAAAGTATTTTTAAATTATAAATGAGTGAAAAACATTATTTTTTTTACTTTTTTCAACTCTTATGCTCGTAAAAGCAGGCCTTCTGCCAGGCGTAAGATTTCTAAGGGTTTTCAGCGGGCGAATGTTCTGCAGAAAGCGGAACTCTCCCCCCGCAGAGGCCCTTCTCCAGGGCAGGCGTCCGATTTGTCAAGAGCATTCTTGACAGATCGGAAATGCCAGTTTTCAGCGCATGCGCTTCGCGTGCCTGAAACCGGCATTTCCGATGTCCCTACGGGTGTGTACACAGCGCGTACACACCCGTAGGCATCGGAAAATATGGGCCATTGTTAATCAGGTATCTAAATTAGAGGAACACGAAAAGCTATAATAGGACTGTATTTTCCTTCTGTTTTTATTTTGTTCTTCTTTACCTGCTCCCTGCAACAGACAACACGCAAGAGATGAGCTTTTAAGGGGTGAGATCTTTTTATTGAAACATAGACCTTGAAGATATGCTGTATGATATTAGTCTGCAAACACTTGACATGTTTGTATGAATTCCTTTGTCTGTTATTTTAACAGAGGCATTAACCAGTATGCTAATATCACATGGTGTAATTTCAAAGCTGGTGGAACATTCTGCTCAGTGGCTGAGAAAGGCAAATTGCTTCCATATGTAGACGGACCAGGTTTTAAGATAGTCTTCACTGACACTCAAGCTCAGTACATTAGAGGTGCCATCATTTTTTTATTTACAGTTCTGTTGATCGATTTGGTCATTTGTTCATAGACCCATTTTATATTCCGGTAAATTGCAAGCCAAGTCTCATGGAATGCTGCTGGCACAAGAATGATCAATTTTCAGGCACCTTGCAACAGCCTAATTGCACAGATAATGCCCCAGATTTTGCGGTAGGAATAACGGTGATGCTATCAGCGCTCACCGTTATTATGGAGTAAATCAAACAGCAACTTCCAGCATCCGCACATATGCAGTTAAACGCGGAAATCAGGAAGTTGCTGTCCGATTTGCCCTGCTCCTCCACGAGCTTCGCTATACCGGGACCTCGTCGAGAGACTTGGCATTAAAACACATGAAGAAGTTGCGGTAGTTACCCACTAAACATTGCAAGAAAATGTTAGAGGTCGTCCATTCAAGTGTAAGTGAATTTTTAATGGCATGATATGTCTAAATTACTGCCAAACAACCTCTCTGGCACTGAAAATTTACTTTTACAAGTGTGGAGTCTCAGACCATCAGATTTTAATTATTGTTGGAGATTTTTTTTTTAATTATTCTTTTTTTACTTTGTCTCTTCTTTCGCTCTCTCATAATCCCATCTTTCTTTCCATCTCTTTATTTTGTTTCTGTATGTGATTTTACATTTCATTTAATATTCTAATTTACACTTCCTGGTTTAAACTCTGCATGTCTCAATGAGGATTCTTCAATCTGATTGGTTGAAGAGACACGCTGTTGCTTGCCCTCTTCACACACACCAGAGATCCTCTGTAGAGGGCGCCACGCTGAAATGGCTCTCTAATTACTGTAAGTTGCTGCGCAAAAGCCCACTAAACGTCTGTGGGCAGCTGTAAGTGCAATGAACGGCGAGTGCCGTTCGTTAGCCGCTAACCGCAAAATCCGGGCCATTAGGTTTTGACTGCTCCACAGCTAAAAGCAATTCTGGCCTTTTTTACTGAATGCTTAGTTCAAAAAGGCTTAAACAATGAATATTAAGGTCATTCTAATTACTGTGAATAATGAGAAAAAGATGTGAGGCGCGATAAGCCACAAAGCAAATTGATAATCACAGCTTGTCATTTAAAATAAGCTGAGATATTGTTTAATACATACAAAGTAAACAGAACAGTGATATATATATTCCTCTGGGCATCAGTTAAAGAGCTTTGGATTTATCTCACTGTCAGCAGTTAGAATATTTGATGGAAAAGATGGAGCAGTTGACTGGGACTTTGCATTTTCCGGTATCTTGGGGCCAGTATACTGTATCTGTTTGGTTAATTGATATCATTACTAATCTTTGAAATGTTTACTGCAGGTCATCTCTCTTAGTAATTGGCAGAGGAAATAATATTTTCTACTTACTATTTATGCATGATTGTTTGAAATTGCTATACTATTTCATCTATAAAACCATTTCTTCACATTCCTCTTTTAAAACATTTTTTTTCTCCTTCCACTTTCTCGGGCTCTCCACACCACATACTATCCATGGCTCAGAGGGTCTGATTTGACTGTTCCCTGCCATCAGTGTGCTGCTTTGCAAATCAGCCACCAAACAAATGTAACCTAGGGACAGATCTCTGTGTGATTTCTCCTCCTTCACAAAGAAAAAGTTCCTGTTCTCTGCTTGACACTTCCCCACATAGGCCGAGAATTATAACTGAGCATGTGCAGAACTGTGGATACAACAACAACAACAACAACTTGTATTTATATAGTGCATTTAACGTAGTAAAACGTCCCAATGCGCTTCACAGGAGGATTATAAGACAAAAAATTTGACACCGAGCCACATAAGGATAAATTAGGGCAGGTGACCAAAAGCTTGGTCAAAGAGGTAGGTTTTAAGGAGCGTCTTAAAGGAGGGAAGAGAGGTAGAGAGGCGGAGAGGTTTAGGCAGGGAATTCCAGAGCTTAGGGCCTAGGCAACAGAAGGCACGGCCACCAATGGTTGAGTGATTATAATCAGGGATGCTCAAGAGGGCAGAATTAGAAGAGTGCAGATATCTCGGGGGGTGGGTTGTGGGGCTGAAGGAGATTCCAGCGATAGGGAGGGGCGAGGCCATGGAGGGATTTGAAAACAAGGATGAGAATTTTGAAATCGAGGCGTTACTTAACGGGGAGCCAAAGTAGGTCAGTGAGCACAGGGGTGATGGTGAACGGGACTTGGTGCGAGTTAGGACACGGGCAGCCGAGTTTTGGATGACCTCAAGTTTACGTAGTTTACAATACAAAGAACTCCTCGCTGCTGCCCATTAGGGTTTCCAATGCCCTGCACGTTTGTGCTGCTGGTTTTTACTCCAGTCACAACCTATAATATAGATTATAACAGCAAATTTAGGTAAATGTGTGATATTTGTTCAGACTGGAATCCTCCTTTCATAAGCACACAATTGGACTCGAGAATTAATCAGAAAACCATACTACAGGTATATTGTAATATTGCCTTTAAATATTTCACCTCGCTTTATTAATTTAAAGCAACTGCTTACACAAGGCTGAAGTACTGAGTCCAGATGTCATCTTGGATTATTGACTCCAATTGTGTGTTTATGAAAGGGGAATTCCAGTCCGTACAAATATCACACATTTACCTAATGACAAACATTTTCCTCCGTTTTTTATTAATTGTCAGGATATGGGCATTGCTGCCAAGGCCAGCATTTATTTCCCATCCCTAGTTGCCCTTGAGAAGGTGAGCCACCTTCTTGAACCGCTGCAGTCCGTGTGGTGAAGGTACTCTCACACTGCTGTTAGGTAGGGAGTTCCATGATTTTGACCCAGCGACGATGAAGGAACGGCGATATATGTCCAAATCAGGATGGTGTGTGGCTTGGAGGTGATAGTGCCCAATGCACCTGCTGCCCTTGTCCATCTAGAGGTGGAAGTCACAGGTTTAGGAGGTGCTGCCGAAGAAGTCTTAGTGAGTTGCTGCATTACATCCTTTTTTTTATATGCGTTCCTGGGATGTGGGCGTCGCTGGCAAGGCCAGCATTTATTGCCCATCCCTAATTGCCCTTGAGAAGGTGGTGGTGAGCTGCCTTCTTGAACCGCTGCAGTCTTTGTGGTGAAGGTACTGTAAGATTAGAATCACAGGCCACACACAGATTACCCAAAGGGTTTTAGCAGTTGCAAGGCTTTTATTAAAGAGCTACAGTTTTAAAGCATAATCAGATATTACATGTGGTTTAAGCTGAGTATAATAGACATACAACCCGTGACAGTAGAGAGCGATCTACGACTCCCGAATCGGAATGCCATGACCGGATGGATGGGGAGGCAGTACGGTGGTCTCGGATTGGGTGGATTCCTGCAGTCTGCTGCAGCAGTCACTTCCGTTGGGTCATCCCTCGAGCTGTTCGACCGTCAGCCACCTCAGAGGCTAAACTTGACCAAGGTGTTAGGCCGTAGCCACCTCGGGGAAGCCTTTGCCCCTAACTGCCTGATTTCCTCTCTCGGTCGTCTATATTTATAGTTATTTCGGTGGGCTGGTAATCACCTGGTGTCAATCATTTGATCCCCCATCCTATTGTCCAATTGTGAAGTGGGAAGGCATCCCTCGCCGTCCCTTTCTGCATGACTAACGAGGCCTCCCTCTTATCTTTCTGAGGAATGTTTTGTTATGTTTCTTTAAGGACATTTTATGACTTTTCGGCTCCATTTTTGTCTATTATCCCACCACCCTGTGTTGTTTTGCATTTTACGATTCCCTTATCACTTCTATTTGTCTTTTGATGCTTGATATTCGACCTTGCTGGCATTTCTGCTATCTGTTCCCGGCTGCATGTTGTCAGTCTCTGTTCTAAGAATTAAAACCCATCTTTGAATCTCACAGCTATTTCTTACAGCACTCCCACAGTGCTGTTACAGAGGGAGATCCAGGATTTTCACCCAGCGACGCTGGAGGAACGGCAATATATTTCCAAGTCAAGATGGTGTGTAACTTGGAGGGGAACTTGCAGGTGATGGTGTTCCCATGCACGTGCTGCCCTTGTCTAGGTGGTAGAGTTCGTGGGTTTCGGAGGTGCTGTCAAAGAAGCCTTGGCGAGTTGCTGCAGTGCATCTTGTAGATGGTACACACTGCAGCCACGGTGCACCGGTGGTGGAGGGAGTGAAAGTTTAAGGTGGTGGATGGGGTGCCAATTAAATGGGCTGCTTTGTCCTGGATGGTGTCAAGCGTCCTGAGTGTTGTTAGAGCTGCACTCATCCAGGCAAGTGGAGAGTATTCCATCACACTTCTGACTTGTGCCTTGTAGATGGTGGAAAGGCTCTGGGGAGTCAGGAGGTGAGACACTCTCCACAGAATACCTAGCCTCTGACCTGCTCTTGTAGCCACAGTATTTATGTGGCTGGTCCAGTTAAGTTTCTGGTCAATGGTGACCCCCCAGGGTGTTGATGGTGGGGGATTCAGCAATGCTGGTGCCGTTGAATGTCAAGGGGAAGTGGTTAGACTCTCGCTTGTTGGAGATAGTCATTGTCTGGCACTCGTGTGACGCGAATGTTACTTGCCACTTATCAGCCCAAGCCTGAATGTCATCCAGGTCTTGCTGCATTTAGGCATGGACTGTTCCATTATCTGAGGAGTTGCAAATGGCACTGAACACTGTGCAATCATCAGCAAACATCCCCATTTCTGACCTTATATTGGAGGGAAGGTCATTGATGAAACAGCTGAAGATGGTTGGGCCTAGGACACTGCCCTGAGGAACTCCTGCAGCGATGTCCTGGGGCTGTGATGATTGACCTCCAATAACCACAACCATCTTCCTTTGTGCTAGGTATGACTCCAGCCAGTGGGGATTTTTCCCACTGATCCCATTGACTTCAATTTTACTCGGGCTCCGTGATGCCACACTCGGTCAAGGGCAGTCACTCTCACTTCACCTCTGGAATTCAGCTCTTTTGTCCATGTTTGGAACAAGGCTGTAATAAGGTCTAGAGCCGAATGGTTCTGGCGGACCCCAAACTGAGCATCAGTGTGCAGGTTATTGGTGAGTAAGTGCCGCTTGATAGCACTGTCGATGACACCTTCCATCACTTTGCTGATGATTGAGAGTAAACTGATGGGGGTTAACTGGTCGGATTTGATTTGTCCTGCTTTTTGTGGACAGAACATACCTGGGCAGTTTTCCACATTGTCGGGTAGATTTCTCTTTACTTTCTTAGGCAGTCCCTCGGAACCGAAGATGACTTGCTTCCACATTAAAAATGAGTTCTCAGGTGACTGATGAGTCCAATGCGGGACCTACAGAATCTGTCACAGGTGGGGCAGACGGTGGTTGAAGGGGCGGGTGGGTGGGGTGCTTGGGTTGACTTGTGCTTGGCTTCCGCTTGTTCCCGGCGAAGAGTTGAGGTGTTCGGCGCCTTCCCAGATGCTTCTCCTCCACTTTGTGCGGTCTTGGGTCAGGGATTCCCAGGTGTCGGTGGGGATGTTACACTTTTTCAAGGAGGCTTTGAGGGTGTCCTTGAAGCGTTTCCTCTGCCCACCTGGGGCTCTCTTGCCGTGTCAGAGCTCCGAGTAGAGCGCTTGTTTTGGGAGTCTCGTATCGGGCATGCGGACGATGTGACCCGTCCATCGGAGCTGATCGAGCGTGGTCAAAGCTTCGATGCTGGGGATGTTGGCCTGAGCGAGATGCCAGTATTGTAGCTGTACTGGAACAGCTTGGCTAGAGGCACGGCTAGTTCTGGAGCACAAGTCTTCAGCACGACAGCCGGCATGTTGTCAGGGCCCATAGCCTTTGCTGTATTCAGTGTGCTCAGCTGTTTCTTGGTTTCACGTGGAATGAATCGAATTGGCTGAAGACTGGCTTCTGTAGTGGTGGGGACCTCAGGAGGAGGCCGAGATGGTTAATCCACTCTGCACTTCTGGCTGTAGATGGTTGCAAACGCTTCACCCTTGTCTTTTGCACTCGCGTGCTGGGCTCCGCCATCATTGAGGATAGGGATATTCATGGAGCCACCTCTTCCCGTTAGTTGTTTAATTGTCCACCACCATTCACGACTGGATGTAGCAGGACTGCAGAGCTTTGATCTGATCCATTGGTTGTGGATCGCTTAGCTCTGGCTATAGCGTGCTGCTTCTGCTGTTTAGCATGCATGTAGTCCTGTGTTGCAGCTTCCCCAGGTTGGCACCTCATTTTTAGGTGCACCTGGTGCTGCTCCTGGCATGCTCTTCTGCACTCCTCATTGAACTAGGGTTGGTCCCCTGACTTGATGGTAATGGTAGAGTGAGGGATATGCTGGGCCAGATTGTGATGGAATGCAATTCTGCTGCTTCTGATTGCCCACAGCGCCTCATGGATGCCCAGTTTTGAGCTGCTAGATCTGATCTGAATCTATCCCATTTAGCACGGTGCTAGTGCCACACAACATGAGGAGGGTGTCCTCAGTGTGAAGACTGGATTTCGTCTCCACAATGACTATGCGGTGGTCACTGCGACCAATACTGTCATGGACAGATGCATCTGCGACAGGTAGATTGGTGAGAACAAGGTCAAGTAGGGTTTTCCCCTCGTGTTGGTTCTCTCACCACCTGTCGCAGGCCCAGACTGGCAGTTATGTCCTTCAGGATTCGGTCAGTAGTGGTGCTACCAAGCCACTCTTGGTGATGGACATTGAAGTCCCCCACCCAGAGTACATTCTGTGCCCTTGTTACTCTCAGTGCTTCTTCCAAGTGGTGTTCAACATGGAGGAGTACTTATTCAGCAGCTGAGGGAGGGTGGTAGTGAAGGGATAATTACTAGTCCTAGCCCCTTTAGGGCTACCCTGGATCAGGCGTATTCCTCAGACATTCACTTTCAACTAAAGTTTGAGGTAGCCGAATCCTAAAGACGCTTAATTGGGTCTAAAGGTCCAGACTATCTCTCCCTAAAGGAAAGGAACAACCTGAAAATGTTACCGTCCTCCAGATAGCACTTTTAACAAGTTTAACTAGACTGTAACATTCCGGATATTATGAGGGTCCGGAAAACTCCCCCAGAATTCTGCAACTCCTCACCAAACAGTGTATGGAGATTGAGTTTGCGAGTTTGATACAGAAGTATTATGTGAGACAATTCTAAAAATATATAGATTTATTAAAGAACCGACATGTAATTTACAGTTGGTGAGTCAATCGCAACATTAACAGTTGCAAAAAGAGAAAGCTTTACAATATTATCAGAGATCCTTATTCTCAAATCTTAACTTTACTACAGTTTTACAGTTCTTAGTCTTATTCAGGATATCCACCAAAATCAAATACAGTATAGTACCTTTGATCCCCGAGGTACAAAGAGTTGTAGACTTGCAGAGCCTGCTCTGAAGCCTAAGAATTGCTTTGCCCCTTTACAGCGAATCTACTATCCTATTTGAGAGTTCAATATTTATACCCTTTTCCAGTGGTATTCCCTTTAAGGTTTTCTGCTGATGTAAGCTAATTATCTCTCGTCATTTTTCTGCTGACTTCTGCAATTCTTACAGTCACCTCAGCTAGTAGCAATGCAGAATCGTGTCTCTCCTCTAGGTGTTCCAAGCTTACCATAAAAAACGGTGTAACAGCAGGTGCATTTTATTTGATGTCATTTTTACTAAGTCCTTCTGTTTGTGCCTCTTTACGAAGTGTAAATTAGAACACCTTGTACAGGGTGAACCTTTGTTTTGTTCTGAAAAGTTCAGACTGTTGGGAGCCTTTAACCTTCTGTTTCAATAAGGTTATTGATTCAGTGTCAACAACTATCTTATCTCTATAGCCAGAATTCTATCACAGCTTTAGATTGTTGAGGCTTCCAGATTTCCAAACCCAGTTTGTCATGTTTTAATAAGGCCAGTATTCTTTCATAGAATGGTGTATTTTGCTGAATAGGTTATATGGCTTATTCCTTCACAGTAGGTGGTAATCAGCAGGAGGTTTCCTTGCCCATGCTTGACCTGATGCCATGAGACTTCATGGGATCTAGAGTCAATGTTGAGGACTCCCAGGGCCACTCCTTCCCGACTTTGCCGCCACCTCTGGTGGGTCTGTCCTGTCCCACGGGCAGGGATGGTGATGGAGGAATCTGGGACATTGGCTGAAAGGTATGATTCTGTGAGTATGATTAAGTCAGGCTATTGCTTGACTAGTCTGTGGGACAGCTCTCCCAATTTTGGCACACGTCCCCACATGTTAGTGAGGAGGACTTTGCAGGGTCAGCTGGGCTGGTTGTGCCATTGTCATGTCCGAAGCCAGTGCCGGGTGGTCTGTCCGGTTTTATTCTTATCATTGTTTTTCGTAGCGGTTGTGTACAACTGAGTGTCTTGCTAGATCATTTCAAAGGGCAGTTAAGAATCAACCACATTGCTGGGTCTGGAGTCACATATAGGCCAGACCAGAATGACGGATTTCCTTCCCTAAAGGACAGTAGTGAACCAGCTGGGTTTTTATGGCAATCGATAGTTTCATGGTCACCATTACTGATACTAGTTTTTTGTTCCAGATTTATTTAATTAACTGCCATGGTGGGATTTGAACTCACGTCTCTGGATCATTATTCCAGGCTTTTGGATTAATAGTCCAGTAACATAACCATTATGCTACCGTTCCCTGTAGACAGTATACACTGCAGCCACAGTATGATGGTGGTAGAGGTGTTCAAAACCATTCATGATTTTGAACGCCTCTATCAAATCTCCTCTTAATCTGCTGTGCTCTAAGAAGAACAACCCCAGCTTCTCCAGTCTCTCCGCATAACTGAAGTCCGTCATCCCTGGTACCATTCTAGTAAATCTCTTCTGTTTTTAATTTGCTGATAGAACATGTGCAATAGGCCTTTGATATGTCGAAGGCAAACAATTCAAAAAGTAGCAAAATCAAAAACCGCCAAAGACTCTGCAACATTAGCATCTCTTCATTGGAGAATTGAAAGTATTCCAGGATAAAAGTATTTGATACTGGCAGCACAACAAATCAGTTGTTTAAATTTTCTTAGACTTTTTTTTAAACCTTTAGTTCCTCCCCTGCCAGGCAGCTTCCTTCAGCTGGAACATTCTTGGCCTTTTCCAGGGCTGCCATCAATCCCAGCCACAAATGTTTGACAGGAGGTTTGCTTACAGTGCGACAAGCTGCTTTGTGTATTTAACTCTTCCTACATGATGGAGCATCCTTCCACAGTAAGCCACTCCATCTAGCAGCCTTACCAAGAACCTTTGAAGCTCATTCTCACCAGGGATAGACAGACATGAATAGCCCTGGAACTTGAGCTTGTAACATACTGATTGAGAAGCAAACAATCTATCAGTTGTGGTACTCAGCTGTATTTGTACAGTTTTGTTTTTATACCTGGTACTTTTTACTCTGTTTCTTTTAGGAATGGGGATGGATAGTGATGCATAAGTCTTGTATTATGTCTGTTCCTCAGTCGAAGCCTATAGTACACTTATAGCACAAATTTAACAGCATGATAGCAAAGTAAATTATATTTTACTGCAACATAAATGTTAGGATGCCTGTAAATTATAATTAATAATGGACTCAAGTTTAACTTCAAAGCAATAACTCAATTTGGTTACCACTACATCCTGATTTACATCGTCTTCACTACTCGGTGTCAGCCTTAGCTCAGTGGTAGCATTCCCACCTCTGAGTTAGAAGATCGTGGATTGAAGCTCTACTCCAGAGACTTGAGCTGACACTTCAGTGTAGTACTGAGGGAGTGCTGCACTGTCAGAAGTGCCGTCCTTCAGATGACACATTAAATTAAGGGTTCGTCTGCCCTCAGGTGGATGTAAAAGATCCCATGGCACTATTCAGAGAAGAGCAGGGCAGTTCTCCCGGTGTCCTGGCCAACATTTATCTTTCAATCAACACCAAAAACAGATGACATGGTCGTTTATTTCATTGCGTTTGTGGGACCTTGCTGTGTGCAAATTGGCTGCCGCATTTCCTGTATTACAACAGTGATTACACCTCAAAAGTACTTTATTGGCTGTAAAGTGCTTTGGAAGTACTGAGGTCATGAATAGGTGCTAAGTAAATGCAAATTCTTTCTTCTTTTTACCTTTTGAGCCTTGGTTGTGTCTTTCATTATGGACTTTGGCCATCACCTAGGTTTCTCATGAGGAAAAAATGTGATCATTCAGTATAATGTTCTGCCTTATATCTAAGTTATCTACAGATAATAGTGCCTTTATTACTGACCATCTGTATGTTGATTTCCCAAGCACACACTTGTGCTTCAGCTTATATACACCACTCACTGAACAACAGTACTTGCTACAGAGCATATCACATCAAATTAATCAAATGTATATGAGAAACCAAGAACTCGAACTGGAACTTTGAAAATTAAATTCCACTTTTTAATGACTATGAATCCATCCTCAAATGACATTGCTAGTTGTCAATAATATTTTGCACTGTAAAGTTGAAATTATCCATTGAAGCCACATATATTTAAATTAATCTATTTAAGAAGCCTTCTAATGGTTTGTAACTTTCAGCATTTTTGACATATAATTATATTAAAAATGATGTAAAAATTGGTTTGATTTATATTCTAATTTTAATTTCTCGGTTTGAAAATCTAGTAAGCAGAATTTCAAGTACACATAATGTAAAAATAGGATTTATGACACTGGAGCTAACTTGCACATTTTCCTCACAGATAATATTATGTAAATATATTGGAAGAATTGGTGGCAGGTGGATTCTTTGCAGTAGTATTTAGCTTGTTTGCAATGTAATTGCTTTTAGCCAAGGTCTCCTGAAGGAAAAGACTGACTAAATTAGCATTAACTTGGGTTCCCAGGGATTTGGTATATTGTGAGAAGTTGATCTTGCCTCCAGTAAGGACAAGTTATCCTACGAAAGGCCAGCTGCTTACAAGACAGTGTTAATTGTTTTTTGAATGGGGCAAATGTATATGCCAAGGGAGCTAGCAATTTGCAGATCTAATTGAGCAAAGGCATTGAGACACTGCTGTGGGCTACTTCTCCAAAAATGTTTACTGAGCTAATATTTTATGACAGAAGCTAAACTTAACCATCACACACTGCTTGATTACTGTGACTTCCATTTATAAATCCTTTAGAGATTTTTTTAAACAAAATTAAGATGGTTTGGAAACTCCTGTGGGAGTGTTATTGGTGGGCAAGGTTAGATTAAAGCTTTGGAAGCCTAATACCGATTTAAGCAGAGATTGAAGTAAAATATGAAAATTGTTTGAAGGAAGTTCATAGTTTTGGTTGTGGGTCACACAACTAAATTCTGCATGATGTACAATGACATCCTACAAGAGTAGGCCATATGATGGAAGTGTTACAGCTAACCAGATTGGCATGTCACAGGAATGGCTATACCAGTGCTGTATTAGAAACTATTGAGTACACAATTAAATGCTCTAAACTGTCACCATAATTAATCTTTCCCCAGCTTTCCAACAGAATCAGAGTGTCCTTTCAAGTGATTATTTATCTACAAGCTTCTATCATGTGGCTGTCAAGCTGTCTTAATTTTTGTATCCAATTTCAGGAGCACACTTGAACAAACAAGACTGCTTGTGTGTATGATTAGAGTAACCTCATTCTAGCTAGCTCCTGGAAATGTGTTCAAACATTCCTGTCACCAAAATGAACAGGTGCAGTAGTCTAAGTAAATCATTTTAAGTACCTAATTTAAACTCTTAAACCCCTTTATAGTGACAAAAGAAAGGTAGGTTCATTCAGAAACCTAACCTTCAGCACTCTACCAAAGGAACTAGGGGTTATACTTTCTTCCATTTGCTAATTTTAGCAAGAAAATAGACATAAATATGAACCAAAGACAACTGCTTTATACTCGCATCTACTTTTCACTAAAATTAGCGTACAAAAAAATACATGACCAGCTGAATCAGTCAATCTACCCATACAAATATTTGTGGAAGCCTGCTCGTATAAATTAGGAATAAAAACAGAAAATGCTGGAAATACTCAGCAGGTCAGGCAGCACGGAACTTATCTCTTCCTATCTCGACTCTAATTTTAAAACTAGTGGAGTATAAATTAGTAACGACTTTCAACCCAAATTAGCAACATTTTTTTCCAATACCGCTGCTCCTTCCTGTGCTGTATCGCAATATTAGCTGGCTGCTCGTGTAATCAGGGTAATTCCACTCAATCTACCCATACAAATATTTGAATACTGGGTCCTGCTTATAATGCCAGGTTTGCGAATAAACAAGATATTAGATAACTGATTGTGGGTTAGAGCAGCTGATTGCAGTAAACAAATTGTTGGCTTTTCTCCCTGACATTCAATGCAATGACACAATGACATCACAATTGACAAGATGGACTGTGAATGGAACAAAAATAAATCGCAAATTTTCCATTTTAGTACTTCCTAAAAAGAAACCATTGTAAGTGAGAATCTTGCAGACAGACAGTATTTATTTTGGTGAGTGTTATTGATAGCAACAAAAATAATTGTAGGGGACTGGAGTTTTTAACTAAAAGTTGTCCTTTGTACTTTGAATGGCATGTGTAACTTACAGTCTTGGACAAAAAAAAGCCAGAATATTGCAGAAGTCAACATAGCCCTTGATTAGCCATGGGCAAACCTCACACAGCAGCTTTTCAATTAACAAGAATAAAACAGTCCTGCTTGTTCCACCAAATCTAAACTAGGTGTATTGCCAATTAGAGTAGAAACAAGTTCTGAATGACAGCACGCAAGCAGTGATAGTACTTCACTGACACAGCACATATTACATTTGTCAGGGATTGCATTAGTCACGACAGACAGTTCCTTCTCTAATGATAAGAGCACAACCCAATATGGTACTGAGCCATACAGACCAGGAAGATCCCAAGTACATTGTGCAGGCTCAGGAAAGAAAATGTCAGCCAGGGTTTCCAATCACTCATAGAATCATACAACACAGAAGGAGACCATTCGGCCCATCATGCCTGTGCTGGCTCTTTGAAAGATTCCCCCTTTTAAGTATTTATCCAATTCCCTTTTGAAAGTTACTATTGAATCTGCTTCCACCACCCTTTCAGGCAGTGCATTCCAGATCATAACAATTCATTGCGTAAAATAAATTCTCCTCATCTTCCCTCTGGATCTTTTGCCAATTAACTTACATCCGTGGTATCCAGTGATCGCTGCTGAACAATGCGTGTATGCGCATGTCAAATTAGAATAGGATCAGGTGGGAAGATGATACCCCACCCCAATCAAATTAGAATAGGATCAGGTGGAATGATGATACCCCACCCCAATCAAATTAGAATAGGATCAGGTGGAATGATGATACCCCGCCCCAATCAAATTAGAATAGGATCAGGTGGGATGATGATACCCCACCCCAATCAAATTAGAATAGGATCAGGTGGAATGATGATACCCCACCCCAATCAAATTAGAATAGGATCAGGTGGAATGATGATACCCCACCCCAATCAAATTAGAATAGGATCAGGTGGGATGATGATACCCCACCCCAATAAAATTAGAATAGGATCAGGTGGAATGATACCCCACCCCAATCAAATAGCTTGCTCTTTAAGCTTACAAATGAAGAATGGTGGTATGAGTGAGGGATGCTGGTACCTTTGGAACTGGAGTCTAACAAGGGTCAAAACCTTCAGGAGAAATGGGGAGATTGAAAGGCAAAGTAACATGCTGGAGCCTGATTTTTGGAATCTTTGCTTTGCAACTGCATTGCTGAAAATAAAACTTTGGTGTTGATTGCTCTTAATGAAAAGTAATGAAACAATGAGCCGACTAGCATTGGCAGTAGCGTAATGGCCCAAGACCACATCTTGAGTCCAAGGGCTTTCTGTTCTTCCCATGCCTGTCTATCACTGGTGAGAGTAGGTCACCAGTTTTGAATTAGAATCATAGAATCATAGAAAGTTACAGCACGGAAGGAGGCCATTTTGGCCCATCGTGTCCGCGCCGGCCAACAAAGAGCAAACCAGCCTAATCCCACTTCCCAGCTCTTGGTCCGTAGCCCTGCAGGTTAGAGCATCCCAAGTGCACATCCAAGTACTTTTTAAATGTGGTTAGGATTCCTGCCTCCACCACCCTTTCAGGCAGTGTGCTCCAGAACCCCACAACCCTCTGGGTTAAGACATTTCCCCTCAAATCCCCTCTAAACCTTCCCCCAATTACTTTAAATCTGTGACCCCTGGTTTTTAACCCCTCTGCTAAGGGAAATAGGTCCTCTGTATCCACTTTATCTAAGCCCCTCATAATTTTATTCACCTCAATAAGGTCTCCCCTCAGCCTCCTCTGTTCCAAGGAAAACAGACCCAGCCTATCCAGTCTTTCCTCATAGCTAAGATTCTCTACTCCCGGCAACGTCCTTGTAAATCTCCTCTGTACCCTCTCTAGTGCAATCACATCTTTCCTGTAATGTGGTGACCAGAACTGTACGCAGTACTCTAGCTGAGGCCTGACTAGTGTTTTATACAGTTGAAGCATAGCCCCCCTGCTCTTGTATTCTATGCCATGGCTAATAAAGGCAAGCATTCCGTATGCCTTCTTAACCACCTTATCTACTTGGCCTGCTACCTTCAGGGATCTGTGGACATGCACTCCAAGGTCCTTTTGTTCCTCTACACTACTCAGTGTCCTACCATTTAATGTGTATTTCCTTTCCTTGTTAGCCCTCCCCAAATGCATTACCTCACACTTCTCCGGATTGAATTCCATTTGCCACTGTTCTGCCCACCTGACCAATTTATTGATATCTTCCTGCAGTCTACCGTTTCCTTCTTCAGTATCAACCACACAGCCGATTTTAGTATCATCTGCAAACTTCTTAATCATACCCCCTATATTCAAGTCAAGATCATTGATATATACCACAAAAAGCAAGGGACCGAGGACTGAGCCCTGCGGAACCCCACTGGAAACAGCCTTCCAGTCACAAAAACACCCATCAACCATTACCCTCTGCTTCCTGTCTCCGAGCCAGTTTTGAATCCAACTTGACACTTTGCCCTGGATCCCATGGGCTTTTAACTTCGTGACCAGTCTGCCATGTGGAACCTTATCAAAAAGCCTTACTAAAGTCCATATTCACTACATCAAATGCACTACCCTCATCTACCCTCCTTGTTACCGCCTCAAAAAATTCAATCAAGTTTGTCAGACATGACCTTCCCTTAACAAATCCATGCTGACTATCTTTGATTAATCCGTGTCTTTCTAAATGAAGATTTATCCTGTCCTTCAGAATTCTTTCCAATAATTTTCCCACCACCGAGGTTAGGCTGACTGGCCTGTAATTACTTGGTCTAACCTTTTCTCCCTTTTTAAACATTAGCAGTCCTCCAGTCCTCCGGCACCACACCTGAAGCCAGAGAGGATCGAAAAATGATGGTCAGGGCCTCTGCTATTTCCTCTTTTGCTTCGCTTAACAGTTGGGCTGCTAAATGAAGTGATGCCCCAAAGCTGGTGCTCCATGTTAGTAAGGACATTTGCTGCCCTCCATTGGCAGTTCCTACTGGCCTTTCATAGAGCAATATTGACAGCAGTTCTGCAGGAAAACCACAATTTCACCTTTCTAGTTGAAGGATGCATGAAGATAATCATAAGAAAATGAGACTGCAATATAAGCTGGTTATTTTCAATACTGCCATTACTTAGGAGGGAGTGCATGGCGAGGAAAAGCAAGGTAGAAAATTGGAAAGACAAACAAAATGCGAAAAATACCAATACAGCGTGAAGATGTAAAAAAAGAGATTCAAGAAATGTCATAAAACAGAGTAATAAAAACTGGAATTGATTGACATGACAAAGAGAATGTGCAGGTCAGTGAACAAATTCAAAATGCATTCAGATGGTAAGGTGGAGTAGTAAGTTGGACTTTAGTGTGCTGGGACATTGCTTAAACCTGTCCCCTCAATCTACTCAGTTGCACATTCAGTCATTATGTGAAAGTATGGAGCAGAGCTAGAGAAGTGATGTCTGTGGACTGTTCTCATGTATTTGTAGCAGCTGGAAAATTAAGATAGGGAGAGGATCACTGAGGAATGAGTAAGATATGATGCTGAAATGGCAGGAATACTGAATAAATACTTTGCCTCAGCTTTCACTGAAGATGCCAGCAAAGAGGAAATCACAATAGTGGAAGAAGTCAAAAGGGATATTATAACAGTTAAGAATAAAAGGGACAGTAGCAGCATGGATACAAAATTGACTAAGTGACAGGAAATAGAGAGTAGCGGTGAACGGTTGTTTTTCGGACTGGGGGAAGGTATACAGTGGTGTTCCCCAGGGGTCGGTACTAGGACCACTGCTTTTCTTGATATAATTTAATGACTTGGACGTGGGTGTACAGGGCACTATTTCAAAATTTGCAGATGACACAAAACTTGGAAGTATAGTGAACCGTGAGGAGGATAGGTGTAATGTATTCACATGTTTTGTCACATGATTTGGTATGAGCGTGCTCAGTTCACTCTGGCCTAATAAACAAGCACATGGACTAGCAACCCATCCTGTCTCTGTCCTTCATTTGTTCTACCCAAATATATTACATTTTTGGCGATGAGGATGGGATCCCAAAGTAATTTTTATGGATCATGGAAGGACACGGTGTTCAACCTTCGAGTGGACAAGTTTAAGATGAATTTGTGACACCTAAACTGAATTTTTGTGATGTTTTACTGTTAATGCTCGTGCAGAATCGTCTGTGCTTCGCCTTCACGTGTATGTATACACAGCAACAGCAGCGCTGATTCTCACAGGTACATAGGTAGCATGCTGAGTCACTGTTCAATGGGATCAGGACTATCATGGCTGCGCCTACAGGATTCATCAGAAGCCTCGGCATGTATGACCGAGTTTGCGAACCATTCGGTTATTACATTGAGCGGATGGAGATGTTTTTTAGGGCCAAAAACATTATTGAGACCGAAGGTGCAGATGAGAATGTTTGAGCGCAAAATGAAGTAATTCATAAACAGAAGAATGCATTTTTCTAATGGAGATTGGGCCAGATGTCTACGGAACGTTGACAAACCTACTCGTGCCAGGGAAAGAGAAGAATGCGTCATTTGAAGACATTGTCGAGAAACTCAAGGACCATTTCGACCCAAAGCAGTTAGAAATAGCAGAGAGCTATAAATTTGGTACCAGAAACCAAAAACAAAGTGAAACTATCAGTGAGTACATTGTAGCTATTAAGAACCTATCTTTGCATTGTAACTTGGGCACCTGTTTGGATCGTGCGTTGCGAGATAAGTTTGTGTGTGGACTGGTGAATGAGCACACACAGTCCAAGTTACTGAACACTCCTAACCTAACATTTGACATAGCATGCAAAATTGCCCTCTCTATGGAGATGGCGTCTAAGAATGCTAGGGAGCTCCGTCCAACTCAAGTAACTAGTGCAGCTGAGGTCTACAGTCACAAAGCCACCGCCAAACCTAAAGCTGTGAAACCGAGTCAAAAACATGTCAGTGAGAGCAGTTCAGTGAATTGTTATCACTGCAATGGAAATCACTCACCACAGTCCTGCCAATGTGAAGTGTTTTCACTGCCAGAAGCAAGGCCGTATTCCATATTTCAACAGCTTGCAGAGCTAGATCTAAAGCAGGAAGTAAGAACCATCCTAGTGGCAATGCAAAGCAACGACAACAAAAGAGAGGAGTTCACAATATTGAAGTGAACACACCTGATGTTGAAGAACTAGGCATCTACAGTATGCCACTAGCGGCAACGCTAGCAGTTGTGAGAAAGACTTCCGTACAAAACTTTTGATCAATGACCAATATATTGATATGTGTATCGACACGGCGGCAGACTTCTCTATCATGAGTAAGTTTAATCAAGTACCACTTACAAAGAGTACCGTAGAGTTAAAAACCTACTCCGGAGAAATCCTCGAGACATGTGGACAAATGGAATGTACAGTTCAACACAATGGCCAGTCAGTAAAGCTACAACAACAGGCCAACTCTCTTGGGCAAAGACTGGTTGAGAAAGTTAAAACTAGACTGGAAAAACATCTTCAGTGTAGCAACGTGACACAATGCCGAACAAGTACGAAAGCATGTTCACAGACAGTTATGAGGGCATCACTAGGTATGACACGCATATCCGCATCAAGTCCAACACGAAGCCTGTCTATTGTAAGGCAAGGCCGGAACCCTATGCATTGAAAAGTCAGGTGGGGGAAGAGTTAGCGAAGCTCAGAGAACAGAGTGCTAGTAAAAACTGACAATGAATGGGCTACCCCAATTGTGGTAGTACCCAAAGCAGACAAAACTGTACGCGTGTGCGGTGACTGCAAAGTTACTATCAACCAAGCAGTTGACGATGAGCAGTACGCATTACCTACATCACAAGATTTGTATGCAGCACTCTCTGGGTCAAAGGTTTTCTCTAAGCTTGATCTGTCGCACGCTTGTTGACAAAGAGAGTCAACAGTATCTCACCATCAACACACACAAGGGACTGTGCTCATACACCAAGTTGCCATATGGTGTAATGTCCTCCCCCCAAATCTTCCAGGCTATGATGGATAAGATTTTGCAAGGAGTTCCAAATTCCTTACGCAATCAAGATGATGTGCTGATCGCAACAAGCAACAAGGAAAAAAATCTAGAAGTGTTAGATATCGTGCTTCAAAGGTTGAATGCCCACAATGTCAAATTGGAAAGGAGCAAATGTGCTTTTTTGCAGCCCGAGGTTGTGTACCTTGGTCTGAAAGTTGATGCAAATGGCTTGCAACCAGTTAAGGAAATGGTTGATGCTGTCCTCAATGCTCCAAAGCCACAGAACGTATCTGAGTTAAGATCTTTCCTTGGAATGTTCCAGCACTACACATGTTTCTTACTTGAGTTAGCGACCATGTCAGCTCCATTGCACGAGCTCCTCAAGAAGGATGTCCAGTGGAAGTAGACGAAAACACAACAGGAAGCTTACGACGCTTGTAAGAGAAGTCTCTCTTGTGATGCTCTACTTGTGCACTACGACACAGAGCCTGAGCTTAAGTTAGCGTGTGATGCTTCCAGCTACAGTGTGGGAGCTGCAGTGGTTCAAGGGCAATTAGGGATGGGCAATAAATGCTGGCTTTGCCAGCGACGCCCACATCCCCATAAACAAATTTAAAAAAAAATAAATGAGTAATGGATGACAGCCAAGAGAAATCAGTCGCATTCGCATCGCGAATCATCACAAAGAGCGAAAGAAACTACGTGCAAATTGAAAAAAGAAGCACTCGCCATAGTGTTTGGAATCAAGATATTCCAACAGTTCCTGATCGGCAGAAAGTTTACCCTGATAACCGATCACAAACCGCTCCTAGCAATATTGGGGCCCAAATCTGCCATCCCTACAATGGCCGCATCAAGAATGCAATGTTGGCAGTGTTGTTGTCACAATATGACTACACGATTGAATATCGCACTTCATAGCAAAACGCAATTGCAGATGCCTTGTCCAGGCTGCCACATGAGGACTCGTGTTGGGAGTGAAGGTGAGATTTTCATGCTAGATGCAGTTGACGAAGACTTTCCCGTGAATGCAACTCAAATTGCAGATGAGACTCAAAAGGACTCAGTGCTGAAAAGAGTGTATGAAAACACCTTGAATGGATGGACTGATCAGTGTCTGGACACAGAATTGAAACCATTCCATAACCATCTGAATATACTGAATTGTCTTGTGAGCAAGGTTGTATTTAGTGGGGAAACAGAGTAGTGGTACCTACTCCTTTGAGAGATAGAATTCTGGCTGAAGTTCATACTGAACATCCAGGGATCGTCAGTATGAAATCAATTGCAAGAAGCTTTGTTTACTGGCCTTGTTTGGACAGTGATCTTAAATCACTTGTCAGCAAATGCAGTGTTTGCCAAAATTGCAGAAACAAACCACCTAAAACTCCACTACAACCCTGGTCATGGCCAAGTAGAACTTTTCAGAGAGTACATATAGCCTTCTATGAGAAAGCAAATGATTTTTTTCCTGGTACTTGTAGATAGTCACTCAAAGTGGATTGAAGTGAAACACATGGGTTCAAATACTACAACTGGACATACCCCAGCAGAACTCTTGATGAGGAGGAGATTGAGAACACGATTGAGTCTTTTTCAGCCGAATTTGGCCTCGAGTTGAACCGAACAGTTGAGTCAGAAACGTTATTATGACAGCAATCAGAAAGAACGCAGTTTCAAACAAAACAAGTGTGTTTGTGTTTTCAGTCCCCCTGGCAAGTCGAGTTCACACAAGTGGGATGTAAGAACCATAGTCGAGGTTGGTGGAACCAAGAGTTACTTGGTTGAAATTGGTGACAAAATCCAAAGTGTTCATGTAAATCAAATGATCTCTGCTAGAGCTGAACCAAGACATGATCATGAACCACCTGATCATGAACACATTCAATTTGACTCAGTTCAGACTTCAGTAACTGAAGTACCAGGTTCAAACAAGTCTGAGACAGAAACAGGATCATCTTGGAGTTCGGAACTGAAACAAAACAGCCCGAAAATTGGATCAGGAAGGATCCGCAAATTTGTTATTAAACTGGATTTGTCGTTCATTTGAAAAAAAAAGC
The DNA here is from genome assembly GCA_030390025.1 of Squalus acanthias. Taxonomy (NCBI): domain Eukaryota; kingdom Metazoa; phylum Chordata; class Chondrichthyes; order Squaliformes; family Squalidae; genus Squalus; species Squalus acanthias. The sequence continues at coordinate 56,911,955 of CM059431.1, read as the reverse complement.
CAGGAGTTTTTGTTATATGGTACATGTAATGCTGGGAAAGGTGGGACCATAGTTTTCTTGTATTTGAGAGGGGAATACATACATATTTTTTTTAAAGGGGGAAAGCAGTGTAATGTATTAGCGCATGGTTTGTCACATGGTTTAGTATGAGCATGCTCAGTTCGCTCTGGCCTAATAAACAAGCACATGGACTAGCAACTCATCATGTCTCTGTCCTTCAGTTGTTCTACCCAAGTATATTACAATAGTGATAGACTTCAAGAGGACATAGACAGGCTGGTGGAATGGGCGGACACGTGGCAGATGAAATTAACGCAGAAAAGTGCAAAGTGATAGATTATGGTAGAAAGAACGAGGAGAGGCAATATAAACTAAAGGGTACAATTCTAAAGATGGAGAGACCGGGGGGTATATGTGCACAAATTGTTGAAGGTGGCAGGGCTGGTCTAAAAAGCGGTTAAAAGCATATACGGGATCCTGGGCTTTATAAATAGAGGTATAGAGTACAAAAGCAAGGAAGTTAGGATGAACCTATATAAAACACTGGTTCAGCCACAACTGGAGTGTTGTGTCCAATACTGGGCACCACACTTTAGGAAGGATATGAAGGCTTTAGAGAGGGTGCAGAAAAGATTTACAAGAATGATTCCAGGGATGAGGAATTACAGTTACATGGATTGACTGGAGAAGCTGGGGTTGTTCTCCTTACAGCAGAGACGATTGAGAGGAGATTTGATAGAGGTGTTGAAAATCATGAGGGGTCTAGACAGAGTAGATAGAGAGAAACTGTTCCCATTGGCAGAAGGGTCAAGAACCAGAGGACACAGATTTAAGATGATTGGCAGAAGAACCAAAGGCGACATGAGGAAAAACGCAGCATGTGGTTATGATCTGGAATGCACTCCCTGAAAGGGTGTTGGAGGCAGATTCAATCGTGGCTTTCAAAAGGGAATTGGATAAGTACCTGAAGGAAAAAAATTGTAGTGCTACGGGGAAAGGGCGGGGGAATGGGACTAGTTGAAATGCTCTTGCAGAGAGCCGGTGTGGGCTCGATGGGCCGAATGTCCTCCTTCTGTGCTGTAACAATTCTATGATTCTATGAAAAGAGATACTAGGCAAACTAACTTAAACTTAAGGAAGACAAGATCCCAGGTCTAGGTGGATTCCAACCATGACTACTCAAAGAAATTAGGCAGGAGATAGCATAGGCACTAGTATCCCTATGTAAAATTTAATAGAAAAAGGAATAGTGCCAGAGAACTGGCAAACAGTAAAGGTAATTCCTATCTTAAAAAAGGGAGCTGGATCTAATCCAGAGAATACAGAGAACTTTCTCTTAACATCAGTGGTAGGAGAGATATTAGCATTGTTCCTAAAAGATGAGATAACAAAACATGTAGAGACCAGAGAATACAATACAAATTAGTCAGGATGGATTTCTAAAAGAAAGGTCATGTTTAACCAACTTTTCTGAATTCTTTGAAGAAATAACAGAAAAGTAGTCAAGGGCAATGCAGTGGATGTGGTATACATGAACGTTCAGAAGGCGCCACATAAGAGACTCATAATAAAGGTCAGGGCGTGTGGAGTCAGGTGCCAGGTAGCAGAATGGACTGAAAGATCACTACAAAACAGGAAACAGAGGGTAGGAGTTAAGGGATGTTTCTCAGACTGGCAGACAGTGTCCCGCATATATCTGTGCTGGGACCACTGTTGTTTACAGTGATTTGGACTCAGGAATTGAAGATACGGTGTTGGAATTTGCAGGTGATAGTTAATAACATGGAGGACAGCACCAAAATACCGGAAGACATAAACAGGCCTGCAGAGTGGACAGAAAAATGGCAAATGCATTTTAATGTAGCGAAGTGTATGGTGGTTCATTTGGTAGGAGGAATAAGGAGGCCTTTTATTCCTTGGAAGGTAAGAATGGGTTAGTGGAGCAAACAGGTCTGGAAATACAGATACATAAATCGCTAAAAGTAGTAATGCAAATTGATGAGGCCATAAAGAGTACAAAGCAATAGCAAAATACTGCGGATGCTGGAAATCCGAAATAACAACAGAAAACGCTGGAAAATCTCAGCAGGCCAGGCAGCATCCGTGGAGAGAGAAACAGAGTTAACGTTTCAGGTCGAAGACCTTTCGTCAGAGTACAAAGCAGTGAGGTTCATTTTGTAACGAATAGAATACAAAAGCATAGGGATAATGTTAAATTTATGTCGAACCTTGGTTAGACCACACTTGGAGTACTGTGTGCAGTTCTGGTCTCCATATTACAAAAATGATATTGGTGCATTGGAGAAAGTGCAGAAAAGATTTCCAAGGATATTACCAGAATGGAGAGAGTGCAATGATCAGGAAATATGAAGCAGGCTGGGGCTCTTTTCTCTGGAAAAGAGGATCCTTCTAACGCCCTTTAAAATTATGATGGAGTTTAATAGGGTGGACTTGAAGCAACTGTTTCCACTTGGAAGTACATCGAAAGCAAGAGGCGTAAATATAAGATAGCCACTAACAGATCAAATAAAGATTTTCGGATAAATGTCTTTGCACAGGGAGTGGTGAGAATGTGGAACTCACTTCTACATGGAGTGCTTAAGAAGAGCCTTGATGTATCCGTGAGAGAAAAGGGAAGAGAGGGATACGGTGGGGTGGGATGAGAAGAGGTCATTCGAGTGGGAGGAGGCTCGTGGAGTATGATGAATGGCATAGGCCAGTTTTTGTGTTATAGATTCAATGTAATGCTAGGTATGTGCTGTAGGTCTGGGAGTAAACGACCCTTCAGCTTCCAGCTGTAAGGAAATGTGAGAAAAAATCAGAGTAACATACAAAATATGAAAGATAAAAAGAGGATTTATCAACTAAATAATTCACCCCTAACCTAGGTGAAAATATTAAAATATGAACTTCTTGTTTGTTGAGGTACTGAGTAATGTGATACAAAGTTTTTCACTGAGCCGTAACATTTATAGCGATGCCAAGCTCAGTGTTTTAGAATAATAAATCAGTAATAACCATGATCCACTGTTTTAAAAAAGCACGTTTCACATTTTGTTGCTCACCATGTTCCTGCACGTCTATCCTTATCAGGCTTCCCACCTGGATAGAATACAATATGCTGACTTCCAGATGGAGTCAATCAAAGCAGTAATAGGCAAGGCCCAGGAGTTCACTTTTATTTTTCTCTTTTATTGACACCACCAGCTTTCAGTCCTGAGTGACAGCGGAAGTAACAATGAGACAGAATTGGTAATGTCTTCAATGCAAAGGACTTTTTCAAAAAGGTCTAAGTACATGCTCAAAACAGAATGCTGGTTTTGTTAAATAATACTACCCTGCAAGGTCCAATAAGCTGGGAGGCATATGTTTTCAACAGATACCATCTTCCAAGTAATAGGGCACGAGGAGCTGCTGCTGAAATTCTTAATGAATTTTAAATACTAACTCAAACAGCCTGAGTTACTTGTAGTTCTTCGCCATGCATTATCAGGAAGATATACATCCAAAGTTTAGTATCTTTTTGCTGCTGCCCATCTGTGTCAGGTTATTCTTTTACCCATGGTGGTTTCCTAAATGATGAATGTAATTTTCCTGGAGAGCATCCCTTTGTAATGCAGTTTCCTTGTCGGGAGTTCCGTTGCTCAGTCTATATTTGCCTATTATTATTACAATGTAAGTAAGTTTGGGAATATTTGTCTTATTTGGATGTGCGAAAGAATACCTTTGTGGTGATGGTGGTTAGCATTTGACGCCATCCAAGAATGGTTTAGAGGCAAAATATCTCTCTTGTGGTAGTAAACCATTTGTCTTGGAGAAAAGACATGAAACACCACAGTAAACGTGTTTGCGGAAGTTTGCCTGGAATCTCCGTGGGGTTTCTCCCGACCGTCCAATATAACTCCAGTTAGGACGGTGTATAACTGGGAGGGGAACTTGGAGGCCATCTATTCTACTTATAATCAGAATGGCTGTAACATGTAAGATTATAGTAATACATATATGTGATTGTTAATATCGAATTTTAATCCATTATTTCTGCTGTTTACAGCCACACATGTGTGATACGAGGTCAAGTAGTGACAGCAGATGGCACCCCTTTGGTCGGTGTTAATATCAGTTTTGTCAACAATCCCCACTATGGTTACACCATCAGCCGGCAAGATGGCAGGTACTAAGCTTTTCACAGATGCATTATTCAAAGATTAGCTTTTTATACTTCATTACAAAACAGTTAAACTTGCATAGTGTTCTATGATGCTTACGTCCCTCCCTCCCAACCAAAATGCAATATGAAGGGTCAGTAGTGAAAGAGTGAGGGAGTTGGCAATCAGTGCCAGTGCCACCTCCCTCCAGGTGCCACGAGTGCAAATTCTGGGTGAGTTTGTTCGTCCTACCTTCAATTACCCCCCCCCCCCCCCCCCCCCGCCCCCGCAGGAGGGTTTTGAGGTCTGAACAAGTGAAGTTGTCTATTCTTCTCCTATCTCCTTTGGCTTGCTACCATGCCCTGCTGTCCTCTGGGCACAGATGGCACTTGAGGATTTGGAATTCTGTCCAAGTGTAATAAAAATATTGGTAACACATGCAATGAAGTAATTTGATAGAGAAATGAACGAGCCGCGCAGTGTTCCTGTCTTACCTGCTTGCCCTTTCCTCCCCTCCTCCCCCCCCCCCCCCCCACTGTGCTGCTGAAGAGCACAGGCTGAATTGTGCATTAAAAAGGCTGCACAGGAGTCTGCTGCTGGTTCAGCTGTTTGCACCAGTGGGTATGCACATGAGCAGTCCCTGCATACTTGCACATATCTCACTCTCGCAACACTTTTTAAAAAAAAGGTGGAACAGTGGCATAAGTCACTTTGAGGAAATTCTAGGCGTCGGGAATTCCCTCGAGGCTTCTCCCACTCTGCACCATCATTTTGATGAAAAGCCCGTTTACATGTGTAAAGGGGATTTCAGCTAAAGTTAGAACAGGGAAACGGAGAAGTGCCAATGAAATTCACCCCCATAGTACAGTGCGCGTTACATACACCTCTGACCTGGAGTTTAAGCGGCAGGAATGCCAGATGATCAAATCCAGACAGAGCAGCTGTTGTTAGCGATATCTCACAACGTGGAAGCAACTGAGGCAAGCAAGAAAGAAACCAGTCTAGTGCACCTTGTCCCACAGCAAATAAGCCACAATTGGCAAAAAAAAACCTCAAGAAAATTAAGTTGTGACCTTAACTTACGACAGGTAACATATACAGCATATTGTACTCCATACACCAGACTGACTGTGAGCAATGCCATGGGACATCTCATCTTTTATATTCAACATAAATATTAAGTGAGGCAGTACTTTAAAGGACAAATGTTTCACTAATTGTATTTGAATGTGTTCCGTGCTTTTGATGGATGACTCTGGTACAAAATAAGTCTGTTCTTCCAAGATTGCATATTAATAAAAGTGTCTGAGTATCAATTTATTCGAGGTGTCTACCTCCTGATCAACAAGCTTGACCTTTATCTGCTGCATTTGTTCCAGAGTACAATCTGTCAAGAAGTTGACAGATGCTGTTATGGTTAATTTTCCAACTTCGTAATCCTGGCAGGAGCTTCACCTACCAGCAACATGGGTTAGAAATTTATGCACACACTGTGCATAGTTTTCTGTCCATTTAAATTGATGGGTTAGAAAATCATGCACAGTGTGCACCCGCATTTCTGATGTGCGGTGCTGTGGAGATCCTTGCCTGCTGGCAGTACCAAGTGGTAAAATTCCACCTGTAGTGTTATTTTATACAAAGTCAATCTTCTTTTGAAAACAAATTGTCTTCTTCTCTCCTCCAAATACTAGCTTTGATTTGATGACTAACGGAGGGGTTTCGGTCACGATACACTTTGAGCGCTCTCCGTTCATCACTCAGGAGCATACACTCTGGCTGCCGTGGGACCGTTTCTTTGTCATGGACACTGTCATCATGAGGCATGAAGAGAATGAGATCCCTAGCTGTGACCTGAGCAACTTTGCACGTCCCAATCCAATTGTCTCACCTGCGCCATTGACGGCATTTGCAGGTTCATGCCCGGAGAAAGGTCCCATCATTCCTGAAATACAGGTATCGTGTCAAGAAGCCTTTGCCCTTCCACTTTTATTCGTCCTTAATGTTTACAAGGAACACTGCAGTAAAAATCATTACGTGATAATTACACTAAATTGGTCGGAAGGTGAACATATTCCGAATCAAACTGCTAAATATAGGGGTAAATATTATGATTTAGTGCTCCTGGCGCAGATCATTGCATGATGGTAGTATATCAGAAATTCAGCAGCCTGATGTACAGCCCACATGATTTTCCATCCGTGATGGGCTTTTAAAATAATTGTTAAATCGAGGCATGACCATAGAAAAACATGAAAATCATCATATTCTCTTAAGAAGTTGACTCGGTCAAATTTAATTGTAACAATTAGCAGGACTCTATACACAGTGGGTTGTGCATTGCCCTTTCCTCTCTAGGACCTTGGTTTGAATCCAGCTTAGACTATTGGAATGAAAGTCTCAGCCCTTTGCTAGATTGCTGGCTCTAGAGTTTAGCATGGAACAAAGTTGAGCAGTCTCAATCTTTTCATCGTGGCTGTGGGGCCATGGCACGAAACTGTCCAAAATTTGTACTAAACGGTATTCTCACTCATAAAGACTATAACGGTTCATGTGAGGAAGAATGACTCCAAACTGAACCGCACTCAGTTTGACCATTACTCGTCAGGGATTAACGGGACGGACGTTCTCACAGAAGTGTGAGTAATACAAATGCATCACACTGCTCGACCCCAATTTTGCAAAGAAAAGTACCAGCATTCTGAGGCGGGGAAAATTAGAAACTTGTTACAACTAATTACAATACTGCCACCCTGCTGCTACTAATGAAGGGAAAACTTCGGCGACTTTTCAATTGGCTCCTGCCAGTGCTGCTCTTGAGCCAACCACTAGTAGGTACATAAGGGTGGGCCACTTGAGTTTTATTTACCCTGTGGGAAATGCCCGGCCACAAATAGCCACTCACAGAGATGAAAGCCTCACGGTGTGGAGAATCAAAAGCACAAAACTTGCATCCTCTCATTCCGTGGCACAGTATATTGGAGGATTGTGTGACCAAACTGCTCCAAACCTCGCTCTTTAAGTTCCTTGTGTGGTCCGAAAGAATTGTGACAGAATGCTAACTTTTTTTTTCATTTATTATTTGCTACAGTTCTTTCTACCTTTTTTGTTCACAGGTTTTGCAAGAGGAGATAAATATCCCCGGTAGTAAAATGAAGCTGAACTATGTCAGCAGCCGTACTGCTGGCTACAAATCAGTCATGAGGATTAGTTTGACTCACCCCTCCATCCCATTCAATCTAATGAAAGTGCATCTCATGGTGGCTGTGGAGGGCCGACTCTTCCAGAAGTGGTTTCCTGCTACCCCTGACCTATCCTATTATTTCATCTGGGACAAAACTGATGTCTACAGCCAGAAGGTTTATGGGCTGTCTGAAGCATTTGGTAAGTTTCATCATACAACAGACAGCTTTTGTGTTGATTGACAGAGGAGGTGATTGTGATGTAGAAAACAGTACCTGTAGGTTGGCCTGGGGTTTGGTCACAGTGAATCAACTTACTATAGTTACAGTTTTTATCATCTTGCTGATTTTCATTTTTTCCCCTAATGTCTTTACCATTTCCTCTCTTAGGTCCAACCCCCATCCCAAAGTTGTCCCCTTTTAAAATTCCTGAGATTTACTCCCGACTGCTGGGCAACGTCCATTCTCAGTGGTCAAGAAGTCAGAGTGTGGCACAGGTGGATTCACTTCCCAGTTTCCCTTTCCCTGAGGAAGTGCATTGTCTCTCTTGGCACTAGTCCTCTCACTCTCAGTGAGATCAAGAACTCACCAGGTGTTAAAGCAATAAAGAAGAACCCACATCGTAGCATTCCATGGTGCAGTATGTTTGCGTATTAATGCCCCGTGATACCTGCCCACCCACCCCAACTATATCTAGCAGCTCCTTATTTGTTTTCTAGTTCTCTATATTGTCTTTTCTGCAAGTAATATTCTCTCCTGGGACATTGAGGCTAATTGCCAAATGAGGCCAAGTATTTTAGTCAACCAGTCTGGCCTAATTCCCCTCTGCAAGATATATGCAGGAGCATTATTCTAGTTTGCCCCTTTAAAATATTGAAGAAAATGAAACCCTTGATGAAAAGTGGCTCCATTTTACAATTAAACACATGCAGTGTGTTTCATGAAAGTATCAATCATAATTGAAGTATTCTCAGTAGAGTTTGAAAGTATGCTCAGAAGCTAGCCACAATGCAGGGTTGTTGACAGGTATGATTGAATACTATTTTCTTGTCACAATGAGATGCTCCCTCTGAATAGACAATGCAATCAAAATCTCTGTGAAGGCAAAAGAACAGACACTGATGGTGGTTTTACTGAAAATGTCTTAATCTCAAAGGTTTCCCTGAGGATGATATTGAAATGAAACCCTCTGATTGTAATTTCTCATTCATTGTCACTTTTTGGACTGTCCAGTATTTAATCACTTCTGCCACTTCCTTCAACTCTCATTTTGTCTGTGCAATTTTAATAATTACACCTTCATGCAGCTGGTGAAATGACAACAAGCATCATCTTCAGCAGTCAATCAATTCATATTTGTGATGAAGTGAAATCATCTGAAATTGAATAGCACTGCATTCACACTCGAGCTTCTGCAGAAACATATTTCTAACTTGAAAACAAGTTATAACGTTTATAAGGTGAAATTAGTGAACAATTTCATGGGTCTGAAAAGAAATGTCCAGTCACAGTATGTATCCAAACCACTGATAGAAATTGCTTCTTTTGAAGAAACCACTGAAGCTGCCTAGAATGCTGTACCTAACATTGTTCCAAAATCATTATTTTTAATTCTGGTATTACAAATAATGTTTCATTACAAATCTAACACTTTACTTTGTTACCCTTTTCTCCTCACCATTAAACGTCACTTTCTTTTGTTTTGGTGAAAAGATAGACTGTTGAAAGGAAATGGTTGAGGTTTTTTTTTAGACCTGCCACTGTACTATAATAGCATGTTTCCATCAGCTACTTTATTTCATGCATGTTTGTGTTGGATCTCACAAGCTTGTCCCCAGATTTTATTCCAATTGATTCCTCCCTGGATTCTAGACTTAGTAGTTGTCGTAAGAATGAGCCTTACGCGTGGTAAACTTAATGTAAGCTTTAATCAACTTAAAACGGTGCTGCATACAAAAGAGGTCTTACCCTATGCCTCTTCCAGAGCTAACTGATCAGTCCAGTATTTATCCTGGACTGATTACAGGAAGTGATGTCATACAGGAAGCTGAAAAGTGTTACCACATTCTCCCCCCCCAAAAGATTAGGAGGCCGGAATGCTCCCTCCATTTCGTAGCCGTTGGATGAGGGAGAGCCGCACCCGTTTGGGTTCTCGTAGCGGTAGAGGGCCCCTAGCCCGTTTACCCGCTGCGGGCCATGGACCAGAGTCCGAGTGCTCCAGCCCGCTCTGTGAGGGGTCAGAACGATCCTGACTGTGTACTGGTACCCGAATGGGTGTCGGGCAGGGCTGTGGCAGATCCGTTTCTGAGCGTACGGTACAGGGTTGATCGTGGCTGCGCGTGCGAGCCCCGACGGGCTCATAGTCAGTCTGCCCCAGGTCGGCACGCTGGAGTGAGGTACCAGCCGGCGTCAGATCCCGATCATGATGAGAGGCACCTGGCAAGCCCAGAGATGTGCCTGGTACAATATCATCCCCTGGTGTCCCTCTATGTTTCGGCGGGCAGGGAGCCAGATCCCGCAATGACACGGTAGATTCCCGACCGTCAGGATACCGAATATAGGCGTAGGTAGGGTTGACGTCAGTGAGCTCAACCTCATCTACCAGGGGGTCATTCTTAGACGCCCGGACATATCTTCGGAGTAGCACTGGTCCCGGTGCAGTCAGCCACGACGGGAGAGATGTCCCATAAGATGAGCGACGCTGAAATCGGAAGAACCGTTCATGAGGCGTCGTATTTGTGGCGGTCGAAAGGAGGGACCGTGTGGAGTGTAATGCGTCTGGAAGTACTGCTTCCCAATGCTGGTTGGGTAGGCCCCGAGATCTCAAAGCCAGACGTACCGCATTCCAGATGATAGCGTTAAAACGCTCGACTTGCCCATTCCCAACCGGATGATAAGGCGTCGTTTTGCTGGCAGCAATACCCCGTTCCGAGAGATAGGCCTTGAGTTCTCCCGACATAAAAGAAGGGCCCCGATCTGAATGAACATAGGATGCCATGCCACAGAAAGCAAATACCTGTTCAAGGCAGCTGATAACCGTGGTTGTCAGCATATTGGGGCAGGGAAAGGCAAACGGAAAACGAGAATACTCATCAACCATTGTTAATAGATAAGTGTTGCGAGTCGAAGAGGGCAACGGCCCCTTAAAATCGATGCTAAGCCTTTGCATTGGCTGGGTCGCATGTATGAGTATACCACCCGAGGGGCGGAAAAACCGAGGTTTCAATTCCGCACAGACTCTGCAGTCCGAGCACATCTTCTTTACATCCCCGGTAGAGAATGGGAGATTTCGGGACCGCACGAAGTGCAGCATGCGAGTAACGCCTGGATGACACAACCCATCATGGATGTCTACGAGCGTAGAGGGTGCCATGGCGGAGCAGAATGCTCGTGTGAGGGTATCCGGAGCCACATTCTCCTTGCCAGGTCGATAGTGGATGGTGTAACCAAAAGAGGCCAATTCCAGCCGCCAAAGCTGGATTTTATTATTTTTAATTTTGGTCCGTTTTCGATTATCGAGCATGAAGGCGACCGATCGCTGGTCCGTGATTAAGGTAAAGTGCTGGCGAGCCAGGAGATGACTCCACTTCCGTACTGCCTCTATGATGGCTGTAGCTTCTTTCTCGACTGGAGGATAATGTAGCTCAGCCCCTTGAAAAGTCCTGGACAAAAATGCCACCGGACGACCTTCCTGATTCAGAGTGGCTGAGATTGCCACCTCCGAGGCATCACACTCAACCACGAAAGGAAGACTCTCATCGATGGAGTGAAGAGCCGCTTTCTCCAACTGCTTTTTCAGGAGGTTAAAGGCTGCAACAGCCGTTGTGTCTAGTGGGAATGTGCTGGCCTTCAGTAGAGGTTGGATTCGGTCCGAGAAGTTAGGAATCCATTTCGCATAGTATGCAAACAGGCCGAGGGCCCGGCGCAAGGAGGCCGGATTCTTAGGTGGCGGGAGTTCTTGGAGTGGGCGAAGCCTTTCAGGGTCAGGTTTAATGATGCCATTGCCCACACAATAGCCAAGGATGTTGATAGTTGGTTGTGACTCAATGGATTTAGCCGCATTCAATGTCAAATTACGGTGCTGGAGTGCATCCCAAAATCGTTGGAGATTGGCGTCATGTTCCTGCTGATTGCGACCTGCGACAGTAATATTGTCCAGATAAGGAAACGTATCCTTCAAGTCTTCCTGTTTGACCAGGTCATCCATTGCTCGCTGGAAGACAGCCACTCCATTAGTGACCCCAAAGGGGAGGCGACGAAATTGATACAGCCGCCCATTGGCTTCAAAGGCTGTATACTGCTTGTCTGAGACCTTCAAGGGTACCTGATGATAGGCGCTTTTCAGATCATAAGTCGAGAACACCGTGTACTCAGCCAATTTATTAACCATATCATCGATGCGCGGCAATGGGTATGCGTCCAAGTCCGTATACTGATTGATGGTCTGTGAATAGTCAATGCACAGCCGTTTCTTGTGAGGTTGTAGAGGGTTCTTAACAATAACGACCTGGGCGCGCCATGGCGACGAACAAGGCTCGATGATATCCTCTGCTAAAAGCCGAGAAATCTCAGCCGCAATAAAAGACTGGTCTTCCTGACTGAAACGGCGTGACTTTGTTATAATCGGTTTGCATCGAGGAGGGATACTGGCAAACAGTGAGGGTTCATCCAGTGAAGCTGCTGACAAGGCACAGAACGGTAATCGAGGTCGTATATTAGAAATAGTGAGTTCAGGTTTGGATCCGCCGAACTCAATGGTAAGCTTCTTATGCTGCTTTTGAAAATCCAGCCCTAAGATAAGATCACTACATAAGTCCTTGAGCACCGAAAGCCGGGTGGAGGGATACCTGTGACCTTTAAGCATTATTTCAACTACACAGAAGCCAGAAATTCTGGTATTAAGTGATGACTGAGCCATCGCAACTGCCTGGTCCGATGGAAAAACATGTAGCTTTAACTGTGCAACAGTCTGTTCCCTAATGAAACTATCAGTGCTACCTGAGTCAATTAAGGCATCTAAAGTATGTCCCTTAATTGATGCTTTTGTAGCTGCATGGAATAGATTCTGAGGACAAGCAGCTGTAATTGGTGTCGTTGCACAAAGAGTGGCTGAAATTCTAGGTGTGTTTCTTCGAGAAAAAACCCGAGAGGAAGCACGATAGTTTTTAGTTGGAACATCCTGATAGGCCCTTACTGGGGCAGTTCGGTAGGACTTAGCTTGATAAGCCCTCGTAGAGGCTCTTGATAGGCAAACCTTTACAAAATGACCCTTTTTGTTGCAATGACTGCAAAACGCATTGCGAGCAGGGCAGAATCTCCGAGGGTGAAACTCATCCCCACAAAAAAAGCATTTCTTAGATTGCCAAGAGGCTGCCACAGTGGGGTCATCATCCTCTTCATCGGTGAAGTCATCAGATCGATCGTCAGGGATAAAGTCCTCCCTAATAGAGTTCACCTGTGGCCTCTTAAATTGCCTGACTGTAGTTAAGGCAGCAGACCGAGGTCTGGGCACTGTAAAAAGGTCTGCATTTCGTTTTGCTAGATCTAGAGAGCAAGCCAGGTCATAAGCTCTCTGCAGCTCAAGTGTCTTACTTTCCAGTAGACGCTGGCGTATAAATGGGGAGGCAAGCCCGCAGATGAACGCATCACGGATCATTTCTTCGCGGTATAGCTCAGCTGAGGCTGCCCGAAAGTTACAGTCCATACTAAGTCTGCGAAGCTCTTGGAGGAATTTATCAATGGATTCCTCCGGCCCTTGTTGGGCTGTAGCTAGTAGATGTCTAGCATAGACCTCATTCGGTGTCTTAGTATATAGTCTCTTAAGCGTCTGAATTGCCTCCTCATAACTGTCCCAGTCTTCCACATACTGAAATACATTCAGGGTGACACAGTTGATGAGTATCCGCAACTTTGAGTTATCATCCGCTTTGCAATACTCAAGAAAATTCTCAAACGTGCGATACCAGTGTTTCCACACCTTACCGGCTGCTGGGGTGTTTGGGTCCAAGTCAAGACGCGATGGTTTAAGGATGTTTTCCATGATGGGTGATTCCCTGGATCCTTAGCTCCGAGTTCGTCCAAAAAGTTTGAGTGCGAAGTTTTTCAAAAGTTGATTAAATTGTCGTAAGAATGAGCCTTACGCGTGGTAAACTTAATGTAAGCTTTAATCAACTTAAAACGGTGCTGCATACAAAAGAGGTCTTACCCTATGCCTCTTCCAGAGCTAACTGATCAGTCCAGTATTTATCCTGGACTGATTACAGGAAGTGATGTCATACAGGAAGCTGAAAAGTGTTACCACAGTAGTCATGGTAAAGGTGTCCTGGGAAGGGACTGAGAACCAAACTTCCTCACCACTGCTAGATGAGATGCTACCTTGGTAAGCTACAACCTAAAATGGAAGAAACATTTTCTTCTTCTCAAATTTGAGTGTCAGCAATCATAAAATACCATTAGGTCGATGGTGTTAATGGCTCATTAATCCCAATAAGGCCTACTTCATTCCAGAAAGAGCACTGTTGTGTGAACCGTCATAACGTAAAGGTTTCATATTGGTATGGAAGCAGCATTAATGACTGGTTAACAATTCCCTCCCTCCCATCACAACTCGGCAAAAGGGGACACCGAAGTGAAATCTTGATGTATTGTACTGCATAGTTGCGGACTGAATAAAGAAACTCTGAGTTCTGAAATATACTGAATGCTTAAGGCTAGAATTTATCGTTGTGAATAGTTGGCACATTCATATAACATTCCTCTGCTCTCTACTTTAATGGAAGCATTAACTTGCTTGTTATAAATGGGTGAATACCTCTTTTAAATTAAAGAGGACAGGAATATGTTAAGAATCTTTGAAGTGCACATACACTAATATTGGCAGCAATAATTTCCAGGGTCAAATTATTAAGGTTTGTAATGGTGTAGCCATATAGATACAAAGAACTATATGAGCCAGGCAAGCGGTAAACCTGCAGACACAAGGGCCCCGACATTCACGCCGGGCCGTGAAGAGAGGGAAGGGTGGAGGATTTCCGGATGGGATACCCAGAAGTATGGGTTCCTAGACATCTTACAGAGATTAACTGCAGGGCGTTTTTTAGATTTTTTCACCAAGTTTCACCAGATTGAGAGGCTGGCTGCCTGTCGGTTGGGAAAGCAGCTGGGGCGCTGATGCCAGGTAAGTAGGAGATCGCGGGGGTGAGGGGAGTAAGAGATTGCGGGGGGGTGGTGGGGAGCAGGAAATCGCAGGGGGGGAGTGGGAGATCGCGGGGGGCGTGGGGAGTAGGAGATCGGGGGGGCGGGGGGAGTAGGAGATCAGAGGGGGCCGGGGGAGTAGGAGATCGGGGGGAGTAGGAGATCGGGGGGGGCGGGGAGTAGGAGATCGCCGGGGGCGGGGAGTAGGAGATCGCGGGGGGGGGAGGAGATCGCGGGGGGAGTAGGAGATCGGGAGGGGGGCGGGGGGAATAGGAGATCGCGGGGGGGAGTAGAGATCGTGGGGGGAGTAGGATATCACGGGGGGGAGTAGGAGATCGCGGGGGGATTGGGAGATCGCGGGGGGATTGGGAGATCGCGGGGGGGTTGGGTAGTGGGAGATCGCAGGGGGGGTGGGGGGAGTGGGAGATCGCGAGGGGGTGGTGGGGGGAGTCGGAGATCGGGAGGGGGTGGGGGGGAGTAGGAGATCGGGAGGGGGTGGGGGGAGTAGGAAATCGGGAGGGGGGGGAGTAGGAGATCGGGGGGGGGTGGGGGGAGTAGGAGATCGGGAGGGGGGCTGGGGGGAGTAGGAGATCGGGGGGGGTGGGGGGAGTAGGAGATCGGGAGGGGGCCTGGGGGGAGTAGGAGATCGCGGGGGGAGGAGGAGATCGCGGGGGGAGTTGGAGATCGGGCGGGGGGAGTAGGAGATCGGGGGGGTGGGGGGAGTAGGAGATCGGGAGTGGGGGTGGGGGGAGTAGGAGATGGGGGGGTGGGGGGTGGGGGGAGTAGGATATCGCGGGGGAGTCGGAAACGGTGAGTCAGAGATCGGGGGCGGTGGGGTGGGGTCCTCCATTCGTGCTGTGTGTAAAGAGGTAAGCTTGTTGGGCCTGGAAGAAACACTCTGCTCCTCCTGGCCACAAGGATTACTGTAAATGATTTACCTCATGGATCCAGCTCTTCTTGCTTCCTTTTACCTGTTAGGATTTTTGAATCCTGGGAAACCTGGCCTCCATGCGTTAAAAATAAAAATGCTGTTCAAATGGAAGCACACAGCCTCTTTTAAAGATTTTACGACCGGCGCGCCTCCTGAGAGCAGGTTGGCTGCCCTCGACCCTCCTCCCTTAAAACTGGAAGTGGGCGGGTTTGAGATTTTTAACATTTTTATCTCCCACCTGCCCCCACCGCACCATCCTTGGGCATTATAATTCCCCCAGTGATGTGATGCGAGTGCCTTATTCACTATTTTTCTGCCAACAGAGCTTTACAAGTTCAGTCCCTTTCAGAAGAAAATGTGTTCATTATTATGCAAACACGTATGTCACTGGTATCTTGAATAAGGCTGTGCAATCTTGCTTCAAGTGTGTCCCTTAACAAGCATTTGTGAGAGGTGACCTTTTCTCTTGTATCTGAGCCAGATTCATACTTAGAGCTCCCAAGGTAAAGGACCGTATTGGTATTAGTTCAATGCAGCATTTGTCACTATGACTTCAAAGTGCTTTTCTGATGTTTAATCAGGCTAATTTAAAAAGGAACTTGATTTTAAATATATTGGCTGGGGTAGCTCTTTCCATAAAGTGCTGTACATCAGTTTAACCTATTTTCGTTTGTACTCTTGCAGTGTCTGTGGGTTATGAATATGAATCATGTCCTGACCTGATACTCTGGGAGAAGCGTACAGCTGTTCTGCAAGGCTATGAGATCGATGCATCTAACCTGGGTGGATGGACCTTAGACAAACACCATGCCCTCAACATACAAAGTGGTAAGTAAACAGTACAATAGTCATTGCAGTAGCACCAGAAGAATAAATATCCGATACAGCCCTTTACATGCTTAAAACTACATATAGAATTAAAAAGAAAAACACTGCAGATGCTATAAATCTGAAATAAAAATTAAAAATGCCAGAAATACACAACAAATCTCTCAGTCTCTGAAAAGAGGAAAGATAGATTGTGTGTGGATAGGGGTCATACTTGAAGGGTCTGGACCAAAACGTTAAATTGTCTTTTCTCTTTACAGATGATGGTGGGCCTGCTGTGCATTTCTGGCAATTTCTATTTTTATTTTTCATAACTATTTATATATAAATATAAAGTTGGATTTTCTGACCTGTTTCTCTCCCCTCCCCCCCCCCCCCCCCCCCCCCCCCCCCCTCAATTTTGGGAAGTTGCACAGCGATTGGGAGAAGCGACGTGACAGGGAAATGATTCCACCAGGTCCCTCGTGTCCCTCGCCACTTCCAGGATTTTCCACTAGAAGTGACACTGAACGTTTGGGCAGGCATATTCCAATGATTTGTTGACGGCAGGACTACGCACTTGAGGCATCCAGCTTTGTTAAGTTGGTGAAGGGGACTTTAAAAATTAATGGTCCATCTTCCCGAATGGAATTGATTCTAGAGCAAGAGGGAAAAAATCAAATTCTCCGCAGCCATGGGGGTTGCAGGCCATGGTACACTGCGCTACAGCAGGTGGTGCAGCCATGACCCCTTCCCCTCATCCATGGCAGAAGACCTAGCAGAAGTAGTAATGCCGCTGGGAGCCCACCAAAACAACATTTAAAGGAGTCTGACCCGCTCAGTTGGAAAACCTAGGCCACGGACTTCAAATAATTTTATCAAACTGAGCTGGTTTGCACTGCTGCTATATAAAAAAAATACTGGGAAATAATGGGGCTTAAATTCAACAGCGCCCCAAACCATGTGCGATTTCGGCGGAATTTAAAACCCAACGCATAAAAAATAACTTTTTTCCAAATCTCATCTGTAGAAATGGTTAAAAAATTCTGAATTTTATGTAAGAAAATCTTTACTGTAGGCATTAAGAACTCAGCTTTTTATCGAGTTACCTCTTTCATAATAGTGGTGAACAGTTCAGTTCTGCCTATATTGCACATACTCAGCAGCAAGCGCATCAAATCAAAACTTGAATGAAGCTCCAATTGTTGGAACAGATCCCATCATCTGGAAGCTTGATTTGTTTGAATCCCACATTCCTATATCACTAAAGAGGTTGCTCCATAACTTAGCTTAAACCTAATCAAAGCAGAAATTGCCAGAAATGCACAAGTCAGTCATATATGAAAGATGATCGATTAAGGTTGCAATGAAGGGTACCTCTAACATTGACCTATCATTTTCTTTCAAATGTTGGCTGACATTTTGCCCATATCTAGCATTTTCTATTTTTACTTCTGTTTTTCCAGCATTTGTATATTTATTTTTATCTTAACATAGAATCATAGAATGGTTACAGCACAGAAGGAGCCCATTCGGCCCGTCGAGCCCGTGCCGGCTCTCTGCAAGAGCACTTCAGCAAGTCCCACTCCCCTGCGCTTTCCCGTAGCCCTGCAAATTTTTTTCCTTCAGATACTTATCCAATTCCCTTTTGAAAGCCACGATTAACTCTGCCTTCACCACCCTTTCAGGCAGTGCATTCCAGATCATAACCACTCTAATGTTTGTCATCAGGAGTTTCTCGTTTGAACGTTAATACCAGTTATAATCGTTCAAGTAAAAATAATTGGTGAAAATCATGCAAACACACCAATCAGAGATCAGTGTTTTAACAACAGATGAGGTATTAATTGTTAAAAAGATTTGATATAGGTTAAATGCGTGTTCTATTCCAACTGTATTTGTTGTCCCATACTTTATAAAATATAAATATGAACCATCATCTATTTTATTGCAGGTATCTTACACAAGGGAAATGGAGAAAATAATTTTATATCCCAGCAGCCACCTGTCATTGGAAGCATTATGGGAAATGGTCGAAGACGCAGCATTTCCTGTCCAAGCTGCAATGGCCTTGCAGCTGGTAACAAACTCCTTGCACCAGTTGCATTGACGTGTGGGTCAGATGGAAGCATATATGTTGGTGATTTTAATTATGTTCGTCGGATCTTCCCCTCAGGCAATGTCACAAATATACTGGAGTTGAGGTATGGTAACTTTAGGCACTGATTTAATTCATAGACGCTCCGTGGTGTTTTCAGTCACAGAAATGTGGTTAAAATTAATGTAACAATGTCCTAATAAGGATGACATTGTGGGTGAACTAATATACTGCATCACAGAATGATGAGAAATATGTTTGCATTAGTTTCCCAGATTAGGCAATGTCAGCTGGACAATTAGAGGAGGAGGAAGAAAGGAAAAATGAGAGGGCTCTTGGCTCATGAGAAATATGGAGACGGGCTTAGGAGCACGTCTTCTGCCACCTACTTGTTTTGGGAACAAAGTGCATTGTGGAGAATTCTGAAGAGAATAAGATAAAATAAAAATGAAAACATTGTATTAAAACTTAATGCCCCGTTCCAATTTTTTAATGCTTTATTAGCATCTAGTGAGCAGTAAAGTCTCCTTTTTCCATGCCAAATTTCTGTTATGTAACATTAATAAAGTTCTTCTGGTTCCATAGGTTCCATCATTCACCAACCAGGAGTGAGAGCCACTTTTTACCAGGTCTCAGATGATAATGCTGTCAACTAACCACTGGTTCTTTAGGAAATTTATGCCATTGTGGTCAGATGATCTTCCACCACTACATTGTACATAAAGCCTGGTTTCTGTACTCCATTCAAAGTCCTTTTTCTCCTGATTGCAGCAGTCTTTATATTATTGTCTGCACAAAGCAGAAATATTGGGGGTAATTTTAACTAAACCCGCCCAGGGGGAAACTGACTTCAATGGTATGTAAGATTAGGTGGACTGTAAAACAGATAGCTGACCTGATACCACCTAGTTAGGTTAGGGTTTGTTTTCATTCTTTCTTCACTGTAATTCAGTGTAACTTTAAATAGGAAGTTTCACTATTAATTAAATGTATTTTAGAGAAATTTTGTTTACTCATTGAACATTTTTTGTTGAAGTCTCGCTTTTACTTAGTCGTCAGCATCATTTAGTGGTGAGAGTGGGGCGGAAAGTCCTTGGGATGTAATCCTATAACTACGTCAGAATGGTTCTCACTAGTTCACTTCAGCACTAACCCAGTTCAAGTTTGTTGGGTCAGTGTGGAGGCACCTTAGTATGCAGGACAGGCAGACACCTGTGACAATGTGGATATATCTTTGGCACCAGCCTGCCCCATATGGTCAGAAACGATAGCGCACGAGTGTTATGGGGCGGCACGGTTATCCAGGCCCTGCCCCCTGACCCTGCCCATCTCAACCTTGGCCCCTTGTTCAGGGAGCCAACCTGATATTAGTTTAAAATAAAATGCCATTTCTTCAGGGGTCCAGGCTGCTTCCCTGGACTGGACCACACTGGTTGGTCTCACAATCACATTTCCGAAATTTGGTCTGCCTGAACTATCTCGGGGCAGCCGGAAGTTTGAATGAATATCAGCGCCATTTATGACACTGATGGGGCACCCACCTCAGGAGGGGTAGGGATTGGGGAATTGTTGCAGCGTAAATTGGCCAAGCCAAAGAGAATTAAAAATTTGCCAGTTTAGAAAAATGCTGGTTTCCTTACTGCAATTGCTTGCGTGAAAACTGCTATATAAACTTTAACTACCCCGCCTCCAAGGCCCTTAGCAACACTGGATGAGAAAATACACATTGCTAGGTCACAAATGAAGGGAAATACATCAGATGACATATTTTCTTCATTTGCATGTGTCATATGCAGGTAGGAATATGATCTGCTGCCAATCAAAATTTTTGACGGGCACAAAAAGTGGCACAGACCCAGATTAACTGGTTTCCCATATAACACGACAGGAAATCCAGAGACTGATGTATACTAGACAATGCAAAATTAGTTAAAAGTTTAGTCAGTGAATAAGATGTACAATGTTTTCTAAACACCTCTCTTCCATCTGTTGAAATTAGGAGATCTAAATGTTTGTGAAATCTGCTTCTATTAGTCTATTACCTATTACACTTTATTAATGTCTATATTTTACTTACTGCAGGTCAGCTATTGATACTAAACCAATTATGAGAATTAATCAAAAGATTACATTCTAATTGTATCTACTGAGTTAACTTCTTCACTAATCAGGCAATTTCTAAGTGACCACAGTAAAGAAAAATTCTGTGCAGCAAGACCTGGACGACATTCAGGTTTGGGGTGATAAGTGGCAAGTAACATTCGTGCCACACAAGTGCCAGGCAATGACCATCTCCAACAAGCAAGAGTCTAACCACTGCCCCTTGACATTCAACGGCATTACCATCGCCGAATCCCCCACCATCAACATCCTAGGGGTCAACATTAACCAGAAACTTAACTGGACCAGCCACATAAATATTGTGGCTACAAGAGCAGGTCAGAGGCTGGGTATTCTGCGGTGAGTGACTCACCTCCTGACTCCCCAAAGTCGTTGCACTATCTACAGGGCACAAGTCAGGAGTGTGATGGAATAGTCTCCATTTGCCTGGATGAGTGCAGCTCCAACAACACTCTTGACACCATCCACCATCCAGGACAAAACAGCCCATTTGATTGGCACCCCATCCACCACCTTAAACATTCACTCCCTCCACCACCGGCGTACCGTGGCTGCAGTGTGTACCATCCACAAGAGGCGCTGCAGCAACTCGCCAAGGCTTCTTCAAAAGCACGCCCCAAACCCGCGACATCTACCACCTAGAAGGACAAGGGCAGCAGGCACATGGGAACACCACCACCTCCTCCAAGTTCCCCTCCAAGTCACACACCATCCTGACTTGGAAATATAATGCCGTTCCTTCATAGTCGCTGCATCAAAATCCTGGAACTCCCTATCTAACAGCACTGTGGGAGTACCTTCACCACACGGACTGCAGCGGTTCAAGAAGGCAGCTCACCACCATCTTCTCAAGGGCAATTAGGGATGGGCAATAAATGCTGGCCATGCCAGCAGCGCCCACATCCCGTGACTGAATAAAAAAAATAAGTGTATAATTAGATCAGAGTTAGGAAGGGATATTTGTACATGCATTGATCAAACATTGGGATGACGTTCTGAAGGACTTAAGCATTGCTGTAATTGGTTGTCAGTAATGGCCAACATTCAGTGCTCCTATGGTTGGGTTGGGTTAGGATGGAATGGTATCAATCCTGATCTATGAAGATTGCCAACATTACATC
This sequence comes from Squalus acanthias, assembly GCA_030390025.1. Lineage (NCBI taxonomy): Eukaryota > Metazoa > Chordata > Chondrichthyes > Squaliformes > Squalidae > Squalus > Squalus acanthias. The sequence continues at coordinate 56,890,359 of CM059431.1, read as the reverse complement.
AACATGATTGTTCTATATTTCTCTTTGTAACATCTGTCATCATCTTTATCAAATATTGCCAAATGTGAGGGCATTTTTCTCGTCTGGACCCATTCCCCTTTGGAATTGGATTGAAACCACCTGACGTTATTTCATTTAGATCCTTCATCAACAAACAGACATTTGATTATAAGTCTGATCTGATTATTAAGAGTTGAGAATACAAGTAAGAATCAGGCTGAATATAGAAAGTTCAGAGGAGAAGTAAAATAGAAAATAAGAGGGGCAAAGAGAGAGTATGAGAATAGATTGGCAGCTAACAAAAGGGAATTCAAAAGTCTTCTATAGGCATATAAATAATATACGGGTAGTAAGAGGAGGGGTGGGGCCAATTAGGGACCAAAAAGGAGACCTACACATGGAGGCAGAGGGCATAGCTGAGGTACTAAATGAGTACTTTGCATCTGTCTTCACCAAGGAAGAAGATGCTGCCAAAGTCATAGTGAAAGAGGAGGTCGTGGAGATACTGGATGAGATAAAAATTGATAAAGAGGAGGTACTAGAAAGGCTGTCCGAACTTAAAGTTGATAAGTCACCAGGACTGGATGGGATGCATCCTAAGATGCTGAGGGAGATTAAGGAGGAAATCACAGAGGTACTCGTCATAATCTTCCAATCCTCCTTAGATACGGGGGTGGTGCCAGACAACTGGAGAATTGCAAATGTTACACCCTTGTTCAAAAAAGGGTGTCAGGATAAAACCAGCAACTACAGGCCAGTCAGTTTAACCTCGGTAGTGGGGAAGCTTTTGGAAACAATAATCAGGGACAAAGTTAACAGTCACTTGGACAAGTGTGGATTAATTAAGGAAAGCCAGCACAGATTTGTTAAAGGCAAATCGTGTTGAACTAACTTGATAGAGTTTTTTGATGAGGTAACAGAGAGAGGGTTGATGAGGGCAATGCGGTTGACGTGGTGTATATGGACTTCCAAATAGCTTTTGATAAAGTGCCACATAATAGGCTTGCCAGCAAAGTTGAAGCCCATGGAATAAAAGGGACAGTGGCAGCACGAATACGAAATTGGCTAAGTGACAAGAAACAGAGTAGTGGTGAACGGTTGTTTTTCGGACTGGAGGAAGGTACATAGTGGTGTTTCCCAGGGGTCGCTACTAGGACCACTGCTTTTCTTGATGTATATTAATGACTTGGACTTGGGAGTACAGGGCATAATTTCGAAATTTGCAGAGACACAAAACTTGGAAGTATAGTGAACAATGAGGAGGATAGTGATAGACTTCAAGAAGACATAGACAGGCTGGTGGAATGGGCAGACATGTGGCAGATGAAATTTAACGCAGAAAAGTGTGAAGTGATACATTTTGGTAGGAAGAACGAGGTGAGGCAATATAAACTAAAGGGTACAATCCTAAAGTGGGTGCATTTTTAGAGAGACTTGGGGGTATATGTGCACAAATCATTGAAGGTGGCAGGGCAGGTTGAGAAAACGGTTAAAAAAGCATACGGGATACTGGGCTTCATAAATAAAGGCATAGAGTGCAAAAGCAAGGAAGTTATGATGAACCTTTATAAAACACTGGTTCAGCCTCAACTGGAGTATTGTCTCCAATTCTGGGCACCGCATTTTAGGAAGGATGTGAAGGCCTTAGAGAGGATGCAGAAAAGATTTACGAGAATTATTCCAGGGATGAGGGACTTCAGTTACGTGGATAGAATGGAGAAGTTGGGTTTGTTCTCCTTACATCAGAGAAGGTTGAGAGATTTGATAGAGGTGTTCAAAATCATGAGGGGTCTGGACAGAGTAGATAGAGAGAAACTGTTCCCATTGGCGGAAGGGTCGAGAACCAGAGGACACAGATTTAAGGTGATTGGCAAAAGAAGCAAAGGCGACATGAGGAAACCTTTTTTATGCAGCGAGTGGTAAGGATCTGGAATGTACTGCCTGAAAGGGTGGTGGAGGCAGACTCAATCATGGCTTCTAAAGGGAATTGGATAAGTACCTGAAGGAAAAAATTTGCAGGGCTACGAGGAAAGGGCGAGGGAGTGGGACTAGCTTAAGTGCTCTTGCAGAGAGCTGGCACGGGCTCAACGGGTCAAATGGCCTCCTTCTGTGCTGTAATCAATCTATGATTAAGGGCTAATATGGACAAAAAGTATATTCAAAAAGAGGCTTTTATCCAAGCATATCCCAGGAGTAAAAAAATAGTAGTTGGTGACACGACCCCTTACAATTGCGGAAACTATGCTACTGTTACCTTTGGTGAACGGTCTGACCTGACGGTCTGCATGAGAACCTTTAACATGTAATGCCAGGCATTGCGGGGTGTCAACAGCTGCTGTGCTGTGCTGTGTCTGAGTAAGTTAACTTGCTGACTTTAAATCTCATATTAAGAGCTAATACAGTTATCGTGGGCATTTGGATCAATACACTGCAGTGGTGTAAACTAACATTTACAAGTTTGAGTGAGTGCAGCAGGTTTTGTTGGTGTTGGAAAGTAAGGCACACTGTAGTCCACTGAGGAATAAATCCACTGTGCTATTTGTTGTATAGTTGATGAAATACTCAGGTGGGGGCTGGTATCTCTAACCAAGACACCTTCCAGTGAACACCATGACACCAGCCAAGTCAAAAATCTCTGGAGCTGTGAACCGCCCATGCTTATTTTTGTTAGGTAAGGGTATCAATGGATTTGGAGCAAAGGCGGATAAATTGATTTGAGGTGCAGATCAGCCATGAATGGTGGAGCAGGCTCAATGGGCTGAATGACCTGCCCTTGTTCCTAATGTTCCTATGTTGTGTTTGCATATTGGCCCAACCAGATGTTTGAGGTAGTTAGGATGAAAGTTTGCAAAAGATCAGAACAAAACTGGACCCCAATATCAGAATACATTGCTGGTCCTGTGAATGTGGTTTGTACTTCTCTTGTCTAAATCTGTCACTTCTAACTTCACAAGTTCCAAAAGTATGTATCTTACTCGACCTGTGTTGTTGGGAGAGAAAATTAGCAGAGCATTATTGTTAAGTTACGGAATAGGTTTGACCTGCACCAGAAGTTAGAGAAAATTTGTTTTTCTGGTACCAGAGTAAATTGTTTTTCCAAATAAAGTACTTGTCTTTCATATGATCAGATAAAATAGATGGAGGCAAAATCGATGAAGGATGTTGAAAACTAAAAGCTTTTATTTTTCAATCACCTCCCTTTTACATTTACAAAAGTTTTGTTTAATCTCATGAATTGATCTGTGGTAATCTGTCTTGGCTGTCAATAGTCTTCTTGGATATTCACAATTTTCTCAAATACTAATACTGAATCCTTTTTTTGTCTCTTCTGTACCTGTCTTCTGTCAGAAATAAAGATTTCAGGCACAGGTAAGGCAATGATATTTATTACTTAACTTTGTTGAATAATAGGGTTATTTGTTTTGCAAAAACACCTTAAGCAGCAGTCAGCTCTGGGAAGTTAGTTGCATTGGTTACACTGTGATAGTGATAGGCAGAGTGGAACTACTGTCGGCTTAAGGGAGAAAATCAGATAATACTGCTGTTACCCATCTGTCATTTGGAGTATCATTGAAAAATGAATATAAATGGAGCATTTCATACCACACTGTAATGGCCTTGATACCTTTGAAGGTCAAGGCGTTCAGATATAAAGATAAAATAGTCTAGGGAGAATCAAATGGAATAATCCAGAGGCAGGGATTCCAATTAATAACGCCATTGTTATTCGCTCACAGTCAATACCCAGCAGTATTTGGGGAGGGAGTTCAGCTGTGCATAAGTTTAGCTGAGTCTGTTGTGGTAAATATTTTATATCGTTGAAAGTTTTATTTTGTCTTCATAAGAAAGCAACAAAAAACACATAAGAAAATATCTTAAATTGCAGGAGTAACTGTTAAATATTCTTGGGAAATCTTGTGAGGCAATCCTGGAGTTCTAGTACAGTGAATAGTTAAATTGAAGCAGTTCACACCATAACAGCAAATGAATGGAAGCAGGATGAATGAGTGCCATCCTTGAAATAACATTTAATTTATGGGTTTTCTGCTGTCATATTGGTGCAGAGAAAAATAAGGATTTCCATTTTGCTACACAAATTAGTCTTCACTTTTTGTATAAAATGTAATGCTGTGCCTGGTTCATTAAGACGGACAGATCTGTCACCTCTTACCATCAAATGGTCAGCAAAACTGTCCATTCCTTTTTTTCATTAGATGGTGATATACCTTGGATTTCAGAACCCTGATTTGGGAGCCAGTGCACTTACGACATCAATGTTGTCCAATAAAAATCCAGTAAAACTAGCCACAAATGTGGTTATGGTGACACCATTTTAGCCACATGCACTCATTTAAGTAGAAAACGCCTTTTGTACGCTCACATAATACAGGTAAATGTACCTTACATGTACATTTATTTTACAAAAATCTATCACCACTCAGTAACCAAAGAACTAAAGCACTCACAATGATTAAAAAACACTCTCACACTCTGCTTTTATGTCTTACCATTTTGCCAACAAATTAACAAAAAGGTTAAAGTACACATGCATGGGCTGTGCAAATATGAGTAGTGAGAGTGCATATTACTCAATTTTTATTTACTAATCAGAAATTCAGTTTGTCACATGTGGCTAGTGGCTAACATATTGGACAACCCTGTAATACATGACAAGATGGCCTGAAATGAAACATTCATCTGATTGGCCAGCTGAAGACTAATGAAGCTCATCAGATGGAGGTGGGGGAGAGGGGGAGGAGCAGGCACTAGCTGTGTATAGAAGTTCACCACAAACACCAAATGGCTATTTTATTAAAAATTCACATCCTTAAGATAGCAAACATACCGTTTAAATATATTAGTTTACCCTGTAAAATGGTTGTCAATGTGCAGTAAAATTAAACTGCATTGTGGACATCCTCAGATTTGCAGGAAATTCATGTTTTGAGAAATAGAGTGCTCAAAACTTCCAAAAATGTCCAGTGTGTTAGCCATGGCAGTTGCGCCGGGAGTAGAGAAAGTGATGGCGGGAACCAGGAAGCCCAAGGTGGCAGCGGGAGAAACGTCCTGAAACTTGTCGAGAATTTATGCTGCGGACATCCCCAAATTTGCAAGAAATTTGCTTTGTGGCGATATTGGGCACCCATAACACCGTCCCAGTGTGATGACCATGGCGGTTGCGGGTATTTGGGGGGAGGAGGGAATGAAAAGGGGATGGCAATAGCCTTGAGTGTCATAAATAAAAAAAACTAAATCACAACATATATAAAAGAAAAAAATCCAAGAGACAGCACAACAGACTCAGGCTTGTTCAAAAATATAAACGTGAGGCTCGAGGGGGATGTCAGGACCAGGCGAGAGGCCCCTCACCAGGTTAAGAAAGTAGGCCACAGGAGTGCAAGCTGGCTGGCCCAAGGGCTGAAAAATTAAAACTTCAAATCAATTATTTTTATTTTCCAAGTAAAAACTTGAAGAGGAAAGAAGGTCCAAAACGTTAGAAGTCCATATAACAGTACAGTAACATCTACTGTATGTGACACCAGGCTGGATGAATCTGTGACAAGCAAGGCGTGATACATCTTAAAATTGAACACTTCTGTCACAGCTCCACCTGCAGGTGTAACTCATAATGTAATGGATTGCCCATGGGGCAAAGTTCTCATGAAAGTTTTCAAAGAATTCCATGCCCCACGCACCAAATTTAATATATAATAAGTTGATTGCCCGTGGAATTGCACATGGGAAATCAAGGCTGTGCAGTCTTCAAGTCAAGGAAGATTAGAGTGTGGAGGATCATTGGACCAGGACAGAGGTAGGATTGCAAAAATAGGAAAGAGGTCAAAGATAGAGCAGTGTGGGGTAGAGAGGAATGATAAAGTGATGTTGGGGTGAGATGGAAACTGACAGGGTAGGAAAAGGCAAAGGTAGTGCAGGATTAGAGGGTAGCGGTAGAAGAAAGGTAGACCATAGGAGTATTAGAGATCTTTGTGGGGATGGGGCGGTGGGTGGGTGGAGGTGAGTTGGTGGGGGGAAAGAAGTGAAGATTTCTGGAGGGTGTCACAGTGGGTTTGGAGGCTGCAGTGAGCAGCTGCACTGTTGGAACCAGTGAAAAAAGTACATTAAGGAGGGGGGAGGAGTGGAGGGCAGATTAATGAGGAGATAGGGGAGGGGGAAGAGATGAGGAAGTGGGAAAAGGATGAGGAGAGGGGAAGAGGTTGGAGAGAGGGGAGTGAAGGGGCAGAGGATGTGAGCAGAATAGTGGGTAGAGGTTGAGACAGTCGGCAATAAAAATGGAACTCCGAAAAATGAATTAACTAAGAAGAGGAGTTCATGATTTTAAAACAGCTTTACTCAGAATGGGGAAAAACAGAACTAATGGCGGGGAAATAGAAATTAATTGAATTGAGAAAGTTGACAAAATTAACTAAAGAAATGGGGGTTAATGAATTGAAAGGGCTTTAGATATCAGAAGCATTAATTAAATAAAGACTGCGGCTTCAGTCAACAAAATTAAGTAAAGATTGGGCCTTCGTTGGGGAAAATTAATTAAATATAGGGTCTTGCCTGAAGGACCCACAGGAGATGTATAGAGGGACACCAGTGCACAGAATGAGTCAACTGATCGGGCAAAAACTGAGTGGAAGGTGATAGGAGCAAGAGGAGTACTGGCTAATCAGAGCCACCAGGATTAAGGGCCTGCAGGGATGACAGAGAGGGACACCAGAGGGGTTGATCAGTGGAGGCAAGTAATGGGCCTCAGGTCAAATAGGGCAAGCAACTGCAGATACACAACAGGCCTGAGGTCAATCGGAGCTGGTGCAGAATGAGTTGAAGGAGCGAGACGATGCCCTAATGGGGAGCCACAGCAATTAGTACAAACAGACTTGACAAAACCTACAAGTAAATATAGAAATGTTCTGTTTAAATGCAGAGTTAATCTAAAGCTTAAAATGTGTTTTTTTAATCTTTTTTTAGTAACAGCCCAGCACACAAGTATTACCTTTCTGTGGATACTGTATCAGGATCACTGTATCTATCTGATACAAATAGCAGACGTGTCTATAAAATAAAAACCCTCGCTCGAGTCAAAGACATCACTAAGAATGCTGTGGTAGTGGCTGGGACAGGAGATCAATGCCTTCCTTTTGATGAAGCTCGATGTGGTGACGGTGGAAAAGCAATTGAAGCCACTCTAACTAGTCCGAGAGGTAAAGTCTCCAGCCAATTGGTTATTTCAGCTTTATTTGTTTTAATGGTTTTGACCATCGGGACCAGAACTTTTAGTAGATATTCTTGCCTTTGAATCGGAAGTAAGTGGAAAGCACACTTAGGAGCCTGTAGCCATCCCCAACAACAGTGTATCAGCTTTGAGGATTACTACTAAGATTGCAGTTATTCTATATTATCATTCTGAGACCAGTAGCCAAAGAGTGCAAACACAGCCAAGAGGGCTCAATTGGTTTGCTCTGGCTGTGACTCAGACTTTGTCTGTCAGGAGGGAGCTTCGTGTATCTGTGCTTACTGATAGAAATGGAGCTTCACACCCCAGAGCAGCTTCATTTTAATGTTAGGAGACAGTAGGCAACAGTGATCATTTTCTCATAGCATTATAGAGACTGAATAACTAAGCTTACAAAATGCCCAGAAGATCAGGGGACTGTACTCCGGTTCATCCACACTGGAATTATAGAAAGACCTTGCTTTTATATAGCAACTTTCACATCCTCAAGATGTTGCAAATATAGCAACCAATTTGTATATAACAAGGTCCCACAAGTAGCAAATGAGATAAATGACCAATTATTCTGTTTTGTTTGAGGGATAAATGTTGGCCAAGCTACCAGGAGAACTCCCTGCTCTTAGCACATTGCCATGGGATTTTTTACATCCATCTGAAGAGGCAGCTGAGGCCTCATTTTAACATCCACAAGAGGGCATCTCCAACAAAACCAGCACTCCCTTAGTTCCTCACAAATGTCAGCCTAGATAATATGCTCATGTCCTAGAGTGAGGCTTTAACCCATGACCTTCTGACACAGAGGTGAAATTATGACTAATCGCTATGATGTAGAGCCCAAGAAGTTGAAGATAGCTTCCTGGATGGGGTCTTAGGGTCTTGCAGTGCTTGGCTTTAGTGCACTCAGCAGGTAGACCAAGACTTGATTCCCAAGTTATACTTTCATCTTTATGTCAATACACATCTGAAACCGTTGTGTGTCATCATGAAAGTGACAGTAATACTGCAGCCATAGGCTCATTGAACTAATGGCAAATTAGCTGACTGGATTACATGTTTGATTTGGCGGTAAAAAGGCAAGGCAAAAATGATGATTAATGGGGAAAAACTGTATGGGAGGCAGTGGCTTGTGAAGTTCCAAGGGGTTTACACAACTTATAAATGTTGCAGAGAATGCTGTTTCTAATAATGCTCTAAAAAAGTGATGATAACAGCAAGCCAGACTACTATTGTAAGGAGATTTGTAGCATTCAAAGGGATCTGGACAAAGTAAGCAGATGCAGAAAGGAATATATTGTGCATTTTGGGACATTTTTGCAATCAAAAAAAGCATTGAAGCATTGGTGAAGTTTCAGGGAACAGCAACAAGATTGATGACGACCGAGGGTTTAAGTAATGAAGAAACTCAGAGCAGAATTTGAAAATATTGAAAGAAATAGTATCCACAGTATTTTAAAATAATGAGTGACATGGATATATTCAGATTATTAAATTTATACCTGATAGCAAAATCAGAGGACAAAAATATGAACTGAACAAACCTGGTGAAGATGAAAGATTAGAAGCCATTTTGTTCTCACGGAGCAAAAAGTTAATCCGACATCAACTAATTCCATCAAAGAAGAGCTGGATAACAATCTCTTGAAGAATGGAATTGAAGATTATAAGGATAAATACAGATAATTAAATACCCTATATTTCACAGTGATTCTTGTGCTACTAAACCCATGGAGATATCATCTCTAGAATTCTTTTAAAGTCTTATCTGTGGTCTGTTGCCTCCCTCAGACATTAAATAGGTTGGGTTGATGCTGTGATAAGACAAATAGTGTATGGTCTATAGAGGGAATGGATTGAATGAGCTTTTCTCATTTCCTACTTTCTTATTATGTATGTGGTGAGAATTGTTTTTAGACAAATGCATTTCCACTGAAATTATCAGATGAGCAGTAAATGTATTTTTTAATAATCCTGTTACTTTTTACTAGTTAATGCAGTGGTTTTCAAAAATTCCTTAGGTGGGAACCTTTAACAAATATCAACACGCTCCATGGGACCACCTTTCCGAATTTCCAAAAGATAGGGACAGCTACCAAAAGAGAAGCAGCACTATCATTCCAGAAAATGCTTTAATAAGCTATCTACCAACAGAACTAATCTGCTACTACACAAACACATACAGAGAAATATGATGGGCTGAAATTTGCGGTCGGAGGCATAGCTCCGGCGTACACTTCCGACCCGAAAAAAAATACAAACCTACCTGCTGGCTCCCAAGCTTCGGAGTCTTCAGGTCCTGGGCCTGCAGGCATACGCCTGCTTAAAGGCCCATGGATCCCAGGGATGCAGGCGGTTCAGAAGCGTCCCTGGGAACATGTGGGCCAGGTCAACCAATTAGAAAGGGGGATTCCTCATAAACTTATAGCAATTCCATTTACAAACAGAATAAGCTTATGAGAAATCCCCAAATAAATAAATAATTAACACAATTCTAAAAAAAAATATTCCCATGTTCAAAATTAATTAAAAGTTCCTTAAAAAATAAAATAAAAATGTAATTTTTTGAAAAATAATTTTAAACATTTAAATCCGGGCCAAAATTTACATAAACTAATTTTAAATGTTTTTGTATGTTTTAATCATTTAAAAAATTTTAATTTAACATTTATTTTAACCCTTACGCTGGTAAAAGCAGGCCCTACTGTTTTTACCAGGCATAAGGGTTTCGTGGGCAGCAGTTGGGCAGATAGCCCAACTCTGCCCCAGTGAAAGTGTCTTTGGGGCGCATGCGAACGATCTCTCAAGGCAAACCTTGACAGATCGCAAGTTCCGGATTTTCGCACATGCGCAGCGCATGCAGAAACCCGGAACTTGCGGGGCCTTTCTGAGGGCTTACGTGCATACACCGTCATCGGCCCCACAAAATCCGGGCCAACGGACTTGAGGAGCCCTGCCGATCCCCTTATAGTTTGAAACCTTATGGCTTAATCAACAAAAGAAATTGCATACAGCATGAACCTAAACCCTTATTTGATAGCTTTATTGGACTATTCATTGTTTTTCTTTACCAGGTATAACTGTTGACAAATTTGGTCTGTTATACTTTGTGGATGGAACCATGATTCGCCGGATTGACCAGAATGGAATCATCTCTTCTGTGATTGGTTCTAACGACCTAACATCAGCACGACCTCTTAGTTGTGATTCAGTGATGGATATTTCCCAGGTAATATGCTTGTCATACAGTGTAATCTTGCCAAGCAAATAACCCACTTACAGTTTCATTGTTTGTGGACAAATTGAAGATAAATGATGGGGGTTAATATTAGCTGAAAGATAAGTGGCAGGAATTTCCAGGTTCTCCCTATCATCCACCGTAACTTCGGCATAAACTCCAGAGAAATGGTGTAAATGGCTGTTTCCGTTGGTTCTCTAGGGTTTACGTCAATCTTGCGTCAAAGTTACAGCAGACGATTGGCACAACGCCTGTGCAAACTCTACCCTAAGCTGTCCAGTGGCTAGAAACTCCTCCATGCATCATGCATTAAGTCATTGTAGGTACATGACTTTGAGCCTGGGATTAATGGAACAAATGGAGGACTGTCTAGCCACTGGTGATACTCAGAGTTTGAGGTGGTGATTTTTTGATCAGTTAATTTTAAGTAAACTACTTTTAGGTCTTTAACCTGGTTTTAACCTGGCATGTGTTTAGGATAATAACTAATCACTTTTAAATGGAAGTAATGTTTGTGCACTTCCAAGTAATATAAGGATAAGTGATGTGATAGAAACCACTTTTGAGAGGAAATTAAAGCATCACAAATAGAAATGCTGGAACAATATTCACCGAAAAGAGATCCATATCAAGATTATAATTGTATGCTGTGTTTCATGTTTTGCATGTTCTTATAACCTGCAAACAAAATCAAATTCTTTTATAAAATAACTTAATTTAAATGCACAGTACTTGAGGAAATTCAACACTAATATTCATCACAAGAACGGTAGCTGTGGTTTACTGTACTATTTTTAAATCATTGTCATATATCAGTGTTTTCTCTCTGGATGTACTCTGATCAAAGAATTATCACAGTCTAATCAATCTGGAGTAAGGGTTTGGTTACTTCACAAATATAGTGGTGTACTTCAGCACAGTCCAGTACTAGGTACTGACTGTGAATTATTTTTCAGCAGAAAGGAAATGGGGTCCAGTTTACATGGTCTTGATGACTGCTGAAGTATCCTAAATGGTGCACTTTCCTACATTTATTGATGTCAGGAGTGAATCCCTTAAAATACTTCAGTAGACTTCACCATCAGCAAAGAAAAGTTTTTAACATCGACTCAGATCATTCTTAACTGACCAACAGCAAAATTCATCAAGCACTGGTTTTTGAAGCAAATCGCAGCACTGAAATGGTGTGTGAGCCTTAGGCCGCGATTTTGCCGGAGCTCAGAGGGCAGGTTCGGAGGCAGATCAGGTGTTAAATTCAAAATGATTGACGGCGGGTTGGGAACCCGCCTCCATGCCAGTTCCCAAAGTATTGGGTCTGCGACTTCAGAACAGACCCGACACCAAGCGGCGGGAGAGGCACTTAAGGTCCTTGTTAACTGCTATTTTGCCAGGCTTTTTCTATTTTCACACATTTTCAACATGTTTCACGTCGTTTGGCAAACGCGCCAGCTGAGTGTGTCGGGTCTTCCAATGAGGTGAATAGTTCACAGCTGCAACTGCAGCATAAAACCTAACCTCTCACATCAGTTCACTTTCAAATGCCAGAAGTTGCTGATTTCAGGATTTGGAAGATACAATTGAGCTGTATTGAGGTTGTAAGTGTGTGTTGTGAACTCTATATGCACTGTCACCTCCTTGGAATAAGCTCTCTCCCCATTGACTTACTGCTGATAACATCTCATCCTCAACTGCCAAATATACCAGCGGGATGGGAACCATTTATACGCTCTCATCCTGGTCCTCAGAATCGGAAGAGGATCAGCTGCGGCAGCAGCAGAACCAGGCACACCAGCAGCACCAACAACAAGAGCGCCAACCTTCTCCTCAGCCACCTGATGCTGCACAGGGCAGAGGGCGTCAGTGCTGGGCTGCCCCGCGCCGCAGGAGATACCCCCAACACAGGGTTTACAGGCAGAGGATGAGCTTCCTCAACATGAGTGAGCAGCAGTGCCAAAGGAGGCTGAGACTTTTGCGACAGGTAGTCGCAGACATTTGCACAATGCTGGACCAAGACCTGCAGTCCAGAGGAGCGGGTGGACATCCCTTACCAGTGACTGTCAAAGTTACCACCGCCCTCAACTTCTTTGTGTCAGGGTCCTTCCAGGGATCAGCAGCAGACATTAGCGGCATCTCCCAGTCAGCCGCCCACAGATGCATCACGCAGGTTACCGATGCCCTCTTTGCCAAGTCCGCCAATTACCTCCACTTTTCAACTGATGAAGCAAGTGTTACCGCGCGGGCGCTAGGCTTTGTCAATCTGGCTGGCTTCCCACGGGTGCAGGGCGCCATCGACTGCATCCATGTGACCATCAGGGCACCCCATCAAAATCCAGCAGTATTTGTGAACCCCAAGGGCTCCCACTCCCTTAACGTCCAGCTGGTGTGTAACCACAGGAAGAGCATCATAAGAACATAAGAAATAGGAGCAGGAGTAGGCCATTCGGCCCTTCGAGCCTGCTCTGCCATTCAACGAGATCATGGCTGATCTTCTGCCTCAACTCCATTCACCGGCCCTATCGCCGTATCCCTTGATGCCCTTACTAGTCAGAAATCTATCGACTTCTGTTTTGAATATATCCAATGACTGAGCCTCCACCGCCCTCTGGGGTAGAGAATTCCAAAGATTCACCACCCTCTGTGTGAAGAAATTTCTTCTCATCTCAGTCCTGAATGGCCTACCCTTTATCCTGAGGCTGTGGCCCCTGGTTCTAGACTCCCCAGCCAAGGGAAATATTCTCCCAGCATCCACCCTATCAAGCCCTGTAATAATTTTGTATGCTTCAATGCGATCCCCTCTCATTCTTCTGAATTCAAGAGAATACATGCCTAGTTTACTCAATCTCTTCTCATACGACAGTCCCGCCATCCCAGGAATCAATCTCGTGAACCTTCGTTGCACTCCCTCTATGGCAAGTATATCCTTCCTTAAGTAAGGAGACCAAAATTGTACACAGTACTCCAGGTGTGGTCTCACAAAGGCCCTATATAATTGGAGTAAGACTTCTTTACTCCTGTACTCAAATCCTCTTGTAATGAAGGCCAGCATATCATTTGCCTTCCTAATGGCTTGCTGCACCTGCACATTCACTTTCAGTGACTCATGTACAAGGACACCCAGGTCCCTTTGAGCATCTGCTTGGCCGGGGCAGACTCGGCCATCTCTGTTGGGGGAGGTATCTTAGGCTCTGACCAATGGGATGGCAATGTGAGCGCTTGAAGAGGAGCCCCCACTTCCACGTCCCCTTCCACCACCATCCCTCATGGGCCACCCACACTTCTCTGCTAGCAAGTAGCTGGAGAGCACCTTGCTGCACATCAGTGGGGCCATGAGGACCCGTGTCTGTGCTGACATTCCTCATAACAAGGACATCCTGATGGTCCTGTGGGAGAGTAAAGACATGATTTAGACATGATGAGCACTCAATTTCTATGAACATCAGATCCCATTTGAGTCACTCATGAATGCCAAATCAGATGGTTGTTCGACTGAGCCCGTCTCTCCGTCCCCCACTTCAAGCTCCTCAGCACCTCCAATAATGTCCAGAGCTGCCTCCTCAGCATGGGTGAGTTGCGCCACGGATGGTGATCCTCCTCCTGTTCTCTCTCTCTCCCTCTTATTGTGGGCTCTCTTTTCCTGCAATAAGGGACAGAAGTGCAGTTTTAGTGAAAGTGATGGAATGAGTGTAAAGAATGGATAGGATAAATGTTTAGAGGGTGACTATGATGGAGTGAAGTGCCAATACCAAGTTCCCTCCTTGTGAGTTGTTAGTTGTTTTAATTGCATAACGTTGAGAGTGAGTGTGAGGGGTGCATAGTAAGATGGGGATGCGATTGTGTACATAGGGAGAGAGGGATGGGTGACGATGCAAGGGATGTTGGGGTGAGTTAGGATGTGCAGGAGTAGGGTTGGCAATGCAGAGTGATGAGGATGTGAAGACAGGCACAGCAGAATGAAGGTAAGTGTGCTGTTATACTCACTTTTGCTGAACGCAGGATATCATTGAACCTCTTCCTACACTGGACCCAGGTGCGTGCAAAGATAGACCTTGCACTGACCTCCTCAGCTATTTGCAGCCAGGTTGCCTTGGTGTGCTGAGGAGGCTTCCTCCTTCCATCAGAAGGGAACAGTACCTCCTTGCGTCCTCTTACTCCCTCCACAAGAACATGGAGGGAGTCATCGTCGAAACGGGGAGCAGCCTTTGTTCTATGTGCTGTCATGTCTGCAACCACCAGCACTCAGGAGCAGCAAAATGGAAGTGAAAACCAAAGGAGACATGGCCCCCTTAAATACAGCGGCTTCGAACACGTCATCGCAGGAGATCAGCAGACGCGCACCCACTGATTGGGCCGGGTAACGCGCACAGCAGGCTTAATAAGCCCAATCTACTCAAAATCGTTAGCACAGAGCGGCTGGAATCGGGAGCAGGACCGGAACCCGCCAAACACCTAATCCTCCGCGAACCCACCTCCAGGCAGAAAATGCAGCCCATAATCTTTGTTCTCACCAATGATGAGAAATGTTGAAGGCCCAACATACCTTCATTATACAGATCAATTTTTTGCGTTGACATTACATAGGGCCGAATTTTCCGACCCCCACGGGTGCATACAAGGTGCGTACGCACCCGTGGAGGCCTCACAAGTGCCAGTTTCAGGCATGCGCTAAAACCCGGTACTTGCAATCTGTCAAGAATTCTCTTGACAGATCATCCGCCTGCCCAGGAAAAGTGCCTCTGCGGGTGAAGAGTTCCGCTTTCTGCACAACTTCCGCCCGCTGAAAACCTTTAAAAATCTTACTCCTGGTAAAAGCGTACGGCGTGTTTTTACCAGCATAAGAGTTTAAAAAATAAATTTTTAATAACATTTTTTCACTCATTTATAATTTAAACATACTTTTAAAAAAGCTAAGTTTATTTTTAGCCCCGTAAAAAACTTGAATTATTTTTTTCAAAAAATTAAATTTTTGTTTAAAATATTTAATTTAATGTAATTTTAACTAATTTTAAATACGTGATTTTAAAAAAATTTATTTAATGTTTAACTGTTTTTAAATGTGATCCCCATTCATACTTTTGACAGATCTGTGCGTAGAGACCTGTCAAAAGTATGAAGGGGGGATTCCCTTCTTTGATTGGTTCCCCATGGCCCACGTGATCCCAGGGGCGCTTGCGAACCGCATGCGCCCCTGGGAAACCTGAGCCTCTGCGCATTTCGTATAGCAGAGGCCCAGGATCGCAAGTCTCAGGACCTACGGAGCCAGCAGGTAAGTGCGTAGATTTTTTCCGATCGGAGGCATCCACCCGCAGGAAGCCTCCGATCGGAAAATCAGGGCTATTGTGTTTAAGATTTCCTCATAGTTGTTCATGTTCTTTCATTTGTAAGGTTAGACCGGCACGTAAATTCCTTTTGAGCCTCGAGTGAAAAGCTTCAAAGCTTTTTGTTTAGGAACATTGAATTTTTCTCAGCTCGCCTCATAATACAGTCAGTTCCATTTAAGTGAATACCTGACAAGTGAATAGCTATGCTGAGTAAATAGAATATGAAAGCTTAGTCCATTTTTTATTTACAGCACAAAATATTTCCTCCTGTTTTCCTTCCAATTCTCCTCAATCAAACTGTTCGCTATTTTCTTTATGATTGTTGCAGTAACAAAACATTTGACTTTCAAACAAAATGCAGTAGATTAAAACTAATTTGTTGCAGTTTGTTAATCCTTTATCAGTGCGTACCTCACATAGCAACTTGGGTTGCCAACCCTCAAGGATTGTCTTGGAGCTTCTAGGAATTAAAGATTAATATCCTAGACAGTGCTGCGAGCAACCTGGGGAAAAAAGTCATAGGGGCATTAAAAAAATTGGGTTTTTTTCATTTTCTTTGAACACTTTTGTTTATTAGTTATAAAAATATCGGAGAGGAGGAAAGAAAAGCTGCTCGGCCAGGTGGGGCGATTGGAGGATGGGAGGTCATGTGATGAAACCTCCAGGAATACGTCCAACCAGAATTGGCAACCCTAATAGTAGTTCAGATGCTATAGGGATTATTTTAACTTAACTCGCTGGGCGGGAAACCCATGGGATCGGATGGAACACCGGTTTTACACCCTGCCCATTATTACTCACCATTGACTTCAATGGAGAGTAATATCGGACGGGTTGCAAAACCAACGTTTCCCCCGATGCCATCAGTTTCCCGCAAGGTTAAAGTTGCCCCATTGTTGGTTTAATGTGCGTGTACTTTATTCTATTTTTGTTTAACACAATGTGCCGTTCTGTAAACAAAATGCATCAGAAATCTTCTCAGGTGATTCTAAAATAGAAATGAGACAACTTGACAATGAAGTGGGGCGTGATTTTGATGTGTAGCAATACATCCGGTGGACGGAGAGATCGGGTCACCAGCAGGAGGCCCAAACTATTTAGATGGTTGGGCCTCATTTAAATTTGACAGGTCAGTTTCCTGCTCGCTTGCAGCACTGATGGGCAGCTCGCCAATCAGCGGGCTGGGGAAATCTGGCAGCCCATCATCAGAGCCAAGCAGGCAGTTCTGACGTAAATAGGCGGGCCAGGCCAATCGGGGGAGCGGCTGGTGGAAGGTGAGTTAAGTGGGCGAGAACAGTTTTGTGACAGTGCAAGAAGAGCTATTATGCTCATCCTGTCCTCAAAAAATGCTCCAAAAAGCACGTAGCAAGCGTTTTTATTGAGCGGCCTTCAGCAATCCCAGCTGCGCATTTACCCATCAAAATTATATCAGGGTCCTATGTAAATCTCAGGACCCCGAATTGCATATAGTAATAAGGCTCACGCCTGCTTCCAGCAGGAGTGTTGGCCGCCTATTTCAAGACCCAGACCAAATTGGGAACGGGCAACAAGATGGCAGAAAGTTTTCTCTGAAGATGTGGCCTCACTACTATCTTGTTCTTGCTGAAAAACAGGGCATTGGAGAGACCAAAATCCCCCCTTTGGACTTTGTGCCAAGCTTATTGTACCACTTTTACGACATTGTAACTGTGGTTACCTAAAAAATGATGCAAAATTTTAAAAGTAAATTTTATTAATCAATCATTGCAGTATTTTTAAATTTAATTTCCTCATCTCCTGAGGTCACTGATTCTTGCTGGGGTACCATGCCACAGGTGAGAGCCGCCTTCCTCTCCTGTACATTGCCCAAATTCTTCATGAGGAATCTGGACAGTAAATGTTGGCATGGTTATTTTCACAGCCAAGCCTAATTCTGACCTTAATTTATATCAACATAATCACATTTCCCAGTAGGAGTCATTTAATAGCAGGCAAGAGTCGGTATCCTGACTGATTTCCCACCCTCTTCTTCCTCCCTAGTCTGGGGGCAATGAGACCAATTGCAGCACCCCTGGTGCCTTGAGTTGGTTCCATGTTTGGCAATGTACTTTCCAACTGAGCTATTATGGGGAGTTTATTATAGTAGTTTTAACAAAATATTATACACCAGGATCTAATTTTAAAGCCCTTTCAAATTTAATATTTCTGACAAATTAAGGACATTCCACTTGTTCCTCACTTTAGTGCAATTAACTGCGCTATGCTTAACAATGAAAGACACAAGGTTATCACAATGGCAATGAAAGGGTAAATACAGGTACAATGGAAATGCAGCTTTTGTTAGTTATATCTTGGTAGCACACTGAAAACAGTCAATTTTGGCTGTCTGCCATGTTAACTGGGGCAAGAATATTCTTTTATCATTTGGAAGAATAAAAAACCTTTCAGTTATCTCTCAACGGTATTGTGAAACCACAGGCTATGAAATTTAAAAAAGGCAGCTTTGATAGGAAATGGGTTTTAAATATTGAAAATTCACTAGTTATTTAAAAAGAAATTTGTTTCCTGATGCTAATGCAAATGTTACGGAAATTATGCATCTTGCATCATGATGTATGTACCTCATTTATTATGGTGTTATTTCCCAATTGTCAGGAAAGTAATATAGTGGAGCTTATTTCACATCATCTCTATACAAATCCCATTCTTGTGCAGATAAAATCTTTTATTAAAGATATATCCTAGTGAGATTTTTAATTATTTCTCTCTCGGAATTTCTCTTTCTCATTGAAGACTTTTCTTAAACAAATTTAAGGTGCTAGTGTCCAAGCCTGACTGAACTGTAAGATTTCAGACCAAATGAAGCTAAAATCCTGAAACATTAAACATGCATTGACTGAAGTATTGCCTTAATATGTAAACTGCTTCAGGGGCTGTATCAGCCATGTGAAATGTTGGCTCAAATAATAGAAATTGTCCTGCTGCCACGAGCTGTAGACTGCCAAAAGTGGAAATATTTCAAGCTGTACCACTGAATTCTATTCTTTAGCAATGTAAAAGAATGGAAATTGGAGAATTTTCTGAAAGAATGGAGAACTTCAGCCTCCCTCATGCATATGTTGTAGATTTTCACTGAGATGTTACCAAGATTATTAAGGATTACTATTATTATTAATGCTGCTAAGTATCCCTAAAGACAAAATGCTGCATCTTCTGGAAATCTGAAATATAAACAGAAAATGCTGGAAATACTCAGCAGTTCAGACAGCATCTGACCTGCTGAGTATTTCCAGCATTTCCTGTTTATATTTAAGTATTCCTGATGTTGGCTGGTATGGACCAGCATTGATGGCAACTTTGGCACCGTAGCACTTTTAAGAAAGGGAGAAATCTAAGATTTACAATGGGGATGAAATTAAATTGTCTCTTCCTTTTTATAGATTCATGTCTTCATGGAAAAATCTTCAGGTGTCATTTTGTGTTGGGGTGGGGAGGGAGAGAGAAGAATCTCATTGCATTTTTGATGATGTCATGCATAAATGATACAATGATTTTCCAGTTTAACTTGCATAATTAGGTCTTGTATTTGTTTAAAAAAAAAAGGCTTACTGAATACTTTCATCATTAAGTCATTGCTTCAAAGTGCAAGCATTCATAGGACCTTCCTTACAAAGAATTGGTTAGTCATACATCTCCAGAAGGAGAGAGAATGACAAATTTCAGCACCATCATGTATATTACTGTCCTATTTCTCAGAATTAAGTCAGATATTAATAACAGCTATTGATTTTGTAACACTCTGCCCTCAGGTACGTCTGGAATGGCCCACTGATCTGGCAGTGAATCCCATGGATAATTCCCTTTATGTGCTGGACAATAATGTGGTACTTCAGATTTCAGAAAATCACCAAGTTCGTATTGTGGCTGGGCGCCCAATGCACTGCCAAGTGCCTGGAATTGATCATTTCCTGCTTAGCAAGGTGGCGGTGCACTCAACCCTGGAGTCAGCCAGTGCCATTTCCATTTCCCATAATGGAATCTTATATATCGCAGAAACAGACGAGAAGAAAATTAATCGTGTGCGCCAAGTCACAACAAATGGTGAAATATCTCTCGTCGCTGGAGCACCAACTGGTTGTGACTGCAAAAACGATGCCAACTGTGAATGTTACTCAGGTGATGATGGATATGCAAAGGATGCCAAACTAAATGCCCCCTCATCCTTGGCAATATGTCCTGAGGGAGAACTGTACATAGCAGATCTTGGGAACATCCGTATTCGATTTGTTCGGAAAAACAGGCCATTCCTCAATTCTCAGAATCTCTATGAAGTTGCTTCAACCATTGATCAAGAACTGTATTTATTTACCCTCAATGGTAGCCATCTGTATACCCAGAGCCTTATCACCGGAGACTACCTTTATAATGTCACCTACACTGGGAATGGAGACATCAGCACAATCAAAGACAATAATGGGAACTTACTAAATATTCGACGGGATGCCACTGGAATGCCACTCTGGCTTGTAGTGCCAGATGGACAGGTTTACTGGCTGACTATTGGTACAAACAGTGCTTTGAAGAGTGTGTCTACCCAGGGACATGAACTGGCTATGATGACGTATCATGGCAGTACTGGTCTCATGGCAACTAAAAGTAATGAAAATGGATGGACCACCTTTTATGAGTAAATATATATATTTTATTTATATTAAATCGATATATGTTGGTGGGTATTTTCAGTATATTCTAATCTTGTTCAATCTATATAACATCAGAAAGTGGCAAAGGAGTCTGTCTATAATTTCATTTCCCTTTATTGAGATTCTTCACTCTAATCAGCACACACAGGTGGGAGCCATTTCTCTGATCTCCTAACAGCAAGCAGCTCCACTGGAAGTCTCTCAGATTGTCATCAAGCCCAGTCTTGATGTCGCTCAGGAGACAAATGAGCCAGGGAAAGTCAGTACCAGCACACTATATGGTAGTATTGAGCTGGCGCTGAGATTTCCAGACATCATCTCGTTGGTATTTGAGGCTGACTTCGATGCTGATATGCAGAGTTTCTGCAGATCCTCTTACCAGTGCCTGTGATCATTGATGACTTAAACAACATTTACACAGCTGTCTGTGGAGACCTGATGTGACTAGTTTTTGATGTTAACCAGACTTTGGGCGCGAAATTCGGTTGCGCCCCGTGGACACTAACTTTTTGAAAAGTTAGCGCCCAGAGAAATCCATTGAAAAATGTTGCAAAATGGTCGTTTTTGCCCCAGGAGTGAAGCGGGGCAGTAAATGAGGCGCTAATGGTCTCAGTGGAGCGCTGCAGGGGCGCTATTGCCAGAGCGCTACCCAATTTCAGCTGACTTGCGTTCAGCAATCAGCCTTCAAGCCTTGACTCGAGCTTATTCCAGCTCTTAAAGGGGAGGTAATTTCAATCTGCAGCTGCTCATTATCAGCATTGCTGCACTTGAGTGCGACCTCTCAGCAACTGAGACAGCTTTGTGCCATGGCTGCTGCGAGGGAGAGGGAGAGGGCTACTCGATTCAGCGATGTGGAATTGGATATGTTCAGCAGCTTGTCTGACCATGTCTCAGCAGAGTTATGGCCAACAAAAAAGTTTGCCCAAGGTGGTGTCTTTAAATAGCGTGCGCGGAGCCGACTCCCGACTGCAACTCGACAGCTGATGCTGTCGTTGTTAGCGCCAGGCGGTAGGTGAGGGGGCGTGGCCGAATATTTCATCCGGGGTACTAACGGGGCGCTGCACACGGCGATGACGTCATCATCGGCAGGCGCGGTCGAGCGGAGCGGTACCTATAGGAGCGGGGCGCTAACTCTTAAAGTCTCTGCAAAAACCAGGTCCAATTTAGTCCTGGGCGCTTAAATCGCCGTGCCCGGGCAAAAACCCATTTGCGCCCTATAGAGGCACTAATGGCAAGCGCAAAGCAGCCGAATTTCGCGCCCTTAAATTCTTAACTTTTCTTCTTGAAGTAAAACAGTTCATAAATTTCAATCTGAAATTTCAGTGGGGATTTCCTTTGTACAGTTCCACCACGTCAACTGGTGCGAAGAACGGCCTCTGTTATAAAAGTCTTTTAAATAAACTTTTCAAACTATGAAGCTGTTGGACCTGTTTGAAGGTCTTGCAGAATCAAGAAATATAGTTTTCATTAAGCGATATTACAGCTGAGAAAGCAGCTAGTTTATAATGTCAAAGCTGGTAAAGATGACTGATCAAGCGCACTTTGATTTTGTAATTCCTATTTTTTTTTATCAAATGATTAATGAGTTAATATTGGTTCCATAAAATTACAATATGAAATGTTATCAGAAAGCAGCTGGTCCAACCCCACTCAGAAACTCCTGACCTTTGAAGGTGGGGAAGGAATAAAATAAAAAGAGAGAGGTGCAAGTGGTGATGAAATGTTTTCTGAGTAAACTGCAAAATGTTTGAGTTTGTTGTTTAGATGATATTGTCAACGAAGGGTTAAAAAAACAGTATATTTACTAAATAATGAATTGCAGCACCTAACTTCTCATTATTTACCAATGACTGCAACTTCTTGCTTCTTCTCACCTAATTAGCTTCAGAAGTCATGCTATCACACTGGGGCTACCTCCTTTGCTCAACAGTGACTCTTGATTTACGCTGCTGTGCTTCATTTATTTTATGCAGTTCAATTGAGGTTAATGTTTAACTCAGTGTGGTCCTAATCGAAGTCTGTAAATGGATAAAGCGTTGTTTCGTTGGCAAAGTCTTTCCCTGTGGGATGAAATGACATAACGCATTGATTAAACAAGATTAATAAGTAGTACGAGAATACAGTTTCAGGTTTTATGTTAATCAGGAATGCAAAAATTCACTTCAAAAAGGATGAAAGAGTGCCCTGTTATCCCAATCCACAAATTCAACACTGTTCTAGTTGCAGGAGGCAGTATCTCTGCTTCAGTAAAACTTTTCTAATATATTTTTTTCTGTGTCGTTTTTTTTAACTCTAAAAAGCTGTTGGGGCAGCTATATATTTTGATACAATGGGGTAGAAATTTGTGCATAAAACAGGCACAAGGTTGACAAATTTAGCAGTGGGATGGCCTGTGCTCAATCTGTGCGTGTCCGGGCCACTGCTAAATTCACCTGGCCCATTTTTTAGTCGTTCCAGCAGCCGCCTAAAACATGCTTTAGGTCCCTTGCACATGTTGATTAGGGACTTAACATCTGTTGAAGGTCCCCTCTGGAAAATGTGTTTATCATGAACAGAACAGGTGGCAGGACTGACCTGCTCAGAATTCTTCAGAAAACGACCCAGACAAATTTCTACCCCAATATCTTCAGCACATTAGTGGGCATGTTTGCGTACTTAATAATGTCTCATAAGAGGCTTTACCAGACAACTCTGTTTCCTGAAATTTTAATTTTAATTATAATTTAAATAACTCACCAAAATAAGGATAAAATGCAAAATGTAAGAAAGCAAAAGCCTTTCTGCAATACCTGAGTTTTATCAATGGTCGTGGATTGAAATTAATAAAAATATACGTAATTCACTTGAGCTGATAATGTTTTTTGCTGAAATCTGTCAACATATAGATATATACTTCTGGTTACAAATCATTTTGAAATGGAAGCATGTTCAAAATAGCAATGGATGTCATCGAAACTGGTTTGCTGGATAGTATTTGTTTTTTCAGTGAGTTTTGGACTCCCTGGTTTCAATATTATGCTCCCAGATAGTCATCATAGACCCTCCCCTCAGAAACAGACGGTCATCATTGGTGAAGCATTTGGTTAATTCAGTGGGTGTATCCCAAATGCTGCTTTTGAAAATCCTACACTGTTTGGTGACTTTAATTAATTATTTATTTGTGTGATTTATTGATTTTTGAGTTTCTCACGTGTAAATTATCCTCCCATGGGGTATCTGATTGCAGCCTTAGAATAAATTCATCCTATTTCCATGGTTCTTGTGATGCTGAACAAAAGAGTTCCAAGAGAACTGTCCAGTAAAAACTGGAAATCATTTTGGAGAAATTGTAAATTGCTTAAGATTGTTGGTTGCAGTATAAAAGCTAAAACATTTTCAGTCAAAGAAAATGTACAAAATATAAACACAATTGCTTTCCACCTAGGTATGATAGTTATGGCCGCCTGATCAATGCAACTTTTCCCACTGGCCGCATCAACAGTTTCCATGGTGATATTGACAATTCAGTTCGAGTACATGTTGAGACGTCTAATAAGGATGATGTTACTATAACAACCAATCTGTCAGCAGCAGGTGCATTCTACACCCTAGTCCAAGGTAAGTTCATTGATTATTATTAGCATGTTAGCTATTTCTTCCTATTATTTTCTCACTAATAAGAACTGATAATTACGCCAAGGTTTCACATTATTCTACCTGTATTGGACATGTAGTATATTTATTTGCCTATTAACAAATCTCCCATTGTACTATTCAGATGAGTCAGAAAACATGTACTCTCTTATAAAGAGGGTAATTTTAACTTTCGGCGATGGTGTAAAATGAGAGATATCTGATTGGCTGGCCATTATACACACTGCCTGGTTTTGCTTCCCTTTTTTAAAATTTGTTTATGAGATGTGGGCGTCGCTGGCAAGGCCAGCATTTATTGCCCATCCCTAATTGCCCTTGAGAAGGTGATGGTGAGCCGTCTTCTTGAACCGCTGTAGTCCCTGCGGTGAAGGTATTCCCAAAGTGCTGTTCGGGAGGGAGTTCCAGGATTTTGACCCATTGAAGTCAATGGAAAGGAAAATCAAGCAGGGTGTAGAACGGGCAGATAATATCAGATATCGCCCATTTTATACATTGCCAAAAGTTAAAATTACCCACAAGAACATTATACAGTGTATTATTTAATAGCAGTAAAAAAAAAACTGAAACTATAATAGAATTAGAAATATATGGCTGTGAGTGATGCCATGGAAGAACCACTAGTATAATTATATAAATAGTGGGAATTGGTTGGTACAGTCGGTTAAATGTTGTCCTTTATTCTGGGACCTGGATTCAAATCCAGCCCAGACTGACAAGAGGAAAGTAGCCTCAGTCTGCTGGCTGTAAGGGTCCTACGTGAAATCATTTTGGATAGTCTCATTCCAGTTCATAATGGGCATGGACATTGAGAACAAAATTGTTGCTAATTCGACACTAACTGGAAAGGTCCCTCAGGAGCTCTACTCTGCACTTGGCAATGCTATACCTGACCAGTTTGTGCCTAAAATAGGAAGAGTTCCATTCCCTAGCATTAATATACTAATATCACTAACCTTAATAAAAACATTGGGGTCAGTTTACTCCAGGTCCCTATCCAGGGACTGGGGAAGGATCATCAACTTAGGGAGCCCCACGCTAGCCTCATCCCCATCCCATCATTTGCCTTGTAAGTGGGTGGATGGAAGTTGTGCCTCATAGAAGACAATATAGAAGCTCTCAGAAATGGTGGAGACTTGATGTAACCACGTGTCTCTGCATTCCCTTGGGAGTTCCACCAGTCTCCCACCAAAGATACGGTGGGAGTGATAGAACTCCCTGGAATTTCAGGGTCATTGTGTTTTTGTTCTTCTACTTTGAAGACACATTCCTGATTTTTTTCCTGCTATCTTTCTTTGCTGACTAGTGAGTGACTACAGACTTGAGAGGGAAAAAAAGCTGAACAAGTCCCAGGCCATTGCCAGTGCTGTTCATTCTCATGATTAAACAAAGCACCCTGTATTTTTGTCCACCCTGTATTTGACATTTGTCTACAGCACCATGGCTTAGATCAGAAAAGTGGTGAAGTGTAGATTCAA
Source organism: Squalus acanthias (assembly GCA_030390025.1). Taxonomy (NCBI): domain Eukaryota; kingdom Metazoa; phylum Chordata; class Chondrichthyes; order Squaliformes; family Squalidae; genus Squalus; species Squalus acanthias. The sequence continues at coordinate 56,864,779 of CM059431.1, read as the reverse complement.
CCTGCATCCAACCTACTCCATGAGTTTCCCCCTCTGTCCCTCATTCCCTCGTGTCCCTTTAACTTTGCCTCCATCTCTCTTTATGTTTTTGAAAAGTATATCTTACAAAAGTATATATTTTTAAATACAGGTAGCATTTAAGCTGAGTAGAGGCTCCATTTGAGTTCCATTTCATTTTTGTGTGGGTTACATAAAGCTTTTGAAAGTGTCTTGGTTCTGAACTCTGGTTGCTGAATTTTGGTGAGGAAAGAAGGAGCTTGTCTACCTCCCCTAATAGTGGAACAATTTGTTGATCTGCTTTCCTTGAATTTTCAGACCATCCTAATTTCATTTGATTTGAATGGAGTCTCTGAAATTGTGCAGGTGCTTGTCTCTGCTGATTTCTTTGTATTCTTAGATCAAGTTCGAAATGGATATCACGTTGGTGCAGATGGTTCACTGAGGCTTATGCTAGCGAATGGCATGGAAGTTGCACTGCAAACAGAGCCACATCTCTTGGGTGGCACTGTAAATCCTACTGTTGGAAAGCGCAATGTTACTCTGCCCATTGAGAATGGCTTAAACTTAGTGGAATGGAGACAGCGGAAAGAGCAAGCCAGGGGACAGATCACTGTGTTTGGACGGAGACTTAGGGTGAGTAAGACCTAGCAAAATGAAGGTACATAGAATACAGGGCTTTTGAAAATTGCTCTCCCCCTCCCCGTGATTGTATCTTGTTAACCCATATATGAACTTTGTTGGCTATTGAGTTAATGTGATAACCAACCTTTACAAATCACAGGTGAGGAAGGCCATTCCAGCTATTTTAATTCATCCATTCAGAAAGACCTTGTAGTGTGCCAGTGTAGCATCTAATTGTTTCCTAAATAATTCCAGGCTTTTCGCATCCACCACTCTATCTGGAAGCTCATTCCATGTGTTGATCGTAAAATCATAGAGGTTTACAGCGCAGAGACCATTCGTCCCATTGTGTTTTGTGCCAGCTCTTTGCTAAAACAATCCAAAACTAACTTCTAGTGGGAAGAAGGAACTTACTGATAGCAGTTTTAAATTTCCCTTTTATTTGTTTGAACCTGTGCTCCCTTGTCCTATTCTTGCAAGTTAAAATAGTAACCAGGATTTAACTTTTTCATTCTCTTAACTCCTTTCTATACCTGTACTAATTCACAGCCCAGATTTTAACTCTGGGTGACTTTTGGTGTCAATTCAAAACTCAACTGCTGCAGCAAAAAATAGGCCCAGGGTATATGGGTTTCCCATCTGATTCACTGACAAGCCCACCCACCTCTGGAGCCCAATTTCTGCCAAGTCAGCCAGAGGTCTCTTTAAAGAGGGAATAAACTTTTGGTTTCATTCCCTTCTGCAAGATGCCACTGTTGGAGTGGTGCAGCTAGAAACTGAGGCAGCATGAGTCGCAGGCAAGCCCCCAGATTCGCTAAGGCCGCTCTGGAGGTCCTGTTGGAAGAGGTCAGAGTGAGGAGGGATATTCTCTTTCCAGCCAGTGCAAGGAGGATCCTGAAACACCAAGTTCACCAGAATGGAGAGACACTGCTCAGTCAGCTCCAGGAACATCACTCCCAGAACCTGGATCCAGTGCAGGAAGCACATCAATGATCTCTCAAGAATAGTAAGGGTGAGTACTGCTCTTCATTTCTCCAGCTCTCTCAACAACACATGGCAACAATCCTTTCCTCCACCCCCTGCCCACCACTCTCAACAATTCCCTAACCTCCATCACATCCTTCATCACCAGCACAAGGCCACACTAAACCACTTCTCATTCTCGTTATAAACACGCACTCACCTTTTCCTTACTCCCTTCACAGCATCCACTAGCACCATTTGCTTATTCTTCTGCACAACAAGCAAAAGCCCCACACATCTGCACTCTCCTTCTGAGAACGGGGTCTCTGACTATTACTTGCACTCCTTCACAAACCTCTGAAAAACGCACAACCAAGCTGCAATGTGATGTATGTCATCTGCTATTTTTCAACCTCTCAATGTCATCCTAACTCTTGTCCCTCTTCTCTTTCCTTTAGGTGCTCCACAACTACAGCCCTCTGAAGAAGACACCTCAAAGGAGGAAAATCTTTCTGAGGAGGCACCGTCATGCGCTGCATCATAGAGTCATAACGGCACAGAAGGAGGCCATTCAGCCCATCGAGTCCGTGCCGGCTCTCTCTAGAGCAATCCAGTCAGTCCCATTCCCCCACTCTATCCCTGTAGCCCTGCAAGTTTATTTCCCTCAAGTGCCTATCTAGTCTCCCCTTGAAAACATTGAGTGTCTCCGCTTCCACCACTTCTGTTGGCAGCGAATTCCAGGTCATCACCACTCGCTGCGTAAAAAAGTTTTTCCTCACGTCCCCCCCTGTATCTCTTGCCCAAAACCTTAAATCTGTGTCCCCTAGTCCTTGTACCATCAACTAGTGGGAACAGCCTTTCCCCGTCTAGCCTATCCAAACCCGTCATAATCTTGTACACCTCTATCAAATCACCCCTCAACTTCCTTTGCTCTAATGAAAACAAATCCAGCTTCTCCAACCTGTCCTTGTAGCTAAGATCCCCCCATCCCCGGAACCATTCTTGTAAATCTCCTCTGCACCCTCTCAAGGGCCTTCGCATCCTTCCTAAAGTGTGGTGACCAGAACTGGACGCAATACTCCAGTTGTGGCCTAACCAGCGCTTTTTAAAGGTTCAACATAACTTCTCTACTTTTGTACTCAATACCTCTATTTATGAAGCCCAAGATCCCATATGCTTTGTTAACCACTCTCTCAATATGTCCTGCCACCTTCAGGGACCTATGCACATAAATCCCAGATCCCTCTGTCCCTGCACACTCTTTAAAACTGTGCCATTAAGTGAATATTGCTTCTCCAAGTACCATAACAGAAATTCACACCCTCGCTGGGTTAGAGAGTGAAGAAGAGGAGTCTGCACATGGTGAAACAACCAACACTATCGAGCAGCAGATACTGGTGGCAGAGGCAGCTCGGAAGACAGCTTGCCAGAGGGTGAGGGCCTCTCTCAGCTCTGCTGAGGAAGACAGAGATGTGAACTTCAGGGGCCCAGGAATGAGAAGAAAACTGCTTGCCTCACGCAAGCAGTTATATCAGAGATTGGAAGGCCTGCCAAGGTGCCAAGGGGTTTCAACATTATGGCTGAAAGTGTGGAGTCCGCTTCCAGCGAAACTTATGCTCCATCTTGGAGAAGCAGCCACCTGATATGGTGCCCATTTCATTGTCCAGGTCATGCTGCAGCCATTTCTGCCCGTCAATATCAGTACCGCTTTAAGGTGACCAACGGCTGTTTTAAAAAGCTGCTGGTGCCAGATATCATGCTCTTTAGCTTCATGTATTATGTGTTAGGAGAGCTGCAAAATTATGCAAAGGAGCTGATCTTGCAATATACTGCAATATACTGCAAGGTCAGCTCATAGCACTGCAGAGACACACAGTGATGAAAGAGCAGAGCTTCTGCTGCCACAGTGCTGGAACCACATTATTGTCCCTCATATTTATTACATTTTTTAAATATCTTAACCCTTCGTGTCTGGTCGCACAGTTTACAAGTGCCTGTTTCCAACCAATCAAGTCACAGATTTAAATGACAGTGTGCCTGTAACTGAAACTCAGCTGGGAGTGAGATTTATTCATTCACGCTGTTGTTATGTGTCTCTCATGAGCAGAAGAGAGAGGAAAAATATCCTCCCTCCCCCCCAGTGCAAATAAACTTGCCAGCTGATCATGAAGCAACATTGATGACATTTACGGTTGCTGAGAAGCCACTGAACCAGACCGTCATTCATTCCTGACTTAAGAGTGGCCTTCTAAGGGAGAAAGAATTATGGGGGGTGGGGGTAGTAGAAATAAAGTTTAAAAAAAAAAAGGCAAAACATGAAATATTGTAAGTGCTAAACAAATCGAGGTGGAGGAGGGGTAACAGCAGAAGACAAGGGCAAGACTGGCTTACAGTGGAGGAAAGGCCCAGAAATGTAGTCAGGCGAGCAGAATGGAGAGTGGGGCAAGGCAGAATAATGTCATGAAAACATTGCAGTGGACAATTACACGTGTCTCAAATTGTGTTGAACGATAGAGAGATCTATACAGTCCCACTGTTCCAAGGCCGAGAGCCATTGTGAACGTTGTCTGAATGGACACATTTTGCTTAAGTTCTGGACAAGGTGCATTTTAATGGTATGGTCTTTTAACTTTTTTTTATATTGGCCCTGTTGTTGTAACTTGAAGCTCAGTGGGTTGATGATTTAGTCGGATTTCATCCATCAAGGTGTCTCTGCCTTATGCACATGGACACAAATGGAGGGGTATGAGCATACAAACAAACAAACATTGAATAGCACTGTAAGAGTGAGTCATTTCAATATTCTGTAGATTTGATTTGTAGAGATTAGCCTTATTTTTTTTTTTTAGAGATTAGGGGGGAAAAATTCAGCTGCTTGCGCCTCCCGTTAGCGCCTTAAGAGGGCGCTAATGGGGCGTAAAGCAGCTAACACCCGGGCGCAGCGCCGCCCACGCCTCCCGAAAAATTCAGCGGGAGGTTAGCGGCGGCGCCAGCCGGTAGCGCCCTGTGGCGCTGCGCCGCCGGCGATGACGTCATCGCCGTGCGCAGCACCCCGCTCGCGCTCCAGCCGCGATCTTCAGTCGCGCCCCCTGATTTACCGCCAGACGCTATGTCCGACGGGTTCAGGGAGGCGTACGTGCGGCCGGGGCGGCGATATTTAAAGGGGAGGTGGCAGGCGGCCATTTTTGTTGCTGGCCGCCTGCCAGCACCTGCCCCCGTTGCTGTCCCCGGCCCCCGTGAAGCCCCCCCACCGTGAAGTGCCGGCTGCGCTCCAAGAGCCCGGCACTTCTCTTGAGTGCCGGGCTCTTTTGCCGGCACTCCCGATCCCTGGGGGCCCAGCTGGGCCCCGGTTCGCGCTGCGCAGGGTCCCTCCCCTTTAAGAAGGGGAGGAAGGCCTGCAATACCGCGGCGCGACGTGCCGTAGCGGCAGGATATTCACTCGCAGCGCCCCAAGAGGGATGCGGGGTGCTTCCAGTGGCGCCCCGCTTCCCTCTTGGGGCGCAACCACTGAAGTTCCGGCGCGGGGCCGCTAATTTTTTCGGGGCGCTAAAAGTAGCGCCCCGGCGAGGTTAGCGCCCCAAATGGGGCGCGACTCAATTTTTACCCCTAGGTATTATAACAGAGTATGATTATTATAACAGAAATGAAGGGATCCCTTGAAATAATGTAATCATACTCTGTTATAATAATACCCACTGATATCAAAAGCAATTCAAATTTCAGTTGCTTTTATGTCCTGGATATACAAAAGTTTTTGTGTGGTAACTGGAGGAGTAGTGAAGCAAGGAATTAATCCTACAAATCACAAAAAGTTTAAACACCATTTACCATTTCTGCTTATGCATTGTTTACCTGAACTTGGTGTATGCTAATTGCTTGAGATGCACAGATTAATGACCGAGCTGCATAGCTACAAAATGAAGCATATCAAGAATAAATTAAGATTTATTTTAACTTGCACTGTAAACTGCCCAAAACAGTATAAACTGAAAACAAGTAGCATGCATTTCCATATGATTACCAACCAAAGCCATTTGTTATGTCATCAATTTCCACATATCCATCTACAATAAAACATTTGATGGTTTTAAAATGGAGCAAAGCCCCAGCCTCCTTCACTATATCTTCACAGAATATTGGTCTCTTGTGGAATAGCTTGTCAAATATTCTGAGTATTAATAGATTTGTTTCATACTATTTGATCTTGATGTGCTTGATAATGCAAAATACAGCTACAAGTGGAATATAAAGCAGTTCTCCTTGATGACTTTTACACATATTTTGTATTCAGAACCAAGAGAGAATTTATGTTTAAGCATTTCAGTCTGTAATTTACTTTTTTCACTTCAGTAACTTAAAAGAGATTGTATTGAAACTTCTTAGGTCTTCTGAGATCTTTGTGAAAATGGCTCTGCTCAATCTATAACTTTCGATATCCATCTCTTCTATTACCCAGATCCAACACCACAAGTGGCACTATAAAGCTGAATGTGCGGACCCCAACCTCCCATTTGTTCTCTCAGTGGGAAAAGTAGAATGTTCATGTTTAGTATATTTTCAAGAAGTATAGTTATTTTTCAAATAATTTCTTCCATAATTAATTGGGCGGCCACTGTTTGATTCCCCAACTGATACGATTTTTCTGGGCAAAGTTCAGAAATCCCTGACTTGACCTTGCTTTCCCTTTTCTGTGAGAACCTCCTCCTCTTCTCTGTATCATGGGCCTCCGCTACTCACCTACACTCATTTCTCCCAACACCATCACGGACCTCAGCTGTCTGTGCCTCGGCCACCCACTGACACCCATTGAACCTGCATGCTCAGCAGTGCACCCCCTCCACAGTCATTTCACAGGTGCCATTACATTGCTACTCAATAAAACAGCACACTCCCACCTTCCTTACACCGCTCTGTCCTCCTCCTCTCCATCCTCCCTATTTACACCCCTCCCCCATTTCCCCCTCTACTTCTTTGACCTTCACGCTTAGCTTTGCCCTCTCCTCCTCCTTTATCTCACTTCTCTTTCCTGCCCCGCAGCCTCTAACCCTTATCTACCTTGATGCTTCCCCATGTCTCTAATTTGTGTTGCCACAACCAGGAATGTGAAAATTCCATCAGCTATTGGTGGAGCACACCTTCCATTCATCCTGCACAGGGCACAAAATGCATCAGTTGCTATATCAAGCCCAATACATGTCTCAGTAAACATTTTATACTTGAATACCAACTTGTCATCTCAGTCACATCACCAAGTTTTTTTACAAGTCTTTATTACCAAATTTTCCAAGGTACATTAAGTAACAATAAAAAAACACAATACAACCAACTGCAAGGATATCCATAACACACACAACTCCTAGCAATGGAATGCATTGAGAAAGAACAAAATCTTTTCAGAACTGTAAGACTCATCATGATATTCAGTGGTCGGTGGTAGAGAGAGAGGAGATGGAGGTCCTCAGTGCTCCCATGAATATACACCCATGACTATCCATTCTAAGCAGTTGCAGAGACTGTAAGATCATAGTGTGCAGGCATTTGAATATTCATGTAAATTAATCCACCACAATATACCAAATCCAGAGGTTGACTTTGTAATCACTTATCAGGAATGCAGTGCTCTACTGATAGGAAACAAGAAAAATGGTTAAGGAGCAAAGCAATATAGTTTTCCCTCCTCTATTGCTCCACTGTCCACTGATGTCATCTGGGAGGTCACAAAATATCAGGAAGGCCTTTTCTTTTTATTGGCAATTATGGCCAATCCCTAATTGCCCTTAAGAAGGTGGTGGTGAGCCGCCTTCTTGAACCGCTGCAGTCCGTGTCATGAAGGTACTCCCACGGTGCTGTTACGGGGGGAGTTCCAGGATTTTGACCCAGCAACGATGAAGGAACTGCGATATATTTTCAAGTCAGGATGGTGTGTAACTTGATGGGGAACTTGCAGATGATGGTGTTCCCATGCGCCTGCTGCCCTTGTCCTTCTAGGTGGTAGAGGTCGCGAGTTTGGAAGGTGCTGCCGAAGAAGCCTTAGCGAGTTGCTGCAGTGCATCTTGTAGATGGTACACACTGCGGCCACGGTGCACCGATGGTGGAGGGAGTGAATGTTTAAGGTGGTGGATGGGGTGCCAATCAAGCAGGCTGCTTTGTCCTGGATGGTGTCGAACTTCTTGAGTGTTGTTGGAGCTGCACTCATCCAGGTAAGTGGAGAGTATTCCATCACACTCCTTACTTGTGCCTTGTAGATGGTAGAAAGGCTTTGGGGAGTCAGGAGGTGAGACACTCGCCGCAGAATACCCAGCTTCTGACCTGCTCTTGTTGCCACAGTATTTATGTGGCTGGTCCAGTTAAGTTTCTGGTCAACGGTGATTCCCCCAGGATGTTGATGGTGGGGGATTCGGCGATAGTAATGCCGTTGAATGTCAAGGGGTGGTGGTTAGACTCTCGCTTGTTGGAGATAGTCATTGCCTGGCACTTGTGTGGCGTGAATGTTACTTGCTACTTATCAGCCCAAGCCTGAATGTCATCCGGGTCTTGCTGCATGCGGGCATGGACTGCTTCATTATCTGAGGAGTTGTGAATGGAACTGAACACTGTGCAATCATCAGCGAACATCCCCACTTCTAACCTTATAATGGAGAGAAGGTCATTGATGAAGCAGCTGAAGATGGTTGGGCCTAGCACACTGCCCTGAGGAACTGCCTAGCTGGTACAGGCTGTACACAGAGTTCTCGGACTGTGTTTGAAGGAGCTTTTCCCACTTCAGGTGTAGGAAATACATAATATGTTCTGATTGGGCCATCTGTTGCAGCATTGGGATCCAGGTGAACCACGATGGCAGCTCTTCCTGACATCACATGCAATGCCAGGCAGTCTACAAAATCAAATCTCAGGATTGAGGGGAAGCTCCACTGCAGTCCCAAAATGTAACATAATGGATCAGGTTCCTAGCAGATACCAGTGACAACTTTGATACAGCTGCTGCCTGAAGCCAAATATGACCAGACAGAAGATGCAGAGGTGACTGCCAGCTATTCTGCAATCTCTCCAACAGTTTTCCTTATACGGAAAACCAGAGGATGAGAATGCAAAGTTCTAGGCATTTTGGTGATGGATGAAAACAGCACATGGACAACAAGAAGGGAATGGCACCAATATGTCTCCAGCCCCACCACCTGATTGCACCAAGTTACTTATTTTCAGTATGACTATTTTTAACTGTTCCGTTTCACGCATCTCACTCTTGTAACTTGAGCTAATTTTTATCACTTGTTCTGTTTCTTCTCACCCTCCTCCATGCCCACACACCCCCAAACAGTTTGTCATTTTCAATCATCCTTCTTTTGGTTTAAGCAAGGAAGCAACAAAATAACACTGTTTTTTCTTTTTGTTCAAGAAACATAAATTTATATATAAATTGTATTTTTATTTCTTTATAAATCCAACAAAACCAGTCTTGAGCAACAAACTTTTTGTTTCTATTTGCATGGAGTCAAATTTTAAGTTGTACATTCTGTATTTAATCTATTTTCCTTGAAGTACAACAGCGGCAACAGCGACACCAAGACTGAAACATCTGCTCTATACCTTGTGCAGATCAGTGCTTGTGAACGGAGGTTGGACATGTGGCTTTAGTAAATTATAAATGAGGCATTGTCACACTTCTCTAACCATTAGCAGAAATATAGCTGACAAATTCCACATGTGGGTTTTATGCCTATTATATTCTGCTGTCCTGAAAATGGCAGCCTCAGGCACGTCTATTCCAGACATTGCCATCCCGCTGATCAGCAGGAATGGCTAGTTTAATGTCATCTATCCAATCTTGAAAGGCCTTAGAGACAGCAGCCTGCATCCTGGCCTCCAGGGTCTGGAACCCAGTTCTCTCTCCTACTACCATCAGAGCTTCAATCTCTGCTTCCATGCAGAAGGAGGCACCAACTAGGCCTTGGTCGTTTCTTAGGTGGGGATCTGTCGCAGATTCCAACAAAGTTGACACACGCTCCAGTGATGCCTTTCAATGAAGAAGAAGCCTCCTTGATGTTGCCACAAATAGGGGCTGTAGAGACTCCAGAGTCATGCCAGTCAGTTGCCACACATCCTTGGAGACTGACCTCAGAACCTGTATGTAGCTGTGCTGGTCCTCAAGTATCCTTTTCAGGTGAGTATCATTAAGTTCTGTGTCCCACAATTCTAAAACCATGGGCAGCCTTCTCCTTGACCTCTGCTGGGAAAGCTGCAGGTTTACAGGAAGAGTTTCAACAAAGGTTAGTACTTAATTGGCATGATTCTTAGCACAGCCATCCTCAATATCGAGTACCTTAATCACAGCAATAGCCACTTACAATTGCAAGTACTTTCTTAATTGGCATATAATCCCAAGTACTGATCAGGCTTTCGTCAAACAGGAGGGCCCCAAAATTCCACATGGCAATTGTTGGAAGTGCCATCTTTCAGATGAGATGTTAAACTAAGTCTCATCTGCCTGCTCATATGACTATAAAAGATCCCATGGCACTTGTTCAGAAAAGAGCAGAGATTTCTGTTATAACAACAGAAAACGCTGGAAAAACTCAGCAGGCCAGGCAGCATCCGTGGAGAGAGAAAGAGAGTTAACGTTTCAGGTCGAAGGAGCAGAGATTTCTGTTATCCTGCCAACATTCCTCTTTAAACAATGTCAACAAAATGGATTAACTAGTCATTCAATCTCATTGCTGTATGCAAATTGGCTGCCATGTTTACCTACAAAACAGCAGTGTCTGCACTTCAAAAGTATTTCATTGGTTGTGAAGCACTTTGGGACATCCTGAAGATGTGATTGAGCACTATATAAATGCAAATTCTTTCTTAACAAACCACCCACCTCTTTCAGGTGGGAGCTTCCTCCGACCATGAGCAAAAATCAGCAGTGATCCTGCATAACCAGGCTCCGCCACTTTTCTGCTCCATTGCACTCCATGTATTAACACACACAGGGCTTTAAAGCTGACTTAGGCTTGATGCCTTCAGCAGAGGAGGAGTAAAATGGAAAATTGCAGAATTTTTTTTTTAAATAGCTAAGTAGGACAAAAATTGTGTCTGGATGGTGTGGGGGAATAAGAGTAAAAAAAGCAAAGAAAATTTTGGAAGGCAAAAAACAAGCTCATAGATCTGCACCAAATTTTGTTGATGAGCCCCATGGATCATGAGATATTTTCAAACTTGAAGTTTTCTTACTATTTATTCTGTAAGAGGGCGTTTCATGAGTATTTTAACTTGTTTTAAATATTTTCCATTTATTTTTCCAGGTCCACAGCCGAAATCTGCTCTCTCTGGATTTTGATCGTGTAACCAGGACAGAAAAAATATATGATGATCATCGGAAGTTCACCCTCCGAATCCTGTATGATCAGGTTGGCCGACCTACTCTGTGGTCTCCAAGCAGCAGACTAAATGGGGTGAATGTGACATATTCTTCAGCTGGTCTGGTGGCAGGTATCCAGAGAGGTACCATGTCGGAAAGAATTGACTATGACCAGGCTGGCAGGATTGTATCCAGAACCTTTGCAGATGGAAAGTCATGGAGCTACACTTACCTTGAAAAGGTGCCACAGTGATATGCCTATCTCTAAGTTCATTTTCTTCACGCATGATGTACATTTTTGAGAAAGATGAGTTAGTTACTCCCTTTTACGTAAGAGATTAGCAAATCTATTGGGGTACGCTTTGTAAATATTGGCCCTGAATTTGCCTCCGATCCCCAAATAAAATCCGCGCCTACCTGGTAGTCCAGGAGATACGGAGACTCTTGGTCCCGGGCCTCTCCGGGTACCCGCGGGCAGAGGCCCACGTGATCCCAGGGGCGCTCGCGAACTGCCTGCACCCCTGGGATCATGTGGGCCGGACCAACGAATGACAAAAGGGAATAGAATCCCCATTCATGCTTATGGGGATTCCGTATGTACAGAAACCCCATAAGTAAGAATGGGAATACCCCATAAAATACACCTAGACATCAAATAATTTTTTTTAAATCACATTTAAAATTAATTAAAATGGCATTTAAATAAATATTTAAAACAAAAATTTAATTTTTTGAAAAATAAATTTAAATGTTTTAAAAGGGCTAAAAATAAACTTACCTTATTTAACAAGTTTTTAAATGTATAAATTATTGATGATTCTATTTTTCTGTTTTTTATAACTCTTATGCTGGTTAAAGCATGCTTTATGCCTGCTTTTACCAGGCGTAAGAATTTCACGGGCATTTGCTGGGCAGAAGTTGGGCAAATAGCCCAACTCTCCGCCCGCGGATGCCCTTTTCCCGGGGATGCAGATGATCTGTCAAGAAAATGAAAATTCTTGACAGATCGCAAGTTCTGGGTTTTAGCACATGCACAGTGCATGCCTAAACACGGAACTTGCATGGCCTTTACGGGCGCGCACGCACCCATAGGGGCCGCAAATTACGGCCCATAATTTGCAATGTCATAGTTTCCTTGGCAGAATTGGGTTTGCATCATATTCTCCTCTTTTCTCCCCAAGTCTGCCAGGATGCATTACATTTCCAGTATGAAATGGCAGTAAGAATGTGCCACCTCAGGTGCTGCTGCCAGAAACCAATTATTTCAGTTGGTGTTGCTCTAGAGCCATTTTTAAAGTTCTTGCTTCATACAGTGAAATGGTCCCTGTGTTTTTAATGGCATGAATCCATTTCAGTCATGACACTGTAAGAGATATCTGATGAGACATGCCAAAAATGAGCTATTTATTAGAATGGTGGAAGGTGGCAAATTATGCCACCAAATTCCAAATGTAATTCGGTGCCTCTGCCTCTCAACATGTCGGAGGTGGGAAAGGATGAATTCTGTATGCACCAGCTGAACAGCTAATTATTCTTGTTTTGAATTGTATTTATTTCTTAAGTGGCACTTGAAGACTTTTGTTTCCTGTTTTCAAATATGTTGTCATATGTGGTAAAGAAAATTATTCTATGATACAGTGACCCAATTACACCACCTTTCAAAAGGTTTACATTGCATCTGAAATTAAATTGTTTTGTTACAACTTGCGCAATAGGACAACTGCATGTGGAGCACGATGTGGTTCAAATCCAGCTGCCATGCTCTATTTACAATGTTGACATGTTTTACAAAGATTAGATTAACTTCATTGGGGCTGTACTCTAAACATCTGTTTAGGTTTAGCTACAGATTTAAGATGCCATGAAATTGAATATATTGGCCTAGAAATTCCGTTCGCGGGCGGGCTGCGATCCGGAAAGATCTGCGCCTGGACTGGAGAATTCCGTTGCTGTGCCTCTTCAAACTGCCGGTGTGCAGGGCACGCGTATCCCAGGGGCGCAGGCGGATCGCAGCGTCTCTGGGATCACGTGGGCCATGGGGAGCCAATCAGAGCAGGGAATCTCCATTCATAGATTTGACAGGAAGACCTGTCAAATCTATGAATAGAGATGAGCCCCAAAACATAAGTAAAACTTCAAATCATTTTTTTTTTAATCACATTTTTAAAATGACTATAAATTACATAAATTAACATTTTTAAAAAATTACAATTTTTGAAAAAAATAATTAAAGTTTTTAATGGGGCTAAAAATAAACTTACCTTTCTTTAAAGTATTTTAAAATGATAAATCAGTGGGGAAAAAAATTTATTTTTTACTTTCTTAAACTATTAGCCTGCTAAAAGCAGGCCTTGCACCTGCTTTTCTAGGCGCAGCTGTTCCCGACTTAGCTGGATTCAAGCCAGTGTGGAAAAAAACGGACGTTTCTGCCGTACGCGCTGCCTATCCGGCGCAGGCGTTTGTCCAGTCAAGCCCTTTCTGCAGAGAACGGAAGTTCCGGTTTCCAGCGCATGCGCAGTGCATGCGTAAAACCGGCACTTCCGTTGGCCCTACGGGTGAGTACACAGCGCGTACCCACCCGTAGGGAATGGAATTTCTAGGCCATTGTATATTGTAATTAATTAACCTGTCCACGTAGATTGATGCAGATTCATGCAAATAGATGAAATAGTTAATGGAATTCATGCAAATCACAGTGCATAATAAGTAGCCATAAAATGTTATTTCTTCTGTTTCTCATAGTCTTCGGTGCTGCTTCTACATAGTCAAAGGCAGTACATCTTTGAATTTGATAAAAATGATCGACTGTCTTCTGTGACAATGCCAAATGTGGCTCAGCAAAATCTGGAAACCATTCGTTCTGTGGGCTATTACAGGAACATCTACAAACCGCCTGAGGGCAATGCTTCTGTGATTCAAGACTTCACAGAGGACAATCAGCTGTTGCAGACTTCATACCTAGGAACTGGCCGTCGTGTGCTTTACAAGTATGGCAAGCTGTCCAAGCTCTCTGAAGTCCTTTATGATACCACTAGGATTGGCTACACCTACGATGAAACAGCTGGCATGCTTAAGACTGTCAATTTGCAGAATGAAGGCTTCACCTGCACTATACGTTTCAGGCAAATCGGCCCTCTTATTGACAGACAGATCTTTCGGTTCAGTGAGGAAGGAATGGTGAATGCTCGCTTTGATTATAACTATGACAACAGTTTCCGGGTTACCAGTATGCAAGCTGTGATCAATGAGACACCTTTACCTATTGATCTGTATCGATATGATGATGTCTCTGGGAAAATTGAACAATTTGGAAAATTTGGTGTCATTTATTATGACATTAATCAGATCATCACTACTGCAGTCATGACTCACACTAAACATTTTGATGCTTATGGACGAGTGAAAGAAGTCCAGTATGAAATTTTTAGATCACTCATGTATTGGATGACGGTGCAATATGACAACATGGGTAGGGTGGTAAAACGGGAACTGAAGGTTGGTCCCTATGCCAATACAACCAGGTATGCTTATGAATATGATGCAGATGGGCAGTTGCAGACAGTATCATTGAATGACAAACCTCTGTGGCGCTACAGCTATGATCTAAATGGAAATCTCCATTTGCTAAGTCCTGGCAATAGTGCTCGTCTGACTCCACTGAGGTATGACCTGAGGGATCGAATTACTCGCCTGGGAGAAGTACAGTACAAAGTAGATGAGGATGGTTTCTTACGACAGAGAGGTAATGTTATCTTTGAGTACAATTCAGCTGGACTTCTTACCAAAGCATATAGTAAAACAAATGGTTGGAGAGTGCACTATCGATATGATGGAGTTGGAAGAAGGGTTTCGAGCAGAACCAGCTATGGAATGTACTTACAATTCTTCTATGCAGATCTGAGTAACCCTACAAGAGTCACACACATGTATAATCATACAAGTTCTGAGATAGCATCCCTATATTATGACCTTCAAGGCCACCTTTTTGCTATGGAAATTAGCAGTGGTGATGAGTTCTATGTTGCCTGTGATAATACAGGAACCCCATTGGCTGTATTCAGCGGGACTGGTTTAATGATCAAGCAAATCACTTATACTGCTTATGGAGAGATTTATATGGACACAAATCCAGCCTTTCAACTCATTGTAGGCTATCATGGTGGCTTGTATGATTCCCTCACCAGACTAATACACTTTGGACGGCGAGATTATGAAGTGCTTTCTGGAAGATGGACAGCACCTGATCATGATGTCTGGAATCACCTCAGTGGCAATCTCGTACCTTTTAATTTGTATATGTTTAAAAATAACAACCCAGTCAGCAACATGCAGGATATCAAATGTTACATGACAGGTAAGAAAGATTGAATTTTTTTCTTTATGTACATTAATATTTCAGTGAATAAGTGTTCTGTTTCATGTAGATAGCTGCCACATTGATAATCCTTAAAGAGCTGATGGATGAAGCAGACATTTCCATTACCTCTCTGTACACTAAAGCAAGTCTAATCCATACCCTCCAATGAATTCATTGTAAAGTAAGCTGACGGGGGTTCTCCAATCAATAGCTGGCATGAAATGAAACTTCTGATTGAAAAAAATGTGTGGCATCTTATTTATCATTTGTAATTTTTTCTAAAATGTACAGGTTTTACAAGAAATATATACTTTTGTGTCCGGGAACTGTAAGACAAATTTGCATCCTGTCCTTTATGTTAAGGGACCAAAATTAATTCCAAAATGTCAGTATAATTTTGCTGTGTCGGGGTAGATTCTAACAAGAAAGGAATACTAATATTAAAGGAATAGCAGGAAAATATGAGGAAGTACAGAAAAATTTGTTCTGTTAAAAAGATCAGTTCAACTGCAATGTAAGTAACGAAAGAAAAACAATTCTCAGCAACAGTCACAGTTTTCATGCATGATCTTTAATAAGATGCCATGATTGTCTAAAGCCTTACAATGATTGAACACCATTCACTTAAGATGACACTGTCATTACTTCCAAATGGCTGGTAACTTTGATACCAGCAACACAGTCATAGTACCATAACAATACAACATTACAGTATATTGAAACTGCTTTATTCTGCACTACCTCAAGAGCAAATTAAAGAGAATGTAGAAAACAATAGATTTCATTTGTATTCAAAATATGCTGATCTTGAACATGTGTAATAGTTACAAAGCCAATTGTATCATTATCAAAATTGCATTTCTATAGAAAACAATGAGCTTTTAGGGTCATCCTGGCTTTTACATAAAAATATTTTAGTAGCAAAACTTTAAAATCAATAGTAAAAAGTGCTAACTTGTTAGCTAACACTACCAGTTGAATTTGGTTGTGCCAGAAATTTGTGAGAGATTAATTACTGTGCTGGTCTGTTATATTTTATTTCAAATTATTATGACCCAATTTTAACTCCAGACCAGTTTTCTGTGAGTGAGTAGTGGTGTGAGTTAGAACCTCACCCACTGCTCCAGAAGTGAGGCCCGGAGTAGTTTAACTCCCTCATTTAAATCCCACCGCTGATTTTCCAGGCAGGAAGTTATCGGAAAGTGGCAAAAAATTGCACAGTCTTCAATATGAAATCACTTCTCTTGCCTTGCTTTGAAATCTACATCCTTTCATCCACCCTCTGCTCCTTGTTAATACCAGGCGTCTCCTTGTCCTCCACTCCCCCCACGGCACCATTGGGGGCTGCTTGCTCAGCTGCTCATCGTCTGTCTCGTAGAGAACCATGGTTAATTCTCTCTGTCTTACAACCTTCTTCCTTCTTTCAAAAATCTCCTCATTCCCCTTCTCTTCAACCGTGCCTTTAGTCTGTAGCCCTAAACTTCAACATTTTCCCTTTCCTCCACCCTCCATGGCATTCACAGTTTTTTCTTAATGTAAATCCATTTGCGACATCTCCCTACATGTGCAGAGCACTTTAGACATGCAAGTTGTTTCTAAAAGTAAAATTGCAAAATACCACCCTCACCAAATTGGAAACAGCTGTGTTGTATGCCATTTAATATAGCACATTTTTTTACATTTTATACCTCTGATGAAAGATACTAATGATTGTCCAGCTCTTTGTAGTATCTCTGCAGTAAAGGTTAACCGTTACCTGGAGCTTGTATGCAAATACAACTGAAATAAGAGCTTGAATATGATTTTACTCTTCTGTATGTCACAGATGTAAACAGTTGGCTGCTGACATTTGGATTCCAGCTGCACAATGTGATCCCAGGATATCCTAAACCAGAAACTTCTTCAATGGAATCTTCCTATGAGCTTCACAACACTCAGATGAAAACTCAACAGTGGGACAACAGCAAGGTAACAACCCCCAATTGTTGTCCTTTAGAAGACTATGGGATCATGAGGGCAGGAAAGCAGCATTATTTTATGACATATATAAACTTTCAGGTTGCTATTAGAGTCATAGGGGGAAAAATTTGGTTGATTAGCGCCTCCCATTAGCGCCCTAAGAGGGTGCTAACAGGGTGCAAAGCAACTAGCGCCCAGGCGCAGCGATGTTTGCGTCGCTCGCAAAATTGACCAGACATTTTGCGGCGCCACTAAACACTACCGCCACGATCTCCTGCGCCCGCAGATCGTGACGTCAGTCGAGCGTGCAACGCCCTGGACCGGATATTGAGTGGCGCCCCCTGCCTTTCCACCTGCCGCTAGCAACGACAGGTAGAGGGGAACATTTTGCAGTCGGGAAGGGACTGGGGGGAGTGCTATTTAAAGGCGGCCGTTTCCTGCCTTTTTTTGTCGGTGACATTTTTGCACCACGCATTCTGTGTGAGAGAGAGAGAGAGAGAGACTACTGGAGAGATTCAACGCTGTGTGAAGGAGTTTTGGGTACTGAGCAGCACTTTGCAGGTTCATTTTGATTTGACCTTCCTTGCATCGATTTAGAAGAGACTATGGGGGCTGCACTCTGAGCTCTTTCCCTGGGTCTCTCCATTGTTCTTTCCAGCAGAATTGATGTACAGGTCTCTCCAGGCCGAGATTCAAGGCTGCAATGAGCAGGGTGTGGCTGGAGAGCAAGATTGACATTTCCCTTTAAGAACTGGCCGGCGCCAGTGTGTCTGTATTCCATTGCTAACTGACATCACATGAGCTTCGCCAGCGCTCTGAGGTAGCGCCTAGCTCCTCAGCGTTAGCACCTGAAGAGAGGTGTGTAGCGCCTGATTTAGTGATCAAATCACCTCCAGGGGCGATAGAAGGCAAGTTTGTAGTCAGAGGCGTTATTAGCGCCAGGCGCTAAACTTTGCGCCCAGCCGATAATTGCGCCCCAAACGGGGCGACACCGAATTTCTCCCCCATAGAGTCATAACGGCACAGAAGGAGGCCATTCGGCCCATCGAGTCCATGCCAGCTCTCTGTAGAGCAATCCAGTCAGTCCCATTCCCCCGCTCTATCCCCATAGCCCTGCAAGTTTATTTCCCTCAAGTGCCTATTCAGTCTCCCCTTGAAAACATTGAGTGTCTCCGCTTCCACCACTTCTGTCGGCAGCGAGTTCCAGGCCCTCACCACTCACTGCGTAAAAAAGTTTTTCCTCACATCCCCCCTGTATCTCTTGCCCAAAATCTTAAATCTGTGTCCCCTAGTCCTTGTATCATCAACTAGTGGGAACGGCCATTCCTCGTCTAGCCTATCCAAACCCGTCATAATCTTGTACACCTCTATCAAAGCACACCTCAACTTCCTTTGCTCTAATGAAAACAAATCCAGCTTCTCCAACCTGTCCTTGTAGCTAAGATACCCCCATCCTCGGAACCATTCTGGTAAATCTCCTCTGCATCCTCTCAAGGGCCTTCACATCCTTCCTAAAGTGTGGTGACCAGAACTGGATGCAATACTCCAGTTGTGGCCTAACCAGTGCTTTATAAAGATTCAGCATAACTTCTCTACTTTTGTACTCAATACCTCTATTTATGAAGCCCAAGATCCCATATGCTTTGTTAACAACTCTCTCAATATGCCCTGCCACCTATGCACATTAAAACCTTAAGACTCAACCAATCCCACAGTTACTTTACCAGATTTACCTGTGAGGCGTGGACAAAATGAAACTGCCCAACCTTCTAAAAAGGTCCCATATACAGTAGTGCTTTATTAGGTGCATTTGGAATGAAGGACCCTTCATCTTGCCTCATATTGGCCTGGGTTGATTGTTTTAGGCTGCAGCCAGTGTGAGTTGATTTGAATTTACCTCTTCAAATGCAAAACTTTGCCAGAAAAAGTAGAAAACAGCTCCAATAATGCTGATGCAACAAGGGGCATCGACTCAGAATTATAAATAGAGGAACAAAGGAGAAAGATAAAAGATTGTTTTCACACCGAGGGTTATTAGACATGGAATGCTGTACCACAATTGGCTATTGAGGCAGAGATGATAACTTAAAAGGGAACTAATTAAGTAAGTACAGTCCCCATCACTTAAGCCACCATGTTTAAATCGTGCAATCATTTAAATCAGCCAAGAAGCACTAACCAATTATCATTTCCATTATTGTCAATTACAAACTTGTCGCTTCCAACGTGTTAAGTGCTCCCTGTATTTCAGGCAAAAACAGGTGTTTACTCATTAGTTCGCACCTCATTAAGGTGCAATTCCCGTGTATACTTAATCCCCTCTAACTGGTGTCAGGTTACAGTTTGCACTACTCAGCACTGACTGCAATAACAAACATGTTCCATAAATAAATAGCATCTTGTTGAATTCCAATTACGTTGTGTACTTAATCCTTTCTAAGTGGTGTGGGGTTGCAGCTTCAATAGTGATTTGCTACAGTCTTGTTCAATAATAAAAGCGCTATCCCTTTAAACCATCCAACGCGTATAGCGGGCAAATTGCATTAGCACCAACGTGCCTGCTGTAAGTGGTGGGGACTGTATCTGAGAAGGACAAATATAAAAGGATGTGGGGGAAAGGCAGGAAAATGGGATTAGAATTCAGTTGAAGAGCTCGCATAAGGTGGGCCAAGTGACCAC
The DNA here is from genome assembly GCA_030390025.1 of Squalus acanthias. Lineage (NCBI taxonomy): Eukaryota > Metazoa > Chordata > Chondrichthyes > Squaliformes > Squalidae > Squalus > Squalus acanthias. Next base: position 56,844,857 of record CM059431.1, on the reverse strand, counting down.
CTCCTGTGCTGTGGTTTCCATGATCCTATAGGGTAAATCACTGGTGCTCTAGGATAGACCGCCGCTCACTGATAATATTATGGGGCTAATTCTACAACCTGCACTTCCATCGAGTGAGGCTGAATTTACCCTAAATTTTTTTTTAGAAGCAACCAGCAAATTACTCTGGGGAATTTCTGAACAGTTATGTAGAGACTATTTGATGGAAAACAACAACAACTTGCATTTATATAATGCCCCATCAAGGTAAAACATCCCAAGGCACTTAATATGCCACTGAATATGGAATTTATTCGATGATTTATTGGAACAACTAACTCGTGCACTGCAGTGCGAGTACACTAGCCATTTGTTGTTGTTGTGTAATAATCCCATCACTGTCATCCTCTCCAACCTCCACTCCTTTTTGCATAATTTATTCAGCTGTAGGTACTGGCAGTGCTTTTCCAGTCACCCTTCATTCATCAGAACTACTCAGTCCCTGGTCTAATAGTATATTTTAAGTAATTATTTCCAAGTTATTCTAAATTTCTATGATTGTCACTGTAATACTTGTACAAATTTATTTTAATATCATCATTTCAGTTAAGCTGAAGTTTGTGCAGCCATTAGACTTTCATCGATATAGCACCTTATCATGTCTCTCAGACATCACAAAGCACTTCACATATGATGATTCACTACTGTTATGTCGGCAAGTATAACAGCCATTTTGTGCACAGCAAGATTCCACAAACTGCAGTGGGATGAATGACCAGCTAATCTGAATGACCAGCAATTCTATTATTGTTGTATCATGCAACTGCCAGGATGGTAGAAGGCGAACTAGATGGGCCTTGCTCGTTCTTCGTCTAGCAATTCCTATGTTCCGATGTACCTTTATCTGCATGTTTGTTGGAATTAGCCATAGCAGGAGAATGCATCATCTTGCTACCTATGGTATAATCTGTGCAAGCTTACCAGTGGCAGGAAAAGTATGCATGAAGTTGCATCCGGGAAACTGCTGAGGCTAGTCATAACTCCACTGGCCTCAAAGACCCCACCCTGAAGGATTGAAGCCTGGGACAGGATGAAAATATATGCCAGAACCCTTGTGGCTGCAGCTATGCTTGTATTTATCCGTCAGAGTACGGTTCAATTATCTAAGTTTTTGCCAGGCGAAGGGTATATGTGTTGTGGAAGATTCTGAGTTGATCCTCTTTCATGCTGCTACAGGTTTAGGTCAAGGGGGTAAGTCTCAGAGTCTCCTTCCAGTCTTCCCCTGAGAGAGGGTGGCCCAGTCACACTCCCAGGAGCCACATAAGCTTTCCTCATCATCTGATGCACTCACCTATCTGGTGTTTTTATTTCTCTGACTTTGTCACGAGGCTCCTCACTTTCAAAACAAACAAAAAGCTGGAGATACTCATCAGGCAGCATCTGTGGGGAAACAGAAGTTAGTCAGTCAACGTTTAAAATCTTAAGACCGATCCTCAGGACTGAGTTTTTTTTCTGGTTTCTTTAAGAGTACTGTATTAATGGAGCTGCTGTCCTTAGGATTTGACATTAAACTGAGGGCCTGTCTGACTGTTCCAGTGCTTCAGGTGGATGTTAAGCATACCATGGGACTATTTGAAGAAGAACAGGAGGTTTACTGGTGTCTTGACCAACATTTGTCCCTCAACCATTACCACCAAAAGAAATGGCTTTCTCCTCATTGCCGTTTATGAGATACTGCTGGCACAAAATGGTTGCTGCATTTGCCTACAAAACAACATTTAGCCAATTAGTCTAACCAGATGATCAGCGACATAACAGCATAATAACAGTGGCACAAACGCAGCAGTAGTATCTACATATAATCAAAATAGGGATCAAGCAGCTCATAATTTGCCACTAAGCCATCAGATAAAACCCAGTTTGATACCTGGGCAATAACCTGTTGAGACTGATCATCCACCCTTTGTCGAACCTGCCTGATTTTCATTCTATTAATTTCAATGGAATGAAAATTAGGTGGGTTCTATAAATGCTGTGCAATCTGCCCCGCCAGATTACTGCCCAGGTGGTGAAGATGAAAATCTACCCCAGTATCTTTCATCTATAAGTGAGTAATAATTATTGTGTCACTGGGGCTTCTTGTTCTGTTGGGGTACACTGGCAATTTTCTCAAAGCATAAAACTGCCACACAAGTCTCAGGTAATCGCTCACGTCAAGCTGCTGAAAGTGATATTGGCTGTTCCTGCCGCTAAGAACACAGTCTAGTTAATTAGAGGCCGATTCATTGATATTTTATAATGTAATGGTGAAGTCACCTGAGTGCAGTAAATCTGATATAATGTCATGATTATTCAGGCTTTTTCAGGAAGTTCTCTAACATCATTTAAAATCCAATATTCCTCACTTAAGCAATTTAACCACAATTGAGAATTCAGCAGTGGATTATTTGCCTAACAGGAAACCACTTATTGGACAGCACAGCTCCTGTGTCCTTCACAGCTTCAGTATCACAAATCTCAAAACATTATCAATAATGTTTCAAGTTGCTGACTTGTTTGCTGAACATATACAGCCTGAAAACCTTGCCTTATAAATTTTTTTAATACAAACAATAACATTACAGCAGATGAACTGTTCTGTTCTAATCTAATTTTTCGTAGCATCATGGGAACTTTACTATCAGCTAAAAGATGAAGGGGGCAATTTACCAGACCTTTGACCCCAGGAATGCCCTGGGCACAGAGGTCAAGAAAAAGAGGAGGAGACTTGTTTTGTTGGGTTTCCGTTCTCTTAAATTTGCCACAAGATTTCTGGGGCTTCCCGGTGGGGGCTACACCCATAGTAGGTATGCAAAAGAGGTTGGGGGTGGGGGCATTCCCAGTTTCTCAATTAAATCAGATTTAAAAACATCCTCACAGGTTTTGCTCAGCCTCCAAATTTTCTAAGTTGCTTTTCATACTAGATACAAAATACAAGAAGATGTTAATAAACTTGCAGAATGGGTATGTAATTAGCAAATGAATTTCAATATAGATAAGTGTGAGGTGGTGCATTTTGGTAGGAAGAATAAGTTGGCCACATACGCCTTGGAAAATAGAGTCTAAATGGGGTAGAGGAGCAATGAGATCTAGGGGTACAGATATACAAGTCACTAAAAGTAGTGACACAGGTTCAGAAGGCCATTTAAAAAAAAAAGCAAACAAAGCACAAAGGCTCATCTCTCGAGCAATAGAATTGAAAAGCAGAGAAGTTATACTAAACTTGTATTGAGCCTTGGTGAGACCACACTTGGAGTACCATGCACAGTTCTGATCTCCATATTGGCCCAAAAATTAGTCTTGCTACGCGAGAGTACCCACTGTGTACTCTCGCGTATTCTGTCTCCAATTGCCGGTTTTCTGCATGCACTGCGCATGCGCTGAAAACCGGCACTTGGTGAATGGAAAAGGGGGCGGGTCCTAGGTGCACCGCGTGCGCGCTACAGGCTGCGCGCACGCTGTGCACTTAGTGGTTTCAACGCGCAGGTAAGTACGGAAGATTCTACACATAAAAAAAGGAGGAGTAAGACCCACTTTTAACAAGGTAAGTAGTGAATTAAGTATTATTTTGAATTTTTTTTTAACAGATATATTTTTTTTAGAGACTTTAAAGACAGGTAAGTTTATTTTTATAACTTTTTAAAAGATTTTAAATTTTTTCAAAAATTTAATTTTTTATTTAAAATGGTTAATTTATTTAACTATACTTATTTTATTAATGTGATGTTTTTTTTTAAATTTAATTGAGGTTTAGCGGTTCTTTTGGGGGGCTATAGTATTCATAACTTTCACAGCACTTATGTGAAAGTTATGAATGGAAGATGGTGTGCTGCCATTGGCTCTAACTGAGTCACGTGATCCCACAGCTCGCACGAATTAACTACGCCGGTGGGATACGCAAGCCCAGCACAGCAGCTGTCCAGAACATCAAGTTCGTGCGAGCTGGAACTGAAAAAGCCAACGCGGAGTGAGAGATCGCGCGCACGAAGGCTTCCTCACGAATTTTTGGGCCATTATAAAAAGGATAGAGAGGCATTGGAGAAGTTGCAAAAAAAAATTCCCAAGGATGATACCAGAACATATAAAATTCTGACAGGTCTGGACAAACTAGATGCAGGAAGAATGTTCCCGATGGTCGGAGAGTCCAGAACCAGGGGTCATAATCTACGGATAACGGGTAAACCATTTAGGACAGAAATGAGGAAGAATTTCTTCACCCAGAGAGTGGTGAACCTGTGGAATTCTCTACCACAGAAGGTAGTTGAGGCGAAGTCATTAAATATATTCAAGGATGAGTTAGATATATTTCTTAAAGCTAAAGGTATCAAGGGATATGGGGAGAAGGCAGGTACAGGGTACTGAGTTTGGATGATCAGCCATGATCTCATCGAATGGCGGAGCAGGCTCGAGGGGCCGAATGGCCTACTCCTGCTCCTATCTTCTATGATTCTATGATTCTATGAACTGAGAGGTTATACTTATCAGCAAAAGCTGAACAGGCTGGGGTTCTTTTCTCCAGAAGAGAGAAGGCTGAGGGGTGACCTGTTAGAGGTCTTTAAGATTATGAAAGGGTTTGATAAGATAGACATAGAGAAGATGTTTCCACTTGTGGGGGAGATCAAAACTTAGGGACCATCAATATAAAACAGTCACTAATGAATCCAATAGGGAATTTAGGAGAAACTTCTTTACCCAGAGAGTGGTTAGAATGTGGAACTCGCTACCACATGGAGTGGTTGAGGCGACTAGCATAGATGGATTTAAGGGAAAGTTAGATAAACACATGAGGGAGAAGGGACTAGAAGGATATGCTAATACGTCTCCTACATTACAACATTGACTACACTTCAAAAAGTGCTTCATTGGCTGTAAAGCGCTTTGGGATGTCCAGTGGTCGTGAAAGGCACTATATAAATGCAAGTCTTTATTTTCTTTGATTGAATCAGAGGAAATGGGGTGGGAGGAAGCTTGTGTGGAGCATAAACACCAGCAAAGACCGATTAGGCCGAATGGCCTGTTTCTGTATTGTACATTCTATGTAATACAATGTAGTACCTTGCAGGAGTGGCACATCTCGCGGCGTGCGCCATTATTTAAACTGCGTCCAGGCAGGAGTGTTTCTCTTGATCCCACAGAAAAACTCCGGCACACTGCTGGCCCATTATAGGCCCTTCCCTGATCACGTGCCCTGCCCGCCCCCCCGCCCCCCCGCCCCCCTCCCCCCCCCCTCCCCGCCCCCCCCGGCCTGCAAGACCTGAGCTGCCAGCCAGCTCAGTCTTAGAGCTGGCCAATCTGCTGCCCTTCCCAACCAGCAAGCTGCAGCAGATCACCCATTCAGTGCCCACGACTCCCTGATGGCATTTAAATGAGACCCAAAGCTAAATTTGGCTCAGGCCGGTACGGACTGGTGCGTGGAGTGGTCACTCCCCCAACTTTGTGTCCGTTTTGGGAACAAGTCAAATTTCTCCCCCATTGTTCTTAAAGAAAAACTATGCAATAATAAAAACTAATCAAAAGTAATCCTTCCACAAGCTGTATTCAAAGCCACTAACTATAAATAAAACATGTCTTCATAAACTACATATTCACCACATGAAACTGAAATGTTCCTCCTGCATAACGCACGTGAACACATGATAACTGCCCCATTCTTTCAGTTAAAAAAATCTGTTTTAAAACGTTTAAAAGAAAATTGTATAAATTGAATACCACATAGGTCAACATGTGGAACATATTTCAACAACTCATGGACTCAAACAAAAGTAACATGCTCATATCTTCATTGCTAATGGATTGTGCCGTCTGGTCCACTCATTGTTTAAAGGTGGAACTAAGCTACACATATCTGACCAATATTAACTGGAAACATTGCAGAGACTCCTTAGAAAAACATCTTATTAAGTGTAACCCAACACGTAGCACAGTGCTAATGTTACTGGGCGAGTAATCAGAGGCATGAGTTCAAATCCCACCATGGCAGCTGGGGAATTTAAATTCAGTTAATTAAATAAATCTGGAATAAAAAGCTAGTATCAGTAGTGGTGACCATGAAACTATCGGATTGTCGTAAAAATCCATCTGGTACATTAATGTCCTTTAGGGAAGGAAATCTGGTTTGCCTGGTCTGGCCGATATGTGCCTCCAGACCCACAGCAATGTGGTGGACTCTTAACTGTCCTCCGAAATGGCCTAGCAAGCCTCTCCATTGTAACAAACTGCTACTAAACACAATAATAAGAATAAAACCGGACGGACCACCCGGCATCGACCTCAGCACCGGCTTCGGACGCGACAATGGCACACCCAGCCCAGTCAACCCTGCAAAGTCCTCCTCACCAACATCTGGGGACTTGTGCCAAAATTGGGAGAGCTGTCCCACAGACTAGTCAAGCAACAGCCTGACATAGTCATACTCACAGAATCATACCTTTCAGCCAATCCGTCATACCGTCACCATCCCTGGGTATGTCCTGTCCCACCGGCAGGATAGATCCACCAAGGGTGGTGGCACAGTGATATACAGTCAGGAAAGAGTGGCCCTGGGAGTCCTCAACATTGACTACGGACCCCATGAAGTCTCAAGGCTCCAGGTCAAGCATGGGCAAGGAAACCTCCTGCTGATTACCACCTATCGCCCTTCCTCTGCTGATGAATCAGTACTCCTCCATGTTGAACACCACTTGGAAGAAGCCCTGAGAGTAGCAAGGGCACAGAATGTACTCTGGGTGGGGGACTTCAATGTCCATCACCAAGAGTGGCTCCGTAGTACCACTAGTGACCGAGCTGGCCGAGTCCTGAAGGACATAACTGCCAGTCTGGACCTGCGATAGGTGGTGAGAGAACCAACACGAGGGAAAAACCTACTTGACCTCATCCTCATCAATCTACCTGTCGCAGATGCATCTGTCCATGACCGTATTGATAGCAGTTACCACCGCACAGTCATTGTGGAGATGAAGTCCCGTCTTCAAACTGAGGACACCCTCCATCGTGTTGTGTGGCACTACTATCGTCTAAATGGGATAGATTCAGAACAGATCAAAACTGGGCATCAATAAGGCCCTGTGGGCCATCTGCAGCAGCAGAATTGTATTCCACCACAATCTGTAATCTCATGGCCCGGCATATCCCTCACTCTACCATTACTATCAAGCCAGGGGACCAACCCTGATTCAATAAGGAGTGTAGAAGAGCATGCCAACAGCAGCACCAGGCGTACCTGAAAATGAGGTGCGAACCTGGGGAAGCTGCAACACAGGACTACATGCATGCTAAAAAGCAGAAGCAGCATGCTATAGACAGAGCTAAGAGGTGCCCACGATCAACGGATCAGATCAAAGCTCTGCAGTCCTGCCACATCCATTCGTGACTGGTAGTAGACCATTAAACAACAAATGGGAGGAGGAGGCTCCATGAATATCCCCATCCTCAGTGATGGTGGAGCCCAGCACATGAGTGCAAAAGACAAGACTGAAGCGTTTGCAACCATCTTCAGCCAGAAGTGCTGAGTGGATGATCCATATCGGCCTCCTCCTGAGGTCCCCACCATCACAGAAGCCAGTCTTCAGCCAATTCGATTCACTCCACGTGATATCAAGAAACGGCTGAGCACACTGGATACAGCAAAGGCTATGGGCCCCGACAACATCCCGGCTGTCGTGCTGAAGACTTGTGCTCCAGAACTAGCCGCGCCTCTAGCCAAGCTGTTCCAGTACAACTACAACACTGGCATCTATTCAACAATGTGGAAAACTGCCCAGGTATGTCCTGTCCACAAAAAGCAGGACAAATCCAATCTAGCCAATTACCGCCCCATCAGTCTACTCTCAATCATCAGCAAAGTGATGGAAGGTATCATCGACAGTGCTATCAAGCGGCACTTACTCACAAATAACCTGCTCACTGATGCCCAGATTGGGTTCTGCCAAGACCACTCAGCTCCCGACCTCATTACAGCCTTGGTCCAAACGTGGACAAAGGAGCTAATTCCAAAGGTGAGGTGAGAGTGACTGCCCTTGACATCAAGGCAGCATTTGACCAAGTGTGGCATCAAGGAGCCCCAGTAAAACTGAAGTCAATGGGAATCGGGGGGAAAACTCTCCACTGGCTGGAGTCATACCTAGCACAAAGGAAGATGGTTGTGGTGGTTGGCGGTCAATCATCACAGCCCCAGGACATCACTGCAGGAGTTCCACAGGGCAGTGTCCGAGGCCCAACCATCTTCAGCTGCTTCATCAATGACCTTCTCTCCAACATAAGGTCAGAAATAGGGATGTTCACTGATGACTGCACAGTGTTCAGTGCCTTCACAACTCCTCAGATAATGAAGCAGTCCATGCCCGCCTGCAACAAGACCTGGACGACGTTCAGGCTTGGGCTGATAAGTGGCAGGTAACAGTCGCGGCCTCATAAGTGCCAGGCAATGACTATCTTCAACAAGCGAGAGTCTAACCACCGCCCCTTGACATTCAATGGCCTTACCATCGCCGAATCTCCCACCATCAACATCCTGGGGGTCACCATTGACCAGAAAGTTAACTGGACCAGCCACATAAATACTGTGGCAACAAGAGCAGGTCAGAGGCTAGGTATTCTGCAGCAAGTGTCTCACCTCCTGACTCCCCAAAGCCTTTCCAACTTCTACAAGGCACAAGTAAGGAGTGTGATGGAATACCCTCCACTTGCCTGGATGAGTGCAGCTCCAACAACACTCAAGAAGCTCGACACCATCCAGGACAAAGCAGCCCACTTGATTGGCACCCCAACCACCACCTTAAACATTCACTCCCTCTATCACTGGCGTGCCGTGGCTGCAGTGTGTACCATCTACAAGATGCACTGCCGCAACTCGCCAAGGCTTCTTCGGCAGCACCTCCCAAATCCACGACCTCTTCCACCTAGAAGGACAAGGGCAGCAGGCGCATGGGAATGCCACCACCTCCAAGTTCCCCTCCAAGTCACACACCATCCTGACTTGGAAGTATATTGCCGTTCCTTCATCGTCGCTGGGTCAAAATCCTGGAACTCCCTGCCTAACAGCACTGTGGGAGTACCTTCACCACACAGACTGCAGCGGTTCAAGAAGGCGGCTCATCACCACCTTCTCAAGGGCAATTAGGCATGGGCAATAAATGCTGGCCTTGCCAGCGACGCCCACATCCCAGGAATTAATTTTTTTTTAAATCCTGTATTTTTACAAGCCTGAGCAAATGTGCCTAAATCAGATACATTTCAGATTTAAATTTTCAAACAGAAGTGAATGGATTTAAAAGAATTGAATTTAATTCCATTAAGCTGCTTTGGCCCTACTCTTGGAACTTTCTCCCTAAACTCCTGCACCTGGTTATATTTCTGCCCATCTGTAAGGTCTGAAAACGAATATTTTTAACTGCTTTCAGCCAACTCACCTAATTCTTATATTGCTGCTCCTTGTCCGTTTCTCCTCTCTGAATTGCCTTGTGACATTTTCTATGTTAAAGGCACTAAAGTACATTGTTGGTAATATACATATGAAAAGTAATTTTAATTGTTTAACACTTTTTTTAAAACGATAATGCAGAAATTGTGATGAATGGGTGTGTTGCAGCTCCATTGAGCTTTTGAAATAAAGGAGGAAATTGTTTCTTTGCACATTACATCGGATTACATAGGATATACAGCACAGAAACAGGCCAGTCAGCCCAACCAGTCCATGCCGGCGTTTATGCTCCACTCGAGCCTCCTCCCATCTTTCCTCATCTAAATCTATCAGCATAACCCTCTGTTCCCTTCTCCCTCATATGCTTGTCCAGCCGCCCCTTAAATGCATCTATACTATTTGCTTCAACCACTCCCTGTGGGTAGCGAGTTCCACATTCTCATCACTCTTTGGGTAAAGAAATTTCTTCTAAATTCCCTATTGGATTTCTAGATGACTATCTATATTGATGGCCTCTAGTTATACTCTTCCCCACAAGTGGAAACATTCTCTCTGTATCCACTCTGTCAAAATCTTTCATAATTTTAAAGACCTCTATTAGGTCAAGAGAAAAGAGGCCCAGCCTGTTCATCCTTTCCTGATATGTATGTATCAATTTGGTAGGAAAGATAGAAAAACAGAATATTTTAAATGGTGAGAAACTATTAAATGTTTGTGTTCAGAGATATTTAGGTGTCCTCGTACAGGAAACAGAGAGCTGGCATGCAGGTACAGCAAGCAATTAGGAAGGCAAATGGCATGTTGGTTTTATTGCAAGAGGATTGGAGTACAAGAGTGAGGAAGTCTTACTACAATTGTACAGGGCTTTGGCGAGGCCACACCTGGAGTACTGTGCACAGTTTTGGTCTCCTTATCTGAGGAAGGATATACTTGCCTTCGAGGCGGTGCAACAAAGAATTACTGGATTGATTCCTGGGATGAGAGGGTTGTCCTATGCGGAGAGATTGTGTAGATTGGGCCGATACTCTCTGGAGTTTAGAAGAGTGAGGTGATCTCAGTGAAACATATAAGATTCTGAGGGGGATTGACAGGGTAGCTGCTGAGAGGTTGTTTCCCCCTGGCTGGAGAGTCTAGAACTAGGGGGCATAGTCTCAGGATAAGGGGTCCGCAATTTAAAACTGAAATGAGGAGGAATTTCTTCACTCAGAGGGTTGTAAATCTTTGGAATTCTCTACCCAAAGGGCTGTGGATGCTGAATTGCTGATTGTATTCAAGGCTGAGATAGATAGATTTTTGAACTCTAGGGGAATCAAGGGATATGGGGATCAGGCAGGAAAGTGGAGTTGAGGTCGAAGATCAGCCATGATCTTATTGAATGGCAGAGCAGGCTTAAGGAGCCGTATGGCCTACTCCTGCTCCTAATTCTTTTGTTTTTATGTTCTTATGTTCAGTCATGCCCAATAACAGTACTATTCCTTTCACCCTAGAATAAACTGCATGTGTCCAAAGACCAACATTGATATTCATGTTAAATAACCTTGCAGGGTCATCAGCAACTACAGGGACACTCTGCACATAAAGATTTCAAAAGGATTTATTTCAAAAGGCTTATTGTTGGCTTACATAAATGTCTGCACACAAATTATCACTCTGCTGTGAGCACCTAGTGCCACTTCTAAATACTCTCATACCTACTCTAGAGCTTCCACGAGGTCCTCCCCCAGTGGCTTCCAAAAATGTGCGGGTTAGGTTGATTTGGCTGTGATAAATTGACCCTTAATGTTAGGGGGGGATTAAATATGTGGGGTTATGGGGATAGGATGGGATATGTTAGGGGGAATTAAATACGTGGGGTTACGGGGGTAGGGTGGGATATGTGTACTGTGGGGATTAAAGCAGGGGACAGGGTACTGGATTTGGATGATCAGCCATGATCGTATTGAATGGTGGAGCAGGCTCGACGAGCCGAATGGCCTACTCCTGCTCCTAGATTCTATGTTTCTATGTTTCTATGCTTCAGCACTTTTCCTTTAAAGGCTGGGCCCCTAAGGCTTACCGCTTTGTCCTTTTCCGCAGAGCTAGGGCATGAGGTAGCCCTCCAGTGAGTCATTTTCTGGTCTGTTCTTTCCACATGCATCTACTTCTGCTCACATGTGCTCAGTGAATCACTCATGAAGACCTCTCTAACTCTCTACTTCTGCCACATGAGGTAATTATTTCTGTACTGGTGCTTAGAAGGATAAGAGTGAGTGACAATGCATCTTCAGGAGGGTTCTCGCCTCAGTCTGTCTGGCTTCAGGCCTATGTTGTCCGAGGGACCTACAGAAAGGGCAGATGGACAAGGGTAAGCAGTAGCAGATGAGTGGCAATGCAATACAGCACCAGGTTGTCAGAGTGAGTGTGTGATTGAGAGAGTTAAAAAGAGAAAAGGAATGGAAGATGCGCAAGTGCACTGCGGTGAGTGATCTACAGCCCAGCTATCTCCAATGCTGTGTGTCCTCTCTCTGCCGATAATGTCAATGGCTGCCTTCTCCTTTGGTGTCAGAGTTTTAGTCTAGAGGCACCTTCTCCTGTTCTCACTGGTTGTGTACCAGCTTCTCCTGCAAGAAGAATGGAAATGGGATAGTGTGTGACCTAGTGAAGGGTTTTCAAGATGTGTGTGGCAGCTTAGCATAGTTTGCATGCTGAGAGGAAGAAGCAGCAAGTGTGGCCAAGGTAGGATATTAGTTGTGAGGGCAGTAGCAGCTGTTGAGTGAGTGCAAACAGGAGGAGGTGTAATGCACTGTCCCATTGTGATTGGAGGAGAGGCAGGAAAACTGGGGAGGTAAGGATTAATAGTGCTGGGGATAAAGTAGGGTGGTTCAGTAGGGTGGCAAGTCTTATGCTGTAAGGTTGTTAAATGTCTTCCTGCACTGCAGCCAGGTCCTTGGTTCAATGCTTCTGACATTGATCTGCTTAACCAGTTCTCTCCAATGTTGTTGGCTAATTTGACAAGGTACTCATCACCCATTAGAGGAAAAAAAGAAAGACTTTGAGGATGTAACTAGTGGAGTAGACAAAGGGGAACCGGTAGATGTGGTGTATTTGGATTTTCAGAAGGCCTTCGATAAGGTCCCACACAAGAGGTTGGTGAACAAAATTAGGGCACATGGAATTGGGGGTAATATACTAGCATGGATTGAGAATTGGTTAACAGACAGAAAACAAAGAGTAGGGATAAATGGGTCTTTTTCAGGATGGCAGGCTGTGACTAGTGGGGTACCGCAAGGATCGGTGCTTGGGCCCCAGCTATTCACAATCTATATCAATGATTTGGATGAGGGGACTAAATGTAACATTTCCAAATTCGCTGATGACACAAAGCTAGGTGGCAGTGTCAGTTGCGAAGAGGATGTGAAAAGGCTTCAAGGGGATCTCGACAGGCTCAGTGAGTGGACGAGAACATGGCAGATGGATTATAATGTGGATAAATGTGAAGTTATCCACTTTGGTAAAAAAAAACAGAAAGGAAGAATATTTCCTAAATGGTGAAAGATTGGGGAATGCAGATGCTCAAAGGGACCTGGGTGTCCTTGTACATGAGTCACTGAACGTGAACGTGCAGGTGCAGCAAGCCATTAGGAAGGCAAATGGTATGCTGGCCTTCATTTGAGTACAAGAGTAAAGAAGTCTTACTCCAATTATATAGGGCCTTGGTGAGACCACACCTGGAGTACTGTGTACAATTTTGGTCTCCTTACCTAAGGAAGGATATACTTTCCATAGCGGGAGTGCAACAAAGGTTCACGAGATTGGGATGGTGGAACTGTTGTATGAGAAGAGATTGAGTAAACTAGGCCTGTATTCTCTTGAATTCAGAAGAATGAGAGGGGATCGCATTGAAGCATACAAAATTATTACAGGGCTTGATAGGGTGGATGCTGGGAGAATGTTTCCCTTGGCTGGGGAGTCTAGAACCAGGGGCCACAGCCTCAGGATAAAGGGTAGGCCATTCAGGACTGAGATGAGAAGAAATTTCTTCACACAGAGGGTGGTGAATCTTTGGAATTCTCTACCCCAGAGGGCTGTGGAGGCTCAGTCATTGGGTATATTCAAAACAGAAGTCGATAGATTTCTGACTAGTAAGGGCATCAAGGGATATGGTGATAAGGCCGGTGAATGGAATTGAGGCAGAAGATCAGCCATGATCTCATTGAATGGCAGAGCAGGCTCGAAGGGCCAAATGGCCTACTCCTGCTCCTATTTCTTATGTTCTTTCTTGCATTTATACAGCGCCTTTCACAACCTCTGGATGTCCCAAAGCGCTTTACTACCAGTAGTCGCTGTTGTAATGTAGGAAAAGCGGCAGCCAATTTGCACACAGCAAGGTCTCATAAACAGCAATGTGATCATGACCAGATAATCTGTTTTTAGCTCATTGCTGTTGTTCACTTTCTCTACGAGCACCTCCATGACTGTGTTGGAGAATCAGGGGCCCTTGAATGATGTCATGTTGCCTGCTCCTTCAATACTTGCTCTCCATTAACCACCTTTGAAAAGTGACTCTCCCCTTTAAAAGCTGCAGGCTGCTGCCCCGTTTGATTTCCCACCCTCCTAATTGGCGAGCTGGCTTTAAGAAGCGTAGTTCGCACTGGCAGTTCGCCAATTCAGCGTAAATGAGGCCTGACCACAAACACTGATCAGCCTCCCACTGACTGCATGGGGCAGGCAGAACAGACATCTGCCCAATAAATGCTGAAAATGAAAATGACCCCCATTGAGATCAATTATTGTGTCTCTACTGCCATCAGGTGAGATCAACTGACCCATCACATATCAGGGATCTTCTCCTTCTGTATGGCTCAATGCCATATTACAGAATGCAGCTACCCATTAAATGATTGTGATTTTATCCAAACTTACCTCACCAGTCCACAGAGTTTGAGCTTGAGCGCAGCTGGCGGCACTGCAGTGCATCCGAGAGTCTGAGAGTTTCCTCGATCGTACGTTCCAGGAGGTGGTCACCGTACTGCCTCAGAAGGTGCAGGAGGTGAGGGAGTGGGTAAGCACCAGACAGGGTAGGAGGAAGCCAGTGGTACTCGCTAACTGGTTCTCAGTTCTGAATACCAGGGAGGGTGGCGACTCCTTGGAGGAATGCAGTAAGAATCAAACCCCCAACACCACGGGAGATTTGACTGCACACAGGGGAAAAAGAGTGGAAATGCTGTAGTCATAGGAGATTTGATAGTTAGGGACATAAACAGGCGTTTCTGTAACCGCAAACGTGATTCCCGGATGGTATGTTACCTCCCTGGTGCCAGGGTAAAGAATATTACCGAGTGGGTGCAGGACATTGTGCGAGGGGAAGGGGAACAGCCAGAAGTCATGGTCCTGTGTTGGAACCAATGATACAGGTAGAAAAAGTGTTGAAGTCCTTCAGGCATAGTTTCAGGAGCTAGGAAAAGATTTAAAAAACAGGATCTCAAAGGTAGTAATCTCAGGATTACTCCCAGTGTCACATGCTAGTGAGTATAGAAACAGGAAGATAGTGCAGGTAAATGCATGAATCGAGAAGTGGTCCAGGAGGAAGGGTTTCAGATTCTTGAGGCATTGGGACCGGTTCTGGGAGAAGGGGCACCTGAACAAAATGGATGGGTTGCACCTGAACAGAGCCGGGACCAATGTTCTCATTGAGTGGAACCAGAAAACAGCAGAAAGGAGCAACAATGAGATTAGAGGACAGGGAGATATAAACAGCAGTAAAATTAGAAATATCCCCAAAATTGCAGGGATCAGATTGAGGAAAATAGCAGAAGTGACAAAGGCAGTATTAAATTGTAAGTACATCAATGTCCGTAATGTAACTAATAAGGTTGGTGTGCTGCAGGCACAAGTTGCCACATGGGATTATGACATGGTTGCACTAACAGAAACATGGCTCAAACAAGGCCAGGAATGGGTTCTTAATATTCCTGGTTACCAAGTATTCAGGAATGATAGAGAAAGAAAAAGAGGAGGGGGCGTGGTAGTATTGATTAAGTATGATGTTACAGTTCTAAATAGAAAGGATATGATAGATGGTTCAAAGACTATCTATTTGGCTTGAGTTAAGGAACAGGGTTAAGGAACTGTTACATTGCTGGGAGTTTCTTATAGAGCTCCAAACAGTGAGAAGGAGATAGATGAACAAATTTGTTGGCAAATTTCAAAGGCATGTAACAAAAAAACAGTGGTAATATTAGGAGACCTTAATTACTGTATGTATACTGGGGAAAACATAGTGCTAAGGGGTAGGGAAGAAGAGGAATTTCTGATGTGTACAGGAGAACTTTCTTGATCAATATGTCTCCAGTCCAACAAGAAAAGATGTGAGAAGTCACACAACACCAGGTTATAGTCCAACAGCTTTATTTGATCCTTCAGGTTGTACTGTGGGGTCCTCTATTCGGTATGTCGCAGTTCTTCCAAGCATTTCGCCATCGGTCATCAAAGCTGAGGTGATAACGCTGAAGGGTTTCGGCAACGGTCCAAAATGGCCTTCTAGATTTGAGATGGGTTGGTGGTAGGTTGTTCAAGTCAGTCTGGATCGGCATGTCTTTGCTGGTGTTGTGGTTGTATTCTCTGGAGACTGCATATTCGCGGCGTAGGTGTGGTGGTGCGATGTTTGAAAGCACCGGCAACCAAGGTATTGATGTCAATAAATGCGTACCGGTGATGATTCTCAGAGTAGAATTCAGCTGGACATCAACGGATTTGACATGCGGACTTGATAGCCATGCTGGAGAGCAGTAGTCCGCTGTAGAGTACCAGGACGAGTGCTGCTGTACGGAGGGCTTGAGCATCTGCGCCCCATGTGGATCCGGCGAGTTTCTGGATCAAGTTGACCCTACTCTTTTTAGTTTCTTCCCAAGGTTCTGGAGATGCTGTCTATATGACAGGGTGTGATCGAGCATGACTCCTAAATAGGAAAGGTTTTTGGCATGGTTTACCTCTGCGCCACGGTTTGCTTGATGGGTGTTAAGGTGGAATATCGAGGTGATGGTCTTTTGTGGGTTTGGCAGAAGTAGGCCTCCATCCTCTGTAAATCACTGGTTAAGGTCACCTTGGTGACGGACAGATTCATGTTTTGCATGTCCAAGGCAATGTTATCAATGTATACAGACTTCGGCCAAACCCACAATAAATTACACTAAAGGAGGAGAGGAAAGTTATGAACAGGATAGTAATAGATAAAGGAGACGTACTGAAAGTTGGTAAGTCACCTGGTCTGGATGGAATGCATCCTAGGTTGCTGAAATAAGCAAAGGTAGAAATAGCAGAGGCATTAGCCACAATCTTTCAATCCTCATTGGATACAGGAGCAGGGCCAATTCAAGAAAGTGGAGAGGGATAAACCAGAAAACTACAGGCCAGTCAGCCTAACATCGCTGGTGGGGAAGTTATTGGAAACCATGACCAGGGACAAAATAAACTTTTATTTGAAAAGGCATGGGTTAATCAAGGAGTTCCAGCATGGATTTGTTAAATGAAAATTGTGTCTGACTAACTTGATTGAATTTTTTGATGACGTAACAGAGAAGGTTGATCAAGGTGGTGCAGTAGAAGTTGTGTAGATGGACTTGCAGAAGGCATTCGACAATGTGCCACACAGGAGCCTTGTTAAGAAGATGGAAGCCCATGGAATTAAGGGGAAAGTTACGGTCTGGATATGGAATTGGCTCTGTGACCGGAAGCAGCGGGTAGTGGTGGATGGATGTTTTTCAGACTGGGAGGTGGTTTGCAGTGGAGTTCCCCAAGGGTCAGTTTTGGGTCCATTACTCTTTGCAATTTTTATGAACGACCTGGTCTCAGGTGTAGGGAGCAGCATAAGAAAGTTTGCAGATGATACGAAACTTGGCAACGTAGTAGAATATGATGAGGATAGTTGTAGACTTCAGGATGACATAGACAGGATGGTTAAATGGGCAGAAGCATGGCAGATGGAGTTCAATGCAGAGAAGTGTGAAGTGATGCACTTTGGGAGGACTAATATGGAAAGACAGTATACTATAAATGGCACAATTTTGAAAAGTGCAGATGAGGAGAGAGACCTTGGTGTCTATATACACAAATCCTTAAAGGGCAAGTTGATAGAGTGGTTAAAAAAGCATATGGGTTACTTGGGTTTATAAATAGAGGAATAGAATATTAAAGCAAAGAGATCATGCTAGAACTTTATAAATCACTGGTTCGGCCTCCGCTGGAGTATTGTGGACAGTTCTGGGCACGCACTTCAGGAAAGATCTAAAGGCCTTAGAAAGGGTACAAAGGAGGTTTACCAGGATGTTACATGGGATGAGGGACTTCAGTTATGAGGTGAGGTTGGAAAAATTAGAATTGTTCTCCTTAGAACAGAGAAGGTTAAGAGATGACCTGATAGAGGTTTTCAAGATGATGAGAGGTTTTGATAGAGTAAATAGGGAAAAAATATTCCCTCTGGCGAGTGGGTCAATAACCAGAGGTCATAGATTCAAAATCATTGGAAAAAGATGAGGAGAGTTTTTTTCACTGAGAGAGTTGTCGGGATCGGGAATGCTCTACCTGAAAAGGTGGTGGAAGCTGATTCCATAAATAATTTTAAAAGGTAGTTGGACAGGTACTTGAGGATGAGGAATTGCAGGGTTCTGGACAAAAAGCAGGGATATGGGACTAAGCACGACTGCTCCTTCAAAGAGCCAGCACAGCCATGACAGGCCGAATGGCCTCCTTCTGTGCTATAAGTTTCTATGATTCTCTGATGCTTCATTAATAGTGATATTTAATAAAAAATGTCTTGTGTTTGCAAGTTTGCTTCCTTCTGATTTTATTATCGAAAACTTCTATTTTATAGTTTTTATTGATGAAAAAAACACAATTAAATATTAGAAGGAAATATCCCATCAGATTTTGTCCACGTGTCCACACATTTTATTTTACTGACCCTAAGAACCACTGATAAAGTGGACCCTTAAATGCAAGAACAATCACACTTGAACATATAATGAACATTTCAGTTCTATCTGTGACAGGAATCCTTTATTAAATGTGAACCCTGCAAGAAGAACAGTTCTGCTTGGTCACATTCCTGAAATTCACCTGAGACTTGAACAGTTTCTTTTGATAAATCCACAACATTTGTATCATCGTCTCTTACCACTTACTCTGATAGTTTCAGCAAGGACAAAATGATTGTCTGCCTAAAGTCAAATTTGATCACAGTTTATACTCAAAAAACAGAAATGGTGCAGGTGTTAGTGTTTAGATTTCTAATGTCCACAACCTTTGGTCCCAAAACACGGCAGTTTGATCAGGATAAATAATTAAGGTAATATATCTTTGACACTGCAGTTGAAGGTCATGACTTCATTACTTGACTGGTTAAGACTGATAGCATTTTGGTTTGACATTTTAACCTGCCAATATACCATCGAGCATTGATTGATGTCCACCTGGAATCATCGATGAATTATTCCCTGCAACTCTTGTTCCTGTCATTAAAGAGGTGGGTCACAAAGACATTGGGCTGGATTTTCTCTGCGGTGGCGGAATAGCTGGTTGCCCGTTCCGGTCCCGTTCCCGGTTGCAGCCGCTCTGTCAAAGGGATTTTCCCATGATTGGCCTTGTTAATCCCGTCCTGCGGGCTTCCCAGCCAATTAACAGGAAACGAGTCTGATGATGTCGTTTGATGATGCATCATCAGCCGGTTTCCTTAAAGGGACCACAGCCACATTGAGTTTGACAGTTGTGCTGTCAGTGTTCTACAGCATTGAGGTGCTGCAAACACTGACAAGCACTGCACAGAGGTGGACGGTTGCACCCAGGCTCTCCAGTGACTCCCTCCATATGCTTATGGAGGGAGTCACAGCATGCAGGGAGGTTCTCTTCCCTTCCCATGGGCGGAAGAGACCTCCCCAAAACACCAATGCAGCCTGGTTGCACATTGCACAGGAGGGCAAAAGCAGGGATGTCGTCAGGAGTCCCTGGCTGCAGTGGTGCCAACCTTTCAATGATCTTAGTGGATCACAAAATGTCACTGCAAAGCCACACTCAACCTCATCCTGCTGTGCCACTCAACACATCCCCATAACTCTGCCTTCCCTACCCTTCTCCTGCACATCCTTACTCACACCAACTTACCTTGCACCTCCACCCATCCCTCTCTATCTACATTATCACTTCCCCATCTCACTAGCCACCCTTCACACTCACCCTCATCCTACTGTAAGCATACCAACTAACAACACACAAGGGTAGGCACTTGAGAGGTTTAGCCAATGACCATGTGAAGTTTCTGGTAATGTGTTGTCATACAGTGAAATCTATATTTTCAACGCTTCACCTTATTGGACAGATCTGTGCTCACCTTGAGAAGTGTCTTCGTGAGTTCTAGTGAATGTTGAGACATAACTTACCGCCCCCCACCCCCTGCTATAGTGATGTGTGTGCATGGAATGGCTTAGACATTAAAGGGATGCTTTACGGTGCTGGTGTGGGATGGTGTCAACCTGGTGCATCATGTGGCAGCCAGGGTTTACAGCGTCAAGTGAAGTAAATCTGGCCATGGTGATGCCATCGCTGGCCTCCCGGGCAGCAATGTTGTCAGGGGCTGATGCCCTGTGTCCTGTGCAGCATCAGGTGATGGCGGAGAAGGTTGGTGATGTTGTTGGTGCTGCTGGTGCGCCTGGTGATGTTGGTGTTGGGGCTGAACATGGAAGGATTCAGAGGAGCAAGGGGAGATTGTTTCTTTGGCACCAATGTGGCTGCAATAGATGGCAGCTGCAGGTGAGATGACAGAAGCGATCTGTCAATGGTGAGAGAGGTTGCTCCAATGAGATGGCACTGGACATAGAGTTGGATCTAAAAACTAGCAAGCTAAAGAAATCTCTATGGGGGAGAAATTCAGTATCGCCCCTGTTTGGGGCGCGATTATCGGCTGGGCGCAAAGTTTAGCGCCTCCGACTGCAAACTTGGCTTTTATCGCCCTGGAGGTGATTGGAGCGCTAAATCAGGTGCTACACACCTCTCTTAAGGCGCTAACGCCGAGGAGCGAGGCGCTACCTCCGAGGAGCAAGGCGCTACCTCAGAGCGCTGGCAAAGCTCATGTGATGTCAGTCAGCAATGGAACACAGACACACTGGCGCCGGCCAGTTCTTAAAGAGATGGGTCAATCTTGCTCTCCATCCACACCCTGCTCATTGCAGCCTTGAATCTCGGCCTGGAGAGACCTGTCCATCAAATCTGTTGGAAAGAACAATGGAGAGGCCCAGGGAAAGAGCTCAGAGTGCAGCCCCCACAGTCTCTTCTAAATTTCTGAGCTCTGAAACTGACCATCTGCAACATGGCATCCTTTACACCACTTCTGCAGCTGTCAGCTTATCAGATACATCAGAGCGGACTCAATTCACGCCAGGGTGAGCTGGCGTGTTACCCGAGCAGCGGTTAACCCGTGGGAGAGAACGTAAAATTGGAAGGAAGCCTCAAAATAGTATTAAATTAGCTCTTAACAAGCCATTTAATGATCTCAATTGTCTCCCCCGCTGCTTGGTGTCGGGTCAGTTCTCCGCAGACAGACCCGACACCTGGAGACTCGAGTGGAGACGGGTTGACAGAGGGTTTCCTACCCACTGTCAATCTTTGCTATTTTGAAAGCGGACCCACCTCCAAACCCGCACTCTGAGCGCCAGCAATATCCAGCCCATTGTGTTAACAGTGTAAAGTCATGGTGTGGTTAGCATACTAGACGAGCAACCCAGAAATTATGGCCAGAATTTTCTCCAGGGAGATGGGTTGGAGGCCTCCGAGGCGGCCTTTAATAGCAGGGCCTGATATGATGCAAGGCCTCGGATCCCGCCCATAGCCAGCCAGATTGAGAGGCTGGCTGGCTGTGGGCGGGTAGGCCTGCAGATGCAGAGAGGGAGCGAGGGATCGGTCCAGGGGAGGGATCGCGGCAGGGGAGGATCAGGGATGGGGGATCAGGGATAGGCAGGGGAGGAGGGGGGGATTGAGGATCAACAGGGGGTGGGGGGGGGGGTCGACCGGAGCATCGGCGGGGGTTCGGTCGGGGATCGGCGGGCGGGGGGGAGTCAGCCCGCGATCGGTGGTGGGGGGAGAGAGGATTAGAGCCGGCCACCGGAGGATTGTGGCCAGCCTCCTCATCAGCATCGGTGGGGTGCAGAGGGAGGCCTCATTGTGGGGATCGGAGGCCTCGTGGTGGGGTCTCCGATTGCAGGGGGTGAGTTAGGCAGGGACCCTGGATCCAGGAAGTAGGTATAAAGCCAGCTACCTCCTGGATGCAGCAGTCCCCACCTCGGTTTAACTGCCGGGTTTCACGAATTGTGTGAAACCCGTCCACAGGCATTTAAATTCAAAATGGAGGTTAAAAATGGGCTTCCAGCCTTATTATAATATTTAAATTGACGCTTCTCCCCCTGGGAGTGGGTTGGTCGCCCACCCCACCCCGTCACACCTCCATTAAAACCGGAAGTGGGCGGGTTGGAAGCGGGATCAGGTCAGGAGTCCCATTTTTAACAATTTAATACCCCCATGTTCCAAACCCACCCATTTTTTTAAGGTGAAAATTCCAGCCAATGAGTTCAAATTCCACCATGCTAAGTTGTGAAATTGAATTCAATAAATGGGACAATTTATAAACAGAATCATGAGAGAAGTTTTCCCTTCCTGGGCCCATGCTAGCTGACATTGCAAATAGTTCCCTTTCCTCAGCTTTTGTCCCCCTCCATTTTAAAACTCCCATCATGTCTCTACTCAAAAATCCACTCTCAACCCCCTCCGTCCTTGCAAACTATCGGCCCACCTCCAACCTTCATTTCCTCTCTCAAGTCCTTGACCGTGTTCCGTCGGCTGCAACTCCATGTTGGAATCTCTCGAATCAAGTTTCTTCCCTGCCACAGCACTGAAACGCCCTAATGGATTGCAACAGTTCAAGGAGAGCGCCCACCACCACCTTCTCGGGATCTAGGGATGGGCAATAAATGCAGCCTTGCCAGTGCACTAATATCCTGCGAATAAATTAAAACAAAGTACAGGGAAAGTAAGGTTCCATTGCTTTCCAGATTCAAGTCTTTCTCTTGCCTTCTGTTGCCTAGGCCCTAAGCTCTGGAATTCCCTGCCTAAATCTGTCCGCCTCGCTACCTCTCTTTCCTCCTTACCTCTCTTTCCTCCTTTAAGACGCTCCTTAAAACCTACCTCTTTGACCAAGCTTTTGGTCACCAGCCCTAATTTATCTTTATGTGGATCGGTGTCAAATTTTTTGTCTTGAAATACTACGTTAAAGGCACTATATAAATACAAGTTGTTGTTGCTAATAATTGGATCATTCTGTACTTATTTCAATGTCACTGTTGCACTTAACTACATGTTGAAGTATATTTAAAATATATGTCAGGAGATATTGAAGAAAGTGCCTGTGCCATTACTTGCACATTGATGCATAAAGACACTTGTAGAAAATCTGCCAAGACTTTTGAGGCAGCTAGTATTGATACTTTTCTGTTTGGTGACATTAGAATATATGAATGGTGCCTGGCGGTAGGATCGATTTTCAGTTCTCATAGTTAGTAGATTTTTGCCAAATGTTCCAATAAACTGCAGCATTTATACACCACTGTTAAAGAGACTGGGGAGTCAGCCTTTATTTGGATCCAGACCTGCTTCACGCAGGTTCTATTACTCAATGTCCAGCAGCTGTATTATTGAGCATTTAATTCCCCAGCCAGAAAATATAAGTTCAAAGCCAAACCTCGACAGACATTTGAAATTGTCTGGCATTTTTTTCCATTTCATGACTGGGCTAAGAAGCTCAGCACTGGTATTTCTGTTCAACATTAAAGCAGTCAACCACCCAAATAAAGATCAATAAATTATTTGCTCAAAAATCTCTTCTTCTAATCCTTTTGTACATGTAGCAAGGTCTACTAGATGTAGCCTTATTAAAGGCCCAAGCCTGGAGATGTATGTTACAGTTACAATTCCAAGGCCAAGCAGGGCCTCCAAGCAACCTGAAAAGAGAGCTGGAGCTATCTAATAACTGTATTGCTGTGACCAGTCAATTACAATCAGAAGTGTACAAAAGTAGAATAGTAAAGTTTTTGAAAAATTATTTTTTAAAAGCTTTCATTTAATTTGTATATCTTCAAATCACTCTAAAACTGAATACATTGCGCAATTTGCGGTAATCAATACTGATAAAGAGTTTCATCACAAGATTCTCTAGTGAAACGGTCGGTAACACTTTTGAAACCCCTCACCAGATGTTGTGAAAATGGTTACTTTTTTTACCTGAAGATGATTGTTAATGCTGTTTTCTCTTTTCACTAGTCTATTTTAGGAGTCCAATGTGTAGTACAGAAGCAGCTCAAAGCCTTTGTTACATTGGAGCACTTCGGTCGGATTTATGGAGGAAGTGGAGCTGGGTGTCAGCCAAAAGCACAGCTGATGAAATTTGCAACAGGTGGTTCAATCCTTGGCAAAGGGGTGAAATTTGCTGTGAGAGGAGGCAGAGTAAGCACAGATATCATTAGTGTTGCCAATGAGGATGGCCGGAGAGTCGCTGCGGTGTTAAATAATGCCTACTATCTGGAAAATTTCCACTTCACCATTGATGGTGTGGACACACATTATTTCATTAAACTGGGGCCAGCAGAAAGGGATCTCGCTATTTTGGGTCTTACTGGTGGAAGGCGAACCCTGGAGAATGGCGTTAATGTTACTGTGTCTCAAATTAATACTGTTCTGAATGGAAGGACTAGAAGATACACTGATATTAAACTTCAACATGGTTTGTTGTGTTTAAATACACGATATGGGACAACCATCGATGAAGAGAAGGCTCGTGTCTTGGAGTTGGCCAGGCAACGGGCTGTAGCACAGGCGTGGAATAGGGAACAGCAAAGGTTACAAGATGGAGAGGAGGGCATTCGCTCATGGACCGAGGGAGAAAAGCAGCAGCTGTTGATCACTGGCAGGGTGCAAGGCTATGACGGCTATTTTATAAAAACTGTTGAGCAATACCCTGAATTGTCAGACAGTGTAAATAATATCCATTTCATGAGACAGAGTGAAATGGGCAAGAGGTAACAGTAAAGGACCATGTGCCAACCACTTTGCCAAAGACAGCTGCTTATGTGGCCATTTTTCAGGCTGTGTTGTTACAGTTATTTTTAAAACCGTTGCATTGTAATTCCTGCAACGTGCTGAGGTTTTTTTTTCTTGTCTTCACACATTTTGCATTGAGCAGAAGGTATTTTGCAGTAGTGTGATCACAGTGAATTTTTGCTATTTTCTAACAATATGAGAACTGTGAGCTATTGGTTTACAGTCGGTTTCAAGGTCAGAACCAGGAGTGCAAGACGCATTACTAGTAAAGAAATGTGTTCTCCTAGTGTCTACTTAAAAATTCAAAGGATTATCATAGGCCTCTGTTGCTAATTCTTTGGGACTCCTTACGAGATGGATTTCGATGCAGCAAAGGACTACAGCTGCATTTTATATCGGCGCAGAAAGTAACAACTTGTGTGAGAACTTTCCGAAGGTTCTGATTTTAATTTGAGACAAATCTCAACCCTTATGTTTCTAACACTGTATTCTGATTGTGTAAATAAGCAAGGCTGTAAATAAATGCAAATGTAGATAACTTCTAGAACTACAGCAGTGATCCTGTGTAGTCTTCAGTGGAAATAAAAAGGTTATTTTGTGTTTTGAATTTTTTTTACTTGATTTCAATCAGAAGTCATACTGTAGGTAAGTTGAGAGCCTGAAAACGTTTTAGTTTGGAGTTTTTTTTAATTGTATGTGTCTGTTTTTATTGCTTCTGTTTCTGTTCAATAGTTGTTTTCAGTTTAATTTAATTTTTTTAAGTTTGACTTTATTAAAAGATTAAAAAAAACTCCATATTTCTTTTGTTTATTCATTTATTCTTTAACTCGATTCATTGTTTAGTTTTAATCACAATGGGATTGGGTGGTGCAGTATGAAAATCCCACCTCTCACTCAACCAACATAGATATAATCTGCAGCACAAGAACCAGGAATTGAAAATCTTTTAACGCCTGTATCTAACTGAACCGGTTAAAGTGCACACTTAACACTAATTATTGGCTGCTAATTTGTGTTGTTTTCATTCTTCTCTTGGTTTTAAATAAGTGTTTAATGTTCTTTGAACTGGTCTAATGTGTGTTTTGGGATTGGGCGATGTTGGTGCGTGTGTATTTATATACATATATGCATCACAATATTAATATCTCATGATATTGTTATTGTGACCCAATGTGTTTTGACCTTAGGAGCAGTTTCATGATTATTGCTTTGTCACTGTGCAATTGAAGCATCACAAAATCATTTACTGTTTAAAATATGGTGACTTATTTTGGGCAGATTTTTCTGATTTTATATTTGTTTAATTAGAAGTTGAAGTATCATAAATGCTGTGATATGCTGTTAAATTGAAGTATTATATGAATCCCCCAAATTTATAATATTGACCAATTCCTATTTATGTGTTCTTTTATATTTTTATGCATTTTGTATAATATACTGCTACCATTTTTAGACCATAAGAACACCCTGTCTTCAGCAGATTTAATGTCTCCTTATAAGAAGTGGATCATATAGTGTGCACAACAAATAAAAACAGCTGTTAGCATACAGTGGGGGGTTAATCTTTGTATTTTTTGATAGTATTGATTCAATATATACAATGAAAGTGAACTAATAACTATTAACCCTTTAAATGTCACTGATGAGAATCCTCAGTGAGAAAAATTGCAGTTGGATATTTCTAAAAAAAAAAATCCCCTTTCAGAATAACTTCAGTGGATTGTGTTTTAATTTAATTTAATCTCTTTTTTATATGTTTTATTTCCCTTACATTAGGTATGTCCTGTGCCACATGCCCTTCCTTCTAGAAAGGGTAGGCAGGTGATGTTTTCCCAGACGACTGCTATTGTTTGTGTTCAACTAACCATTGGGAAGCAACTGCTGCCCAATTTTCACATCACCTTTGTGGACGTTGCTCAGCATCTGCCCCGTGCCTTCCCATAACATCAACACCAAGGGAATTATCTTGTGGGAAATCATGGTGCAAGTATGCATCCTACCACTCCGGGGCGCAGTGTTTTGATGAACCTACATTGTGTGGGGCCATGCTGACAAAGTCGTTATAGATAATTAGCATTCCAATACAGGTTCAAACTTCAGCTTTAAATTTATTGTTGAGATTGACATTAAATGCTCACAGTAGATTAACAAGTTTCACTGGGAATGGTTTCACTCTCCGTGAAGCCGTGAAGTAGCGGTCATCACATACCTGTGTGTTATAGCTAGAAATTATCTCATAAAGCTATGAGGAGAAGCTTTGATACAGCATTTGATCATGATGGAATATCAGTTCCACACTGTTTATCTAAGAAGACAACTGTATGGATGAAATAAAAACAGAAAATGCTGGAAATACTCAGCATCTGTGGAGAGAGAAACAAAGTTAACGTTTCAGGTTGATGACCTTTCATCAGAACTGGAAAAGAGGAGATATAACAGCATTTACAACAACAACTTGTATTTATATAGCACCTTTAACGTAGTAAAACGTCCCAAGGCACTTCACAGGAGTGTTTATAAGACAAAAATTTGACACCGAGCCACATAAGGAGAAATTAGGGCAGATGACCAAAAGCTTGGTCAAAGAGGTCGGTTTTATTAAGGAGCGTCGTAAAGGAGGAAAGAGAGGTGGAGAAGTTTAGGGAGGGAATTCCAGAGCTTAGGGCCTAGGCAGCTGAAGGCACGGCCACCAATGGTTGAAAGATTATAATCAGGGATGCTCTGGAGAGCAGAATGAGAGGAGCGCAGATATCTCGGGGGTGGGTGGGGTGGTGGTTGCGGGGCTGGAGGAGATTACAGAGATAGCAAGGGGTGAGGCCATGGAGGGATTTGAAAACAAGGATGAGAATTTTAAAATCGAGACGTTGCTTAACCGGGAGCCACTGTAGGTCAGCAAGCACAGGGGTGATGGGTGAACGGGACTTGGTGCGAGTTAGCACACAGGCAGCCAAGTTTTGGATGACCTCAAGTTTACGTAGGCTAGAGCGTGGGAGGCCAGCCAGGAGTGCGTTGGAATAGTCAAGTCTAGAGGTAACAAAGGCATGGATGAGGGTTTCAGCAGCAGATGAGCTGAGGCAGGGGCGGAGATGGGCAATGTTACGGAGGTGGAAATAGGCGGTCTTAGTTATGCCATGGATATGTGGTCAGAAGCTCATTTCAGGGTCAAATATGACACCAAGGTTGCGAACAGTGTGGTTCAGCCTTAGACAGATGCTAGGGAGAGGGATGGAGTCGGTAACTAGGGAACGGAGTTTGTGGTGGGGACTGAAAACAATGGCTTTGGTCTTCCCAATATTTAATTGGAGAAAATTTCTGCTCATCCAGTACTGGATGTCGGACAAGCAGTCTAACAATTTAGATACCGTGGAGGGGTTGAGAGAAGTGGTGGTGAGGTAGAGCTGGGTGTCATCAGCGTACATGTGGAAACTGATGCTGTGTTTTCGGATGATGTCGCCAAGGGACAGCATGTAGATGAGAAATAGGAGGGGGCCAAGGATAGCTCCTTGGGGGACACGAGGTAATGATGGGGGAGCGGGAAGAGAAGCCATTGCAGGTGATTCTCTGGCTATGAGCAAGGGCAGAAGCAGGGAAAGGGGAGAGGTGAGGGATGAACAAAAGGGAAGGTCTGTGATAGGCGACCAGAAGCTCAGGGTCATGCTTATGGACAGAACGGAGGTGTTCCACAAAGTGATCACCCAATCTCGGCTTGACTCCCCAATGTAGAGGAGACCGCATTGTGAGTAGCGAATACAATATACTAAATTGAAAGAAGTACAAGTAAATCGCTGTTTCACCCGGAAGGAATGTTTGGTACATTGATGACTATCGGTGCCGTTTCCTGCCAATATCTACTAAAAGCTTACCAACTCCCACAGCTACCTTGACTACACTTCCTCCCACCCCAGCTCCTGTAAGGACTCTGTTCTATTCTCCCAGTGTCTCTGTCGCATCTGTTCTGACGATGCCACCTTTCATACCAGTGCTTCCAATATATCTTCCTTTTTCCTGTTGTTTATAGAGTTAGAAATCTAATATTCAAACCAAGAGCTGTAAATCAAGCAGCTTGTGAATATCACCCACAACCTAAGATTGAGTTCCAGGCTTTAACTCATTCACAAATATTTTTTTTTTCTAAAGTATATATGTTAAGTGATTTTAAAATATATGTATGACATTTTCATTTTCAGCCAGGTAGAGTCAGAATGAGTGGTTCTGTTGAGGTGATATAACTAGAACCAAAGGGGTAGAAGTGATGCTGCTGAGAATGACATTCAACCTCAAAATAATGTCAAGGTACAGGTAAAGTAATATTAAAAGATTGTTCTTCGCAGCCATTTAATGGTTTAGAAACTAAATGCTTGGATTTTAATAAGCAAACAGAAGTAATACAGCATTAAATCAAGCCAGCATAAAATGGAAATCAGGGGAGTTCAACCCTTCTGCTCTTGCATACATGCTGATGGCTGACATTGGTAAAGTTTGTTCTCAGCCAGGGAAAGAGTCGACTAAATTTATATACACACAGAATAAAGCAGTTGGGGATGAGTCTGGTAAAATATATGATTCATTTTGACAAGTTAAAAATATCTAAAGGCAAGAGAAAGAGTTAAAATGGAAGGCAATAAATACTTTAAAAGAAAGACTTTAACCCATTTCATGTTACTTGGAAGCAAACAATGAATCATTTGTTCAAAACTGTTCCAAGTTGTAATGTATGTTAGTCAATAACCTTATTAAAATGCCATGCTGATGATAGTCATTTCTGCATGATTACTAAAATGAAATACCACAAAATCTGTGCAGAACGAGGGTTGACTGAAGTGTTTTTTAAATGAACGGTGGGATGGTGATGCTGGAAAAAAGGTTATTGCAAACGCACCCTCGGGTAGGTGTGTGCCACTGCATCAGCAGCTTGTTTTTATTTATCCTGTGGCCTCATAGTGAATTGCTGAACTAGAACTGAATTGTAGGTATTTTTATGCTGTTCATTTATCTTCATTAGAATTTTGCATGTGCTCTTAGAGACAGGAGACATTTATCCCTTTGTCTCAGGTGGATTCTCACCAAGGTCCCAAAGGAAAGAAAGTGCTTTCTAACGCAATATGCCATCTGGTCCTCTTTTTGCTTTCGTAGAGAAGAAAAAGGCTGAGTTTTACAGGTGAAAAATTAGGTAATGGAATTCATTGAACCTAAGGAATGGGGATTTTCCATACCCAATGTCAAACTGCTTCTGCACATAGAATAATCAGAGCTGTCAACGCCAGACAGATCCTAACATGTGAGCCGTATATCTGAGGCATTGCAACTTGCTGTCAAGGAAATTACTTTGTTTTGGCTACAGGCAGGTTCATCTCTCAACTGTGCTCTATGGGCAGATTGGCAAGTTTAAGAACATAACTTTAGAGTAATTACGTATGTGAAATCTCTCACATACATAATTATTTTAAAGTTCTGGCTTCAGCATAAATGACAAATAAGCACAAAAAGCTGCACCTAAACAAAGCAGGTCTGATGAGTAAAGGCACTGGTCTAACAATTCATCAGGCAAAAAGCTCATGCTCATTATGAGCCGGATGTGCGTCATCCGTCATATTGATATAAGCAAAGAATAGGCATCCAGGGCCTATGCCTGAAACAGGCATTAGACCCTTTGCATATGCAAATAAGGGGGTCTAATGCCTGTTTGAGGTCCCCTCTGCAATATAGGTTTAACCTGAGGCAGCCAGCTCGAGTTGCATTCAGGAAAAGAAGGTCTATGGCCGGAATTTTGTTTACTTGGTCGGGCCGTGTCCGGGCGGTCGGCGTGGCGGGTCGGGACACCGTTCCCCATTTAATGCCATTCCTCAGGGCGACTTTCCCTTAATGGAGCCTATTAAATGGTGCGAGTCTGATGACGTCATCGATGACTCATTTTCAGCTGGGATGTTTAAAGGAGCCATGGCCACATTGCATTTGAAGGTTCATCTAGGATTGTGCAAGCACTGTATTGGAGCATTTGAGTGTTGCTAAGCCTTGGAAACATGACTGCACAGAGGCAGAGGGCTGCACCCAGGTTCTCAGATGACTCCTTCCATATGCTTGTGGAGGGAGTGAGAGCATGCAGGAAGGTCCTCTTCCCTTCGAATGGGCGGAAGAGACCTCCCCAGAAGACAAAACGAGCCTGGCTCGAGATAGCGCAGGAGGTGAACAGCAGGGATGTTGTCAGGAGGACCTGGATGCAGTGCCAGAAATGCTTCAATTATCTCATTACATCAGGAAAGGTGAGTGCAAAGCCACATTCTACTGCATCCTGCTGTGCCTCTCATCACATCCCCATCACTCTGCCTTCCCAACCCTACTCCTGCACATCATTACTCACACCAACATACCTTGCATGTACACCCATCCCTTTCTATCTACATTATCACATCCCCATCTGACTAGCCACCCCTCACACTCACCCTCACCCTAATGGAATCATACCAACGAACAACACACAAGGGTAGCCACTTGGCACTGCCACCCCACTCCATCATAGTCACCCTCTAAAGATGTAACCCATCCATTCCTTACACTCATTCCATCACTCTCACTCAAACTCCTCTTCTTTTCCTCCTTGCAGGAGAAGAGAGCCTACAGTAAGAGGGAGAGGGAGAGAACTGGAGGTGGCCCTCCATCACTGGCGACGTTAACTGCAGCAGAGGAGGCTGCCCTGCAAGTATCAGCAGTCGCAGAGCAGCAGGCTGTGGGAGACAGAGAGAGGGGGACATCTCAGCAACCTGGTGACAAATTACATCTCATACAGCCACATGGCATACAGCAGGCACTCATATGGGGGCTGATGTCAACAGCCAGTGAATGTTCATCATATGCATAATGGTATCTGTACCCATTCTTGATATGACATTTCTGAATAATCTCTTTACTCTCCCACAGGTCCATCAAGAGCAACCCCCCCACCCCACTGTCCAGGAGGAAGAGGAAGACGACTCCTCAGAGGAGCCACCAGCCTCTGAGGGTGCACCAGTCACCAGACATAAGCGCACCCAGCACCAGAGCAGATACTCACACCTCGGTGGGTCTCACGCGAGATAGAGTAGTGTTGTCACCAGATGTGTCACAAGTGAGCAAGAGGAGATGGTGGAGACAGGGACAGCAGTGGAGACTCCTCGCCAGAGGGCGCAGGACACTCCCAGCTCTGCTCAGCTGTATGCAGACGCTGAGCCTCGGGGCCATCCAGAAAGAGGGCGATCCTGGAGATGCAGGAAGAAGTGCAGGAGGCTTTGACAGGTTTTGCGAGCGTGATGTCAGCAAATGTCCAGAGAATGGAGGAGTCCATCTCCAACAGGAGCACCACCTTGTCGCAGGCGATGGCGACTGTAGGCTCTTCCATGGAAAGGATGGCCACCTGCATGGAGCAGCTAATGCGCCACTCACATGAGCACATGGTCTCTACGAAGAATAGATGGCAGAGGCTCATAGACCTCCTCTCTAGGAGGGATGTCAAAGTAGACTTGGGTCCTCCTGGCCCCACTGCTGTGCAGCAAGGTGCTCACCAGCTCCTTGTTAGCAGTGAAGTGCGGGTGGCCCATGAGAGGGATGACGGTGAGAGGGGACACGGAAGTGGGGGCT
Source organism: Squalus acanthias (assembly GCA_030390025.1). Taxonomy (NCBI): domain Eukaryota; kingdom Metazoa; phylum Chordata; class Chondrichthyes; order Squaliformes; family Squalidae; genus Squalus; species Squalus acanthias. The sequence goes on along the minus strand of CM059431.1, from coordinate 56,812,699 downwards.
CCTCTCAAAGCACTCACACTTCTCCCCCATTGCATCCTCCTCAGTCAGAGCCCCACATGCATTCTGGGATTGTGATGGCCGAATCTGCCCCTGCACAGTCTCAGGAGGAGCAGACTTTGACGGGGCCATCACAGGCTCCAAGACCGAGAGGACATCCGCCAATAGTGTCTATGCAGTCGTAGCAGGGAAGTGTGCAGGCTGCCTCTACCTTTGCTGAAGCCATCGGTGTTGCAGCTCGTAGAAGCATGCATAACAAAAAGATGACACACAAGTAGATGCACAAGGGTAAACACTTGGGTGTTTTAATAGCTGTTTGTGTTAAGCTTCCGTTACTCTGATGTCACATATTAAACTATTTATTTTCACCACGTTCATGGTCATGGCCAATTTTGTCTGCTACTTTGGAAGTGGCTTAGTGAGTTGCAGTGAATGGTGAGACATAACGTTACTTCCAGCAATGGTGGTTTTTGTACAAGGAATGGCTTGGTCATTGTAGGGATGCTTTCTGGTGCTGCTGTGGGGTGGTGGGAATCTGGCGCAGCATTTGGCAGCCATATGGGTGTAATGCCTGAAGTTAAGTAAATCTGGCCATGATGAGCCCATCCCTGGCTTCCCGGGCAGCAATGTGCTCGGGTGCTGGTGAGATCCTGACCGCAGCTTCCTCCTGCTGCTACTCCTCATCTTCCAGCTGATGCTCCTCCTCTGAAGAGGCCGTGTGCTCAGAGCCTTGCTCCTCATGCAGCGCTAATCCTCACTGCTGTGCTATATTTTGGAAACACTGGCTGGTGCGTACTGAAGGGCTCCTCCAGATCTGTCAAGGCATCTGAAATGCATTTTCAGCATCCCTATTGTCTGCTCTATGACACATCTGGTGGACATGTGGCTTTCATTACATCTCCTGAGTCTCAGTAATTGGCCTCCTCGAGGGTGTCATGAGCCACGTCTTCAGTGGATAGCCCTTATCTCCAAGCAACCAGCCGGAAAGTCTGTTTGGAGGACTGAAGAGCTGAGGGAGGGTGGACTGGCGCAGGATGCAAGAGTCATGGCAGCTGCCAGGGAATTTGGTGCACACATGCATGATGATCTTCCTATGGTTGCAGACCAGCTGCACACTGAGAGAGTGGAAGCTCTTGCGGTTGACAAACACTCCTGAGTGATGATGGGTGCCCTGATGGCCACATGTGTGCAGTCGATGATGCCCTGCACCCGTGGGAAGCCAGCCAGAGCCGCAAAGCCAAGCTCCCGCTCAGTAACACTGGCGTCATCAGTGGCAATGTTGATATAATTGGCTGACTTGTCAAACAGGACATCGGTGACCTGTGTGATGCATCTGTGGGCAGTTGACTGCGAGATACTATAAATGTCTGCTGCAGATCCCTGGAAAGAGCCTGAGACAAAGAAGTTGAGGGCGCTGGTGACTTTGACAGCTACTGGTAAGGTGGGTCACCCTCTCCTCTGGGCTGCAGGTCTTGCTCCAGCAAGCTGAAAATGTCTGCGATGACCTGGCGCGATAGCCTGAGCCTCCTTTGGCACTGCTGCTCAGTCATGTTGAGGAAGCTCATCCTCTGCCTGTATACCCTGTGTTGGGGGTATCGCCTCCGGTGCGGTGCAGCCCTGCGCTGATGCCCTCTGTCCTGTGCAGCATCAGGTCGTTGAGAAGGTTGGTGTTGTTGGTGCTGCTGGTGTGCCTGGTGCTGCTGGTGTTGGGGCTCATCGTGGTCCAATTCTGAGGACCAAGGTGAGACAGAATAAATGGCACCCATGCTGATGTAATACAAGGCAGGTTAAGTAAAGATGAGAAGCAATCTTTCAATGGTGTGATAGGTTGTACCAATGAGTGGTTCCCGAATTTGCTGAAAAGACTTGCAACCTCTAGAAAGCTAAATCTGTGCTGACAATGCACTCAGCAACAGCATCTGCCTTAGGAAAGTAACCTGGTGTCAGGTGGGAGTATTTATTGTGCTTTCCATGCTGTGCAGTAATGAGTTCCATCAATGGCCACTGATTTTCCGCCTCAGGTTCACAGACGTGGTTCCCGAACTGCGTGATTCCCGTGCTCATGCAGTGAAATTGGAAAGGTAGGGGGTCTGACAACTACCTAAAAATTATCTAAATTAGGTTGGCTGCCTCTGTCGTTCGGGTGGCGGCCGCACTGGCAAACACGTCCTCTACTCTATTGGTTTTAATTTGAATTATTATGAAGGAATGTTTGTTGTCAGCATCACATTTTTAAAAACAAGATCATTTATTAACACACCTCTGCAAATGAAAATAGTTTTTGATAAATCATTCTCTTTATTTTTCAATTATCTAAGTTAATTCTAAATAATGTAAAATTATTTCCAAATATCCATATAAAATAAATTGTAAATGCGGGTGTATGGAATTCTGACCTGGTGTTACCAATTCAGATCTGCTGTAGATACCTACTTGGGTTCAGTGTTGCCAGTTACTCCCGTAAGTGGTCTGAGTGTCTTACTTTGGTAGAAGTTGACTCACAGTGCCCCATTGCTGCTTGCATGATAGCATGACACAGGGTCATAATAATAGTAACCACTTGTGAACTAAACCAGATATTTGTGTCTTTCACATGTGTACTACTTCAGTCCCGCCACAGATGGACCAAGCAAACACTTGATAAGACAAGGCCAGTTGTAAATCGAGAAACTGCCTTATTTCACAGTACAGCAATTTCACATTTAATAATACAAAATAAAAAATGTGCCATCTTAGCCCACACTAGTGGTTCGTCTTACTTGATTTAAACAAAATGGCATTTAACTATCCTCCATCATTTCAAACTTCTTCACCTAAGCAAAGTCCCTGACACCTTTCTCTTTAACAAACCTGACTGCCATTAGCCTTCCTGTTTCAAAAGTCCCGCTTTCTATCTTTTCACCTCACCCTGTTCAAAGACAGGAATCAGTGGACTTGCCAACACATTTTCAAGTAATGAATTGCTGATTGTTTAGTCTCTGGGGAAAACAGTTTCCATTTAGTATATTAACCACCTTTCACTAAGGTGTTTTATTTTTGTGAGCATACACTTTGATTAAAATAAAACTCAATGTTAAAAGTAACTCTTTGTTTCAATTCTTTTCTTTGGAAAAATGGCCCAAAATTGCCAAAACACTTCTGGCCCCATCTGAATTCCCATGTTCAGAGCCACTTACATACGATGGACAGGTGTCTGCACAAGGTGCAGAGGAGGGAATTCGCAGTAGAGGCCAGACACAGTGGATCAGAGCCGGCAGGGCTGGACAAAGCGCTTTTTTGAGGAGCAACTACCTCTTGCAGAAAGGATGGAAGCCTTATGGGAGTTGATCCCTTTGTAATTGGCTGCTGAAAGAAAAACAGCTTTTTAACATTTAGTGGGGACAACTTCTGCCAGATTGCACACCTGACAAGTAATATACGCATGCTTCTTGCTACACAACACTGCAGACAACAAAGTCGGAGCTGGCAGTAATTTGGGCAGGAGATGTCATCCTGCTAGTCCCGCCTCTTTTCCTGATGTCATCTAGAAAGGGGGTGGAAGTAAGTAGCTGAGGAAACCCGGCGCAGCTTCAGCGGGATGAGGACACAAAGGCCCGTATTTTCCGATCGCAGGCCTCCCGCGTGCGGAGGCCTGCGATCTGGAAAAATCTGCGCCCTTACCTGAGGGCTCCTGGGATGCACACGCTTCCACTCCTGGGCCTCATCAAACTTGAAGTGCGCAGGGCCCACGTATCCCAGGGGCGCATGTAGCACGTGGGCCATGGGGAGCCAATCACAGAAGGGAATCTCCCTTCATACATTTGACAGGAAGACCTGTCAAATATATGAATGGAGATCAATGAAAAAACATAGTAAAACTTTAAATACATTTTTTTTAAATCACATTTTTAAAATGACTTGAAATTACAATAAATTAAGTATTTTAAACAAAAATGTAATTTTTTGAAAAAAATAATTAAAGTTTTTTACAGGGCTAAAAATAAACTTACCTTTTTAAAAGTATTTTTAAATGATAAATCAGTGAAAAATTTTTTTTTTTTTTTTCAACTCTTATCCTGGTAAAAGCAGGCCTTACGCCTGCTTTTAACAGGTGTAAGAATTGTAAGGGTTTTCTGCGGGTGAAGGGTCTCCAAAAAGCGGAACTATCCGCCCGCAGAAGCCTTTCTCCAGGGCAGCCGGAGGATCTGTCAAGACCATTCTTGACAGATCGGAAATGCCGGCTTTCAGTGCATGCGCTGTGCATGCCTGAAACCGGCATTTCCAATGTCCCTACGGGTGGGTACACAGCGCGTACCCACCCGTAGGGATCGGAATATCTGGGCCATTATAATCAGGTCCCGTCGCAAAATTAATCCGTGCTACCCAGTACCACCTGAAACTTTGGGCCGTAATTTATGGCCCCTATGAGGCGTGCACGCGCCCGTAAGGGCCACACAAGTTCCGGGTTTAGGCAAGCAAAGCTTCTTGACAGATCCAACGCATCCCCAGGAAAAGGGCATCCGCGGGCGGAGGGTTGGGCTATTTGCCCAACTTCTGCCCAGCAAATGCCCGTGAAATTCTTACACCTGGTAAAAGCAGGCAATCATTTATGCATTAAAAAACCTGTACAATAAGGGAAGTTTATTTTCAGCCCCTTTTAAACATTGTTATTTTTCAAAAAAAATGTTGTTTTAAATATTTAATTAAATAATTAATCGGGGATCGGGGGTGGGGGGGCGGTCGGTGATCGGCATGGGCGGGGGTTGGGAATCGACATGGGCTAAGTCGGGGATCACAGCGGGGTTGGGAGGGGTCGGGGATCGCGGGGTGTCAACAGGGAATCGTGGGCGGCAGAGAAGATCGTGGCCGGCTTCCGGAGGATTGTAGCCAGCCTCAGCATCGTCCATAGGATGGGGAGTGGGGAGACTTAATGGTGAGGATCGGAGGCCTGGGGAGGTGATTGGAGGCTCGGGGGAGGGGGTGGGGGGGTTCTTCGATGGTGGGGTGTGGATTATGTAGGGAGCCTGGATCCAGGTGGTAGGTATTGTAAGACGTTTAAATTCACCCTTGTCCTTTAACCCATCCAACAGTTTCCAAAAATTCAGACCTGTCGAACAGACAACACAAAACATAAGGATTCGAGAATAACTTTCTTTTTACTTAAAATCCGCAAGAGGTTACAAGTAAGTTTACACAAAACTGTTGCATATAATACTCCTGATTATATCTAAGCATACACAGGTTTATTCCCTTACTTTAAGCTCAAATGATTATAAGCCAACACTACATACGTACTAACACCAGCGAGTGGTCAGTTTGGCGATGGCTAAACGTATGACTTTAACTGACAACTGACCAAGTCGCCTCCCCCGACTGCAGCAGCCCCAAGTGTCTTAAAACAGCATCTCTTATATCCTAAAAACCTGGGCAGGCTCCTCAATGTGTATGTGTCCCAAACTGTGTGACAAGTGGTCGGCAGTTGTTTTCCTCTTATAAGTGGACCCCAAGGCCCTTCACACCATTTGCCTGAAGATGTTCCTGTCTTTGTAAAGCCAAACCGTTTGTTCCTGCTCAGGGTCTGTTGCTTCCTCATCTGATTAACAGCTTTCGTATAAAGTTCTCACAGGAACCAACCTCTCAACCTCCCGAAGCATGCTGGGATATTAAATTTGGTCAACTTTTTAAGTTTGGTCAAGTTATAGCAAATTCTTACAGCAAATGGCTTATTCTTACAGTATAAAGCCACTTACCTCCTGGATCCACCAGTCCCCGCCTCGGTTTAACTGCCGTGTTTCACGAATTGTGTGAAACCCACCCACAGGCAGTTAAATTCAAAATGGAGATGAAAAAAGAGGCTGCCAACCGCATTACAAGATTTAAATTAGGTACCGCCCCCTGGGAGCGGGTTGGTCACCTCCTCCCCATCCCACCCCCCGTCCCGCCCCCATCCCGCCTCCCTCAAAACCGGAAGTGGGCAGGTTGGAGGCAGGGATCAGGTTGGGAATCCCATGTTTAACAATTTAACTCCAAACCCACCGATTTTTTTAGGGGAAAATTCTGGACAATATCATTTGCAAAAAGGTGCTCCAGAATATTTTAAGAAATGCATAGAGTAGGCACTGCAGGTCCATTCCATACGATGCCATCCAACATATCATTGATGGAAACATGGAATAGGTTTAGTTAGATTAACCTTGTTGCTTGAGGCACTAGGTCAAAAGTTTTACAGAATCAATGGAAGCCATATCTTTGGGTTTCCCCGAAGCCTTGTGATGCTCTGTGATTTTGTATATAGCCACGACCCATCATACACATTCCTCATGAGAATGAAATCCAGCCTGTTGCTTTCTGATAGCTCTGCAGGCTTCCAGAGCATCTGCTTTGCATGCCATGATAGCCTGCCGAACACTTTTAAGAGCCATTAATATTAGTGTGATTCATCAAATGTTTTCGGGCTCACTAGGATGCCCCTTCTTGTAGATTGAAATCACAACTATGGAACGCTAAATATATGCGTGTCTCAAATGGAATCCTGTTCAGCAGCCTTATAATATAAGATGGTGGTATGTGGTGCTGTTGTCAAGGACTGTTACCATTGCCCCACTCCCACACCTAGAGAAGCTTTTAGGAACGTTGCATTAATACTGTCCACAGTTGCCACCCTACGATTAACTCGGTGATGCAGTGCAGAATCCACTTACTCCCATCAAACAGGTTCATTAAGGTCTTCATTTCTAATCTCTATGCCAATGGGTCCTTACTACAGCCTGTCAGATCAGATGCCAACTCAGTATCATGATCTGTCCAGATCTTGAGAACATCCTCATGAGTTTGTTAGAGAGCACTGAACTTGTCAGCCATTGGCACTAGCCCAGAGAAACCTTTTGACCATGATCGATGATAGAGTTTAGCCAATGGAAAAAACAATTAAGGATTGTTTTTGTGTAATGCACATCCTTGTGAATGGATGAAATCTACTTATCCCACCTCATTTCCGTAATGACCCTACTAACCTTATAACACACTCATCATAATTTATCTTTGTAGCAGCTCTTGATTCTTCTGATTTAGCTTCAATTATTTCTCTAAAAACCTTCTTTCTTTCAACAACTCTCCTTCCCTGACCTGTTACCCAAGCAGAGTCCTCTTTAGTGGATAACTGGCTAGCTGGCTGGAACTTCAGTTTGCTTATGACTTCAACTGCAGGGAAATGAAATCATTGGCCACATCATCTACCGTTGAGTCATACCTATTCACAGTAACACAGGTTGGTAGGTAAAGCAGGAAATAATAATTAAATGACAACAAGCTTGGATTGAAATAAATAAGTTAGAGTAGGAGGTTGTGTCTGATGATTTGATTTCAACACAGCAAAGATGTAGAGAGGAGGAAGAGGTTGTAGGATGGCTGTATGCAGCTTGGGGGGGGTGGGGGGGTTGGGCAGTGTGTAAGTTCGGAATAGCACTGTCAATTGTAGTATCAGTACAGACAGTCAAGAAACTTTGCAACAGAGAGAGAGGTTGAATGCTAGAGGTGAGACTAGAATAAGCTTTGAGATGACAAGGTTGTTTCTTGAACCTTGTCCAGGAGTTTGAGATAAAAACAGACAGTGCTGGAAATATCCAGCAAGTCAGGCAGTATCTGTGGAGAGAGAAACAGAGTTAATGTTTCAGGTCGATGACCTTTCATCAGAACTGGAAAATGTTACAGTTGTAAGAGGTTAAAGCTAGCCTGAACCTCTTAAAGAGAGGGTGCATTGTGGCTGCTGGTGGTGCGGAGATCATTCTGAATATTGTTCTGTGGAAGATTCAACAATGGCTGACCATGGGAGAAAGTGGCACCAAGGTTTTCAGAATCTGCACTGGAGATCTGGTGGAAGAGGTGGAAAGAAGGAGAGATGTCCTGTATCCTCAGGGGGACCAGAGGTCTTCCAGACATCTGCTCAGAAGACAGTAACAAAAGATAGCAGAGGAGATCAATGCCATCAGTGTAGCCCCAAGGACCTGGATGCAGTGCAGGAATAAGTTTAATGATTTCAAAGTCAATAGCCGCGATTTTACGAACCTCAGCGGGTCAATGGCAGGCAATGTCGGTGGTGGGTCGCGGCCCCGCTGCTGGCTCCAGCCCGGACTCCAAACTGACTTTCGGATGATTGGGCTTGTTAAACCCGCCCAGTGAGTTTCCCAGCCAATTGAAGGAAGCGGGTCTGATGATGAGATTTATGACGCGTCATCAGCTAATTTCCTTAAAGGGACCATGGCCAAATTTAGTTTGACATTTGTGCTGTCAGTGTTCTACAGCATTGAAATGCTGCAAACACTGACAAGCACTGCACAGAGGTGCACGGCTGTACCCAGGCTCTCCCATATGCTTATGGAGGGAGTCACAGCACGCAGGGAGGTCCTCTTCCCTTCCCATGGGCAGAAGAGACCTCTCCAGGACACCAACGCAGCCTGGTTGCACATTGCACAGGAGGGCACAAGCAGGGATGTCGTCAGGAGGACCAGGCTGCAGTGGCGCAAACCTTTCAATGATCTCAGTAGATCACGAAATGTTACTGCAAAGCCACACTCAACTTCATCCTGCTGTGCCACTCATCACATCCACATCACTCTGCCTTCCCTACCCTACTCCTGCACATCCTTACTCACACCAACTTACCTTGCACTTCCACCCATCCCTCTCTATCTACATTATCACTTCCCCATCTCACTAGCCACCCCTCACACTCACCCTCATCCTAGTGCAATCATACCAACTAACAACACAAAAGGGTGTTTTAGCCAATGTTCATGTAAAGTTTCTGTTAATGTGCTGTCAAACATTGAAATCTTTATTTTCAACACTTTGCGTTCTTGGACAGATTTGTGTGCACCTTTGGAAGTGGCTTTGTGAGTTCCAGTGAATGTTGAGACATAACAGCACCCCCCGCAATGCTGATGAGTGTGAAAGGAATGGCTTGGGCATTGTAGGGATGCTTTATGGTGTTGGTATGGGTGGGTGCCAACCTGGCACATTAAGTGGCAGCCAGGGTGTACAGTTTCAAGCAAAGTAAATGCGGCCATGGTGAGGTCATCCCTGGCCTCCCGGGCAATAATGTGGTCGGCTGCTGATGCCCTCTGCCCTGTGCAGCATCAGGTGATTGCAGAGAAGGCTGGTGTTGTTGGTTGGTGCTGCTGATGCGCCTGGTGATGCTGGTGTTGGGGCTAATCGTGGTGGGATTCTGAGGACCAAGGTGAGAGAGTATGCTGATGAAATAGATGGCAGGTGAAGTAGAAATGATAGAAGCAATCTGTCAATGGTGGGAGAGGAAATGAGGTCAGACTGGATGAAGACTTGTGTAAAGACTTGCAGCATCCTGAATCTATAGTGGAAATGCAGTTTAGAGAATCTAGTGGGTAAGGGAACATGTCTCAATCAGCTGGGAGCTTTGACTTGACATTTGAAGCTGTTAACTCACTAGCTGATTCAATGGCCACTGACCTCCCGCCTCAGCTTTACAGACGAGGTCTAGGCATAGTAGGAAACCGCTGGGCAACCTGTCAAATCCAAAAAGCTGGGAAAAAACCATTGATAAGTGGCTATAAACAAGCCACTAATGATTTTAATTGCCTCCCCCGCCGCTGTGTGTCGGGTCTGCTCAGCACTGACAGACCCGACATCGGGAAAGTCCAGTGTATGCGTTTTGACAGCGGATTCCCGACCCACTATCAATCATTTTAAATTTAACAGCTGACCCGTCACCCATCCCGTCCACTGAGTGCTGGCAAAATTCCGGCCAATGAATGCATTTTCAAATGCCATATCCTGCCAACTGCACCACTAGCCTCATCCACTGTTCAATTCACAACAACCCTATCCCTTGCTTACCAACAATCTCTATCAATCAGGACACACAGCTAACATGCATATCCTTTACCTCACCCTCTCACACTTAGCACTGTTGCAAGCCTCGCACCCACATCTCACAGCTTGCACACACTGGCAGTTATTCAACCATGACAGCCACATCACCCAAACATATTGCACGGCACTCACTGACACACTTCCCTCTTTCTTGCAGGAGAAGGGGGCGCACAGCAGGAGGCAGCAGGAATTAACGGGAGGGGGATAGGCACACGTGCATGTTTTAACCCCCATGGAGGAGACAGTGCTGGCCATTATGGAAAGGGCCGTTGCTGAGGTCGTGGCACCGGCAGGGCTAAAGCGATTGAAGATGAGGGTATCCGCCTACCATGTCTGGGAGCAACTGGTTTGTGCAGAAAGTCAGCAAAAAGTACTTCAGCACCTGCCACTCCACTCCCTGTACACGTTAGAAACTTGAAAGAACTATGGAATGTGAGAAGAAGGATTAGGAATGACCGTACCGTCATTGTCCCCAAGGGCTTCAACTTCGCCCGTTTCCACGGCCTCGTTGACTTCCCCTCCAATGATGTCGGGCACCGACTCCTCCAGTTGGCTCAAGGTCTGTAAAACAGCTTGGTCACCTCCCGTCTGCCGCTGCTCCCAACAGTTGGGAGCCACCTTGGCCTGCAAGAGAAAGGGAAGTGTGTGAGTGAGTGTGGTGCAATGTGTTTGGGTGATGTGCCTGCCATAGTTGAATAGCTGTCAGTGTGTGCAAGGTGTGAGATGTGGGTATGAGGCTTGCAGCAGTGGTAAGGTTGTGAGGGTGAAGTGAAGCTATGATTGTGAGGTGTGAGTGGTGATAGGTAGAGATTGTTGGTAGGTGAGTGATGGGTGTGTGGTGCATTGAGCAGTGTGTGAGGCTTGTGGTGCAGATGGTGGGATATGGCATTTGCTGCTGCATTCACTCACCTTGACCTGCCATGTGAGGTCATTATACTTCTTGTGGCACTGGATCCATGTCCACGGTATAACACTGTTGGCTGTGACAGCTATCCCTTGCCAGAGCCTTCTTGAAGTCCTGCGGGAACGGGACACGACCCCCCTCCTCTCCACTACCAGTGCCTCCAGAGCCACATCGGAGAACCTTAGGGCTCATTCTCTTTGCTGCTACTGAGCCATGTCTTCCAACTCCAATTCAAATGACAATGAGGTGCTGCTGCATCGAAGCACCTCCCCTTTAAGTAGTGAAGAAAGACGAGGCCAAACATTACTGGCCATTAGACTGCACCCGATATTGGCCCACCTGATGCGCAGCAAGCCAACCAGCAGCGCGTTTAGCGCTGAGATCAGCACTCCAATCATGTAAATGAGCAGGCAGCACAAATTCTGTGCTGCCTGTACCACTTTGAACGAGCACAGCCAAATAGCACTGGGCCATGACACCGCCCATTTTTGGGCCATATCCAATTTCTAGGCCTCTGTTTCTTGACGCTCATAATTTTACACTGCTCATTTGCCCCACCCCTCCATCAAAGGCAATGTTTGGGGAGTCCCCCGCTACCCCAGAAATTCTGGCTATTTCATCCTTATGAGTCCTCAATGAAACTCTTGCCAGCTTCAAACCTAACCCAGAGTAAGGTAGTCAATCCCCGAAGAGCCTCAATGGATTGCTCCACCTGACATGTGCAGATCATGGCAGATGCTGTTGAGGCATCCTTACAAGTGCTAGTGGGCTATCTCAATCATGAAAATAACCCAATCCCCTTTGATCGCTCCAGCTTTAGTCCTTCTTTATTCTTAAGAACATAATGGCCCAAAAATTAGTGCCTCTACGCGAGAGTACGCACTGTGTACTCTCGCGTATTCTGTCTCCAATTGCCGGTTTTCTGCATGCACTGCGCATGCGCTGAAAACCGGCACTTGGTGATTTCAAAAGGGGGCGGTTCCTAGGTGAACCGCGTGCGCGCTACAGGCTGCGCGCACGCAGTGCACTTAGTGCTTTGAACGCGCAGGTAAGCATGGAAGATTTTACACATAAAGAAAGGAGGCGTAAGGCCCTCTTTTAACAAGGTAAGTAGTTAATTAAGTATTATTTTGAATTTTTTTCAACAGGTATATCTTTTTTAGAGACTTTAAAGAAAGGTAAGTTTATTTTTATAACTTTTAAAAAGATTTTAAATTTTTTCAAAAATTTAATTTTTTGTTCAAAGTGGTTAATTTATTTAACTATACTTATTTTATTAATGTGATGGTTTTTAAAAAAAATTTAATTGAGGTTTAGCTGTTCTTTTCGGGGGGTATAGATTCATAGCTTTCACAGCACTTATGTGAAAACTATGAATGAAAGATGATGTGCTGCCATTGGCTCTAACTGAATCACGTGATCCCACAGCTCGCACGAATTAACTGCGCCTGTGGGATACGGAAGCACTGCACAGCTGCTGTCTAGAACATCAAGTTCGTGCGAGCTGGGAATGAAAAAGCCGGCGCGCAGTGAGATATCGCGGGGAAGCCTTACCCCCGCACGAAGGCTCCCTCACTAATTTTTGGGCCAATAAGAAATAAGAGCAGGAGTAGGCCATACGGCCCCTCGAGCCTGCTCCACCATTCAATAAGATCATGGCTGATCATCGACCTCAACTGGAGCATTTGCGATGCTCAGGACGTCGTGGATATCATGTTTAATGAGTTGGTCACACCGCAGGTAAAGGCTGCACAGGCAGGAAGGGAATGGGTGACCGCCAGGCAGAGTAGTAGGCACAGGCAGGTAGTGCAGGGGTCCCCTGTGGCCATCCCTCTCTCAAACAGATATACCGCTTTGGATATTGTTGAGGAGGATGGCTTATCGGGGGAATGCAGCAGCAACCAACTTCCTGGCACCATGGGTGGTTCTGCTGCACAGGACGGGAGGAAAAAGAGCGGGAGAGCTATAGTGAGAGGGGATTCTAGTGTAAGGGGAATAGATAGGCGTTTCTGCGGCCACAAACGAGACTCCAGGATGGTATGTTGCCTCCCTGGTGCAAGGGTCAAGGATGTCTCGGAGCGGCTGCAGGGCATTCTGGAGGGGGAGGGTGAACAACCAGTTGTCGTGGTGCATATAGGTACCAACGATATAGGTAAAAAATGGGATGAGGTCTAAAAGCTGAATATAGCGAGTTAGGAGGTAAATTAAAAATAGGACCTCAAAGGTAGTAATCTCAGGATTGCTACCAGTGCCATGTACTAGTCAGAGTAGAAATAGAAGGATATTTCAGATGAATACGTGGCTAGAAGAATGGTACAAGGGGGAGGGATTCAAATTCCTGGGACATTGGAACCGGTTCTGCGGGAGGTGGGGCCAGTACAAACCGGACAGTTTGCAGCTGGGCAGGACCGGGACCGATGTCCTAGGGGGAGTGTTTGCTAGTGCTGTTGGGGAGGGTTTAAACTAAATGGGAGGGGGTTGGAACCTGTGCAGGGAGACAGAGGAAAGGGAAGCAAGGATAGAAGCAAAAGACAGGAAGGAGAAAAGCAAAAGTGGAAGGCAGAGAAATCAAGGGTGTAAATCAAACATGGCCAAAGTAAACAATAATTCTAAAAGGTCTAAGAGTGTTAAAAAAACAAGCCTGAAGACTTTGGGCTGGATTTTGAATGACCCATGGGGTCGGGTTTGGAGGCGTATGGGGGGTTAAATTTGTGGGGTCGGGGGTCCCGACCCCATCCTGACTCCATCCCGCCTCCACGCAATTTTGGCAAAATCAGTCGCGGGGTTCCCAACTCCGTCCCGCCTCCAAGAGGCGGGAGAGGTCATTAAAGTCCTTAACAAGCCCTAAATTGGCTCTGTAATGCCATTTTGAAACATTTTAGCTAGTTTAACCCTTTTCCGACGTGAAGTACGCCTGGTGTGAAACACTCCAGTGAAACCTGGCGGGAGCACAAGTGGATAGCTGATTATCAGCTGCAGGTCCACTATTACAACGGAGATGTGATGAAGGTAGTATTAGGTCTGAAAGTCGCCTCTGATGCTGCTGCATTGAATGTCTTCAGCGACTGTATGGCCTTTGTGAGAGGACTTGGATGCAAAAAAATTCTCTCTCTCTCTCTCTCTCTCTCTCTCTCTTTCATTCATCCAGGTCCACACACATCAAAAGCCAGGCAGTCTCTAAGACCAGACAGTCAGCAATGATGACATCATCAGAGGCAACTTTCAGACTGAAACCACTAATTAGTTCATGGGTTCCCACATGCTGGAACTCAATTGCCCAATTAAGTGCAAATTGCATCATTCATCCACATTAATCTGGAGTCGGGGGGAACACGAAATGCGGATGACATGAAGCCAACCCGACCCCAAGACAAAATCCAGCCCACTGTGTCTGAATACGAGGAGCATTCATAATAAGGTGGATGAATTAGCTGCGCAAATAGATGTAAACGGATATGATATAATTGGGATTACGGAGACATGGCTCCAGGGTGACCAAGGCTGGGAACTCAACATCCAGGGTTATTCAATATTCAGGAAGGACAGGCAAAAAGGAAAAGGAGGTGGGGTAGCATTGCTGGTTAAAGAAGAGATTAACACAATAGTAAGGAAGGATATTAGCTCTGATGATGTGGAATCTGTATGGGTAGAGCTGAGAAATACCAAGGGGCAGAAAACATTAGTGGGAGTTGTATACAGACCCCCAAACAGTAATGCTGAGGTTGGGGATGGCATTAAATGGGAAATTAGAGATGCGTGCAATAAGGCCACTGCAGTTATCATGGGTGACTTTAATCTACATATAGATTGGGCTCACCAAATTAGTAACAATACTGTGGAGAAGGAATTCCTAGAGTGTATATGGGATGGTTTCCTAGACCAATATGTCAAGGAACCAACTAGAGATCAGGCCATCTTAGACTGAGTATTATGTAATGAGAAAGGATTAATTAGCAAACTTGTTGTGCGAGGCCCCTTGGGGAGGAGCGATCATAATATGATAGAATTCTTCATTAAGATGGAGAGTGAAGTAGTAGTTGACTCAGAGACTAGGGTACTGAATTTAAATAAAGGAAACTACGATGGTATGAGGTGCGAGTTGGCTAGGATGGATTGGGGAATGTTACTTAAAGGGTTGACGGTGGATAGGCAATGGCAAACATTTAAAGATCGCATGGATGAACTACAGAATTTGTTCATCCCTGTTTGGCATAAAAATAAAACAAAAAGGGTGACTCAACTGTGGCTAACAAGGGAAATTAGGGATAGCATAAGATCCAAGGAGAGGACATATAAATTGGCCAGAAAAAGCAGCAAACCTGAGGATTGGGAGCAGTTTAGGATTCAGCAAAGGGATTAATTAAGAGGGGGGAAATAGAATATGAGAGTAAGCTTTCAGGGAACATAAAAACTGACTGTAAAAGCTTCTATAGATATGTGAAGAGAAAAAGATTGGTGAAGTCAAGCATAGGTCCCTTGCAGTCAGAATCAGGGGAATTTATAATGGGGAACAAAGAAATGGCAGACCAATTAAATACATACTTTAGTTCTGTCTTCACAAAGGAGGACACAAATAAACTCCCAGAGATGTCGGGGAACATAGGGTCTAATGAGAGGGAGGAACTGAATGAAATCAGTATTTGTAGGGAAATGGTTTTAGGGAAATTGACGGGATTGGAGGCCAATAAATCCCCAGGGCCTGATAATCTACATCCTAGGGTATTTAAGGAAGTAGCCCTAGAAATAGTAGATGCATTGCTGGTCATCTTCCAAAATTCTATAGACTCTGGAACAGTTCCCATGGATTGGAGGGTAGCTAATGTAACCCCACTATTTAAAAAAGGTGGTAGAGAGAAAACGGGGAATTATAGATTGGTAAGCCTGACATCGGTAGTGGGGAAAATGCTAGAGTCCATTATAAAAGATGTAATAGCAGAGCACTTGAAAAACAGTGACAGGATCGAACAAAGTCAACATGGATTTACAAAAGGTAAATCATGCTTGACTAATCTACTGGAATTTTTTGAGGATGTAACTGGTAGAATAGTTAAGGGAGAACCAGTGGATGTGGTGTATTTAGACTTTCAGAAGGCTTTCGATAAGGTCCCACATAAGAGATTAGCGTGCAAAGTTAAAGCACATGGGATTGGGTGTAAGGTACTGACTTGGATAGAAAACTGGTTGGCAGACAGGAAGCAAAGAGTTGGAATAAACGGGTCTTTTTCCGAGTGGCAGGCAGTGACGAGTGGGGTACCGCAGGGATCGGTGCTAGGACCCCAGTTATTTACAATATATATTAATGATCTAGACGAGGGAACTAGATGTAATATCTCCAAGTTTGCAGACGTCACAAAGCTGGGTGGCATGTGTGCTGTGAGGAGGATGCAGAGAAACTCCAGTATGATTTGGACAGGTTGGGTGATTGGGCAGATGCTTGGCAGATGCAGTATAATGTAGATAAATGCGAGGTTATCCACTTTGGTGGAAAAACAGGAAGGCAGATTATTATCTGAACGGCAATAGATTGGGAAAAGGGGAAGTCCACCGAGACCTGGGTGTCCTTGTGCACCAGTCGCTGAAGGTAAACATGCAGGTGCAGCAGGCGGTTAAGAAGGCAAATGGTATGTTGGCCTTCATAGTGAGAGGATTTGAGTACAGGACCAAGGATGTGTTGCTGCAGTTGTACAGGGCCTTGGTGAGACCACACCTTGAGTATTGTGTGCCGTTTTGGTCGCCTTACCCGAGGAAGGATGTTCTTGCCATGGAGGGAGTGCAGCGAAGATTCACCAGACTGATACCTGGGATGGCAGGAATGACGTATGAAGAGAGATTGGATCGATTAGGCTTATATTCGCTAGAGTTTAGAAGAATGAGAGTGGATCTCATTGAAACTTATAAAATTCTAACAGGACTAGACAGACTAGATGCAGGAAGGCTGTTCCCGATGGCGGGGGAGTCCAGAACCAGGGGTCACAGTCTAAGGGGTAAGCCATTTAGGACTGAGATAAGGAGGAATTTCTTCACCCAGAGTGTGGTGAACCTGTGGAATTCTCTACCACAGAAGGCAGTTGAGGCCAATTCATTAAATATATTCAAGAAGGAGTTAGATATATTTCTTAAGGCTAAGGGGATCAAGGGATATGGGGAGAAAGCAGGGACAGGGTACTGAATTTGGATGATCAGCCATGATCGCATTGAATGGCGGAGCAGGCTCGAGGGGCCGAATGGCCTACTCCTGCTCCTATCTTCTATGTTTCTATAACTCCACTTTCCCACCCGATCTCCATATCCCTTGATTCCCCTGGAGCCCAAAAATCTATCTATCTCAGCCTTGAATATACTCAAAGACTCTCTGGGGCCAAGTATTTCACAGATTCACAACCCTCTGCTTGAAGAAATTCCTCCTCATCTCAGTTTTAAATGGCCTACCCCTTACCCTGAGACTATGCCCCCTAGTTCTAGACACTCCAGCCAGGGGAAACAACCTCTCAGCATCTACCCTGTCAATCCCCTTCAGAATCTTGTATATTTCAATGAGATCACCTCTCATTCTTCTAAACTCCAGAGAGTATTGGCCCATTCTACACAAGCTCTCATCATAGGACAGCCCTCTCATCCCAGGAATCAATCTAGTGAACCTTCGTTGCACCGCCTCCAAGACAAGTATATTCTTCCTTAGATAAGGAGACCAAAACTGTGCACAGTAATCCAGGTGTCATCTCACCAAGGCCCTGTACAATTGTAGCAAGACTTCCTTACTCTTATACTCCAACCCCCTTACAATAAAAGCCAACATGTCATTTGCCTTCCTTATTGCTTGCTGTAACGGCATGCTAGCTTTCTGTGTTTCTTGCACGAGGTCACCCAAATCTCTCTGAACACCAACATTTGAAAGTTTCTCACCATTTAAAAAATATTCTGTTTTTCTATTCTTCCTACCAAAGTGAATAACCTCACATTTCCCTACATTATACTCCATCTGCCACCTTACTGCCCACTCACTTAGTCTATCTATATCCCTTTACAGACTTTTTGTGTTCTCCTCACACTCTTTTCACTATTTCCTCACTATGGCGGGAAACGAGGAGCGCACGACACATCGTAAAAGGGGACACACATTATAATTATCCCTAATAAAACCCCCCTCCCCTATCAATGCCTGCTCTAATCTAGATCTGTAGGATCGAGAAACATGCTCACCACTCGTAATACCTCGGAGAATTCTAAAACGGCGCTCGGCTGTTTTCGCTGCAACACCTGACCGTTCACGTGTTGACCAGGGGTCTCTGTACCCCACTTGTTTATTTGCTCTGCTCCGGCTAGCAGGCTAGACCGTCTGCTGCCATGAAGATCTGTGTTGACCTCAGATTCCTGATCAAAACCTATAGGGGTAGAAATTAGGTCGCGCCCCATTTGGGGCGCAAATATCGTCTGGATGCAAATATTAGCGCCTGGCGCTAATTATCGGCACTGACTGGAAACTTCACTTTTACCGCCCCGGGAGGTGAGTGGCGCGCTAAAGCAGGCGCTGCACACCTGTCTTAAGGCGCAAAGGCCAAGGAGTGAGGCGCTACCTCAGAGCGCTGGCGAAGCTCATGTAATGTCAGTCAGCAATGGAACACACACACAATGGCACGGGCCAGTTCTTAAAGGGGATGGTTAATCTTGCTTTCCATCCACATCCTGTTCATTGCAGCCTTGAATCTCGGCCTGGAGAGACTTGCACATCAAATGTGCTGGAAAGAACAATGGAGAGTACCAGGCAAAGAGCTCAGAGTGCAGCTCCCACAGTCTCTGCTAAATCGATACAAGGAATGGCAAATCAAAATGAACCTGCAAAGTGCTGCTCAGTACCCAAAACTCCTTCACACAACGTTGAATCTCTCCAGAAGTCTCTCCCTCTCTCTCTCAGAATGCGTAGTTCAAAAATGCCACCAACAATAAAAGACAGGAAGAGGCCCCCTTTAAATAGCGCCCCCCCCCCAGCCCCACAGCGATTGATAGCGTTCCAGTCTTCTGGTCGTTGGAAGCGCCAGGCGGTAAGGCAGGGGGCGCCACTCAATTTCCGCTCCGGGGCGCCACAAGGGCGTTGCACCATGGAATGACGTCACAATCTGCGCGCGCAGGTGGTCGCAGCGGTAAGTTTTAGCGCCGCCGCACAATCTCAAGTTAAGTTCTCGAGCGGCGCAAACATCGCTGCGCCCGGGCGTTAGCGGCTTTGCGCCCCATTAGCGCCCTCTTAAGGCGCTAACGGGAGGCGCAACCAACTGAATTTTTACCCCATAGAGTTCAACAATGTTCTTATATTTCGGGCGCGGTCGGGGTTTACTGATCGCGGCGGCACGTGGCGTCTTCTTCTTCTTGTCTTGTCTTGTTTCGTCGGGCCTTCGAGTCCCTACACCGTTTACCGACCCTTGGGATGGTGCACCCGCTTACCGGCCTTCGCAGTCCAGCTCTTCACAGATCTTCTCGGTGAGCCACGAGGTTGACTCCCGAAAAATCAGCGGAACCAGAGTTCGGTGGGCAGCAAGAGCACAAGAGTTCAGCCCGAGTCAATAGTCAGCAGAGATAAGAGACCAATGGACGTTTGTTGCCTATAGTTATCGTACTCGGTTCCCTTATCTCCCGCCCAATCTTAATGTTCATCTTTTGTAAAATCTTGGCGCTCAAACTTCTCGTATGGGGTGATTCTTGTTTGTAATGGGTTTCGGTGACACTTGTAACTGGCCAAACACCCGTTAATGTTTCTCCCATTGTGGAACCGGCTAGGAGCCTCCCTGGCGGTGTTTTGGGGGCCTCCGAAATATTTGTGTAAGCACCCGCGAATGGCTCTCTCATTGTAGAGCTGTGGGGAATTTGCGTATTGATGTCTTTTGGATGGGCCTCTGATTGCCCAGTACAATAGTCCTTACTTGTACATGGAAAACGGTTCCAGCACTTATATCTCTTGTCATTGTATCGAATGCAGACAGGCCGTATCCTGTCTTATACCAATGTATGCTGAGTATTATCCGATCTTACTGAAATGTTTATTGGAACGCCATCTTGTCTGTCCACTGAAAATTCTAGAAACTTCTGCCACGAGGCGCGGCGGCCATTTTACAGGCTTCTTGTGTCCGTTTTGAAACATGACAGCATTTCGCTGAAATAAAGCTACTTAAACAAAACTGTATCTCTCTTTCTCAATTATTTCAAATCGCGATAATTTGCGAATTTTACATGGCCTCACTATTTCCTCAAATGAACTTCCACATCTCCATTGCTAAAGTTACCGCAAAGAAATATAGGGGGCGAAATTGGGCACTGTAGGGCCTGTTTTGGGGGGCTATGAGGCCTTTTACACTACGAAAATGATATCCGTGACGTGTGTGCACACTTCCAATGGAAAGTGCGCCAGCCGCCATATTTGTAAAGGTGTTTGCGTGCACGCACCTAACGACCGCCGGGACCGTGCAGAGCAGGCAGATCATGATGTCATTCAGCATGTAACACTGATTTGACACCAGTGCTGTCATTTTTGAGCTCCACGCCCCAGCCTATGCCCTCTCTTAGCCTCGCACAGCTGAACACAACGTTAAACGGCATGAAGGACCCTCCCACCACCAACATTACTTAGAAGGATCATCAACTGCTTGCAGGTTAGTTGCTGGATTATTTCTTCTGGCTGTTGCTGCAATTCTACACATTTTGGGTGCTTTTCCATACTTGTTTAAGTTTCAATAGTCTACAGGGATTGGTCTGGCTGGTGCTGAAGTACTTTTTTGGTGACTTAAAGGCTTGTGCACAAACCAATTGCTTCCAGACATAGGTGTCCTCATAAAGCTTCCTCTTGGCATTGAGCATGACTGGGAGAATGTGCAGAGGCCAGAGGGAGCAGGACAAGCTGCTAGAAGAGGGAGGAGAAGGAGGGGGATATGGCTCTCTGCAGGAGGCCATATCCGCCCAGGGTGTTCAGGGATCAATTCTCCTTCCTGAACCTCAGCGGCGACCAATGTTTGAGATGTTTGCTCTTCACTGAGGTGGTCATCATTGAAATCTGCCAATTGCTGCACCCACAACTGCAACCTCAGATTAGGGCAAGGACCACATTGCCAATGGCTGTGAAGGTTACCGTGGTGTTGAACTTTTTTGCGTCTGGCTCTGTCCAAGCTGGTGCTGGAGATATTAGCAGCGTCTCATAGTTTGTAGTCCACTGTTGCATAAGGGAGGTCACTGAGGCTCTCTATTCAAAGAGAGACAACTTCATTTCATTCCCTCTTGCCAGAGAGAAGGAGGCGGAGCAATCACAAGGGTTTGCAAGGTTTGAAGGCTTCCCCATGGTGCAGGGTGCCATTGACTGCATACACATTGCTTTGCGAGCATCGCATGTCAACTCTGCCATGTACCAGAACCAAAAGGCATTCCACCCCCTCAACATGCAGCTGGTGTGTGACCATCGGCAGCGAATCATGCAGGTCAATGCCCGGTATCCTGGCAGCAGTCATGATGCCTTCATTCTGCAGCAGTCCGCTGTGCCAGCTGTATTTCAGCCACCACGGCAAACCAAAGCATGACTACTGGGCAACAAGGGCTATCCACTGACGACATGGCTCATGACTCTGGTTCGCAACCCACGCACACGTGCACAGCATGCCTATAATGAGAGCCATGTCTGTGAGGTCATTAAACCTCTTGCGGCACTACATCCAGGTCCTCGAGGCTAAACTCCTGGCATTGACCTCTGCAGCTATCTGCTCCCACTGCCTTCTCACCATGTGTCTGGAGGGCCTCCTGCCTCCCTGCAGATACAGGACATCTCTTCTCCTTTCCACCTCCTCCACAAGACCTCCTGTGCAACATCAGAAAACCTTGCTGCATGTTCTCTCTCATGATCAGCCATTGTTCTTTGTTGCACAGAACTGAATGATGTCAACACCTACAGCAGCCACAATGCACCTTCCCTTTAAGAGGTGCAGGCTAGCTTTAATAGTGCTGGCAAGTAACAATATTGGGCTCCCTGCACTGGCAGCATGCCGAAATCATGATAATGAGCAGCAAGATGGCGTGTTGTCTGCATTACATTGAAAGGGCACAGTGTAATCGGTATCGCGATCCCCGTGCCCATTTTCGGGGCTATCCAATTTAGCCGCCTGTATCTTTAAAGATCTGAAAGAAGCAAGATGTTTGCTATCGAAGGACAGAGATATCAATAATATCATTTTATATATAATTATCACTGGAAAGATATGCTAAATACTCTGTGGCAATAATAGCTTTTTAAAAGGATATTAAAATCAAACATTATTCCCCGCAACAGATTGAATATTAAAAAGCGGTTGATGGCAGCACTCTTTAAAATATACACACATTCTTTGAATATGAAAAGGATGTTGGTTCATTTCTGTCTTTCTGTTGAATATGTAAACTGTGAGTTCAGTGAGGAATTGACATTGAGAAATGTTTGTGCGAACCATGTGAGGGAGATGATTTAACATACGCAGATGAAATGGCATCATTATTGGAGCATCCACGTTCTAATGATTATATTTCAGCTCATTCAGATTGTTGAGATCTGTAGCTCTTCTAAGCCAATTATTCCAATATCATTAACCCCACTGAACTAAAGTTTTGCAAAGGTTGCTGAATTTAATAATCCTTTGAAACAATTTGATTTTTAAAAAGTAATCCTGATATCAACATTAATTTAAAAGCTTTCTGCCCCACAATATAAAAACAGTGAGGTTCATTTTGACTTTGTGCAATAATTAAAAATGGGTGATAACGAATCGACAGCCCATTTTACTTCTTTTCCGATGTTATTTACATAGAATTACGTAGAATATACGGCATAGAAACAGGCCATTCGGCTCAACTAGTTTGTGCTGGTGTTTATACTCCACACAAGCCTCCTCCCATGCTATCTGCCTCATCTCAGCCTTTCAGCTTATTTTCCTATTCCTTTTCTCTCACGTACTCATCCAGTTTCCTTTTGAAAGCATCTGAACTATTTGCCTCAACCACTTCCTGTGGTAGCGAGTTCCACATTCAAACCATTCTCTGAGTAAAGAAATGTCTCCTTATTTTCTCTACTGGATTTATTAGTAACTAGTATCTTGTATTTATGGCCCCTAGTTTTGGATTCTCCCGTCCTTACCTGGTCTGGCCTATATGTGACTCCAGACCCACAGCAATGTGGTTGACTCTTAACTGCCCTCTGAAATGGCCTAGCAAGCCACTCAGTTGTAACAAACCGCTGCGAAAAACAATAATAAGAATAAAACCGGATGGACCACCCGGCATCAACCTCGGCAATGGCTTCAGACACGATAACGGCACACCCAGACGAGTCAACTCTGCAAAGTCCTTCCCACTAACATCTGGGGACTTGTACCAAAATTGGGAGAGCTGTCCCACAGATTGGTCAAGCAACAGCCTGACATAGTCATACTCAGACAATCATATCTTACAGCCAATGTCCCAGACTCCTCCATCATCATCCCTGGGTATGTCCTGTCCCACCGGCAGGACACACCCACCAGAGGGGGCGGCACAGTGGTATACAGTCGGGAGGGAGTGGCCTTAGGAGTCCTCAACACTGACTCCAGACCCCACGAAGTCTCATGGCATCAGGTCAAACATGGGCAAGGACACCTCCTGCTGATTACAACCTACTGCCCTCCCTCAGCTGATGAATCAGTACTCCTCCTGCTGAACACCACTTGGAAGAAGCACTGAAAGTAGCAAGGGCACAGAACGTGCTCTGGGTGGGGGACTTCAATGTCCACCACCAAGAGTGGCTCGGTGGCACCACTACTGACCGAGCTGGCCGAGTCCTGAAGGACATATTTGCCAGACTGGGCCTGCGACAGGTGGTGAGAGAACCAACATGAGGGAAAAACCTACTTGACCTCATCCTCACCAATCTAACGGTCGCAGATGCATCTGTCCATGACAGTATTGGTAGCAGTGACAACCGCACAGTCCTTGTGGAGACAAAGTCCCGTCTTCACACTGAGGACACCCTCCATCGTGTTGTGTGGCACTACCACCGTGCGAAATGGGATAGATTCAGAACAGATCTAGCAGCTTAAAACTGGGCATCCATGAGGCGCTGTGGGCCATCAGCAGCAGCAGAATTGTATTCCACCACAATCTGTAACCTAATGGCCTGGCATATCCCTCACTCTACCACTAACATCAAGCCAGGTGACCACCCCTGGTTCAATGAGGAGTGTACCTAAAAATGAGGTGCCAACCTGGAGAAGCTGCAACACAGGACGACATGTATGCTAAACAACAGAAGCAGCATCCTATAGGCAGAGCTCAGCGATCCCACAACCAACGATCCCACAATCAGATCAAAGCTCTGCAGTCCTACCATGTCCAGTTATGAATTGTGGTGGACCATTGAATAACTGATGGGAGGAGGAGGTTCCATGAACATCCCCATCCTCAATGATGGTGGAGCTCAGCACGTGAGTGCAAAAGACAAGGCTGAAGCGTTTGCAACCATCTTCAGCCAGAAGTGCCGAGTGGATGATCCGTATTGGCCTCCTCCTGAGGTCCCCACCATCATAGAAGCCAGTCTTCAGCCAATTCGATTCACTCCACACACTGGATACAGCAAAGACTATGGGCCCCAACAACATCCCGGCTGTCGTGCTGAAGACTTGTGCTCCAGAACTAGCCGCGCCTCTAGCTAAGCTGTTCCAGTACAGCTACAACACCCGACAATGTGGAAAACTGTCCAGGTATGTCCTGTCCACAAAAAACAGAACAAATCCAATCTGGCCAATTACCGCCCCATCAGTCTACTCTCAATCGTCAGCAAAGTGATGGAAGTTGTTGTCGACAGTGCTATCAAGCGGCACTTATTCACCAATAACCTGCTCACCGATGCTCAGTTCAGGTTCGGCCAGGACCACTCAGCTCCCGACCTCATTACAGCCTTGGTCCAAACATGGACAAAAAAGTTGAATTCCAGAGGTGAGGTGAGAGTGACTGCGACTGACATCAAGGCAGCATTTGACCGAGTGTGGCATCAAGGAGCCCTAGTAAAACTGAAGTCAATGGGAATCAGGGGACAAACTTTCCAGTGGCTGAATTCATACCTAACACAAAGGAAGATGGTTATGGTTGTTGGAGGCCGATCATCTCAGCCCCAGGACATCGCTGCAGGAGTTCCTCAGGGCAGTGTCCGAGGCCCAACCATCTTCAGCTGCTTCATCAATGACCTTCCCTCCATCATAAGGTCAGAAGTGGGGATGTTCGATGATGATTGCACAGTATTCAGTTCCATACGCATCTCCTCAGATAATCAAGCAATCTATGCCCGCATGCAACAAGACCTGGACAACATTCAGGCTTGGGCTGATAAGTGGCAAGTAACATTCACGCCACACAAGTGCCAGGCAATGGCTATCTCTAACAAGAGAGCGTCTAACCATCGTCTCTTGACATTCAACGGCATTACCATCACCGAATCCCCCACTATCAACATTCTGGGGGTCACCATTAACCAGAAACTTAACTGGACCAGCCACATAAATACTGTGGCAACAAGAGCAAGTCAGAGGCTAGGTATTCTGTGGCGAGTGTCTCACCTCCTGACTCCCCAAAGCCTTTCCACCATCTACAAGGCACAAGTAAGGAGTGTGATGCAACACTCTCCACTTGCCTGGATGAGTGCAGCTCCAACTACACTCAAGAAGTTCGACACCACCCAGGACAAAGCAGCCCGCTTGATTGGCACCCCATCCACCACCTTAAACATTCACTCCCTCCACCACCGGCGCACCGTGGCTGCAGTGTGTACCATCTACAAGATGCACTGCAGCAACTCGCCAAGGTTTCTTCAGCAGCACCTCCCAAACCCGCGACCTCTTCCACCTAGAAGGACAAGGGCAGCAGGCGCATGGGAACACCACCACCTCCAAGTTCCCCTCCAAGTCACACAACATCCTGACTTATAGAAACATAGAAACATAGAAAATAGGTACAGGAGTAGACCATTCGGTCCTTCGAGCCTGCACCGCCATTCAATGCGTTCATGGCTGAACATGCTACCTCAGTACCCCATTCCTGCTTTCTCGCCATACCCCTTGATCCCCTTAGTTGTGAGTGTTATATCTAACTCCCTTTTGAATATATTTAGCGAACTGGCCTCAACAACCTTCTGTGGAAGAGAATTCCATAGATTCACCACTCTCTGGGTGAAGAAGTTCCTCCTCAGCTCAGTCCTAAATGGCTTCCCCTTAATCCTTAGACTGTGACCCCTGGTTCTAGTTTTCTCTACCATTGGGAACATTCTGCCCGCATCTAATTTGTCTAAACCAGTCAGGATTTTAAATGTCTCTATAAGATCCCCCCTCATTCTTCTGAACTCCAGAGGATACAAGTTCAGTTGACCCAATCTTTCTTGATATGTCAGTCCGGCCATCCCAGGAATCAATCTAGTGAACCTTCGCTGCACTCCCTCAATAGCAAGAATGTCCTTCCTTAAGTTAGGAGACCAAAACTGCGCACAATACTCCAGGTGTGGCCTCACCAAGGCCCTGTACAACTGTAGCATCACCTCCCTACTCCTGTACTCAAATCCCCTTGCTATGAAGGCCATCATTCCGTTTGCTTTCTTGACTGCCTGCTGCACTTGCATTCCCACCTTCAGTGACTGATGTACCATGACGCCCAGGTCTCGTTGCACGTCCCCTTTCCCTAATCTGCCACCATTCAGGTAATAGTCCGCCTCTCTATTTTTACCACCAAAGTGGATAACCTCACATTTATCCACATTGTACTTCATCTGCCATACATTTGCCCATTCACCCAACCTGTCCAAGTCACTCTGTAGCCTCCTAGCATCCTCCTCATTGTTCACACTGCCTCCCAATTTCGTGTCATCCGCAAATTTGGAGATATTACATTTAATCCCTTCGTCCAAATCATTAATATATAATGTAAACAGCTGGGGTCCCAGCACCGAACCCTGCGGTACCCCGCTGGTCACTGCCTGCCATTCTGAAAAGTACCCATTTACTCCTACTCTTTGTTTCCTGTGTGCCAACCAGTTCTCAATCCACGTCAACACATTACCCCCAATCCCATGTGCTTTAACTTTGCTCACCAATCTCTTGTGTGGGACCTTGTCGAAGGCCTTCTGAAAGTCCAAATACACCACATCTACTGGTTCCCCCCTGTCCACCCTATTGGAAACATCCTCAAAAAATTCCAGAAGATTTGTCAAGCATGATTTCCCTTTCACAAATCCATGCTGACTTGGACCTATCATGTCGCCACTTTCCAAATGGTCTGTTATGACATCTTTAATAATTGCTTCCATCATTTTACCCACGACCGATGTCAGGCTGACCGGTCTATAATTCCCTGCTTTCTCCCTCCCTCCTTTTTTAAAAAGAGACTTAGAAGTATATCGCCGATCCTTCATCGTCGCTGGGTCAAAATCCTGGAACTCCCTACCTAACAGCATTGTGAGAGTACCATCACCACACAGACTGCAGCGGTTCAAGAAGGCGGCTCACCACCACCTTCTCAAGGGCAACTAGGGATGGGCAATAAATGCTGGCCTTGCCAGCGACGCCCAGATCCCATAAAAAACAAATAATTTTTTTTTTAAAGTCACACACCATCCTGACTTGGAAATATATCGCCGTTCCTTCATCATCGCTGGGTCAAAATCCTGGAACTCCCTCCCTAACAGCACTGTGGGAGAACCTTCACCGCATGGACTGCAGTGGTTTCAATAAGGCATCTCACCACCAACATCTCAAGGGCAATTAGGAATGGGCAATAAATGCTGGCCTTGCCGGCGATGCTCACATCCCAGGAACGAATTAAAAAAATATATATATAAAAGTTCTATTAAAGAGGGAATAGTGCCAGAGGACTGACAGATAGCTGATGTTGTTCCTATATACAAAAAGGGAGATGGAACAAAACCTGTGTACTCTCGACCAGTCAGCTTAACGTCAGTGGTAGGAAAGATATTGGAATCTATAAAACAAGTGATAGAATTCTGGAGTCACATATGGCCAGACCGGGTAAGGACGGCAGATTTCCTTCCCTAAAGGACATTAGTGAACCAGTTGGGTTTTTACAACAATCCGGTAGTTTCATGGTCCCCATTACTGATACTAGCTTTTATTCCAGATTATTAAATTTTTTTTTAAATGTATTTTTTTATGGGATGTGAGCGTTGCTGGCAAGGCCAGCATTTATTGCCCATCCCTAATTGCCCTTGAGAAGGTGGTGGTGAGCCATCTTCTTGAACCGCTGCAGTCCATGTGGTGAAGCTACTCCCACAATGCTGTTAGGTAGGGAGTTCCAGGATTTTGACCCAGTGACGATGAAGGATCGGCGATATACTTCTAAGTCAGGATGGTGACTTGGAGGGGAACTTGGAGGTGGTGGCGTTCCCATGCACCTGCTGCTCTTGTCCTTCTAGGTGGAAGAGGTCGTGGATTTGGGAGGTGCTGCTGAAGAAGCCTTGGCAAGTTGCTGCAGTGCATCTTGTAGATGGTACACACTGCAACCACGGTATGCCGGTGGTGGAGGGAGTGAATGTTTAAGGTGGTGGATGGGGTGCCAATCAAATCGGCTACTTTGTCCTGGATGGTGTCAAGCTTCTTGAGTGTTGTTGCAGCTGCACTCATTCAGGCAAGTGGAGGGTATTCCATCACACTCCTGAATTGTGCCTTGTAGATGGTATAAAGGCTTTGGGGAGTTAGGAGGTGAGACAATCGCTGCAGAATACCTAGCCTCTGACCTACTCTTGTTACCACAGTATTTATGTGGCTGATCCAGTTAAGTTTCTGGTCAATGGTGACCCCCAGGATATTGATGGTGAAGGATTCGGCGATGGTAATAGAAACATAGGGGTAAAAATTCACTTGGTTGCGCCTCCCGTTAGCGCCTTAAGAGGGCGCTAATGGGGCGTTAAGCCGCTAACGCCCGGGCGCAGCGCTGTTTGCGCCGCTCGAGAACTTAACTTGAGATTGGGCGGCGGCGCTAAAACTTACCGCTGCGACCACCTGCGCGCGCAGATTGTGACGTCATTCCATGGTGCAACGCCCTTGGGGCGCCCCGGAGCAGAAATTGAGTGGCGCCCCCTGCCTTACCGCCTGGCGCTTCCAACGACCGGAAGACTGGAACGTTATCAATCGGTGTGGGGCTGGGGGGGGCGCTATTTAAAGGGGGCCTCTTCCTGTCTTTTTCTGTGGTCGACATTTATGCACCACTCGTTCTGAGAGAGAGAGAGAGATTCGGAGAGAGAGAGAGAGAGACTTCTACATTGACTCAACGCTTTGTGAGGTAGTTTGGCCTAGTTCATCCTAACTTTGCTGCTACTTTAGTTGCTGTACCTCATTACTTTTCTGGCAAAGAGAATATGGGGGCTGCAATGATTGGGGGCGTCGTCCTGCTCCAGCTGAATCGGAGGATAGTGAGACGCAGACAGAGAGTGGCAATGATGGCCAGACGGAGGAGGGCCATCAGGCGCATGTACAGGAGAGCTTACCCTCCCAGGGTATATCGTGAACAGCTCTCCTACATCCATATGTCCGAGGAGCTGTGTTTGCGAAGGCTGCGATTCAGCAAGGAGGTGGTCACTGAGCTCTGCCACCTGCTGCAGCCAGATCTGCAGCCTCAGCTGAGGTCCAGGACGTCTCTGTCGGTGGCAGTGAAGGTCACAGTGGCTTTGAACTTCTACGCCACTGGCTCATTCCAAGCCCTCTTCAGAAGGAGACGAGACTTCATCTCTTTCCCTATGACCCCAGACAAGCTGCGTGACCGTGCTCTGGGCTTTACGAGGGTAGCGGGCTTCCCCATGGTGCAGGGCGCCATTGACTGCACGCATGTGGCTTTGCATGCTCCGCGAGAGAATGCAGAGGAATTCAGGAACAGGAAGGGGTTCCATTCCTTGAATGTGCAGTTGGTCTGTGACCACAGACAGGTGATACTCGCTGTCAATGCCCACTATCCGGGCAGCTGCCACGATGCTTTCATCCTGCGCCAGACTACTGTGGCAGAAGTTTTCGAGGCACCGCATCAGCCAGTTGGTTGGCTTCTGGGGGACAAGGGGTACGCATTGAGCACCTGGCTGATGACACCGCTCCGTACGCCAAACACCCCTGCTGAGCTGCGGTACAATGAAAGCCATCAAGCAACCAGGAACATTATTGAGCGCACAATCGGCGTGCTGAAACAACGGTTCCGCTGTCTGGACCATTCCGGAGGAGCCCTGCAGTACTCGCCTGAGCAAGTTTCGAACTTCGTAGTCGTGTGCTGCATGTTGCACAACATGGCAATCCTCAGGACCCAGCCAATGCCACCAGGCCTTGTAGCACCACCAGAGGAGGAGGAGGAAGAGGAGGAAGAGGACGAGGACGATGATCATCAGCAGCACCAAGGCAGGAGGGCGGCCCACAATGGTCAAACTGCAAGGGCCGTCCGTCAACGACTAATAGCAAGCCGCTTCTAGGGCCCCTGCCATTGCTACAAACACTAATCAACCCAGCACGCAACCCCTAAGCCGGCCAAGGCACCAATAATTCCAACCACCAGCCATGTATATTTTGAATACAGAAACTTATTTATTTTACAAACTCTGTGTGTGTCAATTCCTCATGACAAACTCATAGAAATAAACACAAAAAAACAGTCAATAACATAACTGGTTCTCACAACCTGGAGATAATGTCCAAAACACTAAACAAAAGTTGGACCATGAACCTCGGCCTTTAATAAAAAAATGACCAGCATTTTGGCACACCTCCTACTTTTTGCCCTTCGAGGGTGATCTCCTTCCCTAGCGCACTTCCCCCCTTCCAACCCTACTGCTCCTCCGTAATGGGACCTCAGTGGCTGCAGCAAGGCTGGTGGAAGGCTGCTGCTCGTCAGACCCTGACACTGCAGATGCCCCTGAAGGACGGCCTCGACCACTTCTGGGCCTGGAGGGCCCGGCTGCAGACTGCACCAACTCTGCATGGGCGGCAGCAGTCTGTCCTACAGGCGGTGGCAAGTGCAGTGGAGAAGTGACAGTGTTGGCAGCAGGAATGCTGTCATCGTGAGAGAGGACAGCAACTCCCTGCTCGCCCGACACACTGGCACTCCCACGGGGCAGCACTTCAGCATCCGGAGCAATTTGCCGGAGAACAGATTGCTGGCCTGCTGCGGCGCGGTGACAGCCCCGGGGACATGTGCACGAACCATCGAGGATGGCAGCAGTCAGTGCTCGCGTGGCCTCAATCTGAGTCTGCATGAGAGCAGTCTCAGATGGGTTCCTGGCAGCCAGTGACTGAATTGCAGCACTAAGCTTTAGTGTGGCATCCGCCTGTGCTACAGCGAAGTGCTCCACACTCCTTGCCAGTGCTTCAATGCATTCGGGCACCCTTCCCACTGCACCCATGAGCTCAGTGTGCATGCCCACCGCCTGGCTGTTCATTTCTGCAATCAGCCGCTCCTCCTCTGCGTCCATTGCAGTAGGAGTGTCTGGCATACTCTCCCTCTGGGGAGAAGGCCCCCGTTCTTCCCTACCCCCCCCATGGCGTTGCTGCAGCCCGCTGGGTCCTGGAGCTTCACCATCATCAGCCCCTTCCCCCCTGCTCCCCTCCGGGGAAGGCGTGTTCCCACTGTGGGCATGGGCTTCCTCGGGAGAGGGTGGCACTGATGCTCCGGCTTCCTCTTCCTCCTCAGCTGCAGCATCACTCCCAGTGGCAGCTTCAGGGCCCGTCTCCTCAGCTGGTGAATCACCATCTGAAAGCAGGGAGGTACAAGAGTGGCTTTAGCATGAGGACAGGGTGGCAGTAAGGGAGGAATAAGTGCAGCGAGTTAGCAAGTTGGATTGAAAGTGTCAAAGGCTGGTATTGTGAGGGACAAGTGGAAGGACAGAGGACAAAAAGGTGATGACCTTACCATTGCTGTCCACAACGGGGTCAGCGTCTCCAGTGGCGACGGGACCGATCACCCGGCTTGCCACAATCCTGTGGACGCGCTCCTCCAGATCGCTGAGGGGTTGCAGCTGAAGCCACCCTCCACCCGTCCGTTGCTGCTGTCTCCGATTATGAGCCAGCTTAGCCTGCAAGAAAAAGGACAGCATCTGAGTAAATATACAGCCATGGTCTTGCCTGATGTGCCTCCCATAGGTGAATAGCCCTTACTGTATGCAGCCATGGTCTTGCCTGATGTGCCTCCCATAGGTGAATAGCCCTTACTGTATGCAGCCATGGTCTTGCCTGATGTGCCTCCCATAGGTGAATAGCCCTTACTGTATGCAGCCATGGTCTTGCCTGATGTGCCTCCCATAGGTGAATAGCCCTTACTGTATGCAGCCATGGTCTTGCCTGATGTGCCTCCCATAGGTGAATAGCCCTTACAATATACAGCCATGGTCTTGCCTGATGTGCCTCCCATAGGTGAATAGCCCTTACTGTATGCAAAGTGTGGAATGTGTGTGTGTGTTTGATGAAAGGGCCATAGGTGTTGGATGAGTGTTGTGCATTGGGGTTTTAAGACCCTCTGGCCATAGAGTGAGGTTGAGATGGAGGGATGGAGAGGTATTGAGAAAAAGCCACTCACCCTGACGACCCAAGTGAGGTCGTTGAACTTTTTGCGGCATTGAACATGGGTCCTGGGCACCATGCTCCTGGAGGAGACGCTCTGAGCCACCTCCCTCCACACTCTTCTGAACTCGCGTGGCAAAGGCCTCCTGCCACTCTCCGGGAACAGCATGCATCGTCTGCGCTCCACTGCGTCAACCAGAGCATCCAAGGCCCGCTCGGTGAAGCGATGAGCGCGTTCTCTCACCCTCTCCATGCTTGGCAGCAAAATGGATTACAGGTCTCTCCAGGCTGAGATTCAAGGCTGCAATGAGCAGGGTGTGGCTGGGGAGCAAGTGGCCCCCCCCGCTTTAAGAAGTGGCCGGCGCCAGTGTGTCTGTGTTCCCTCGCTAACTGGCAGCAGCTGCGCTGCGCTCGTGCGCTGAGTTAGCGCCTCACTCCTTGGCCTTTGCGCCTTAAGAGAGGTGTGCAGCGCCTAATTTAGCGCTCCACTCACCTCCCG
Organism: Squalus acanthias; assembly: GCA_030390025.1. NCBI lineage: Eukaryota > Metazoa > Chordata > Chondrichthyes > Squaliformes > Squalidae > Squalus > Squalus acanthias. The sequence goes on along the minus strand of CM059431.1, from coordinate 56,779,860 downwards.
GGGCGGTAAAAGTGAAGTTTCCTGTCAGTGCCGACAATTAGCGCCAGGCGCTAATATTTGCGTCCGGACGATATTTGCGCCCCAAATGGGGCGCGACCTAATTTCTACCCCATAGAATCTAGGAGCAGGAGTAGGCCATTCGGCCCGTCGAGCCTGCTCCACCATTCAATACGATCATGGCTGATCATCCAAATCCAGTACCCTGTCCCTGCTTTAATCCCCACAGTACACATATCCCACCCTACCCCCGTAACCCCACGTATTTAATTCCCCCTAACATATCCCATCCTATCCCCATAACCCCACATATTTAATCCCCACCTAACACTAAGGGTCAATTTATCATAGCCAAATCAACCGAACCCGCACATTTTTGGACTGTGGGAGGAAACCGGAGCACCCGGAGGAAACCCACGCAGACACGGGGAGAATGTGCAAACTCCACACAGACAGTCACCCGAGGTCAGATTCGATTGTTGTAATGCCGTTGAATGTCAAGGGGCGGTGGTTAGATGCTTGATTGTTGGAAATAGTCATTGCCTGGCACTTGTGAGGCACAAACATTACCTGCCACTTATCAGCACAAGCCTGAACGTTGTCCAGGTCTTGTTGCATGCAGGCATGGACTGCTTCATTATCTGAGGAGTTGTGAATGGCGCTGAACACTGTGCAGTCATCAGTGAACATCCCCATTTCTGACCTTATGTTGGAGGGAAGGTCATTGATGAAGCAGCTGAATATGGTTGGGCCTAGAACACTGCCCTCAGGAACTCCTGCAGCGATGTCCTTGGGGCTGTGATGATTGACCTCCAACAACCATACCATCTTCCTTTGTGCTAGGTATGACTCCAGCCAGTGGAAAGTTTTCCCCCCGATTCCCATTGACTTCAGTTTTACTAGGGCTCCTTGATGCCACACTCGGTCAAATGCTGCCTTGATGTCAAAGGCAGTCACTCTCACCTCACCTCTGGAATTCAGCTCCTTTGTCCATGTTTGGACCAAGGCTGTAATGAGGTCGGGAGCCGAGTGGTCTTGGCAGAATCCAAACTGGGCATCAGTGAGCAGGTTATTGGTGAGTAAGTGCCACTTGATAGCACTGTCGAAGACACCTTCCATCACTTTCCTGATGATCGAGAGTAGACTGATGGGGCGGTAATCGGCCGAATTGGATTTGTCCTGCTTTTTGTGGACGGGACATACCTGGGCAGTTTTCCACATTGTCAGATAGATGCCAATGTTGTAGCTGTACTGGAACAGCTTGGCTAGAGGCACGGCTGGTTCTAGAACACAAGTCTTCAGCACGACAGTCGGGATGTTGTCGGGGCCCTTAGCCTTTGATGTATCCAGTGCGCTCAGCCGTTTCCTGATATCACATGGAGTGAATCAAATTGGCTGAAGACTGGCTTCTGCGATGGTGGGGACCTCAGGAGGAGGCCGATATGGATCATCCACTCGGCACTTCTGGCTGAAGATGGTTGCAAACGCTTCAGCCTTGTCTTTTGCACTCACGTACTGGGCTCCGCCATCATTGAGGATGAGGATATTCATGGAGCCTCCTCCTCCCGTAAGTTGTTTAATGGTCCACCACCATTCATGACTAGATGTGGCAGGACTGCAGAGCTTTGATCTGATCTGTTGATTGTGGGATTGCTTAGCCCTGTCTATAGCATATTGCTTCCACTTTTTAGCATGCATGTAGTCCTGTGTTGCAGCTTCCCCAGGTTGGTACTTCATTTTTATGTACGCCTGGTGCTGCTCCTGGCATGCTCTTCTACACTCCTCATTGAACCAGGGTTGGTCCCCTGGCTTGATAGTAATGGTAGAGTGAGGGATATGCTGGGCCAAGAGGTTACAGATTGTGGTGGAATACAATTCTGCTGCTGCTGATGGCCCACAGCACCTCATGGATGCCCAGTTTTGAGCTGCTAGATCTGTTCTGAATCTATCCCATTTAGCACGATGGTAGTGCCACACAACATGATGGAGGGTGTCCTCAATGTGAAGACGGTCTTCGTCTCCACAATGACTGTGTGGTGGTCATAGCTACCAATACTGTCATGGACAGATGCATCTGCAACAGTTAGATTGGTGAGGACGAGGTCAAGTAGGTTTTTCCCTTGTGTTGGTTCTCTCACCACCTGTCGCAGGCCCAGACTGGCAGCTATGTCCTTCAGGTCTCGGACAGCTCAGTCAGTAGTGGTGCTACCGAGCCACTCTTGGTGATGGCCATTGAAGTCCCCCACCCAGAGTACATTCTGTGCCCTTGCTACTCTCAGTGCTTCTTCCAAATGGTGTTCAACATGGAGGAGTACTGATTCATCAGCTGAGGGAGGGCGGTAGGTGGTAATCAGCAGGAGGTTTCCTTGCCCATGCTTGACCTGATGCCATGAGACTTCATGGGGTCCAGAGTCAATGTTGAGGACTTCCAGGGCCTCTCCTTCCCGACTGTATACCACTGTGCCGCCACCCCTGGTGGGTCTGTCCTGCCGGTGGGACAGGACATAACCAGGAATGGTGATGGGGGAGTTTGGGACATTGGCTGAAAGGTATGATTCTGTGAGTATGACTATGTCAGGCTGTTGTTTGACTAGTCTGTGGGACAGCTCTCCCAATTTTGGCACAAGTCCCCAGATGTTGGTGAGGAGGACTTTGCAGGGTCGACTGGGCTGGGTGTGCCATTGCCGTGTCCGTAGCCGGTGCCGAGGTTGATGCTGGGTGGTCCGTCCGGTTTTATTCTTATTATTGTATTTCGTAGCGGTTTGTTACAACTGAGTGGCTTGCTAGGCCATTTCAGAGGGCAGTTAAAAGTCAACCACATTGCTGTGGGTCTGGAGTCACATATAGGCCAGACCAGGTAAGAACGGCAGATTTCCTTCCCTAAAGGACATTAGTGAACCAGATGGATTTTTACGACAATCCGATAGTTTCATGGTTACCATTACTGATACTTGCTTTTTATTCCAGATTCATTTAATTAACTGAATTTAAATTCCCCAGCTGCCATCGTGGGATTTGAACTCACCTCTCCAGATGTTTATTGGACTGGATCTGGATCGTTAGTCCAGGCCTCTGGATTAGTAATACCAAAGCAAAATACTGCGGATGCTGGAAATCTGAAATAAAAACAGAAAATGCTGGAAATACTCAGCAGGTCAGGCAGCATCTGTAGAGAAAGAAACAGAGTTAACATTTCAGGTCGATGACCCTTCGTCAGAACTGGAAAAAGCTGGAGATGGAACAGGTTTTTAAGCAAGTGTAGGGGCAGGGAAAGGGGGGAGGGGAGGAAAGAACAAAAGGGAAGGTCTGTGATAGGATGGAAGGCAGGAGAGATTAAGAGACAAAAGGGATGATAGTGTAAGGCAAAAGGAGATGGTAATGGGACAAGTTAAGAAACAAAAGATGACTCTAGATGAAGTGTAAATGGCAATGGCAGGATGATCAACAGCTGCCATGCGAGAGAGAGAAAAAAATGATAAGGGCAGAGGTTATGGTCTGAAATTGTTGAACTCAATGTTGAGTCCAGAAGGTTGTAAAGTGCCTAATCGAAAGATGAGGTGCTGTTCCTCGAGCTTACATTGAGCTTCATTGGAACAGTGTAAGAGGCCGAGGACGGAGAGGTCAGAGTGGGAGTGGAGCGGAGAATTAAAGTGACAGGCGACCGGAGGCTCGGGATCACCCTTACGGACTGAACGGAGGTGTTCCGCAAAGCAGTCACCCAATCTGCATTTAGTCTCCCCAATGTAGAGGAAACTGCATCGTGAGCAGCGAATACAATATACTAAATTGCAAGAAGTACAAGCCATCGTTTCCAAGACTATCACTGACCTCATCTCCTCTGGAGATCTTCCCTCCATGGCCACCAACCTCATAGTTCCCCAACCCCGCTCAGCCAGCTTTTACCTCCTTCGCAAGATCCACAAAGTGGACTGCCCTGGTAGACCAATCGTTTCAGCCTGTTCTTGCCTTGCGGAACTTATCTCTTCCTATCGCAACTCTATTTTTTCTCCCCTTGTTCAGTCTTTTCCCACCTACATCCGCAACTCTTCCGACGCCCTCCGCCACTTTAACAGTTTCCAGTTTCCTGGCCCCAACCGTCTCCTTTTCACTGTGGATGTCCAATCCCTCTACACCTCCATCCCCCACCAGTATGGCCTGAGGGCGCTCAGTTCTTCCTTGAACAGAGGCCCAACCAATCCCCTTCCACCACCACCCACCTTTGCCTGGCTGAACTTGTTCTCACATTGAACAAGTTCTCCTTTGACTCCACTCACTTCCTCCAAATTAAAGGTGTTGCTATGGGAACCCGCATGGGTCCTAGCTATGCCTGCCTTTTCATGGGATATGTGCAACATTCTTTGTTACAGTCCTACTCAGGTCCCCTTCCTCACCTCCTTTTCCAGTGCATTGATGATTGTATCGGTGCCGTTTCCTGCTCTCGCCCTGAACTAGAAAATGTCATTTACATTGCTTCCAATTTCAATCCTTCCCTCACCTTCACATTGTCCATCTCCGACTCTTCCCTTCCCACTGTCCAGGGCCCCAAACACTCCTTGCACTTGCTTAAAAACCTGTTACATCTCCAACTTTTTCCAGTTCTGACGAAGGGTCATCGACTTGAAACGTTAACTCTGTTTCTCTCTCTACAGATGCTGCCTGACCTGCTGAGTATTTCCAGAATTTTCTGTGTTTACCTCTGGATTACTAGCCCAGTAACATTACCACTACGCAACTGTTCCCATGCTATAAACTAGTGCCTCTGCTAATTCCTCTCTAGTTTCGTTGAGTATGCGTGGGTGCATACCATCCAGACCTGGGGTTTTAATCTTCTTTTAGTTTTGCTGTTCGTCAATTATTTTAGCGCTTTCTATCCCAACTGTATTAATATTTGTTTTAAGCTCATCCTCTAGTGAAATATCCATTTTGTTAGCTTCTTTAATAAAAACTGAGGCAAAGTAGTTATTCAATACTTCTGCCATTTCTCTATCATTACCTGTGAGTTTATCTTGCTCATCCTTTAGTGGCCCTGTTCCTACTTTAATTTTCCTTTTGTTATTTATGTGTCTGCAGAACACTTCATTATTTCTTTGTATAGTCCGTGATAATTTGATTTTGTAATTTCTCTTTTGGCTTCCTGATTTTTTTAAACTTCTCTCTTCAGTTCATATTCCCCTTTGTCTTCCTCTCCTTTAGTATCTAAGTATTTCTTTTGTGTCTTTTTCTTTAGATTCAATTTTCCCTTTAGTTCTTTATTCACCCATGGTGTCATATAATTAGTTTGCTTGTCTTTGGCTTTTAGTGGAATATATTTCTCTTGAATTCTATTGATTACCCTTTTAAAGATTTCCGACTGTTTTTCTGTCTCTTTGTTTTTCACAATTTTCTCCCAGTTTACCTTCTTTAGTTCCACCCTCATTTCATCATAATTTGTTCTTTTCCAATCTATTACCTCAGTCTTTGTCCTACATATATGACTCTCGAGCCTAATTTTGAACCTTACTATGTTGTGATCACTACTACTAAGATACTCTCCTATTCTTACTTCTCCTATCTGTTCTGGTTCATTACCCATTACAAGATCCAGCAGTGATTCTTTTCTTGTTGGACTTCTTGCGTACTGAGTAAGAAAGGACACTGTTAAAATTCAATTCCCTTTCAATTCTTTCTGCCAGTTTTTTGGGGGTTATTGAAATCGCCCATGATTATTATTCTATGGCTGCTACATACCTCGTAGATTTTCCTACATATTGCTTCCTCCAATTCCTGTCCACTATTTGGTGCTCTATAGTATACCCCTACTAGAATGATGGATCCCTTCTTATCTTTTAACTCAATCCATATGGATTCTGTATCTATCTTACTGCAAGTTACATCCTTCTTTTTCTACTGCCATTATGCTATCTTTAACTAGTACAGCTACTCCACCTCCCCTCCATCCTTCCCCTTCCTTCCGAAATGTGTTATATCATTGAATATTTTGAAGAGGCAGCAGAGAGAGTAGACAAGAGTAATGCAGTAGATGTAATTTATCTAGATTTACAAAAGGCCTTCATAAGGTACCACATAATAGACTAATGAATAAGGTCAGAGAATGCAGAGTCAGAGAGAAGTAGAAGAATGGATAATTAGCTGGCTTCAAGCCAGAAAGTAGAAGTAAAGGGTAGCTATTCAGAGTGGCAGAAGTTGGGAAGTGGTGTTCCACAAGGACCAGTGCTGGGACCACAGTTGTTCACAATTTATATAAACGATTTCGACTTTGGAATCAAAAACACAGGGAGAGAAATTCATTATAGCCCAGGAATGGGCGGAAAGTTTGAGATTTAACGATAGGCGCTAATAAATCTCGCTGCACGCAAAATTCAGTGTCATCGCTCAAAGAAAGGATGGGAGCGCTAAATCAAGCGCTAACAGCCAAGCTCAGTGGCGTTACACTCAAAGCGCTAACCAATATCAGGTGCAGTCTAATCGCAAGTCATCATTGCCACAGGCTCTTTCCAGTTCTTAAAGGGGCGGTTCATTCATGCTGCAGAACCTCATTCTCAGCATTGCTGCCTGTGAACCTGTGTCAGCAAGCAGCAGCAGGCCAAGTCCAAGGAGCCGGACGTCTCAACCAGCTGCACTCATGGCAGATCCACGCCCCAGGGAGAGAGCCCGCAGATTTGCGGATCAAGCATTGGAGGAGTTGGTGTCCGCTGTGGAGAGACGGAGTGCGGTGCTCTACCCAGCAAGTGGCAGGAGGCCCTCGCCTGCAAGTCTTCCGCGCCATGTGGAGGGAGGTTGCCCATCAGATCTCAGGCAGCACTGTGGTCCCCAGGACCCATACACAGTGCAGGAAGAAATTTAACGACCTCACTCAGATGATCAGGGTGAGTCAATGCCTCAACAAATGCTACATACTGCTGTCTGAACCATAGTCTGCACACACTGTCCAAAGCACCACACCCCCAGCACACACCCACCAATAATCTCTACCTACCAACACTCACATGCACATCTCACACCTTGCACACAATGACAGCTATTCAACTATGGCAGCCACATCACCCAAACACATTGCTCCACACTCACTCACACACTTTCCTTTCTCTGGCAGGCCAAGGTGGCTCACAACAGGAGGGAGCAGGAGCGCACAGGCGGGGGGTAAGCCAACACCCAATCACTGTCTGCGCTGGAAAAATAGAGTGCTGGAGATTATTGGGCGCCAGGTGGTGGGCGCCGTGGCCACCGGCGATGTTGACCCCCTTGGGGACAACAATGGTATGTTCGTCCCTACTCCTTCTTCTCACATCCCACTTCCCCCTCACCCCACAAGCGTTTTGCACTTTCCAGCTAATCAGGCTGTATGCATGCATTTTTCCCTTCCTGCCCCCCTCCCCTCACCTTAACCCGACTCTTGTGCCTTTATGCTTTCAACTAATGAGCAAGCACCTGAGCAGCCTGTCCCTGAGGGCACCATTGAAAGCGATGCAGGAGAAGAGGAGGAGGAAGAACACACCGCGTTACTGCATGTCTCACCCGCAGGCACCAGCTCAGATACTGGCACTACGTGTTCTTTAGAGGCTAGTATAGTAGCGGGATCTGCAGAGTGTGAGGCACCGGGAATGAACGGGCTGCAGCAAGGCCAGGGGGAAAGGGTAGTTCGGGGCCAGCTCCCCGGAGGGCGAGTTCACGCGCAAGTTCTGCTGCACAGGACTCAGATGAGGACCTCGATGGGGAGGCGTTTAGAAGAAGGGTGATGGGCATGCACACCGAGATGATAGGTCCAATGGCAAGAGTGCCCGAGAGCCTCTCGGCAATAATAAGGAGCGTGAAGGAGTCCACCTCCAACATTGCACAAAGCTCTGTGCACACCATGGAGCCCATCATTTCCAGTCTGCAAAGGATGGTGGACTCCCAGAGAGACCGAGGTGACCCAGACCTGATGCGGCGTGTGATGGGTGATCTGGCAGCTTCCATTGCAGCACAGGCAGAAGCGACGCAACGTCTTAGTGCTGTAATGCAGTCTATGCTCAGTGACATTCAATCTCAGACTGCTCTCATGCAGTGTCAGCTTGATGCAACGCAAGCTCTGACTGCTGCCATCGTGGCTGGGTCTACTACCGTCGACCGAGGCTTTCACGGTGTCGCAGCAGGCCAGCAATCTGTGCTCCAACATGTTGCTAGTGATGCTGAGGTGCTGCCCCGGGGGAGTGGCAGTGGGTCAGTGGAGCAGGAACCTGCTGTCCTCTCTCACGATGATAGCATTCCTGCTCCCACCACAGACACTCCGCTATTGCCCTTGTCGCTGCCTGTCATCCAGCCAGCCTAGACTGCTGCCGCCCATGCTGAGGTGGTGCAGTCTACAGCCGGGCCTTGCAGGCCCAGATCTGATCAGGGCGTCCTGCAAGGCCCTCTGAAGTCTCCCGCATGGACATTCAGCAGCCTTCCACCAGCCCTGCTGCAGCCACTGGGTCAACACTTCGTAGGACCACTAGAGTAGGCAAAGGTACAGTAACGCAAGGCACTAAGGGATTGCACAAGGGTGAATAGTAAATATTGTTGTTGTAAAGATGTGTTCACTGATTATTGATACATTTATTAATTCACTTCGAATAATTTTGTACTGTCTCTCATTTCAGCTGTGCACTGTAATATGGCCAGCGACAGGGATGGAATGATGGGGATGTGGTGAGCAACGGAGATCTGGGGTTGAATTTACTGGCACCGCAGTCTGATGAGGCGGTCACAGACCGCCCTTCCAGAAGGCCGATTGAGTGGCTGCCTCCTCCCTCGCTCCTGTTCCTCATCCTCCTCCTCATCTTCCTCCTCCTCCTCTCCCTCTTCCACCTCCTGAGGTGGTCCCACAATCCCTGCTGGCAAGAGCTGGGCCCTCATGATGGCCAGATTGTGGAGCATGCAGCAGACCATGACGAAATGGGACACCCACTCCGGCGAGTACTGGAGGGCTCCTCCCGAGCGGTGAAGGCAGCGGAACCATTGCTGAGCACCCCGATGGTCTGCTCAATGATGTGTCTGGTGGCAGCATGGCTCTCATATGAGTGCTGTGCAGGTGTGTTGGGGTTGCGGAGGGGAGTCACGAGCCAGGTGGAGAGCGGATACCCGTTGTCTCTGACCAGCCAGCCACGAGCTTGATGTGGTGATGGAAGAGTGCTGGAACACCGGTCTGGCACAGGGTGAAGGCATCATGGCTGCTGCCAGGATAGTGGGCATTCATATTAAGGATTCACTGTCTGTGGTCGCACACCAACTGGACATTAAGTGAGTGGTAGCCTTTGCGGTCACGAAGATCTCAGTATTGTTATGTGGTGCCCGCAAAGCCACGTGGGTGCAGTCAATGGCGACCTGCACCATGGAGATTCCCGCTATCCTGGCAAAGCCACATGCACGCTCGTTCTGGCTTCTCTCTGGTGATGGGTGTAATATATGTAGGTAGAACAAATGAAGGACAGAGACACGAGTTGCTAGTTAAGGTGCTTGTTTTACTAGGCCAGAGTGAACTGAGCATACTCATACTAAACCATGTGACAAACCATGTGATAATACATTACACTACTTTCCCCTTAAATAAAAATGTACATATTCCCCCCTCAAATACAACAAAACTATGGTCCCACCTTTCCCAGCATTCCATGTACCACATAACAAAAACTCCTGGCATTTTTTCTTTGAAATCAACTACAAATGCTACAAATGAACTACAAAGCCAGTTTAATAACAGGTTTGCGGAGCCTTCCTGATCACCTTACAAAAGGTTTTGGTGTCGAACCAATTTTCGGGCTGTTTTGTTTTGGTTCCAAACTCAAAGATGATCCAGTTTCTATCTCAGATTTGTTTGAACCTGATATTTCAGTTTCTGAAGTCTGAATGGAGTCAAATTCATGTATGTGTTCATGATCAAGTGGTTCAAGATCATGTCTTGGTTCATCTCTAGCAGAGATCATTTGACCGGAGGAGGCGGACCTGTGTGGGAGTGGCAGCGGGACCTGAGAGAAGGCGGAGCGGCCATAAAGGAGTACTGCAGAGGAGTGCTGCGAGTTGGGAAAGAGTCCGAGAGCGGGAGCAGTCAAACAACAATTGCGAAACCGCTAAAGTGACGTCACAACCAGGGAAGGAGCTGATTGGTAAGTAGGACCTGGTGAGTATATCTACAGTCCAGTCGTTGAAGTAAAAGTAAGATCTCTAGTTTAGAGTAAGGAGTGTTTAAAGTGAAGTAAGATCCCTAGTGTATTTAATATTCTTTAATTTAAAGGAAGTAAAGGGAGTAAGTTAAGGTTAGGACATGGCAGGGCAGCTCGGCAGCATGGAGTGCTCCTCCTGTGCTATGTGGGAAGTCAGGGACACTTTCGGTGTCCAGGGCGAACACATGCAGGAAGTGTCTCCAGCTGCAGCTACTCGAAATCCGCGTTTCGGAGCTGGAGCTGCAGCTGGAGTCACTGTGGAGCATCCGCGAAGCTGAGATCTTCGTGGATAGCACGTTTAATGAGGTGGTCACATCGCAGGTAAAGAGTGCACAGGCAGACAGGGAATGGGTGACCGCCAGACAGAGTAAAAGAACTAGGAAGATAGTGCAGGAGTCCCCTGGGTCCATCTCCTTCTCCAACAGATTTTCCATTTTGGATACTGCTGGGGGAGATGGTTTCTCAGGGGAATGCAGCAAGAGCCAAGTCCGTGGCACTACGAGTGGCTCAGCTGCACAGGAGGGGAGGAAAAAGAGTGGGAGAGCAACAATGATAGGGGATTCTATCGTAAGGGGAACAGATAGACGTTTCTGTGGCCGCAGACGTGACTCCAGGATGGTATGTTACCTCCCTGGAGCCAAGGTCAAGGATGTCACTGAATGGCTGCAGGGCATTCTGAAGGGGGAGGGCAAACAGTCAGAGGTTGTGGTTCACATTGGTACCAACGACATAGGTAGAAAGAGGGATGAGGTCCTGCAACAAGAATTTAAGGAGCTAGGTAGCAGATTAAAAAGCAGGACCTCAAAGGTTGTAATCTCTGGATTACTCCCGGTGCCACGTGTTCGTGAGTATAGGAATAGGAGGATAGAGCAGATGAATGCGTGGCTAAAGAGTTGGTGCAGGAGGGAGGGCTTTAGTTTCCTGGATCACTGGGTCTACTTCTGGGGAAGGTGGGATCTGTACAAGTCGGACGGGTTGCACCTGAACCGGAACGGGAACGGGACCAACATCCTTGCGGGGAGGTTTGCTAGTACTGTTGCGGGGGGGGGTTTAAACTAACTTGGCAGGGGGATGGGATACGGAGTGGAGCTATAGTAGGGGGTGATGCACAGCCAAATATAAAGGAAAAAACAAGTCAGCCTGGAAGGCAGAGCAAATATGTAATGGGACAAGGGAGTATGGCAAGGCTGGATGGCATTTATTTTAATGCAAGGAGTCTTGCGAGTAAGGTAGATGAATTGAAGGTGTTGATGAACACATGGGAGTATGATATTGTTGCTATCACAGAGACATGGTTGAGGGAGGGGCAGGACTGGCAGCTCAATATTCCGGGGTATAGAATCTTCAGGCGAGACAGAGGGGGGTGTAAAAGAGGAGGGGGTGTCACAATATTAATCAAGGAGTCAATTACTGCTGTAAGGAGGGATGATATCTTAGCAGGTTCCTCTAATTTGGCCATATGGGTAGAACTTAAAAACCAAAAGGGGGCAAGCACTTTGCTGGGAGTGTACTTTCGGCCCCCAAACAGTCAGGGGGAGATAGAGGAACAGATATGTAGGCAAATCTCAGAGAAGTGTAGAAATAATAGGGTAATAATAGGAGGGGATTTCAACTTCCCCAATATTAACTGGGATAGTCAGAGGGGGAGAAATTCAGTAACGCCCCATTTGGGGCGCAATTATCGGCCGGGCGCAAAGATTAGCACCTGGCGCTAATTATCGCCTCTGACTGCAAACTTGGCTTTTATCACCCCTGGAGGTGATTGGAGCGCTAAATCAGGCGCTTCACAACTGTCTTAAGGCACAAAGGTCGAGGAGCGAGGCACTACCTCAGAGTGCTGGCGAAGCTCGTGATGTCAGTCAGCAATGGAACACAGACACAATGGCGCCGGCCAGTTCTTAAAGGGGAGGGTTGATCTTGCTCTCCATCCGCATCCTGCTCATTGCAGCCTTGAATCTCGGCCTGGAGAAACCTGTACATCAAATCTGCTGGAAAGAACAATGGAGAGACCCAGGGAACGAGCTCAGAGTGCAGCCCCCACAGTCTCTTCTAAATTAATACAAAGCTCCGAAAGCTCGTAATTTTAAATAAAACTGTTGGACTATAACTTGATGTTGTGCGACTTCTCATTCAAATCAATACAAGGAAGGGCAAATCAAAATGAACCTGAAAAGTACTGCTCAGTACCCAAAACTCCTTCACACAGCGTTGAATCTCTCCAGAAGTCTCTCTCTCTCTCTCTCTCAGAATGCGTGGTGCAAAAATGTCACCAATAAAAAAAGGCAGGAAGCGGTCGCCTTTAAATAGCGCTCCCCCAGTCCCTTCCTGACTGCAAAACGCTCCCCTCAACCTGTCGTTGCTAGCGGCAGGCGGTAAGGCAGGGGGCGCCACTCAATATCCGGTCCGGGGCGCTACCGGGGTGTTGCGCACTCGACTGACGTCACGATCTGCCAGCGCAGGAGATCGTGGCGGTAGTGTTTAGCGCCGCCGCAAAATGTCAAGTTAATTTCGTGAGCGGCGCAAACATCGCCGCGCACGGGCGCTAGTTGCTTTGCGCCCCATTAGCGCCCTCTTAAGGCGCTAACGGGAGGCGCAAACCAACTGAATTTTCCCCCCATAGTGTGAAAGGCTTAGATGATGCGGACATCTTAAAGTGCATCCAGGAGAGCTTTTTGAGCCAGCATATAGAAAGTCCTACAAGAGAGGGGGCGGTACTGGACCTAATTCTAGGGAATGTAACCGGGCAAGTGGTAGAAGTGTCAGTAAGAGAGCATTTTGGTGACAGTGACCATAATTCGGTGAGATTTAAGGTAGTCATGGAAAAGGACAAAGATGGACTGGAAATAAAGGTTCTAAATTGGGGGAAGGCCGATTTTAATATGATAAGGCAGGATCTGGCCAAAGTAGACTGGGATCAGCCACTTGTAGGAAAATCCACATCAGAGCAGTGGGAGTCTTTCAGAACAGAAATAGAGAGAGTACAACGCCAACATGTTCCCGTAAAGGTCAAGGGCGGGACCAACAAGCCCAGGGAACCCTGGATGTCAAGGGATATACAAGAATGGATTAGGAAAAAAATTGAGGCTTTTGGCAGATACAAAGGACTAAAAACAGTGGAAGCCCTAGAGGAGTATAGAAAGTGCAGGGGAGTACTTAAAAAAGAAATTAGAGAGCGAAGAGGGAGCATGAAAAAACACTGGCGGGCAAAATAAAGGAAAATCCCAAGGTGTTTTATAAGTATATTAAGGGCAAGAGGATAACCAGGGAAAGAGTAGGGCCCATTAGGGACCAAAGTGGCAATCTGTGTGTAGAGCCGGAAGATGTGGGTGGGGTTTTAAATGAATATTTTGCATCTGTGTTCACTATGGAGAAGGACGATGTAGGCATAGAAATCAGGCAGGGGATGTGATATACTTGAACAAATTAGCATTGAGAGGGAGGAGGTACTAGCAGTTTTAGCGGGCTTAAAAGTGGCTAAATCCCCAGGCCCAGACGAGATGTATCCCAGGCTGCTGTGTGAGGCAAGGGAGGAGATTGCAGGGGCTCTGACACAAATTTTCAGAACCTCTCTGACCACAGGGGAGGTGCCAGAGGACTGGAGGACAGCTAACGTAGTACCATTATTCAAGAAGGGTAGTAGGGATAAACCAGGGAATTACAGGCCAGTGAGCCTAACATCAGTGGTAGGGAAATTATTGGAAAAAATTCTGAGGGACAGAATTAGTCTCCACTTGGAGAGGCAAGGATTAATCAAGGATAGTCAGCATGGCTTTGTCAGGGGGAGATCATGTCTAACCAATTTGATTGAATTTTTAGAGGGGGTGACTAGGTGTGTGGATGAGGGTAGTGCAGTTGATGTAGTCTACATGGACTTCAGTAAGGCTTTTGACAAAGTCCCGCATGGGAGACTGGTCAAGAAGGTAAGAGCCCATGGGATCCAGGGCAATTTGGCACATTGGATCCAACATTGGCTTAGTGGCAGGAGGCAGAGGGTGATGGTCGAAGGCTGTTTTTGTGACTGGAAGCCTGTGTCCAGTGGTGTACCGCAGGGATCGGTGCTGGGTCCTTTGCTGTTTGTAGTTTACATTAATGATTTAGATATGAATGTAGGAGGTATGATCAGTAAGTTCGCAGATGACAGGAAAATTGGTGGAGTGGTAAGCAGCGAGGAGGGAAGCCTCAGGCTACAGGACGATATAGACGGGTTGGTTAGATGGGCAGAACAATGGCAAATGGAATTTAACCCTGAAAAGTGTGAGGTGATGCATTTTGGGAGGACTAACAAGGCAAGGGAATACACAATGAATGGTAGGACCCTAGGAAGGACAGAGGATCAGAGGGACCTTGGTGTGCATGTACATAGATCCCTGAAGGCAGCAGGACAGGTAGATAAGGTGGTTAAAAAGGCATATGGGATACTTGCCTTCATTAGCCGAGGCATAGAATATAAGAGCAGGGAGGTTATGATGGAGCTGTACAAAACGCTAGTTAGGCCACAGCTGGAATACTGTGTGCAGTTCTGGTCGCCACACTATAGGAGGGATGTGATTGCATTGGAGAGGGTGCAGAGGAGATTCACCAGGATGTTACCTGGGCTGGAGCGCTTCAGCTATGAAGAAAGACTGGACAGGCTGGGGTTGTTTTCCTTAGAGCAGAGAAGGCTGAGGGGGGACCTGATTAAGGTGTACAAAATAATGAGGGGCATAGATAGGGTAGATAGAAAGGAACTTTTCCCCTTAGTAGAGGGGTCAATAACCAGGGGGAATAGTTTCAAGGTAAGGGGCAGGAGGTTTAGAGGGGATTTGAGGAAAAACTTTTTCACCCAGAGGGTGGTTGGAATCTGGAACTCACTGCCTGAAAGGGTGGGAGAGGCAGGAACCCTCACAACATTCAAGAAGCATTTAGATGAGCACTTGAAACGCCATAGCATACAAGGCTACGGACCAAGTGCTGGAAAATGGGATCAGAATAGACAGGGCTTGATGGCCGGTGCGGACACGATGGGCCGAAGGGCCTCTTTCTGTGCTGTAGAACTCTGAGACTCTATGGGGGAGAAATTCAGTATCGCCCCATTTGGGGCGCAATTATCGGCCGGGCGAAAAGTTTAGCGCCTGGCGCTAATTATCGCCACCGACTGCAAACTTGACTTTTATCGCCCCTGGAGGTGATTGGAGCGCTAAATCAGGCGCTTCACACCTGTCTTAAGGCGCAAAGGCCGAGGAGCGAGGCGCTACCTCAGAGCGCTGGCGAAGCTCATGTAATGTCAGTCAGCAATGGAACACACACACAATGGCGCGGGCCAGTTCTTAAAAGGGATGGTTAATCTTGCTTTCCATCCACATCCTGCTCATTGCAGCCTTGAATCTCGGCCTGGAGAGACCTGCACATCAAATCTGCTGGAAAGAACAATGGAGAGGCCCAGGGAAAGAGCTCAGAGTGCAGCCCCAACAGTCTCTTCTAAATCGATACAAGGAATGGCAAATCAAAATGAACCTGCAAAGTGCTGCTCAGTACCCAAAACTCCTTCACACAACGTTGAATCTCTCCAGAAGTCTCTCTCTCTCTCTCTCTCAGAATGCGTGGTGCAAAAATGTCACCAATAAAAAAAGGCAGGAAGCGGTCGCCTTTAAATAGCGCTCCCCCAGTCCCTTCCTGACTGCAAAACGCTCCCCTCAACCTGTCGTTGCTAGCGGCAGGCGGTAAGGCAGGGGGCACCACTCAATATCCGGTCCGGGGCGCTACCGGGGTGTTGCGCACTCGACTGACGTCACGATCTGCCAGCGCAGGAGATCGTGGCGGTAGTGTTTAGCGCCGCCGCAAAATGTCAAGTTAATTTCGTGAGCGGCGCAAACATCGCCGCGCACGGGCGCTAGTTGGTTTGCGCCCCATTAGCGCCCTCTTAAGGCGCTAACGGGAGGCGCAAACCAACTGAATTTTCCCCCCATAGTGTGAAAGGCTTAGATGATGCGGACATCTTAAAGTGCATCCAGGAGAGCTTTTTGAGCCAGCATATAGAAATACCTACAAGAGAGGGGGCGGTACTGGACCTAATTCTAGGGAATGTAACCGGGCAAGTGGTAGAAGTGTCAGTAAGAGAGCATTTTGGTGACAGTGACCATAATTCGGTGAGATTTAAGGTAGTCATGGAAAAGGACAAAGATGGACTGGAAATAAAGGTTCTAAATTGGGGGAAGGCCGATTTTAATATGATAAGGCAGGATCTGGCCAAAGTAGACTGGGATCAGCCACTTGTAGGAAAATCCACATCAGAGCAGTGGGAGTCTTTCAGAACAGAAATAGAGAGAGTACAACGCCAACATGTTCCCGTAAAGGTCAAGGGCGGGACCAACAAGCCCAGGGAACCCTGGATGTCAAGGGATATACAAGAATGGATTAGGAAAAAAATGGAGGCTTTTGGCAGATACAAAGGACTAAAAACAGTGGAAGCCCTAGAGGAGTATAGAAAGTGCAGGGGAGTACTTAAAAAAGAAATTAGGAGAGCGAAGAGGGAGCATGAAAAAACACTGGCGGGCAAAATAAAGGAAAATCCCAAGGTGTTTTATAAGTATATTAAGGGCAAGAGGATAACCAGGGAAAGAGTAGGGCCCATTAGGGACCAAAGTGGCAATCTGTGTGTAGAGCCGGAAGATGTGGGTGGGGTTTTAAATGAATATTTTGCATCTGTGTTCACTATGGAGAAGGACGATGTAGGCATAGAAATCAGGCAGGGGATGTGATATACTTGAACAAATTAGCATTGAGAGGGAGCAGGTACTAGCAGTTTTAGCGGGCTTAAAAGTGGCTAAATCCCCAGGCCCAGACGAGATGTATCCCAGGCTGCTGTGTGAGGCAAGGGAGGAGATTGCAGGGGCTCTGACACAAATTTTCAGAACCTCTCTGACCACAGGGGAGGTGCCAGAGGACTGGAGGACAGCTAACGTAGTACCATTATTCAAGAAGGGTAGTAGGGATAAACCAGGGAATTACAGGCCAGTGAGCCTAACATCAGTGGTAGGGAAATTATTGGAAAAAATTCTGAGGGACAGAATTAGTCTCCACTTGGAGAGGCAAGGATTAATCAAGGATAGTCAGCATGGCTTTGTCAGGGGGAGATCATGTCTAACCAATTTGATTGAATTTTTCGAGGGGGTGACTAGGTGTGTGGATGAGGGTAGTGCAGTTGATGTAGTCGACATGGACTTCAGTAAGGCTTTTGACAAAGTCCCGCATGGGAGACTGGTCAAGAAGGTAAGAGCCCATGGGATCCAGGGCAATTTGGCACATTGGATCCAACATTGGCTTAGTGGCAGGAGGCAGAGGGTGATGGTCGAAGGCTGTTTTTGTGACTGGAAGCCTGTGTCCAGTGGTGTACCGCAGGGATCGGTGCTGGGTCCTTTGCTGTTTGTAGTTTACATTAATGATTTAGATATGAATGTAGGAGGTATGATCAGTAAGTTCGCAGATGACAGGAAAATTGGTGGAGTGGTAAGCAGCGAGGAGGGAAGCCTCAGGCTACAGGACGATATAGACGGGTTGGTTAGATGGGCAGAACAATGGCAAATGGAATTTAACCCTGAAAAGTGTGAGGTGATGCATTTTGGGAGGACTAACAAGGCAAGGGAATACACAATGAATGGTAGGACCCTAGGAAGGACAGAGGATCAGAGGGACCTTGGTGTGCATGTACATAGATCCCTGAAGGCAGCAGGACAGGTAGATAAGGTGGTTAAAAAGGCATATGGGATACTTGCCTTCATTAGCCGAGGCATAGAATATAAGAGCAGGGAGGTTATGATGGAGCTGTACAAAACGCTAGTTAGGCCACAGCTGGAATACTGTGTGCAGTTCTGGTCGCCACACTATAGGAGGGATGTGATTGCATTGGAGAGGGTGCAGAGGAGATTCACCAGGATGTTACCTGGGCTGGAGCGCTTCAGCTATGAAGAAAGACTGGACAGGCTGGGGTTGTTTTCCTTAGAGCAGAGAAGGCTGAGGGGGGACCTGATTAAGGTGTACAAAATAATGAGGGGCATAGATAGGGTAGATAGAAAGGAACTTTTCCCCTTAGTAGAGGGGTCAATAACCAGGGGGAATAGTTTCAAGGTAAGGGGCAGGAGGTTTAGAGGGGATTTGAGGAAAAACTTTTTCACCCAGAGGGTGGTTGGAATCTGGAACTCACTGCCTGAAAGGGTGGGAGAGGCAGGAACCCTCACAACATTCAAGAAGCATTTAGATGAGCACTTGAAACGCCATAGCATACAAGGCTACGGACCAAGTGCTGGAAAATGGGATCAGAATAGACAGGGCTTGATGGCCGGTGCGGACACGATGGGCCGAAGGGCCTCTTTCTGTGCTGTAGAACTCTGAGACTCTATGGGGGAGAAATTCAGTATCGCCCCATTTGGGGCGCAATTATCGGCCGGGCGAAAAGTTTAGCGCCTGGCGCTAATTATCGCCACCGACTGCAAACTTGACTTTTATCGCCCCTGGAGGTGATTGGAGCGCTAAATCAGGCGCTTCACACCTGTCTTAAGGCGCAAAGGCCGAGGAGCGAGGCGCTACCTCAGAGCGCTGGCGAAGCTCATGTAATGTCAGTCAGCAATGGAACACACACACAATGGCGCGGGCCAGTTCTTAAAAGGGATGGTTAATCTTGCTTTCCATCCACATCCTGCTCATTGCAGCCTTGAATCTCGGCCTGGAGAGACCTGCACATCAAATCTGCTGGAAAGAACAATGGAGAGGCCCAGGGAAAGAGCTCAGAGTGCAGCCCCAACAGTCTCTTCTAAATCGATACAAGGAATGGCAAATCAAAATGAACCTGCAAAGTGCTGCTCAGTACCCAAAACTCCTTCACACAACGTTGAATCTCTCCAGAAGTCTCTCTCTCTCTCTCTCTCAGAATGCGTGGTGCAAAAATGTCACCAATAAAAAAAGGCAGGAAGCGGTCGCCTTTAAATAGCGCTCCCCCAGTCCCTTCCTGACTGCAAAACGCTCCCCTCAACCTGTCGTTGCTAGCGGCAGGCGGTAAGGCAGGGGGCACCACTCAATATCCGGTCCGGGGCGCTACCGGGGTGTTGCGCACTCGACTGACGTCACGATCTGCCAGCGCAGGAGATCGTGGCGGTAGTGTTTAGCGCCGCCGCAAAATGTCAAGTTAATTTCGTGAGCGGCGCAAACATCGCCGCGCACGGGCGCTAGTTGGTTTGCGCCCCATTAGCGCCCTCTTAAGGCGCTAACGGGAGGCGCAAACCAACTGAATTTTCCCCCCATAGTGTGAAAGGCTTAGATGATGCGGACATCTTAAAGTGCATCCAGGAGAGCTTTTTGAGCCAGCATATAGAAATACCTACAAGAGAGGGGGCGGTACTGGACCTAATTCTAGGGAATGTAACCGGGCAAGTGGTAGAAGTGTCAGTAAGAGAGCATTTTGGTGACAGTGACCATAATTCGGTGAGATTTAAGGTAGTCATGGAAAAGGACAAAGATGGACTGGAAATAAAGGTTCTAAATTGGGGGAAGGCCGATTTTAATATGATAAGGCAGGATCTGGCCAAAGTAGACTGGGATCAGCCACTTGTAGGAAAATCCACATCAGAGCAGTGGGAGTCTTTCAGAACAGAAATAGAGAGAGTACAACGCCAACATGTTCCCGTAAAGGTCAAGGGCGGGACCAACAAGCCCAGGGAACCCTGGATGTCAAGGGATATACAAGAATGGATTAGGAAAAAAATGGAGGCTTTTGGCAGATACAAAGGACTAAAAACAGTGGAAGCCCTAGAGGAGTATAGAAAGTGCAGGGGAGTACTTAAAAAAGAAATTAGGAGAGCGAAGAGGGAGCATGAAAAAACACTGGCGGGCAAAATAAAGGAAAATCCCAAGGTGTTTTATAAGTATATTAAGGGCAAGAGGATAACCAGGGAAAGAGTAGGGCCCATTAGGGACCAAAGTGGCAATCTGTGTGTAGAGCCGGAAGATGTGGGTGGGGTTTTAAATGAATATTTTGCATCTGTGTTCACTATGGAGAAGGACGATGTAGGCATAGAAATCAGGCAGGGGATGTGATATACTTGAACAAATTAGCATTGAGAGGGAGCAGGTACTAGCAGTTTTAGCGGGCTTAAAAGTGGCTAAATCCCCAGGCCCAGACGAGATGTATCCCAGGCTGCTGTGTGAGGCAAGGGAGGAGATTGCAGGGGCTCTGACACAAATTTTCAGAACCTCTCTGACCACAGGGGAGGTGCCAGAGGACTGGAGGACAGCTAACGTAGTACCATTATTCAAGAAGGGTAGTAGGGATAAACCAGGGAATTACAGGCCAGTGAGCCTAACATCAGTGGTAGGGAAATTATTGGAAAAAATTCTGAGGGACAGAATTAGTCTCCACTTGGAGAGGCAAGGATTAATCAAGGATAGTCAGCATGGCTTTGTCAGGGGGAGATCATGTCTAACCAATTTGATTGAATTTTTCGAGGGGGTGACTAGGTGTGTGGATGAGGGTAGTGCAGTTGATGTAGTCGACATGGACTTCAGTAAGGCTTTTGACAAAGTCCCGCATGGGAGACTGGTCAAGAAGGTAAGAGCCCATGGGATCCAGGGCAATTTGGCACATTGGATCCAACATTGGCTTAGTGGCAGGAGGCAGAGGGTGATGGTCGAAGGCTGTTTTTGTGACTGGAAGCCTGTGTCCAGTGGTGTACCGCAGGGATCGGTGCTGGGTCCTTTGCTGTTTGTAGTTTACATTAATGATTTAGATATGAATGTAGGAGGTATGATCAGTAAGTTCGCAGATGACAGGAAAATTGGTGGAGTGGTAAGCAGCGAGGAGGGAAGCCTCAGGCTACAGGACGATATAGACGGGTTGGTTAGATGGGCAGAACAATGGCAAATGGAATTTAACCCTGAAAAGTGTGAGGTGATGCATTTTGGGAGGACTAACAAGGCAAGGGAATACACAATGAATGGTAGGACCCTAGGAAGGACAGAGGATCAGAGGGACCTTGGTGTGCATGTACATAGATCCCTGAAGGCAGCAGGACAGGTAGATAAGGTGGTTAAAAAGGCATATGGGATACTTGCCTTCATTAGCCGAGGCATAGAATATAAGAGCAGGGAGGTTATGATGGAGCTGTACAAAACGCTAGTTAGGCCACAGCTGGAATACTGTGTGCAGTTCTGGTCGCCACACTATAGGAGGGATGTGATTGCATTGGAGAGGGTGCAGAGGAGATTCACCAGGATGTTACCTGGGCTGGAGCGCTTCAGCTATGAAGAAAGACTGGACAGGCTGGGGTTGTTTTCCTTAGAGCAGAGAAGGCTGAGGGGGGACCTGATTAAGGTGTACAAAATAATGAGGGGCATAGATAGGGTAGATAGAAAGGAACTTTTCCCCTTAGTAGAGGGGTCAATAACCAGGGGGAATAGTTTCAAGGTAAGGGGCAGGAGGTTTAGAGGGGATTTGAGGAAAAACTTTTTCACCCAGAGGGTGGTTGGAATCTGGAACTCACTGCCTGAAAGGGTGGGAGAGGCAGGAACCCTCACAACATTCAAGAAGCATTTAGATGAGCACTTGAAACGCCATAGCATACAAGGCTACGGACCAAGTGCTGGAAAATGGGATCAGAATAGACAGGGCTTGATGGCCGGTGCGGACACGATGGGCCGAAGGGCCTCTTTCTGTGCTGTAGAACTCTGAGACTCTATGGGGGAGAAATTCAGTATCGCCCCATTTGGGGCGCAATTATCGGCCGGGCGAAAAGTTTAGCGCCTGGCGCTAATTATCGCCACCGACTGCAAACTTGACTTTTATCGCCCCTGGAGGTGATTGGAGCGCTAAATCAGGCGCTTCACACCTGTCTTAAGGCGCAAAGGCCGAGGAGCGAGGCGCTACCTCAGAGCGCTGGCGAAGCTCATGTAATGTCAGTCAGCAATGGAACACACACACAATGGCGCGGGCCAGTTCTTAAAAGGGATGGTTAATCTTGCTTTCCATCCACATCCTGCTCATTGCAGCCTTGAATCTCGGCCTGGAGAGACCTGCACATCAAATCTGCTGGAAAGAACAATGGAGAGGCCCAGGGAAAGAGCTCAGAGTGCAGCCCCAACAGTCTCTTCTAAATCGATACAAGGAATGGCAAATCAAAATGAACCTGCAAAGTGCTGCTCAGTACCCAAAACTCCTTCACACAACGTTGAATCTCTCCAGAAGTCTCTCTCTCTCTCTCTCTCAGAATGCGTGGTGCAAAAATGTCACCAATAAAAAAAGGCAGGAAGCGGTCGCCTTTAAATAGCGCTCCCCCAGTCCCTTCCTGACTGCAAAACGCTCCCCTCAACCTGTCGTTGCTAGCGGCAGGCGGTAAGGCAGGGGGCACCACTCAATATCCGGTCCGGGGCGCTACCGGGGTGTTGCGCACTCGACTGACGTCACGATCTGCCAGCGCAGGAGATCGTGGCGGTAGTGTTTAGCGCCGCCGCAAAATGTCAAGTTAATTTCGTGAGCGGCGCAAACATCGCCGCGCACGGGCGCTAGTTGGTTTGCGCCCCATTAGCGCCCTCTTAAGGCGCTAACGGGAGGCGCAAACCAACTGAATTTTCCCCCCATAGTGTGAAAGGCTTAGATGATGCGGACATCTTAAAGTGCATCCAGGAGAGCTTTTTGAGCCAGCATATAGAAATACCTACAAGAGAGGGGGCGGTACTGGACCTAATTCTAGGGAATGTAACCGGGCAAGTGGTAGAAGTGTCAGTAAGAGAGCATTTTGGTGACAGTGACCATAATTCGGTGAGATTTAAGGTAGTCATGGAAAAGGACAAAGATGGACTGGAAATAAAGGTTCTAAATTGGGGGAAGGCCGATTTTAATATGATAAGGCAGGATCTGGCCAAAGTAGACTGGGATCAGCCACTTGTAGGAAAATCCACATCAGAGCAGTGGGAGTCTTTCAGAACAGAAATAGAGAGAGTACAACGCCAACATGTTCCCGTAAAGGTCAAGGGCGGGACCAACAAGCCCAGGGAACCCTGGATGTCAAGGGATATACAAGAATGGATTAGGAAAAAAATGGAGGCTTTTGGCAGATACAAAGGACTAAAAACAGTGGAAGCCCTAGAGGAGTATAGAAAGTGCAGGGGAGTACTTAAAAAAGAAATTAGGAGAGCGAAGAGGGAGCATGAAAAAACACTGGCGGGCAAAATAAAGGAAAATCCCAAGGTGTTTTATAAGTATATTAAGGGCAAGAGGATAACCAGGGAAAGAGTAGGGCCCATTAGGGACCAAAGTGGCAATCTGTGTGTAGAGCCGGAAGATGTGGGTGGGGTTTTAAATGAATATTTTGCATCTGTGTTCACTATGGAGAAGGACGATGTAGGCATAGAAATCAGGCAGGGGATGTGATATACTTGAACAAATTAGCATTGAGAGGGAGCAGGTACTAGCAGTTTTAGCGGGCTTAAAAGTGGCTAAATCCCCAGGCCCAGACGAGATGTATCCCAGGCTGCTGTGTGAGGCAAGGGAGGAGATTGCAGGGGCTCTGACACAAATTTTCAGAACCTCTCTGACCACAGGGGAGGTGCCAGAGGACTGGAGGACAGCTAACGTAGTACCATTATTCAAGAAGGGTAGTAGGGATAAACCAGGGAATTACAGGCCAGTGAGCCTAACATCAGTGGTAGGGAAATTATTGGAAAAAATTCTGAGGGACAGAATTAGTCTCCACTTGGAGAGGCAAGGATTAATCAAGGATAGTCAGCATGGCTTTGTCAGGGGGAGATCATGTCTAACCAATTTGATTGAATTTTTCGAGGGGGTGACTAGGTGTGTGGATGAGGGTAGTGCAGTTGATGTAGTCGACATGGACTTCAGTAAGGCTTTTGACAAAGTCCCGCATGGGAGACTGGTCAAGAAGGTAAGAGCCCATGGGATCCAGGGCAATTTGGCACATTGGATCCAACATTGGCTTAGTGGCAGGAGGCAGAGGGTGATGGTCGAAGGCTGTTTTTGTGACTGGAAGCCTGTGTCCAGTGGTGTACCGCAGGGATCGGTGCTGGGTCCTTTGCTGTTTGTAGTTTACATTAATGATTTAGATATGAATGTAGGAGGTATGATCAGTAAGTTCGCAGATGACAGGAAAATTGGTGGAGTGGTAAGCAGCGAGGAGGGAAGCCTCAGGCTACAGGACGATATAGACGGGTTGGTTAGATGGGCAGAACAATGGCAAATGGAATTTAACCCTGAAAAGTGTGAGGTGATGCATTTTGGGAGGACTAACAAGGCAAGGGAATACACAATGAATGGTAGGACCCTAGGAAGGACAGAGGATCAGAGGGACCTTGGTGTGCATGTACATAGATCCCTGAAGGCAGCAGGACAGGTAGATAAGGTGGTTAAAAAGGCATATGGGATACTTGCCTTCATTAGCCGAGGCATAGAATATAAGAGCAGGGAGGTTATGATGGAGCTGTACAAAACGCTAGTTAGGCCACAGCTGGAATACTGTGTGCAGTTCTGGTCGCCACACTATAGGAGGGATGTGATTGCATTGGAGAGGGTGCAGAGGAGATTCACCAGGATGTTACCTGGGCTGGAGCGCTTCAGCTATGAAGAAAGACTGGACAGGCTGGGGTTGTTTTCCTTAGAGCAGAGAAGGCTGAGGGGGGACCTGATTAAGGTGTACAAAATAATGAGGGGCATAGATAGGGTAGATAGAAAGGAACTTTTCCCCTTAGTAGAGGGGTCAATAACCAGGGGGAATAGTTTCAAGGTAAGGGGCAGGAGGTTTAGAGGGGATTTGAGGAAAAACTTTTTCACCCAGAGGGTGGTTGGAATCTGGAACTCACTGCCTGAAAGGGTGGGAGAGGCAGGAACCCTCACAACATTCAAGAAGCATTTAGATGAGCACTTGAAACGCCATAGCATACAAGGCTACGGACCAAGTGCTGGAAAATGGGATCAGAATAGACAGGGCTTGATGGCCGGTGCGGACACGATGGGCCGAAGGGCCTCTTTCTGTGCTGTAGAACTCTGAGACTCTATGGGGGAGAAATTCAGTATCGCCCCATTTGGGGCGCAATTATCGGCCGGGCGAAAAGTTTAGCGCCTGGCGCTAATTATCGCCACCGACTGCAAACTTGACTTTTATCGCCCCTGGAGGTGATTGGAGCGCTAAATCAGGCGCTTCACACCTGTCTTAAGGCGCAAAGGCCGAGGAGCGAGGCGCTACCTCAGAGCGCTGGCGAAGCTCATGTAATGTCAGTCAGCAATGGAACACACACACAATGGCGCGGGCCAGTTCTTAAAAGGGATGGTTAATCTTGCTTTCCATCCACATCCTGCTCATTGCAGCCTTGAATCTCGGCCTGGAGAGACCTGCACATCAAATCTGCTGGAAAGAACAATGGAGAGGCCCAGGGAAAGAGCTCAGAGTGCAGCCCCAACAGTCTCTTCTAAATCGATACAAGGAATGGCAAATCAAAATGAACCTGCAAAGTGCTGCTCAGTACCCAAAACTCCTTCACACAACGTTGAATCTCTCCAGAAGTCTCTCTCTCTCTCTCTCTCAGAATGCGTGGTGCAAAAATGTCACCAATAAAAAAAGGCAGGAAGCGGTCGCCTTTAAATAGCGCTCCCCCAGTCCCTTCCTGACTGCAAAACGCTCCCCTCAACCTGTCGTTGCTAGCGGCAGGCGGTAAGGCAGGGGGCACCACTCAATATCCGGTCCGGGGCGCTACCGGGGTGTTGCGCACTCGACTGACGTCACGATCTGCCAGCGCAGGAGATCGTGGCGGTAGTGTTTAGCGCCGCCGCAAAATGTCAAGTTAATTTCGTGAGCGGCGCAAACATCGCCGCGCACGGGCGCTAGTTGGTTTGCGCCCCATTAGCGCCCTCTTAAGGCGCTAACGGGAGGCGCAAACCAACTGAATTTTCCCCCCATAGTGTGAAAGGCTTAGATGATGCGGACATCTTAAAGTGCATCCAGGAGAGCTTTTTGAGCCAGCATATAGAAATACCTACAAGAGAGGGGGCGGTACTGGACCTAATTCTAGGGAATGTAACCGGGCAAGTGGTAGAAGTGTCAGTAAGAGAGCATTTTGGTGACAGTGACCATAATTCGGTGAGATTTAAGGTAGTCATGGAAAAGGACAAAGATGGACTGGAAATAAAGGTTCTAAATTGGGGGAAGGCCGATTTTAATATGATAAGGCAGGATCTGGCCAAAGTAGACTGGGATCAGCCACTTGTAGGAAAATCCACATCAGAGCAGTGGGAGTCTTTCAGAACAGAAATAGAGAGAGTACAACGCCAACATGTTCCCGTAAAGGTCAAGGGCGGGACCAACAAGCCCAGGGAACCCTGGATGTCAAGGGATATACAAGAATGGATTAGGAAAAAAATGGAGGCTTTTGGCAGATACAAAGGACTAAAAACAGTGGAAGCCCTAGAGGAGTATAGAAAGTGCAGGGGAGTACTTAAAAAAGAAATTAGGAGAGCGAAGAGGGAGCATGAAAAAACACTGGCGGGCAAAATAAAGGAAAATCCCAAGGTGTTTTATAAGTATATTAAGGGCAAGAGGATAACCAGGGAAAGAGTAGGGCCCATTAGGGACCAAAGTGGCAATCTGTGTGTAGAGCCGGAAGATGTGGGTGGGGTTTTAAATGAATATTTTGCATCTGTGTTCACTATGGAGAAGGACGATGTAGGCATAGAAATCAGGCAGGGGATGTGATATACTTGAACAAATTAGCATTGAGAGGGAGCAGGTACTAGCAGTTTTAGCGGGCTTAAAAGTGGCTAAATCCCCAGGCCCAGACGAGATGTATCCCAGGCTGCTGTGTGAGGCAAGGGAGGAGATTGCAGGGGCTCTGACACAAATTTTCAGAACCTCTCTGACCACAGGGGAGGTGCCAGAGGACTGGAGGACAGCTAACGTAGTACCATTATTCAAGAAGGGTAGTAGGGATAAACCAGGGAATTACAGGCCAGTGAGCCTAACATCAGTGGTAGGGAAATTATTGGAAAAAATTCTGAGGGACAGAATTAGTCTCCACTTGGAGAGGCAAGGATTAATCAAGGATAGTCAGCATGGCTTTGTCAGGGGGAGATCATGTCTAACCAATTTGATTGAATTTTTCGAGGGGGTGACTAGGTGTGTGGATGAGGGTAGTGCAGTTGATGTAGTCGACATGGACTTCAGTAAGGCTTTTGACAAAGTCCCGCATGGGAGACTGGTCAAGAAGGTAAGAGCCCATGGGATCCAGGGCAATTTGGCACATTGGATCCAACATTGGCTTAGTGGCAGGAGGCAGAGGGTGATGGTCGAAGGCTGTTTTTGTGACTGGAAGCCTGTGTCCAGTGGTGTACCGCAGGGATCGGTGCTGGGTCCTTTGCTGTTTGTAGTTTACATTAATGATTTAGATATGAATGTAGGAGGTATGATCAGTAAGTTCGCAGATGACAGGAAAATTGGTGGAGTGGTAAGCAGCGAGGAGGGAAGCCTCAGGCTACAGGACGATATAGACGGGTTGGTTAGATGGGCAGAACAATGGCAAATGGAATTTAACCCTGAAAAGTGTGAGGTGATGCATTTTGGGAGGACTAACAAGGCAAGGGAATACACAATGAATGGTAGGACCCTAGGAAGGACAGAGGATCAGAGGGACCTTGGTGTGCATGTACATAGATCCCTGAAGGCAGCAGGACAGGTAGATAAGGTGGTTAAAAAGGCATATGGGATACTTGCCTTCATTAGCCGAGGCATAGAATATAAGAGCAGGGAGGTTATGATGGAGCTGTACAAAACGCTAGTTAGGCCACAGCTGGAATACTGTGTGCAGTTCTGGTCGCCACACTATAGGAGGGATGTGATTGCATTGGAGAGGGTGCAGAGGAGATTCACCAGGATGTTACCTGGGCTGGAGCGCTTCAGCTATGAAGAAAGACTGGACAGGCTGGGGTTGTTTTCCTTAGAGCAGAGAAGGCTGAGGGGGGACCTGATTAAGGTGTACAAAATAATGAGGGGCATAGATAGGGTAGATAGAAAGGAACTTTTCCCCTTAGTAGAGGGGTCAATAACCAGGGGGAATAGTTTCAAGGTAAGGGGCAGGAGGTTTAGAGGGGATTTGAGGAAAAACTTTTTCACCCAGAGGGTGGTTGGAATCTGGAACTCACTGCCTGAAAGGGTGGGAGAGGCAGGAACCCTCACAACATTCAAGAAGCATTTAGATGAGCACTTGAAACGCCATAGCATACAAGGCTACGGACCAAGTGCTGGAAAATGGGATCAGAATAGACAGGGCTTGATGGCCGGTGCGGACACGATGGGCCGAAGGGCCTCTTTCTGTGCTGTAGAACTCTGAGACTCTATGGGGGAGAAATTCAGTATCGCCCCATTTGGGGCGCAATTATCGGCCGGGCGAAAAGTTTAGCGCCTGGCGCTAATTATCGCCACCGACTGCAAACTTGACTTTTATCGCCCCTGGAGGTGATTGGAGCGCTAAATCAGGCGCTTCACACCTGTCTTAAGGCGCAAAGGCCGAGGAGCGAGGCGCTACCTCAGAGCGCTGGCGAAGCTCATGTAATGTCAGTCAGCAATGGAACACACACACAATGGCGCGGGCCAGTTCTTAAAAGGGATGGTTAATCTTGCTTTCCATCCACATCCTGCTCATTGCAGCCTTGAATCTCGGCCTGGAGAGACCTGCACATCAAATCTGCTGGAAAGAACAATGGAGAGGCCCAGGGAAAGAGCTCAGAGTGCAGCCCCAACAGTCTCTTCTAAATCGATACAAGGAATGGCAAATCAAAATGAACCTGCAAAGTGCTGCTCAGTACCCAAAACTCCTTCACACAACGTTGAATCTCTCCAGAAGTCTCTCTCTCTCTCTCTCTCAGAATGCGTAGTTCAAAAATGGCACCAACAATAAAAGGCAGGAAGCGGTCGCCTTTAAATAGCGCTCCCCCTTTCCCTTCATGACTGCAGAACGCTCCCCTCAACCTGTCGTTGCTAGCGTCAGGTGGTAAGGCAGGGGGCGCCACTCAATATCCGCTCCGGGGCGATACCGGGGCGTTGCGCACTCGACTGACGTCACGATCTGCCGGCACAGGAGATCGTGGCGGTAGTGTTTAGCGCCGCCGCAAAATGTCTAGTTAATTTCGTAAGCGGCGCAAACTTCGCCACGCCTGGGCGCTAGATGCTTTGCGCCCCATTAGCGCCCTCTTAAGGCGCTAACGGGAGGCGCAACCAACTGAATTTTTCCCCCTATGACTCTATGAGGACACCTTCCGTCATATTGTATGGCACCGTGCTAAATGGGATAGATTCAGAGCAGATCTAGCAGCTCAAAACTGGGCCTCCATGAGGTACTGTGGGTCATCAGCAGCAGCAGAATTGTATACCACCACAATCTTTAACCTCATGGCCCAGTGCACTCTACCATTACCATCAAGCCAGGGGACCAACCCTGGTTCAATGAGGAGTATAGAAGAGCATGCCAGGAGAAGCATCAGGCATACGTAAAAATAAGGTGTCAACCTGGTGAAGCTACAACACATGCTAAACAGCAGAAGCAGCATGCTACAGACAGAGCTAAGCGATCCCATAACCAGTGGACCAGATCAAAGCTCTGCAGTCCTGCCACATCTAGTTGTGAATGGTGGTGGACAATTAAACAACTGACGGGAGGGGGAGGCTCCAAGAACATCTCCATCCTCAATGATGGCAGAGCCCAGCACATGAGCGCAATAAACAAGGTTGAAGCATTTGCAACTAGCTTCAGTCAGGTGTCGAGTAGATGATCCATCTCGGCCTCCTCCTGACGTCCCCACCATTACAGAAGCCAGTCTTCACCCAATTCGATTCACTCCATGAGATATCAAGAAACAGCTGAGTGCACTGGATACAGCAAAGGTTATGGTACAGCACCGACAACATCCCAGCTGCTGTGTTGAAGACTTGTGCTCCAGAACTAGCCGTGCCTCTAGCCAAGCTGTTCCAGTACAGCTACAACACTGGCATCTACCCGACAAAGTGGAAAATTGCCCAGGTATGTCCTGTCTAAAAAAAGCAAGACAAATCCAATCCGGTCAATTACCGCTGTATCAGCCTACTCTCAATCATCAGCAAAGTGATCGAAGGTGTCATCAACAGTGCTATCAAGCGGCACTTACTCACTAATAACCTGCTCATCAATGCTCAGTTTGGGTTCCATCAGGACCACTCGGCTCCAGCCCTCATTACAGCCTTGGTCCAATCATGGACAAAACTCTTTACAATCTATATTAACGATTTGGAGGAAGGGACCAAGTGTAACATATCAAAATTTGCAGATGATACTAAGATGGGAGGGAAAGTAGTGAGTGAGGAGGACATAAAAAACCTGCAAGGGGACATAGACAGGCTAAGTAAGTGGGCAGAGATTTGGCAGATGGAATACAACACTGGAAAGTGTGAGGTGATGCACTTTGGCAGGAAAAATCCTAGAGCAATTTATTATCTTAATGGCAAGAAACTGGAGAGTACTGAAGTGCAAAGGGATCTGGGGGTCCTGGTGCACGAAACTCAAAAGGTTAGTATGCAGGTGCAGCAAGTGATTAAGAAGGCAAATGGAATGTTGGCTTTCATTGCTAGGGGGATAGAATATAAAAATAGGGAGGTATTGCTTCAGTTGTACAAGGTATTGGTGAGACCGCACCTGGAATACTGCATACAGTTTTGGTGTCCTTACTTAAGGAAAGACATCCTTGCTCTCGAGGCAGTGCAAAAAAGGTTCACTCGGTTAATCCCGGGGATGAGGGGGTGGTCATATGAGGAGAGGTTGTGTAGATTGGGACTCTACTCATTGGAGTTCAGAAGAATGAGAGGCGATCTTATTGAAACATATAAGATTGTGAAGGGGTTGGATCGGGTGGATGCGGGGAGGATGTTCCCGATGACGGGTGAGACTAGAACTAGGGGACATAGTCTTAGAATAAGGGGCTGCTCTTTCAAAACTGAGATGAGGAGGAACTACTTCACTCAGAGGGTGGTAGGTCCATGGAATATGCTGCCACAAAAAGCTGTAGAAGCTACATCATTAAATAAATTTAAAACAGAAATAGACAGTTTCCTAGAAGTAAAGGGCATTAAGGGTTACGGGGAGCGGGCAGGAATTTGGACATGAGTCTAGGTTCGGATCGGTCATGGCCCTGTGGGTAGTGGAGCGGGCCCAGGGACCGTGTAGCCTGATTCTGCTCCTATTTCCTGTGTGCAATTCTGTTAGATGCAGGAGATGGTTCTGTGATAGTAGATAGTAGATTGGCGGTTAGGATCAGATCAGCCATGATCTTATTGAATGGCGGAGCAGGCTCGAGGGGCCGATTGGCCTACTCCTGCTCCTATTTCTTATGTTCTTATGTTTATTCCAGAGGTGAGGTGAAAGTGACTGCACTTGACATCAAGGCAGCATTTGATCGAGTGTGGCATCAAGGAGCCCTAGTAAAATTGAACTCAATGGGAATCAGAGGGGAAACTCTCCACTGACTGGAGTCATACCCAGCACAAAGTAAGCTGGTTGTGTTTGTTGGAGGCCAATCTACTCAGCCCCAGGACATCGCTGCAGGAGTTCCTCTGGGCAGTGTCCTAGGCCCAACCATCTTCAGCTGCTTTATCAATGACCTTCCATCCATCATAAGGTCAGAAGTGGGGATGTTCGCTGATGATTGCACAGTGTTCAGTTCCATTCGCAACTCCTCAAATAATGAAGCAGACCATGCTCACATGCAGCAAGATCTGGATGACATTCAGGCTTGGGCTGCTAAGTGGCAAGTAACATTTGCACCACACAAGTGCCAGGCAATGACTCTCTCCAAGAAAGAGTCTAGCCACCTCCCCTTGACATTCAAAGGGATTATCATCGTCGAATCTCCCACCATCAATATCCTGGGGTCACCATTGACCAGAAACTTAACTGCGACATAGGCCGGAATTTTGCCGGCGCTTGGCAGACAGGATGGGTGGTGGGTCAGCTGTTAAATTTAAAATGATTGAGAGCGGGTCAGGAACCCGCTGTCAAAACGCGTACACTGGACTTTCCCGATGTCGGGTCTGCCAGCGCTGAGCAGACCCGACAGGCAGCAGCGGGGGAGGCAATTAAAATCGTTAGTGGCTTGTTTACAGCTACTTATCCATGGGGTTTTTTCCCAGCTTTTTGGATTTGACAGGTCGCCCAGCGGTTTCCCACTGTGCCTAGACCTCGTCTGTGAAGCTGAGGCGGGAGGTAAGTGGCCATTGAATCAGCTGTTGAGTTGACAGCTTCAAATGTAGAGTAAAAGCTCCCACCTTAAAGAGATATCTTACCTCAGCCACAAACTCTTCCTCGCTGCATTTCCACAACAGCTTCACCATGCTGCAAGTCTTTACACAGGTCTCCATCCAGTCTGACCTCATTACCTCTCTCACCATTGACAGATCACTTCCCTCATCTCTACTTCACCCGCCATTTATTTCATCAGCATGGGTGCCCTTTATACTCTCTCACCTTGGTCCTCAGAATCCCACCACAATCAGCCCCAACACCAGCAGCACCAGGCACACCAGCAGTACCAACCTTCTCCGCAATCAACTGATGCTGCACAGCAGAGAGGGCATCAGCACTTGACCACATTGCTGCCCGGGAGGCCAGGGATGGCCTCAGCATGGCCAGATTTACTTCACTTGATGCTGTATACCCTGGCTGCCACATGATGCACCAGGTTGGCACCACCCCACACCAACACCATAAAGCATCCCTACTATGTCCAAGCCATTCCTTTCACACTCATCACCATTGCAGGGGGTACCGTTATGTCTCACCATTTACAGCAACTCACTAAGCCACTTCCAAAGGTGCACACAAATCTGTCCAAGAGCTCAAAGTGTTGAAAATGAAGGTTTCAATGTTTGACACCACATTAACAGAAACTTTACATGAACATTGGCTAAAATACCCAAGTGCCTACCCTTGTTTGTTGTTAGTTGGTATGATTGCACTAGGATGAGGGTGAGTGTGAGGGGTGGCTAGTGAGATGGAGATGTCATAATGTAGATAGAGAGGAATGGGCGGAGGTGCAAGCTAAGTTGGTGTGAGTAAGGATGTGCAGGAGTAGTGTAGGGAAGGCAGAGTGATGGGGATGTGATGAGAGGCACAGCAGGATGAGGCTTTGTACTAACGTTTCATGATCTACTGAGATCATTGAAATGTTTGTGGCACTGCACCCAGGTCCGCCTGACCACATCGCTGCTTGTGCCCTCCTCTGCAATGTGTAACCAGGCTGTTTTGATCTCCTGGGGAGGTCTGTTCCGCCCATGGGAAGGGAAGAGAACCTCCCTCTGTGTTGTGACACCCTCTATAAGCATCTGGAGGGAGTCATCGGAGAGCCTGGGTGCAGCCCTGCACCTCTGTGCAGTGCTTGTCCGTGTTTGCAGCACTTCAATGCTGTCGAACACTGACAGCACAAATGTCAAATTAAAGTTGGCCATGGTCCCTTTAAGGAAACCGGCTGATGATGCATCATCAAATGCTGTCAGCAGACCCGCTTCCTCTAATTGGCTGGGAAACTCGCTGGGCGGGTTCAACAAGCCCCATCAAGGGAAATTCATTTCAGAGGCCGGGATGGAGCCGGCAGCAGGGCCGGGACCCACCACCAACATCGCCCACCACAGACCCGCTGAGGTTCGTAAAATCACGGCCATAAATACTGTGGCAACAAGAGCAGGTCAGAGGCTAGGTATTCTGTGGCGAGTGGCTCATCTTCTGACTCCCCAAAGCCTTTCCACCATCTACAAGGCACAAGTCAGGAGTGTGATGGAATACTCTCCACTTGCCTGGATGAGTGCAGCTCCAACAACACTCAAGAAGCTTGACACCATGCAGGACAAAGCAGCCCGCTTGATTGGCACCCCATCCACCACCTTAAACATTCACTCCCTCCACCACCGGTGCACCGTGGCTGCAGTGTGTACCATCTACAAGATGCACTGCAGTAACTCGCCAAGGCTTCTTCGGCAGCACCTCCCAAACCCACAACCTCTACCACCTAAAAGGACAAGGGCAGCAGGTGCATGAGAACACCACCACCTCCAAGCTCCCCTCCAAGTCACACACCGTCCTGACTTGCAAATATATCGCCGATCCTTCATCGTCGCTGGGTCAAAATCCTGGGAACTCCCTCCCTAACAGAACTGTGGGAGTACCTTCACCTCACGGACTGCCGTGGTTCAAGAAGGTGGCTCAGCACCACCTTCTCAAGGGCCAATTAGGGATGGGCAATAAATGCTGGCATTGCCAGCGATGCCCACATTCCAAGACTGAATAAGAAATATATGTGCACAGATTAACAGGTGCAATGCAATGGGAGATTGTCTAGCATACTAAAAACCTTACATCTGTGTGTACTTCCTGTCAACTTTTCCCAATATGAATTTGTATGTCCACATTTATAATGGAAACTGCCAATGTAAACTTGTCGCACTGTAATATCCTCCCCCCAACACCACCAATAAGGTGCTGCAGCACCACCACTGGTAGAACAGTGTAATTACAGTGTGACAAGTTCGCAGGCAGTGGATACATGAATTAATAATGGTAATATAAAAATAAGTGCAGAACATTTGACTTTAAAATGAGGACTGAATAATCTTTATATATTGGTCCAAGTATATCCTGCCCTCTATCCCCGCTTTCCATAAAGCGTACACTTGATCTTGACTCCCCATGTGCAACACCATGCTAGGTCAACTAGTCCAATAATTAAATATGAAACAAGAAATGGCTATTTGGGTCATTCAAGGACAGTGCAGATTTTCAATATTATAGACTCTTCCCAAGGTATTTAATTTCTTGATGCAAGAAGTGGCCAGAGGCAAAAGCTTCAAGTGAGGGAAAACTGTTCTTTAAGCCTGTAGATAATTGAGGAAAAATTCCAGGACATCAATATATTGGCACTTTTGTATTCTAGAAATTGATACTACTGGAGCGATCCAGAGATGGTGACTCGAGAACTCCATGCAAAGCTCTGGCATGTTTACTTCACTTCCAGCTGCCGCTCGAAATCAAGGTCCGAGACCCACAATTCCCACTGCTAAAAAGGAAGAAATCCAGTTCTGTGCTTTTAGGTTTAACTAGAGATGCAATGAAAGCTTGCAAAACATGTTTCTTCAAGGCTGTGTGCGTGTGTGTGGAGATCAGGTCATTTATATTGCAGGGCCATCAATGTAAAACCGCCATAACATTACAATTAGCCTCGATTGGTTACATGCCATATAACAGTAAGTAAACATTTTTTTAAAACTGGAGCGCTCTGTTATCTCGTACTTTTTATCCTTTTTGAGTGTCTGTCCACTCGATTCTTTGCAGACACTTATGATAATGAATTCCTGGATGAAGCAGATTAAGTTTTTTATTCTCTTTTTTAAAAGAATCATGATTTGGTTTCATTCGACAGCAAATATCAGGAGATTATGCCCACTTTCTTCAGCAGCTAATCTAACAAGGTATATTCTGGTATATTCTATCTGTCAAATTGAGAAATTTGAGTTTCTGTTACAGTACTACACTGCCATCTGTTGGTGAAAAGTTGCAAAAGCTACACCAGCACCACCCACTTAGGTATTTTTCTTTTGTAGCGGACGGATACCATCAAGGGTACCATAACTAGAATCATTTCTTCTCTTTTGTGTGCTGGAATGTCTTAAGATATTTGGTAACCAATCTGTGGCAGAACTTAATTTTTATTTTTAATTTGATATTTCACTAAGCCGTATAAATTCAGTGATATTTCAGCAGTAACTATACATTCCAAGTAAGGGAAAGTTATAAGGATTGGTGCTATAAGTAGAAATTATTATTAAGATGGCAAAGTGACTGATAACTAAAATAATTAGCCCTTGTATGGTAGTCAATGGTGCTGAACAGTACTGTATAATATGATGGTTATCATAACGAAAACTTCCTGAATCCCCTAGGATCCAATTTTTTTTTATTGAAGCATCAAGGTGAAAGTCCGAGGCCTTAGTACAACTTCAAGGTTAAAATAATTCAAGAGAAGACAAGATAAATTATGGAATAGTGATTAGGTGACACTAAACTTTGGCTTTAAAAGCTTAAAGATTGTAGAAGGAGGTAAGGAGTTTCAAAATTTTGTGATTCTGGTAAAGAATAAGTTAAAGAAGGACACAAGACAATGGCCTAGAAATTGGATCTTGTTTTGCACATTTCGTGTCTGTAAAATGGGCACAAGGAGGGCCAACTTCAGGGACCAACATCCTGCACTCCAAAAACGCCTGAAAGATGTTGATCCGATATTGTCAGGCCATTTTTCAAGCATTCGGGGCACCTGCCGAAAAACAGGCAATAGGCCCCTTTCACATGCTAATGGTAGCTTTATGTCTGTTTTAGGACCCCTCTTAGGAATGTGGGTTGTTTTGATCGGAGCAGCTACTGAGCCTGCTCCACTCAAGTTTTGCTGGCGTGGATACGGCTTCACAAGCGGCTATCTTCAAAATGGTAAGTAATTTTTTTTTAAATTTTGGTGTGGAGCTAGGAGGAGTAGGACTGCTCCTCCCAGCTCCACAGCACTCCCAAGGGCAGCTGCCGGCTGCAATCAGTCACCCACCCACTGTCCTCCCTCCGCCACCCCATCACCCTCCCCAGCACCACTTGCCAGCAAGGCAGGTGGCCTGAAATTTGTTCCTGCAGAAGGGCGAGCTGCATGTAGAGAGCAACAGGTGCAGACAAATTTCTAACCCAATAGCCAGCATTTTCCTTACCTTGGCAGATCCAGAGCAGCCGGTGTCGGTGGCAGGTCCCGACCCCACTGCTGGCTCCATCCCGCTGTTGAAAATTAACTTACCTTAATGGGGGCTATTAAGTCGGCCCAGCACGTTACCCGGCCCAATGAGATGGAACGGGTCTGGTGACGTCACTCATGATGCGTTTTAAGCCGGGATCCTTAAAGGGACTATGGCCAGATAAAATTTTATGTTTAATCTAACATAGTGGGTGTTGAATCTTTACTGTGCAATAATATAATAAAAGTTATATGAGTGACAAAGAAATATTTAAATAATATCATTAAGTAATATGACTCCATCTACAAATACGATCAAGAACATAATTTAAAAAGTACATTAATTGGGAAGTTATTGGTGCTTTAGTCACAAATCTATAGACTTTTTTTTATCAGTAACTGGTACAAATAAAAGATGTGTGTGCGTATAGGTAATACATAAAATTAAGCAGATTTTAAATGTAATTGTAAAGGGGTGGATTTACAATCTTAT
Organism: Squalus acanthias; assembly: GCA_030390025.1. Classification (NCBI taxonomy): domain Eukaryota; kingdom Metazoa; phylum Chordata; class Chondrichthyes; order Squaliformes; family Squalidae; genus Squalus; species Squalus acanthias. The sequence continues at coordinate 56,742,395 of CM059431.1, read as the reverse complement.
GCAAGTTCAGCGTTAGAGCTACGGAATCCCTGACAAACAGTGTAAGTGGTGCTTACAATGTGTTTCTGGAATTTCTGCAGCTCTTCCGTTGAAGTTAACAATGGACAAGTGAGAGAACCTCTGCAGAAATACACCCTAAAGTCTCAGACTGAAAAATTAAATTAGTCATATTCAGGGACGGAAAGCAAATTGAACCAGTGGAATGAGTGATGAGAATGAAATTGTTATGGTTGATGACTTGATTTAATCTGTAACTGGAGAAAAACCTGACCAGAAACAACACAAAAATTTATTGAAATGGTATATGTCATTTTTTATAGTGCAGATCAATTCACTGCAATTACTGTTCAGTTGGAAGGCAACAGCCAAGAATGGCCAGTGAAAAATTAACATTTACCAGTAGCTTTTCAAGTAGAATAGAATCTCCATCCATCTGTTAGCTGATGTAATCAACATGTTTTTATTTTGGTTTCTTTTCCATGCTGGAGTAAAGTAGGGGGACAAAGGCTCTTAAGTGTCTGTAAAGTACCTCATAATGATTTCAATTGGGTTCCCCGCCGCTGCCGGTTGCATCAGCTCCATGCTGAAAGATGCACCTGTGGGAAAGGCGTGTGGGAGTGAGTTGACAGCGGGTTCCCAACGTGCTGTCAAAAATAAAAAAACTTTCCCACCCGACCCGCCACCGATCGCGCCCGCTACCACCACAGAAAATTCAGCCCAATGAGTCTTGATTTCAACACATTGAAAATGTAGGAAAGTAGAAGAATGTGTCGACAGTGTATTTGCAATTTAAGTGGAACAAGAAAGGTCAGAGGAGCACCTATCAATTGTGATCAGTTAAATAGAGGTCATGATGTGGAGATGCCGGTGTTGGACTGGGGTGGACAAAAATGAGAAGTCGCACAACACCGGGTTATAGTCCAACAGTTTTATTTAAAATTACGAGCTTTCGGAGCTGTTGCCCCTTCGTCAGGTAAAGGTACAATGAGGGAATCTATTGCACAGTATATAAACACAGAAAGCAATTTGTCTGCAGAGATACAATCTTTTAGGGAGGCATTACATCAAAGACACATCAGAGTACAGCTAAGACAATGAGATGGGTCACAGGGGGTCCAACGTGTCAAATCCTGCCGTCTGCAGTTTCAAATCCTGCCGTCTGCAGTTGAGCTTTTAACTTTTTTTTTGGTTTTTTTTGTTTGTTTTTTTTTGTGTTTTTTTTTAAAAGCTGGAAAGACAGACAACGATGTCGAGTCACGTTCTGTAGCGTGACATGAACCCGACATGGCCTCAATAGGGATCTCGGGTTCATGTCACGCTACAGAACGTGACTCGACATCGTTGTCTGTCTTTCCAGTTTTTAAAAAAAAACACAAAAAAAACAACCAAAAAAACCCCCCCAAAAAAATAAGTTAAAAGCTCAACTGCAGACGGCAGGATTTGACACGTTGGACCCCCTGTGACCCATCTCATTGTCTTAGCTGTACTCTGATGTGTCTTTGATGTAATGCCTCCCTAAAAGATTGTATCTCTGCAGACAAATTGCTTTCTGTGTTATAGATTCCCTCATTGTACCTTTACCTGACGAAGGGGCAACAGCTCTGAAAGCTTGTAATTTTAAATAAAACTGTTGGACTATAACCTGGTGTTGTGCGACTTCTCAGTTAAATAGAGAAAGACAACAGGTTTTGATGGAGAGAAAGTTTTGACATCTCCTCGCAACTGGAGAAGAACTTGGAGTGGGAAGGGGAGGATCCAGTTGTCGTGGTCCATGTAGGATCCAACGACATAGGTAGAACTAGGAATGAGGTTCTGCTAAGAGAGTTTGAGGAGTTGGGGTCCAAATTAAAATGCAGAACCTCAAAGGTAATAATCTCTGGATTATTACCTGAGCCACGTGCCAATTGGCATAGGGATAAACGGGTAAATGTGTGGTTCAAAGAGTGGTGTGGGAGGCAGGGGTTTTGCTTCATGGGGCACTGGCACCAGTACTGGGGAAAGAGGGAGCTGTTCCGTTGGGACGGGCTCCACTTAAACCGGGTTGGAACCAGTGTCCTGGTGAATTGAATAACTAGGGCAGTAGACAGGGCTTTAAACTAATGAAGGGAGGATTCAGGAAAGAGTAAATTTAAAATCAGCAAGAGAAATGTCAAGGCTCCAGAGTAAAAATAAGCTAGTGGGTCAGGAAGGGACAGAGAGAGTAGCAAAGGTAATAGGGCATCAGTGACTAAAGTGACATCATGGATATATCTGAATGCGTGAAACATTCGCAACAAAACAGATGAATTAATAGTGCAGATAGAAATTAATACGTTTAATCTAATAGCCATTACGGAGATGTGGTTGCAAAGTGACCAAGGTTGGGAACTAAATATTCCAGGAAACTTAACTTTTAGGATAGGCAAAATTGAAAAGGAGGGGTACCCCTGGTAATAAAGGATGGGATAAAGACAGTAGAGAGAAAGGATCTTACCTCCGTAAATCAAGAAGTAGAATCAGTTTGGGTGGAGCTAAGAAACAGCAAGGGGCAGAAAACATTGTTTATAGGCCCCCAAACAGTAGTTGTAATGTAGGGCAGTGTATAAATCACGAAATCAGAGGTGCATGTAACAAGGGTAATACAGTAATCATGGGGGACTTTAATTTACATATAGACTGGGCAAACCAAATTTGCAATAATAGTGTGGAGGACGAATTCATGGAATGTATACAAGATAGTTTTCTAGATCAGTATGTTGAGGAATCAACTAGGGAACAGGCTATTTTAGATCTAGTATTGTGCAATGAGAAAGGGCTAATTAATAACCTTGTAGTAAAGGGGCCTTTAGGGAAGAGTGACCATAATATGATAGAATTTTATATTAAGTTCGAAAGTGATTTAGTTAAATCCGAAACTAGGGTCTTAAATCTAAACAAAGCAAACTACTTAGGTATGAGGGGCAAGTTGGCTAAGGTAGATTGGGAAACTACATTAAAAGGTATGACGGTAGACAAGCAATGGCTAGCATTTAAAGAATTAATGCATAATTTACAACAAATATACATTCCTTTAAGGCACAAAAATCCCACAGGAAAAGTGGTCCAACCGTGGCTAACAAGAGAAGTTAAAGATAGCATTAGATCAAAGGAAGAGGCTTATAATATTGCCAAAAAGAGCAGTAATGCCTGAGGATTGGGAGAATTTTAGAATTTAGCAAAGGAGGACCAAGAAATTGATAAAGAAAGGGAAAATAGAATATGAGAGTAAACTAGCTAGAGACATAAAAACAGATTGTAAAAGCTTCTATAGGTATGTAAAAAGGAAAAGATCAGCAAAAGTAAATGTGGGTTCCTTATAGGCTGAGACAGGAGAAATTATAATGGGGAATAAGGAAATGGCAGAGAAACTAAACAAATACTTTGGCTGCGATTTTGCCGGTGCTCAGAGGGCGAATTCGGAGGCAGGTCCGCTGTCAAAATCAAAATGATTGACAGCGGGTTGGGAGCCTGCGCCGCAATGTAAGTTTCCAAAGTGTCGGGTCTGCGATTTCAGAACAGACCCAACACCAAGCAGCGAGGGAGGCATTTAAGATAGTTAAATGCTTGTTAAATGCTTGTTAACTACTATTTTGCCAGCCTATTTATATTTTACCACTTTTTTAATGAGGTTCACATCATTCGGAGATCATGTCAGGTAAGTAGGTCGGGTTCTCTATGTCTCCCCATTGCTGTGAATAGGTGACAGCTGCAAAGGTGGTATAAAAGCTACCATTTCACAGCTGGTCACTTTCCAATGTCAGAAGATTGAGCCGACAAGACTTGGAAAACACTTTTGAGCTGTATGCAGTTTAGAAGTGTTTGGAGTAAACTCTCTATCCACTGTCACCTCCTTGGGGCAAGCTCTCTCACCATTGACAGATCGCTTTTGTCATCGCAACTTCAGCTGCCATCTATTCCAGCAACATCAGTGCCCTTGAAAAAATCTCACCTTGGTGCTCTGAATCACTCCACGATCAGACCCAACACCAGCATCACCAGGCACACCAACAACAACACCAACTTTCTCCGCAATCACCTGAAGCTGCACAGGACACAGGACATCAGCACCCGACAACATTGGCCCAGAAATTCGCCTCTCCGGCTTGCCGCGGGGGTAAGGATCGTGCGCGCTCTTACCTACCGCGCCTGCCGTTGTGTTTTGGGCCCACAGGAACTTCGGGTCCTGGGCCTCTCCCAACTGCCGGCGCGCAGTGCTTGCGTGTTCCAGGGGCGCAGTTAGTGCGATACGTCCCCTGGGATCACGTGGGCCATGGAGAGCCAATGGCAGCAGACCATCTTTCATTCATAGATTTGACAGGAGACCTGTCAAATCTGTGAATTGAAATCGGCCCCAAAAGAACAGCTAAGCTTAAAATATTTTTTTTTAAAACCCATCACATTTATAAAATAACTATAGTTAAATAAATTAACCACTTTAAAGAAAAATTTAAATTTTTGAAAAAATTAAAATACTTTTTAAAAGTGATAAAAATAAACTTACCTTTCTTTAAAGTATCTAAAAAAGATAAACCTGTTGAAATGTTTTTTAAATTATACTTAATTAACTACTTACCTTGTTGAAAACGGGTCTTGCGCCACCTTTTTAATAGCGTAGTATTTTCAATACTTACCCTCGCGTAGAAACCTGAAAAAAAATCTAAGTGTGCTGCGTGCGCGCAGCCTCTACCGTGCACGCGGTTCACCTAGGAACCGCCCCCTTCACCAGACCGGAAGTTCCGGTTTCCCGTGCATGCGCAGTGCATGCAGGAAACCGGCACTTCGGGACGTCTTACGGGTGAGTACACACTGTGTACTCACGCGGGAAGGGACGAATTTTTGGCCCATTGCTACCTGGGAGATCAGGGATGGCCTCAGCATGGCCAGATTTACTTCACTTGATGCTGTACACCCTGGCTGCCACATGATGCACCAGGTTGACACCACCCCACACCAGCATCATAAAGTATCCCTACAATGTCCAAGCCATTCCTTTCACACTCATCATAATTGGGGGCGGGGAAGTTATGTCTCAACATTCACTAGAACTCACTAAGACACTTCCAAAGGTGACCACAGATTTGTCCAATAAGGCAAAGTGTTGAAAATAAAGGTTTCAATGTTTGACAACACAATAACAGAAAATGTACATGAACATTGCATAAAACACCCAAGTGCCTACCCTTGTGTGTTGTTAGTTGGTATGATTGCACTAGGATGAGGGTGAGTGTGAGGGGTGGCTAGTGAGATGGGGAAGTGATAATGTAAATAGAGAGGGATGGGTGGAGGTGCAAGGTAAGTTGGTGTGATTAAAGATGTGCAGGAGTAGGGTAGGGAAGGCAGAGTGATAGGGATGTGATGAGTGGCACAGCAGGATGAGGTTGAGTGTGGCTTCTCAGTAGATCATGATCGTTACTGCAATCAGTGAAAGGTTTGCACCACCGCAGCCTGGTCATCCTGACGACATCCCTCCTGTGCAATGTGCAACCAGGCTGTGTTGACCTCCTGGGGAGGTCTCTTCCGCCCTTGGAAGGGAAGAAAACCTACCTGCATGCTGTGACTCCCTCCATAAGCACAACTGTCAAAATGAATGTGGCCATGGTCCCTTTAAGGAAACCGGCTGATGACGCGTCATCAAATGACGTCATCAGACCTGCTTCCTTTTAACTGGCCAGGATGCTTGCAGGGCGGACTTAACAAGCCCAATGTACGTAAAATCTTTTTCACAGAGCGGCTGGAGCTGGGAGGGGGACCGGGTCCCGCCGCAATCCCACCTCTGATGGTGAAATCGTGGCTTTTGTGTCTGTCTTCATGGAAGAAGACACAAAAAACCTCCCAGAAATAGTGGAGAACCATGGGTCTAGCGAGAATGAAGAACTGAAAGAAATTAGTATTAGTAAAAAAGTAGTACTGCAGAAATTAATGGGACTGAAAGCCGATAAATCCCCATGACCTGATGGCCTACATACTAGGGTTTTAAAAGAGGTGGCTGTATAGATAGTGGATGCATTGGTTGTCATCTTCTAAAATTCCATAGATTCTAGAATGGTTCCCGCGGATTTGAAAGTAGCAAATGTAACCCCACTATTTAAGAAAGGAGGGAGAGAGAAAACAGGGGAACTATAAACCAATTCGCCTGACATCAGTAGTAGGGAAAATGCTAGCATCTATTATTAAGGACGTGGTAACAGGGCACTTAAAAAATAATAGGATTGTGCAGAGTCAACACAGATTTATGAAAGGGAAATCATGTTTGACAAATCTGTTAAAGTTTTTTGAGGTTGTAACTAGCAGAATAGATAAGGGGGAACCAGTGGATTTGGTGTATTTGGATTTTCAGAAGGCATTCGATAAGGTGCAACACAAGAGGTTATTAAACAAAGTTAGGGCTCATGGGACTGGGGGTAATATACTAGCATGGATTGAGGATTGGTTAACGGACAGAAAATAGAGAGTAGGAATAAACGGGTCATTTTCGAGTTGGCAGGCTGTAACTAGTGGGGTACCGCAAGGATTAGTGCTTGGGCCTCAGCTATTCACAATCTATATCAATGATTTGGATGAGGGGACCAAATGTAATATATCCAAGTTTGCTGATAATACAAAGCTGGGTCGGAATGTAAGTTGTGAGAAGGATGCAAAGAGGCTGCAAGGGGATACAGACAGGCTAAGTGACTGGGCAAGAACATGGCAAATGGAATATAATGTGGAGAAATGTGAAGTTATCCACTTTGGTAGGAAAAATAGAAAAGCAGGGTATTTTTTAAATGGTGAGAGATTGGGAAATGTTGGTGTTCAGAGGGACCTGGGTGTCCTTGTACACGAATCACTGAAAGTTAACATGCAGGTACAGCAAGCAATTAGGAAAGCGAATGGTATGATGGCCTTTATTACAAGAGGATTTGAGTATAAAAGAGTAAAGACGTCTTACTGCAATTATATAGGGCCCTGGGGAGACCACACCTGGAGTATTGTGTACAGTTTTGGTCTCCTTACCTAAGGAAGGATATACTTGCCATCGAGGGAGTGCAACAAAGGTTCACCAGACTGATTCCTGGGATGGGGGGATTGTCCTATGAGGTGAGATTGAGTAGACGAGGCCTATATTCTCTGGAGTTTAAAAGAATGAGAGGTGATCTCATTGAAATATACAAAATTCTTACAGGGCTTGACAGGGTAGATGCAGGGAGGATGTTTCCCCTGGCTGGGGAGTCTAGAAGCAGGGGTCACAGTCTCAGAATAAGGGGTCGGCCATTTAGGACTGAGCTGAGGAGAAATTTCTTCACTCAGAGGGTGGTGAATCTTTGGAATTCTCTACCCCAGAGGGCTGTGGAGGCTCAGTCGTTGAGTATATTCATGACAGAGATCGATAAATTTTTGGATATTAAGGGAATCAAGGGATATGGGGATAGTGCAGGAAAGTGGAGTTGAGGTAGAAGATCAGCCATGATCTTATTGAATGGCGGAGCAGGGTCAAGGGGCCGAATGGCCTACTCCTGCTCCTATTTCTTATGTTCTTATGCTCACATGTTCACCAACTTCTGCGTAAAGTAATTAAATTTAAACTCTCTGTGCACCTTTCCTCTTCCAAGCTTCAGTGCTTCTCCCTGATTCTAGAGTTTGTGGCAATCTCAAACACGTTATCAGGTTCAATTTATCAATCTGTTAAAGATTTTTAAATACTTGAATAATATCTCCCCTGAGGCTTCTCTTCTTCAGAGTAAAAAATCCCAGTCTCTTCATCCTTTTTTCATAGCTTAGATGCCTTAACTGAGGTATCAATTTGGTTGTTCTTTTCTGCACTGTCTCCTCCTAGAGATTCTTGCAGTAGTATGGCAACCAGAATTGTAATTACCTCAAGTAGATGTGAACATAAATCCATTTGTTTGTGTTACCCAGACCTTTTTCTTAAATTGAGCAATTTCAGAACAAAGCAAGCAGTCTGTGTTAAGTGCTTTCTAATTACTTTGTGATCGAAACATGTTTGCTTATGAACAGTGCCTTGCCTGCCAACTCAGTATGAAAGGCTATAGAAATTCGGCTGCTTTGCGCCTCCCGTTAGCGCCTGCGAGGGGCGGTAATGGGGCGTTAAGGGGTTACCGACTGGGCATGGCGAATTCAGCAACGCCCGCGAACTTCCCTGGCGGTTTTGCGCTGGCGCTAACACTTACTGCCTCAGTCTCTAGCACCCTGTAAATCGTGGCGTCATCAAGTATGCAGCACCCCGTTACCTCCCCGGATGTGAAATTGACTTTTGCCCCCTGCATTATCGCCTCGCGCTGACAACGCCAGCAAAAGGAGGCGTTCTGAAGTTGGATGACCACTTCGTGAGTGATAATTAAAGGGAATGCTTTTCAGATCGCTGAACCATTATTATTTGCACCAGTCTGGTGCCTGCGCCAAGTTTTCACTCTTTCATTGTTGCAGGATGTTCAAGCCCTCCACTTCATGACAGTGTTTGGGGCTGTATTGGCAGTCGCCTTGCAAGACTGCAATGCCAACAATAGCTTCTAGTGCAGTATTGTCCCTTCCCTTTAAGCGAGGGAAGCAGCCTCTGCGATTGAAGCGTGCCATCTGGAATGCGCTGCAAATTGTCTCGCGCTCTGCCGGTACCGCCCCCCTCTCCGATTTTAGTGCCCTAAGAGAAGTGGTTAGCGCTTGATTTAGCGCTCCACTTCCCTCTTGGAGCGCTACAACTAAATTTCGTGGGAGCCTATCAACATTAGCGCCTGGTGCTAATTTTTCAGCTTTTGAAGTTTTAGCATCCCAAACGAGGCTATAATGAATTTCTCCCCCTATGGATATAATCTGGTGACTATGTATATATTTTAACTGTGAGGAGCTCATGGTTTTCTTTGTCATTAAGATTGAGACCATCCTCAGCTGCCTTTGCTGCTTCCCCCGCCAAGCCAAACCTCACGATTGGAGAGATTGGAGAAAATGGCCCTAACCAAAATAACAAATGACATCTTCTGTGACTGTTCAATATCCCTCCTTGTCTTTAGCCACCGTTTAAGGCTGAACCAGACTGTTCTCTACCTCAGCATCAAATTTAAAATTCTCATCCTTGTGTTTAAATCCTTTCATAGCCTCAGCCCCTCCCTACCTTTGTAACTTCCTCCAGCCCTACAACATCCCCCTCAAACTCTCGGGGTAAAATTGGTCGTGTGGGTGATAGCGAATCGGCAACCCGTTTTACACATTGTCCTATTTTCTTTTCCATTGACTTCAATGGTTCACTAATGTCTTTCATGGAAGGCAACCTACCACCCTACATGTGACTCCAGTCCCACACTATGGGCTGGATTTTCTCTGCGGAGACGAGATGACGACGCGTCATCAGCCGGTTTCCTTAAAGGGACCACGGCCACATTGATTTTGACAGTTGTGCTGTCAGTGTTCTGCAGCATTGAGGTGCTGCAAACACTGACAAGCACTGCACAAAGGTGCACGTCTGCACCCAGGCTCACGCATGACTCCCTCCATATGCTTATGGAGGGAGTCACAGCATGCAGGGAGATTCTCTTCCCTTCCCATGGGCAGAAGAGACCTCCCCAGGAGATCAACGCAGTCTGGTTGCACATTGTACAGCAGGACACAAGCAGCATGTCGTCAGGAGTGCCTGGCTACAGTGGAGCCAACCTTTCAATGATCTCAGTAGATCATGAAACGTTACTGCAATGTCACACTCAACGTCACCCTGCTGTGCCACTCATCGCTACCCCATCACTCTACCTTCTATACTCTACTCCTGCACATCCTTAAAATAAAAGTTGGAGATGAAGATGTGGGAGTCGATGTGCCAACACTGGATTCGTGATCACGTAAACACTTTGTTATATAATGGCCTGTAATTTGCAGTCAGTGGCGAAGCTGGCCCCGAAGAAACCTGCCCACAGAGCTCTCACGATCTGTGTGACGAGAAGTTTACCTTTTTCGATGTGCAAATGATTGTAGCGCTGTGTAATGGGAATCCCGAGCATAGTGCTGCAGTGACATCAACAAGCTTTCTAAGCAGCCAATCACATTGAAGAATTCTCACAGACAGCAAACCAGGAAATAAAAAGCAGCTTTTATCCTCACTTTTTATAAATGTTACAGGAAGCAAAATAAAGATTGGGACTTTCACATGAAGATAAGGTAGAAGCTAAAATATCATGAACAAACATTATTTTTTTTTAATGTTTTTAAAAAATTGTAATTTTTTATCATAATAGAGAAATTTGACATTCCACAAATAGAACAAATAGTTTTTCAGGGCCAAAATGGTTGTTTAGCATTCAATACGCTGGTAAAACCCGTTACACCTATTCAAACAAGGCTTAACATTTAATGGGGTATTTAACAGCGATATAAGCGCGGAAAAGCTCAAGTTTGTCAGTTCCACTGATTTCACTGATTACACCGATTGCCGGCTATGGAGTGGGGAAGGGGGGGGTGCGTCCACAGCGCAGCCTGTGTCGGAGTAGTGAATGGCTGACCATAACTTCAGGATTTCCGCGTTTAGATGCACATGCGCTAAATCCTGAAATTACAGTCAGTTTCAGAAGGGTAATGACGGTGAATGTTGACAGTTTGCCATCATTACTCACCGCAAAATCCGGGCCAATATTTCCAAGTATTCTTCAGTCTCTGCACCAGCTACCAGTTTCCTCATAAGAGATCCACAAAGTAGCTGATTAAGATAGAATGCTGCCCATGCAGACCCAAATTAACACCACTGTGTTTTCCTCCAGATGCTGCATGCCAGGAAACATATCAGCAAGAGAGATTCATCCCCTCTACCTTTGACAATGCTGGTGACCACTCACCCCACCCCTTTATTCATCCTCTTCTTTACATGCATCAGCCCAGAGACATCCACTTGAAGGGGTACAGATAGTGTGGAAGATGAATTGATACATGGTGAAACATAGAGCACAAGAAAGCCAGATGATGCAGATGTGGAGGTGGAGCCTGATGTAACCAACCCCCCTCCCCCACCCTGAGATATCTGCGCTCCTCTAATTCTGCCCTGTTAAGCATCCCTGATTATAATCGCTCAACCATTGGTGGCCGTGCCTTTTGCTGCCTAGGCCCTAAACTCTGGAAATCCCTGGCTAAACCTCTCCGCCGCTCTACTTCTCTTTCCTCCTTTAAGATGCTCCTTAAAACCTACCTCTTTGACCAAGCTTTTGGTCACCTGCCCTAATTTCTCCTTATGTGGCTTGGTGTCAATTTTTTTTGTCTTATAATACTCCTGTGAAGCGCCTTGGGACGTTTTACTATGTTAAAGGTGTAATATAAATAAAAGTTGTTGTTGTTGTTGTAGGTGAGCAGTGTCATAAAACATGTCAGCCCCTGGCTACAGAGCATGCAAATGATGATCTCAGGAGGCCTGCCATGAAATGAAGGATGCTAACAAGCATCAAACACATATGGAGGTTCTGTGCAGCCTCTCCCAAGTATTGCGACAAATGGCTGGGAATGTATGGAGTCCGAGAGGGTGTCACCTCATTGCAGGGCAGTCTGGAGAAAGTGGTAGCTGCAGGAACATCTGCAACATTTCCCCGCTTCACAAGAGATCCAGGTAAGTGAGTCAATTTAATGCGGATGCACCAAATGAAGGACTGCAGGTCTTAGGGGACTCTTTAGAGAGGTCCATAAGAAATAAGAGCAGGAGTAGGCTATTTGGCCCCTCGAGCCTGCTCCGCATTTCAATAAGATAATGGTTGATCTGATCTTGGCCTCAACTCCACTTTCCTACCCTTTCCCCATAACCCTTGACTCCCTTGTAGCTCAAATATCTGTCTATCTCCGCCTTGAATATATTCAATGACTCAGCCTCTATAGCTCTCTGGGGTAGAGAATTCCAAAGATTCACGACCCTCTGAGAGAAGAAATTCCTCCTTATCTCAGTTTTAAATGGGCGACCCCTTATTCTGAAACTATGCCCCCTAGTTCTAGATTTCCCCACGAGGGGAAACATCCTCCCTGCATCTACCTTGTCAAGCCCCCTCAGAATCTTATATGTTTCAATAAGATCACCTCTCATTCTTCTAAACTCCAATGAGTATAGGCCCAACCTGCTCAAACTTTCTTCATAAGACAACCTCTTCATCTCAGGAATCAACCTAGTGAACCTTCTCTTAACTGCCTCCAATGCAAGTATAGCCCTCCTTAAATAAGGAGACCAAAATTGCATGCAGTACTCCAGATGTGGTCTCACCAGTGCCCTGTACAGTTGTAGCAAGACTCCCCTACTTTTATACTCCATCCCCCTTGCAATAAGGGCCAACATTCCATTTGCCTTCCTAATTATTGCTGTACCTGCATGCCAACATTTTGTGTTTCATGTACGAGGACCCCCAGATCCCTCTGTACCGCAGCACTTTGTAGTCTCTCTCCATTAAAATAATAATTAGCTTTTTTATTCTTACTACCAAAGTGGATAATCTCACATTTTCCCACATGATACTCCATCTGCCTAATTTTTGCCCACTCACTTAACCTATCTATAACCCTTTGCAGACTCTTTGTGTCCTCCTCACAACTTGCTTTCCCACATATCTTTGTATCATCAGCAAATCTGGCTACAGTACACTCGGTCCCTTCATCCAAGTCATTAATATAGATTGTAAATAGTGGAGGCCCCAACACTGCTCCCTGTGGCACCCCACTAGTTACAGTTTGCCAATCTGAAAATTACCCATTTATCCCAACTCTCTGTTTCCTGTTAGTTAGCCAATCCTCTATCCATGCTAATATATTACCCCCAACCCCGTGAGCTCTTATCTTGTGTAGTAACCTTTTATGTGGCACCTTATTGAATGCCTTCTGGAAATCCAAATACACTACATCTACTGGTTCCCCTTTATCCACCCTGCTCGTTACATCCTCAAAGAACTCTAGTAAATTTGTCAAACACGATTTCCCTTTCATAAAACCATGTTGACTCTGCTTGATTGTATTATGATTTTCTAAATGTCCTGCTATTACTTCCTGAATAATGGATTCCAGCATTTTCCCAATGACAGATGTTAGGCTAACTGGCCTATAGTTTCCTGCTTTCTGTCTCCCTCCTTTCTTGAATAGGGGAGTTACATTTGCGATTTTCCAATCTGCTGGGACCTCTCCAGAATCCAGGGAACCGATGCATCCACTATCTCTGCAGTCACTTCTTTTAAGACCCTAGGATGCAGGCCATCAAGTCCAGGGAACTTGTCAGCCTTTAGTCCCATTAGTTTACCTAATACTTTTTCTCTAGTGATAGTGATTGTTTTAAGTTCCTCCCTCCCTATAGCCCCTTGATTATCAATTATTATTGGGATGCTTTTAGTGATTTCTACCATGAAGATCGATACAAAATATTTGTTCAAAGTCTCTGCCATTTCCCTGTTTCCCATTATTAATTCCCCAGTTTCATCCTCTAAGGGACCAACATTTACTTTAGCTACTCGCTTCCTTTTTATATACCTGTAGAAGCTCTTACTGTCTCTTTTTATATTTTTTGCTAGTTTGCTCTCATAATCTATCTTCTCCCTCTTTAATATATTTTTAGTCATCCTTTGCTGGTTTCTAAAAATTTCCCAATCCTCTGGCCTACCACTAATCTTCGCAACATTGTATGCCTTTTCTTTCAACTTGATACCATCCTTAACTTCCTTAGTTAGCCACGGATGGTTCATCCTTCTCGTAGAGTCTTTCTTTCTCACTGGAATAAACCTTTGCTGAGAGTTATGAAATATCTCCTTAAATGTCTGCCACTGCTTATCTACCGTCTCAGCCTTTAATCTATTTTCCCAGTCCACTTTAGCCAACTCTGTCTTCATACCTTTGCAATTGCCTTTATTTAAGTTCAGGACACTAGTTTCAGACCCAAGTTTCTCACCCTCAAACTGAATTTGAAATTCTAACATGCTATAATCACTCTTCCCTAGAGGATCCCTTACTATGAGATCATTAATTAATTCTGTCTCATTACACATGACCAGATCTAAAATAGCCTGCTCCCTGGTTGGTTCCACAACACATTGTTCAAAGAAACCATCCTGAATACACTCTATGGACTCATCCTCAAGGCTACCCTTGCCAATTTGATTTGTCCAATCTATATGATGATTAAAATCGCCCATGATTATTGCAGTACCTTTCTTACAAGCCCCCATTATTTCTTGATTTATACTCTGTCCTACAGTTTAGTTACTGTTAGGGGGCCTATATACTACTCCCACCAGTGACTTCTTACCCTTACTATTTCTTATCTCCACCCAAACTGATTCTACATCTTGATCTTCTGAGCCAATATCATTTCTCACCACTGCACTGATCTCATCCTTTATTAACAGAGCTACCCCACCTCCTTTTCCTTTTTGCCTATCCTTCCGAAATGTCAAATACCCCTGAATATTCAGTTCCCAGCCTTGGTCACCTTGCAACCACGTCTCTGTAATGGCTATCAGATCATACCTATTTATTTCTATTTGTGCCGTCAACTCATTTATCTTGTTACAAATGCTGCGTGCATTCAGATAAAGAGCCTTTAATTTTGTCTTTTTACCATTTTTCCCTACTCTGACTCTATTTGCTGGTGCACCCTTATGTTTAGACGCTCTGTCTCTTCCTGTCACACTCTGGTTATCATTACCCCTATCACTACCCTGCACTATTGTCCTCTCCTTTCTCTTTGACTTTCTAAATTCCCCTTCACCTGAACCCTCCGCCCCACTATTTAGTTTAAATCCCTATCTACCACCCTAGTTATTCGATTCGCCAGGACACTGGTCCCAGCATGGTTCAAGTGAAGCCTGTCCCAACGGAACAACTCCCTTTCCCCAGTACTGGTGCCAGTGCCTCATGAATCGAAACCAATTTCTCCCACACCAATCTTTGAGCCACTCATTCAACTCTCTGATCTTATTGACCCTATGCCAATTTGCTCGTGGCTCAGTTAGTAATCCGGAGATTATTACCTTTGTGGTTCTGCTTTTTAATTTGGCTCCTAGCTGCTCATACTCTCTCAGCAGAACGTCTTTCTTAGTCCTACCTATGTCGTTGGTACCTACGTGAACCACGACAACTGGATCTTTCCCCTCCCACTCCAAGTTCCTCTCCAGCTCCGAGGAGATGTCCTTAACCCTGGCACTGGGCAGGCAACACAGCCTTCTGGACTCACGCTGTCAGCTGCAGAGAACAGTATCTATCCCCCTAACTATACTGTCCCCTACCACTACCACATTTCTTTTTACTCCCCCAACTTGAATGGCCCCCTGCACCACGGTGCTGTGGTCAGTTCACTCATCCTCCCTGCAGTCCCTGCCCTCGTCCACACAGGCTGCAAGAACCTCGTACCTGTTGGACAAGTGCAAGGGCTGAGGCGCCTCCAATGCTACCTTCTGGATCCCCATACCTGCCTAACTTGCAGTCACACCCTCCTTTCCTGACCACGGACCAAATTTGAAGTATTTATCCTAAGGGGTGTGACTGCCTCCTGGATCAAGTGTCCAGGTAACTCTCCCCCTCCCTGATGCATCGCAGTGTCTGAAGCTCGGACTCCAGCTCATCAACTCTGAGCCAAAGTTCCTCGAGCTGCAGACACTTACTGCAGATGTGGTCACTGTGGATCACACTGGTGTCCACCAGCTCCCACATGCCACAGCTGCAACACATCACTTGCCCGGCCATCTCTATTGTATTTTATTCAACTAATTAGCTTTTCAAGTTTGGAATATCACTTAATTATGTATAGTTTTTAATCTAAAATCATGGCTCTTAATGTAAACCAATGCCCCAGTTCAGAGAAAAAGAGGAAAAAAAGAGAAGTACTCCCAACCAATCACTTACCTGCTTTCCTGTGGCGTCACACTTTCATTTTTTTTCCCCTTTCACAGGACCGTTCGCTCCACAGGCAGCCTCTCCCGCTCTCGGCTCTGTTTAAATCAGCCTCTCCCGCTCTCGGCGCTCTGTTTAAATCAGCCTCTCCCGCTCTCGGCTCTGTTTAAATCAGCCTCTCCCGCTCTCGGCTCTGTTTAAATCAGCCTCTCCCACTCTCGGCGCTCTGTTTAAATCAGCCTCTCCCGCTCTCGGAGCTCTGTTTAAATCAGCCTCTCCCGCTCTCGGAGCTCTGTTTAAATCAGTCTCTCCCGCTCTCGGCTCTGTTTAAATCAGCCTCTCCTGCTCTCGGCGCTCTGTTTAAATCAGTCTCTCCCGCTCTCGGCTCTGTTTAAATCAGCCTCTCCCGCTCTCGGCTCTGTTTAAATCAGCCTCTCCCGCTCTCGGCTCTGTTTAAATCAGCCTCTCCCGCTCTCGGCTCTGTTTAAATCAGCCTCTCCCGCTCTCGGCGCTCTGTTTAAATCAGCCTCTCCCGCTCTCGGCTCTGTTTAAATCAGCCTCTCCCGCTCTCGGCTCTGTTTAAATCAGCCTCTCCCGCTCTCGGCTCTGTTTAAATCAGCCTCTCCCGCTCTCGGCTCTGTTTAAATCAGCCTCTCCCGCTCTCGGCGCTCTGTTTAAATCAGCCTCTCCCGCTCTCGGCGCTCTGTTTAAATCAGCCTCTCCCGCTCTCGGCTCTGTTTAAATCAGCCTCTCCCACTCTTGGCGGTCTGTTTAAATCAGCCTCTCCCGCTCTCGGCTCTGTTTAAATCAGCCTCTCCCGCTCTCGGCTCTGTTTAAATCAGCCTCTCCCGCTCTCGGCTCTGTTTAAATCAGCCTCTCCCGCTCTCGGCTCTGGTTAAATCAGCCTCTCCCGCTCTCGGAGCTCTGTTTAAATCAGCCTCTCCCGCTCTCGGCTCTGTTTAAATCAGCCTCTCCCGCTCTCGGCTCTGGTTAAATCAGCCTCTCCCACTCTCGGCGCTCTGTTTAAATCAGCCTCTCCCGCTCTCGGCTCTGTTTAAATCAGCCTCTCCCGCTCCCGGCTCTGTTTAAATCACCCTCTCCCGCTCTCGGCTCTGTTTAAATCAGCCTCTCCCGCTCTCGGCGCTCTGTTTAAATCAGCCTCTCCCGCTCTCGGCGCTCTGTTTAAATCAGCCTCTCCCGCTCTCGGCGCTCTGTTTAAATCAGCCTCTCCCGCTCTCGGAGCTCTGTTTAAATCAGCCTCTCCCGCTCTCGGCGCTCTGTTTAAATCAGCCTCTCCCGCTCTCGGCGCTCTGTTTAAATCAGCCTCTCCCGCTCTCGGCGCTCTGTTTAAATCAGCCTCTCCCGCTCTCGGCGCTCTGTTTAAATCAGCCTCTCCCGCTCTCGGCTCTGTTTAAATCAGCCTCTCCCGCTCTCGGCTCTTTTTAAATCACCCTCTCCCGCTCTCGGCTCTGTTTAAATCAGCCTCTCCCGCTCTCGGCGCTCTGTTTAAATCAGCCTCTCCCGCTCTCGGCTCTGTTTAAATCAGCCTCTCCCGCTCTCGGCGCTCTGTTTAAATCAGCCTCTCCCGCTCTCGGCGCTATGTTTAAATCAGCCTCTCCCGCTCTCGGCGCTCTGTTTAAATCAGCCTCTCCCGCTCTCGGCGCTCTGTTTAAATCAGCCTCTCCCGCTCTCGGCGCTCTGTTTAAATCAGCCTCTCCCGCTCTCGGCTCTTTTTAAATCAGCCTCTCCCGCTCTCGGCTCTTTTTAAATCAGCCTCTCCCGCTCTCGGCGCTCTGTTTAAATCAGCCTCTCCCGCTCTCGGCTCTTTTTAAATCAGCCTCTCCCGCTCTCGGCTCTGTTTAAATCAGCCTCTCCCGCTCTCGGCTCTGTTTAAATCAGCCTCTCCCGCTCTCGGCTCTGTTTAAATCAGCCTCTCCCACTCTCGGCTCTGTTTAAATCAGCCTCTTCCGCTCTCGGCTCTGTTTAAATCAGCCTCTCCCGCTCTCGGCTCTGTTTAAATCAGCCTCTCCCGCTCTCGGCTCTGTTTAAATCAGCCTCTCCCACTCTCGGCTCTGTTTAAATCAGCGATTCCCGCTCTCGGCTCTGTTTAAATCAGCCTCTCCCGCTCTCGGCGCTCTGTTTAAATCAGCCTCTCCCGCTCTCGGAGCTCTGTTTAAATCAGCCTCTCCCACTCTCGGCTCTGTTTAAATCAGCCTCTCCCGCTCTCGGCTCTGTTTAAATCAGCCTCTCCCACTCTCGGAGCTCTGTTTAAATCAGCCTCTCCCACTCTCGGCGCTCTGTTTAAATCAGCCTCTCCCGCTCTCGGAGCTCTGTTTAAATCAGCCTCTCCCGCTCTCGGCGCTCTGTTTAAATCAGTCTCTCCCGCTCTCGGCTCTGTTTAAATCAGCCTCTCCTGCTCTCGGCGCTCTGTTTAAATCAGTCTCTCCCGCTCTCGGCTCTGTTTAAATCAGCCTCTCCCGCTCTCGGCTCTGTTTAAATCAGCCTCTCCCGCTCTCGGCTCTGTTTAAATCAGCCTCTCCCGCTCTCGGCGCTCTGTTTAAATCAGCCTCTCCCGCTCTCGGCTCTGTTTAAATCAGCCTCTCCCGCTCTCGGCGCTCTGTTTAAATCAGCCTCTCCCACTCTCGGAGCTCTGTTTAAATCAGTCTCTCCCGCTCTCGGCTCTGTTTAAATCAGCCTCTCCCGCTCTCGGCTCTGTTTAAATCAGCCTCTCCCGCTCTCGGCTCTGTTTAAATCAGCCTCTCCCGCTCTCGGCTCTGTTTAAATCAGCCTCTCCCGCTCTCGGCTCTGTTTAAATCAGCCTCATCCTGCTCTCGGCTCTGGTTAAATCAGCCTCTCCCGCTCTCGGAGCTCTGTTTAAATCAGCCTCTCCCGCTCTCGGCGCTCTGTTTAAATCAGCCTCTCCCACTCTCGGCTCTGTTTAAATCAGCTTCTCCCGCTCTCGGCGCTCTGTTTAAATCAGCCTCTCCCGCTCTCGGCTCTGTTTAAATCAGCCTCTCCCGCTCTCGGCTCTGTTTAAATCAGCCTCTCCCGCTCTCGGCGCTCTGTTTAAATCAGCTTCTCCCGCTCTCGGCGCTCTGTTTAAATCAGCTTTTCCCGCTCTCGGCGCTCTGTTTAAATCAGCCTCTCCCGCTCTCGGAGCTCTGTTTAAATCAGCCTCTCCCGCTCTCGGAGCTCTGTTTAAATCAGCCTCTCCCGCTCTCGGCTCTGTTTAAATCAGCTTCTCCCGCTCTCGGCGCTCTGTTTAAATCAGCCTCTCCCGCTCTCGGCTCTGTTTAAATCAGCCTCTCCCGCTCTCGGCGCTCTGTTTAAATCAGCCTCTCCCGCTCTCGGCTCTGTTTAAATCAGCCTCTCCCGCTCTCGGCTCTG
Source organism: Squalus acanthias (assembly GCA_030390025.1). NCBI lineage: Eukaryota > Metazoa > Chordata > Chondrichthyes > Squaliformes > Squalidae > Squalus > Squalus acanthias. Next base: position 56,723,183 of record CM059431.1, on the reverse strand, counting down.
TTTAAATCAGCCTCTCCCGCTCTCGGCTCTGTTTAAATCAGCCTCTCCCGCTCTCGGCTCTGTTTAAATCAGCCTCTCCCGCTCTCGGTGCTCTGTTTAAATCAGCCTCTCCCGCTCTCGGAGCTCTGTTTAAATCAGCCTCTCCCGCTCTCGGAGCTCTGTTTAAATCAGCCTCTCCCGCTCTCGGCTCTGTTTAAATCAGCCTCTCCCGCTCTCGGCGCTCTGTTTAAATCAGCCTCTCCCACTCTCGGCTCTGTTTAAATCAGCCTCTCCCGCTCTCAGCTCTGTTTAAATCAGCCTCTCCCGCTCTCGGCACTCTTTTCAAATCAGCCTCTCCCGCTCTCGGAGCTCTGTTTAAATCAGCCTCTCACACTCTCGGAGCTCTGTTTAAATCAGCCTCTCCCGCTCTCGGCGCTCTGTTTAAATCAGCCTCTCCCGCTCTCGGCTCTGTTTAAATCAGCCTCTCCTGCTCTCGGATCGGTTTAAATCAGCCTCTCCCGCTCTCGGCTCTGTTTAAATCAGCCTCTCCCGCTCTCGGCTCTGTTTAAATCAGCCTCTCCATCTCTCGGCTCTGTTTAAATCAGCCTCTCCCGCTCTCGGCTCTGTTTAAATCAGCCTCTCCCGCTCTCGGCTCTGTTTAAATCAGCCTCTCCCGCTCTCGGCTCTGTTTAAATCAGCCTCTCCCGCTCTCGGCTCTGTTTAAATCAGCCTTACTGCAGATGTGGTCACTGTGGATCACACTGGTGTCCACCAGCTCCCACATGCCACAGCTGCAACACATCACTTGCCCGGCCATCTCTATTGTATTTTATTCAACTAATTAGCTCTTCAAGTTTGGAATATCACTTAATTATGTATAGTTTTTAATCTAAAATCATGGCTCTTAATTTAAACCAATGCCCCAGTTTAGAGAAAAAGAGGAAAAAAAGAGAAGTACTCCCAACCAATCACTTACCTGCTTTCCTGTGGCGTCACACTTTCATTTTTTTTCCCCTTTCACAGGACCGTTCGCTCCACAGGCAGCCTCTCCCGCTCTCGGCTCTGTTTAAATCAGCCTCTCCCGCTCTCGGCTCTGTTTAAATCAGCCTCTCCCGCTCTCGGCGCTCTGTTTAAATCAGCCTCTCCCGCTCTCGGCGCTCTGTTTAAATCAGTCTCTCCCGCTCTCGGCTCTATTTAAATCAGCCTCTCCCGCTCTCGGCTCTATTTAAATCAGTCTCTCCCGCTCTCGGCGCTCTGTTTAAATCAACCTCTCCCGCTCTCGGCTCTGTTTAAATCAGCCTCTCCCGCTCTCGGCGCTCTGTTTAAATCAGCCTCTCCCGCTCTCGGCTCTGTTTAAATCAGCCTCTCCCGCTCTCGGCTCTGTTTAAATCAGCCTCTCCCGCTCTTGGCTCTGTTTAAATCAGCCTCTCCCACTCTCGGCTCTGTTTAAGTCAGCCTCTCCCGCTCTCGGCGCTCTGTTTAAATCAGCCTCTCCCGCTCTCGGCGCTGTTTAAATCAGTCTCTCCCGTTCTCGGCGCTCTGTTTAAATCAGTCTCTCCCGCTCTCGGCGCTCTGTTTAAATCAGCCTCTCCCGCTCTCGGCGCTGTTTAAATCAGTCTCTCCCGTTCTCGGCGCTCTGTTTAAATCAGTCTCTCCCGCTCTCGGCGCTCTGTTTAAATCAGTCTCTCCCGTTCTCGGAGCTCTGTTTAAATCAGCCTCTCCCACTCTCGGCGCTCTGTTTAAATCAGCCTCTCCTGCTCTCGGCTCTGTTTAAATCAGTCTCTCCCGTTCTCGGCGCTCTGTTTAAATCAGTCTCTCCCGCTCTCGGCGCTCTGTTTAAATCAGCCTCTCCCGCTCTCGGCTCTGTTTAAATTAGCCTCTCCCACTCTCGGCGCTCTGTTTAAATCAGCCTCTCCCGCTCTCGGCGCTCTGTTTAAATCAGCCTCTCCCGCTCTCGGCTCTGTTTAAATCAGCCTCTCCCGCTCTCGGCTCTGTTTAAATCAGCCTCTTCCGCTCTCGGCTCTGTTTAAATCAGCCTCTCCCGCTCTCGGCACTCTTTTTAAATCAGCCTCTCCCGCTCTCGGCACTCTTTTTAAATCAGCCTCTCCCGCTCTCGGCTCTGTTTAAATCAGCCTCTCCCGCTCTCGGCTCTGTTTAAATCAGCCTCTCCCGCTCTCGGCTCTGTTTAAGTCAGCCTCTCCCGCTCTCGGAGCTCTGTTTAAATCAGCCTCTCCCGGTCTCGGCGCTCTGTTTAAATCAGCCTCTCCCGCTCTCGGAGCTCTGTTTAAATCAGCCTCTCCCGCTCTCGGCGCTCTGTTTAAATCAGTCTCTCCCGCTCTCGGCCCTGTTTAAATCAGCCTCTCCCACTCTCGGCTCTGTTTAAATCAGCCTCTCCCGCTCTCGGCTCTGTTTAAATCAGCCTCTCCCACTCTCGGCGCTCTGTTTAAATCAGCCTCTCCCACTCTCGGCGCTCTGTTTAAATCAGCCTCTCCCGCTCTCGGCGCTCTGTTTAAATCAGCCTCTCCCGCTCTCGGCTCTGTTTAAATCAGCCTCTCCCGCTCTCGGCTCTGTTTAAATCAGCCTCTCCCGCTCTCGGCGCTCTGTTTAAATCAGCCTCTCCCGCTCTCGGCGCTCTGTTTAAATCAGCCTCTCCCGCTCTCGGCCCTCTGTTTAAATCAGTCTCTCCCGCTCTCGGCTCTGTTTAAATCAGCCTCTCCCGCTCTCGGCGCTCTGTTTAAATCAGCCTCTCCCGCTCTCGGCTCTGTTTAAATCAGCCTCTCCCGCTCTCGGCGCTCTGTTTAAATCAGCCTCTCCCGCTCTCGGCTCTGTTTAAATCAGCCTCTCCCGCTCTCGGCTCTGTTTAAATCAGCCTCTCCCGCTCTCGGCTCTGTTTAAATCAGCCTCTCCCGCTCTCGGCTCTGTTTAAATCAGCCTCTCCCGCTCTCGGCGCTCTGTTTAAATCAGCCTCTCCCGCTCTCGGCGCTCTGTTTAAATCAGCCTCTCCCGCTCTCGGCTCTGTTTAAATCAGCCTCTCCCACTCTTGGCGGTCTGTTTAAATCAGCCTCTCCCGCTCTCGGCTCTGTTTAAATCAGCCTCTCCCGCTCTCGGCTCTGTTTAAATCAGCCTCTCCCGCTCTCGGCTCTGTTTAAATCAGCCTCTCCCGCTCTCGGCTCTGGTTAAATCAGCCTCTCCCGCTCTCGGAGCTCTGTTTAAATCAGCCTCTCCCGCTCTCGGCTCTGTTTAAATCAGCCTCTCCCGCTCTCGGCTCTGGTTAAATCAGCCTCTCCCACTCTCGGCGCTCTGTTTAAATCAGCCTCTCCCGCTCTCGGCTCTGTTTAAATCAGCCTCTCCCGCTCCCGGCTCTGTTTAAATCACCCTCTCCCGCTCTCGGCTCTGTTTAAATCAGCCTCTCCCGCTCTCGGCGCTCTGTTTAAATCAGCCTCTCCCGCTCTCGGCGCTCTGTTTAAATCAGCCTCTCCCGCTCTCGGCGCTCTGTTTAAATCAGCCTCTCCCGCTCTCGGAGCTCTGTTTAAATCAGCCTCTCCCGCTCTCGGCGCTCTGTTTAAATCAGCCTCTCCCGCTCTCGGCGCTCTGTTTAAATCAGCCTCTCCCGCTCTCGGCGCTCTGTTTAAATCAGCCTCTCCCGCTCTCGGCGCTCTGTTTAAATCAGCCTCTCCCGCTCTCGGCTCTGTTTAAATCAGCCTCTCCCGCTCTCGGCTCTTTTTAAATCACCCTCTCCCGCTCTCGGCTCTGTTTAAATCAGCCTCTCCCGCTCTCGGCGCTCTGTTTAAATCAGCCTCTCCCGCTCTCGGCTCTGTTTAAATCAGCCTCTCCCGCTCTCGGCGCTCTGTTTAAATCAGCCTCTCCCGCTCTCGGCGCTATGTTTAAATCAGCCTCTCCCGCTCTCGGCGCTCTGTTTAAATCAGCCTCTCCCGCTCTCGGCGCTCTGTTTAAATCAGCCTCTCCCGCTCTCGGCGCTCTGTTTAAATCAGCCTCTCCCGCTCTCGGCTCTTTTTAAATCAGCCTCTCCCGCTCTCGGCTCTTTTTAAATCAGCCTCTCCCGCTCTCGGCGCTCTGTTTAAATCAGCCTCTCCCGCTCTCGGCTCTTTTTAAATCAGCCTCTCCCGCTCTCGGCTCTGTTTAAATCAGCCTCTCCCGCTCTCGGCTCTGTTTAAATCAGCCTCTCCCGCTCTCGGCTCTGTTTAAATCAGCCTCTCCCACTCTCGGCTCTGTTTAAATCAGCCTCTTCCGCTCTCGGCTCTGTTTAAATCAGCCTCTCCCGCTCTCGGCTCTGTTTAAATCAGCCTCTCCCGCTCTCGGCTCTGTTTAAATCAGCCTCTCCCACTCTCGGCTCTGTTTAAATCAGCGATTCCCGCTCTCGGCTCTGTTTAAATCAGCCTCTCCCGCTCTCGGCGCTCTGTTTAAATCAGCCTCTCCCGCTCTCGGAGCTCTGTTTAAATCAGCCTCTCCCACTCTCGGCTCTGTTTAAATCAGCCTCTCCCGCTCTCGGCTCTGTTTAAATCAGCCTCTCCCGCTCTCGGCGCTCTGTTTAAATCAGCCTCTCCCACTCTCGGAGCTCTGTTTAAATCAGCCTCTCCCACTCTCGGCGCTCTGTTTAAATCAGCCTCTCCCGCTCTCGGAGCTCTGTTTAAATCAGCCTCTCCCGCTCTCGGCGCTCTGTTTAAATCAGTCTCTCCCGCTCTCGGCTCTGTTTAAATCAGCCTCTCCTGCTCTCGGCGCTCTGTTTAAATCAGTCTCTCCCGCTCTCGGCTCTGTTTAAATCAGCCTCTCCCGCTCTCGGCTCTGTTTAAATCAGCCTCTCCCGCTCTCGGCTCTGTTTAAATCAGCCTCTCCCGCTCTCGGCGCTCTGTTTAAATCAGCCTCTCCCGCTCTCGGCTCTGTTTAAATCAGCCTCTCCCGCTCTCGGCGCTCTGTTTAAATCAGCCTCTCCCACTCTCGGAGCTCTGTTTAAATCAGTCTCTCCCGCTCTCGGCTCTGTTTAAATCAGCCTCTCCCGCTCTCGGCTCTGTTTAAATCAGCCTCTCCCGCTCTCGGCTCTGTTTAAATCAGCCTCTCCCGCTCTCGGCTCTGTTTAAATCAGCCTCTCCCGCTCTCGGCTCTGTTTAAATCAGCCTCATCCTGCTCTCGGCTCTGGTTAAATCAGCCTCTCCCGCTCTCGGAGCTCTGTTTAAATCAGCCTCTCCCGCTCTCGGCGCTCTGTTTAAATCAGCCTCTCCCTCTCTCGGCTCTGTTTAAATCAGCTTCTCCCGCTCTCGGCGCTCTGTTTAAATCAGCCTCTCCCGCTCTCGGCTCTGTTTAAATCAGCCTCTCCCGCTCTCGGCTCTGTTTAAATCAGCCTCTCCCGCTCTCGGCGCTCTGTTTAAATCAGCTTCTCCCGCTCTCGGCGCTCTGTTTAAATCAGCTTTTCCCGCTCTCGGCGCTCTGTTTAAATCAGCCTCTCCCTCTCTCGGCTCTGTTTAAATCAGCTTCTCCCGCTCTCGGCGCTCTGTTTAAATCAGCCTCTCCCGCTCTCGGCTCTGTTTAAATCAGCCTCTCCCGCTCTCGGCTCTGTTTAAATCAGCCTCTCCCGCTCTCGGCGCTCTGTTTAAATCAGCCTCTCCCGCTCTCGGCTCTGTTTAAATCAGCCTCTCCCGCTCTCGGCTCTGTTTAAATCAGCCTCTCCCGCTCTCGGCTCTGTTTAAATCAGCCTCTCCCGCTCTCGGCTCTGTTTAAATCAGCCTCTCCCGCTCTCGGTGCTCTGTTTAAATCAGCCTCTCCCGCTCTCGGAGCTCTGTTTAAATCAGCCTCTCCCGCTCTCGGAGCTCTGTTTAAATCAGCCTCTCCCGCTCTCGGCTCTGTTTAAATCAGCCTCTCCCGCTCTCGGCGCTCTGTTTAAATCAGCCTCTCCCACTCTCGGCTCTGTTTAAATCAGCCTCTCCCGCTCTCAGCTCTGTTTAAATCAGCCTCTCCCGCTCTCGGCACTCTTTTCAAATCAGCCTCTCCCGCTCTCGGAGCTCTGTTTAAATCAGCCTCTCACACTCTCGGAGCTCTGTTTAAATCAGCCTCTCCCGCTCTCGGCGCTCTGTTTAAATCAGCCTCTCCCGCTCTCGGCTCTGTTTAAATCAGCCTCTCCTGCTCTCGGATCGGTTTAAATCAGCCTCTCCCGCTCTCGGCTCTGTTTAAATCAGCCTCTCCCGCTCTCGGCTCTGTTTAAATCAGCCTCTCCATCTCTCGGCTCTGTTTAAATCAGCCTCTCCCGCTCTCGGCTCTGTTTAAATCAGCCTCTCCCGCTCTCGGCTCTGTTTAAATCAGCCTCTCCCGCTCTCGGCTCTGTTTAAATCAGCCTCTCCCGCTCTCGGCTCTGTTTAAATCAGCCTTACTGCAGATGTGGTCACTGTGGATCACACTGGTGTCCACCAGCTCCCACATGCCACAGCTGCAACACATCACTTGCCCGGCCATCTCTATTGTATTTTATTCAACTAATTAGCTCTTCAAGTTTGGAATATCACTTAATTATGTATAGTTTTTAATCTAAAATCATGGCTCTTAATTTAAACCAATGCCCCAGTTTAGAGAAAAAGAGGAAAAAAAGAGAAGTACTCCCAACCAATCACTTACCTGCTTTCCTGTGGCGTCACACTTTCATTTTTTTTCCCCTTTCACAGGACCGTTCGCTCCACAGGCAGCCTCTCCCGCTCTCGGCTCTGTTTAAATCAGCCTCTCCCGCTCTCGGCTCTGTTTAAATCAGCCTCTCCCGCTCTCGGCGCTCTGTTTAAATCAGCCTCTCCCGCTCTCGGCGCTCTGTTTAAATCAGTCTCTCCCGCTCTCGGCTCTATTTAAATCAGCCTCTCCCGCTCTCGGCTCTATTTAAATCAGTCTCTCCCGCTCTCGGCGCTCTGTTTAAATCAACCTCTCCCGCTCTCGGCTCTGTTTAAATCAGCCTCTCCCGCTCTCGGCGCTCTGTTTAAATCAGCCTCTCCCGCTCTCGGCTCTGTTTAAATCAGCCTCTCCCGCTCTCGGCTCTGTTTAAATCAGCCTCTCCCGCTCTTGGCTCTGTTTAAATCAGCCTCTCCCACTCTCGGCTCTGTTTAAGTCAGCCTCTCCCGCTCTCGGCGCTCTGTTTAAATCAGCCTCTCCCGCTCTCGGCGCTGTTTAAATCAGTCTCTCCCGTTCTCGGCGCTCTGTTTAAATCAGTCTCTCCCGCTCTCGGCGCTCTGTTTAAATCAGCCTCTCCCGCTCTCGGCGCTGTTTAAATCAGTCTCTCCCGTTCTCGGCGCTCTGTTTAAATCAGTCTCTCCCGCTCTCGGCGCTCTGTTTAAATCAGTCTCTCCCGTTCTCGGAGCTCTGTTTAAATCAGCCTCTCCCACTCTCGGCGCTCTGTTTAAATCAGCCTCTCCTGCTCTCGGCTCTGTTTAAATCAGTCTCTCCCGTTCTCGGCGCTCTGTTTAAATCAGTCTCTCCCGCTCTCGGCGCTCTGTTTAAATCAGCCTCTCCCGCTCTCGGCTCTGTTTAAATTAGCCTCTCCCACTCTCGGCGCTCTGTTTAAATCAGCCTCTCCCGCTCTCGGCGCTCTGTTTAAATCAGCCTCTCCCGCTCTCGGCTCTGTTTAAATCAGCCTCTCCCGCTCTCGGCTCTGTTTAAATCAGCCTCTTCCGCTCTCGGCTCTGTTTAAATCAGCCTCTCCCGCTCTCGGCACTCTTTTTAAATCAGCCTCTCCCGCTCTCGGCACTCTTTTTAAATCAGCCTCTCCCGCTCTCGGCTCTGTTTAAATCAGCCTCTCCCGCTCTCGGCTCTGTTTAAATCAGCCTCTCCCGCTCTCGGCTCTGTTTAAGTCAGCCTCTCCCGCTCTCGGAGCTCTGTTTAAATCAGCCTCTCCCGGTCTCGGCGCTCTGTTTAAATCAGCCTCTCCCGCTCTCGGAGCTCTGTTTAAATCAGCCTCTCCCGCTCTCGGCGCTCTGTTTAAATCAGTCTCTCCCGCTCTCGGCCCTGTTTAAATCAGCCTCTCCCACTCTCGGCTCTGTTTAAATCAGCCTCTCCCGCTCTCGGCTCTGTTTAAATCAGCCTCTCCCACTCTCGGCGCTCTGTTTAAATCAGCCTCTCCCACTCTCGGCGCTCTGTTTAAATCAGCCTCTCCCGCTCTCGGCTCTGTTTAAATCAGCCTCTCCCGCTCTCGGCTCTGTTTAAATCAGCCTCTCCCGCTCTCGGCGCTCTGTTTAAATCAGCCTCTCCCGCTCTCGGCGCTCTGTTTAAATCAGCCTCTCCCGCTCTCGGCCCTCTGTTTAAATCAGTCTCTCCCGCTCTCGGCTCTGTTTAAATCAGCCTCTCCCGCTCTCGGCGCTCTGTTTAAATCAGCCTCTCCCGCTCTCGGCTCTGTTTAAATCAGCCTCTCCCGCTCTCGGCGCTCTGTTTAAATCAGCCTCTCCCGCTCTCGGCTCTGTTTAAATCAGCCTCTCCCGCTCTCGGCGCTCTGTTTAAATCAGCCTCTCCCGCTCTCGGCTCTGTTTAAATCAGCCTCTCCCGCTCTCGGCTCTGTTTAAATCAGCCTCTCCCGCTCTCGGCGCTCTGTTTAAATCAGCCTCTCCCGCTCTCGGAGCTCTGTTTAAATCAGCCTCTCCCACTCTCGGCTCTGTTTAAATCAGCCTCTCCCACTCTCGGCGCTCTGTTTAAATCAGTCTCTCCCGCTCTCGGCTCTGTTTAAATCAGCCTCTCCCGCTCTCGGCTCTGTTTAAATCAGCCTCTCCCGCTCTCGGAGCTCTGTTTAAATCAGCCTCTCCCGCTCTCGGAGCTCTGTTTAAATCAGCCTCTCCCGCTCTCGGAGCTCTGTTTAAATCAGCCTCTCCCGCTCTCGGAGCTCTGTTTAAATCAGCCTCTCCCGCTCTCGGCTCTGTTTAAATCAGCCTCTCCCGCTCTCGGCTCTGTTTAAATCAGCCTCTCCCGCTATCGGCTCTGATTAAATCAGCCTCTCCCGCTCTCGGCTGTGTTTAAATCAGCCTCTCCCGCTCTCGGCTCTGTTTAAATCAGCCTCTCCCACTCTCGGCGCTCTGTTTAAATCAGCCTCTCCCGCTCTCGGCGCTCTGTTTAAATCAGCCTCTCCCGCTCTCGGCGCTCTGTTTAAATCAGCCTCTCCCACTCTCGGCGCTCTGTTTAAATCAGCCTCTCCCGCTCTCGGCGCTCTGTTTAAATCAGCCTCTCCCACTCTCGGCTCTGTTTAAATCAGCCTCTCCCGCTCTCGGCTCTGTTTAAATCAGCCTCTCCCGCTCTCGGCGCTCTGTTTAAATCAGCCTCTCCCGCTCTCGGCTCTGTTTAAATCAGCCTCTCCCGCTCTCGGCTCTGTTTAAATCAGCCTCTCCCGCTCTCGGCTCTGTTTAAATCAGCCTCTCCCGCTCTCGGCTCTGTTTAAATCAGCCTCTCCCGCTCTCGGAGCTCTGTTTAAATCAGCCTCTCCCGCTCTCGGAGCTCTGTTTAAATCAGCCTCTCCCGCTCTCGGAGCTCTGTTTAAATCAGCCTCTCCCGCTCTCGGCTCTGTTTAAATCAGCCTCTCCCGCTCTCGGCGCTCTGTTTAAATCAGCCTCTCCCGCTCTCGGAGCTCTGTTTAAATCAGCCTCTCCCGCTCTCGGCTCTGTTTAAATCAGCCTCTCCCGCTCTCGGCTCTGTTTAAATCAGTCTCTCCCGCTCTCGGCTCTGTTTAAATTAGCCTCTCCCGCTCTCGGCGCTCTGTTTAAATCAGCCTCTCCCGCTCTCGGCTCTGTTTAAATCAGCCTCTCCCGCTCTCGGCGCTCTGTTTAAATCAGCCTCTCCCGCTCTCGGCGCTCTGTTTAAATCAGCCTCTCCCGCTCTCGGAGCTCTGTTTAAATCAGCCTCTCACACTCTCGGAGCTCTGTTTAAATCAGCCTCTCCCGCTCTCGGCGCTCTGTTTAAATCAGCCTCTCACACTCTCGGAGCTCTGTTTAAATCAGCCTCTCACACTCTCGGAGCTCTGTTTAAATCAGCCTCTCCCGCTCTCGGCGCTCTGTTTAAATCAGCCTCTCCCGCTCTCGGCCCTGTTTAAATCAGCCTCTCCCGCTCTCGGCTCTGTTTAAATCAGCCTCTCCCGCTCCCGGCACTGTTTAAATCAGCCTCTCCCGCTCTCGGCGCTCTGTTTAAATCAGCCTCTCCCGCTCTCGGCGCTCTGTTTAAATCAGCCTCTCCCACTCTCGGCTCTGTTTAAATCAGCCTCTCCCGCTCTCGGCTCTGTTTAAATCAGCCTCTCCCGCTCTCGGCTCTGTTTAAATCAGCCTCTCCCGCTCTCGGCTCTGTTTAAATCAGCCTCTCCCGCTCTCGGCTCGGTTTAAATCAGCCTCTCCCGCTCTCGGCGCTCTGTTTAAATCAGCCTCTCCCGCTCTCGGCTCTGTTTAAATCAGCCTCTCCCGCTCTCGGCGCTCTGTTTAAATCAGCCTCTCCCGCTCTCGGCTCTGTTTAAATCAGTCTCTCCCGCTCTCGGAGCTCTGTTTAAATCAGCCTCTCCCGCTCTCGGCTCTGTTTAAATCAGCCTCTCCCGCTCTCGGCTCTGTTTAAATCAGCCTCTCCCACTCTCGGCTCTGTTTAAATCAGCCTCTCCCACTCTCGGCTCTGTTTAAATCAGCCTCTCCCGCTCTCGGCTCTGTTTAAATCAGCCTCTCCCGCTCTCGGCTCTGTTTAAATCAGCCTCTCCCGCTCTCGGCTCTGTTTAAATCAGCCTCTCCCGCTCTCGGCTCTGTTTAAATCAGCCTCTCCCACTCTCGGCGCTCTGTTTAAATCAGCCTCTCCCGCTCTCGGCGCTCTGTTTAAATCAGCTTCTCCCGCTCTCGGCGCTCTGTTTAAATCAGCCTCTCCCGCTCTCGGCGCTCTGTTTAAATCAGTCGCTCCCGCTCTCGGCGCTCTGTTTAAATCAGCCTCTCCCGCTCTCGGCGCTCTGTTTAAATCAGTCGCTCCCGCTCTCGGCGCTCTGTTTAAATCAGCCTCTCCCGCTCTCGGAGCTCTGTTTAAATCAGCCTCTCCCGCTCTCGGCGCTCTGTTTCAATCAGCCTCTCCCGCTCTCGGAGCTCTGTTTACATCAGCCTCTCCCGCTCTCGGAGCTCTGTTTAAATCAGTCGCTCCCGCTCTCGGCGCTCTGTTTGAATCAGCCTCTCCCGCTCTCGGAGCTCTGTTTAAATCAGCCTCTCCCGCTCTCGGCGCTCTGTTTAAATCAGCCTCTCCCGCTCTCGGCTCTGTTTAAATCAGCCTCTCCCACTCTCGGCGCTCTGTTTAAATCAGTCTCTCCCGCTCTCGGCTCTGTTTAAATCAGCCTCTCCCGCTCTCGGCTCTGTTTAAATCAGCCTCTCCCGCTCTCGGAGCTCTGTTTACATCAGTCTCTCCCGCTCTCGGCGCTCTGTTTAAATCAGCCTCTCCCGCTCTCGGCTCTGTTTAAATCAGCCTCTCCCGCTCTCGGAGCTCTGTTTAAATCAGCCTCTCCCGCTCTCGGAGCTCTGTTTAAATCAGCCTCTCCCGCTCTCGGAGCTCTGTTTAAATCAGCCTCTCCCGCTTTCGGAGCTCTGTTTAAATCAGCCTCTCCCGCTCTCGGCTCTGTTTAAATCAGCCTCTCCCGCTCTCGGCTCTGTTTAAATCAGCCTCTCCCGCTCTCGGCTCTGTTTAAATCAGTCTCTCCCGCTCTCGGCTCTGTTTAAATTAGCCTCTCCCGCTCTCGGCGCTCTCGGCGCTCTGTTTAAATCAGCCTCTCCCGCTCTCGGCTCTGTTTAAATCAGCCTCTCCCGCTCTCGGCGCTCTGTTTAAATCAGCCTCTCCCGCTCTCGGCACTCTTTTCAAATCAGCCTCTCCCGCTCTCGGCGCTCTGTTTAAATCAGCCTCTCCCGCTCTCGGCGCTCTGTTTAAATCAGCCTCTCCCGCTCTCGGCCCTGTTTAAATCAGCCTCTCCCGCTCTCGGCTCTGTTTAAATCAGCCTCTCCCGCTCTCGGCGCTCTGTTTAAATCAGCCTCTCCCACTCTCGGCTCTGTTTAAATCAGCCTCTCCCGCTCTCGGCCCTGTTTAAATCAGCCTCTCCCGCTCTCGGCGCTCTGTTTAAATCAGCCTCTCCCGCTCTCGGCTCTGTTTAAATCAGCCTCTCCCGCTCCCGGCACTGTTTAAATCAGCCTCTCCCGCTCTCGGCGCTCTGTTTAAATCAGCCTCTCCCGCTCTCGGCGCTCTGTTTAAATCAGCCTCTCCCGCTCTCGGCTCTGTTTAAATCAGCCTCTCCCGCTCTCGGCTCGGTTTAAATCAGCCTCTCCCGCTCTCGGAGCTCTGTTTAAATCAGCCTCTCCCGCTCTCGGAGCTCTGTTTAAATCAGCCTCTCACACTCTCGGAGCTCTGTTTAAATCAGCCTCTCCCGCTCTCGGCGCTCTGTTTAAATCAGCCTCTCCCGCTCTCGGCGCTCTGTTTAAATCAGCCTCTCCCGCTCTCGGCCCTCTGTTTAAATCAGCCTCTCCCGCTCTCGGCCCTCTGTTTAAATCAGCCTCTCCCGCGCTCGGCTCTGTTTAAATCAGTCTCTCCCGCTCTCGGAGCTCTGTTTAAATCAGCCTCTCCCGCTCTCGGCCCTGTTTAAATCAGCCTCTCCCGCTCTCGGCTCTGTTTAAATCAGCCTCTCCCGCTCCCGGCACTGTTTAAATCAGCCTCTCCCGCTCTCGGCGCTCTGTTTAAATCAGCCTCTCCCGCTCTCGGCGCTCTGTTTAAATCAGCCTCTCCCGCTCTCGGCTCTGTTTAAATCAGCCTCTCCCGCTCTCGGCTCGGTTTAAATCAGCCTCTCCCGCTCTCGGAGCTCTGTTTAAATCAGCCTCTCCCGCTCTCGGCGCTCTGTTTAAATCAGTCTCTCCCGCTCTCGGCTCTGTTTAAATCAGCCTCTCCCGCTCTCGGCTCTGTTTAAATCAGCCTCTCCCGCTCTCGGCGCTCTGTTTAAATCAGCCTCTCCCGCTCTCGGCTCTGTTTAAATCAGCCTCTCCCGCTCTCGGAGCTCTGTTTAAATCAGCCTCTCCCGCTCTCGGCTCTGTTTAAATCAGCCTCTCCTGCTCTCGGCTCTGTTTAAATCAGCCTCTCCCGCTCTCGGCTCTGTTTAAATCAGCCTCTCCCGCTCTCGGCTCTGTTTAAATCAGCCTCTCCCGCTCTCGGCTCTGTTTAAATCAGCCTTACTGCAGATGTGGTCACTGTGGATCACACTGGTGTCCACCAGCTCCCACATGCCACAGCTGCAACACATCACTTGCCCGGCCATCTCTATTGTATTTTATTCAACTAATTAGCTCTTCAAGTTTGGAATATCACTTAATTATGTATAGTTTTTAATCTAAAATCATGGCTCTTAATTTAAACCAATGCCTCAGTTTAGAGAAAAAGAGGAAAAAAAGAGAAGTACTCCCAACCAATCACTTACCTGCTTTCCTGTGGCGTCACACTTTCATTTTTTTTCCCCTTTCACAGGACCGTTCGCTCCACAGGCAGCCTCTCCCGCTCTCGGCGCTCTGTTTAAATCAGCCTCTCCCACTCTCGGCTCTGTTTAAATCAGCCTCTCCCACTCTCGGCTCTGTTTAAATCAGCCTCTCCCGCTCTCGGCGCTCTGTTTAAATCAGCCTCTCCCGCTCTCGGACCTGTTTAAATCAGCCTCTCCCGCTCTCGGCTCTGTTTAAATTAGCCTCTCCCACTCTCGGCGCTCTGTTTAAATCAGCCTCTCCCGCTCTCGGCGCTCTGTTTAAATCAGCCTCTCCCGCTCTCGGCTCTGTTTAAATCAGCCTCTCCCGCTCTCGGCTCTGTTTAAATGAGCCTCTCCCGCTCTCGGAGCTCTGTTTAAATCAGCCTCTCCCGCTCTCGGCGCTCTGTTTAAATCAGCCTCTCCCGCTCTCGGCGCTCTGTTTAAATCAGCCTCTCCCGCTCTCGGCTCTGTTTAAATCAGCCTCTCCCACTCTCGGCGCTCTGTTTAAATCAGCCTCTCCCGCTCTCGGCTCTGTTTAAATCAGCCTCTCCCGCTCTCGGCGCTCTGTTTAAATCAGCCTCTCCCGCTCTCGGCGCTCTGTTTAAATCAGCCTCTCCCGCTCTCGGCTCTGTTTAAATCAGCCTCTCCCACTCTCGGCGCTCTGTTTAAATCAGCCTCTCCCGCTCTCGGCTCTGTTTAAATCAGCCTCTCCCGCTCTCGGCTCTGTTTAAATCAGCCTCTCCCGCTCTCGGCTCTGTTTAAATCAGCCTCTCCCACTCTCGGCGCTCTGTTTAAATCAGCCTCTCCCGCTCTCGGCTCTGTTTAAATCAGCCTCTCCCGCTCTCGGCTCTGTTTAAATCAGCCTCTCCCGCTCTCGGCACTCTTTTTAAATCAGCCTCTCCCGCTCTCGGCTCTGTTTAAATCAGCCTCTCCCGCTCTCGGCTCTGTTTAAATCAGCCTCTCCCGCTCTCGGAGCTCTGTTTAAATCAGCCTCTCCCGCTCTCGGCTCTGTTTAAATCAGCCTCTCCCGCTCTCGGCGCTCTGTTTAAATCAGCCTCTCCCACTCTCGGCGCTCTGTTTAAATCAGCCTCTCCCGCTCTCGGCGCTCTGTTTAAATCAGCCTCTCCCGCTCTCGGCTCTGTTTAAATCAGCCTCTCCCGCTCTCGGCTCTGTTTAAATCAGCCTCTCCCGCTCTCGGCGCTCTGTTTAAATCAGCCTCTCCCGCTCTCGGCTCTGTTTAAATCAGCCTCTCCCGCTCTCGGCGCTCTGTTTAAATCAGCCTCTCCCGCTCTCGGAGCTCTGTTTAAATCAGCCTCTCCCGCTCTCGGCTCTGTTTAAATCAGCCTCTCCCGCTCTCGGCTCTGTTTAAATCAGCCTCTCCCGCTCTCGGAGCTCTGTTTAAATCAGCCTCTCCCGCTCTCGGCTCTGTTTAAATCAGCCTCTCCCGCTCTCGGCTCTGTTTAAATCAGCCTCTCCCGCTCTCGGCTCTGTTTAAATCAGCCTCTCCCGCTCTCGGCTCTGTTTAAATCAGCCTCTCCCGCTCTCGGCTCTGTTTAAATCAGCCTCTCCCGCTCTCGGCTCTGTTTAAATCAGCCTCTCCCGCTCTCGGCTCTGTTTAAATCAGCCTCTCCCACTCTCGGCGCTCTGTTTAAATCAGCCTCTCCCGCTCTCGGCTCTGTTTAAATCAGCCTCTCCCGCTCTCGGAGCTCTGTTTAAATCAGCTTCTCCCGCTCTCGGCGCTCTGTTTAAATCAGCCTCTCCCGCTCTCGGCGCTCTGTTTAAATCAGTCGCTCCCGCTCTCGGCGCTCTGTTTAAATCAGCCTCTCCCGCTCTCGGAGCTCTGTTTACATCAGTCTCTCCCGCTCTCGGCGCTCTGTTTAAATCAGCCTCTCCCACTCTCGGCGCTCTGTTTAAATCAGCCTCTCCCGCTCTCGGCTCTGTTTAAATCAGCCTCTCCCGCTCTCGGAGCTCTGTTTAAATCAGCCTCTCCCGCTCTCGGAGCTCTGTTTAAATCAGCCTCTCCCGCTCTCGGAGCTCTGTTTAAATCAGCCTCTCCCGCTCTCGGCTCAGTTTAAATCAGCCTCTCCCACTCTCGGCTCTGTTTAAATCAGCCTCTCCCGCTCTCGGGGCACTGTTTAAATCAGCCTCTCCCGCTCTCGGAGCTCTGTTTAAATCAGCCTCTCCCGCTCTCGAGCTCTGTTTAAATCAGCCTCTCCCGCTCTCGGCTCTGTTTAAATCAGTCTCTCCCGCTCTCGGCTCTGTTTAAATTAGCCTCTCCCGCTCTCGGCGCTCTCGGCGCTCTGTTTAAATCAGCCTCTCCCGCTCTCGGCTCTGTTTAAATCAGCCTTTCCTGTTCTCGGCTCTGTTTAGAAACATAGAAACATAGAAACATAGAATCTAGGAGCAGGAGTAGGCCATTCGGCCCGTCGAGCCTGCTCCACCATTCAATACGATCATGACTGATCATCCAAATCCAGTACCCTGTCCCTGCTTTAATCCCCACAGTACACATATCCCACCCTACCCCCGTAACCCCACGTATTTAATTCCCCCTAACATATCCCATCCTATCCCCATAACCCCACATATTTAATCCCCCCCTAACACTAAGGGTCAATTTATCATAGCCAAATCAACCTAACCCGCACATTTTTGGACTGTGGGAGGAAACCGGAGCACCCGGAGGAAACCCACGCAGACACGGGGTGAATGTGCAAACTCCACACAGACAGTCACCCTAGGTCAGATTCGAACCCGGGTCCCTGGCGCTGTGAGGCACCAGTGCTAACCACTATGCCACCGTGTTGCCCGTTTAAATCAGCCTCTCCCACTCTCGGCTCTGTTTAAATCAGCCTCTCCCACTCTCGGCTCTGTTTAAAGCAGCCTCTCCCGCTCTCGGCGCTCTGTTTAAATCAGCCTCTCCCTCTCTCGGAGCTCTGTTTAAATCAGCCTCTCCCGCTCTCGGCGCTCTTTTTAAATCAGCCTCTCCCGCTCTCGGCGCTCTTTTTAAACCAATATTAATTTCCAATAAAATCTGTCAACTGTATTATAAAGTATACAAGCCAGCATCTTGGAGTGACTAGTGGATATTCAGTTGTCTATCAGGGCTTTATCGATCTTTCCGATTCTAGGAGATCCATTCTGCTGTTGATCAGTGGTAACCAGAACCCTGGGGCTGGATTATTCCAACCTCGGCAGGTCTGTAGCAGGCAACATCTATGGAATCTGTCTCAATCCTGGCCTCCAACAAGATTTTATGTAAATAGGGCTTCTTAAGCCCGCCCTGCGAGGTTCCTGGCCAATTAATAGGAAGCGGGTCTGATGATATCATTTGATGACGCGTCACCAGCCGGTTTCCTTAAAGGGGCCATGTCCAAAATGATTTTGACAGTTGCGCTGTCAGTGTTCCACAGCATTGAGGTGCTGCAAACACTGACAAGCACTGCACAAAGGTGCACGGCTGCACCCAGGCTCTCCCAACACACAGGGAGGTTCCCTTCACTTCCAATGGGCGGAAGACTCCTCCCCAGGACACCAACGCAGCCTGGTTGCACATTGCACAGGAGGGCACAAGCAGGGATGTCGTCAGGAGGACCAGGCTGCAGTGGCACAAACTTTCAATGATCTCAGTAGATCACAAAACGTTACTGCCAAGCCACACTCAACCTCATCCTGCTGTGCCACTCATAACATCCCCATCACTCTGCCTTCCCTACCCTACTCCTGCACATCCTTACTCACACCAACTTACCTTGCACCTCCACCCATCCCTCTCTATCTACATTATCACTTCTACATCTCACTAGCCACCCCTCACACTCACCCTCATCCGAGTCCAATCATACCAACTAACAACACACAAGGGTAGATACTTGGGTGTTTTACCCAATGTTCGTGTAAACTTTCTGTTAATGTGTTGTCAAGCATTGAAATCCTTATTGTCACCACTTTGTTTTCTTGGACAGATTTGTGTGCACCTTTGAAAGTGTGTTAGTGAGTTCCAGTGAATGGTGAGACATAACCTCCCCCCGCCCCCCATGGTGATGAGTGAGAAAGGAATGGCTTGGACATTGTAGGGATGCTGTATGGTGCTGGTGTGGGGTGGTGCCAACCTAGTGCATCATGTGGCAGCCAGGGTGTACAGTGTTAAGTGAAGCAAATCTGGACATGGTGAGGCCATTGCTGGCCTCCTGGGCAGCAATGTGCATGGGGGATGATGCCGTGTCCTGTGCAGCATCAGTTGATTGCGGAGAAGGTTGGTGTGGAAGTTGGTGCTGCTGGTGTGCCCGGTGATGCTGGTGTTGGGGCTGATTGTGGTGGGATTCTGAAGACCAAGGTGAGATTTTTTTCAAGGGCACCGATGCTGATGGAATAGATGGCAGGTGAAGTTGAGATGACAGAAGTAATCTGTCAATTTTGAGATAGGTTGTTCCAAGATGACAGTGGATAGAGAGATTACTCCAAACGCGCATAAAGCTTAAAAGTGGGTTCCAAATCATTAATGCTCCAGCTTCTAAGATTGGGAAGTGACCAGCTGTGAAATGGTAGGTTTTATACCACTTTTGCAGCTTTCACCTATTCACAGCAATCCACAGTCATTGAGAACCCGACATGCTTACCTGATATGATAGCTGCTCTCTGGGAACCTCGTTGAAAACCTGGTAAAATGGTAAGTACATGGGAAAATAGTTCTTAACTACCTTTTAATAAGCTTTTAACAATCTAAATTGGCTGACCTGCTGCTTGGTGTTGGGTCTGTTCAGGGATGACAGACCCAACACTTGGAAAACTGACAAGGAGGCGGGTTTACAGCGGGATACCGACCCGCTGTCAATCTTTTTGATTTTGACAGCGGACCCGCCTCCAAACCCACACTCGGAGCACCAGCAAAATTCCGCCCCTGTTTCCAGTACCAGTGGAGGCTGGTGTGTATGCCGAAGAAACTGCTTTCCCTTATAGCAGCAGGAGCACTTCATCAGCTCCCTGCAGAAGTCTTTAGCTTTGCAGGACCAGACTGCCAAGAAGCATGTGACGAAAGCCAATCTGTCCATCCCAGGATTTGGAGGCCCTGAGAAAACAACCGTCTCAATCCTAAGAAGTGCATAATATTTTGCGGCAGCTGTGTACATCTTAGGCCTCAGGCCCTAACGTGGCACACAGAAGAAGTGTTAAAATAGGACAGAGAAAAGGTCATGAGAGGTGTGTCTGGTGAAAAAACATGAAATGGCCTATAAATTCGGCCGAGTAGCACCTATTTTCCGGCACTAACTAGCCTACTGAACACCCTATATGGTGGGCAGGAAGCACGCACACATTCCTGGCCAGAAGAGCGCCACCTGCCATACTGATGAAGAAAAGAAATTGGTGTCCAGGGCCCACATATGGAATGAGCGTTAGGACCTTTGCATATGCAAATAAGGGGTCTAATGCCTGTTTGGGGCCCCCACTTCAAGATTGGTTTGCCCTGAGGCAACCAGTGCCAACAGCTGACCTCCACCCCCACATCTGCATCTTCAGTGTAAATATCATACCTTGGGACCGTCTGCGACCTGAAAGGTAAGTTTTTCAAATTTACTTCCCTGAATGTGGAGCCCGGAGGAGCAGAAATGCTCCTTCTGACCCCACATATAAAAAACGCCCGCCGCTGCTCCTGATGGCCCCCCCATTCACGATTTCCCCCAATCACTGCCACTCCAGACGCCCGGTCTCCTCCCCCCACCCTCGGCCTCCTCTACCAACCCTCGGTCTCTGTTCCTTCCCCCCCCACCCAACATCCACTCCGATCCAGCCTCTTCACCCACACCTCCCCCCATCATCCCCGGCTTCACTTAACTGAGGGCCGCTGCGACGCTAGCAGCAGCCTGATCTTGGTTTCCTCTTCGCCGGCTGACTGTTCGCATTACGCTGGCTCCAATATTGTGGGCGCCTCAGGCTTCACCAATCAGGCGCTGTGCATGAACACCCCATGCGCATCCATAAATGGCGCACTCGAATTTCCAGGCCAATATTTTTGTAAATAGTTGCAATATATCCTTGGAACATTTGATATAAGGATTCTCTAGCATGACAATGGGAAACAGATAAAGTGCTGATGTTGAGGCTCAGGCATATGATGTGGTGGCTAGTTGTGAGGAACAAGGATTTTACTTAGACTATAGAGAAGTTGGTGAGTTTGAGGGGCAAAGCCTCTAAAAAAAATATTTCTCTATGTATATGTGAAGGTGCCCCAAATTAGTCTGTCTCTCAGATGTCTAGCAGCCGTTGCCACTGCACCTGCTTCCTGCTCTTCATGGACGGGGTACTGAGCATCAGTCGTGTCATCAGCAGCAGCTCTGGCATCCTCCAGGACATCTATTACCAGTCATTTCCTGATTGCAAAGTTATGAAGCACACATGTCACCACAATTCGCGAGATGGTGTTTGCACATACTGCAGGGCACCTCTAGACCTATCTAGGCATCTTCCTTTGAGCACCCCAATGGTTTGCTCAATTCTTACCCTTGTCTTCATGTGTGCTTCCTCTACAGCACTGATGTTCCTATGAAGTGGCGTCACGAAGCAGCCATCCTGCCCCTTGACCCTGCTGCTGAGACAAAAAAAGTATTGTGACAGCTCCCAACATATCCTGAACACATGTGCAAGAAGCTGTGCCCAACCCGCCCCCTACCCGCCTCCGTGTCATCTTGCCAGGAGACGGGTAGTTGACCCGCGCCAGGTCCCGTCTCCTTGGAGGCAGGAAGGGGATTAGTGCCACTTATCTGCCTGTTAACGGGTAGTTAACAGGCAGATAAGAGGATTATCCCCATTTTACCCACACAAGTGTGGGCTTCCCGAAGGCTCTGAACCCCGCCGGAGTCACCGAGGCGAGCAGTGGGTCTGCGGGGGTTGGAGGGGTGCAAAGGTGCGCTGTGAAGGTAAGTGATGGGTGCAAGTGTGGAGAGGTGAGTATGTGAGGTAAGTGCAAAGTGTTAGTAAAAGTTTACTTACCTTTGTTTCTTCCTGCAGGCTTCAAGAGTTGGGTATGCGGAGAGTCTCGCACCTCCGCGGTAGAGATGACAGATGGCCGCTGCATTCTCCAATGCAGCAACCATCTAATTTCTGCTAAATAAAGAGGTTTGATGAGTCTTGGATTCAAGAACTCATCAAACTACAGAGAATGTCAGTGTTTGACAGCTTCACAGTGCTGTCAAATGATGACAATTCATCTGTCAAAAATTTTTGACAGATGAATCATACGTTGACGTTCTCTGTAACCGGCTTTCCCTTAATCGGCCTGCTAAGGTCAATCAAGGGAAAATAGCATGGGTTGGCCAGAAGTTGATGGAGGCGGGACTGAAACCCGACATGTGGGAGTCCCGCCTCCAAAAGCTCCCCATTGGCAAAATCCAGCCCTTTGTATCTGTCTTCACGGTAGAAGACACAAAAAACATTCCGGAAATAATGGAGAACAAAGGGTCTAGAGAGAATGAGGAACTTAAACAAATCAGTATAAGTAAAGACAGTACTGGAGAAATTAATGGGACTAAGTGGCGACAAATCCCCTGGACCCGACGACCTGCATCCTAGGGTTTTAAAAGAGGTAGCTGCAGAGATAGTGGATGCACTGGTATTAATCTTCTGGAATTCCCTAGATTCTAGAACAGTCCCCAAGGATTGGAAGGTAACAAACATAACCTCGCTATTTAAGAAAGGAGGAAGAGAAAAAACGAGGAACTATAGGCCAGTTAGCCTGACATCAGTAGAAGGCAAAATGCCAGCATCTATTATTAGGGACATGGTAACAGGACACTTAGAAGATCTTAATATGATTAGGCAGAGTCAACATGGTTTTATGAAAGGGAAATCGTGTTTGACAAATCTATTTTTTGAAGATGTAACTAGTAGGATGGATAAGAGGGAACCAGTGGATGTAGTGTATTTGGATTTTCAAAAAGCATTCGATACGATGCCACACAAGAGGTTATTACACAAAATTAGGACTCATGGGATGAGGGTAATATATTAGCATGGATTGAGGATTGGTTAATGGACAGAAGACAATGGGGGCGATTTTGCCAGCCCTGGGGAGGCGGGTATGGAGGTGGGACTGCTGGGAAAATGGCAGAATTTGGGGGCGGGTGCCCAACCTGCCTCCATGCCATCTTCCTAGGAGGCAGGTAGCCGTCCCGCGCCGGGTTTTCCTGTATTTTTCATCCCTTGTTCCGAGGGTTACCAACTCTGGTTGGACATACTCCTGGAGGTTTCATCACACGGCCTCCCGCCTCCAATTGCTCCTGCCATTGGCTGCTTGTGGCGCACCAACTTTCATGTGAATTGGACAACGTAGACTCTTCATCATCCGATTGGATGATTCTTGACTGTCAAGCAAACAGCCTTTTTTCCCATTGCCAATATTTTTATAATTAATGAACAAAAGTGTTCAAAGAAAATGGAAAAAAATGTCCCTATGTCTTTTCTCCCAGGTTGCTGTCAGGTTGGTGTCCTGGAGATAGATCTTTGAATTCCTGAATCTTGAAGGGTTGGCAGCCCTACAGTGCTCATCATGAAGATGTTTCAGCCAACACACTGCCGCATTCTGGGAAGGGGGGGGTGAAGACTGTGTCTGCGCATGTGCGACACTTCAGCCTGTGGTTCTGAACCGAGCTGGTCTTTAGGCGCATGCGCGGTGCGGATGTGGAGGCGGCGGTTGTGGGGTTTGCCGTTGGGCCTGGGTCCCTCTGCCGGGCGGCGGAGAGAGGGGTTTCAGTGTCTGTTTCATGGCTGCAGCAGTGACTCCAGGCTGCCGGTCGGTGACGCGCTGTCAGGAGCGGCGGGCGAGGAGAAGGAGGTGCGGGTCCAGGTAATCATCGCCGACAGTGGGCAGCCCGCCGGGCCCTCGGGATAGTCCGTCTCACCAGGCGGGAAAGACCCGTGCGCATCCATTCCGATAACTAAGTACCTCCTAGTTTTAGGGGCGTTGAAAAGTCCTCTTGTTTGGCGCTGAATCGTTTGGTGAAGTAGCTGTTGGAGAGAAACAGAAGGCAAGTGTGTAGACTGAGGACATTAAGAATAGTTCACAGTTTGTTGAGGATCAACTGAAAGGGAAAGCCAAGGTATCATATCCTAAAGGAGGAGATGTGACCATAAACTCAAAGGGAATGGAAAATACAAGAACAGGAATAAAGGATTAGAGAGCAGAGTTTGGAAGAGATGGAGCAGAGGGGTAGAAGTTGAATGTATTCAGAGTAAAGAAGCAGGAAAAAGAATCGAGGGAGACAGTGAGATTGCTGCGGAAGCGAGTGTGAAAGAAGAGAAGCAAGAGCTGAGTGCAACAGAAGTAATGGCAAAAGATAGAGATGTTGCAAGAGGTGAAAAAAAGGTAATACTGCAATAAAACTAAATGTAGTTGGATACTGTTATTAAACTATCAAAAGACAAGATAAAAGTTTACCACTGAGTTACAAAATTCATGACCGAACGTATAAAGTTACGGCATTGGACAAGATTATCCACAAGATTTATAAGCTGCAACTAATGTGTGTTGGAGAGAGGCTTGATGTTCAATGGTAATGATTTTGAAGATCATGGTAATAATGTTAAAGTAAGCACTTGATGGTCATAATTGTTCAAAGTTGCTGTGGCATGTGTTTGTTATTAATGCAGGTTAATTCCTTATCAATAGATATAAATGTTATGGAATCGCTTTAGAATCTCCTGTGGTCTTAACCCTGATATTGATGCTTCCCATAGTTTTTTTTACATAGGTCAAAAACATCATCCATTTCAAAAGCAGTCACTGAGGCTGAGATTCTGCCTGTTCAGCTCCACATAACCCTGCAAGTGAAATCCCTAATGGGTAGTCCTGCTTGGGCAAGCTATAGGAAGCTTGCCAGTGCTTTATG
This sequence comes from Squalus acanthias, assembly GCA_030390025.1. Classification (NCBI taxonomy): domain Eukaryota; kingdom Metazoa; phylum Chordata; class Chondrichthyes; order Squaliformes; family Squalidae; genus Squalus; species Squalus acanthias. Next base: position 56,699,870 of record CM059431.1, on the reverse strand, counting down.
CTGATAAACTGCATGATTCCAGAGAGTAAAATCTGCTAATCCTGCAATACCTTTGTCAATACCTGTGGGAGAAAGGTCTTTAATGTTTGGCTGTTTTATTTGCATCGGATGTCCGTCAGATGAGACGTTAAACCGAGGCCCCATCTGGCCACTCAAGTGGACGCAAAAGATCCCATGGCACTATTCGAAGAAGAGCTGGGGAGTTCTCCCCAGTGGCCTGGCCAATATTTATCCCTCAACCGACATGACACAAAAAACAGATTATCTGGTCATTATCTCATTGCAATTTGTGGGAGCTTGCTGTGTGTAAATTGGCTGCCAAGTTTCCTACATTACATCAATGACTGTACTTCAAAAGTACTTCATTGGCTTTCTCAGCTGCTTGGTTTGGGGAGATTTGGTGCAGTGTTGACTTTTTCTTCCTCCAAATATCACATGCTTAATCCAGTCAATGTTTATTGTAAGTACTACAAAACATGAGGCTTATAATCATCTATTATATATTTATGTAATGTGTTTTTAAGGAAATAATAGAATTAATGGATAGCAAGAAATTGGCATAGTTGCCGGTCCGAAAATCCGACCCCCCACACCCTGCCTACGTAACCCGCCCTTGTTAATATCCAGGCCTCTGTTACTGTAGCAGCTTTGTAATATGTTAATGGTTCCCATAATTTGTCAATTTGATCACAGACTGGAATCAGAGCAGATTCTCCTTTCTAATGTCAAGGTGCCCAACAGCTATTCCAACTACTGCTTGACTGTTTATTCGGGAGAAAGATGGAGGTCTGGTCCAGATTAAGTTTTAAAGAGGATTTTAAATGATTTCCCCATGTAAAACCTGATCAAACTACACCTTTATTAATGTATTCAGTTTTGGGTTAGATTAGTGGAGGTAAAATGCCTGCTGTACGCCCACTCAGCATATTGTGCCATAATGCAGTTGGGAAGTGGCTGTGGTGCAGAGGGTCTGCGATTCAAATGTGCGCTAGGGCCATTAAGTACAGTCTCGCCCACTTGTGTCGAGCTGGTTTATGTCACCATCCTGCTTACAGTGACACAAAAGTGGAGGCCCAGTCCCTTCTCTGCACATTGATAACAAAAACTTACCGTGTCTGTCCACGTTGACAAACTCTGGTACACTTAAATCAAGAATTTCTTAAGTCCCTAGCGGCATTAAGGGCATTCTTTTATTGCTGCTTATGTCGACAGATGTGACACATGGGTGAGCCTGGCGCATGCAGATAACGGCGTGCATTGCGAGTGCCAATGATGCTCTGTCTTCATTCACATAAGAGGCATACCAATACAGGAATCAAATGTAAATGTCTTGAAATCATGCAGTCAAAGCAATTGAGAGTGGAAGGTCAAGAAAAGAAGTGTGCGAAACCTTCTCCATGGAGGACAACGCCCTATATGGCCAGCTGAAATCTGCCGAAGGCATGAAGGCCGAGTACAAAGCAGGAACATTCGCATCACCGATAAAGAAAAGAAAAACTGCAAAATATGAAGATATCGAGGATGCATTAGCCATGTGGTTTAATGAGAAAATCACCGGACATCCCACCATCACAATTAATCGTGATACATTTATTGAGAAGGCACAAAAATTTGCAGTGAGGGTAAATCTGCCAACTTGTCTCACCTTGACGAGTGGAGGAGTTGTCTCCAGAAAATTCTACGGGACTACAACTCAGACCATAATTATAATAGTGACAAGACCGCCTTTTTTTTTGATGTGGACTCTGCACAAAGCTTACTGCATCAAGGGACAATCATGTACTGGTGCTAACCAACATGAAGACTTTTTTACAAATCACATCACCACCAACACAATTGGAATAAATGAGCTACAGCTTCTCGTAATGGGCAAGTCAAAAAACACAGTGCTTTAAAAATGTAAAACTTCTCCCGGTCGATTATGAAGCCAAAGCATAAGCCTGGATGCCATCTGATATTTTTAAAAGAAGGATTCAAAAACTCAATCAAAAGATGGTAATGCTTGGTTGGAAAATAATGTTATTAGTCGATAACTGCTCTTCCCACCTCATGCTAATGCTCTGTGAGCCTTTAAATCAGTTTCTCTTCCTCTGCACCGTTTTACTCCCAATTACCCCTTCCCCAAATCCTCCATGTTGAATACCACTTAAAAGCACTGGAGGTAGCAAGGGCACAGAATGTACTCTGGCTGGGGGACTTCAATGTCCATCATTAAGAGTGCCTTGGTAGCCCCACTACTGACCAAGCTGGCCGATTCCTGAAGCACATAACTGCCAGACTGGACCTGCGGCAGGTGGTGAGAGAACCAACACAAGGGAAAACCCTACTTGACCTTGTCCTCGCCAATCTACCTATCGTAGATATATCTGTCCATGACAGTAATGGTAGGAGTTACCACTGTACAGTTCTTGTGGAGACAAAGACTCGTCTTCACACCGAGGACACCCTCCATCATGTTGAGTGGCACTACCACCGTGCTAAATGTGATAAATTCAGAACAGATCTAGCAGTTGAAAACTGGGCATCCATGAGGCGCTGTGGGCCAGCAGCAGAATTGTATTCCACCACAATCTGTAACCTCATGGTCCGGCATATTCCTCAGTCTATCATTACCATCAAGCCAGGCGACCAACCCTGGTTCAGTGAGGAGTGTAGAAGAGCATGCCTGGAGCAGCACAGGCGTACCTAAAAATGAAGTGCCAACCTGGTGAAGCTACAACACAGGACTACATGCATGCTGAACAGCAGAAGCAGCATGCTATAGACAGAGCTAAGCAATCCCACAATCAACGGATCAGATCAAAGCTCTGAATGGTGGTAGACAATTAGACAACTAACGAGAGAAGGAGGCTCGATCCTCGATGATGGCGGAGCTCAGCACGTGAGTGCAAAAGACAAGGCTGAAGTATTTGCAACCATCTTGACCCAGAAGTGCTGAGTGGATGATCTATCTTGGCCTCCTCCTGAGGTTTCCAATGTCACAGAAGCCAGTCTTCAGCCAATGCAATTCACTCCACGAGATATCGCACGGGATAAAGCAAAGGCTATGGGCCCGACAACATCCTGGCTGTAGTGCTGAAGACTTGTGCTTCAGAACTAGCCGTGCCTCTAGCCAAGCTGTTCCAGTATATCTATAACACTGGCATCTACCCAACAATGTGAAAAATTAACTTGGTGTGTCCTGTCCACAAAAAGTAGGACATCTAATCTGGCCAATTACCGCCCCATCAGTCTACTCTCAATCATTAGCAAAGTGATGGAAGGTGTCGTCGACAATGCTATGAAGCGGCACTTATTCACTTGCTCACTGATGCTCAGTTTGGGTTCCGCCAGGACCACTCGGCTCCATTCAGTGGGAATCGGGGAAAGCTCTCCACTGGCTGGAGTCACAAAGGAAGATGGTTGTGGGTGTTGGAAGCCAATCATCTCAGCCCCAGGACATCGCTGCAGGAGTTCCTCAGAGCAGTGTCTGTGGCCCAACCATCTTCAGCTGCTTCATCAATGACCTTCCCTCCATCATAAGGTCAGAAGTGGGGATGTTCGCTGATTGCACAGTGTTCAGTTCCATTCACAACTCCTCAGATAATGAAGCAGTCTGTGCCCATATGCAGCAATACCTGGACAACTAGTCGCTGGGTCAAAATCCTGCAATTCCCTCTCTAACAGCACTGTTGGGAGTACCTTCATCACACAGACTGCAGTGGTTCAAGAAGGTGGCTCCTCACCACCACCTTCTCAAGGGCAATTAGGGATGGGCAATAAATCCTGGCCTTGCCAGCGACCCCCACATCCCATAAAAACGAATAAAAAAAAAAAAAAACTATTCAGGCTTGGGCTGATAAGTTGCAAGTAACATTCACGCCACACATGTGCCAGGCAAGAGAGAGTCTAATCACCGCCCCTTGACATTCAATGGCATTACTATTGCCGAATCCCCCACTATCAACATCCTGGGGGTCACCATTGACCAGTAGCCTAACTGGACCAGCCACATAAACACACTGGTTACAAGAGCAGGTCAGATGCTGGGCATTCTGCAGCGAATGACTCTCTTCCTGACTCCCCAAAGCCTTTCCAACATCTACCAGGCATAAGTCAGGAACGTGATGCAATACTCTCCACTTACCTGGATGAGTGCAGCTGCAACAACACTCAAGAAGTTCGACACCATCCAGGACAAAGCAGCCCACTTGATTGGCACCCCACCCACCAACTTAAACATTCACTCCCTCCACCACCGGTGCACCGTGGCTCCAGTGTGTACCATCTACAAGATGCACTGCAGCAACTTGCCAAGATGACTTCAACAGCACCTCCGAATCCCACGACCTCAACCACCTAGAAGGACAAGGGCAGCAGGTGAATGAGAACACCACCACCTCCAAGTTCACCTCCAAGTCACACACTATCCTGACTTGGAAATATATCACTGATCCTTCTTCATCGCTGGGTCAAAATCCTGGAACTCCCTCCCTAACAGAACTGTGGGAGTACCTTCACCACACGGACTGCAGCGGTTCAAGAAGGCAGCTCCCCACCACTTTCTCAATGGAAATTAGGGGTGGGCAATAAATGCTGGCCTTGCCAGCGACGCCCACATCCCATAAACAAATTTAAAAAAAATTCTCGAGGAAAAGGATCAGTGGAGGCATCCAAGGCAAGGTGTTCGAGGGAACTGCCAATATGCCACTATCCCTGTATACAGGCCAAGGCATTGGTGCCTGCACCCGTTCAAGAACATCTGTTTGCAGAGACTATGGTTTGCCAAGGAAGTTGCGACTGAACTGTGTGATGCACTGCAGCCAGACCTGCACTTGTTCTTGCATTTTTGTTTCATCAATTGCTCCCTTTTGAACTCATTAACTGGTCCCAATTGTTGTATATACACTCGTGCCTGCCACTGTAGAGTAGGTGATGCTATGCAATGCTCAGTTGAGGCTGGACATTGGATTCTACCACCACCACCTCTTGGGTATCAAAAGGAGCAGACTTTGAATTCTGCCACCACTTCCTGTTGGATATCAAGAGGAGCAGAAGAACAACAGGATGATGGCAATCCTCTTGTAATTGGAGTTGCATCAACATAGCAAGGAGTCTCTAACATCACAGTGCATATAGATGATTTTTCCATGGGGCAGTAACTAAGTTGTTAAGTTTGCAGATGAAAAAAAGAACTTGCATCTACATAGCACCTTTCATGTCCTCAGGATGTACGAAAGTGCTTTTGCAGCCAACAGGCTTTACTTTTGAAGTGTAGTCACTTGTTGTTAGTCAATGTGGCAGCTTGTTTGCATGCAGCAAGGTGCCAGCAACAAGCAATAATAAATGACTGACTGATTTGTTTTGGTAATACTGGCTGAGGGATAACTGTGGAGTATTAAGCTCCGAAAGCTTGTGATTTCAAATAAAACTGTTGGACTATAACCTGGTGTTGTGCGACCTCTCAATTTTTTCCACCCCAGTCCAACACCGGCATCTCCGCAGAAAGGACTTCAAATAGTGCCATGGGATCTTTTGTGTCTACCTGAATAGACAGACAGGATCTGTTTCCTGTCCCATTTGAAAGACTGTACCTCTGCCTTCACAATTACACTGAACTGTTTGCTTTGATTACATGCTTAAGTCCTGAGTACAGCTTGAACTGACAGCCTTCTGACTTGGGTACAGGTGCTACTGTTCAACCACACTCCCACCAAATTGGGCTGGAGGAGAGGGAGGCTCCAAGCGATAGGGAAAAGGCAAATCATATATAAATGGATTTGGATAGGTTAGGAAGGTGGGTGTCAAATCCAATATATTCAATATATCTTTTGGAAGAGAAACAAAGCTTTGCAACAGTATGGGAGAATAGATTGGTCTCATCTTGTGAAGATAATGGACGGAAGAAAATGTCCATGTTTTTTTTTCTTTCTTTAGTTTTAAATAGTTTTTAATTTAAATTACCACACTCCAGATGGGTGTTCTACAATAATTTAACATCGAACGTATTGGGTTTGAGATGAACGGGACAGTTCTCCAAGTTCATGCTGCTAGTGGGTAGCCTCAGCTACTGGCTGTACATTTAGACATTCAGCCCTGAGACATCTGTGGAAATTTTGTGTTGGGAACATTGGCCTAGATTTTGCGATAAGAATCAGCGCTCACCGTTAAGTAAATCGGACAGCAACTTCCAGCGTCTGCACAAGCGCAGTTAATTTCAGAAATCAAGAAGTTGCTGTGCGAGTATAAAAGCCCACAGACAAATTGCAATGAACGGTGAGCGCCGTTCGTTTGCTGCTGACCGCAAAATCCGGGCCAATGAATTCTTAATATGTGAATATGTTGATTTCAAAGCTGTTAGTGAAACATTCATTTAATCTAATTAGGAAGTTTTGTTCTGAACCTGGTATCAGAATATGCCAATCCTCCAAAATCCAGACTGTGTATGTTTGATTCTGAACAAGCTCTGCATGTTCAGATCCTTTGTGATGATGATAGTAGTCATTGTGTCACAATTACATTTGTCTACCACACAGTGCCCATCTTCAAAGAGTGATTCTGTATAAAGAAGCGGCAAATGCCATGTGTTTGTTTGGCCATGAGATGTGGGGCTGGAATGTGAAACTGAGCATGTACTTAAGTGAAGACTGTATTCTATTGGTTGCTATGGAATCAGAATTCTCTCTCTGAGAAGTATTTGTTTTATCTCCAGCTCTGTAAGGAAATTTCCAAAGAATCTCTTACGAGTTTATTAATTTCTTGTGAACTGGTTATAAACTATTGGGTTCAAGCTGATTTGATATCTTTTACTGTAAATATTTATGTATGAATTAGCCAATTTAGTCTGTTCAAAAAAGTGTTTTTATGTAGCTGGTATTATCCATCTTGCAAAGTGATATGAGATGTTGTGGAATACGTACTTGCTATCACTCGCCTGGAGCGCACTAAGTCAGATTGCGACACGCATAGTCAGAATTCGGTTCATGGGGAATAACAGCTTACTTATAGAAAGAGACTGTTAATCTAATGTTAATGCAACAGTTGGCATATATTTTGCATAACTTTAAACTCTTCTTAATACCCATCTTTCTTCTTCACACCCCTCTTGCAAAAAAAAATTCTTCGGCCTAACACTTATTATTTTTTACTCCCAAGGGCTGGGTACGGTCTGTCCGTGCACAGAAGGAAATTACGTTTTTGCATATTAATGACGGAAGTTCGTTACAAAGTCTTCAAATAGTTGTGCGTCCAGGTTTAGATATCAGGTGAGGAAATGGACTTATTCCCCCTTCCAATGTGTTCATTGTTTATAAAGTTTATGATCTTTGTACATGCAGAAGAACATTTTGCACCTACTTGTATGTACCGACTATGGTGAGAATTTACACATTTGCAGAAAAGGTGATCTCTTGTATTACAGTGTTAAAAAGAAAGACCATTCATTCATACAGCACCGTATCACATCCTCAAAACTTCCCAAAGCACTTCTTCAGCAATGAATTACCTTTTGAAGTACAGTCACTGTTTGCGCACAGCAAGGTCCTACAAGCAGCAAATGAGTTAATCTGTTTTTGATAGAGTTGGTTGAGAAGTTTGTTGGTCAGGACACCAGGTGAACTCCCTGATCCTCTTTGAATAGTGTCATAAGATCTTTTACATCTACCTTAACAACAGGCAGACGCTTATCTGAATGAAGGCACCTGCAACAATGCAGTTCTAAGTTTGTGCTACATTGAAGTGTCTTATGTACATTGGGGCTTATGTGCAATATGAGTTGCATGTGGTATTCCAACTGGTTGTTTGCAGCTCTTGGATATACTCTGCTTTGTTTAATTCCTCCTGTTTGGGTTTCCATGTAACCATTTTCTTTTAAGATAGTAGATAAGAGGAATAGTTGCTGTTGGCAGAATATACCTTTTAACATTTAGCTATCATTTTATGTGCTAAAGGAATTGTTTCTGAACAACGAGTAAAATCTTGATCATTAATTTTCTAATTCCTAATCAGAGTTTTATTGGCATTGGGATGGTTTAGCTCTATTTTCTGAAAACTAGAACCAGGGGTCACAGTCTAAGGATTAAGGGGAAGCCATTTAGGACTGAGCTGAGGAGGAACTTCTTCACCCAGAGAGTGGTGAATCTATGGAATTCTCTTCCACAGAAGGTTGTTGAGGCCAGTTCGCTAAATATATTCAAAAGGGAGTTAGATATAACACTCACAACTAAGGGGATCAAGGGGTATGGCGAGAAAGCAGGAATGGGGTACTGAGGTAGCATGTTCAGCCATGAACGCATTGAATGGCGGTGCAGGCTCGAAGGACCGAATGGTCTACTCCTGTACCTATTTTCTATGTTTCTATGTTTCTATGAGTACTGTGCACAGTTTTGGTCTCTTTATTTAAGGAAACATAGAAAAATAGGAGCAGGAGTAGGCCATTCGGCCCTTTGAGCCTGCTCCGCCATTCAATATGATCATGGCTGATCCTCTATCTCAATACCATATTCCCGCTCACTCCCCATACCCCTTGATGCCTTTTGTGTCCAGAAATCTATCTATCTCCTTCTTAAATATATTCAGTGACTTGGCCTCCACAACCTTCTGTGGTAGAGAATTCCGCGGATTCACCACCCTCTGAGTGAAGAAATTTCTCCTCATCTCAGTCCTAAATGTCCTACCCCGTATCCTGAGACTGTGACCCCTCGTTCTAGACCCCCCAGCCAGGGGAAACATCCTCCCTGCGTCCAGTCTGTCTAGCCCTGTCAGAATTTTATACGTTTCAATGAGATCCCCTCTCATTCTTCTAAACTCTAGTGAATACAGGCCTAGTCGACCCAATCTCTCCTCATACGACAGTCCTGTCATCCCAGAAATCAGGCTGGTGAACCTTCGCTGCACTCCCTCTATGGCAAGTATATCCTTTCTTCAGTAAGGAGACCAAAACTGCACACACTACTCCAGGTGTGGTCTCACCAAGGCCCTGTACAACTGTAGTAAGACATCCTTGCTCCTGTACTCAAATCCTCTTGCAATGAAGGCCAACATGCCATTTGCCTTCTTAACTGCTTGCTGCACCTGCATGTTTGCTTTCAGTGACTGGTGTACAAGGACACCCAGGTCCCTTTGTACATCAGCATTTCCCAATCTATCACCATTTAAATAATACTCTACCTTTCTGTTTTTCCTACTGAAGTGGATAACTTCACATTTATCCATATTATGCATCTGCCATGTATTTGCCCACTCACTCAACTTGTCTAAATCGCCTTGAAACCTCTTTGCATTCTCCTCACAACTCTCAGTCCCACCTAGTTTTGTGTCGTCAGCAAACTTGGAAATATTACATTTGGTTCCCTCATCCAAATCATTGATATATACAGGAAACTTTTGTTTATCCGGCACCCAAATATCCGGAATTCTCGCTTAACCGGCAAAAATCATCCTCCGAAAACTCCTCTCAAATAACCGGCAATGTTGCCGAGTCGCAGTCGAGTCTCCGCGAACGCCGAGTACTCCGAAAACTCCTCTCAAATAACCAGCAATGTTGCCGATCCCGAGTCCGAGTCCGCGAACGCCGATTTAGTCAGTAGGGGTAGTTTTCAAAAGTGCCACTACTCGGCCTCCTGGCGCTGTCGGAAGTATACTGCACATTTCTTGATTTATTTATTTTTCTTTGTTAAAAATAGCCTCGGTAGATATAACTCTCCGTTATCCGGTACTTTCGATAAACCGGCACCACGCCGGTCCCGTCGGTGCCGGTTAATAAAGGTTTCCTGTATTGTGACTAGCTGGGGCCCAAGCACTGATCCCTGCGGTGCCCCACTAGTCACCGCCTGCCACCCCAAAAAAGACCCATTTATTCCTACTCTCTGTTTCCTGTCTGTTAACCAATTTTCAATCCATGCCAATATATTACCCCCAATCCCATGTGCTTTAATTTTGCACACTAACCTCTTATGTGGGACTTTATCAAAGGCCTTCTGAAAATCCAAATACACCACATCCACTGGTTCTCCCTTATCTATTCTATCAGTTACATCCTCAAAAAACTCCAGTAGGTTTGTCAAACACGATTTCCCTTTCATAAATCCATGTTGACTTTGCCTAATCCCGTTGATATTTTCTAAGTGTCCTGTTATCACATCCTTTATAATAGACTCTAGCATTTTCCCTACCACTGATGTTAGGCTAAGCAGTCTGTAGTTCCCTGTTTTCTCTCCCTCCTTTTTTAAATGGTGGGGTTACATTTGCCACCCTCCAATCTGCAGGAACTGTTCCATAATCTATAGAATTTTGGAAGATGACAACCAATGCATCCACTATTTCCATGGCTACCTCTTTTAGTACTCTGGGATGCAGATTATCAGGCCCTGGGGATTTATCAGCTTTCAGTCTCATTAATTTCTCCAGCACTATTTTTTTTACTAATACTAATTTCCTTTAATTCCTCCTTCTCACTAGACCCTTGGTTCCCTCGCATTTCTGGCAAGTTATTTGTGTCCTCTTCCGTGAAGACAGAACCAAAGTATTTGTTTAATTGCTCTGCCATTTCCTGTTCCCCATTATAAATTCTCCCGTTTCTGACTGTAAGGGACCTACATTTGTCTTCACTAATCTTTTTCTTTTTACATACTTGTAGAAGCTTTTACAATCCGCTTTTATGTTCCTTGCAAGTTTACTCTCGTACTCTATTTTTCCCCTCTTAACCAATCTCTTGGTCCTTTTTTGCTGAACTCTAAACTGCTCCCAATCCTCAGGATATATTTGCCTTAGAGACAGTGCAATGAAGGTTCACTAGATTGATCCCTGGAATGAGGGTTGTCCTACGAGGATAGATTGAGTAGATTGGGCCTATACTCGCTGTAGTTTAGAAGAATGAGAGGTGATCTCATTGAAACATACAAGATTCTGAGGGGGATTGACAGGGTAGATACTGAGAGATTGTTTCCCCTGGCTGGAGAGTCTCGAACTCGGGGGCATAGTCTCAGGATAAGGGGCTGGCCTTTTAAGACTGAGATTTCTTCACTCAGGATTGTGAATCTTTAGAATTCTCAGCCCCAAAGTTCTGCAGATGCTCAGTTGTTGAATATATTCAAGGCTGAGAGATTTTTGGACTCGAGGAATTAAGGGATATGGGAATGGGGCAGGAAAGTAGAGTTGAGGTCAAAGATCAGCCATGATCTTATTGAAGCTCAAGGGGCCGTATGGCCTACTCCTGCTCCTAATTCTTATGTTCTTATTTCATGATATCAGCGATGAAGAGTGACCCCAAGTGTAGCAGAGTGGTTTGATTGAAAACAGTGGGGTCCCTTATTTCAAACTAGCTCAAGAGCTGATCAAAGCTGTGGACCCAGCTGTTGGTGTGATTTCCCAGTATTTCATGCCCCTGGCTCAGCTCTAGAGCCAAGCTGAACTCTCAGCTCCTTATTGTTTTGCAGTGAAGCCTCTTGGTCGCACAGAGATGCTCGCATCAGTGATAACTAGTTACTGTGCATTGAGGTAGACTAGATCTTGTGCTCTCTGGTTAAGAATTTTTTTTTAAAGCACATCATTTTTCTTTTCGGTATCATTTTTAATATAAAATGTTGGAGTACTTCAAATAATACTCTAGTTGTACTTGTTAGGCCTTTAAAGGAGAAGGAAAATCTAAGGGAGTACTCCCCCCCCCCCCCCCCCCCCCCCCCCCCCCCCCCCCCCAAAGTACTCGCCTTTTTACAGAATATAATAATATATACATACCTATAATTTACATGCCAGCATGGAAACCTTTGTTAGGTTACCTTCTTGTGATCTCATTGACATATACCTGTACATACTGCGATGGTTCCATTGAAGCTGCTTTAATTCCAGATGGCACATTCAACTGCTGTGTATGTGCATATATATATATATAAATCACCTAATATATAAAAAATCGGATGCAGCACATGCACTTCCTGTAAGTATCTAATTTCCTGTAATACTTTTCCCTTTCACATTTTATTTGACTTGTGCAGGGGTCGCTTAAACCAATGATCCTGATAGAATGTGCATTACATGCCATAACACTTATATTCTAAATAGCACATCATTTTACTCACTGTTAGCAGTGCCACAGTCAATCTTGTGTATGTATGTGTGTGTGTTGTAAAACCAAAAGGTTATACATCAGACAGGCATCCATAGAGCATCCTGCTCACACCTCAAATCTATAGGTCAAAAATCATGATGGCTCAAATAACCATTCTCTGATAGCGGACTTATTCACATTTATTTAATGGGATATCAAAATCAAGTTCTATTCACAAGGCATGTAGGAAAAGGTACCAATCAGTAACCAGCACAAAACTAGTTAAATCAAATTGCTCAGTTTTTCTTCAGAGGTGCTATTCATAAACTGGCAAGTACCACAAAGCAGTCAACCAAAACTTGCAGCAACTTAAAATTGCAACATGGGATACTGGAGTATGAACGTTTGTCTGGAACTCCCCTCGCTGCTGTTTTAGCAAAGGTGTCAACCTGTTTGAAATAAATGGGTGAACACTTCCACTAAAATACCAAGAGAAGAATTTCACACAGACCTGTTAAACAATCCTATGCCAGTATACCATGGCATAATTACAGGGCCAAAATGTTTAGAGAAGGATTTATACTGATTTATGACCTCCATATCAGACCCTGGATTAATTTAATGCACTGTACACAATAAGAACTTTTGGTTTGTATGTGATTACGTGTTTAATCCTTAAATATTGTACTAATTGTACCTTGTGGGCAAGACCATTGGAAAACTGCAGAAGACTATAGCAAAAATTATAGGGATTTCCCCATATGTGGCCTATTGTAAATATGTTATTGGTACTCTCTGCTCAATCTGATAACTGGTTTTAAAAGTTGTTTTGTTAATCTCTTCTCCCCAGTTCACAAAAGCATCCTTTTTCTCCATCTCCTTCAGTTTACGCGAACACACTTTCTTACCTCCCCCGATTTCATGTTGGCTCCTTTCTTCCTCTCCACAGTTCACACTAGCATTCATTCTCTTTTATTTCCCTACCCCCAGTTCAGTCAAGTGTTTCCGATCCTTGTTTTTAATATAAACTCACTGTATTCTTTACAGAAATATAACCTTTGGCAGTGCAGTTGAAATTTGGGGGAAACTGGTCCAGAGTCTTCACAAGAAGCAGAACATGGAACTGCTAGCTGATAAAATCAGATTGGTTGGATCGTGTAATCCTGTGGTATGTTTGGTTTTAGAATTTTATCTGTAAACTATTTATTATAACACCAGGCATCTTGCTTTTAACCAATTCAGGATTTATCTCGTCCTCAATATCCTTCTCTTTCGTAAGCCCTGATGCAAAGTACTTGTTAATTGTCCTGCCAATTTCTATTTTTTCTCTACTAACTTACTATTCTTGACTCAAGATCCCATCTCTCAATTCTCTTTTTTTTTACTGGTATACTTGTAGAATACTGTTCTCTTTAATTTGTCAGTCTTGGCTCAGTGGTAGCACCCTCACCTCTAAGTCAGAAGGTAGTGGGTTCAGGCTCCACTCCAGAAACTTGAGCACATAATCTAGGCTGACCTTTCATTGCAGTACTGAGGAAGTGCTGCATTGTCGGAGGTGCCGTCGTTCAGATGAGATGTTGAACCGAGGGCCCGTCTGCCCCCTCGGATGAATGTAAAAGATCCCATGGCACCATTCAAAGAAGAGCTGGGGCATTTTCCTGGTGTCCTGGCGAACATTTATCCCACAACCAACATCACTAAAACAAATGATCTGGTCATTTCTCATTGTTGTTTGTGGGACCTTGCTGTGTGTAATTTTGCTGCCGTATTTCCCTGTAACAGTGACTCCACTTTAGAAGTGCTTCATTGGCTGCAAAACACCTTTAAGACATCCTGAGGTTGTGAAAGGTGCTACATAAATGCTTGTTAGTATTTTTTTGAGATTCTTTCCTCATACTCCCTCCTTGCTTCCTGCCCCCTCTCTTAATTTCTTTCCTTATTTTCTCAACTATCTTGTTTTTATTCATTTATCACATCTGTCAGCCCCATATCCCTCTTCAATTTTAGTTTGTTTCTAACTTCTTTATTAATCCGTGGCACTCTAAAACTTGTAGTTTCCTTTTGTAATGTATATTTATTCTGCATCTTTTCAATCTCCTTTTTAAAAATATCCCATTATTGATCTACAGTCCTATGTGCCAACTTCCACCTCACTTCAGCTAGCTCACTCGTCTTTCCAAAATATGCCCTATTCCAATCTGGTACCCTTGTTTTTGAATGAACTTTTTTCCCTTTCTATTTGGACCTTAAATCTTGCCTTTTTATGGTTACTACTCCTGAGCTTCTTTACTGAGCTGGATGACAGAGGAAAGATGTTATGGGAGGGTGATTTGGACTCCCAAATTAAGGGCTGCAGAGAGGTTGATGAATTTGAGAAGAGGATATGCACCTTGGTTATACTCAAACATTTGTGGTTCAGGCATTAATGTAATAGTTCTCTGTTTACTGTGCATACTTGCATAGTAAATCTAGGGCTTTTCCTATGTTTCTGTGATACTAGACACTGGGACAACCCATATGCCTACATTACAAGAGTGTCTACACTTCAAAAGTACATCATTGGCTGTAATGCACTTTGGGGCGTCCTGAGGTTATAAAAGGCGCTATATAAATTCAATTCTTTGTTTCTTTTCTTCCTTTCATATGGAGCATAATGGTCTCTTCTGGTCCTGTTAAACCGTTGTTCCTATGATGTGACAATTTGGAACCCTCTTCTGAATGTGTTTAATATCTTTTGAAACAAAATCCCTTCTCAATAAGTTACCACTGCAGAATATTGCCTGTATTTATCACATTTGTTTTTGCGTTCTCACATTGTGCACACTTTTGAATACTTAATCTGGAATTTCAATTCATGACTTGTAATAATTCTTGTAAAATACTGAAAATCGCTGAGTAATGCAAGATGTTGGATCTCTGTATGGCGTACCGTGGAGTCATGGGTTTGCGTTTATGATTTTCTTTTGCGAGTTTCTACTGTAAACCATCATACTGTGGAACAGCACTGAGCAGAGGTCAAGTGCTATTCCACAGGGAGTACGAGTCAACCTGGGGCACTCCTGCAAATCTTCTTGTGACTCTGGTTTAAGAGTGACATTAGCAAAGATCTGGAAGCAAGTTAACTGCCTCACTGTCCACCTTTCAGCTGGGGGTGATGCATTGTACAAAGAGACGAAAATTAAATTAGAATTTACGTTGATTTTTTCTATTTGCCTTTCTGTGCCATCTCTAACATTGAAGAACTTTTTGTAAGCATTGCTCATTTATATTCATTTTAATGTTGTCTTAATGTTTGCTTCTATTCTGTGTACTGGATAACTTGCGAAGTATTCTCACATTCTGCTTACAGTATAGATCAAAATTTGGCTGAGAAAGTATACTTGCTATAGTATTTTTGGTGTGTTTTTATTTAATCATAGAATTTGCCATTCAAGATCAAGGAAAGACATTCGCTCGAATACATAAGACAATTTCCTCATCTTCGATGCAAAACTAATGTTTTCAGTTCACTACTCAGAATACGAAGTGAAGCATCTGCAGCTATTCATTCATTTTTCAAGGTAAGTTGAGTACAATATATAATTTTATTGTGTAAGTAAATTATGGTAAAGTCCTTTTATGTACACTGTTGATTTTAAAGCTATTATTTTCCACGAAAGCACAGATTCTAAAATGCAATACTTATTGCATGAATTCTGCTTTCCTAAAATCTGACCTACTTATCGAAGTTTTCACTGGCACTGATGAATTTCCAAGGCAATGTGTACAATTAATTATAAACACTAAGTTACAGATGTTGATCCTGCAAGTCAGTTTCTGTTTTGAAATGGCATTCACATTTTTAAAGTATGTAACAGCTCATCACTACAGAGTGGGGAGTAGAGATAAAACCAAAATGCCTACCTCAACTCCTCAGCACTCCTCGGCCTAACTACCCTCCTGCCGCCGTCCCAGGCTTGACTCCCTCTTGGATAAGCCTACAGTTTCCCTCTGTGCCTCTCTTGGCATCTTCTGAACGGCCCATTTGAAGCACTTGTCGCTACCTCCTTACGAGCAGCAACTCTAACTGCCCCATCCTACTCTCTCATGACCTCTCTGCCCACTGGAATCTAATCTTGCCAATTTCATTCACCCCTCCAAGCGCTGACCCTGTGGATTCTGCCAGTAGATCAGCTTTCCCCGCCCCTCTTCACATCTCCCTCCAGAACGTCCGTTCACTTGTGAACAAGGCCCTTGCCATCCATTAGCTTATTGTGGATGATTGCATCAACATCATAGCCTTGACGGAAACTTGGCCGACGGGTCATGACACCTTCCCCCTTAATGAAGCCTTTCCTCATGGCTATACCTTCCACCACTTGTCCCGCCCAGACCGCCACAGTGGCAGTGTGGCCCTTATCACCAAATCACACCTTGGCCTATCCCCCTGCTCCTCTGGAACCTTCTCCTCCTTTGAGCATCTCGCTTTGTTCCATCCCTCTCATTTGTCCTTTAAAATACTTGTTCTCTACCGCCCGGCCAAGTTTCTCACCAAGGTATCTTCACTGCTTTCCTCCCTTGGCCTCTGCACCAAGCGACTTCTCATCTTTGGTGATATCAACCTCCATCTCAATTCATCATGCTCTCTCTCCTCTGAGTTCACTGCCTTTCTATCCTCGCTTAATTTCTCCCTCCATATAAACTCCCTTACCCATATTCATGGCCACCCCCTTGACCGTGGTATCTCCACTCCCATTGTGTCAATCACAGATAAGGCTATCTCTGATAATTTCCTTGTATCCCTCGCCGCTCACATCCCCCTTACCCTTCTGAACTTGCATCTTTCTCTTGTTTCTCTCCTATCTCCCCTCATGCCCTCTCCGAGCTCATCTTGTCTATGAGGCCCACCTCCTGCTCCCTCGACCCTATACTCACCAAACTGCTGGTGACCCAGCTTCCCTTCCTGGCCCCCATGTTAGCTGATATTGTTAACGGTTCCCTCTCCTCAGTTGCTGTTCCTTTCATCTTCAAATCTGCCATCATCACTCCTCTCCTCAAAAAGCCCACCCTTGACCCCTCTTTCCTTGAAAACCTCCAACCTCTCTCTCCTCTCAGGTCCTTGAACGTGTTGTCGTCTCCCAAATTCATGCCCATCTTTCCCGCAACTCCATGTTTGAACCCCTCCAATCACGTTTCCGCCCTTCCAAAGCACTGAGGCTCTTATCAAAGTCACAAATGACATCCATAATGACTGCGACCGTAGTAAACTATCCCTCCTCACCCTTCTCGACCTGTCTGCAGTCTTTGATGCGGTTGACCACACCATCCTCCACCAACGCCTCTCCTCCATCTTGCCTTCACCTGGTTCTATTCATACCTGTCCAGTTGGAGCCAGGCAATCACCTGCAATGATTTCCCTTCCCACTCCCACGCCATTACCGCTCGAGTCCCCAAGGATCTATTCTTGGCCCCCTCCTATTTCTCATCTACATGCTGCACCTTGGCGACATCATCCGAAAACACAATGTCAGGTCCCATATGTACACTGACAGCACGCTTACCACCACCTCTCTCAACCCCTCCACAGCCTTTGATTTGTCATGTTGCTTGTCCGACATCCGGTACTGGATGAGCAGAAATTTCCTCCCAGCGAAATATTGGGAAGACCGAACCAATTGTCTTCAGTCCCCGCCACAAACTCCGCTCCCCAGCCGCCAACTCCATCCCTCTCCCTCACCACAGTCTGAGGCTGAACCAGATCGTTCGCAACCTTGGTGTCCTATTTGACCCAGAGCTGAACTTCCAACCCTGTATCTGCTCCGTCACCAAGACCGCCTACTTTCACCTCCGTAACATCGCTCGTCTCTGCTCCTGCCTCAGCTCATCTGCTGCTGAAACACTCATCCATGCCTTTGTTACTTCTAGACTTAACTGTTCCAATGCTCTTCTGGTCGGCCTTCCATCTTCCACTATCCATAAACTTGAACTCATCCAAAACTCTGCTGCCTGTATCCTAACTTGCTCCAAGTCCCATTCACCCATCACCCCTGTGCTCGCTGACTTACATTGGCTCCCGGTCCAGCAATGCCTTGATTTTAAAATTCTCATCCTTGTTTTGAAATCGCTCCATGGCCTCGGCCCTCCCTATCTCTGTAACCTCCTGCAGCCCAACAACCCTCAGAGATCTCTGTACTCCTTCAATTCTGGCCTCTTGAGCATCCCCGATTTTAATCGCTCCACCATTGCCTAGTCCCTAAGCTCTGCAATTCCCTCCCTAAACCCCTCTTCCTCTCCTCCTTTAAGACGCTTCTTCAAACCTACCTATTTGACCAAGCTTTTGGTCACCTGTCCTAATACTTGCCTCCGTGGTTCGGTGTCAAATTTATTTTGTTTGATAACGCCCCAGTGAAGCGCCTTGGGGCGTTTTATTATATTAAAGGCGCTATGTAAATGCTGCAACTTGTTGTAAAATTCAAAAACTTGTTGCATGAATTTTGTTTTCCTGAAATCTGATCTAGTTATCAAAGTTTTGACTGACACTGAGGAATTTCCAAGGCAATGTGTATAATATAAGAACATAAGAACATAAGAAATAGGAGCAGGAGTAGGCCAATCGGCCCCTCGAGCCTGCTCCGCCATTCAATAAGATCATGGCTGATCTGATCCTAACCGCCAATCTATCACAGAACCATCTCCTGCATCTAACAGAATTGCACACACGAAATAGGAGCAGAATCAGGCTACACGGTCCCTGGGCCCGCTCCACTACCCACAGGGCCATGACCGATCCGAACCTAGACTCATGTCCAAATTCCTGCCCGCTCCCCGTAACCCTTAATGCCCTTTACTTCTAGGAAACTGTCTATTTCTGTTTTAAATTTATTTAATGATGTAGCTTCTACAGCTTTTTGTGGCAGCATATTCCATGGACTTACCACCCTCTGAGTGAAGTAGTTCCTCCTCATCTCAGTTTTGAAAGAGCAGCCCCTTATTCTAAGACTATGTCTCCTAGTTCTAGTCTCACCCGTCATCGGGAACATCCTCCCCGGATCCACCCGATCCAACCCCTTCACAATCTTATATGTTTCAATAAGATCGCCTCTCATTCTTCTGAACTCTAATGAGTAGAGTCCCAATCTACCCAACCTCTCCTCATATGACCACCCCCTCATCCCCGGGATTAACCGAGTGAACCTTTTTTGCACTGCCTCGAGAGCAAGGATGTCTTTCCTTAAGTAAGGACACCAAAACTGTATGCAGTATTCCAGGTGCGGTCTCACCAATACTTTGTACAACTGAAGCAATACCTCCCTATTTTTATATTCTATCCCCCTAGCAATGAAAGCCAACATTCCATTTGCCGCCTTAATCACTTGCTGCACCTGCATACTAACCTTTTGAGTTTCGTGCACCAGGACCCCCAGATCCCTTTGCACTTCAGTACTCTCCAGTTTCTTGCCATTAAGATAATAAATTGCTCTAGGATTTTTCCTGCCAAAGTGCATCACCTCACACTTTCCAGTGTTGTATTCCATCTGCCAAATCTCTGCCCACTTACTTAGCCTGTCTATGTCCCCTTGCAGGTTTTTTATGTCCTCCTCACTCACTACTTTCCCTCCCATCTTAGTATCATCTGCAAATTTTGATATGTTACACTTGGTCCCTTCCTCCAAATCGTTAATATAGATTGTAAAGAGTTGGGGACCCAGCACTGACCCCTGTGGAACACCACTAGTTACTGATTGCCAGTCTGAGAATGAACCATTTATCCCAACTCTTTGCTTTCTGTTAGATAGCCAATCCTCTATCCATGCCAGAATATTACCCCCAATCCCGTGATTTTTTACCTTAAGCAATAATCTTTTGTGTGGCACCCTGTCAAATGCCTTTTGGAAGTCTAAATACACTACGTCCACTGGTTTCCCTTTATCCACTCTATATGTTACTTCCTCAAAGAACTCCAGCAAATTTGTCAAACATGACTTCCCCTTCGTAAAACCATGCTGACTTTGTCCTATTAAATTATGATTATCCAAATGTCCTGTTACTGTTTCCTTAATAATGGACTCCAAAATTTTACCTACCACAGATGTTAGGCTAACCGGTCTATAGTTACCAGCCTTCTGTCTACTGCCCTTTTTAAATAAGGGTGTTACATTAGCAGTTTTCCAGTCTGCCGGGACCTTAGCGGAATCCAGGAAGTTTTGAAAAATTATTACCAATGCATCTACAATCCCTACCGCCACTTCCTTCAAGACTCTAGGATGTAAGCCATCAGGTCCAGGTGATTTATCCGCCTTGAGTCCCATTATTTTACCGAGTACCACTTCCTTAGTGATTTTGATCGTGTTTAGCTCCTCTCCCCCTATAGCCCCCTGTTTGTCCAGTGTTGGGATATTCTTAGTGTCCTCTACTGTAAAGACTGATACAAAATATTCATTCAGTGTTTTTGCCATCTCCATATTTCCCACCATTAATTTCCCGGTCTCATCCTCTAAGGGACCAACATTTACTTTAGCCACCCTTTTTCTTTTTAAATACTATAAAAACTCTTACTATCTGTTTTTATATATTTTGCTAATTTACTTTCATAATCTATCTTCCCTTTCTTAATCAATCTTTTTGTTATTTTTTGCTGCCTTTTAAAGTTTTCCCAATCCTCTGTCCTCCCACTAGATTTCGCTACCTTATATGCCCTTGTTTTTAGTCGAATACTATCCTTAATTTCTTTACTTAGCCACGGATGACTGTCCTTTCTTTTACACCCTTTTCTTTTCAGTGGAATATATATTTTTTGGAAGTTGTAAAATAACTCCTTGAATGTACACCACTGATCATGTGTCGTCTTACCCTTTAATCTATTTTCCCAATCCACTCTACTCAATTCCGCTCGCATACCTTCATCGTCACCTTTATTCAAGCTTAGCACGCTTGTTTGAGATCCAACCTTCTCACCCTCTAATTGAATATGGAATTCAACCATGTTATGGTCACTCATTCCAAGGGGATCCTTTACTAGGACATTTTTAATTAATCCTGTCTCGTTACACAGGACCAGATCTAAGGTTGCTTGCCCCCTGGTCGGTTCAGTTACATACTGCTCAAGAAACCCATCCCTAATACACTCAATGAACTCATCCTCAAGGCAGCCCTGCCCCATTTGATTTGTCCAATTAATATGATAGTTAAAATCCCCCATGATTATATCTGTTCCCTTATTACATGCCTCAACTATTTCCTGATTGATACTCCGTCCAACAGAGTTGCAACTGTTCGGAGGCCTATAGACTACGCCCACTAGTTTTTTTCCCCTTATTATTCCTTATCTCCACCCAAACTGTTTCATTATCATGATTTTTTGACCCAATATCATTACTCTGTATTACAGTGATTCCTTCCTTTATTAACATAGCCACCCCACCTCCCCTTCCTTCCTGCCTGTCCTTCCTGATCGTTAAATAACCTGGTATGTTTAATTCCCAGGCATTGTCACCCTGCAGCCATGTTTCTGTAATGGCCACAATATCATAACCATATGTAGTTATTTGTGCCATTAACTCGTCTATTTTGTTACGAATGCTACGTGCATTCAGATAGAGAACTTTCAAATATGCTTTGTGGCACTTAGTTCCTGCTTTTTACCACTTTACCTTTTACTCCACACACTCTGTCCCTTCCTGCCACGCTCTGGTTTGTGATTCCCCTACTGCTACCTATGTCTATGACCCTCTCTGTTGTCATTTTTATTTTTTGCTCTCTTGAAACCTCCCCCCCACTAATTAGTTTAAAGCCCTCTCTACAGCCCTAGTTATTCGATTCGCCAGGACACTAGTCCCAGCACTGGCCAAGTGAAGTCCGTCCCAACGGAACAGCTCTCTCCTGCCCCAGTACTGGTGCCAGTGTCCCAAGAAGCAAAACCCATTTTTCCCACACCAGTCTTTGAGCCACGCATTCAACTCCCTGATTTTATTTACCCTAGCCAAATTTGCTCGTGGCTCAGGTAGTAATCCAGAGATTATTACCCTCGAGGTTCTGCTTTTTAATTTGGCCCCTAGCTGCTCAAACTCCCTCAGCAGAACCTCTTTCCTTGTCCTATCTATGTCATTGGTACCAACATGGACCACGACAACTGGATCCTCCCCCTCCCACTCCAAGTTTCTCTCCAGCCCAGAGGAGATGTCCTTAACCCTGGCACCGGGCAGGCAACACAGCCTTCGGGACTCTCGCTCTTGGCTGCAAAGAACCCTATCTATCCCCCTAATGATACTATCCCCTACCACTACAACATTTCTTTTTACTCCCCCCCACTTGAATGGCCCCCCTTACCACGGTGCTGTGGCCAGGTTGCTCATCCTCCCTGCAGTCCCCGCTCCTATCCACACAGGGAGTAAGAGCCTCGAACCTGTTGGACAAGAGCAAGGGCTGCGGCTCCTCCAACACTACCTCCTGGATCCCTGTACCTGCCTCACTCGTAGTCACACCTTCCTGTCCCTGACCACGGGCTACTTCTGAATTAGTTACTCTAATTGGTGTGACTACCTCCTGAAACACGGAGTCCAGGTAACTCTCCCCATCCCTGATGTGTCTCAGTGTTTGAAGCTCGGTCTCCAGCTCATCAACACGGAGCCGGAGTTCCTCGAGCAGCCAACACTTACTGCAAATGTGTTCACCGTGAACATCAATGGTGTCCACCAGCTCCCACATATTGCAGCAGTAACACACCACCTGCTCTCCCATTCTATGTAATTAATTAAAAATTTATTATTTATCCTTCAGTTAATTTATGCCAGCAGTCTCCGCTACACCACAGATACCCGAGAAACTATAAACTATGGAATTGAAGTTTTGTATATAAAAAAAAAAGAGAAATACTCACCAACCAATCACTTACCTGCTTTCTGGTGACGTCACACTTCGATTATTTTTACCTCTCTCCTGCTCTCGGCTTGGTGAAAGCCTACCTGGTCGCTGCCGCCTTTTACCGCCGCCGCCTCGCCGCTGTTGCTCCACCCAGGTCCACCGCCTCTGTGGGCCTACCTGGTCGCTGCCTTACCGCCGCCTTTAATTAATTATAATAACTAATAACTTACAGATGTTCATCCTGAAACTTAATTTCTGTTTTGAAACAGCATTCACATTTTTAAAATATGTATCAGCTCTTCACTACAGAGTGGGGAGTAGAGATAACACCACAATTCAGGTTTGGCATTGAAAAGTATGAAATTTAGGCCAAAAACAACTTTGAGTCCCCTGGGGACTTGGCTGCATGCTCAGTGCATGTGTACAAATGAAAGTCATTTGTATTCTTGCACTCCAAATTCATGGTGGAATTACACAGTGAAGCAGTTTCATTTAGGCTCAAACACTTAGATAATGGCCTGGATCCCATGCGTGCTGAAACAGATCTACAATTGTAGGAATCATTTCTGCTACATTTCTCCATTCGAAATAGACTGAGAGATGAGGGAGACACTCATCTGTTTCTCCCTCTCCCCAGACTACTATAGGTCAGATCAGCAACAACACTAAAACCACATAAGTACTGCAGCTTCAAAATTAAAATGTATTTACTATTTTCCACTGGCAACATTTCACACTGTTTCAGAAGTTTGCTTTATTCAAAATTTACTGCTGCACTCTTCCTCTTTAAAAGCTTTTTAGGACCTGGAAACCAAAAGATTAAATTATCATACTGGATGCTTGATTGTAAATTAGTTCTACTTTGGAAATAATGCTGCTTGTACTTAACATTTGTCTTTTTCTGTTGAAATAATCTATCAATGGTAGATTTCAGATGTGTACATGAGATTAATTTCTTATTTCTACTGTCCTTGTATTAGTCTGGATTTATTATGTTAAATATATGCATTTATGTTTAAAGTATAATTATAATGTTGGACTCCAAGGGTTATGTTTACAATATAAAGTGAAAACCAAAATACTCTGTAGCAACTGAATGCTCTCCACTGAGGGAAGTTGTGCTGCTCCACAACACTGAAGTTTGCAATGACTGAATTGAATGAAGAAGTTGCCAACTGCATAGATGAGAATCGAATTGAGTGAGGCTTTTTCTTCAATGGATGTGGAGAAAATTTCTTATTGTTGAAAATTCCTTCTAGTAGTGTGCAGAACAGAGTTAAATGATTGTGTATTAACTATTTTTAACTTTTTTTTAATTTACAGGATAATGGATTTGTTCACATACACACACCCATAATAACATCAAATGATTGTGAAGGAGCTGGAGAGCTCTTCCAAGTTGAAGTAAGTACGCCTTAGAACTAGAAATTAAGTACACTGTGATATTGTACACAAGTGTTTCTTTCTAAATTTCTCATAATACTGATGTCTATATATTGGAAAACCATATAGTAACCAATTAATTTCATGAGCAAGACCTACAAACTTACAAGTCTTATAAGCTATCTCACAACTGTGGATTGGATGCCAATGGTCTGAAAAGATTGCTAAGGAATCACTCTTGAATGTAATAAGTCAGAGTTGAATAATGAGAGTGGTAATATTGATTAGGTACAATGAAATTTCACAACATTATCATTCGAGAGAAATGTCAGAACTCTCTCTATTGCCAGTTTTTTCTCTCTCCTTCAGTCTGAAATGATTGAGTCCTGCTGGGGTACAATTTTACAGGTTCAGCTTCGCTCCAGGTACTTTGCCCAAGTAGCCATTCTTTATATGTATATCTTTGGTCACATACACCAACTTGTCCCACATCCTGCTTGTCCAGTGGTCCTGTAAAGCATCTTGGAAAATATAATAGTGTGAAAGGTGCTGTGAAGATTTAGGCCGGAATTTCCACTGTCCGACGTGCTGGCAGCCGGGGAGCCCTGGAGCACATGGGAAACCCCGAAGTTTCAGCGGCGCGTTTGTCAGTAGCTTTTAAACAAAGCCACTGCATTTGCATCTGACTACTGGGTTTCCCGACCAACTAATGCTAGTGGGCGTGATGACGTCATGCATGGGTCCAATTCAGCTGAGGTATTTAAAGGAAAACTGCAAAGATGACAGTTGAAGGTTTGTGGAGGTGGCAGAACAATTGCTTGAAGACAAAAAATGGAGTCGCAACGTACAAAAGCTGCGCCCTCGCTTCAGTGATGCCTCCCTGGACCTCCTGTTGCAAGGTGTTAGGGCCCGCAGGGAGGTTTAGTTCCCTGCTAGTTGGAGGAAGAAGCCCGCCTCAATGACAAAGAAGGCATGGCTGGAGATAGCGGCGGAGGTGAGCAGCATGGGTGTGGTGACACGGTTGAGTATACAATGCAAGAAGAAATTTAATGACCATGAGGTCAGGAAAGGTAAGTACAATGCCACATTCAACTACATCCTGATGTGCGTGTCACCCCAACCCCCTCACTCTGCTTTCCCAAGCCGACTCCTGCACAACACTCTTCATACCAACGTACCTTGCAGGTGCGCCCATCCCTTTCTGTTTATGCACTTCCTCACATCCCCATCTGACTGTCCACCACTTAACACTCACCCTCCTCTTAAGGCAATGTCACAGCTCTCCCCCATAGTCACCCTCTGCAGATGTTGCCCATCCATCCATTCCACTCATTCCATGACTCACTCAAAGGTTTCTTGTTTCCCTCCTTACAGGAGAAGAGAGCACACAACACCAGGGAGAGGCAGAGAACCGGAGGTGACCCTCCAGTCATCGCCACGCTGACTGCTGCAGAGGAGGAGGCACTCGAGCTAAGTGGAGTGTCGGCGTTCATGACGGAGGGAGATGGAGAGACAGAGAGCTCCCAGCTACCTTGTGACAGAATTAAATATCACAGCATACAACAGTCACTCACGTTGACCTGATGTCAGCAGCCAGTGAGATATGATCATATGCATAATGCTCACTTAAAACATTCTTACCATGACCGTTCTAATTCACGTCTTTACTCTCCCACAGGCCCATTAAGTGTTCAACAAGCAGTGGAGCCAGAGGAGGAAGAAGATTCCTCAAGAGATTGCTAACTCTGAGGGTGCACAGTCACAGGACGCATGCTGCCGTGCACCAGCGCAGATACGATTCGCACACATCGGTGGGACCATCAAGTCAGATAGTTGTGTTGTCACCTGGTGTCGCTCAGATCACGTGAGCAACAGCAGATGGTGGAGACAGGGACAGCAGTAGAGAGTCATCGTCCGACGACTCTCCAAGCTCTGCTCAGCTGGACGCTGAACCTCGGGGGTCGTCAACAGAGGTTGATTCTGGAGGAGCAGCAAAAAAATGTTTGAGGCTCTGGCAGGATTTCCAGCCAAGATGTGCACGCTTGCAGAGAGAATGGAGGAGTCCATCTCCAGCATGACTGGCATGATGTCGCAGGCCTTAGCTATGATCTCTTCGTCCGTGGAAAGGGTGGACATCTGTATGGAGCATCAAATGCGGCAGTCAAACAAATGCATGCTTGCACACTCTGAATGCCACCTTAACTGGATGGATCAAAACCTAGTCTTGGCCGTTCATCACCCCGCTGATGTGCAGCAAAGTGTTCTCCAGCTCATTGCTAGCAGGGAAGTGTGGGTGGGCCATGAAAGAGATGATGGCGAAAGGGGTCATAGAAGTGGGGACTCTGCTTCCATTTCTCATCAGTTGTTCCCCACATGCTGCCTCCTGTTCCGATGGCCAAGTCTGCCCCTGTACAGGTGCAGGTGGAGCAGTCTTTGGCAGGGCCCTCGGGCTCGAAAACCCAGAGGACTTCGGCCAAGAGCATCTGAGCTGTCAGAGCAAGGAAGTGAGTAGCCTGCCTCTACCTCTGCTGAAGCCACAGGGGTTGCACAATGTAGAAGTGCCAGGACGAGGAAGGTGAAAGAATAGTGGTTGCACAAAGGGTATGCACATAAGTGTGTTAGCGCATCTTCAGCATCTCGATTGCTTGCTCTATTACATATCTCATCATCATTTGGCTTTGATTTTAGCGCTCTTTGGCCTCATTGCTTGGGCTCCTCAAGGGTGTCATCAGCCACGTTTTCAGTGGATACCCCTCGTCTCCAAGCAGCCAGCTGGTAAGTCTGATCGGAGGTGTGAAGAGCTGAGGAAGGGTGGACTGGCGCAGGACGAATGAATCATGACGGCTCCCTCGGAATCTTGCACACACCTGCATGTTTATCTTTTTATGGTTACTGACGAGTTACACATGGAGTGGAAGCCCTTATGGTTCACGAACACTCCTGGGTGATCTGGGGGATGCCTTGATCGCTACATGTGTGCAGTTGATGATGTGAGCAAAAGCCTTTCTCTTAGGCAAGGAAGCAGGTGTGAGGTCTCAGTACTTAAGCAATTTTTTTTTGCCTCATTTGTTCAGCCCCCTCAATTGCCTTGGATTCCTGTGTGCACACAGCTAAAGTTGAAAACTCGTTAAAAAAAACTCTCTTAATAGCCTCTTAACTACCTCTTAATAGCTTTAAATTGGTAACTCGCCTCTCCCGAGGGGGTTTCTTGCTCACAGCCGAACACACTCGAGTGAAATGCGAAAGCTGGCGGGTTGAAGCCAGCTTCCCGATATGCTGTCCATTTCAGCGCATTTAACCACCTACCTGCTCCCAAACCCACTCCCACTTTCCTGTTAAAATTCCCCCTTAGTTTCACATCACTGTACAAAGGTAGAAAAATTGAATATTGGTATTGCACGAAAGAAGTGGTGTTGCCCGCTCAGTTTCACCCAGAAGGTCGTAAGTTGGCACTAGCTGCTTGGGGTACACCAGATTTGCTAGTGCAATGAGGAAATTAGTAATTATCACAATATAGAATATTTTATGGGGGTATAAAAGTTTATTTCTATACTAGTTATATAACTTTTTCTACAATGAAAGTTACTGTGTACCATGTATGGAATTATATTTTACAATTAAACTTTGCATATGATCTATAACTCACCTATAGTTTGCTTTATTTGTGTGATTTAAAGAAAAGAGTAGTATTTTAAACAACACGTTACGAGAATATACTTCTTAAAAACGCGCTCTGCACCATGGACAGCCATGATGGACCCCTTTTTGCCACAGACAGGAAGGTAAAATGGGGGAAAAAAACATTCCATGAATGGTTTAGAAATAACTAAGGATGAAGTTAAGAGACCTAGGAGTCTTAGTAATAAACTTGACGCTCAATCGACAAAGCCAATAGAATGTTGAACTGTCTAGCCAAAGCAGTGGAATCCAAGCCAGGATGCCACAATGTGAACTGTATCATGCTTTGGTCAGATCTCATCTCGAGTATTGTGTCTAATTCTGGTTAGCAAGAAATGAGCCCTGGAAGCAGTGCAGGAAAGAGCCACAAAGCCAAACCCTAACGTCATGGTCTAAGTTATGAGGAAGGACTGGAAATCCTTGGGCTTTTCAGTCTTGAAAGGAAGCTGAGAGGTGATTTTATAGGATGTACAAGAAACTAAACTGCAGAAAAGGTGGATCCGGAAATTTATTTTGAACTAAATTACACGAGTAGGACAAAGGGATACAATTAAATATGGGGGAGACCAAAGCCATTGCCTTCAGTCCATGCCACAAACTCCGTTCCTTAGCCACCAATCCATCCTGCTCCCTGGTCACTATCTGAGGCTGAACCAGACTGTTTGCAACCGTGGTGTCTTATTTGACCCCGAGATGAGCTTCCGACCCCGAGATGAGCTTCCAACCCCATATCCTCTCCATCACCAAGACTACCGACTTCCACCTCCATCATCTGTCTCTGCCCTGCCTCAGCTCATCTGCTGAAACCCTCATCCATGCCTTTGTTACCCCCAGACTCGACTATTCCAATGCTTCCTGAGCCGGCCTCCCACCTTGCACCCTCCGTAAACTTCAGCTCATCCAAAACTCTGCTGCCGGTATCCTAACTCGCACCAAGCCCCATTCACCCATTCCCCCTGTGGTCGCTGACCTACATTGGCTCCTGGGGAGAGGGGAAAAGTTATTTTACTGTTCTATAAAGCTCTGGTTAGACCCTGTTCAGAGTACTGCATGCAGTTCTGGGCACTGTACCTCAGGAAGGATATATTGGCCTTAGAGGGGGTGCAGTGCAGATTCACCAGAATGATACTTTCGCTAAATGGGTTAAATTATGAGGGCAGGTTGCTTAGACTAGGCTTGTATTCCTTGAGAAAAGAAGATTGAAGGGATGTTCGAGTTGAAGCGTTTAAGATGATTAAATAAGTTGATAGGGTAGATAGAGAGAAACTATTTCCTCTTTTAGTATATTGAAACTTGCTGTTATTACCGTATTCTTCATCGTAATATAACAGCATTGCTATTCGCACACCATCTTTTGATATGTTTATCATTAATTGGTTGTTTGAAATCAACTTGTGAAAGTAGGTGAACATTGCATTACTGATACTAGTTTCTTTTAGGTTTCAACAGAATACAGTACAGATCACAGAGTTAACTATTTTACAGCTTCACCAATTGCAAGAATAAACAGCAACGAATTAATGTAAGAAAATATATGTGTCCGAGAAGCAAGGTGGTAACTATCTTGCAGTGATCCTTTGTTGCCACAAGATGGTAGCAGCATGTTTTTAATAAGAATCATCATAACAATTGTACACCATTTTAGCACCATCTTTAGTGGCAGTAAATCAATGCTATAGCTAAAATTAAGCTTCTTGGTTTTGGCTGAATGTGTGCAAATGTGGCAGAAAACTTGCATGTTTGCCATATTTATTATTCAGGCTCACCAGCTTCTAGTTTTAAAAACAGGAAGCACTCAAAATGCATAGTAGGTTCATCGGCTTCTGAAAAGACAAACAATGGGTTAATGCTTTGGGTAGGAACCCTTCATTACAATTTATTTAATAATGTATTACAAATTACTGAGCATTTAGTATGTGAGGTTCCATTCCTGTAGCATTCTGTGATTGTAGTGCACATGACACTATTAAATAAGTCCCAAGTAAATATTGTTTGTGCGCTTGATTGTATAAATACAGCTGGTTCATGAAGCCTTGTATTCATTTTAGTAAAACAGATGCAGTGGGATCATTGGAGTAAACGAAAGGGTTGCACATTTGTTGCTAGGATTTTTTTTTTGCATTAGTTTGGAAGGCTTTTAAATTTTTTTGTTACTGAAGCGTATTTGTTTCATGTCAGCAAACACTGCAAAGACTTGCTGTGGAAAACCTGTGATCAATAATATTAGCAACTCGCTGAAGTGGATACTCTGCAAGGATTATTCTCTTGGTCTGCATAGTCCTGTCACATCCATTCAGGAGATTGCACTGAATACTGTACATGGCTTTTGACAAAAAAACACTTTATTTAGGGGGATGTTGCATTGTCAGTGTATATCCCTACAGTCGCTTTTAAATCACTTGGTTTTAAGTAGCCGAGTCTGCAAGACAAATCCTAATTTTGAATGAAAGTATTAGTAACTAGTTTAACATCTCTGCAGAAAAAAATCTTAAATTAATCCATGTAAAATGGCTCACTTATTCTCACTATTGAATATTAAGGGAATCAAGGGATATTGGGATAGTTCAGGAAAGTGAAGATGAGGTAGAAGATCAGCCATGATCTTACAGAATGGCGGAGCAGGCTCGAAGGGCCAAATGGGCTACTCCTGCACCTATTTCTTATAAGGGCATTCTGAGACTTGCATAATTACAGAGTAGGGCAAGCTGGGTATTTAGTGCTGGGATAATGGTAAAACAAAGTCATATTAGAACTCTGCTCTGGTGCAGCTAAATAAAGATGATTCTATAAGGATTTCTACTTGTATTTACAATTTATAAGAAAAACAACTTGAATTTACGACACTAACAATTTCCATTCATTTAGCGCCTTTAACAGAAAAATGCCCCCAACGCGCTCCAAAGGTGTAATCAAAAAAAAGCGACAACAACAAAAGAAGTTATTAGCAGGGGTGGCCAAAAGCTTGGTTAAAGAAGTGGTCATAGCAAGGTGTTAAAGGAGGAAAGAGAAGTGGAGAAGCAGAGGGGGTTAGGAAAGGAATCCCAGAGTGTGGGGCCTAGGCAGGTGAAGGAATGGAACGTTGGGATGTGGGGTGGAGGGCTGGAGGACATTAGAGATAGGGAAGGGCAAAGCTATGAAGGCATTTAAACACGAGATGAGAATTTTAAGCATGAGGTGTTGGAGGGCCCAGACCCAATGTAGATTAGCAAGGGCAGGAGTGATGGATAAGCGAGACTTGGTGCAGGATAAGATACAGGCAGCAGTATTTTGGATAATCTGAAGTTTAGAGGGTGAAGGATGGGAGGCCAGGCAGGAGAGCATTGGGGGTAGTCTAGTCTGGAGGTGGCAAAGTGATGGATGAAGGTTTCAGCAGCAGATGGGCTGAGGCAGGGGTGATACGGAGCTGAAAGTACGCCGTATTGTGATGGAGAGGATATGGAGTTGGAAATTCAGCTTGGGGTTGAATAGGATACTGAGGTTGTGAACAGTCTGGCCCAGCTTGAGACAGTGGCCAGTGGGAAGTATGGAATCGGTGGTGAGGGTATGGAGTTTGTGGCGGGGACTTAAGACGATGGCTTGTGGGTTTCCCAGTGTTTAGCTGGAGGAAATTGTAGCTCATCCAAGGCTGGATGTTGGACAAGTTGTCTAACAACACAGATATTGGAGGGGTCGAGAGAGGTGGTGGAGAGCTGAGAGCTATTCATTGAGAGAGAGAGACCTAAATAAGAATTCTTTCACATGCAAATATAACATCCTTCAACCACCAAATTTAGATTATAATTTAAGCACCAAGAACTATAAGAAGATAGTTACAAACTAAATGTTAAATGCTGCATAATTATTTTTTTGTTCCAGCCTGCAAACAAAACAGCTGAAAAGAATGATAACTCTCATTTCTTTGATGTTCCTTCCTTCTTAACTGTGTCTGGACAACTGCATTTGGAAGTGATGACCGGGTAAATAGCATTTTAACCATTTATTGGAGTCTACATTCTTATGTTCAGAATTGCTGCCCCATATTTGAACTTTGATTTACGTTATCACACTTTCATAAGAGTGGAATTGATGCATTGTAAAAGCAACCTTACAAAAAGGTAATGCCAGAGCTTTGGCAGCTCACAAAATATTTTCATGAATCCAATCACATAGAGGAGCAGTTCACATCCCAGAACATGTTTGCTTTAATCCTTCTGTATCAATACTTCAGATTAATTATTCCACATTCATCACCTATCTTGTATGTAACAGAACTACTTTACTGTCTTCATAATATCCTACTGCAAACTTTGTGAAAATATTAAAAGCATTGTTCCCTCATTCATATGTTTTCAGATACTGTAACAATTATGCTTTTCTCCAATTTGCACCCAGCAAGATCCCACAAACAATAATGAGCTAAATTGCCAGTTAATATGTTTGTATTTTGATGGTGTTGGTTGCAGACATCCCTGCCTTCCTTCGAATAGTGCCATGAGATCTTTTATGTCTACCGAGCGACAGTGCCTCCAATAATGCCTAGATCATGTGCTCAAGTCTTACAGTGAAGCTTTAAAGAAAGACTTGCATTTATATAGTGCCTTTCACAACCACCGGACATCACAAAGCATTTTACAGCCAATGAAGTACTTTTTGAAGTGCAGTCGCTGTTATAATGTAGGAAACTCAGCAGCCAATTTGTGCACAACAAGCTCCCACAAACAGCAATGTGACGATTAGATAATCTGTTTTAGTGATGTTGATTGAGGGATAAATATTGGCCAGGACACCGGGGATAACTCCCCTGCTCTTCTTTTGAAATAGTGCCATGGGATCTTTTACGTCGACCTGAGAGAGCAGATGGGGTCTAACGTCTCATCCGAAAGACAGCTTATCCGAAAGACGGCACCTCCGACAGTGCAAAACTCCCTCAGTACTGCACTGGAGTGTCGGCCTAGATTTTTGTACTCATGTCACTGGAGTGAGACTTGAACCCACAGCCTTCTGACTCCGAGGCTAGGGTGCTACCAACTGAGCCACAGCTGACACAAACCATGACTTTCTGACTCCGATGCAAGAGTCCAATCACTGAACCAAATTGACACTTGACTAGTAAAGGAAGTAAGGCTTTACCAGTCTGCTTCTGATCCTCCTGACCGTGAAAGCAGTGTCAACAATTGTCTTGGATAGAAAATCTAATGATTTCAGGAACAGAATAAAAGATCAAGACTTCTCAAGATTGCATTTCTTTTGTCCAATGTCACAAAGATCCTGATTCCAAAGCTCTGACTCACCTGTGACCAATAATATTTAAGAAGAAAAATTGTTTCCAGATACAAGTAACTTGCTGCATTTAGGACTTGGTTTGACCAAAATTGTCTATTAGTAACTTGGTGTTCTTTTTGTACATTGTCACCTCCATGAAAATACAAATTCAGCCCAGATGGCAATTATATTTCAAATGAATACGTGGCTAGAGGAATGGTGCAAGGGAGAGGGATTCAAATTCCTGGGGCATTGGAACCGGTTCTGGGGGAGGTGGGACCAGTACAAACCGGACGGTCTACACCTGGGCAGGGCCGGGACCGATGTCCTAGGGGGAGTGTTTGCTAGTGCTCTGGGGGAGGGTTTAAACTAAAATGGCAGGGGGTTGGGAACCTGAGCAGGGAGACAGAGGAAAGGGAAACAAGGATAAAAGCAAAAGATAGGAAGGAGAAAAACAAAAGTTGCAGTCAGAGAAAACAACGGTTTAAATCAAACATGGCCACAGTAAATACTAATTCTAATAGGTCTAAGAGCGTTAAAAAAAACAAGCCTGAAGGCTTTGTGTCTTAATGCAAGGAGCATTCGGAACAAGGTGGACGAATTAGCTGCGCAAATAGAGGTAAACGAATATGATTTGATTGGGATTACCGAAACATGGCTCCAGGGTGGCCAAGGCTGGGAACTTAATATCCAGGGGTACTCAATATTCAGGAAAGATAGGCAAAAAGGAAAGGGAGGTGGGGTAGCATTGCTGGTTAAAGAGGGGATTAACACAATTGAAAGGAAGGATATTAGCTCTGATGATGTGGAATCTGTATGGGTTGAACTGAGAAATAACAAGGGGCAGAAAACGTTAGTGGGAGTGATATATAGACCTCCAAACAGTAATGCGGAGGTTGGGGATGGCATTAAAAGGGAAATTAGAGAAGCGTGCAATAAGGGCACAGCAGTCATCATGGGTGACTTTAATCTACATATAGATTGGGCTAACCAAATTAGTAACAATACTATGGAGGAGGAATTCCTGGAGTGTTTACGGGATGGTTTCCTGGACCAATATGTCGAGGAACCAACTAGAGATCAGGCCATCTTAGACTGGGTATTATGCAATGAGAAAGGATTAACTAGCAATCTTGTTGTGCGAGGCCCCTTGGGTCGGAGCGATCATAATATGATAGAATTCTTCATTAGGATGGAGAGTGAAGTAGTTGACTCAGAGACTAGGGTCCTGAATTTAAATAAAGGAAACTACGATGGTATGAGGTGCGAGTTGGGTAGGATTGATTGGGGAATGTCACTCAAAGGGTTGACGGTGGAGAGGCAATGGCAAACATTCAAAGACCGCATGGACGAACTACAGAATTTGTTCATCCCAGTTTGGCATAAGAATAAAACAAAAAAGGTGACTCAACCATGGCAAACAAGGGAAATTAGGGATAGCATAAGATCCAAGGAGAGGGCATATAAATTGGCCAGAAAAAGCAGTAACCCTGTGGATTGGGAGCAGTTTAAGATTCAACAAAGGAGGACAAATGATTAATTCAGAAGGGGAAAATAGAATACGAGAGTAAGCTTGCAGGGAACATAAAAACTGACTGTAAAAGCTTTTATAGATATATGAAGAGAAAAAGATTAGTGAAATCAAGCATAGGTCCCTTGCAGTCAGAATCAGGGGAACTTATTAAGGGGAACAAAGAAATGTCAGACCAATTAAATACATATTTTGGTTCTGTCTTCACAAAGGAGGACACAAATAACCTCCCAGAGATGTTGGGGAACATAGGGTCTGATGAAAGGGAGGAACTGAAAGAAATCAGTATTTGTAGGGAAATGGTGTTAGGGAAATTGAAGGGATTGAAGGCCGATAAATCCCCAGGGCCTGATAATCTACATCCTAGGGTACTTAAGGAAGTGGCCCTAGAAATAGTAGATGCATTGCTGATCATCTTCCAACATTCGATGGAATCTGGAACAGTACCCATGGATTGGAGGGTAGCTAATGTTACCCCACTATTCAAAAAGGGTGGTAGAGAGAAAACGGGGAATTATAGACCGGTAAGCCTGACATCGGTAGTGGGGAAAATGCTAGAGTCCATTCTAAAAGATGTAATAGCTGAGCACTTGGAAAACAGTGACAGGATCGGACAAAGTCAACATGGATTTACAAAAGGTAAATCATGCTTGACTAATCTATTGGAATTTTTTGAGGATGTAACTGGTAAAATAGATAAGGGAGAACCAGTGGATGTGGTGTATTTGGACTTCCAAAAGGCTTTTGATAAGGTCCCGCATAAGAGATTAGCGTGTAAAGTTAAGGCACATGGGATTGGGGGCAAGGTATTGACTTGGATAGAGAACTGGTTGGCAAACAGAAAGCAAAGAGTTGCAATAAACGGGTCTTTTTCCGAGTGGCAGGCAGTGACTAGTGGGGTACCGCAGGGATCGGTCCTTGGACCCCAGCTATTCACAATATATATTAATGATCTAGACAAGGGAACTAGATGTAATATCTCCAAGTTTGCAGACGACACAAAACTGGGTGGGCGTGTGTGCTGCGAGGAGGATGCCGAGAAACTCCAGGATGATTTGGACAGGTTGGGTGATTGGGCAGAAGTGTGGCAGATGCAATATAACGTGGATAAATGCGAGGTTATCCACTTTGGTGTCAAAAACAGAAAGGCAGATTATTATCTGAATGGCAATAGATTGGGAGAAGGGGAAGTGCAACAAGACCTGGGTGTCCTTGTGCACCAGTCGCTGAAGGTAAGCATGCAGGTGCAGCAGGCGGTTAAGAAGGCAAATGGTATGTTGGCCTTCATAGCGAGAGGGTTTGAGTACAGGAACAAGGATGTCTTGCTGCAGTTGTACAGAGCCTTGGTGAGACCACACCTTGAGTACTGTGTGCAGTTTTGGTCGCCTTATCTGAGGAAGGATGTTCTTGCCATGGAAGGAGTTCAGCGAAGATTCACAAGGCTGATACCTGGGATGGCAGGAATGACGTATGAAGAAAGATTGGATCGATTGGGCTTGTACTCGCTGGAGTTTAGAAGAATGAGAGGGGATCTCATTGAAACTTATAAAATTCTAACAGGACAGGAGAAACTAGATGCAGGAAGGATGTTCCCGATGGTCGGGGAGTCCAGAACCAGGGGTCACAGTCTAAGGATAAGGGGTAAGCCATTTAGGACAGAAATGAGGAGGAATTTCTTCACCCAGAGAATGGTGAACCTGTGGAATTCTCTGCCACAGAAGGCAGTAGAGGCCAATTCATTAAATAGATTCAAGAAGGAGTTGGATATATTTCTTAAGGCAAAAGGGATATGGGGAGAAAGCAGGGACAGGGTACTGAATTTGGATGATCAGCCATGATCGCATTGAATGGCGGAGCAGGCTAGAGGGGCCGAATGGCCTACTCCTGCTCCTATCTTCTATGATTGTTACTGTCTTCTAGTATTCAGAAAAGCTATGTCTGTTTCCTACGGAATCCTTTAGCCCCATTTACTTTGCCCAAATAACCCCTAGTGACACAGATCGACTCTAGATTAGAGTACCACAGCAACTCAATGTTCTTCAAACCCCTTTCCTGCGAGCCATGCATCACTTTAGCATGCTGGAAGGGATATATAAGTAGTTTTAATATAAAGTACTAAACCCATAGGGGAAGAAATTCGGTATCGCCCCGTTTGGGGCGCAATTCTCGGCCGGGCACAAAGTTGAGCGCCTGGCGCTAATTATTGCCTCCGACTACAAACTTGGCTTCTGTCGTCCCTGGAGATGATTGGAGCGCCAAATCAGGCGCTACACACCTCTCGAGGCGCTAACGCCGAGGAGCAAGGCGCTACCTCGGAGCGTTGGCGAAGCTCATGTGATGTCAGTCAGCAATGGAACACAGACACACTGGCAGTTCTTACAGGGGAAGGTCGATCTTGCTCTCCATTCACACCCTGCTCACTGCAGCCTTGAATCTCGGTGTGGAGAGACCTGTACATCAAATCTGCTGGAAAGAACAATGGAGAGGCCCAGGGAAAGAGCTCAGAGTGCAGCCCCCATAGTCTCTTTTAAATCGATGCAAGGAAGGTCAAATCAAAATGAACCTGCAAAGTGCTGCTCAGTACCCAAAACTCCTTCACACAGCGTTGAATCTCTCCAGAAGTCAGTCTCTCTCTCTCTCTCTCTCTCTCTCTCTCTCTCAGAATGCGTGGTGTAAAAATGTCGCCAACAAAAAAAGGCAGGAAGCAGTCGCCTTTAAATAGCGCTCCCCCAGTCCCTTCATGACTGCAAAACGCTCCCCTCAACCTGTTGTCGCTAGCGGAAGGCGGTAAGGCAGGGGGCGCCACTCACTATCGCTACCGGGGCGTTGCACGCTCGACTGACATCACTATCTGCGGGCGCAAGAGATCGTGGCGGTAGTGTTTAGCGCCGCCGCAAAATGTCTGGTCAATTTCGCGAGCGGCGCAAACATCGCCGCTCCCGGGTGCTAGTTGCTTTGCGCCCCATTAGCGCCCTCTTAGGGTGCTAACGGGAGGCGCAAACCAACCGAATTTTTCCCCCATAGTATTTTTTTTAAGTTTGTAATAATGCCTTCTGTCTGAGATGATCTTCATATTTTAAATGTATCCTTCATATATCTTAGATAGACCTATCATCCATTTAGGGAGGAAGGGCCAGAACGGTGGTCCTTATAAGGTGTTTTGTGTGGTGTTCTTCCAATAGATCACAGTACTTCAGGTAAGTGTTGGAAACAATGTGAGAGATGGGCAGAAGTGATGTATATAAAGGATAAATTATGTTCAAAGAATAGGAGAAACATTACTGAATATAAGTAAACTTTTTCCCCTCATTCATTCTTTAAATACCTAATAGCTAGCCGCAGTGGTGCCAATAAATGGTACTGGGTTAGCTGTAGTTTCATGTCGATGCTTGCCTTAGGACCAATACACGAAAATGAATTTCTTCTTTGAAGGAGAAGATGAGACAATAGAAGTATTAGTGTTTTGTAAGTGGTACCCAGATAATACCCAGACCTACTCTTGAAATTGGTTATTGAAGTGACAATAATTCAATAAAGGTGTTTTATGAGAATTTAACTGCTTTACCTGAAGATCCTTTTGCAAGATTTGATATCTATAACCAGATGGTCCTGGGTAGCAGAGCTTGATCCATCTCAACATTTATAAATTAGTTTTTCAATCTATTGTCAAACAGTGAAAATGCTTTATCTCTTCCAGACTTGATGTTTTGCTGCAATATGTTTATGCCAACCCACTTTTTGTTATAACAGGAGATTAGAGTGACTCGATAGAGGTGTTTAAAACTATGAAAGGATGGGACAGAGTAGATAGAAATAAACTGTTTCCAGTGGTTTAGGGGTCTAGAATGAGGGACTGTAGATATAAGATTAAATGCAAGAGACTTAGGACAGAGAGCAGGAGAAACCTTTTTTGTTACATGGAGGGTCGTGAAGCTGTGGAATGCACTGCCGGAATTAGTGAAGCAGAGACCATGTCAACTTTTAAGAAAAAGGTTAGATAATTGGTTGAATGAAATGGAGAATACACATAGGAACAGGAGTAGGCCATTTAGCCCTCGAGCCTGTTCTGCCATTCGGTGATGTGATATGGCTGATATGTGACCTAACTCCATATACCTGCCTTTGCCCCATATCCCTTAATACCTTTGGTTAACAAAAATCTATCATTCTCAGTTTTAAAATTAACAATTGTAGTTTTGTAGCTGTGGCTCAGTGGCTAGCACCACCACCTCTGAGTCAGAAGGTTGTGGGTTCAAGTCCCACTCCAGAGACTTGAGCACAAAAATCTAGGCCGACACTCCAGTGGAGTGCTGCACTGTCGGAGGTGCCGTCTTTTGGATGAGACATTAAACCGAGGCCCCGTCTGCGCTCTCAGGTGGACGTAAAACATCCCATGGCACTATTTTGAAGTCGCACAACACCAGGTTATAGTCCAACAGTTTTATTTGAAATCACAAGCTTTCGGAGCTATCGCTCCTTCCTCAGGTGAAGAACAGGGGAGTTATCCTGGCCAATATTTAATCCCCCAACATAACAAACAATTGCCGCGTTACAACAGTGACTACACTCAAAGTACTTCATTGGCTGTAAAGCGCTTTGAGACTTCCGGTGGATGTGAAAGGCGCTATATAAATGCAAGTCTTTTCTTTGCAGAAGAGTTCTAAACTTCTACCACCCTTTGCATGTAGAAGAGTTTCCTAAATTCACTCACAGAATCACAGAATCCCCACAATGCAGATAGAGGCCAGTTCGGCCCATCGAGCCTGCACCGACACATATCCCACCCTATCCCCGTAACCCCACGTATTTAATCCCCCTAACACTAAGGGTCAATTTATCATAGCCAAATCAACCTAACCCGCACATCTTTGGACTGTGGGAGGAAACCGGAGCACCCGGAGGAAACCCACGCAGACACGGGGAGAATGTGCAAACTCCACACAGACAGTCACCC
The DNA here is from genome assembly GCA_030390025.1 of Squalus acanthias. Classification (NCBI taxonomy): domain Eukaryota; kingdom Metazoa; phylum Chordata; class Chondrichthyes; order Squaliformes; family Squalidae; genus Squalus; species Squalus acanthias. The sequence continues at coordinate 56,660,219 of CM059431.1, read as the reverse complement.
GAGGCCGGATTCGAACCTGGGTCCCTGGCGCTGTGAGGCAACAGTGCTAACCACTATGCCACCGTGTTGCCCTGAAAGGTCTGGCTCTAATTTTTAGACAATGCGCCCGAGTGATAGACTCTCCAACCAGCGGAAATAGTTTCTCTCTATCTACCCTATCAGTTCCCCTTAATATATTGAAAACTTTGATCAAATCACCACTTAACCTTCTAAATTCCAGGGAATACAACCCTAGTTTGTTTAATCTCCTCGTAATTTGAGTCCGGGTATCATTCTGGTAAATCTACGCTGCACTCCCTCCAAGGCCAATATACCTTTCCTAAGGTGTGGCACACTGAACTGCTCACGGTACTCCAGGTGTGGTCTAACCAGGGTTTTGTATAGCTGTAGCATAACTTTGACCCCCTTGTCTTCTAGTCCTCTAGATATAAAAGGCCAGCATTCCATTAGCCTTTTTGATTATTTTCTGTACCTGTCCATGACATTTTAATGATCTATGTACATAGACCCCCAAGTCTCTTTGGATCGCCACTGTTTCTAGCTTTTCACCATTTAGAAAGTACCCTGTTCTATCCTTTTTAGGTCCAAAATGGATGACATCACATTTGCCTACATTGAAATCCATTTGCCACAGTTTTGCCCATTCACTAATCTATTAATATCTCTCTGTGATCTTATGCTTCCATTTACACGGCTTACAATGCACCTATCTTTGTGTCATAAGCAAACTTGGATGTGTGGCTTTCTACCCCATCATCTAAGTTGTTAATAAATACAGTGATCAGTTGAGACCCAAACACACATCCTTGCGAGACACCACTAGGTACATTCTGCCAATTAGAGTACTTGCCCATTATCCCTACTCTCTGTCTCCTGCCGCTCACCCAATTTCCTAACCAGGTCAATAATTTAACTTCAATTCCTTGAGCTTCAACTTTAGCTAACAGTCTCTTATGAAGGACTTTATCAAATGCCTTCTTGAAGGCCATATAAATAACATCCATAGACATTCCCCTGCCCACTTTTTTAGTCACCTCAAAAAATTTCATCAGGTTCGTCAGGCATGACCTTCCATGCTGGCTCTCTCATCAGCTGAAAATTTTCACGGTGTTTGTTCAGTCACTATCCTTAATTATGAACTCTAGTAATTTCCCGACAATAGATGTTAGGCTAACTGATCTGCAATTCCCTGGTTTCCCTCTCTCGCCATTCTTAAATAGCGGAGTGACGTGTGCAATTTTCCAATCTAAAGGAATGGTTCCTGAATCGAGAGAACATTGGAAGATTATAGTTAGGACATCTGCAATGTTCTCACCTACTTCACTTGCAAACAAGGCCCTTGCCATCCATGAGCTTATAGTAGATGACTGCATCGATATCATGGCCCTGACAGAAACATGGTTGAGGGGTGATGACACCTTACCCTTAAATGAAGCTTCCCCACCTGGCTATACCTTCCACCACTTGCCCCGCTCAGACTGCCGTGGTGTCGGTGTGGCTCTCATCACCAAATCACACCTTGGTCTGTCCCCCTATTCCTCCAGCAGGTTCTCCTCCTTTGAGCATCTCATCTTATTCCACCCCTCTCACCTCTCATTTAAAATTCTTGGGGGGAAAAATTCAGTTGGTTGCGCCTCCCGTTAGCGCCTTAAGAGGGCGCTAATGGGGCGCAAAGCATCTGGCGCCCAGGCGCGGCGAAGTTTGCGCCGCTCACGAAATGAACTAGACATTTTGCGGCGGCGCTAAACACTACCGCCACGATCTCCTGCGCCGGCAGATCGTGACGTCAGTCGAGTGCGTATCGCCCCGGAGCGGATATTGAGTGGCGCCCCCTGCCTTACCGCCTGACGCTAGCAACGACAGTTTGAGTGGAGCGTTCTGCAGTCATGAAGGAAAAGGGGGAACGCTATTTAAAGGTGACCGCTTCCTGCCTTTTATTGTTGGTGCCATTTTTGAACTACGCATTCTGAGAGAGAGAGAGACTTCTGGAGCGTTTCAACGTTGTGTGAAGGAGTTTTGGGTACTGAGCAGCACTTTGCAGGTTCATTTTGATTTGCCATTCCTTGTATCGATTTAGAAGAGACTGTGGGGGTTGCACTCTGAGCTCTTTGCCTGGTACTCTCCATTGTTCTTTCCAGCAGATTTGATGTGCAGGTCTCTCCAGGCCGAGATTCAAGGCTGCAATGAGCAGGATGTGGATGGAAAGCAAGATTAACCATCCCCTTTAAGAACTGGCCCGTGCCATTGAGTGTGTGTTCCATTGCTGACTGACATTACATGAGCTTCGCCAGCGCTCTGAGGTAGCGCCTCGCTCCTCGGCCTTTGCGCCTTAAGACAGGTGTGAAGCGCCTGATTTAGCGCTCCAATCACCTCCAGGGGCGATAAAAGTCAAGTTTGCAGTCGGTGGCGATAATTAGCGCCAGGCGCTAATCTTTGCGCCCGGCCGATAATTGCGCCCCAAATGGGGCGATACTGAATTTCTCCCCCTTGTTCTCTACCGCCCACCCAAGTACCATAAAAATTTTATTACTGAGATATCTTCACTGTTCTCCCTCAGCCTCTGCACCGAACAACTTCTCATCCTCGGTGATTTCAACCTCCATCTCAATTCATCATGCTCTCTCTCCTCAGAGTTCACTAGCCTCCTATCCTCCCTTAATCTCTCCCTCCATGTAAACTCCCCAACCCATATTCACGGCCACCCCCGCAACCTTGCCATCTCGAGTGGCTTCACTACTCCCATCGTGTCAATTGCAGATAAGGCCATCTTTGACCATTTCCTCGTATCGCTCTCCACCCACATCCCCCTTCCACCCACTCCCCTCAACCCTACTTCCTTCTGTGTCCGCCCCTGGGAAAATCTCTCTTACAACTGCACTTATGAAATCCCAGCTGTCCTGCCTCTGGCCCTCCATTCATCATGACTTTTCTGCAGCAACCGATCTGCTCAACCACACCCTCACCACTATCTTTGATGCCCTAGTCCCTACTAAAACAATTACCATCTCTCACCCTGGCCGTTCCCCCTGGTACGGCTCTCACCTTCGCTCCCTTAAGTCCAAGGGACGCAGACTCGAACGGATATGGCAGACAACTGGTTTAGCCATTCACCGCCAGATCTGGCTGGACCACATAAAGCATTATCGGGCCCTGCACTCGTCTGCCAAAATTGCTCACTATTCCAGAATCATTCTGGAATGCAAAGATAAACCCAGGCTCCTATTCTCTACTGCTAACTGTCTTAAACCCCTCTCCCCTTTCTCCTCCACCCTCACCTCTGATAGCAAGTGTGAGGAGCTCATGGACTTCTTTGTCTCTAAGATTGAGACCATCCGTTCAGCTGCCTCTGCCACTTCCCTTCCTTCCCCTAGCCTACTGGGCCAAACTTCCTCTAAGGTTCCTCCCTGCCCTAGCCCTGAACTCACATCTTTCTCCAGTTTCTCTCCGATCTCCCTCATGATCTCTCTGCGCTCATCTTGTCGATGAGACCCACCTCCTGCTCCCTCGACCCTATTCCCACCAAACTGCTGACCACCCAACTTCCTTTTCTGGCTCCCATGTTAGCTGATCTTGTTAATGGTTCTCTCTCCTCAGGTACTGTCCCTCCCTCAAATCTGCAGTCATCACCCCTCTCAAAAAACAAACCTTGATCCCTCTGTCCTTGCAAACTACCACCCCATCTCCAATCTCCCTTTCCTCTCCAAAGTCCTTGAACATCTTGTCGCCTCCCAAATCCGTGCCCATCTTTCCCGCAATTCCATGTTTGAATCCCTCCAATCAGGTTTCCGCCCTTGCCACAGTACCAAAACGGCTCATCAAAATCACAAATGACATCCTTTGTGACTGTGACAAAGGTAAACTATCCCTCCTCGTCCTCCTTGCCTTGTCTGCAGCCTTTGACACGGTTGACCACTCCATCCTTCTCCAACGCCTCTCCACCATCATCCAGCTGGGTGGGACTGCACTCGCCTGGTTCCATTCTTATCTATCTATTCGTAACCAGAGAATCACCTGCAACGGCTTCTCTTCCTGCTCCCACATCGTTACCTCTGGTGTCCCCCAAGGGTCTATCCTTGGCTCCCTCCTATTTCTCATCTACATGTTGCCCCTTGGTAACATCATCCGAAAACACAGCGTCAGTTTCCACATGTATGCTGACGACACCCAGCTCTACCTCACTACCTCTTCTCTCGACCCCTCCACTGTGTCTAAATTGTCAGACTGCTTGTCCGACATACAGTTCTGGATGAGCAGAAATGTTCTCCAATTAAATATTGGGAAGACCGAAGCCATTGTTTTCGGTCCCCGCCACAAACTCCGTTCCCTAGCCACTGACTCCATCCCTCTCCCTAACATCTGTCTGAAGCTGAACCACACTGTTCGCAACCTTGGTGTCATATTTGACCCTGAAATGAGCTTCCGACCACATATCCGCAGCATAACAAAGACCACCTACTTCCACCTCCGTAACGTCGCCCGTCTCCGCCTTTGCCTCAGCTCCTCTGCTGCTGAAACCCTCATCCATGCATTTGTTAACCTCTAGACTTGACTATTCCAATGCATTCCTGGCTGTCCTCCGACATTCCACCCTACGTAAGCTTGAGGTCATCCAAAATTTGACTGCCCATGTCCTAACTCGCGCCAAGTCCCGTTTGCCCATCACCCCTGTGCTCGCTGACCAACATTGGCTCCCGGTTAAGCAGCACCTCGATTTCAAAATTCTCATCCTTGTTTTCAAATCACTCCATGGCCTCATTCCTTCCTATCTGTAATCTCCTTCAGCCCCACAACCCTCCGAGATATCTGCGCTCCTCTAATTCTGCCCTCTTGAGAATCCTTGATTGTAATCGCTCAACCATTGGTGGCCGTGCCTTCTGTTGCCTAGGCCCTAAGCTCTGGAATCCCCTGCCTAAACCTGTCCGCCTCGCTACCTCTCTTTCCTCCTTTAAGACGCTCCTTAAAGCCTACCTCTTTGAACAAGCTTTTGGTCACCTACCCTAACTTATCCTAATGTGGATCAGTGTCAAATTTTTTATATTCAGATACTCCTGTGCAGCGCCTTGGGATGTTTTACTGCGTTAAAGGCGCTATATAAATACAAGTTGTTGTTGTTGTTGTTAAAACCCTGGGATAAAAACCATCTTGTCCTGGGGATTTGTCACTCTTTGGTGCCATTATTTTCTCCATTACTGTTATTTTGCTTACGTTCATTTTGGTGAGTCCTGTGTGCCGGTTCAATATTTGCTTCCTTGGGATGTCCAGCATGCTATCCTCTTCCTCTACTGTAAATACTGACGCAAAGTAATTATTCAACTTGTCTGCCATTTCTTTAATATCATTGACAATATCACCGATATCAGTTTTCAAGGGGCCCACATTGCTCCTGACCACCCTCTTTTTTCCTAATATTAAAAAAAAATTTGTGTTGAATTTGATATCTCTTGCAAGTTTCTTTTCATACACTCTTTTTTTGTAGCTCTTACTATCTTTTTTTTATTCGTTTATGGGATGTGGGCGTCGCTAGCAAGGCAAGAATTTATTGCCCATCCCTAATTACCCTCGAGAAGGTGGTGGTGAGCCGCTTTCTTGAACCGCTGCAGTCCGTGTGGTGATGGTACTCCCACAGTGCTGTTAGAGAGGGAGTTCCAGGATTTTGACCCAGCGACGATGAAGGATCGGCGATATACTTCTAAGTCAGGATGGTGTGTGACTTGGAGGGGAACTTGGAGGTCGTGGTGTTTCCATGCGCCTGCTGCCCTTGTCCTTCTAGGTGGAAGAGGTCGCGGGTTTGGGAGGTGCTGCCGAAGAAGCCTTGGCTAGTTGCTGCAGCGCATCTTGTAGATGGTACACACTGCAGCCACGGTACGCCGGTGGTGGAGGGAGTGAATGTTTAAGGTGGTGGATGGGCTGCCAATCAAGTGGGCTGCTTTGTCCTGGTTGGTGTCGAGCTTCTTGAGTGTTGTTGGAGCTGCACTCATCCAGGCAAGTGGAGAGTATTCCATCACACACCTTACTTGTGCCTTGTAGATGTTGGAAAGGCTTTGGGGAGTCAGGAGGTGAGACATTTGCCGCAGAATACCTAGCCTCTGACCTGCTCTTGTTGCCACAGTATTTATGTGGCTGGTCCAGATAAGTTTCTGGTCAATGGTGACCCCCCAGGATGTTGATGGTGGGGGATTCGGTGATGGTAATACCGTTGAATGTCAAGGGGAGCTGGTTAGACTCTCGCTTGATGGAGATAGTCATCGCCTGGCACTTCTGTGGTGCGAATGTTACCTGCCATTTATCAGCCCAAGCCTGAACGTCGTCCAGGTCTTGTTGCATGTGGGCATGGACTGCTTCATTATCTAAGGAGTTGTGAATGGCGCTGAACACTGTGCAGTCATCAGCGAACATCCTCATTTCTGACCTTATGTTGGTGGGAAGGTCATTGATTAAGCAGCTGAAGATGGTTGGGCCTAGGACATTGCCCTGAGGAACTCCTGCAGCGATGTCCTGGGGCTGTTGATGATTGACCTTCAACCACCACAACCATCTTCCTTTGTGCTAGGTATGACTCCAGCCAGTGGAGTATTTTCCCCTCGATTCCCATTGACTTCAGTTTTACTAGGGCTCGTTGATGCCACACTACGTCAAATGCTGCCTTGATGTCAATGGCAGTCACTCTCGCCTCACCTCTGGAATTCAGCTCCTTTGTCCATATTTGGACCAAGGCTGTAATGAGGTCGGGAGCCGAGTGGTCTTGGCGGAACCCAAACTGGGCATCAGTGAGCAGGTTATTGATGAGTAAGTGCCGCTTGATAGCACTGTCGATGACACCTTCCATCACTTTGCTGATGATTGAGAGTAGACTGATGGGGCGGTAATTGGCCCGGTTGGATTTGTCCTGCTTTTTGTGGACAGGACATACCTGGGCAGTTTTCCACATTGTCGGATAGATGCCAGTGTTGTAGCAGTCCTGGAACAGCTTGGCTAGAGGCGCGGCTAGTTCTGGAGCACAAGTTTTCAGCACGATAGCCGGGATGTTGTCGGGGCCCATAGCCTTTGCGCTCAGTCGTTTCTTGATATCACGTGGAGTGAATCGAATTGGCTGAAGAAGGGCTTCTGTGATGGTGGGGACCTCGGGAGTAGGCCGATATGGATAATTCACTTGGCACTTCTGGCTGAAAATTATTCAACCAAATAAAGATGAATACAATGAAGCTTCAGTTCAAATTACCTGATTATCAGAGGAGAAAAAATATTTTTTGGTAACTGTTTCTATTGGGAGAGTAACAGCAGTGATAGTGCTGCCAACAATGGGAGAAGAAAATGGAATATTAGAGGATTGATGGTGATCGTATTCCATATCAGATTCGGTAGGATTATGTCCTGCAGGGGGATAAAGATCCAATAGAAATGGCCGGGGGTGGGGCGGGGGGGGTGGGTCAGGTGGAAATTGTAGTATAAGTAATAGTTCAAAAAGAAACGAAAGGGAAGAGAGTAGAGTAGCAGTCAGAAATTGTGCTTTAGGTACTACAGGTAAAGGGAAAACTAAAAGATGTAAAGCAATTAAACCGAGAGAGAAATAAGAAACATGCGAGTAAACATTAGAGCTGAAGGACAGGCTAGGGTGTGGGGCCCAAATAAGTGTTGTTTATACAAATGCACAGAGTATAAAGAATAAATTGAGTGCAAATTCAAATTGGAGGATATGACATGGTAGCCACTACTGAGACATGGCTGCAAGACGGTCAGAACTGGGAACTAAATATACCAGGTTATAAGCTCTACAGGAGAGATAGAGAAAATGGTAGAGGGGGAGGAGTAGCCTTAGTGATTAAGGATGAAATCACTTCAATGATAAGAGAGGATATAACGAGAGGTAAGCAGGCAGTGGAGACTTTATGGGTAGAATTAAGAAATGGGAAAGGATTTAAGACTGTAGTGGGAGTTGTGTATAGGCCCCGTGGTAGCCGCTGTGAAGTGCTAGATTGTACAAATGCAAAGATTAGACAAACGCGTAGCAAAGGCAGAGTGGTTTTAATGGGGTATTTTAACTTTCATATAGATTGGGATAAGCAGACTAGCACCTGTCAGAAAGGTAGTGTGTTCAGGGTAGTTTTCTGCAACAATATGTCCTAGAACCAACTGGGGCATGCCATATTAGAGATTTAGTAATGAGTAATGAACCAGATTTAGTTAACAGCCTAACGGTGAATGAACATTTATCTAATAGCGATCATAACATGATCAAATTCAACATCGTGTTTGAAAGGGAGAAACGTGAAACAGCTAAGGTCCTAGATTTAGGTAATGCCGATGTCAACGGGATGAGACAGAGACTGTACACAGTAAACTGGACAAATCTGTTAATGGGTAAGACGACAGAAGATCAGTGGGAGATGTTCAAAAAAGAATTTAATGTCATACAGAACCAGTTTAGACCCCTGAGGGGCAAGAGCTCTACTTGCCAAAAAAAAGGCCATGGATAATTAGAGGTAAGCGACAACATAAAACTAAAGGAAAGGGCATACAAAAATGCAAAAAATAGCACAGATCCTGGTGAATGGGAAAGATACAAAGAACAGCAAAGGATCACAAAAATTAAGGGAATGGTAGCATAGTGGTAATGTCACTGGGCTAGTAATCCAGAGGCCTGGACTAATGATCTACAGACGCGAGTTCAAATCCCACCACGGCAGCTGGGGAATTTTAATTCAGTTAATTAAATAAATCTGGAATAATTACTAGTATCAGTAATGGTAACCATGAAACTATCGGATTGTCGTAAAAACCCATCTGGTTCACTAATGTCCTTTTTAGGGAAGGAAATCTGCCGTCCATACCTGGTCTGGCCTCCAGACCCACGGCAATGTGGTTGACTCTATGCTACGAAACACAATAATAAGAATAAAACCGGACGGATCAACCGGCATTGACCTTGGTACCGGCTACGGACACGGCAACGGCACACCCAGCCCAGTCAACCCTGCAAAGTCCTCCTCCCCAACATCTGGGGACTTGTGCCAAAATTGGGAGAGCTGTCCCACAGACTAGTCAAGCAACAGCCTGACATAGTCATACTCACAGAATCATACCTTTCATCCAAAGTCCCAAACTCCTCCATCACCATCCCTGGCTATGTCCTGTCCCACCGGCAGGACAGACCCACCAGGGGTGGCGGCACAGTGGTTTACAGTCGGGAAGGAGTGGCCCTGGGAGTCTTCAACATTGATTCTGGACCCCATGAAGTCTCAGGTCAAACATGGGCAAGGAAATCTCCTACTGATTACCACCTACTGCCCTCCCTCAGCTGATGAATCAGTACTCCTCCATGTTGAACACCACTTGGAAGAAGCACTGAGAGTAGCAAGGGCACAGAATGTACTCTGGGTGGGGGACTTCAATGTCCATCACCGAGAGTGGCTCGGTAGCACCACTACTGACTGAGCTGGCCGAGTCCTGAAGGACATAGCTGCCAGTCTGGACCTGCGACAGGTGGTGAGAGAACCAACACGAGGGAAAAACCTACTTGACCTTGTCCTCACCAATCTACCTGTCGCAGATGCATCTGTCCATGACCGTATTGGTAGCAGTGACCACAGTCATTGTGGAGACGAAGTCCCGTCTTCACACTGAGGACACCTTCCATCGTGTTGTGTGGCACTACCACCGTGCTAAATGGGATAGATTCATAACAGATCTAGCAGCTCAAAACTGGGCATCCATAAGGCACTGTGGGCCATCAGCAGCAACAGAATTACCATCGCCGAATCTCCCACCATCAACATCCTGGGGGTCACCATTGACCAGAAACTTAACTGGACAAGCCACGTAAATACTGTGGCAACAAGAGCAGGTCAGAGGCTAGGTATTCTGCGGCGAGTGTCTCACCTCCTGACTCCCCAAAGCCTTTCCACCATCTACAAGGCACAAGTAAGAAGTGTGATGGAATACTCTCCACTTGCCTGGATGAGTGCAGCTCCAACAACACTCAAGAAACTCGACACCATCCAGGACAAAGCGGCCTGATTGATTGGCATCCCATCCACCACCTTAAACATTCACTCCCTCCACCACCGATGCACCGTGGCTGCAGTGTGTACCATCTACAAGATGCACTGCAGCAACTCGCCAAGGCTTCTTCGGCAGCACCTCCCAAATGCACGACCTCTTCCACCTAGAAGGTCAAGGGCAGCAGGCGCATGGGAACACCACCACCTCCAAGTTCCCCTCCAAGTCACATACCATCCTGATTTAGAAGTATATCGCCGATCCTTCATGGTCGCTGGTTCAAAATCCTGGAACTCGCTACCTAACAGCACTGTGGGAGTACCTTCTCCACACAGACTGCAGTGGTTCAAGAAGGCGGCTCACCACCACCTTCTCAAGGCCAATTAGAGATGGGCAATAAATGTTGGCCTTGCCAGTGACGCCCACATCCCATAAACGAATAAAATAAAAAAAATTGCACCAGATGTCATGTTGAACAGGGATTAATTATGATTTTGTACTCCTGTTGCATATAATCGATGAGTATTTGCAGAGTTTTGAATATTACTGAGCAAAAGGAAAAGAGACTGCTCATCAATAATTCTCTGCACATACCTTTTCTTCTCTTCCCTTGCTGGTGTTTATTTTGAAATACAAAAAAGATGTCGGGAGGGAAAACTGAACTGAAGATCATTGATATAATTAGATTGGGCTATCTTAAGAGCGCAATGTTTTGCATTTCTGTGTGGTTCTTCCTGAATTTCAATAGGAAAACATATTCATGGGAATGTGTGGAGAAAACCATTTGGAAGAGTAATGATTACTCTTATATATGCAGGGGGGATCAAAACTGCATTCCACGATTCTATGATACCACTCCATTGCAGTAAATCTTACTCCTGAACTATTAAGTTTATTTTTTAAGGTATAAAGTACAGGTTCAATGCAAATATTTTCTTCTGACTTGTACTACCATAAAGCTGTCTTATTTAGCATACTTTACTGTTATAATAACCAAATATTGGGGCAAAAGAGAGAAGAGGTGGTGTCAGGGACAAAATGCAAGTGGTATTCATTGTTGAGCTTTTTACAGTCTTGTTAACTTATGTGCTGCTTGACTATACTTGGAGGGTGCGATCATTCTGTTATTGAAGATAGCCTGCTATGCTAAGTGAACCTAATTGGCCAAAGTAAATTAAATATCCTTAATAGGTATGGTAGACTAGTGGTTGTGGTTACTGTTATGATACTGACTAGAAATCTGGAAGTCATGAGTTCAAATGTCATTATGGTAAATTGTGAAACTGAATTAAATAAATCTGGCAATTCATGGGCTAGTACCAGGAAAAAATGGCCATGAAAGTTGCTGGATTGTCGCAAAAATGCAACTGGTTTACTTATGTCTTTCAGGGAAGGGAGCCTGCCACCCTGACTTGGTCTGACCTATATGTGACACCCATCCCACACGATGTGGTTGAATCTTGATGTCCTCAGAGCAACCAGGGATAGGCAGTAAATGCAGCTTTGCCAATGTTGCCTACATCCCAGAAACAAATTTTAAAAATGCATTTCCCAGTAACTCTTAATTACTTGCCTCAGCATTATGAAACCTGAAATGTAAATTTGTTTTATCTATTAAGATATCTTGATTGCTTGAGTTACTTCTGCAAATGTTCATTTGACAATTCCCTGATAAGTGAACTAGCATCCTGTCTTTTTTACATTACCAAAGTATAGGAAGAAAAAGGATATGTTGGTGTAAATCTTTTCCATTAATAACTTCATCTGGAAATCTGATATTTCAAAATCTTGGATATAGATAAGGTACTACTGCCTTAACTTTAGGGAATAATTTAGTAAATGTTTTCAGTCTTTTAAAAATTATCTTTATTCATTTCAATACACCTTGTAATTTTTCTGTAAAAGTAGAAGCATGCTATTTAAATACCTGTTACTTCAGTATCGTAGGGTTGCATGGCCATGTTTGAAAATAAATACTACTTTGACTGAAGACAGTGAAATGTGGATGCCTTAAAATTTGGCCAAATTCTAATTCAAGTTACAGAAAAATGCATGATTTATTTGATTTGTTTAAAATGAAACCTGGAGCTCCCCCATTACCTAGGGTAGCAGTGGATGGTAATCAGCCACATAGACTAGGAAGGTGTTTGGTTTGATCCCTCGTCTGTATCCGGTTAGTTGATCATCTCCACCTTTTCCCCACGTCGTCCCCCCCCCCCCGCCTTTTCCCCACGTCCCCCTCCACCACCTTCCATCTATTCCTCACCCCTTTCAATCCTCTCCCTCCCCCTTTCCGTGTAACTGCCAACTTCCTTTCCCTAGGCTGGAGAAGATGAATATTGATGCAACATTTTGCATACCAGGCAGCAAAGGCATTTTTTATTTCTAAATATGTTCTGGTTTCAAAACAAGGAGAAATCACTTAACACAGACAGTTTGTTTTGTTGTTATTCACTGAAATTAAGGTGAGATTCTGGGCTGGAGTCTTGCATCTGAGTGGAGTTAAGGAAATTGTTAATTTGATAAATTTGGTTCAATTATGAAAGACATTTTCTATTCCCGTGTCGTCCAATTTTCAACTTCAGATGTTATGAGCGCTATAACCTGGAGCAGTGTGCTTCCAACTCATCAATTCTCTTCTCTATCACTGTCGCACAGGCCATGTAGAAATGTCCCCATGGATCATAGGAACAGGAGGAGGCAATTCTGCCCCTCGAACCTGTTCTGCCATTCAATTTGATCTGTACCTCAACTCCATTTATCCACCGTTGATCCATATCCTTTACCTAACAAATATTTATTGATATCGGTCTTTAAAATTTCAATTGACCTACCATCCACAGCCTTTTCGAGGAGTGAGTTTCAGATTTCCACTAGCCTTTGTGTGAAAAAGTGCTTACTGATTTCACTCTGAAATGGACTAGCTCTAATTTTAAGATTATGTCCTCTTGTTCTAGATTCTCCCACCAGAGAAAATATATATGGTGAAAAACTGACGTCCCAGTACAGATCCCTGGGGAACACAACTTGTCACATCCGCCAATCGGTGAACGAGCCCTCCATTCCTACTCCCCGTCTCCTACCTTCCAACCAATTCCTGACCCATGCCACACGGTCACCTCCCATTCCATGTGCACTCATTTTTGATCTCTTGTGTAGAACCTTATCGAATGCCTTCTGAGTGTCCATGTAGACAACATCCATAGACACTCCCCCATCCACCATGGAGCTCCCTAGGACATTAAAATTACCCATATGCAAGAGTTACAGTATGGAATTGGTCCTGGTTGAATGTTATTAAGAGTTAGGAAAGCGTCTCAATTTTTGTTTCTTTTTCAAGGAAAGAGTGTGAGTTAAAAGTTCTGTTTATAAAAAAAAAGTACAAACTGCTCTATTGTCTATTGCAGCTGCTAATTTGTTACTTTTAATAAACCTGTTCCATAATTTGTAGCCTAAACCGCAGTTCTGCTGCTTTCTGAAGTCTAAGCAATCACAGGAGGTCTTGGGTCATAATCAGTAAGCTAAATACAGTAACAAGGGTTCCTGATCGACCTAGAGACAATGAGACATTACGCTGCACGTAAAGTCATGTTCTTGTTCGTAAGAAGTTCGTGCTCGCTTACAAGAGTGATTTTTTTTTTGTAGAGAGAGAAATATCTAGACGAAGCACAAAAAAAACAATTCTGTTTTCCAGGTGCTCCTATCTAATAAGTTCTATTTTCTTTACAAGTTATTATTCTGACCCTGCAGTTTCATCTGTTATAAATATGATAGAAACTGGATAAAAGATCTGGTTCCACACTCGTGATATTAAGCAATCTGATTGCCCTCTTTATATTTCTAGCAAAGTGCTTTAATGACTAGGAGAATTTGCATGGCTTAACAGGGCTGATTCAAGAATATGCTTCCTGCAAGTCCCACTCCCCACTGGGAGAACTGGATCATTGAATCACTGCTCACATTTAGTACTGATTACTGGACAAAAGACTAGTCCAAGCAACAGAAAACTAGTGTTAGTATGACTGGCTGTTGGACCAAGGCGGTCAGTCCGATAATAGTGCATGTTTATTGTGCTGTGGTGCTTTCAAAAACAAGGAATACTTTATTTATACCTTTTTGTAAGTTGAAGGAATGCCTGTTTATTTGAGATTTAATCCGTATTGGGGTCAGTGACATAATAGACAAATGTCTTCAACTATTATTTCCTTTTAATAGAAAATGCATTCACTTGTTTTCTCTGGCTTGTAACTGTTCCCCTAATAGTTGTGATTTTACAAATTGTGAACTTCTCTGCTGCAAATCTGTAACCGAACAAAACCACCTACCACCAGGGTGCATTTTTCATTTTGTTCTGTAACAACTGAACTTAATCCATGTCTTGTGTAAATAACTCTGCTGTCTAATGCCCACAATGTATTGGCAGTAGTTACAACTGCCAAACTACTTCAAAAAGCCAGATATCATGGCTGGTCAGTAAATATGGGAAGCACTGTAACAACTATCAAACTGACCATTGCAGCCAAAAGTTGCATGTTCCTGCTCTATAAGTGGATTGAGCAGTGCAGTGTTTTTATTTCCATAAACAAATTCAGTCTATCATGTTTATTATTCCACAGATTGTGTGTATAATTTACTTCACCTAAGGAGAATCTCTGGCTCAGACATTTTCACATATGTGGCTGAACTAGGCAAGCACTTCCTGCCAACTTTTATGGGGTTTTCCTTTGCTTTTATGTCCATATTTTGGTGACTTTTGCATCTATTCAGGTGAAAGATGTCCTTGCTGGAGAAAGGAACCCTTCCACCTTAGACATCAAGGGCTGAATTTTGATACTGGGGCGGGTTGGGGTCATGTCATCCAGTTTTCGTGTTATCCACCCGACTGCAATTGGATGTGGGAGATTGATGCGATTTTCACCTAATTGGGCAATTGCGTTCCAGCATGTGGGAACCCATGACCCAATTAGTGTTTTCAGTCTGAAAGTCGCCTCTGATGATGTCATCATTGCTGCTGCATTGAAGGTCTGCAAAGTCTGCCTGGCCTTCGCTGTGAGAGGACCTGGATGCAAAATGAGCAGCAGCAGCCCTAAGTCTGCTCCCAGATATTTTTGCACCACCACTCCCAGATATGTCTCCCATCCACCACCACTCCCAGATATGTCATCCATCCAGCCAGCCAAATGTGCTCCCGCCAGGTTTCACATTCGTGGTTCAGAACAGGCGTGCTTCACGTAGAAAAAGGGTTAAAAATACCAAGGCCTTTCAAAATGGCATTATAGAGGCAATTTAGTGCTTGTTCAGGGCCTTAACAGCCTATCCCGCCTCTTAGAGGCGGGATGGAGTCGGGACCAGCAGACACGATTTAATGAAAATTGCGTGGAGGCGGGCTTGTGCCCACCCGCCAGTTTTCGCAATTTTAACCCCCCCACACGCCTCCAAACCCACCTCCACGGGTCAATGAAAATCCAGCCCCAAGTGTCTGCATCTGTCAGTCCTAAGTCAGTTGTGCCACAGATTAAGAGCAAAATAGAGTCCCCATTCTCTGACCTGACCAAGTGCTTAGACCCCAATATTGAAGAGCACCTGTACTGCACCAGTATAAATGTTTGCATTTTCTACACCAGCTGTCCTCAAAGCTTCTCTGAGTGCAATTCTGAATTTATGTTGAATTACATGCATTTTTGTGCTGTGGATCCATTTCTGCTAAGAACTACTTTGAAATGGCCTCAGTTCAGTTGAAATTAATTCAAATTCAAAAAGACAAATGAAATGTCAGTCTAAGCTAGATTTGATGTAGGGGTCCCAGTGTTGAGAGGAGACACAGTCCCTTTTCATTGGTGACAACTTAAAGTGCACTATATTCCTGCGTCAGTGAAGTGAACAGGTTGCCGCATGAAAAACCAACAGAGTTTGTAAAATATTCCATTCAAGTCACCTCCTCAACAGATTTAGTTGTAACCAGGATTATTGTTGATGAGAACAGCTTGTTAACAGATCTCCTCCTGTAACTTCTGTGGGAGAGCAGTGAAACCCCAAGAAAAATGGTGTAAGTGGCCATTTAAATTGTTTCTCTGGGGGTTCCAACCTCTGTGGAATTTCAAGGCCATAATGTTTGCAGGATGTCAGAATATTTTGCTGATGCTTTTGCATATCATCAGTCATACAATTGCCGAGAACCTTCAAAAGCATGAACTTCCCTATTGCTATTCTCTGATTAATGAAATACATCCTGATAATTCCTTTAATTTACTGAATTAGACCATTTTAATTTGGTCTGCTAAACTATAATTTGATCTGCATTGGGCAGATGGCAAGTTTGAACGTCACTTTCCATAGTTAGATGCAATACTGAGTTATGTCCATTTATCAATTATTTTGCAATCTTTGTATTAGTGCTTTGTTTGAGAAGAAATTGCTCATTTTAGACTGATCTGGTCATAATAAACTTACTAAGATGTATATACTAAAAATTGTACATTGAATTAAATCTGCAAATCACATTAACCAAAAATTAAATCTAGTTTTCATAAGCAGAAGAGATTTCCTTGCAAAACCCTTATTTTTAAACTGCCCAAAACCTGATTTTCTTTTTTTTAAAAAACGAAGTTAATTAGTATAACTGCAACAGATTGGCCCCAAATTTGCTTTGAAACTGACTGTAACTTCAGGATTTAGCGCAAGCGCATCCTAACGTGGAAGTCCTGAAGTTCCAGGCAGTAATTCACTGCTCCGACACAGGCTGCGCTGTGTTTCTCCCGTCACCCCCCCCCCCCCCCCCCCCCCCCCACACACACACACACATATACACACACACACACACACACACACACACACACACACACACACACACAGCCGGCAATCAGCGAAACTAACAAAAACTTGGGTTTTTCTGTGGTAATATCGCTGTTAAATATCCCATTAAAAGTTAGACCATTTGGATTAGGTGTAACTGGGGTTTTAACAGCGTATTGACTGCTAAACAAACGTAATGGCCCTGAAAAACTAATTTTAATTTTGTGGAGTGTCAAATTTATCCATTTTATTAAAAAATTACAACTTTTAAGAAACTTTAAAAAAAAAAATATTAGAAGTTTGTTCATCTTTATTTCAGGTTTACCTTTTCCCCATGTGAGAGCCCCAATCTTTGTTTTGCTCTCTAACATTTTTAAAAAGTTAGAATAAAAGGAGCTTATTCACTTCCTGGTTCCCCAGTCTGTGAGAATTCTGCATTGTGATTGGCTCCTTAGACAGCTTGTTGACTTCACAGCAGCTCGCGTTCACGATTCCCAATTAACTTACACTGATCTCAACTGAACATCGGAAAAGCCGAACTTTCTCACCAAAGAGATCGCGAGATCTTTGTGGGAAGCTAACTTCGGGGCCAGCGGCGAACGCCTTTGCTTCACTGCTGACCGCAAATTACGGGCCATTGTTTGAAATCCGAGAAAGTTGTCACAAGGCTAAAACAAGTGTGAACATTGTATTTTTTTTAGATTGATGCATGAAGTTTAGTAATTGTGTACAGAAACCAAAAATAATGTTGTTAATTTATTAGGGCTTTCACTCAAGTATATACCTTTGGACCGACATTTCGAGCAGAGAATTCCCAAACCAGAAGACATCTAGCAGAGTTTTATATGGTGGAAGCAGAACTTGCCTTCACTGAAAGCTTGAAAGACATTATGGAGGTAAGGATTCAAAAGTTGCATAAACATTTATGATACTGTGCTACATTATCTACATTGTTCTCAGTATGACCTAAAGTGGACACGACCGGTTAATCTGCCCATAATGACTTAACCGTGTACCATCATCATCAACATAATGTATAATTTATAAATTAACAAGTTTTCTCTCGTACAATCCCTACCTTGCAGAGGCAGCAATTAGTGTCATGATCCCTTTTTTGTGACCATCTATTCATAGCTTTTGTAAGAGACATAATATGCAAAGATGGTTTTACAATCTTGCTTTTGGGTTAACTACCAAACTAATTATCCAGTTGTTCAAAGTAAAGCTGAAACCACTATTTCCTGGTTGAAATGTTAAAAATCTGTATTTTTTGATTTTGCGTCACTAACTACAAAAGTATCTAGTTTCATTATGATCAATATAAAGGGACATGCTAATTGTTTTGCCCATTACTGTAAAGCTAGATTGTTGGATCAGTTACTTAATATGCTTTTTTTTAAATTCCCTAAATTACTTTAGTGGTCTGTTTAAAAACTCTCAATTTATTCACCCACGCTCCTTTTTGCATACTCCGTACTCCCATTTGTAATTCATGCAGCCTAACCGTCATTTGCCAGTTGCTCAATTATGATGGCTTGCTTTTCTCAAAATTGAGTACATCAGACATTTAACTGTGATACCCTGATTATAGTGCTCAAATGGTTAAAATCAGTGTTGCTTGAACAGAGCCATCTAACACTCCTACTGCTTTTCATGTAACATTTCTATAAATGGAGCTTTTGAAGAAAGATTATTGCGAACTATTCAGATGTTCATCCTTATTAGGAAAGCCCTTGCAACTTTGTGGTTTCATAAAGATTGAGAAAACATTCAGTTTTGTGTCCTGCATTAAGTTATCAAAATAACTCTTTCCAAGTTGCTGAACAGTATGCCAGTTTCTCAGCTGTTAAAGCACGTTGTAGGCAATTCTTACCGTAATATTACTTTATTAATATTAGGACAACAAATTGATCATGTGCATCAACAGTATAGATTTCCCCCCCCCCCTTGCTGAATCGACCATGTTCATTCTAAGTAATTAAGGGTCTCAGGTTTGCAGCTTTTTTCCCTCAAACTGCTAAGCTATTTTGTCAGGATTTTGAGAGTCTGGCTTTGTTTAAGGTACTCATGTTGCCAGGGAGACTTGAAACTAATCATAAATTCTAACATTTTAATTATCCTAGATTTGAGAACTCTTGACGCATTCTCTGAAGAATAACATTTGTTTAAATCTAAAAATCTTACAATAGTTTTGTAAAATGATAACATTTTACAGTGCAGAAAGCCATTGTATCAACGCTGGCTCTTTGATAGAGTAATCCAAAAACTAAGTCAAATGTTCTGTTCTCTCCCTACAATCTTGTATCTTCCTCTGCTTCAAATATTTTCCAATTTTTTCCCCCTAAAGATGCAATGATCTCTGCAACAACCATTCCCTGTGGCAAAGTATTCCATGCTCCATCAAACATCTACGTAAAGAAATTTCTCCTAACCTTTCTCCTTGCTGTCTTGGTGCCAGTTTTAAATTGATGCCCTCTCGCCATCAACTCCCGAGGAAACCGTTTCTCCCTTTATCAAAATTCTTTATAATTTTAAAAACTTCTATTAAATCTCCACTTAGTCTCTGCTCTAATACTTTCTCTTCATAACCATGTTTTCCCTGGCATCGTTCTGGTGAATGTATGCCGTACGTGCTCTGATTTTAATATATTTTCGATAATGGGGTGCTCAAAACTGGACACAGCATTTTAACTGTGGACTAACTAATGTTTTGTATAAATTTATCATGACTGCATTACTTTTGCACCCTAATTTATAAAACCGACTTTCTTCATGGCTTTGTCTACCTGCACTTACACTTTCTGGGGATTATGTATTTGAACTCCGAGTTGTCTTTGTTTACTTCAGTGTCTTCCCATTAAATGTATGCTCCCATTCCATGTTTTTTTTCTTCCAAAATGTATTCAGATTATTGAAGTCTTGCATAGACTCTTTTTTAACTTGTATAATATCTAGAATCACAGATATCCTTATAATTATTTAAGTATCAAAATTGGTTGTAATTTTATGACCTGAACGCTTCATTGTTGCTTCTTGTTTGGTAACTAATATAATCCACATGTACTATTTTATAATTAAAAAAAAAAAAAAATTCTGACTTTGCAGTTGTCTGAAATTTCAAAAAATTAAGTCTTTCAGGTGATGTATTAGCATAAATATTCATACAAACGTATAGCAAGACCCTTCAGGTCTCAACAAAATGGTATCGTTGTTGTAGACTTAGAATGTTTAAAAGCTGTTGATTGCTGCTGGCAACTACTTCTGTGCTTGGAAGTTCCCTGCCCCTTTACTTTTAAAGCTACATGCTACATAATTGAATTTAT
The DNA here is from genome assembly GCA_030390025.1 of Squalus acanthias. NCBI lineage: Eukaryota > Metazoa > Chordata > Chondrichthyes > Squaliformes > Squalidae > Squalus > Squalus acanthias. Next base: position 56,640,108 of record CM059431.1, on the reverse strand, counting down.
ATTTACTTAGAAAAGTTTAATTCATATTTACTTATGAAACTCAGATGCTTCCTCATGCATCCAGCCTCCATATTCAAAAAGCTATTGCTATCATGCCATGAAAGGAAAAAATATCACCTAGGCTCACTACCCTTTAAGAACTTCATATCATTTTGGTTAGGTGATCTTATTCCGTTCCCATAAGGTCCTGGCGGTTTGCCTACCTTAAGCCTCATTATTTTCTCCATTACTTTTTTTTACTTGTACTAAATCCAATGTTCCTCCTAGATTTATTTATAGTTTCCTTTGTACTGCTAAAGACGAATACAAAATACTCACTTAACTCGTCTGCCACTTTCCTTATTATTGTTCACAGTATTACTTGTGTCTGTCTTTTTCTTAATGTTTCTAAAAACATTTACTGTTAGCTTTGATATCCCTTGCAAGTTACATATTCCCTTTTTGGACCTCTTAATACTTTGTTTCCCTTTGCTGCTTTTTGTAGCACTCCCAGTCTGCTGGATTTTGACTTTTACTTGCATTTGTGTAAGCCTTTTCCTTTAGTTTGATACTGTATCTTACCTCATTTGTTGACCATGGTCGCTTAACTACACGATTGGAGCTTTTGCCTTTTAGGGTATGTACTGACCTATTATTATACCAAATACTTCTTTGAATACTTCCCATTATATCAGTGGACTGTGCTGAGTGACGGAACATAGATTCCCATGCAGTAGCTTACTAATCATGATTGTACAGTCAATGGGGAGTGCCAAAAAAAGACCATAATGCCATTTCCTCCAAAGGAACACCAATAAAAGGTGGAGGGTTTTGTTTTTAGTGTATGAGCGCTCACTAGCTGAGAGTAGGACCACGTTCATCTGCGAAGCACTTGTAGCTGTGTAAGAGCAGTTCAGAATGATTTGCCACACTTTTTCACTTCCACTCCGTTTGTCCCAATGTTTAAGAATAATTCTTCCCTGGGGCTTTCTTTCCCTTCCTAATCTATCCTATACTAGTGCAGTATCTATAGCATAGTACATTGGTACACCAAACTACTGGGCCCACCAGATAACTTCATTCTTGAGGTGGAGAAAATATTTATACAGCAGTGTTTAATACTGTGTAGCTTACAAGTCCATTCTGAAAGCCTGTAGATCTAGTATTTATAGATTATACTGGAAACATGTGGTGCCTATTTGACATTTTGTATTTAGACTTGTCCTGTTAATGATTGACTTAAGACTTCATTTCAGATATACCACAATGTCCATTCTTCTGCCAGTGGCCTTGACAGGGTCATTTTCTTTCTCCAGGTGATGGAGAACCTCTTCAAGACTGCAACTTCACATATTCTTTCAAAACGTCCGGATGATGTTGAACTCTTCCACAAATATGTAGCCCCAGGTCAAAAGGTTTGCACATTCCGTCTCAGATCTTGCAGTTCGAAGACTTGGTTAATTTTCATGTTTTCTGCACCAAGCGGTTTATAGAAATGCAAAAATGATGTAGAATTTATAAACCATAACATTTGTACTTCAGTGTTTCTATCTGCTTTTGTACAAAGTTCCTAGAATTGTGAAATTTATATAAAGAAAAATACCAGAATTCCAAAATCCTTGCAAACATGACAGTTTTGACGAAGGATCCACACCCAAAATGTTCTCTTATCTGTTGTCTCCACAGATGCTGCCTGACTTGCTGAGTGCTACCAACATTTTCTGTATTTGTTACAAATTTCCATCATCTGCAGTTTTGGTTCCTTTTTGTTAGTTTTGTAAGGGTTTATCCTTTCCACCCCAGAAAGTTGAAGCATCCTTTTGATTGACATATGAAAAGTGATTGTGAATTTTAATACCACATTCCAAAAGGGTGTAAAGAGTGAACTTTTATGCTTGCATTTTGATACATCTGTGTAGGTGAAGCTTTTTAGTTTCTGAGCTAGTATAATAAGAATTATAAAGTGACACCAGAAAAGATTGTTTCCAAAAAGAATATTACTGCAGATGCTGGAAATCTGAAATAAAAGCAGCAAATGCTGGAAATACTCAGCAGGTCAGGCAGCATCTGTGGAGAGAGAAACAGAGTTAACGGGCTGGATTTTGTCTTGGGGTCGGGTTGGGGTCGTGTTACCCGCATTTCGTGTTGCCCCCCCCCGACTCCAGATTAATGTGGATGAATGATGCAATTTTCACTTAATTGGGCAATTGAGTTCCAGCATGTGGGAACCCATGAACCAATTAGTGGTTTCAGTCTGAAAGTCGCCTCTGATGATGTCATCATTGCAGGGACCATCATTGCAGAGACTGCCTGGTCTCAGAGATTGCCTGGCCTTTGCTGTGAGTGGACCTGGATGCAAAATGAGCAGCATCACAGAGAGAGAGAGAATTTTTTTTGCAACCAAGTCCTACCAGGCAGTCTCTGAAGACATTCAATGCAGCAGCATCAGAGGCGACTTTCAGACCTAATACGACTACTACCTTCATCACATCTCCGTTGTAATAGTCGACCTGCAGCTGATAGTCAGCTATCCACTTGTGCTCCCGCCAGGTTTCACTGGCGTGTTTCACATCAGGTGTACTTCATGTCGGAAAAGGGTTAAACTAGCTAAAACATTTCAAAATGGCATTATAGAGCCAATTTAGGGCTTGTTAAGGGCTTTAATGGCCTCTCCCGCCTCTTGGAGGCGGGACGGAGTCGGGAACCCCGCAACCGATTTTGTCAAAATTGCGTGGAGGCGGAATGGAGTCGGAATGGGGTCGGGACCCCCGAATCTGCAACTTTAACCCCCCACACGCCTCCAAACCCGACTCCACGGGTCATTGAAAATCCAGCCCAACGTTTCAGGTCAATGAGCTTTCATCAAACTGGAAGATGCTAAAGATGAACAGCTTTTAAGCAAACACAGAGACAGGGAAAAGGGGGTGGGGACAGGAAAAGAACAAAAGGGTAGCTCAATGATAAGGTGGAGGGCAGGAATGATTAAATGACAAAAGATGGTGATAATGACCTGTCTCGTTCAGTAAAAAATCCCTGAGCTGGCAAGGAACTTAAAACTTTTTGTAGAAAGTGCTGGGCTGCTGCGCACCTTTCTGTAAAGAGATTAGTGATTAATTTTGATCTTTTTATTTGTAGGGAAGGTTGGAACAGATGCTCAAAAATCCATTTCAAGTGTAAGCGAATTACTTTACTTTTTTTTTAAGTATATGTTTTTGCTTTATTGCTCTCTGGTTTGATTTTTACTGTTTCTGTAGAGATATGCAGAAGGTTTGGATTTCTTCAATTCTACATGTGGAGCTTTTCCTTTTTTGTGTGACGCTTTTGTTTTTTGTTTTTCACTTTTGATATCACAGGCATAATTTCTGGTCGTGTAAAGATTACCAGAAGCAAATGTAAAAATAATGTTAAAATAGGAAATTAAAGGGGCATGTTTGCCTCCAGGTGTGATGATTGTGGTTAATCTAAATGTTTGGCCCATGTTATAAAATCTGTTCAAAGTAATTGTAATGCAAATATCATTTTTAGGCTTTCCTATACTGAAGCAATTGACATTTTGCAGAGAAGTATGGAAACCTTCAAGTTTGAACCAAAGGTAAAGAACATGGCCTGAATATAGATGCATTTGGTGAGATTGCAATAGTGCTGTTGGACATCTAACATTTAACCATTTTAATTAGATTGCTTTTCTAGTGTAGCTGCTAAATTTATTGACCCATACTCCCTTAATATCCAGCTTTGAGCTAGTCATTTTTATGCTGTTGTATAAACCCGTTACTCGCTGTTCTGTCAAATCTAGTTTTTAAATAGGAACTCACTTGTTCAAAAAGTAGCATTTTACTTCCCTAGATTCATTCAGTATAGTGACATACATTTAAATAAGGTCATTTTTGACAGTAATTACACTTGCTACAGCTCACACGTTTTTTCTTGTATATTTTCTGCAAATGCACTGGGAAAAGAAAATTAACTTTCTATATTTTTCTTTGTCACTCATGCATACATTTTAGTTATCTAAGTATTTGAAGCTTATTGTTCACATTTAGCTTTCTTCTCTGCTCAGTATCTCTGCCTTTCTTGTTTGCTCTTCTAACCTTTTGCTTTAGTTTTCGTTCTCCAGTATTTCTCTTTTTCTTCTTCCTCAGACTATTTCACTTTGTTTCTCTCACTTCCCTTTAGCTCTATTCTTTCCCTTTATTTTCATATCCAGATTCTGAGGTGGGCAATATGAATGCTGTAACAAAGTGACTATTGAACAATTTTGTTGGATGTGCTTCTAGTTTCTATAAGCACAGGAGATTATGTTGATCAGGTATTCTTGGGAATACATTGCCCAGATTTGTATTCTCTCTATGAATACTGTAGGGATTGAAAAATGTAGTCTGTGGTTAAGTATATTTCCACCTGAAGTATTTCTACAGTATGTAATCTAGAACAGTAGGCTGCTAAAACCGATGCATCAGTTTAGTTATCTTCTACTGACAGACTCTTATTTAGAACCAGAAACAGTCATTTAATCCATCAGTTTCGATGCAGATGCAATCTAAAATGGAGCCAGGAGCAGTAATTTCTACAGTCTTTGTTTTATAGAAGAGCGAATTCTGAAGTACAGTACCGTGCGTGACTGGATTTAAAAATATAATCGATATTTGTTAGCATTTCCCCAGTTTCTGGAATTTTGTGACTTGAACAATTTTCAGGTTTTTCTCCCTTTATTTCAACACACAATGATGTCCATCTATGTTATTATGGTTGTTCAAAATACTGGAACACAAAATAACGTGCATACAAATTTTTTAAATCTCAGTAACCAGATCCTAACTTTGTCAATAGCGTACATGCCAGTAAACACCTGTAGTCGGATTAAAAGCAGCCAGCACAGTTGCCAGTGTTGTCTGCTACGCACTAACCTTTAATCACTTAAATCTGACTCAATTCCACTTATTATTGGAAAAACATATGATAATGGATAATACACTGTGCAGTGCCAGTAACCTTACAATGTTCTCCATTAAGCTGGGCAAAGCTGGTTAGTGTTGTTTTTAAACAGAAAAACATTGTCATCATTGTTTGTATATAAAGTATAAAACAATTGATGTCAGGGGATATGATTTTATTAAGTAGTATTTCTTAAAAAGAAACCCTCTTAAAATCATCTTTATGTAGTACTGTACTTAAACTAAGTTGGAAATGGATTGGTATTTCATAAATATTTGTATTATCAAATGAATGTATATAACAGCTCTATGCATATGCATACATCATATTAAATTATTTCTGTAAATCTTGGTACTGCACATTAGTGGCGAAATAAATATTGACTGTTATCTTTTACAGTGGGGCTGTGACCTACAGACTGAGCACGAGAATTATCTGGTGGAACACTGCGGCAAAATCCCTGTTTTTGTAATTAATTATCCTTATGACATCAAGCCCTTTTATGCCAGAGATAATCAGGATGGACCTCAGCATACAGTAAGCAGAAATTGTATGATTTATGTGTTGAGCATTATTGTATTTAACATAAACCCATTAACTCATCTCTGGTGATAGGAGATATGATATTTTAAAATCTACTAATCCTCCAGTTTCTGACCGAATTTAGCTCTTGCACTGTCTTTAGTTTAAACAAAATGTTGCCTGCAACTATGATTAAAGTGAAGTAAAAATCTTAGAGAATGGAAAATGTTATTTGAGAAGCAACAAAAGCTGATTGTATCACGCTGCTCCAAACAGCGTATGTCCGATCTCCCTTCAATTTTCACCTTGTCAAAACAATCCATCTTATAGAAATGATACATATTTTTGAATAGCTTTTGATATCCAGTGAAAAATTGTCGTTTAAAATTTCTGTTAGAAGTATTTTTGTAGACCATTAAGTAAATAAAGAAAACACATGCCACATTAATTATAATAATAAAGGACAATGTGCAAGTTTAAATTTGATAAACAAATTCTCAAAATGCCCAAAATAAAATGAAACACATATACAACGTACAATGGTCGTATTACATTACTGTTGACACACATACACAGAGTATTATAACTGTTCCATCGAGCACCAAGTGGAATAATGAATATTAACCTCGAAGTTGAAAACAGATTGCATCATCTTGGATGCATTGCCTTCTAAAATATCTCTTTTGCTCCCCGAAATGTGAATCTTGTTTATTTCAACGTTAGTAACACAACTGGTAGTTTAAGATTGAGAAATAATGGTTTGGGCAGAACAGAATTTGCTAGAGACAAGCCAAGTTAATGCTGAGCACTGCTATAATGATGTAGCTATTCCTTACCAGAATCTCTTACTTTTTGTCTGCCTCCAGTTTACATTTTTGTTGAATCTAGATAGGTTTGTGATGTCAGCAGAATACTTGGTGCTATTAACTGCTAATGAGACTGACTTGTCTTTTGTGACATACAGTCCATTTCTATGAAACAAGTTACTTCTGAAATAGAACTTATAGAACATCAAGCCATCGTTTCCAAGACTGTCACTGACCTCCTCTCCTCTGGAGATCTTCCCTCCAAGACCGCCAACCTCATACAGGAAATTATTTTTTATCCGGCACCGACGGGACCGGCGTGGTGCCGGTTGATCAAAAAGTCCAGATTACAGAGAGGTATACTTACCGAGGTACGAGAGCCCCGTACACGGCCACAGGTGCAGGAGCCCCGGTTACATGGCACTTGTGCAGGAGTCCCGGTTACACGGCCACAGATCCAGGAGTCCCTGTTGCATGACCACAGGTGCAGGAACCCCGGTTACACGGCCACAGATCCAGGCGCCCCGGTTACACGGCCACTAATATATAGTAAAACTTACCTGAACCTACTCCTGAATTTTGCCGGTTAAGAGAGATTTCCGGATATTTAGGTGCCGGTTAAAAGAGAGTTTCCTGTAGCTCCTCAACCCCGCACAGCCCGCTTCTGCTTCCTTCCCAAGATCCACAAACAGGACTGCCCTGGTAGACCCATCGTTTCAGCCTGTTCTTGCCCCGCGGAACTTATCTCTTCCTATCTCGACGCTATTTTTTCTCCCCTTGTCCAGTCTTTTCCCACCTACATCCACGACTCTTCCGACACCCTCCGCCACTTTAACAGTTTCCAGGCCCCAACCGTCTCCTTTCCACTATAGATGTCCAATCCCTCTACACCTCCATCCCCCACTAGGATGGCCTGAGGGTGCTCTGCTTCTTCCTTGAACAGAGGCCCAGCTAGTCTCCATCCACCACCAGCCTCGTCCGCCTGGCTGAACTTGTTCTCACATTGAACAACTTCTCCTTTGACTCCACTCACTTCCTCCAAATTAAAGGTGTTGCTATGGGAACCCGCATGGGTCCTAGCTATGCCTGCCTTTTCGTGGGATATGTGGAACATTCTTTGTTCCAGTCCTACTCCGGTCCCCTCCCTCACCTCCTTTTCCGGTACATTGATGATTGTATCGGTGCCGTTTCCTGCTCTCACCCTGAACTAGAAAATTGAATTCACTTTGCTTCCAATTTCCACTCTTCCCTCACCTTCACATGGTCCATCTCTGACTCTTCCCTTCCCTTCCCTTCCTCGTCTTCTCTATCTCCATTTCTGGGGATAGGCTATTGCCAAACATTCACTATAAGCTCACTGACTCCCACAGCACCTGGACTACACTTCCTCCCACCCTGCTTCCTGTAAGGACTCTCTTCCATTCTTCCAGTTTCTCCATCTCCGCTGCATCTGCTCTGACGATGCCACCTTCCATACTAGTACTTCCGACATGTCTTCCTTTTTCCTCAACCGAGGATTCCCCTCTACCGTGGTTGACACAGCCCTTGACCATGTTCATTCTATTTCCCGCACTTCTGCTCTCGCCCCTTCCCCTCCCTCCCAGAACCACAATAGGGTTCCCCTTGTCCTCACCTTTCACCCCACCAGCCTCCACATTCAACGGATCATCCTCCGCCATCTCCAGCGTGATCCCACCACCAAACACATCTTCCCCTCCCCTCCCCTCTCCTTTCAGCATTCCGAAGGGACCGTGCCCTCCGCGACACCTTGGTCCACTCCTCAATCACCCCCAACACCCTTTTCCCTTCCCACGGCACCTTCCCGTGCAAGCACAGGAGATGCAACACCTGCCCTTTAACCTCCTCCCTTCCCACAGTCCAGGGGCCCCAAACACTTTTTCCAGGTGAAACAGCGATTTACTTGTACTTCTTGCAATTTTGTATACTGTATTCGCTGCTCACGATGCGGTCTCTTCGACATTGGGAAGACCCAACGTAGATTGGGTGACCTGCTTTGCGGAACACCTCCGTTCAGTCCGTAAGCGTGACCCCGAGCTTCCGGTTGCCTGTCACTTTAATTCTCCGCTCCACTCCCACTCTGACCTCTCCATCCTCGGCCTCTTACACTGTTCCGACGATGCTCAAGGTAAGCTCGAGGAACAGCACCTCATCTTTCGATTAGGCACATTACAGCCTTTTGGACCCAACATCGAGTTCAACAATTTCAGACTATAACCTCTGCCCCTATTTTTTTTTTCTTAATTTTTTTTTCTCTCACATGGCAGCTGTTGATGATTCTGCCATTGCCATTTACACCTCATCTAGAGTCATCTTTTGTTTCTTAACTTGTCCCATTACCAACTACTTTTGCCTTGCACCATCATCCCTTTTATCTTTTAATCTCTCCTGCCTTCCATCCTATCACAGACCTTGCCTTTTGTTCATTTCTCTCCTCCCCCTTTTCCTTGCCCCTACACTTGCTTAAAAATCTGTTACATCGCTAGCTTTTTCCAGTTCTGACGAAGGGTCAACGACCTAAAATGTTAACTCTGTTTCTCTCTACAGATGCTGCCTGACCTGACTATTTCCAGCATTTTTTGTTTTTATTTCAGATTTCCAGCATCTGCAGTATTTTGCTTTTGTTACAGATTTCTTTGCTGTCCTCTTGTTTGTTTACATGTGCTCGGAGCTGAGTGTGGTTACAATCCCATGATCTAGACAATTTGTAGCATTGATAACAGGTCCTTAGTTCAATGCAAGGAAAAGAGAGGCAGGTCTTGTCAACTGGCACTCCTGAAGCTAGTAGAGCAAGGCATTTTATTTTCTACTGTAGTTTAATTTTTTTAAATATTGAGTAACTTCATAAGTTTTGAGACCAACTAATAAGTAATGCCTGTGCCTTGTGATGCTCTATTCTGATGACAGCCTGGCAGAAAGTATTTGGAAGGCACAATCAAATTATATTAACCCTCTTCAGACAAAAATAAAAAATGGAAATTTGCTTTAGTTTGATATACTGTGCATAACTTCAGCATTCTGTGGTACTGTCTGCTAGGTGGCAGCAGTGGATCTTCTGGTGCCTGGAATAGGAGAACTATACGGTGGCAGCTTAAGGGAGGAGCGACTTGATCTACTACAATCCCGTCTAAAACAGTAAGTGTAAATACCAAAGCAGTTTGCTTTCGTATATATGCAAAAAAAAAAACCATGAGCACATTTGTCACCAACGGTTTTGTTGCATAATATTGTAGGTTTAGATGTGACTCAGTCATGTACATTGATTCATTTAAGATACTTAATGTGTTGCTTAAGAAAAAACAGTTACCAACCATGCTCTTGAGGATGCAAAGAGGCTTCAAGGGGATATAGATAAGCTAAGTGACTGGGCAAGAACATGGCAAATGGAATATAATGTGGAGAAATGTGAAGTTATCCACTTTGGTAGGAAAAATAGAAAAGCAGAGTATTTTTTAAATGGTGAGAGATTGGGAAATGTTGGTGTTCAGAGGGACCTGAGTGTCCTTGTACACGAATCACTGAAAGTTAACATGCAGGTACAGCAAGCAATTAGGAAAGCAAATGGTATGTTGGCCTTTATTACAAGAGGATTTGAGTATAAGAGTAAAGATGTCTTACTGCAATTATATAGGGCCCTGGTGAGATCACACCTGGAGTATTGTGTACAGTTTTGGTCTCCTTACCTAAGGAAGGATATACTTGCCGGAGAGAGAGTGCAACAAAGGTTCACCAGACTGGTTCCTGGGATGGGGGGATTGTCCTATGAGGAGAGATTGTGTAGACTAGGCCTATATTCTCTAGAGTTTAGAAGAATGAGAGGTGATCTCATTGAAACATACAAAATTCTTACAGGGCTTGACAGGGAGGATGTTTCCCCCGTCTGGAGAGTCTAGAAGCAGGGGTCACAGTCTCAGCATAAGGGGTCGGCCATTTAGTACTGAGATGAGGAGAAATTTCTTCACTCAGAGGGTGGTGAATCTTTGGAATTCTCTACCCCAGAGGGCTGTGGAGGCTCAGTCGTTGAGTATATTCAAGACAGAGATCGATAGATTTTTGGATATTAAGGGAATCAAGGGATATGGGGATAGTGCAGGAAGTAGAGTTGAGGTAGAAGATCAGCCATGATATTGAATGGCGGAGCAGGCTCGAGGGGCCAAATGGCCTACTCCTGCTCCTATTATGTTCTTATACTCGAGTTTGCTGACTGGAACATAAGACAGGATTTTTTAATTCAAATGTGACGGGACTAATATGTATATCTGCAGTATTACAGTGGAATACTATTGAGTAACAGCTTAAAAAAAAAGTGTAAATGTAGGAATGTGTAAAATCCCAAGATATAAACACATCAGATTTCTATTTTTTAATTGTTCTTGTCTGGATGTGAAGTATAAATTAGCTCACCAATGGATTTCTCAAGACCTGTGGCAATTATGCTCCATTTCATTTTACAGGAGAAGAAACGATTCCATATGTTAAGGCATGTGAAGGGCCAATAACCCCCCCCGCCACCCCACTTTTTTCCCCTCCGTCCCTTACCCACCTGGCTCTGATGCACACACACGTAGCAATTTGTAATGTCAACTACTGTGGGTTCAAATATGCAACCAAGGGGCATTGGGTGATATACATTAGTGAGTTAGCTGCATTTTCATTTCAGGCCTGTATTTGAATCAAGCTCAGATAAATGTGATGAAAATTTCCTCTCGGCAGGTACTAGATGCAATGAATTTGGAAATTTCATCCTAGTTTTTAGTGGGCACATGCCTGTGGCAAAAAACTGATGAATAATTTGATGCAGAGTGCTCATATTTAGACAGTTATCAAGATGGCTGTTGCGTGAAATGGAGAAAAAAAATCAGTGATGCAGTAGATTGATTTTATGGTACATTGTTAGGAAACGAGTGGAACTTTACCCTACATCTGACTTTTGCTGTACCTAATGCAAGACTATTTTATGCAGCCATGATTGTCTAAAATAGAAAAGTGTATCATTTCCCAGCATTGACATACCTCATGTCGACCAGTTTTTTTTTTAACCATGTGAATTTGAATATAGTAGCATTCTCCTCTAGCTCTTAAATTTGTTGGATATTAATGATAAATCTGAGTCAACAATACTGATTTAGGTTCTGTTGGCTAGCTGAAATCAACATAGATATTATTGCATCTTAACTCTTGTCTTCCTGTTGAGTATTTTAGTGTCAGAATAGATATCTGATATCCAGCTTTGTGTTACCTTTCACACAAAGTAATATTTTTGAAGAATTGCTTAAGGCATATTAATGAAGAGCACTGAAGCATCAAAGCAGTGAACCTGGGGTGTGAATCAGTTATGACTATGATTAATGTATTGTACTCTGCATTCACTAGTCAGACCACTGATGCATCATGTAGATAGGTTGCAAGAATCCACAATGTCCTTATTTTGACTGTGTATCATTATAAATGGTAAAGTCGTACTTTCAGTACAGAATTTTCTTTAAAACATGCACATACTACCCTTTCAGCCCTTACCATACCCAATTTAAAGGAGCATTATCATTCCAGTGGAGAGGTGAATAGTTATTGAATCTTCGCGAGTGGTAACCACTATGATCTTTTCAGTAATGCAGTTTAAACAGAATCCTCTCCAAACAGCATCTGTAGAGCAATGAAACCATCTGAGCTCTTCAAAGTAGAATGTTGAAAGGTTCTTTTTATTTTATTTGCATGAGAAATTTCTGGCATGTGAGACAGAAATTCCTGATTGCCTTCATGTTTGTTCAATATCCTCTTGTATCTTAGAATTCTGTCTATTGAAAAAGTAACAGGAATAAAATAAATCTGCACCAAATAGTCCTTTAATTATGATAGTGAAAGTAGTGATTCTGCTGGTGCAAGGTGATAAAACAGTAGTGGTCTCGGAGGCATCGGGTCCACTCGGCCTGCCATGGGCCAACTGTGGAAAAATTCCCAGGAATTCCTCCAGAACATTACCAATCTCATGCACCTGACTAGTCTGTTTGCAGCTTTGATTAAAATAGGTGTGGTAAATAATTCTGAGGGCCAAAAGAAGCATTAAGGGGATGTTGATAAGATGGTGGAATGAAAAGTGGCAGATGGAATTCAATGTCAGTCAGTGTGAGGTGGTACATTTTGGTTTTAAAAGAACAGTATTTATACTTTGGAGGAAAGCTAGATGAAGTGAAATAGCAGAGGGATTTCCGTGGGTGGTGGTCAGGTTCATAAGACGTTAAAAGCAGCACCTCAAGTGGATAAAGCCATTTTTAAAAAGCAAATGAAAGGCTGGGTTTTATGGCAAGAGGTATAGAATATAAAAGTCAAGATGTAATGGTGAATCTATATAAAACTTTAGAAAGACCACAGTTAGATTACTGTGTGATGTTTTGGGCTTCACACTATAGGAATGATGTTGAGGAAACACCCCAGATTTACTAGGATGCTGCCTGGCATGCAAAAGTTCAAATATAAAGATGGACAGAACATTGGGACTGGTTTTGTTCGAATAGGGGAGATGATGGGGTGATTTGATAGAGGTGTTTAAAATTACAAAAGGCAGGGTCAGAGTAGATAAAAACAGACTGTTTCCAGTGGTTGAGGGGTCTATAATTGGGACACAGATATAATATAAAATATAATTGATTTAGGCCAGAGAGCAAGAGAGACTTTTTTTTTTAACAAAGGGTTGTGAGGCTGTGGAGTGCTCTGCCGGAGGTGGCGATTGAAGCAAAGAATAAGTTGGAAGGGTGATTGAAGCCTGAACCAATGCTCGTTGTATCACTACAAGCATAGGTTGCCTGTCCTGCATATTTAAATGACCCCATCCCTGGCATTCGGAATGGAGTCACTGAGTGGTCCAAGTAGAGGGCAAAGATTCCATACCCGCCGCAATTCCACCCCTTTGAGAGGATCCACAATAATCTCTCTTTCTAGGCTTTGATGAACCTGATCTGTATAACAAAAAGTATTCATTATTAATTAAAAGTAAAAGCTGTATTGATCTGGAGTGCTGTTAAAATTATTTGAAATTAAATGATTACTGTTGCAAGTTTCAGTACTTTTCATTACCGTGAGTGTTTCTCCGGTCAAATACGTCCATGGTAATTTATATATGTTATCTTCACGGCTGGGATTGCAGATGTCCCAGACTATAGCATGGTATCCCAGGATCCCGATAAGCTCCAGAAAAGTTGTCGGGCCTTTTTGAAGCAGTGAACCTAGTCTCTCAATAGAGTTCCTCTGGGACTCATGGGGATGTTCCCTGTTGGATGTCGTGGACATTTTAGAAGGGAGAGTTGTAAAAAAACAAAACTCTTTTTAAAAATGGTCAGATTCTTGTAATTAATATATTTTTTTTCTCAATAAATTGACTTCTGCTCGACTGTATTTCCCCTTTAAATTATGCTCATACCCATACATCTCCCTAAAAATATCTGATCAGAAGCAGGCCATTAGTTTAGAACATTGCAAGCTTTAAGCTTCCCTGATGTCTGGATAAATACATCACCTGGTGCAGTACTGAGCCACACAGAGGAGGAAGGTCACAGATTCAATCTCCAGTCTATGGCTGACTCTCAACTGAATTGGTTGTAAGTCTGTTGCAATTTGATTCGGCACCAATAGGCCAGGGAAGAGAGAAATCTGCGAGAATTCCCCTGTCCAAGTGTTGTTGTTTGGTCATGGGATCAGAAATGGTTTCGACATTAATTTGTTGAAACTCAACATGTTCACTTGGGTGACACACCAGTGGGCTATTGCTGCCCATGAAGCAGTGCAAAAATCATTAATCGGCACAATCCTTGGAGGACAGTAGAAGGTGGAAGAATAAAAACACTGCAACATCTAAACAAGTAATTTTTCTTATTTTAACATAGGTTTGGATTTTCTAATCGCTTTGCTTTATAGTAGTGGGTTACCACCACTCCGCCAGCATTAAAATCATGCCAATTGAAAAATCCAGGGTATAAAGTTTAGTTCATCCTTACTCCATTCATTGACTCTCAGATGCTTCTCCCTGTCAGCCCATGTGTAATTGAATACTTTTTTTTATTAACCTAAAGACCAGTTTCTCCATGATTATTGTATATTCCATGATTCTATTATCAGATTTTTGACACTGCTTCAGAGGGCAGTTAGTGATTTGGCAACCATTGTCAAATTATTTTCAAAAATTGAGATCTTTAGTCATAAGTTAATCTTGTATGGATTAACGCAATATTTGAATTCCTGTTCTATTTTGGCGCATCAGAAATTCACTATCGGCAACTATCAATAATTCCACAAATTCTCTTGCAACTACATTTGTGATCTGGTGGTGTCTGTAAGGAGATGCAGTATGTTATTATAGCAAAATACTGCAGATGCTGGAAATCCGAAATAACAACAGAAAACGCTGGAAAAACTCAGCAGGCGAGGCAGCATCCGTGGAGAGAGAAACAGAGTTAACATTTCAGGTCGAAGACCTTTCATCAGAACTGGAGACAGCAGGAAATCAAATAGATTTAAAGCAAGGATAAAGCTGGGAAAAGGGGGCGGGGATAAAAGAACAAAAGGAGACATTAAGAGATATCAAGGCAAGAGGTGGTGTTAATGTGACCGGTTAAGGCTGAAAGAAGTGTGAAATTCACTGGCAGAATGAAGGACAGCTGCCAGCTTCCTTTTGTTCTTTTATCCCCTCCCCCTTTCCCAGCTTTATCCTTGCTTTAAATCTATTTGATTTCCTGCTGTCTCCAGTTCTGATGAAAGGTCTTCGACCTGAAACGTTAACTCTGTTTCTCTCTCCACGGTTGCTGCCTCGCCTGCTGAGTTTTTCCAGCGTTTTCTGTTGTTATTTGCAGTATGTTGTTGCCTGCTTTATTTTTCCATCCTGAGCTTTACATTGAGATGTAGCTGGTCAAGATAACTACAGGTAAAATCTTTCTGACAGGTGCATTAACTTCCTACAGTTCACTCCTTTTGAGGTCATTTTATTTTCAAACATCTACATAAACCTGCATTAAGGAGATTGTAACTGTGCGCGGAATTATTTTCACTCGGGTACTAATCCCATTTATATGTCTCCTGCAACTTCCTCTTTCGAGCATGATCCGTGTGTAAAGAACTCTTCGGCAGATTCCAGATGATCTTTTAATTCAAGCTGAAGTAAAGTGTCCATGCTCCATTGACAGCCAGAAGGGGAAACTGGTGGTGTGCATTTACCAATTAGAATTGATTTCCCCATAGCTGGTCTTTATGCATACTGATTAGAAGCAGTGCCACATAGTGCATGCCAACTTTTGCCACAATCGGTCATGTTGGTCTTTAACCAGATCTACATTTTTCATATTTACTTTTTCTTTTTTCAATATTTCCAATATTAAATTGTGCATAGAGCAGATAAAAGGAAAAAAAAGTTGCAAACATTTCCACTCACTGCAGACTGTATTTCAAATAGAAGGACCAGTATACAGTATGTGCCTTTATTAAAAGTAAATAGTGATGTTGCTAATAATAGGCTGCAATAGCTTTAACTGTTGTGGCACTCAGATTTAGCTTGTGTGATTTACATTGCTCTTTAGATTTTAGTCAGGTAAATTGTGGAAGGGGTGGGGTGGGCAATGGTGGATTGGTTACTCACCGAAGGGGAAGGAAAATCTGGTTATAGATTGGCACTGTCCGATGTGGAAGAGGTCATTTATCTCTTGCTGTCAGCACAGGGCACCTAAAATGGAGAAGAGGAAAACCTCTTAGTTACATCTTCAAGTTTTTGTGAAAGACTAGAAAAGCTTTTTGCAATCTATTGAAGTTAAAGGGCAAAAGATTTACCCCTATATAGTAACTAATCTAACTGATATTATTCTGTTGCAGGCATGGTCTTAAAGACACTTACCAATGGTAAGGAATTACAGTTTTAAATTAAGTACTCATAAAATTATAATTTGTAGTTCTAAGGATCTGATCCTTGAGAGTGGTTATTATCCCTATGCTTTTCTTTATTGCAGGCTTTCTGTTATGACAGTACTTTGTCTGAAATCCTGAAATTGACTTCACTCCATTCCCAAGGTCTCAATCGCCAATAAGCCTCATCTTCATCCCGCTACCACCCTCCAACCCACTACCTTCACCCACCTGCCTAATGAAAAAAGCTCTTGGCTCCTTCACTAACTTGGTCTCAAACTCCAAACCCTCTCATCTGTCCCACCACCTCTGCCACTGTGAACCTATTAAATTGCTCCCTTGCCTCTGCCTTCGATATTCTCATTCCCATCCTATTTTTTGACATTTCCACCCACCTCCCACTCCTCCAATCCCAGCACAGTCCCTATCTCTGCTCCTTTAAGTCAGGGCTGAAAATTCAAGTGCACCTAGTGCATAACTGGTCCAGTCATTCATTGCCAGATTTGGCTCAGTCATGCGAAGCATCACCATGCCTTGCTCTTCTCCGTGAAATCGTCCTCTTCTCCATGAAATCTTCCTCCTATATCACGGGGGGCAAAGCTAACCTTTCAGTCAAGGGCACCTTTTCTCCACGACAAAAAGCCTCCTCACACCCCTTTCCTCCACTCTCATCTCCAATACCAAATGTGACAAGTTCATGAATTTCTTCATCTCTTAAGATTGAGACTATCTGACCAGCTACCTCTACACTACCTCCTCTTCTCCCCCAGTTTTGCATCTACTTTAGCTTTGATCCTCCATCACTTTGCAGTTTCTCTGCCATCTCCCTCCCTACATTCTCCAAGCTTATCTCTTCCAAGAGAGTGACCTCTTACTCCCTCAATCCCCTTCCCACTGAAGTCTTGACCATTGAACTACCCTTTCTGGCCCCCATGCTAGCTGACATTGTTAATGGATCCTTTGTTCAGACAGTCTTCCTCTTGCTTTCATTTTCAGCCCTGGCAAAGCTCCACACCCTTGCCACTGAGTCTTTCTCCCTCCATAGCCATTTGCTCAGGCTGACCACATAAACCTTGGTGTCCTGTCCAACCTACATCTGAGCTTCAACCCGCACATGTTATCCATCATTAAGATCACTTCATTCCACTATCGCATCATTGAGTGGCTCGGTGTCTGTTTCTTTCTTTTCTTTATTTCATCTATTTTACTCCACCCTCTCTAAAGATGGTTTTCTGCATTAGAGGCACAATAGACATGCAGGTGGTTGTCGTGTAGCCCTGCGATAAGTGCTTAACCCACTCTCATTAATTTGATATCTCCATGGGTTATGATAGTAATTTGTATGGCCAATGGGCTAATGTACTATGTAGAGAATCATTTTCATAGTGGTCTTGCTCTACATTAAATCCTTGTTTGTAGTAGTCTAACTTCACTAGTATCTACAGTTGCTTGCATGCTATTATAAAAGGAATAGATTAGACCAGATTCAAATAAATTGATATTTAAATAACCTGTGATAAGCATATAAATCCTTAACCCGCATCATGTTGCATTGATGCAAGCACAGCCCATAAATAGGTAACCTTAATTCACTTTCTCCAGTTTGTATTTTCACGGCCCAACGAAATAAATAAATCGTCTATGTATGGTGCACATCAGTAGCTTTCTGTACAAGATACTTTTATGTGAATAGTAAGACAATATTGTACAATGAATGCTGCAAAATGTACTTCAAAAATAAATGCATAAGTGTAATTTAATTTAAAATCTTTGATCCAGCCATAACCTCACCAAGCAGATTTCTTGACAAACTGGATATGTCCCTATTGCATCCAACTCTGAACTGTAATTGACACACTGCAGTTAGATCGCAGAATGTACGTACTGCTTCTGCTTTTTAAATTAACTCATCTCTTGTAGGTATGAGGAACTTCGTCAGTTTGGATCAGTGCCACATGGAGGATTTGGATTGGGATTCGAGCGATATTTGCAGTGTATCTTGGGTATTGAGAACATTAAAGATGTTATTCCGTTTCCAAGGTTTTCTCACTCTTGCCTTTTATAGTAACCTTAGAGGAATAAATCATGTTTTATGCTAAACAATTTTTTTATTTCAAGAAATATTGAACCTTGCAAACGTGCCTAATTGACAGTATTTTCTTGAACCGTATATTATTTTAATTAGCTCTTAAACATTGGCATACAAAATGGATATTTCTGTTGTGATTTGTATTCAGAAATGAGGAATCTGAGGAATCATTGTAATTTGAAAGCAATGTCAAAATAAAAAGCATTTAAATGAAGTGAAACTGAAAATTCAAACATTTTGTGGCAGTGGTTATTGTACTCATTTCTGATAAATGCTGGCAAAACATTCCCACAATGCATCCTGTTTTTATATAACAAGAGACTAACTGTGCCTGAGCACCTTCACCATGGTTTTGTAGATTACTTCAGGTTTGGTAATCTTTGTTCTCAACCTTGGGTAGCAAGAGAAATTAACTTTTATTTCTCTTTCATCTTTTCCTTTCAGCAAGGTCATGCTCAGATTAGTGATGTTCATTTTGTATAGTGTAGTTGTGGGCCTTATTGTAGTAGCATAAATGGTAATTGCATCAAATTATGCTTAAATGAACTGTATTAACATAGCTGTTCAGATATTACGAGTTGTTATACTATTTAACACTTAATTTTTCGTTTCATGCTTTGTTAGTACAGGTTTACTTACACCGTGGTCCTTTTATACCAATTGGATTTATTCTATGTGTAAAATAAGGGTGCAGATTGCACATAAAGCAAATTGCAGCAGTATTTCATTCCAAGCAAGAGTAGTGGAAGCATTATTTCTGTTAATGAGAGTTTTTGGTCTAAGATTTAAAATTGTGGCAACAACAGCTACATATAATAAAGTGTACCAAGATGCTTCAGAGACAAAAATGGATGTCTGGTAGAGTAGGACGAGAATTGGGGGAAGTGACGCAAAACATTGTCAAAAATGTAGGTTTTGAAGGAGGGAGGATAAGGAACAAGGTGAAAAGGTTTAGCGAGTGCATTCCAGAGTGTGAGACCAAAATAACTGACGACTGTACCACCAAAGGTGAAGTAGAGGGAGGAGGAATGCAAAGGAGGCCCGAGTCAACAGAGCAGACAGTGAGCACTGGCAAATGGGGCTGAAGGAGGTTACAGAGGCAGGGATGGGTGAGGCCATGAAGGATTTTTAAACTGGGACAATTTGAGTTGGAGTTCATGTAGGACAGAACACTGGAATCTGGCGAGGAGAGTGTTGGAGAAATGGAACCTGAAGTTCAGCCGGAGTAAACAGCCGAGGAAGGAATGGATAGGACGCAATAGGCAGTGAGGACTATTACATGACGGAGGCCCAAATAATGTATTTTTACTTTCATCAAGTATTGTTTCAACATTATGTAATGATCAACAGTACTATTAAAATGACTTCTTGTTAACAGAGATAGATAGTTTAAATCTACTGAAATCAGCATTTGATATCAAACTGTTCCAAGATTACATTTCCCGGTGCACTGTTGGGTAACTTAGTACAGTACAACTGAGAGATTTATTAACCAAACCTTCTCTTGACCCAGTCCACCTATCAATATAAGCTGGATTTGTTTATCCAAAACAGTTTGCATGTATAGTTAACTGAAATTACTTCTGTAATATGCAAACTATATGACCATAAGGTGGCATTGTTTACTCTCAGCACCAGTCAAAATCCAACTGTAGCTCTCTGAAGTAATTTGAATGGGATAATTGTGGCAAATTGTTGTGTCTCAGGCTTGATATATTTTATATTTTATTTTGTTTTATTCTGTGCATCTTAAAGGTGACCAAATGCATATTGAATAAAACAAATGTAGCTCCACTGATGCTTCATTTGGCTGTGCAACATATAGCTAACCCAGTGAGTTGGCTACGGTAGATTAGGAAACTACATTAAAAGGTATGACAGTAGAAAAGCAATGACGGTAGAAAAGCAATGGCTAGCATTTAAAGAATTAATACACAACAAATATATATTCAGTTAAGGCACAAAAGCCCCACAGGAAAAGTGGTTCGACCGTGGCTAAATAGAGAAGTTAAAGATAGTATTAGATCAAAGGAAGAGGCTTATAATGTTGCCAGAAAGATTAGTAAGCCTGAGGATTGGGAGGATTTTAGAATTCAGCAAAGGAGAACCAAGAAATTGATAAAGAAAGGGAAAATAGAATATGAGAGTAAACTAGCGAGAGACATAAAAACAGACTGTAAAAGCTTCTATAGGTATGTAAAAAGGAAAAGATTAGCAAAAGTAAATGTGGGTCCCTTACAGGCTGAATTACAGGAGAAATTATAATGGAGAATAAGGAAATGGCAGAGAAATTAAACAAATACTTTGTGTCTGTCTTCACGGAAGAAGACGCAAAAAACCTCCTGGAAATCGTGGAGAACCAAGGCTTCTAGCGAGAATGAGGAACTGAAAGAAATCAGTATTAGTAAAAATATAGTACTGGAGAAATTAATGGGACTGAAAGCCGATAAATCCCCTGGACCTGATGACCTACATCTTAGGGTTTTGAAAGAGGTGGCTATAGAGATAGTGGATGTATTGGTTGTCATTTTCCAAAATTCCATAGATTCTGGAATGGTTCCTGTGGATTGGAAGGTAGCAAATGTAACCCCACTATTTAAGAAAGGGAGAGAGAAAACGGGGAACTACAGACCAGTTAGCCTGACATCAGTATTAAGGAAAATGCTAGCATCTATTATTGAGGACATGGCAACAGGGCACTTAGAAAATAATATTAGGATTGGGCAGAGTCAACACATATTTATGAAAGGGAAATCGTGTTTGACAAATCTGTTAGTTTTTTGAGGTTGTAACTAGCACAATAGATGAGGGGGAACCAGTGGATGTGGTGTATTTGGATTTTCAGAAGACATTCGATAAGGTGCCACACAAGAGGTTATTAAACAAAATTAGGGCTCATGGGATTGGGGGTAATATACTCGCATGGATTGAGGATTGGTTAACGGACAGAAAATAGAGTAGGAATAAACGGGTAATTTTCGGGTTGGCAGGCTGTAACTAGTGGGGTACCGCAAAGATCAGTGCTTGGGCCTCAGCTATTCACAATCTATATCAATGATTTGGATGAGGGGACCAAATGTAATATATCCAAGTTTGCTGATGATACAAAGCTGGGTGGGAATGTAAGTTGTGAGAAGGATGCAAGGAGGCTTCAAGGGGATATAGACTGGCTAAGTGAGTGGGCAAGAACATGGCAAATGGAATATAATGTGGAGAAATGTGAAGTTATCCACTTTGGTAGGAAAAATAGAAAAGCAGAGTATTTTTTAAATGGTGAGAGATTGGGAAATGTTGGTGTTCAGAGGGACTTGGGTGTCCTTGTACACGAATCACTGAAAGTTAACATGCAGGTACAGCAAGCAATTAGGAAAGCAAATGGTATGTTGGCCTTTATTACAAGAGGATTTGAGTATAAGAGTAAAGATGTCTTACTGCAATTATATAGGGCTCTGGTGAGACCACACCTGAAGTATTGTGTAAAGTTTTGGTCTACTTACCTAAGGAAGGATATACTTGCCAGAGAGGGAGTGCAACGAAGGTTCACCAAACTGGTTCCTGGGATGGGGGGATTGTCCTATGAGGAGAGATTGAATAGACGAGGCCTATATTCTCTAGAGTTTAGAAGAATGAGAGGTGATCTCATTGAAACATACCAAAATCTTACAGGGCTTGACAGGGTAGATGCAGAGAGGATGTTTCCCCTGACTGGGGAGTCTAGAACCAGGGGTCACAGTCTCAGCATAAGGGGTTGGCCATTTAGGACTGCGATGAAGAGAAATGTCTTCACTCAGAGGGTGTTGAATCTTTGGAATTCTCTACCCCAGAGGGCTGTGGAGGCTCAGTCGTTGAGTATATTCAAGACAGAGATGGATAGATTTTTTAATATTAAGGGAATCGAGGGTTATGGGGATAGTGCAGGAAAGTGGAGATGAGGTAGAAGATCAGGCATGATCTTATTGAATGGCGGAGCAGGCTCGAAGGGCCAAATGACCTGCTCCTATTTCTTACGTTCTTATACAGAGTGGAAGATTCCAGCTTACTTACCTGGTTTGTGCAAAGTTCGTTGATCTCAGACAGGGTGGCAGTGGGCACATCTCTCTTGGTCTTACCTTTTATGGGTTAAGGAGGAGGCAAGTCAGCCAGAGTTCCTGCTCCTGGCTACTATTGAGTGACCTCTTGGAAAGTGCACAGTGAACATTTAGGTGAGGATGGGGCTCAGCTGTGATTCACCTTATAGCCAACACATGAAGAATGGCTACTTGAAAAAGGTACCAGAGTAACTGGTAGCTGTAAAATCATAGCATAGAAGGAGATGATGTCTTCAGGAAAGGGTTGGGAGGGAAGGTGAAAAATATTGTCAATAAAAAATTGTCTATTTGATATTTTAGCATTTGTGCAATACATGTGGACACCAGAATCCTCAAGTGACATTTCATGTCCCAGCAACTGAAATATTTTTATACAGTTGAGACAAAGGTTCAGTTGATATGGTTCATTTAACCGAGGTTGGATAAAACTAGACACAAAAGACTGGATTTTCCCCCACGATTAGGTCACCACCGGGACTACCTGCTGGAGTGACTCCCATCCATTTTTCAAAGGAAGCCTTTATTAAATATTCAGGGCGGGTTCCCCCGATCTCGCCATTTCTCTGACTCCAGCCTCCTGTGTGTGGC
The DNA here is from genome assembly GCA_030390025.1 of Squalus acanthias. Lineage (NCBI taxonomy): Eukaryota > Metazoa > Chordata > Chondrichthyes > Squaliformes > Squalidae > Squalus > Squalus acanthias. The sequence continues at coordinate 56,617,204 of CM059431.1, read as the reverse complement.
CACATTCCACCCTAAACCTCTAATCTCTGCCTTTTCATCTGTCTCTCCCTCCTTAAATCCCACCTCCTTGACCAAGTTTTAGATCACCCCTCCTAATCTCTCTTCCTTTAGCTCGATGTCCATTTTTATTTTCCTTATGCCTATGTGAAGCTTCTTGGGATGGTTTCTACATTAAATATGCTATATAAAAACTGTTCTGCACATTTCCTTTGGGGAGAGGGAGGAGGAATATGTGTTGCAGCTTAAGGAATATGCCAGCATTTCTTGTCAACAACATGTTTTCATCAATACACTGTCTCGGGTCAGTGGTTCTTCTCCACACCGCCCCCCGCCTCCCCCCCCCCCCCCCCCCCAGATTTACACTGATTCTTTAGTTACTGTGTTCTTTTTTGGAAATGTGGCAAAGGAAAACCCTTCTTTTGGCACTGAGGAAAGGAGGTCCACTAATTGCAGGCTGAGTGGAAGGAGGTGATCTTGGCAGGGAGTGCCACATCCAGAAAACTCTGCACAGTTACTCAAATATTGCAAGATGTTCACTAACCACACCAGGTTAACCAAGGTAAGAGGAAGCAGTCAATACTTGCACCAATGAAATGTTAGAAGCATGTTTCAATGTGAAAAGTAGCAATTTTTTTTCCAAAAGGGAGCCTTGGTAGCTGTGGAGAAGAGCTACATGTCAGTAGATGTACTTGCCGGGGGGGGGGGGGGGGGGGAGAAATCTTATGAACTTCTCTTCTTAGGCAGTCCCTCGGAACTGAGGATGACTTGCTTCCACATTAAAAATGAGTTCTCAGGTGACTGATGAGTCCAATGCGGGACCTACAGTCTCTGTCACAGGTGGTTGAAGGGGCCGGTGGGTGGAGTGCTTGGGTTGACGTGCGCTCCTTCCGCTGTTTGCGCTTGGCTTCCGCTTGCTCCCGGCGAAGAGACTCTCGGTGTTCGGCGCCTTCCCGATGCTTCTCCTCCACTTTGTGCGGTCTTGAGCCAGGGATTCCCAGGTGTCAGTGGAGATGTTGCACTTTTTCAAGGAGGCTTTGAGGGTGTCTTTGAAGCGTTTCCTCTGCCCACCTGGGGCGCTCTTGCCATGTCAGAGCTCCGAGTAGAGTGCTTGTTTTGGGAGTCTCGTATCGGGCATGTGGACGATGTGGCCCGTCCATCGGAGCTGATCGAGCGTGGTCAAAGCTTCGATGTTGGGGATGTTGGCCTGAGCGAGAACACTGATGTTGGTGCGCCTATCCTGCCAATGGATTTGCAGGATCTTGCGGAGGCAGCATTGGTGGTACCTCTCCAGTGCTTTGAGGTGCCTGCTGTACATGGTCCATGTCTCTGAAGCATACAGGAGGGCAGGTATCACTACTGTTCTGTAGACCATGAGCTTGGTGCTGGGTTTGAGGTCCTGGGCTTCAAACACTCTCTTCCTCAGGTGACCGAAGGCTGCACTGGCACACTGAAGGCGGTGTTGGACTTCGTCATCGACGTCTGCCCTTGTTGACAGTAGGCTTCCTAGGTATGGAAAGTGGCCCACGTTGTCCAAGGCCTCGTCGTGGATTTTGATAATCTGGGAGCAGTACTGTGTGGCGGGGGCAGGTTGGTAGAGGACCTTTGCCTTACGGATGTTTAGTGTAAGGCCTATGCTCTCGTACGCTTCGGTGAAGGTGTTGACGATGGTTTGGAGTTCGGCCTCAGAGTGTGTGCAGACGCAAGCGTCGTCTGCATACTGTAATTCGATGACAGAGGATGGGACGACCTTGGATCTGGACTGGAGGTGACGAAGGTTGAACAGTTTCCCGTTTGTTCTATAGATTAGCTCCACTCCAGCGGGGAGCTTACTGAGGGTGAGATGGAGCTTTGCAGCCAGGAAGGTCGAGAAGAGCGTTGGTGCGATGACACAGCTTTGCTTGACCCCAGTCCGTATGTGAATTGGGTCTGTGGTGGATCCGTTGGTCAGGATCACGGCTTGCATGTCGTCGTGACGCAGGCGGAGGATGGTGACAATCTTTTGAGGGCAGCCGAATTTGAGGAGGACACTCCATAAACCCTGAAAACTTATGAACAGTTCGATGCTGAAATGGGAGTTTGGGATTTCTCGGAATGCATAAATTCATTTTACATTTGAACTGTCTGAAAATTTGTGAAAAGGGACAGCTTTGATATTCCAAAATTAACTATTGACAGAGGCCTGGAGTTTCCGCTTAATTGCCTTGGTTTTTTCAGCACAATTCCCCCGATAACAGAGAAACCAGCGCAAAAGATCGTGGAACTTTAAGCGCAAATTGCGTCCAGCACAACTCAAGTTTCCACGATCTTTTGTGCTAGTTTAATAGCCACCACTCTAAATATGTGCTCCAGCTCCTTTATGATGATTGGCCACTAGGGTGGGGTACCAGACAGTTGCTGGTGCTCATCAGCAACCTCCCATAAGAGTCACTGTTCTTGGAGTAGAAACCTGTGGCGATTGGGGGTGGCAGAGGAGATTTTTTTTGGATCTTCCTGTTAGAAAACTTTCATCCTTTCTCGCTGGCTATCTGTGTAGCAGCTAGATCTGGCTACAGTAACCGTTTTTAAAATGTTCTGCAGAAACAGTGTCTTATTACATAATCAGATCATGGAACAAGTCTGTCACAGCTGTGTTTACAACCCTAGTTCTCTATCCCAACACTCAATTTCAGCTGACAACGCCCCTTTAAAGGTTAACCTTACACCAGGGAGGGAAGTGTAGTATTAACAATATCATTCTGTGATGCTGACTAAATTGGAAATTGCCAGGCTACACAATGAACCTTTTGGGCATTGTACACATCCACGAATGGTTACTCAATTAAACGTTATAGGTCACTAGATCCTAGTTTTAGTTTGACGATCTCATTGTCCGCATTATTAAAATGTCAATGGGATTAATAAATTAAATCACCTCATGCAGTAGCTAAGTGCTGTTGAATCGGATCCTCGATTCGTTGTTGTGTGGCGGTCTCCCTATCCGCCAGGCTCTTGTGGGATCCTCCCACCCGCACATCTCCCACTCCCACCGCCCCTTCGCTCCTCGCCATCTTCCCCGTAGCCAGTCCCAACCTGGGGTTTGGCTTTCCAAAAACAAGCAAGACAACCCTATTCCAAGTTTTTTTTTAAATCACAATCTGTTTTAATTAAATATATATAATGGAAATGTTTTATTTCGCCATCATAAAAGGAGGCGCTCGCCTTTAAGAGCGGTGTGTGGGCGGGGCGCGGTGCTATTCGAAACAACAGCCCTGGTCGCTACTTCCTACATGAGCCCCGGCAGCTGGTGCAGGAACCTCAGGGCTCGCAGTGACTGGTGGTGCTTGTGGTTGCGATTTCACGGAATATCTACCGGCTCCTTTTGCAGGACAACCCGAAACTTGAAACGGGGAAATTGCCAACGTATCACTGAATGTGACTGCACTGTCCTTGTAATATAAACACTGGGCAGGATGAGCGGCGGAGAGGTAGTTTGCTGCGGCTGGTTAAGAAAATCGCCACCAGAAAAGAAGTTGAGACGCTATGTAAGTAAGATTGGTTTATGAAGTGTGTTTCTAAACGGTGGCAGTTTCAGAAGATTAACACATCAGCGCCAGGTGTCCTCGCCCTTTAATGTATACCGCCTGGCATCCGATCAAACAAGAGCAAGTTTTATAAAGCCAGTACAGCATTGGTATCTAGGGACTAACTGCATGCAGTTAGCAACAGAAAGACCAACTCACATTTGTTTTAGTTCCTGAACAAAACATTATTGGGGAAGCACTGTCGCGATTCTCAGTATATGGCTTAGGCTGCACTCTACCAAAGGTAAATAACAAAATCGAGACTAATTTAGGTTAGCTTTTTCAAGAATTACTGCTTTCGAAATTAAAAACTGTATGAAAACACCTAGTTATTCTCCAGCTAAGCTGCCGCACTTAACTGGTACGGGACTCAATATAGAAAGTCCGAGTGTCTGAATAATGTGGACTTGAGGTTTGAACTATGGTAATTTGGGACTTTTCAACACTGTTAGGATATGGACACGTGTTTTATTTCAAGTGTTAAATATTATGATAAAGCTGTAGGATGGAATGATTTCCTTCGAGCTGCTGGAAGCCTCCGGTTGATGCAGGTCTCCAATGTTTTGTGGGCATTGATGCTAATTTCCCTTCTTGGAAAGGTGACCGTTCATTGCAGTGAAATCAAAAACGATCGTTGACGCTTAAGTCTGTCTGCGAGATTTATTCCAAAACGCACATACTGGTAAACTCCAAGACCGTTATCCAGGAAATGAGAATGTTATCCTAATAGTGCGTTCCTGACTTTATTTTTCACTTGGCTTATTTAAAAAAAACACTCCCATTGCCTGTGACCTGGGGCGATAGCTTATTTTTGCATCTGAGCTATATTAACTGTCCCCATGCAATTTTTCCTCTGCTGCAACTTGTCACCCTGATGTTATGCAGTGTTTGGTTTATTCGGGTTGCAGTTTCTATCACGTGCCGTGCTTCGGGACCCTGTCTCCCTTGGCAGTACTTCCTTGTTGTATCGCTTTTAACGTAATTTGGCCTCATTCTTTAACCTTTTCAACTTGTTTTTGTTTTGGCTGCGTTCCCTCCCCAGGATTGCAGTGCATCTCACCAACCCCCTCTCTAACCACCCTCCTTGTCCCAACGTCAGGCAATCTCAATAAGTCTGTACCTCAACCACTTCTTCCGTGGCCGGAATGAAATAGAAGAGTCAAATGTACCATTGAAACCTGCGCTGTATGAAAGGTAGTTTCTAATAATCACACTTCTGCCTGCCATAGTAGCATCGAATTTCAAATAAATGTGCAGATATTCCCAAGGTTTATTTCAAAATAAATCTGATGTGGGGCAGTGTGGTGACACCAAGCGCTGCCACATAGTGGCAGAATATGGGGTTGGATCTGCAATCCCTCAGAAACTGAGTTTACTGATCTCAGTCATGTTATTGGGTATGCCAAGCAGAAACCAGGGTATTTTCCCCACTGGGCCTTGAAGTAAGACTGAAGGGAGGCATGCTGGCCATTCTTACACACCTCCTGGTGACTGATTATAGAGCAGCATTGGCAGAGTCCTGGCAGCAGATCGTCTTCCCTTTGGGAGTGGTGCATGGTCCAGAAAAGGGAACAAGTGTAAATATTTTATTTCAAAAAAGGTTCAACCTTTGTCAGGCCTGGATGGGGGAGGTGTAAAGTGCAAGCTTGGAAGCTTTATGTACACATCAAAAACTGCTAGTTCTGGAAAAAATGAAATAAGTACGCTACATAACCATTCATACTTGGTTTTTAGGCTATGCAATATGGTAGCTCATTTGATTTTTCAATTATTTCTCTCAATATTTATCATACGTCTAAAGCAATAGTTTGTTTACAGTTTGTTTCCCAATAATAGAATTATGCTGCTAATGTTGTGTAACATTGTATCACTAATATTCCCAGCACTTATTCTTGTCCCATTCAAGTAGTTCATGATTTTTTGTCTTGATATTTAATCAATTGTTCCTGTGTCCCATCACTATGTTTTTGGTGAGTATCATTTTCACTTGTGATATGGTCATTGGTTGCACTCAGAAGTTTGCCACTGACTTCTGTAAATTACAGCTTCTATTTCCATGAGTGAAATTGACTATTAAAAAAATTACAGTTCTGGCATTGTTACAGTTCATCTGAGTACAAATAAATACATGAGAAACATTCTGTGTGATTTTTTTTTTATTGGGGTGGCACGAAAGAGGTTGAAACCTTGAAACTTAAGTGATCACTTCGGTGCTTATCATTTTCAGTTTGTCATTTTAGGCATCACATCATATGTTACAGATCTGTACCACTGATTGAGTTAAAGAGTGAGTCATTTATCAGTATGACTGACTTGGGGATGTGGCTTTGAAGAGAATGAAATGTAACTTGGGGTGCCATTATTACCACAGGGCTGGGCTCTAACCTATGTAGTGTGATGCACAGTTGGCAGACCTGAGCTGTTCTGACAAGCTCCACCTACCAGCTGGTTAGAGAGCAGAGGGTTATGCACTCCCATAAAATTAAAAACGTTTGTGTTTTAAAAAAAAAAAATTCTAGGTGGTCCTGTGTAAACTTTTCAAACTGGGTTTTGTACTGATCTGTAGTTATACTGTATCCAGTGATGCCTAAGCAATTATTAGAAGTAGGTTCACATTTCTTGGTTTTTATGCACTCGAGGTAGATCACTGATTTGACTCCTAGTTACACCACTGCTTTTGTGTCAATGGCATCTGAAATTGTTTTGCATTTAAACAAAATGTATAATTATACAGTAAGAACATAAGAAATAGGAGCAGGAGTAGGCCATGCGGCCCCTTGAGACTGCTCCGCCATTCAATAAGCTCATGGCTGATCATCAACCTCAACTCCACTTTCCCGCCCGATTTTCATATCCTTTGGTTCTCCTAGAGTCCAAACATCTATCTATCTCAGCCTTGAATATACTCAACGACTCAGCATCCACAGCCCTTTGGGGAAGAGAATTCTAACGATTCACAACCCTCTGAGTGAAGAAATTCCTCCTCATTTCGGTCTTAAATGGCCTACCCCTTATCCTGAGACTATGCCCCCTAGTTCTAGACACTCCAGCCAGGGGGAAACAACCTCTCAGCATCTACCCTGTCAATCCCCTTCAGAATCTTGTATATTTCAATAAGATCACCTCTCATTCTTCTAAACTCCAGAGAGTTTAGGCCCATTCTACACAATTTCTCATCAAAGGACAACCCCCTCATCCCAGGAATCAATCTAGTTGCACTGCCTCCAAGGCAAATATATCCTTCCTTAGATAAGGAGACCAAAACTGTGCACAATACTCCAGGTGTGGTCTCACCAAGGTCCTGTACAATTGTAGGAAGACTTCCTTACTCTTATACTCCAACCCCCTTGCAATAAAGGCCAACATGCCATTTGCCTTCCTTATTGCTTGCTGTACCTGCATGTCAGCTTTCTGTGTTTCTTGCACGAGGACACCCAAAACATCTCTGAACACCAACATTTGAAAGTTTCTCACCGTTTAAAAAATATTCTGTTTTTCTATTCTTCCTACCAAAGTGAATAACCTCACATTTCCCTACATTATACTCCATCTGCCACCTTACTGCCCACTCACTTAGTCTATCTATATCCCTTTGCAGACGCTTTGTGTTCTCCTCACAGCTTACTGTCCCACCTAGCTTTGTATCGTCAGCAAACTTGGATACATTACACTCGGTCCTTTCATCTAGGTCATTAATATAGATTGCAAATAGTTGAGGCCCCAGCACTGATCCTTGCGGCACCCCACTACTTACATACAGCCTGCCAACCTGAAAAAGACCCATTTATCCTTACTCTCTGTTTTCTGTCTGTTAACCAATCTTCTATCCATGCTACTATATTACCCCCAACCCCATAAGCCCTTATCTTCTGTAATAACCTTTTATGTGGCACCTTATCAAATGCCTTTTGGAAATCCAAATATACTACATCCACTGGTTCCCCTTTATCTACCCTGCTAGTTACATCCTCAAAAAACTCTTAATAAATTTGTCAAACATGATTTCCCTTTCATAAAACCATGTTGACTCTGCCTAATCATGTTATGATTTTCTAAGTGCCCTGATACCACTTCCTTAACAATGGATTCCAGCATTTTCCCACTACTGATGTCAGGCTAACTGGCCTGTAGTTCCCTGTTTTCTCTCTCCCTCCTTTCTTGAATAGCGGTGTTACATTTGCTACCTTCCAATCCGCTGGGACCGTTCTAGAATCTAGGGAATTTTGGAAGATCAAAACCAATGCATCCACTATCTCTGCAGCCACCTCTTTCAGAACCCTAGGATGTAGGCCGTCAGGTCCAGGGGATTTGTTGGCTTTTATTCCCATTAGTTTCTCTAGTACTTTTTGCCTACTTATATTAATTACGTTAAGTTCCTCACCCTCATTAGACCCTTGGTTCCCCACCATTTTTGGTATGCTTTTTGTGTCTTCAACTGTGAAGACAGATACAAAATATTTGTTTAACGTTTCTGCCATTTCCTTATTCCCCATAATAATTTCTCCTGTCTCAGCCTCTAAGGGACCAACGTTTACTTTTGCTACTCTCTTCCATTAAACATACTTGTAGAAGCTCTTACAATCTGTTTTTATATTTCTTGCTAGTGTTTTCTCATTCTATTTTTTTCCTTTTTATCAATTTTTTGGTCATCCTTTGCTGGTTTCTGAAACTCTCCTAATCCTCAGGCTTACTACTATTCTTCGCAACATTATAGGCTTCTTCTTTCAATCTAATGCTACCCTTAACTTCTTTAGTTAGCCACAGATGGATCACTTTTCCCGTTTTTGTTTCTCAATGGAATGTATTTTTGTTGAGAATGATGAAATATTTCTTTAAATGCTAGCCACTGCTTATCTACAGCCATACCTTTAATCTATTTTTCCAATCTACCTTAGCCAACTCACCCCTCATACCTATGTAATTGGCTTTATTTAAGTTTAAGACTCTCGTTTCGGACTTAGGCAAGTCACTCTCAAACTTAATGTGAAATTCTATCATATTATGATCACTCTGCCCCAGAGGATCCTTTACTATGCGAATGCTAATTAACCCTGTCTCATTACACAATACAAGATCTAATATAGCCTGTTCCCTGGTTGGTTCCATGAAGTATTGTTCTAAGAAACTGTACCGAATGCATTCCATGAACTCATCCTCCAGACTACCTTTGCCAATTTGATTTGTGCAGTCTTATGAAGATTAAAGTCCCCCACAATTATTGTATTATCTTTGTTAAAAGCTCCTACTATTTCTTGATTAATACTCTGTCCAACGGTACAGCTACTATTAGGGGGCCTTTATACTACCCCCACCAGTGTTTTCTGCCCCTTGTTATTCCTTATCTCCACCCATACTGATTCTACTTCCTGATCTTCCGAGCCAAGATCCTTTCTCTCTACTGTCCTTATGTCATCCTTTATTATCAGGGCTACCCACCTCCTTTTCCATTCTGCCTGTCTTTTCAAAATGTCAAGTACCCTGGAACAACCAACAACAACTTGTATTTATATAGCACCTTTAACATAGTAAAACATCCCAAAGCGCTGCACAGGAGTATTATAAGACAAAAAAATTTGACACCGAGCCACATAAGGAGAAATTAGGGCAGGTGGCCAAAAGCTTGGTCAAAGAGGTAGGTTTTAAGGAGAGTCTTAAAGGAGCAAAGAGAGATAGCGAGGCAGAGAGGTTTAGGCAGGGAATTCCAGAGGTTAGGGCCTAGGCAGCAGAAGGCACGGCCACCAATGGTTGAGCGATTATAATCAGGGATGCTCAGGAGGGCAGAATTAGAGTAGCGCAGATATCTCGGTGGGAGAGGGGGGGGAGGGTTGTGGGGCTGAAGAAGATTACAGAGATGGGAAGGGGTGAGGCCATGGAGGGATTTGAAAACAAGGATGAGAATTTTGAAATCGAGGCACTGCTTAACCGAGAGCCAATGTAGGTCAGTAAGCACAGTGGTGATGGGCAAATGGGACTTGATGCGAGTTCGGACACGGGCAGCCAAGGTTTGGATGACCTCAAGTTTACGTAGGGTAGAATTTAGTTCCCAACCTTCGTCACCTTGCAACCATGTCTCTGTAATGGCTATTAGATCAAACCCATTTATCTCTCTTTGTGCCACTAGTTCATCTATCTTGTTACAAATGCTTCGTGCACTCAGATAAAAAACCTTTAATTTAAATTTTTAACCATTTTTCCCTGCTTTGACCTTATTCTCTGCTGCACTGCTACCATTAAACTCTCTGTCCCTTCCTGTCACACACTGCTTATTTTTACCCAAATCGCTGTACTGCTCTGTATCCTTGACCTTTCTCTTCACATTTCTAAATTTCCCTTCACCCCCCGCCCCCCCTTTTTTTAGTTTAAAGCCCTACCTTCAGTCCTAGTTATTCGATTAGCCACGACGCTGGTCCCAGCCAGGTTTAAGTGGAGCCCGTCCAGATGGAACAGTTCCTTCTTTCCCCAGTACTGGTGATGTGGAGATGGGGTGGACAAATGTGAGAAGTCGCACAACACCAGGTTATAGTCCAACAGCTTTATTTGAAATCACAAGCTTTCGGAGTGCTGCTCCTTCGTCGGGTGAAGTGAAGAGATGCATATAGGCACAGCATCTCTAGTCAGAGAACACTGCCAGATGATTACAGTTAATCTTTCCAACTGCCCTTTATCACACCTCGGCAGAGAGATAATCACGGCAATCAAAGGTGTGGATGGTGTCCAAACAGGTCAGTCAGGAAAACATTACATCAAAGACAATGTGGCAGATGCTGGGGTCTGTATGGAAAACAAAACTTTTTTTGCTGGAAATCACAGCAGGTCCGGCCGCATCTGTGTAGAGAGAACAAGCCAACGACGACTCGAGTCTGGATGACTCTACGTCAGGTGGGGTTACATGTAGTGTGACATGAACCCAAGATCCCGGTTGAGGCCGTCCTCATGGGTGCGGAACTTGGCTATCAGTTTCTGCTCGACGATTTTGCGTTGTCGTGTGTCACGAAGGCCGCCTTGGAGAACGCTTACCCGAAGATCGGAGGCTGAATGTCCTTGACTGGTCCGTGGGTGCTGAGTTTCTGTAAGAAGTCTGTAGTGTCGCGACAGAAGCTGGGGGTTCCCTGTACGATGGGTTTCAGGATGCCCTCGACGTATCCAGAGAGGTTCTCACACAGGGTTCTGTTGCCTGATACGCTAGGACGTCCGGGTGTGTTGGCTTTGTGTATCTTTGGGAGGCAGTAGAAGTCTCGTACGTGGGATGAGAGCGTGTAGGATGCTTTGAAGGTCTGGATCGAAGGTCTTGATCAGTCTATTGAGTTGGCGGGTGTGTTCTTTGGTCAGATCTGCGGGTAACTGTCTGTAGTGTTCCTGGTTGTCCAGTTGTTGGTATGCTTCTTTGCAATAGTCCATTCTGTTCTGTATGACGATGGCTCCTCCTTTGTCCGCTGGTTTGATGACGATGTTGCGGTTGGTCTTGAGAGCGTGGATGGCATTGCGTTGTGCTCGGGTGACATTCTGGACTGTCTTGTGAGTGCGGCTGATGAATCTGGCGTTGATGCATCTCCTGACAGCTTGAGCATACATGTCAAGCTTAGGGCAGCGACCCTCCAGAGGGGTCCAATTTGACTCTTTCTTCTTCGGTTGCTGCACTGCGAGTCCCTCTGTCTGCTGTTCCGGATCATTGATTGTCTCATTGGGTTCGCTGCTGACATCTTGGGATTCGCGGAAGAATTCCCGGAGCCTCATTCTCCTGATGAATTCCTCTGTGTCTGCCGCGAGACCAATGGGGTCCATTTTGGTGGTGGGGCAGAAAATGAGCCCTCAGCTGAGAACTTCGATTTCGTCTGGTTGAAGGTGTGGTCGGACAAGTTGATGATGGACTTCCCTGTGGTGGCAACCGTGGTACCGGGGGAGGCTTGGTTGCTGCTGGTGGTGATGCCGAGTTTGTCAAGCTTCCTGTTCTTGGTGTGCATGTAGGCAGCGTAGTTCCGTTGCCTCGTCTGTTTGGCGGTGTCTCGTAGCTGGTCTGCTGTGTCCTGAGCACAGGCTGAGAACATGGACTCTATCTTGGTTTCGAGGTTGCGGCGTCTGCTGTTGAGCTGGTGTACGAGATGGTTGAGGAGTGTGCGAGAGGTACGACGGCAGAGTCTCTCAGCGTAGTCTGTGTTGTATGTCGACTTGAGTGGGTTCGTGATCTGTAGTCCTTTCGGGATCTTGTCTGCTTTCTTGCATCTCTGTAGAAACTTGATGTCTGTGTCGATATGCGCGATCTTCTTGGAGATTCTCTCCACTTTGAACCGGCAGTATGTGGTGTCGATAGTAGCCATGATGTGGAGATGCCAGTGTTGGACTGGGGTGGACAAATGTGAGAAGTCGCACAACACCAGGTTATAGTCCAACAGCTTTATTTGAAATCACAAGCTTTCGGAGCGCTGCTCCTTCGTCAGGTGAAGTGAAGAGATGCATATAGGCACAGTACTGGTGCCAGAGGCCCCCTGTACCACGGTGCCGTGGTCAGTTTGTCCATCCTCCCTGCAGTCCTTTTCCTCATCCATACAGTTAGCAATTACCTCGTACCTGTTGGACAAGGTCAAGGACTGAGGCTCCTCCATCACTACATCCTGGGTCCCCATACCTGCCAGACTCGCAGTCACCCCCTCCTGTCCCTGACCACTGACGAACTCTAAAGTACTACTTAACCTAAAGGGTGTGACTGCCTCCTGGAACAAAGTGTCCAGGTAACTCTCCCCTTCCCGGATGCATCGCAATGTCTGCAGCTCGTACTCCAGCTCAACAATTCCGAGTCAAAGTTCCTCGAGTTGCAGACACTTACTGCAGATGTGGTTGCTCTGGATCCACATACTGCAGTTACGACACACCACCTGCCCTGCCATCTCAAACCTTGTTTTATTTATTGATGAATTAGTTAAAGCTTTTATTCAATTGATATTTTAGTTTTATTGTTTGATTATTTTATCTAGTTTAAGTTATTCATTTAATAAGTACAGGTACTAGTAAGTTACAGTGTTTCAGCTCTTAATTTAACCTCCTTCCCTAACTTAGAGCAAAAAAAAGCTGTAATACTCACCAACCAAGGGTCACTCATGAAATATTCTGGTTATTTTATGAGCAATTTGAGAATTTATCTCCTATTAACACTGCAGTTGTGTAAATTATTCTTGATTTTTGCACATGTTAACTATTGCGCTAGTGGACAATGAGTTTATCATTGGTACAAAACAAATTCACCTGAAGTTTTATTTCACATGTTGACATGCATTATGGAATGGCTTTTGAAGGATGACTTTCCATTCAGACCCATTTAAAAATTAAATGATTACAAATATTGATAACCTTTTGTGTTGTAGTTGAGGTTGTCTTGTGACTATTATTGTTTTAAAGTGAGAGTGCCAGGGCATAATCAAGAATCGAACTGTAGGAGTTACTGAGCTCAACCAATATCTTACAGTGGACTTATCCTCCAAAGGATGCTTCAGTGACTTTAGCCCTTTTGCTTCACATAAATACAGTTCCCTCACACTTTTGGATCAGTGACACTCCAAGCCTGTTCCCCTGTCATCAACACTAAGTTTCAATTTTCTAACTCTCAGAAATAAATGAGTATGTCTAAAGCTATTCTGCTGTTATGTTTTAAAATACTTTTTGAAATTAGAGGAATAATGTCTCTGAGATCATGCACATAGATGAATTGTTTGACGATTAATCATTTTTCGACTCAAATCATTTATTTTTCTAACTTGACCCTTTTTGCAGTGAACAGAAATGTCTTTTATACATGAAAAACTACTAACATTGTGTGGTGCAATGTCATTTTATGGTTGGGCTGTTGTGAATTATCTGTCTGAAGTTACTTCATCCTCTATGCAAATCATTTAATTCTATTTCACAATATTGCTTCCTCTTTTTTTGTTGTTTGCAGATGATTGTATTCTTTTGCATAAGTAGATTATTACAAACAAGCTAAAAGCATACATTCTAGAAGGGTTAATCGTACCAGAATAGGGTTTGCGCCTATTGCTTTTTGCACTTACTGTTTCCTATTCCTTTATAAAATGTGGCAATTTTTAAAAATTAAAGTACACTTAACAGGTAGTTGAGTGAAATCTCCATGCCTCTGATTGGCTAGTGATCCACTCGTTACTCTGGGGAGTGGCATCTCCTCCAGCACAGCTAAGTTGCACATTAATACTTGTTTCTAAATCCCTGCCTTAATAACTTTCATCAGTATTTGACAGCACAGAATGGTTGTAACAGTAAAACATCACCTCTCAATTACCTCTTCGCTGTCAGACTGCTTGTATGATGTTCAGTCTTGCATGCATCTTAACTTCTCCGGTTCAAAATCGAGAAGACCAGTGTCATCTCTTTCTGCCTCCTCCCCAAACTCCACTCACTTGCCATTGATTCTTGTTCCTATCTCAGTGACACAATCCGGCTGAACCAAATTTTTTACAGCACTGTCCTGTTGGACCTTGAACTTCAGTTTCATATCCCATAACCTCACCATCACAAAGACCACTTGCTACCACCTCCACAACGCTGCCTGCCTCAGACTCTCTCAAATCTGTTTACCTGCCTTCATCACCTCCGGTCTGTCGTCTTGCTTTTTTTCAATCTACCACTCACCATAAGCTCCAACTTGTCCAAAACTCTGCTGCACATATCCTCTCATAGTCATCTCTGGAATTTTCTCCCTAAACCTCTTCACCTTTCTACTTCTTTAAGATGCGCCTTAAAAACTACCTCTTTGACCAAGCTTTAAGTCACTTATCTTAATATCTCCTTATTTGGCTCTGTCATTTTTCTCTCTGATTGATTATGCTCCTGTGAAGTGCCTTGGGACATTTTACTATGTTAAAGGCGCTATATAAAGGCAAGTTGTTATTAGGTCTCAATCACTCATCGTCCCAGGCCTCGCTGATCTACCTTAGCTTTCCATTCCTCCATGGTCTGGCCCCACCCACTGCATTTTCCTTCAGTCCTATATCCCCCCACCCCCTCCCCCAAAATATTAATTCCTCTGACTAGTCTTTTGTGTATCCTTTCACCTCCACCATTGGTGGCAGAGCCTTCAGCCGTCTGGGTCCTACTCTCTGGTATTTTCCCCGTAAACCCCATTTCATTCTCCCCCCCCCCTCTCCTGCTCCTAAAAACCTATTTCTTTAACTAAGGTTTTTGGTCAACCACCCCCCTGGCCCCCGCACCCCCTCCCAAATTATTTATTTATTTATTGGTTTTGTGTATGTTTTCCCTGCTTCTACTTTGGGATGTTTTTTAAATTAAAGGTGCAATATAAATGCCAGTTATTTTACTTAAAAGTAGCAAGTTTTACCAGTGGGACTGCTATGTGTATTAGAGAGCATCTGAAGTTAGGGTTTTTCCTGCCATGTGCTAGTAATGCTGTACTGTCTGTGTGTGGTTAAGACATACTCTGCCTGTCAAGTGTACACGGATTGATTATCTCATCACTGGGCGCATCCATTAACTCCAGTCAACTCTTTATGGCTCCAGCCAAGAAATGTTTGCACCAAAAATAAACACTTTTTATAGTTGCGTGCGGTGATGAGTCTCTTGTGTTCAGAATGTTGATCAGCTGCTTGATCTTTGTTTTTCTGATTTGTGAGACCACCTGACCACCTCCAAATACTTTGTACTTTATACCTTGGGGGTCAGTACTTCCTCATACCAAATAGTCGAAGAAAACTCTTTTTAAGCTTTTTGTGGTGCCTTTGTGATTCTGTTCATTGCTCAGTTAATTGCCTCCTGTGCTTCCATATTTCTTCAAGTACTTCTTAAACATGTGGATTGAAGAATTGCCTAGTGTTTCAAAATAGTTTTGGCTGATTTGGAAAAACCACTTTGTTCTGTCTTTTACCAATTTTTTAATATGTAATGCCTTGTAACTCTAAATATCTATGCATATGTAGAAAATTTGTGAATGCTGCTTAAATATTGTAATTAGCAGCTGTTCTAAGTTTTTTTTTAAAGGTGTAAATTTGGGGCTGCCTGACCTCATTCTCTTTGCTTCAGTTGATAACAAAATACATATAAAACCATGTGTGCAATATGTCTAATGCAATGCAAAGGTCTCCTATTGTCCTGATTCATTCCTAATTTCTCACAAAAGTGTCCCAGATGAAGATTGTTTCCTACATGCTGTAACTTTATTGCTTCTCTGTGTGAAATTGGTGAATCTGTGTCCACCATCTGAGAGCAGTTTTGTACTTTTAAATTCGTATCCATGCAGATCTGAATGCAGACCACCCAAACTCGTGTTAAATCCCTGCCAGTTTATTTCCACAAAAAAGTAAGAAGCCAGTAGTTACTAGTTAACCTGCATTAATCCACGTGCAGACCTTGAATACTAAGCACAAGTTTGTTGTATGAACAAGTAACTATATTCTGAAATTCTGTTTGCTATGGAAGATAATTGACTTATTTGTGCTATTGTTTATTAGCTCCCACAATGCATAGGAAAATGTATAGATTTATGTACATGCAGTTTATAAAGCAGACTTTTGTGATCCAACTCTTTGTCTTTTAATTTGTTTTTTCAGAATCCTTTTGGTTCCAGTTTTTTGGCCTAAGCACTTTCATTATGGGCAGTTCTTGGGCATCAGCTGTCACTTATGTAACAAAAACCAATTGGAGAGTAGTAGCCCACTACACAATGAATATAACTGTTAGTGCAATCGATCAGTTGAATCTTTTTATGCCGTGTGAAGGCCAGAAGAGTGTGTTGTTCAGCCTCAGCAGGAGTTCAGCATTGAGGTGTAGTTGAACAGGAGGTTTTTTTTCTATAATTAATGGTGGTGTGAAATGACTAACTGGAGTTTGATTCATTTAAGAGTTTTGTAATAGTGGGAGTTTAGGCTTGCATTATTAAATTAGACCCAGAGGGATTGCAGTGTGGGGAACTCTTGTGATGTGTGTAGAATGTGACATGGGCCATTGTGGATTCACGGTTTATCCAGGGGCTGCAAACCTGAACTAAGTGTTGGTGAATTGAGTCTCTGGAGCAGAGAATCTCTGTGCTTTTAGAATCTCCGAGTTTAGAACTGTCCGATTATATTAGCTTGCTAGCACTGACAGCCTAAATCTGTATTTTGAGTGCTTTTGATTTGCAGCGTCAGTGTAAAGCTTCATTAATAATGGAACCTCTCTCATACACTCTCTTTCATTGTCAAAGAATTGCACATACACCAGAAGTTGGATGCCATTTTTTTTTGTTGTTGGCTCAATGGAAGTTTTATGCTGTTGAATAAATGCTTTTATCAAAGAGCATGTTGATTTTCTACACCAATAGTCCATTTTAAGTAAATTCCTACCTAATATGAAGGTGAGGGGAGAAGGAAAAGGCTGTTTGCTAAATCTCATCGCATGAAAATGATGAACTGGGAGCACCAGTTAACTTGCACAGTGGGTAACCCCAGTTCTCCAGCCTATATTACCACGAAACCATCCCAATGTCTTGTTTCCTTATAGCAGTTAAGACTAGTCTTGTCTTGTACTAAATTATTCTGGTTAAATATTTTAAACCATACACTGTCAGAGGGAATGTTAAAATTAAATGTCATTATTTCCTCTCGCCTGAGTTACATGTTGTTTACCAATATAATAACATCACATGCCAATATCAATAGTTGTCTGCCTTTACCAATGAAGTCAGCCAAGCTGCACTGATAAATTGGCTGGTCCAACATTATGTCATTGACCCAAATAAATACTGGGTTATAACCTTGGTTTGCACCAGAACCAAAAGAGTACGCCAAAATGGAGTGTTTTTACTTCCTCAAATATGTCCAATTCCATCTTGCGTCCATTGGCTCATGAATTCATGCTATAGTGAATTGAATTTTCTAAGATTTTCAAGCAGCGACATTGCTCGGCCACCAATGCAAAATGTTTTGGTGTGTTCATTGTCGACTGTAGAATTCCGAAAACTTGGAATACATTTTTTTCCATGCAGGTCCAATTCTACTTGACTGACCGTGTATGGCTAGCTAAGTTACATGAATTTACATTATAGTCTGATCAGAATTTGCATTTTGCCAAAACTCAGTTTCACTTTTGGTTAGAACAAATCTAAGTACAACATATATTAACTAATATCTTCAGCTGCTTCATCAATGACCTTCCCTCCATCATAAGGCCAGAAGTGGTGATGTTTGCTGATGATTACAGTGTTCAGTTCCATTCGCAATTCCTCAGATAATTAAGCAGTCCATGACCGCATGCAGCAAGACCTGGACAACAACCAGGCTTGGGCTGATCATTCGCGCCACACAAATGGCAGGCAATGACCATTTCCAACAAGAGGGAGTCAAACCACCACCTCTTGACGCTCAGTGGCATTACCATCAACATCCTGGGGGTCATTATTGATTAGAACTCAACTAGACCAGTCACAAATGCTGTGGCTGCTAAAGCAGGTCAGAGGCTGGGTATCCTGCAGCAAGTGGCTCACCTCCTGACTCCCTAAAGTATCTCTATCACCTACAAGGCACAAGTCAGGAGTGTGATGGAATACTCTCCACTTGCCTTGATGGTTGCAGCTGTAACAACACTCAAGAAGCTCGATACCATCCAGAACAAAGCAGTCCACTTGATTGGCAGCCCATCCACCACCTTAAACATGCATTCCCTCCACCACCAGCGCACCGAGGCTAAGATGTGTACTAGCTACAGGATGCATTGCAGTAACTCGCCAAGGCTTTGACAGCACCTTCTAAACCCGTGACCTCTACCACCGCAAAAGATGAGGGTAGCAGGTTCATGGGAACACCATCACTTTCAAGTCACACACCATTCCAACTTTGGACATATATCGCCATCCCTTCATCGTAGTTGGGTCAAAATCCTAGGGTTCCCTCCCTAACAGCACTGTGGGAGTACCTTCAACACACGGACTGCAGTGGTTCAACAAAATGGCTCACCACCACCTTCTCAAGGGCAAATAGGGATGAGCAGTAAATGCAAGTAGATTCTCCAGCAAAAGTTGCAGAGATTGAACTGGCTGAAAAGGAAAAATGAAAGAAAAGGTTGATCAAAAGCATGATTAATTGTCTTATCAGTAGACATGCACTCCCTCCACCACCAGCGCACCATGGCTAAGATGTGTATGTCCATATCCCAAGAAAGAATTTTAAAAAATACATTTTTTTAAAACAAGTTATATTTTTAAAAATCTTGCATATGGCATGTACTTCCTGTAACAATTTTTATGTTAACATATACAATGAAAACTTCCTATGTAAAGATTTGTCATTTTGATCATTAACTAATTGAATCACTGAATATGCTTTCTGAACAAAATTTCATCGGACTTCTTTTTCCTTCAGTAATTGAAACTTCTAATGTCTAAAATAAGGATTTGAACAAATAGATTAAAACATTTCATATTTCACAATAACATAATTAAATATATTGATTCAATTGTTTTTGTCTTTTAGCATCTTCATTAGGTTTGTACTTGAAGGCCTCAGGCTTGAAATTGATATTTTTGCCCAGAGCAGTGACTTTTCAACTGAAGATTGGTCCCTCAATCTGAGTATATGTGGTGTGTGCAACTTCCGAGGAAGAATCAGTAGCATTTAGCTAGCCAAATAATAGAATACATCTCTCTCAGTCCTTAACAAAGTCATCGGATTAGGATAAGGCTCAAGCAATCCGAGCCTAGCTGACCCTGCAAAGTCCACCTGTATCTGAGGATTCGTGCCCAGGTTGAGAGTTGTCCCACAGATTAATCAAGCAGCAGTCTGACCTACTCGTACTTGGAGTCATATCTTTTCCCCAACATTTCCCACATGCTGAGAGCAAAATAAAAGAAAAGATAGTTGTCTTTTTTAAACTGAAATGATCACCAAATGCTATCATCTGGAGAAGGATTTAGAAACATAGAGCATAGAAAAATAGGAGCAGGAGTAGGCCCTTCGAGCCTGCTCCGCCATTCAATATGATCATGGCTGATCCTCTATCTCAATACCATATTCCCGCTCTCTCCCCATACCCCTTGATGCCTTTTGTGTCTAGAAATCTATCTATCTCCTTCTTAAATATATTCAGTGACTTGGCCTCCACAGCCTTCTGTGGTAGAGAATTCCACAGGTTCACCACCCTCTGAGTGAAGAAATTTCTCCTCATCTCAGTCCTAAATGTCCTACCCCATATCCTGAGACTGTGACCCCTCGTTCTAGACCCCACAGCCAGGAGAAACATCCTCCCTGCATCCAGTCTGTCCAGCCCTGTCAGAATTTTATACGTTTCAATGAGATCCCCTCTCATTTTTCTAAACTCTAGTGAATACAGGCCTAGTCGACCCAATCTCTCCTCGTACGACAGTCCTGCCATCCCAGGAATCAGTCTTGTGAACCTTCGCTGCACTCCCTCTATGGCAAGTATATCCTTTCTTAGGTAAGGAGACCAAAATTGCACACACTACTCCAGGTATGGTCTCACCAAGGCCCTGTATAACTGTAGTAAGGCATCCTTGCTCCTGTACTCAAATCCTCTTGCAATGAAGGCCAACAAACCATTTGCCTTCCTAACTGCTTGCTGCACCTGCCTGTTCGCTTTCAGTGACTGGTGTACAAGGACACCCAGGTCCCTTTATACATCAACATTTCCCAATCTATCACCATTTAAATAATACTCTGCCTTTCTGTTTTTCCTACCGAAGTGGATAACTTCACATTTATCCACGTTATACTGTATCTGCCATGTATTTGCCCACTCACTCAACTTGTCTAAATCGCCTTGAAGTCTCTTTTCATCCTCCACACAACTCTCAATCCCACCTAGTTTTGTGTCGTCAGCAAACTTGGAAATATTACATTTGGTTCCCTCATCCAAATCATTGATATATATTGTGAATAGCTGGGGCCCAAGCACTGATCCCTGCGGTACCCCACTAGTCACCGCCTGCCACCCCGAAAAAGGCCCATTTATTCCTACGCTCTGTTTCCTGTCTGTTAACCAATCTTCAATCCATGCCAGTATATTACCCCCAATCCCATGTGCTTTAATTTTGCACACTAACCTCTTATGTGGGACTTTATCAAAGGCCTTCTGAAAATCCAAATACACCACATCCACTGGTTCTCCCTTATCTATTCTACCAGTTACATACTCAAAAAACTCCAGTAGGTTTGTCAAACACGATTTCCCTTTCAGAAATCCATGTTGACTTTGTCTCATCCCGTTGCTATTTTCTAAGTGTCCTGTTATCACATCCTTTATAATAGACTCTAGCATTTCCCTACCACTGATGTTAGGCTAACCGGTCTGTAGTTCCCTGTTTTCTCTCCCTCCTTTTTTAAATAGTGGGGTTACATTTGCCACCCTCCAATCTGCAGGAACTGTTCCATAATCTATAGAATTTTGGAAGATGACAACCAATGCATCCACTATTTCCATGGCTACCTCTTTTAGTACTCTGGGATGCAGATTATCAGGCCCTGGGGATTTATTCAGCTTTCAGTCTCATTAATTTCTCCAGCACTATTTTTTTACTAATACTAATTTCCTTTAATTCCTCCTTCTCACTAGACCCTTGGTTCCCTAGCATTTCTGGCAAGTTATTTGTGTCCTCTTCCGTGAAGACAGAACCAAAGTATTTGTTTAATTGCTCTGCCATTTCCTTGTTCCCCATTATAAATTCTCCCATTTCTGACTGTAAGGGACCTATATTTGTCTTCACTAATCTTTTTCTTTTTACATATTTGTAGAAGCTTTTACAGTCTGCTTTTATGTTCCTTGCAAGTTTACTCTCATACTCAATTTTCCCCTCTTAATCAATCTCTTGGTCCTTTTTTGCTGAATTCTAAACTGCTCCCAATCCTCAGGCTTGCTACTTTTTCTGGCAACTTTATATGACTCCTCTTTGGATCTAATACTATCTTTAATTTCTTTTGTTTAAAAAGAAACTTGACATCTGATTGTGACTAGAGCATTCGTCGTTGTACTCCCGAGTTTTGGTATTTTTGAAACTCTATATTATGTATTATCATGGTAGTCTTGCTGGGGTGCATCATACCTGTGTTAAATTTGACGTATCAAAATATTTTATTGCATTTCTGGAGGTCAGTAATTGTTGATGGGATCTGAATACCTTTTTGATTTTAATTGAATAGTCAGTATACCATGAAAATCTGCAATTTAGGATTAGTATTAGTATTTGTGTTTATACAGTGCAACGTGTAGTGGAGTTTTATTTGTTAAACAGGAGACTTGGTTGGAAAGTCTCTGAATAAATGAATACATTATTCAGATTCTTCCAGCAAGCTGCTTAACGAACTGTGTGCTAAAGAACTGTGGCATTAGATTTTATATGGCTAGGCTACAGAATTATAAACCAGTTATATCAACTCAGACCATTGTAATTATATTCCTGGAGGCTGAGAGTTTAATGAGCTCTTGGCAATAAAGTGGATTCTCGGTAAACTGCATCCTAATCAATTATCTTATTGAGCAATTTCATATCTGGGAAATCTGTACAGCATTTTTCCTGATAAGTTTACAATTTTTTTCAGCTAAGTTGTTCTACCTGTGGAATAGGCAGTGAGATACCGGAATATATTTCTCATTCAGTGAGGTGAATGAGCTCTTCAAAGCCCTGTCTGTATTTTCAGTAATTAAAGACTTACTTGTACAGTATGTATTTGGCTTCGTTACAACATTGCATAAGGATGCAAGGACTCATTTGAGTTGCAAGTCATGCTGTCAGTTACATTCTAATATTTTTAAGAAGGAAGAAAAATACAAAGCTATGGAATTGATTCATTCATTGGAGTGAATTGATTCTGTTTAATACTTTATGTAACAATTGAAGACTTTATAATGTCCCTGAGAAACTTGTTGGAACACTTCACTTGGAATGAAATACAATGATAACTGTTTTGTGGCAACCACAGCAATTATTTTGCACAGACCACATCATGATAGTTATATGAGTCAACATTAGTTATTGTTCCTGCTTTACTACTTCAATAATTTTTTTAGCAATAAAGTAAATATAATTATAAAACAGGGACACCTAAAGTATATATAAACTTGAAATAAAAACAGAAAATGCTGGAAATACTTAGCAGGTCAGGCAGCATCTGTAGAGAGAGAAACAGAGTTAACGTTTCAAGTCGATGACCCTTCGTTAGAACTGGAGTCCACTTAGGGTCATCGACCTGAAACGTTAACTCTGTTTCTCTCTCTACAGATGCTGCCTGACCTTCTGAGTATTTCCAGCATTTTCTGTTTTTATTTCAGATTTCCAGCATCTGCAATATTTTGCTTTTGTATATAGAAACTTGCATTTATATAGTGCCTTTAATAGAGTGAAACGTCCCAAGGCGCTTCACAGGAGTGTTATCAAACAAAATTTGACATCAAGCCACATGAGATATTAGGACAAATGACCAAAAGCTTGGTCAAAGAGGTAGGTTTTAAGGAGCGTCTTAAAGGAGGAGAGACGGGGCGTTTTGGGCAGGGAATTCCAGAGATTAGTGCCTAGACAGCTGAAGGCACGGCACCAATAGGCCGTGAGGCCAGAGTTAGAGGAACGCAGAGTCTTCGGAGGGTTGTAGGGCTGGAGGATGTTTTAGAGATAGGAGGAGTGAGACCATAGAGGGGTCTGAACACGAGGGTGAGAATTGAGGCGTTGCTGGGCCAGGAGTCAATGTAGACCAGGGAGCACGGTTGATGGGTGAACGGGACTTATTGCGAGTTAAGATTACTACAAAAATCTGTGTTCTTTTATTAATGACAGCAAAAAAAATGTCTAGGAAGCCAGTATAAGACTACAGTAGGCTGTTTTGTAATGAAGTGTCATAATGTTTGCATGCTGGTGCAATAGCTTTACTAATTTTTTTGAATTTTATTTTACCTGAGGTGCTGAATATAATACTATTGCTCTATTTCTGATTTTCTTTTTGGAAGTTAATTTTGGTGTTCTTTTCCTTTTTGGGAATATTCATTGTTTCATGTTACATTTGGGAATATTTTATAATTCTTCTTCTCATGGATGTAAAGGCATGGCAGAATAAGTTATAAATAATGTTAAATATATTATACACGGTGCAAAACAATTTCAGTTTGATCCCTATCTTTTTAAACTGACTCCGTGCTTCCTCATCGCTCTTTGCATATAGTTACCAGGGGGATAAAAATAATGGTGCACTTTTATTGTCATCCTGCTATTGTGTTTCCTCACAAGAAAGGCCCGACCAAGTGGGGATATTTGGAGTGACCCGAAGTCCAGCGCACCTGTTCTGGTTGGCCTATGAGATCACAGGAAGCAGCAAATTATGAATGTCTTTTGCTGAGTTTACCGCAACCAGTTTTCTGGTTGTCTGGTGTTTTAATATTTTTACTTTTAAAGCAGAAAGGGGAAAAGCAAGAAAGGACGGCACTGTCACAAAAGCCATTTATTCCAGTGCACTCGTAGACTTGAATGACACGAATCCAGCCAGAGCCTTGATGTTTTGTTGCTATGGGAACCCACATGGGTCCTAGCTATGCCTGCCTTTTCATGGGATATGTGGAACATTCTTTATTCCAGTCTTACTCAGGTCCCCTCCCTCACCTCTTTTTCCGGTACATTGACTGTATCGGTGCCGTTTCCTGCTCTCGCCCTGAACTAGAACATTTCATTCGCTTTGCTTCCAATTTCCACCCTTCCCTCACCTTCACATGGTCCATCACCAACTCTTCCCTTCCCTTCCTCAACTTCTCTGTCTCCATTTCTGGGGATGGGCTATTGACAAACATTCACTATAAGCCTAATGACTCCCACAGCTACCTGAACTACACTTCCTCCCACCCCGCTTCCTGTAAGGAATTTATTCCATTCTCCGTCTCCATCGCATCTGCTCTGACGATGCCACCTTCCATACTGGTGCTTCCGATATGTCTTCCTTTTTCCTCAACTGAGGATTCCCCTCTACCGTGGTTGACATGGCCCTCGAGCGTGTCCGTTCTATTTCCCGCACTTCTGCTCTCACCCCTTCCCCTCCCTCCCAGAACTACGATCGGTTTCCCCTTGTCCTCACCTTTCACCCCACCAGCCTCCACATCCAACATATCATCTTCCGCCACCTCCAGCGTGATCCCACTACCAAACGCATCTTCCCCTCCCCTCTCAGCATTCCGAAGGGACCGCTCCCTCTGAAACACCCTGGTCCACTCCTCAATCGCCACCAACAGCCCTTCCCCTTCGCCCGGCACCTCCCCATGCAAGCGCAGGAGATGCAACACCTGCCCTTTTACCTCCTCCCTTCCCACAGTCCAGGGCCCCAAACACTCCTTCCAGGTGAAACAGCAATTTACTTGTTTTTGCAATTTAGTATACTGTATTCGCTGCTCACGATGCGGTCTCCTCTACATTGGGGAGACCAAACGCAGATTGGGTGACCACTTTGCGGAACAGCTCCGTTCAGTCCGTAAGCATGACCCCGAGCTTCCAGTCGCCTGTCACTTTAATTCTCCGTTCCACTCCCACTCTGACCTCTCCGTCCTCGGCCTCTTACACTGTTCCAGTGCAGCTCAACGTAAGCTCAAGGAACAGCACCTAATCTTTCGATTAGGCACTTTACAGCCTTCTGGACTCAACATCGAGTTCAACAATTTCAGAACATAACCTGTGCCCCTTTTTTTTCACATGGCAGCTGTTGATGATTCTGCCATTCCCATTTACACCTCATCTCGAGTCATCTTTTGTTTCTTAACTTGTCCCATTATCATCTCCTTTTGCCTTGCATCATCATCCCTTTTATCTTTTAATCTCTCCTGCCTTCCATCCTATCACAGACCTTCCCTTTTGTTCTTTCCTCCCTCCCCTCTTTCCCTGCCCCTACACTTGCTTAAAAATCTATTGCATCTCTAACTTTTTCCAGTTCTGACAAAGGGTCATCAACCTGAAACGTTAACTCTGTTTCTCTCTCTACAGATGCTGCCTGACCTGCTGAGTATTTCCAGCATTTTCTGTTTTTACCTCTGGATTACTAGCCCAGTAACATTACCACTACGCTACTGTTCCCATGCTATAAACTAGTGCCTCTACTATCTCCTCTCTAGTTTCGTTGAGTATGCGTGGGTGCATACCATCCAGACCTGGGGTTTAATCTTCTTTTAGTTTTGCTGTTTGTCAATTAGGACCTGCTGAGTGTTTCCAGCGTTTTCTGTTTTTATTTCAGATTTCCAGCATCTGCAGTATTTTTCTTTTGTCCTTGATGGTTTGTTGTTGGATTCAAATGTGCTGCTTCCCAATTTGTTTTTTCTCTAATGCAATTTTGGTGATTTGAATACCAGAAATTGCAATAATGTACTGTAATGTGATACAGCAACTACCAGGGTCAGTCTTTCTGTGCATGCAGAAAAAACTTAAGTAGACATAGTTTTTAGTTCAATCTTCCTTTTATCAGATTTTTATTTGAGGCTGTGTCCTGCAGGCGTCCTCAACTCAAGCTCACATTTGGGAATGTGACTTTAATGTTGGTCATGATGATATTTTGCACAGTACTGTAGACATGTCAATAAAACACACTACCTTGCATTCAGTCTGTGGTTATAAAATTGCAAGAGAAATTACCTTGGTTTTGTTTTTTTATATTGACTGGAAAACTGTGTCTTTGGCCTAGCTTGAATTAGGAGAATTACAAGTCTAGACAGGTCATTCATCCTGAAACGTTGTCGGGATGCAGTGTTGTTTAAATCAATAATTTCATATAATTTGTAGATTTGGTGACTTCAATATGCTTGATTCATGAACTAATAATCTTGAAGTTGTGAGGTTTCTAACGTAATGACAATTATCCATCAAACATTAATGAAACTCATGAGTAGGGTGATGCTGAGTTCAGGCTCTTTGATATTGTTGTATCAGAAATAGCAAAATTGTTGATTGATCCACCTTTTTATGGGTGCTGATATTGAAAACTAAACTCCTTTTCAGTGTGCTGTGATTTCTATGCTGATTCTGGAACCTAAACTCCATCGGAATATTGCATTCTGCTTGGCATTTGGGGGTTGATTGTGTGGCTCATTATGACTGTCCTCATTTACACATTCCTCCAGAACCTTGCTCCACTCTTCTGCAAACTCCTCCAGTCCTACAGCTCAGCCTGCCAAGTCCAAGCTACTGTGTATCAATTCCACCATCAGTGGCAGTGCCTTCAGTTATTGTGGCATCTCCGCAGCAAAGTTCCTGCACCATCTTGCTTTATCTCACCACCCCATTGCACCACACCCCCTCCCCCACACACTTTAAAAGGTTCCTCTAAGTGCACCACATTGACTTCACCTTCAATCGCTTCCATTGCTTCTTCCAATTATTCAAATTTCTTCTTCCCTTGTAAAAAAAAAATGTGGAACTTGCTACCACATGCAGTAGTTGAGGTGAATAGCGTATATTTATTTAAAGGGAAGCTAGATAAGTACATGAAGAAGATAGAAGGATATGCTGATAGGGTTAGATGAAGTAGAAGTGCTCATGTGGAGCATAAACACCAGCACAGACCAGTCGGGCCGAATGGCCTGTTTCTGCTGTAAATTCTATGTAATGCTATGTTAAAGGTGCTACATAAGTGTAAAATAGTTTTGTTGTTTTCGAATATTCCAGAGAGGGTCCATACAAATTATATTACCTGTGAGCCTCGCCCTGATATCAAAACATTTTTATGCTCAAACATTAAGTTTATACCTACTTGCATTTCCTATCATTTTTTTAATTTATCATATATCAAGGTAATTATAGCCATCATACTACTCATTTTTGAAGTATTACATCACTTAACAGTGCAAAGCTGAAGCCTCTTTGCATCAATACTAAACTCTCAAACAAAATGACACTCTATCCTGTGGATGGGCACAGACATACCTGTCGTAATGATGAATGAAATTGGAAGCAATTGTTCTGCCCTCCTTAATATGGTTGTGTATTTTCTATTTCTTTAAAGTCACTAAAATGAGGTCCCCTAATGGCTTAACTGGTTAAGACACTCAGTTGCTGGGCCACACATACCTGACCTGATTGTTTCTCTGCCGAGGTGTGATAAAAGGCAGTCAGAAAGATTAACTGTAGTCGTCTGACATTGTACACTGCACAGGCATTGTTCTCTGTCTATATATGCTTTGCCGATTCGTATTCCTTCACTTCACCTGACGAAGGGGCAGCAGCTCCGAAAGCTTGTGATTTCAAATAAAACTGTTGGACTATAACCTGGTGTTGTGCGACTTCTCACTTTTGTCCACACATACCAGGAAGGGTTCAGTTTTGATTCCCATCTGTGCTGAGTTAACTGATGCTACAAATGGTCACAGTGGCTCTTGGTTAGGGAGGGGAAAATCGGCTAGAGTTTCTGCTCATGATCTCACACGTGCCAAGCATGGGTTACTGGATAGCTGATGCCATGTAAGGGCATGATTGGGTTAGGCTGTGATGTCCCTCATGGTCACTCGCTGTCAGGCTTACACCGAATAACTGCCACTTGGTCAAGCGACGAGAGGATGGTCAGTTCCCTAGAACGATACCCCAGCAACAAGACAGAGATTATAGCTCTCCTTTACAATCATTCTTTGACAATCTGAGCCCTTTTTAAAATTGATCTAAAATAGCCCAATAGGTTTGTAAGCAAAATTGAAGCCCATGGGATAAAAGGGGCAGTAGCAGCATGGATACAAAATTGGCTAAGGGACAGAAAACAGAGAGATATGGTGAATGGTTGGTTGTTTTTCAGACTGGAGGGAGATATACAGTGGTGTTCTCCAAGGTTCAGTACTAGGACCACTGCTGCTTTTGATACGCATTAAAGACTTGGACTTGGGGGTACAGGGCACAATTTTGAAATTTGCAGATGCCACGAAACTTGGAAGTGTAGTAAACAGTGGGGAAGATAGTAATAGACTTCAAGACGACGTAGACAGGCTGGTGGAATGGGCAGACAAATGGCAGATGAAATTCAATGCAGAGAAGTGTGAGGTGATACATTTTGGTAGGAAGAATGAGGGAGAGACAGTACATGCTAAATGGTACAATTTTGAAGGGGGTGCAAGTAGAGAGAGACCTTGGGGTCCTTGTGCACAAATCTTTGAAGGGGGCAAGATAGGTTAACAAAGCAGTTAATAAAGCATATGGGATCCTGGGCTTTAGAAATAGAGGCATAGGGCTCGATTTTGCCAGGCCCGAGGAGGCGGGATTGGAGGTGTGTGAGGTGATAAAATCGCAGAAACTGTCAGGCGGGCCCGATCCCGCCTCCGAGCAATTTTCCCACATGCGAGTTTTCTGACCCCGTCTCCATCCCGCCTCCAAGAGGCGGGATAGGCCCTTAACAACCAGTTAAGTGCCTCTATAATCCAATTTTGAGAGGCCTTTCTGATTTTAACAGTTTTCCCACGTGCTGCATGCCTCCTCTGGAACACGCCAGGTAATCCTGGCAGCCTCACAAGTGGATTGCTTACTAACAGCTGCAGCTCCACCATTAAAAAGGAGTTTTCAGCAATCTTCATTTGCAGGTGGCAGAACTTTGTTGTCTCAGGTCTGGGGGAACTTTTTACAGGCCTACTCATTGTTGTGGAAGTTTGGAGCCTGACACCCATCTCCAGTGTGACCTCCTGGGAAACCCCTCTCCCCACCTTGAATGAGCGCTTCCTCAACTGAGGTATATACCAGAAGAATGGGAACCATTTATTTCCTTTCCTCCTGGACATCCGATTCGGACGAAGACCAGCCACGGCAGCAGCAGAACCCTGAACAACAGCAGCACCAACTGCAGGAGCAGCAACAGGAGCTCCAAGCTGCTGCTCACCCACCTGAAGCTGCACAGGCCAGAAGGTGCCAGCGCATGGAAGCCCGTCGGCGCAGGAGATACCCCCCAAACAGGTTCTACAGACAGAGGATCAGCTACCTCCACATGACTGAGCAGCAGTGCCAAAGAGGCTCAGACTTTCGTGAGAGGTAGTGGGCGACATCTGTGCAATGCTGCAACAAGACCTGGAGCCCAGAGAAGCAGGTGGACACCCCTTACCAGTGGCCGTCAAAGTCACCACTGCACTCAACTTTTTTGCTTCAGGCTCATTCCAGGGATCAGCAGCAGACATCAGCGGCGTCTCCCAGGCGGCCGCACACACTTGCATCACGCAGGTAACCGATGCCCTCTTTGCCATCACGCACAATCACATCCATTTCTCCAAGGATCAAGCCAGTGTAACTGCGCGTGCGATTGGGTTTGACAATCTGGCAGGCTTTCCAAGGGTGCAGGGCGTCGTTGACTGCACACATGGTGCCCTTAAGGCACCCCATCACAATCCAGGTATTTTTGTCAACCGCAAGGGCTTCCACTCCCTCAACGTACAGCTGGTGTGTGACCACAAGAAGGAAATTTTGCATGTTTGTGCCAAGTACCCTGGCAGTTGCCATGACTCCTTCATCCTGCGCCAGTCTAGTGTGCCTCCGCTCTTCAGTCCGCCAGACCAACTTAACGGATGGCTACTTGGAGACAAGGGCTATCCCCTGAAGACGTGGCTAATGATGCTGTTGAGGAGCCCATCCAACGAAGCTGAGGAGCGCTACAACTCGAGCCACATTTCCACCAGATCCATAATCGAGCAAACCATCGGCTTGCTTAAGATGCGCTTCAGATGCCTGGATAGATCAGGTGGAGCCCTGCAGTACTCAGCAACCAGAGTCTCCAGAATCGTCGTGGTTTGCTGTGCACTTCACAACATGGCACAGCATCATGGCTTGCAGATGCCTGAGGAACAAGTGGCTCATCACATAGCCTCCTCAGATGAGGAGGAGGAGGAGGAGAGCGACAACGACCAGCTTGCAGAGGCGCATCAATCAGCGCCAGCAGCATGCGAGCACATTGCTGGCCGGGATGCAAGGGACGCACTCATCTTGGCCAGATTTGCTTAGCCTAGACAATCAAGCACTTTTGCCTCGCAGCTTATTACCAGAGCATCGACAATGGCCAAGAACCTGCGGTTCTGACCACCATACTGACAATTGCAAGTCATCCTAAGCCCTCAATGTGGAAGTCCCATTAGCGATATGACACACACCACAACTGCAACAGTTGACATCAGAATTTTTAATGACAATAACCAACTGATGGCTTTTCAACATTAAACATAACATTTCACCCTTGTGACTACTTGTGCATTATCTTCCTCTTACGCGTGCTCCTACGTGGTGCTTCCCCTGTGGCTTCAGCAGATGTGGAGGCCCCTTGCTCACTTTCTTGCTGCTCCTGTCTCGACACCTTTGGTGGGTGTCCTCTGGGGTTGCGAACCTGTGAGGGCTTGCCAACAGTCTGCTGCTCCTGCGGCTGTGCAGGGGTTGAGACGCCGATCTCAGTTGGATTGGGGCTCTGACCGAGGACTTTGCAGTGGCATGGTCATGTGAGCGCTTGGAGAGGAGCCCCCACTTCCTTGTTGTCTGCCACCAACATCCCTCTCATTGGTCAGCCCCACTTCAGAGCTAGCAAGTGGCTTGACAGCACCTTGCAGCAATTCAGGGGGGCCATGAGGACCCATTTCTGTACTGGAAGTCCTACTCCCGAGGACTTGCCTGAAGGTCTGGTTTGTTTGCTCGAGCTGACCATCGCTCCTCAAGAGATGTCATTCTATTCTGAACAAATACCATGTTTTCCATACCCTGGCGACTAAGCTCCTCCATGGACGTAGCCATCCTCTCCTCTACGGTAGCCAGCCTTTCCACGGAGGTTGCCATCCTTTCCGTGGTGATGCGTTCATGCGCCAACGCCTCCACAAAGGCTCTGCTCATGTTAGTGATGGACTCCTCCATTCGCTCCACACTCGCAGCGACCCTGGAGACAAAACCTGCCAGAGACTCCTGCACCTCTTCCTGGAGTTCCAGCACCGCTCTTCTTCTGGATGGACCCGGAGGCACTGGGGCGACATGCAGCTGAGCCGAGCTGGCAGAGTCCTGCGCCCTCCGACTAGGACTCTCCATTGCTGTCCCTGTCTCCACCATCTGCTGATGCTCACTTGTGAGCTGTGATACACCAGGTGACAACACTACACTATCTGGCGAAGGTACCACCGAGGTGTGAGTGTCTGCGCTGGTGCTGGGTGCGCTGAATTCTGCTGACGCTGCGCCCTCGGAGGTTGCAGCTTCCTCTGAGGAGTCTGGAGGCTCAGGCTGTTCTTCCTGGATAGTGGGGATGGGGGCTTTCGATGGTCCTGTGGGGGAGTAAAGGGAAGAGTCAGAGATGTGAGGCTAAGGTTACATGCACATTGAATATTGCAGATGATCAAAAGTCAATCTGTTCGAGCATCAGAATCATTATCAGTGACTCATGCAATGTCGATGAGAGCGATGATAAACTATTCTGTCACCAGCTTGCTCTGATGCACCCGTCTGTCCGTCCCCCACTTGCGCATCCTCCTCCACTCCCACGATCTCCAGGGCCGCCTCCTCCCAGGGGGTGAGCTGGGCTACTGAGGGTGGCCCTCTTCCTGTCCTCACTCTTTCCCTCTTATTGTAAGCTCTCTCTTCCTGCAATGAGGGAGACAAGTGGAGTTTGAGTGAGAATGAAGGAGTGAGTGTAGAGAATCCATATCATTGATGGTTAGAAGGAGACAAAGATGGAGTGAGGTGACAAGACCAAGGGCCCTCCCTGTGTGTTGTAAGTTGTTTTCATAGCATCACAGCGATAGGGAGTGTGAGGGCTGCATAGTCGAATAGTTAGGTGAATGTGACCATAGAGAGAGAGGGAATGGGTAAGGGTGCAGGGATGTCAGTGTCAAGTGGGATGTGGAGGAAGAGGTTGTCAAAGCTGAGTGCTGGTGAGGAGAGGCAATGGGGATCAGATTGAGGGTGATGGGAAAGTCATACTCACTTTTCCAGTGCGCAGAAGGTCATGAAACCTCTTCCTGCACTGCAGCCAGGTTCTGCGGCACATAGACAAAGAGTTGACCTCCTGGGCCACTTACATCCACACAGCTTTCGTCTGCTGGGGAGGCTTCTTCCTCCCTGAGGAAGGGAAGAGCACCTCCTTATTTCCTCTTGCTCCCTCCACCAGAGCTTGCAGGGCGGCGTCATCGAACCTTGGTGCAGACTTTGGCCTACTGCTGGACATATTGGCTGGAGGAATCTATCACCGCAAAGGGCATAAGGTTTGCAGTCTGCAGAAGAAGCAAGGCTGCTTGCAGGCCTTCAATCCAGCAGCATTGATGACGTCATCGGAGGCGACTTTCAGGATGGAAAGACTAATTGGGCCAGGGGTTCCCACACACTGGAAATCAATTGCCCAATTAGGGGAAAATCGCATATTTTTCCCACATCAAATTGGAGTCGGGTGGCTAACACGAAAAGCGACTGACACGCCCCCAGCCCGCCCCAATGGCAAAATCGAGCCCATAGAGTACAAAATCCAGGAAGTTATGCTAAACCTGTATAAAACACTATTTCGGCCCCAACTGGAGTATTGTGTCCAATTCTGGGCACCACACTTTCAGAAGGGCTTAAAGGCTTTGGAGCGGGCACAGAAGAGATTTACTAGAATGGTTGCAGGGATGAGGGTTTACAGTTATGTGGATAGAGTGGAGAAGCTGGGGTTGTTCTCCTTGGAGCAGAGAAGGCTAAGAGGAGAGTTGATAGAGGTGTTTAAAATCATGAAGGGTTTAGATAGAGTAAATAAAGAGAAACTGTTTCCAATGGCTTGAGGGTCGATAATGAGAGGGCACAAATTTAAGGTGATTGGCAAAAGAACCAGAGGCAACATGAGGCAAAACTGTTTTACGCAATGAGTGGTTAGGATTTGGAATGCACTGCCTGATAGGGTGGTGGAAGCTGATTCACTATTAGCCTTCAAAAGGGAATTGGATAAATACTTGAAGGAAAAAAAATTGCAGGGATATGGGGAAAGAGCCGGTGCAGACTCGATGGGCCGACTGGCCTCCTCCTGTGCTGTACTATTGTATGATTCTATGAAATGTTTGTAAACCGTATAATCCTGGTTTAATGTTGCTTTTATCGGTATGGAAACACATAACTATAATTTTAGATATTTTGAACAGTTTTTTAAATGCTTGAGAGTTCTAATAATCCGTGCTACTTGTGTTGAAGACCTAACAGGAAATTGACAAATTACTCGTATAGTGCAGGGTGCCTACAATATCACACTGCTCAACCCTGCTTTCTTGTATGCAGGAGAATACGATTCTTTTTTACTTCATAATTTCTCAATCTGCAGTATGTGTTCTGTTTCAACTTGAAGGCATCTTTAATTTGTCAAAGTTTACTGCTCCATTAGATATATCACTGCTCGCTGAGTCCATTTCCTTGCCTCAGTTATTCACTCCTAACAACTGTTATTGTGTCTCCACCCTGGTCTGTGTAGTTTCCCAGGATTCCGAGTGTGGTGTGGTTTGTTTTGGTGTAGTGAGGTCACTGGAAAGGCTGCATACTCTGAGGTTACAATAATTTGAATCCGCCCCCAATTCCTGTGCAGACAGACAGTGTTTAACAAAAACAAAGGTCTTTCAATGTTTTGCTTCTGGATCTTTTCCACTTATTTCAGACTTTTGCTTGCAGTGCACTTGATAACACACACTGAACGAGGAAGATAGTAAATAGGGAAAGTGTTTACTGCAGAGACGTTTGACACTTAACCGTTTGAGTGCTGGGAGACTGCTTGGCTACTGTGGACAGATCATAGTGTAATGGCAGTTCAATGCGAAAGGAATCGAACTCAAAATGCAGCTGTCACACATTAATATAAAACAAACAGTCAGGGGGTAATGCTGACGATATTTCACAGATTCTCCAACCTTGTGATTCGTATTTTTGTGTATTGCTGCCCAGTGAATGTGAATTGGGGTAGTTTGCAACTATGGGAAGAAGTTACAAGATTGATAGTGGTGTTTGTATGTTTGGCATCGGGTGGGTGGGGGGGGCGGAGGGTGGGTGCACGGGGCAGGGTGTAGTATGATTGTGGTATGGGAAACGTATGACTGGTTCAGATAAGTGCAGGGAAGCAGAATGTGTGGGGCTCAGGCATTGTGGAATGAGTGACTGCCTTGCTTCTTGACTATGGAAGTGAGAAGTGTGTGCAACATCTGTGAGGTGTGGTGTGTGTCATTTTGGGCAGGGACAATGGAATCCAAGAGAAGGGTTCAGCAGCAGCCGCATGATCAAAGTGACGTGGGTCACTGAAAAGATTGTGTTAATGTTGGAGAAAGGAAAATCAGTCAGGGTTTCCACTCCTTCTGATTGCCGTTCAGTCACCCCTGCTGGAAAGTGCACGTATATGGATGTCTGGTAAGGACAGGATCGGGTTTGGTTATAGAGCCCCTTTGGTTAAACAGCTCACACATAAAGATGACTACTTGGGCAAGGCCAGAGGACTGCCAGTTACGATGGCGCTACGTCACAGAGAGTCAGTACCATTGGGAGAGAAGGGAAAAATAAATTCAAGGCCACTTGAATGTATATTCTTCTTTTCATTGCCATAAAATAAGTGAAGTGCTTTATGATGGATGATAAAACCTGTTTTTGTAATCTTTTGCAGCAATGTAGCTAGTACAGATAAAAATATTGTGATGCCAAAAGACTAGTTTGATTTTTGGGGTGGGAGGCGCTATTTGTATTTCATCAACTTTTGTCAACTACAATGGTGCATGAATTTTTATTGTAGATGTCAAAGTATTATCTGGTTCAAATGAAAGTTGATATTCTTCCTTTTAAAATCAGTAATTGGCACACTTGGCCTTTGTGAATTTTTAGTTCTCCTGCTTAGCACAAGTGCTACAAAGAGTCATCACCAAATTTAGAGGGTGACTTTTGGCCTCCTTACCTAAGGAAGGATATACTTGCCATAGAGAGAGTGCAACGAAGGTTCACCAGACTGATTCCTGGGATGGGGGGATTGTCCTATGAGGAGAGATTGAGTAGATGAGGCCTATATTCTCAAGTTTAGAAGAATGAGAGGTGATCTCATTGAAACATACAAAATTCTTACAGGGCTTGACGGGTTAGATGCGGGGAGGATGTTTCCCCTGGCTGGGGAGTCGAGAACCAGAGGTCACAGCCTCAGAATAAGGGGTCGGCCATTTAGGACTGAGATGAGGAGAGATTTCTTCACTGCAGAGGGTGGTGAATCTTTGGAATTCTCTACCCCAGAGGGCTGTGGAGGCTCAGCCATTGAGTATATTCAAGACAGAGATCGATAGATTTTTGGATATTAAGGGAATCAAGGGATATGGTGATAGTGAAGGAAAGTGGAGTTGAGGTAGAAGATCAGCCATGATTATTGAATGGCAGAGCAGGCTCGAGGGGCCAAATGGCCTACTCCTGCTCCTATTTCTTATGTTCTTATGGCTTCCAGTCTTTGGGATTTTTTAGTTTTTCTAATTGATAGACTCCGTATTCTATTGAAGTATTGTGACGTCCAGCACATGACGGTAGATGTTCCAGAGCTGTCAATATCATGGAAGTAAGGGTGAAAAAGTTTGGAAACCCATTTAAACATATAGAACTGTGTTTATTTTAAAGAGCAATGTCCTTCAAAATAGTTCACTATTTCAGCCAAAATGAGCCATCGACAATTGTAAAGTATGAAGGTTGACAAGTTTGCATTGACCTATTGACTTTGGCAGTGATGTGAATTCACTGGATCATATGTGTATATTCTAGAAATAAGAGCAGTTATACTGAATACTGTCACCAGGTAGAAACAGTTAAATTTGCCACCCTTTTGTGCCTGGTGAGCTGGGCACCACAATTTGAGCTGGAATAAGAACATTAACCCAGAACTGTAGTGAAGAATTAATGGCTCCCAAGAGCAGCAGGACCTCAAACATGGTTTGCCAAATCTCATTTCAAGTTCGAGTTCTGGCACGAACAGTTCATTTGTTTGTATAAGATGTAGTTGTTGCCAAAAGAGTTGTGACAAATCTATTTTTTTCTGAAGAATTGCAGCCATCGCGACACGCTAATCTATTTATATCTGCAGCTTCCAAAATGTGCACTAATCTGGTATTGCCACATGTTCCTGAAGTTTAAAGTAAAATATCCCTTTTATCCTCTGGTGAGGGTTTATTTTAATTTTTGCATTTACATTTTCTCTCCTTCCCCCTCCTTTTTAGGTCTCCAGCCAAGAGGCCAGTCAGGTGATCTGGTGCTGGGCTAGTGATCCTCGCTAACCACTAGTAGGCAGTGTGCAGGAATGATGTGGGTGATTGCAATTTTAAATATTTGTTTTTCTCACTCTCTGGGAAATACTCGACCTGTGCTTGACTTCTCGCTCAGGTGATGCAACTGAAATCGGAAACTCATTTGCTTTAAAGTGTGAGCGGTTGTCGAGACAGCCTTGGGTGTGCCACGCCTTTAGGTTGCTTGTGAAAGAACCACTGTATCACACCAGCGTCAATCAGGTATTTGCTATTGTTTCAATGCTATGGGTTCCATCTATCTGGTGACTGTCTTGCATACGTGTGTACTTCTGTAAATTGAACACTAACTTCCTGCATGATTTTGTGTTACGCAATTTGTCACATTATTTTCATTCCTCAGTTTTTGTATTTATAACACTAAGCTATGATTCAGTCCTGATTTCAGTTCTCTTCCCTGAGGCTCCACACTAGATGGCATTGCGGTGCTTATCTTTCGACTATACTTGCCCCTGGCTGAGTTGAAGAGGTATTCATCTCCAGCCTTGGTCCTCTCGGCTGCCACTCCCCAGTGTGTGGCTGTTTATCCCTGTTGTAGCTGCTGCCACTTCATTCCCATTGGTAGTCCCCAGCACCTACCCTCTCTCCTGCCTGTTTCTGCTTCCGCTGCTGCTTCCTCCACTCTGCCTCCCACCCAGTTGCCACCGCTCGACCCCATACAATTTGCATCTTGGGGCTAGGGTTTCGTGGCACACTCTGTCACCCACCCACCCACTCATCTGAGATCCCCTCCACCACTTCAGTTGTCTGATGCAACTGTTTTGGCTTGAATTTCTCTGTTGTTTCTTACAGCATTGTTGCTTTCCCAACTGTGGAGGCATGGGAGAAGTTGGTTTTTTTTTTTGTCGCACCAAAGTCGTTTTTATTCATTCTACTTGCCTCTGAATGCTCCACCCTTGGTCTCCAAGGTACATGACCTTGTTGCCTACTTAACCACTGAGACCACCCAGTTGTGACCCAGGCCTAAGTTCCATTGTGAGCAGCAATCTGAGTATTTTATAATCTTCAGAGTTTTTTTTTCTAAGATTTTATATTACCTTTTTGGAAAATAAGTTATTTTTAATAGAGTTCCTGAACGGCCCCACTAGCACCAGCATTATTTCCTTTTTCTCTCACTCCATCTCAGGCCAGTGTAGGTCAGCAAAGGGTTGATGGTTGAGCAACAATGTTCCCTTTAAGTTGCACAGCCGCACAGCGCTGGCGGGGTCCTGCACAGCCGGCTTTGAAATAGAAAAACCGCGCATGCATGGTATTTGAATGGGCCGCGCAGCTCATTAAAGGGGCCAAAAAAATTACAGGGAACATTGGTGAGCAAGTTGTGGTGCGGGATAAGATACGGACAGAAGAGTTTTGGAAGAACTGAAGTATATGGAGGATGGGAGGCTGGCCAGGAGACCATTAAAGTGGTTGAGTCTGGAGGCGACAAAAGCATGGATGAGAGTTTCAGCAAGAGGTGGACGATGTTATTGAGGTGGAAATAGGCGGTCTTTGTGATGGAGAGGATATGGGGTTGGAAGATCAGCTTGGGGTCGAATAGGACTCTCAGATTGCAAACAATTTGGTTCAGCCAAAGAAAATGTCTGAACAGGTGGAGTTTGTGTCAGAGGCCGAAGATAATGCCTTCAGTCTTCCCAGGATTTAACTTGGGGATATTGCAGTACATCCAAAACTGGATATCGGGCAAGCAATTTGACAGCACAGAGGAAGTGGAAGGTTTAGAGCTGGGTTTTGTCAGTGTAAAAGATTTCACACTTTGTTACAGATGCGAAGTGATCTTTTAAAAAGAAAACAAAAGCATATCATTATACCTGTTGCCTGATATTCATAAACATTTTCCAATCCACAATATTCATTACCAAGCAACAATTGAACTCCAATTGACCTGAAGCTGTGTTTACTTAACAACAATTAGACTTTGTTGCCTTAAAGAGACAGCTCTATCTGAGGAGCAGAAGGTTATTGTGCATTACTCCTGTCCTTATGAAAGAATATCATTCAACTCTACTGTGAGCAATACCATGGGAGATTGATCGGTGCAGATGGTTT
Organism: Squalus acanthias; assembly: GCA_030390025.1. Taxonomy (NCBI): domain Eukaryota; kingdom Metazoa; phylum Chordata; class Chondrichthyes; order Squaliformes; family Squalidae; genus Squalus; species Squalus acanthias. The sequence goes on along the minus strand of CM059431.1, from coordinate 56,578,406 downwards.
TTTGTCTTCTGCAGCTAGCTCATTCTTTCTACATGGCTCTATTTTTAGAGCTGGACTCCATTAAATTGGCTTGAATATATATAATAAACAAATTATTTTATGATTTAGAAATGTTTAAATAATTGAATTTTGACAAAAATGGTAGAATACTACAATGAAAATATTGGCACACTTCCTATTCCTTCTCCCACCATTATCATGGTTGTATTTTATACAGAGTCAGCTGCAGCTTACTTAATATATGCAGAGAACGTAACTACTTCCTAATTAATCTTATCCTATTGAATGATGTTATATTGAAATGTCTAATTCCAATCTAAACATCGAGTAACACTTATCAATAGCCTAGGCATTTTCAGAGATTCAGTGTCTTTTTTTCTCGCATTGCCTGTATTTTTACATTTAATTAAAAAAAATCCATTATTGGCTAAGAAGCCACTGCAGCTGCTGGTTGAAGAAAGGCTGGCAGTCACCAGAGCCGAGTGGAACCAGAGTGCACTGCTCTGGGATAATGATGGGAACAGTCATCTGTTGACCGAGTATGGCCCTTCCCCCAGCCCAGTACTTCAAGAAACAATACATCTTTCCCAGTAATCTTTGTGCATGTGTAAAGATTTTGAAGTGGGAACAGAGTGAATCACTACAGTAAGACTACAGCTCAGAACAAGGAAGGTAAACAGATAGTTTAAATTTAATATTTGACAGCAAAAGGTGATGAATATATGGAGCAGAACGTCCAGAGAACTGGTGGAGACGAAAGCATTGGCAAATTCAAAAGGGAGTCAGATAAATATGTCATAGAAACGAATTGATGGCTATGAAGGATAGAATTTTGAGAGCTGGAAAGGAGGGATGGACCACAGTGGTGTCTCTGTTCTGTACATTGCCATGTAATTTGTTTGTCAGATTTATAATTTTATAGTCACTTTTGTACACGTACAGATTTCGAATTGGAGGTAACAGTAAATCACTGGGTTTTAAACTAAAATGTTTACAATACGAAGTGGGTGAGATTGGAAAAGTTAGTTTGTTCTAACAGAGCAGTAACATTGTTTAAATGGAGGATTCATGGTGTGATACAGTGGATTAAAGAACATTGAGTGGCATAGGGATACATTACTTGTGCCCACTGTGATAAAATAGACATTGGTACTTTCAACTTCGGAGACAAAAAAGGCAAGATTGAGTCGGCCACCCATTATATACCCCGCTCGATTTAAGGGTAATCGGGCAGCTTGTATAACAGGAGGCCGAGTCAATCTTGCCCATTGTACGCTCCTGCCAAAGTTGAAAGTTCTGCCCAAAGTGTATTCATATTTTTCTATCTTTTTTATGATGGGACCTTCAGGCTTAAAGCCAAATTAATGCCAAGAAAATAACCCTGCCTACTTGGCATACAACAGTCCAGGACAAAGATGATATATGTGTTTTCTGTATCAAGGGGTTAGTAATTAGTAAATATCTTAAGTGGAATCCCATTTATGAATTTCTTTCCAAGTGTTTTGGAAAAAGAAAAGCGACTGTCAAATCCTCACCGGACAAAGTCCATACCCATCAACTCCTCGTGATGCACAGATTGCATGCTGCGAAATTCTGCAAGTGTAGCCTCAAATTCAATAATCTGTGCGCGTATGGACAGTGGTAATGGATGGACTGGGCCAAAACAGGTAGAGGCGTTCAACAGGCTGGCCTACTTCCATAACAATACATAAACACGAGAAGTCGCACAACACCAGGTTATAGTCCGACAGCTTTATTTGAAATCACAAGCTTTCGGAGCGGCTGCTCCTTCGTCAGGTGAAGGAGCAGCCGCTCCGAAAGCTTGTGATTTCAAATAAAGCTGTCGGACTATAACCTGGTGTTGTGCGACTTCCCACTTTTGTCCACCCCAGTCCAACACCGGCATCTCCGCATCAATACATAAACAAGCATGTTATTATTTGATAATTATTCTTTGTGATATGAAGGAAATGTTGCATGTATTTGTGTCTGAAAAAAACTGATGCCACCTCTAGTTTGAAAATGTGTCAGTGTAACACTTGGGTATCAGCAAACTGGGAGTCAATCCGAATGGGAGACTGTCTACAGCTCCAATTAACTAAAAACAGGCGTGTCTCTATATTGTGTTACCAGATTGAGAATACTCTGGACAACTGAAATTATGGGTAACATCATTGTGATTAAACAAACTACTGTGGCATTTTCAACAGATGTAAAGCCATGTTAAGAAAAGAACTTGCAATTATATAGAGCTTTTCATGACCTCATGCCATCCCAAGTGCTTTACAGCCAATGAAGTACTTTTGAAGTGTAGTCACTGATGTAATGTAGAGAAAAACGGCAGACAATTTGCGCAGAGCAAGGTTCTAGAAAGAACAATGAGATAATGACCGGATAATCTGTTTTAGTGATGTTGAGGGAGAAATATTGACCAGGACACCTGGCTCCTCTCAGATAGTGCCATGGGATTTTCTACGTCCAGCTGAGAGGGCTGACGCCGCCTTGGTTTAACGTCTCATCTGAGAGACGGCACCTCTGACAATGCAGCACTCCCACCTGACTGCACTAGAGTGTCAGCCTAAATTATGTGCTCAAGTCTCTGGAGTGGGACTTGCACCCACAGCCTTCTGACTCAGAGGTGAGAGAGCTACCCGACGGCTGACATGCGTTAGTAAAAAAAGAGTGACATGCTCTTTTTAAAATATCAAGGAGCAGAAGTCAAACTAAGACCCAGGACTTTCTTTCCTGGGGAGTCAGTTCATAAGGGAGGTATTAGTATAATCAAGACCACTAAAAACAGATTCTCCATTCAGTCTCTCATTTGCTGTTTGTGGAGCTTTGATGTGTACAAATTGATACCACATTTGCCTACATAACAGCAGTGACCTGCACTTTAAAAGTAATCTATTGATTGTAAAGCGTATTGGGATGTTTGAGGATGTGCTGAAGCGCTATACGTATACAAGTTCTTAATCTGAACAACCTGCTGAGGAAATGGCTACGCTACTGAATCTGTTTTCTACCTGAAGAGGGCGCTCTGTTTTCTTCAAGACAGTTACCTTTTTTCAAAAAAAAGTTTAAATATGTGCTAGTGGAATATCAAGTGTGCTGTTTTTCTCTGATATAAACATAGTACAACCTGTTGGCAATTATTCCATTTTCCTGAAAGGTAGTGGAGGTGATGTGACTGGACTTATTCTTGAGGAATAATATTTCTTCAGTTTAGTGCATTACTGATTTATTTTTCAGCTACCATACATATAATCCTATTTACTTCCTAAATATTGTAAAGTGCTTTCACAGCATGCAGAGGACAGCCAGTTTCAGTAGAAAGGTGTTGAACAAACATTACATGTAAACCCAATGTGAAAGGAAGTCCTGAAGATTTAAGACCAGGACCAATTGCAGCCTTAGAAAGGGAACTTGGACATTATTTTGAGTAGCAGGATATTAATGTTTAATCATCTATTTTCAGAATGTTCTTTTCTGGATGTGCCAGTCATTTTTATGGTCTTTTTATTGAATAAAAAACTAACTTTAAGTAGGCTTTTCTGTACTCTTCTATGATGTCTCATTAAGACACTTGGCACTGTGCTGTAGTTTATAAATGAGGACTGTACTTCATATAGAACGTTAACAGTAGAGAAGTATGTAGTTACCGTTCTCCACATTTGTGCAAGGATTTATAACATCCACTCATCTCGATGTATCTTATTTCTCAAATAATAGGCAAGCTTTTAATTTTGGATTTGGTTGCTAATTATTGCCAGTCACCATCCAGCTTGCTCCTTGAGCAGGGAGCCAGCATTGTCTGAGCTACCGGTTCGTCCATGGCTGTCTCCAATATAACTTTGAGATTCTTAGCACAGGTGTGCATCAGTGACTGGACGTCATTTTGTTCCCTCCCCCTCCCTTCCTTCCATGATGGAACACCAAACTACCACACAACAGACCTAGCAGAAAAACCCTGAAACATCCCAATTGGGGGAAAGATGAGGAAAACTGCTAGTCAAGGCTGAGATTCGCCTGCGCAGGTTTCTGCTGCAAATTCAGTGTCCTCCGCTAAAGCATGTCACAGCATTGCGAATGCAAGTATTTTTTCTGATTAATTATTTATATGTAAGTGATATCAATTGTACTGTTGGTATTTTGTAGTTTATTCATCAGTAGTTTGTCAGAACTCAAAGTGCTTATAGTGCTATTATCTTTCCCTGTCTTGTGTTGAAATGCACTCCATATCAGTCTGTGTTCTGAGAACAGCAGGTGTGCTTGTATCCAGAGTGAAAATAGGGAAAACAACAATTTCATTTCTCAATTATATCACAATATTTAATCTTGAATCACAATCTAAGGAGCCAAAAATATCTGATTTCAACTCATTTGCTAGTAGCCTAGAGGCATCTGTAGTTTTCTGGCTAAAACACATGAGAACACTGGAAGTGCACTCACCATGCCAAAAGAGGAGTGGCATTATTCTATGCTTGTGGCACTGGTTTGCAGCATACACTGTAAACAGACTGCTGATGCAACAGAACAGGCCCCTGGTCATAAAGCTCAGTCTGAGCCATTGTAAGTGCAGCCTACTCCACTTGTTTTAACACTAAGAAATTCATATTTCTGTCACAAAATTATGTAAAAATATTTGATTTGTAGAGTAGGATTGCACGTTATAACTTGGATTTTCCTCTTTTTTACTTCTAATTTACTTGTTAATCCATTCAGGGTCACACTTGTTTAGCTTGAGTTTATTGATCTTAGGGATGTATTTGTCCTACATATTCAGCATTATTTCTTTAAAGATGTCCCATTTGTCCTCCTAGTGAAGTGTTGACCAACATCCTCCTCCAAACCATTTACTTCCATTATTTCTTAATTTCTTTGAATTTAGCCCACAGGCGCCTGATCTTTGGACTGTGGAACGAGACTCATTCAATTTGTTTAAAGTTGTTCCCATTTTGCTGTACCTCATTCTAAAATGAAGTCTCATTTCTTGTTTCTATCACCGAGATTGGTTGAAATTATGTCAGTTTACTTTGAGCAACAAAGGTATAAAAGATGGTAATAAAAACAGAAAGTGCTGGAAATACTCAGCAGGTCAGGCAGCATCTGTGGAGAGAGAAACCGAGATAACGTTTCAGGTCGATGACCTTTCATCAGAACTGGGCGAAAGGTCATCGACCTGAAACATTAACTCTGTTTCTCCACAGATGTTGCCTGACCTGCTGAATATTTCCAGCATTTTCTGTTTTTATTTCAGATTTCCAGCATCTGCAGTATTTTGCTTTTGTATAAAAGATGGTGTTTTTGACACAAGATCAAGGAGAAAAAGAGAGCAGAGAGAGGTTACTTGGGTTCATTGAGACTTTGAGGTGACTTTCCAAAGAGGTTCTCCTGATCGTCCGCTGTAACTTCAGAAGAGCCACAGAAAGGCAGGATAAATGATATTTACGCCATTTTTCCAGGGTTCCTGTGGCTTTTCCTCCAAAGTTATAGCGAACAAGTGGGAATTTACCCCCCTTTAAGTTTAAAGAACTTTACGAGCCAAAGATAAACAAATAATTCAGCATATTGCTTCTATGTAAGATTTAAGCTCCTAAGAACAGCAGCAAAATCTGCTCTTCTGAGAGAGAATTGTCCTTGGAAGAAGGAAGAAATACTACGATGACTGAATGAGAAACATCATGCCAACATCCTGGAAACTAGCACAAACTTTCCAGAGGGAGACAAGACATCCAACCCTACAGTGCCAATTCAGAAGGATGAGATTGTATATGCTTCTAGAATCATTGCTAAAACTGCGGGCTTATCAGCAATAAGCTGAGTTAATCCGTTTTTAATGTATCTGACAGACTTGCTATTCAAAGCTGCTAATACAAGAGTCGAATCTAAAGTAAGTTTGCTGCTTCTGTCAATCTTGGACATTGAGCATAACATCATCTTATAATAAGTAGAGCCCAGCTGATGCTGATTTACTGTGATACACTTGTACTGCTTTTGTAACCTCCGATATTAATTCCTTAATAATACCTACCTACGTATATTGAATATTTGTACTAATTAATATTAAGATTCTGCTACTTGAATTATTATAAATATGTTAATAAAGAAATGTTAGTTCATGATTTTTATGGTCTTACTTCGTCTTTGACTTTGGCAAGAAGAGGATAACTTATCCACTCAGTAATTTACATGCATCCTAATAAGGGTTTGGCAAGGCAAATGTTTATATAATTTGGACCAGTTGATGTAAGGTGATTTAAGCAAGCCAAATTCAGCCATCTAGCACTTGCTTAGACATGGATGATTCTTTAACAAGGGGTTAAGGATTTATCTGGTTTTTTTGATATTCTTTACAAGGTTTGTGGATCACTGATCCCAGAATTCTAACAAGATCCTGCCTAGCCAACTGCTTTGACTACTTTTAAGGAAGTGATAACCCAAGTGGACTGTGGCAGACCCTACAATATTATGTACTTGGCATTTGATGTGCAAGGCACCAGTTAAGCTCAAGAATCACTAGGGTGATTTAGGTTAAAACTTGGGAACGGATAAGAAATTGGCTGAAGTGTAGAAAACAATGAGTATTTGTTTCGAGGAGTTATGTCAGAGTGGGGTGTCACAGGTCTCGGGCCACTACTGTTTCTAATTTAAATCAGAGAGTTGGATTCAGAAACTCAGGCAAATTTGTAAAATTTGCAGAAAGAATGAAACGAGTAGACGCAGTGAAATTAAGGAGGTAACTTAGAAATGCAGAATGAGTTAAACAAAGTATGTGAGTAGACTAAACAATGGCAGATGAAATTTAACGCAGACAAATGTAAAGTATGGATTATAGAAAGGAAAAATGGGTGACACAAATGGTGTTGAATAGCTAAAGATGAAGTTCAAAGAGATGTAGGAGGCATAGTAGACTTGATGTTCAACATGTCCAACCAATGCAGAGCACCATTTAACAAAGCTGATAGGATGCTAAACTACATAGACAAAACAGTAGAGTACAAGTCAGAGAGTGTTATGATCAAACTGTACACCGTTCTACATAAACCACATCTTGCCTACTGCGTGCAATTCAGGTTGACTGGGAACGAGGCAGAAATTCAATCTCTAGAGACAGTGCAGAGAAAAGCCAAAGCGCTGATTCCTAGTATCGGGGATATGTGGTATGAGGAAAACTGTATGGACTTTGGCTTTGGATGCATTTCAGAGGTGATCTTATAGAATTAAGATGGGCTGACTGGCTGGCTTTTCTTATCCATTAGTATTTTGTAAAAATGAGTGCAAGTTGGCTCAATGTCAGGTAAGAACATCAACAACAGCTTACATTTCTGTTGTTTCTCATGTAGAGAATACTGCCTTAAAGCATTTTGCAGGACAGAGAGGACAAAAAGGTGCCCGCTAAACAGGAAACAAAAGGGGGGCAAAGCAGAACTTTGGGAGGGAGTGAAGCCGGGATAAACAAGGAGGGTTCTGAAAGCAGATGCATTAATGGAAGCCGAGGTGTGATGTGAGGATTAGATAGGTCTTTACAAAAATAGAATGTGGGGTCACTCTCCAACCCAGTTCATGAGCTGTGTGCCTCAATTTGTGTAAAATGAAAATTTCACACTGGTGCAGCAGGGGTTGAAGCACATTGTTGGGCAGAGTAGATGGATCTTAACATGATATGGCTTTACATTATCTGACCTGGGTGATCTTGATGCATTCTGACACTGAATACCCAAAATGGAAAGTTGTTCCATCCCGCAGCACTGACCTTGCTCACCTTGAGCATATGATGATAAAAGATAATCAAAAAACCCTTCAAATCTGCTACAAATTGCACTAGTGAAGTGGCTGGATTCCTGTTTTGTGGACAGAAGGCTATTTGTTTTGAAAAAGCAATCCCTGTTGGTGCCAAGGTAATGCCAATCTCATCAGATGTGGTAGCATATAAGAGAAATTGGAAAACAGGGTGTTTAACATGGTACTGTGCAGCTACAGCATTACCTCAACCCCAGAACAAAGGGATACAAGAAAAATTCCAGCATTAAACAGTGAAGTTTGAGTGTTACAAAGGTAAAAGAATGTTGAATATTGCTTTCTCCAGCATGTATAACATTGGTGCTCTTGCATTAGGTGGGAGATGAGACCACTGGCATTATTATAGGAATATACTCAGGCTAAGATTTAGTCGTGCCTCAACTTGGATTCTCGGTTTCTGATTAGAGCGACTGTTTTTCAGAGTGGCGAAGATGCCTAATCTGATGTCTTGGTATCTGGTCACATGCTCTCAGACCGCCCTGAAAGATCACCAAACAGGATAACTTTCAGCGCTGGCTTTAGTATTCTGCATCCTATCTAGATAATGAAACGTTCTCCTTTTTAACTACAAAAAGAAAGTGTCAAAGTAGGACTACAGTACAATTCTTCTGACAGGCAGACTAGAGACACCAGTTTTAATGAAAGTGTGGGATATAATTTGAATTTGCTTTCCCCAGCTTAATTTTGTTACTTGATATTTTGTTCAGAGTGAGGCTCTTAAGTTTTTATTCTTTGTGTAACACACCATCCCCAACTGGGTAATTCACTTACAGCCCTGCACCAACGTCACATTTCAGCTGACTGCTAAGTGGGACATGACAGCACATTAGTTACAGCTTCTCGTTTTGTGGTAAGGTTCCAGTGTCCACTTGCCACTTCTGTACCCGAATACAATTAGTACTGGCAATTCCGCTGATCGGAGGAATGAACCTGTATCAGGATATCCATTGTGCCTTTCTTTTAAAAAAAAAATGACTCTTTACACTCATCCCTGTGCTTGCATCTTCCACTGCCCTGTGACTTTTCCATAGTTCTGAGGTGCGCACCAAAAGGTCCAATACCATACAGAAAATGACATTCATCTTGAGAGAATTTCTGTAAATAGTACCACACTGGTATAACATTCATGTAAGATAATGTTTACATTGCAAGAATCTAGTTGTGCTAAGGAGGAAAGCTTATTTTAATGAAATACTCATTTCAGCTTCTAAGTTTTTAATGAGGAAATGATAATTAACCACTAAAACAGATGTATAAGAAAGGAAATGACACACAGCTTCTAATTTTTCTTCAACATTGCATCACAGGACATGGGACAACAGCTTTTCTGTCAAGATCTGTCTTTTGCCTGTAGCTAATCAGCATAATTAATGGCTCAGTCCATGCTACTCAGGATGAGACAAGGGGAGAAGCGGAACAGCTTTTTTTTAATGTTTTGACACTGCTGCAGAAAATGTAACCCTGGTCAGGTCACCTTGTTTATATCCTATATTGCTTTTAACAAGGTCATCTTTATCCCTAATTAGCTATACAAATAAACTAAGAAATATGTTTTATAATTTTTAAACAACTCTTCATCTGGATAATATAGTAATGATTCACCTTTATTGTGCTTGTAAAGAGAACATGGTCTATGATCTGACCAAACAGTGCCTACAGTACCATACCTACATATTATACCCATGGCAATGTGTGTAACAAATGATCTCTGTTAAAATACATATTGATGATTTAGAGAAAATATTAATTTCTAAACATTTACTAAGGTTTTTTGTTTTTTAAAATGGAAGCCATTTAGTCATATTTATTTAGAGATGCTTCACAGTAGAAATCTTCTGTGTAGTGGTAATAAGATAAAATATTGGGTCACACTTTGATTAGCAGCTTCATTTCCTTCTGTCTTGACAGTGCAGTTTTATTGAGGTTTAACAGGATATTTGGTTTATGCTTTTCATCATTCATAAGAGCATAAACCAAAGAAAATTATAGGCCGTTTAGCCTATCAAAACTATTGTGATTCTGCCTCTGTAGGCTTGTCTTCCAAACATTTTAAGTTATGATACTTTTATTCAGATGTCACACAGGCGGCAAGAGGTAACTTGTCTTCCAGGCAAACATTTGTACGGTTGTAGCCTGTACTCTTCTAATCTTTCCAGAACACAGAACCCATCTTCCTTCCTGAGTGATTCAGCAGATTCTACACTTACTGTGCTTGGCATTATTTTATTCAACAAACACAAATGTATTCCACCCAAACTGTTTTAACTCATGGTTTGTTATCATAGAACCATATCTAATTCTTCAAAATTCCTGCTTTATTCTCTCAAATTTGAAACCCTTGAATCTTGTTCCTTGCTCCCAAATGTACTGAGAATAAATTGTTGTTTAATACACAATTGGATGCTTTGTAACATTTAAAATAGCACGGAAAAAAAGTAAAATTATTCAAAACATCAATGGATTATGCAAGATATTTGGCAGTTTTTGAAGAATGGTAGAGGGGACATATTCCAGGCTAAAAAAAATTAGAAGCGATTGTGTAATAATGAAAAATGCTGAAGACTCCAAGCACTTTCATTGATTTGAAGAGATCAACTGATGATGTTTCCAGGGTTAAAACTAGCAGACATGGTCTGCTTTTCCATTTATTCAATGGCATCTTTGTTCAGTTGTCTTAAACTACTGCTATTCTGTGTATACTGCTATACTACATTTTCAAGCATTTTAAGCAGTTGTTGTGACACTTTTATTCAGATGTTGCACACAGCAAGCTCCCATATACTGGAACAAAGCATTGCTATCCAGGTAGTACATTGATATTGTTACTAAATTAATTGAGTTTTAAAGTCCTATCAGAATCCAAGAAAAATGCCTCTTCAAGTCTTTGTCTTGACATTTGTTATCTACCTGAAAATCCTGTCTATTTAGCAATGTAAGGCATATTTTTTAAGAGTCTAATTTTCTGAAAATGAGTTACAATTTGTTGCTTAAAAACTTATTTAGCTCATCACTTACACTGCTGGAGCCTCCAGGCCCGACTAAATGAAAGCCCAGCGTCTAGTACGTATCTGCTGGCATTACCTCATGCTACGCAAAAAGGCTTGGCTGACTTTCAAGCCAATTTGGCTTGACTAACAATTTTTTAGAAAGTTCAGTAGGTACTTGAGCTTCAGTGCAAAAGTCCTTGCTTCACAGCCCTGCAATTGAACCATTCAGGTTGGAGTGGTGGCTGGTATTTTTTAATGTCTTAGTGATGTAACATATTGAGCTGTCTCATTTCTCAACATGGTTGCTGTTATGTCGAGTAAACTTAACTCGTTTAAATTCATAAAACTTAATCAGATTGCGCTGAGTCGAAGATGTGATAAAGGATAAAATACTAAACCAGTTTCAGCCAATCACTTTGACATTACAAATTACATCCTGTTTTACAGACTACACCCATTGCATCTATCGGCCATGTTGATAGAAAACAGCTTCAAAGCATCTCGGTAGCTCAACTGTTTAAATAGTATGCAACTGAGCTATACTGAGGGGCTGAAAGAAAACTGCATTTTCATAGCATCATATGGCTTCAGGGCATCTAAAAGTACTTCATGACAAATGAATTACTTTTGATGTACAGTCACTGTTGCTATGTAGGCAAGCATGGCAGCCAATTTGTTGTCAAATCCTTACAAGTAGCAAATAATGGAGCAGTTGATCTGTTTTTGATGGTGTTGAGGGAGGAACGTTAGTCACGACGCTGCGAAACTCCCTGTTCTTCTTTGAAAATGCTCTCGGATCTTTTATGTCAATCTGAATAAGTAGTCAGGGCTTCTTGAAAGATGGCACTTAGAACAATGCTACACTCGCTCAGTACTGAATCAAACTATCACCCTAGATTATGTACTCAAGGCCTGGAATAGTGCTTGAATCCACAAACTTCTGATTCAGAGGTAAGAGTGCTACCAGCTGGCCCAAGCTGACACACATCCTCGTCTTCATCCAACAACAACAACTTGCATTTATATAGCGTCTTTAACATAGTAAAATGTCCTAAGGCACTTCACAAGAGTGTTATCAAAATTTGACACCGAGCCACGTAAGGAGATATTAGGACAGATGACCAAAAGCTTAGTCAAAGAGGTAGGATTTAGGGAGCATCTTAAAGGAAGACGGAGAGGTTTAGGGAGGGTTGTACGACTGGAGGAGGTTACAGAGATGGGGAGGGGCAAGGTCATGGAAGGATTTGATAACAAGGATGAGAATTTTAAAATTGAAGCGTTGTCAGACCAAGCGCCAATCTAGGTCAGTGAGCACAGGGTGAACAGGACTTAGTGCGAGTTAGGATACGCAGTAGAGTTTTGGATGAGCTCAAGTTTACGGAGGGTGGAAGATGGGAGGCTGGCCAGGAGAGTACAGGAATAGTCAAGTCTAGAGGTAACAAAGGCATGGATGAGGGTTTCAGTAACAGATGAGCTGAGGCAGGGGCGGAGTTAGGCAATATTACAGAGGTGGAAGGAGGCGGTCTTGGTGATGATGTGGATATGTGGTCGTAAGCTCATCTCGAGGTCAAATATGACACCACGGTTGCAAACGGTCTGGTTCAGCCTCAGACAGTTGCCAGGGAGAGGGATGGAGTTAGTGACGGGAACCGAAGACGATGGCTTCAGACGTCCAGATATTTAGTTGGAGGTAATTTCTGCTCCTCCAGTACTGGATGTCAGACAAGCAATCTGACAATTTAGAGATAGTGGAGGGGTCGAGAGAGGTGGTGGTGAGGTAGCGCAGGGTGTCGTCAGGGTACATGTGGAACCTGACGTGTTTTCACTTGATGTCGCCAAGGGGTAGCATGTAGATGAGAAATAGGAGGGGGCCAAGGATAGATCCTTGGGGGACACCAGAGATATTGGTACACGGGCAGGAATCGAAGCCATTGCAGGTGATTCTCTGGCTACAACTGGATAGGTAAGAATGGAACCAGGCGAGGGCAGTCCCACCCAGCTGGACGACGGAGGAGAAGCGTTGGAGGAGGATAGTGTGGTCAACCGTGTCAAATTCTGCAGACAGATCGAGAAGGACGAGGAGAGATAGTTTACCACGGTCTCGGTCACATAGGATGTCATATGTAACTGTTTCAGTACTGTGGCGGGGCGGAAACCTGATTGGAGGGATTCAAACATGGCATCCCGGGAAAGATGGGCAGCCAGTGAATTGGCTGCAAAGTGCCTTAGGGCATTCTGAAGACATGTGTGTGTGTATATATAAATGCAAGTTCTTTCTTCCTTTCTCAGTCTGTGCTGAATTAGCTGATCCCAGCCAAAGCAACAATAGACGCACCACATTTTGCGCCTGCACCCCTTGGTTGGGAAGGAGAAATCAGCCAGTTTTCCCATTCATATCCTATCCAGTGACCCTAGCTGGAAAGGCATGTGTATGAATATTGGGTGTTAACAGGATTGGGGTTGGCTTTGATACCTCATGGTTGAATAACATACTGATACTCACTGTCTGAGCTCCCACATGAAGAATGGCTACTTGGATGAGGAGCTAATGAGGGTCCAGTTCCTATGGTGCAACACCCCAAGAAGGAGCTAACACCTTCAGGAGGAGAGGGGAAAAAATAGTATTAAAAGAAAATAAACACAACCGAGTATAATTTTCTTGGATTCAGTTTTAAATTATATTTTTATCTTACTTGTGAAAACAGAAATGCAAATGTTTAGAATACAGGCACTGCTGCTAAGTTACAAAGTCAATTAAAAATTGGGATACTTAATGTTCCTTCCACCCCATGTAGCAAAAAAACATAGCAGAATTCAACATACCATCTTTTCCAAAAATTGGATCACCAGGAGTTGCGGTGAACTGTAACTGCAGTTTTTCAACACAATGTATTCAGTTTCAGGGAAGTGCAAACACAGCTGTAAGCTGATTGCATTTGGAAAATACTCCTTGGCATTACATCATTATTATTAATCAGTAAAAGGGTCATTTTATCAAGTGCATTTAATCTTCGACGTCTCATGTCCTCCAGCTGGTTTTTAGTCCACTGGCTGAAACTGCTGGATTGGATTGAATACACACACATATGGTTGGAATTTTCCATTCGTTTTTTTTAACTCACTGCAATAAATCTGACCTTTTAATCAAATCACTACTGGCTGATTTCTGCAGTGCAGAATATTAGTGTCCAGTTGATTGTGACATTCTTGAGAGTTTGCATTGTGAACCCTTCCCACAGGAAAAAAGTAGCAGGGACATCAGTTTCATTGTAAGATTGGTGACTTGCTGACACTGTGGTAAATTATGTGTCTCAGTCTTCTGCAGCCCTGGTTTGAAATTGCAGCAGAGGTCAGGTTCAGTCTACGGTCAGATGTATGATAAGACTGTCAGATCTCAGTCAGCTGCAGTAGCTTCACTGCCCATTCATTGAGATCCATTGGTCGAATAGGTTGAGTGCACTTCTTGGATTCATTTTTCTTTTAAGATTGAAAATGGGTCACTGCTAGAGTTGTGGATGACTGCACTTCACAGCTTGTTGTGGTGGAACCTGCTACACTGCTGATGAGTTACTGCTAGAGGGACACAGGTACAGTACAGTACGAGTGGCTTCATACCTGCTGTCTGAGGGTAGCCATCTGTAGTTAATATGAAAGCACTCTACAAGGCTCTAACCCATTCAAGGGAGTCAAACAATCTCACACAACTGGAGAGCTTTCAAGTCTCTGAATCCCAAGTTTCAGGTACAGCCTAATAATCCATTATATTTTATAATGTATTCTGCTATTCCTGTTTAATTGTTAAAGAAAATAAATTGAACCAGCTGTGGGCTGATGCTAATCTGCAGTCCACTGAGTATTTTTGAAACCACATAAGTTAGAGAGAGATATTACTATCATTCATTTATGATATTCTTACAGCATCATGTGATTCACAAAAGGGTGTTCGTGATTTATTTTTTTACAGCTTTCATCACTATTCTATATGAAATCTGTATTGTATAATCAATAGATATGGGATGAATCACAAGGCAGTAATTCAAAGAGGACCTCAAATGGTCGCAGAATGCAAAAATGAGTGTTTCCTAATAGCTGAATCTGGAGATGGAGTTTCCACCTGTAACTCACCCCTTGCTTTCTTTACTTTGTTTAATGTAGATTGTATGTGTTACTCGTCATTTGCTAAAGTTTCTATTTAATCACAGCAAGTGGGATACTACGGCTGGTGATTGAGCAGGAAGTAGAAAGCATGGTTGTGAACTCTGTATTCTGTTTTCAACCGCTGATGGACCAAAATGGTCTCCCAATTTTGTACATTCCTATGTTCCATTGCAGCAACTTGATTCTGCTTTTGGGTGTTCAGTAATAGACAGATTTTTTTTAAACTAAAAAGATTCTTCAAACAAGTGAAGGATTTGATATTTCTGGTTACATTTTCATTGTTTTGACATTTTAAATCAGCTCCTTTTGACACAGCAAAAGGAGCTGATTTAAAATGTCAAAACAATGAAAATTGTAATTTGTGTGGAAATGCCCTTGATGGGGTATAATTCTGTTGCTGCTCTGAAGATTAACAGTACTGTTGTATCACTTGCATTTCATGGTAGATTATGGGGCATAACACACAGTGGTGTATATTACATTATAAATGCATGAAAATAACCAACAATTAGCAGCATGTGCTAAGAGAGCAAACCAGGGTATTTTTTCCTTAGTCAAACAATAGTGTCCAGTGCAACATAGTCAATGCTGTACCCATTGCAGGTTTGACTCTACAATTATCAGGCAGTATCACCATGGAACAGCTTAAAGTCCTAGATTGATCCTCTGTTTCTTCAGATCTGGACTATAAATGAAACTAATGCCACAGGCCAGCAGCAGATGCAATTTATTGATTTATCAGTGCTTCATAAAGCAGAAACTACATCCTGCTTTAGTGCTCATCAGAATAGATGAAAGCAATTCTATTTTATTCATATAGCCCAAAGGTACGATAAAAACAAATGTAAATCACAATTTTGGGGTAATAATTGGTGAACCTTTGCCCCTTAGGTTCTGGAAGTAACCTCAAGTGTACAATAATGCCTGTAATCTATTGTATGCAGTACAGTCAATGTACACCTATCAAGCTCATTCAATTTCATGAGACATGAAAGTTCTTTTGCTATACATCAGACAACTAAAAACAAAGGTGCTGGAATTTCACAACAGGTCAATCGGCATCCGGAAGAGAAAAATAGGTTAATGTTTCATCAGTAAGTGTCTTTTAAAGTAAGTGGTCATCAAAAAGATTGCTGGTGATGAAGGTAGCAACAGGAATAGTTTTCAGTAGGGGAATTCATTCCCATAAAGATTTTTATAAGTCACAATTTTTCAGCAGTGAAAGCTATAAGTTGATGTTTCCGAATAAAGCATTCTGCTGTTTCAGGATTAGCGATGACTAGCCACTCCTTCCATGCTAAGCAGTGCCACAATCAGTATAAGTTATCTAGAGGACAATGAGGTACTCTCATGATGTTAGACTGTGGAACTATGTATTGCAAATGACTGTCTCATCACCAGAAAGGTATCTGGATGTTGAATTGCACAGCACAGTTCACAAATTAAAGTAAAGTTGCTAATGTGGTAGTTTGTGTGAAACACCTCTGGAATGTCTTTGCTATGCACTGGTGTCTTCTTCTTCTCTTAGGCAGTCCCTCGGAACCAAGGATGACTTGCTTCCACATTAAAAATGAGTTCTCAGGTGACTGATGAGTCCAATGCGGGACCTACAGTCTGTCACAGGTGGGGCAGACGGTGGTTGAAGGGGCTGGTGGGTGGGGTGCTTGGGTTGACATGCGCTCCTTCCGCTGTTTGCGCTTGGCTTCCGCTTGCTCCCGGTGAAGAGACTCGGTGTTCGGCGTCTTCCCGGATGCTTCTCCTCCACTTTGTGCGGTCTTGGGCCAGGGATTCCCAGGTGTCAGTGGGGATGTTGCACTTTTTCAAGGAGGCTTTGAGGGTGTCCTTGAAGCGTTTCCTCTGCCCACCTGGGCTCTCTTGCCGTGTCGGAGCTCCGAGTAGAGTGCTTGTTTTGGGAGTCTCGTATTGGACATGCGGACGATGTGACCCGTCCATCGGAGCTGATCGAGCGTGGTCAAAGCTTCGATGCTGGGGATGTTGGCCTGAGCGAGAACAGTGACGTTGGTGCGCCTATCCTGCCAATGGATTTGCAGGATCTTGCGGAGGCAGCGTTGTTGGAACCTCTCCAGTGCTTTGAGGTGCCTGCTGTACATGGTCCATGTCTCTGAGGCATACAGCAGGGCGGGTAATTAGGCACTGGTGTAATTAGTGCATTGCAGCATCCTGTACAGTCACATGCCCAAAGAATGAACAAGAATCATTAACCTAGTTATTCCGATTGTCATGCTGACGGTAACTCATTTAAAATGAATGCGTTACCATCGGTGTTATGATCAGAAAACCGAGGCCATTCTCTGTTAAAATTTAAATTCCAATTAAATTATCCATTTAATACCCATCACAAACAAAAATTTTACAGATTGTTTTACATTCTCTGAAATAGATCCAGTATTTGTTTTCCATTGTGATTGTCTACTAAAGATGTCTGTTTCCAAATGTTCCATCTGATTATTACAGCAAAAATATTCATAAAGTAATTTTTTAAATTAGAAGTTAACCATTGTATCTTAGAAATACTTGAGAAGTTTCCATCACACAGATCAGCACTCTCTGAGGTTTGAGGTCTGCTCCAGTCACAGAACTTGTAGGCAAGGCCCAAGCATACAACTCATGAAGGACCGCACCCAGCCCCCCGCACACCTCTTCCTTGTTGCATGACTTCTACACTCTCTCCCCGCCTGGATCACTCTCTCCCGGCCTGGATCACTCTCTCCCCGCCTGGATCACTCTCTCCCCGCCTGGATCACTCTCTCCCCGCCTGGATCACTCTCTCCCCGCCTGGATCACTCTCTCCCGGCCTGGATCACTCTCTCCCGGCCTGGATCACTCTCTCCCGGCCTGGATCACTCTCTCCCGGCCTGGATCACTCTCTCCCGGCCTGGATCACTCTCTCCCGGCCTGGATCACTCTCTCCCGGCCTGGATCACTCTCTCCCGGCCTGGATCACTCTCTCCCGGCCTGGATCACTCTCTCCCGGCCTGGATCACTCTCTCCCGGCCTGGATCACTCTCTCCCCGCCTGGATCACTCTCTCCCCGCCTGGATCACTCTCTCCCCGCCTGGATCACACTCTCCCGGCCTGGATCATTCCCTCCCCGCCTGGATCACTCCCTCCCCGCCTGGATCACTCCCTCCCCGCCTGGATCACTCCCTCCCCGCCTGGATCACTCCCTCCCCGCCTGGATCACTCCCTCCCCGCCTGGATCACTCCCTCCCCGCCTGGATCACTCCCTCCCCGCCTGGATCACACTCTCCCGGTCTGGATCACTCTCTCCCCGCCTGGATCACTCTCTCCCCGCCTGGATCACTCTCTCCCCGCCTGGATCACTCTCTCCCCGCCTGGATCACTCTCTCCCCGCCTGGATCACTCTCTCCCCGCCTGGATCACTCTCTCCCCGCCTGGATCACTCTCTCCTCCCAGCTCCCAGTTTCCCCACCCCTTCGTATTATAGCAGCTCCATGTGGCTCTCCCGACCCAGTGCCAGTAGTCACCCCATACTTAATGTCGGTTGGCTGTCATCCTGCTTTGTCCCCTGGGCTTTAAAAGAAGTAAAAGATACCAACTGAGTAAATTGGTTTAGCGATGTGTGTCAGAGGCATACAGTGAATGAGGGAGGGATTCAGAAGAAAAAGCAAACTATAAGCGAGAGGTTAATGGAGAGGAGGAGAAAGAAAAGAGTAGCAGACAAATAGGGATGTAGAAACAACAGGGAGAAAGTGTGCAAGAGGCATAGAGAGAAAGAGAGAGGCAGGCAGAAAAAACTGAATGACAATGAATTAAAGAGAACTTTCAGTGCCAGAAGTGAGTCAGAGAGGATGTCAAGCTGTTCGCAACCTTTGGCTTTCAGCATAAAAACACATTGGGGGTAACTTTGGCTTTGTGCGATTGTGTAATATGGGTAATAGCAAATCGGCAGCCCGTTTTACATCTCAACAATGTGAGAACTACATTCTTAAACTGGGACCCTGGAAACGATTGACTAAACTGAAAGCTGATAAAACATTTTTGTGAAGTTTTTTTTCTTCATGAAGAAACTGTTTTAAGAACATAGGAATTTACGGGACTGGAAGTGACTATTTTGGTCCATCTGGCCAGCCCCAAAGTTCCGAAGACAGATCCACAGTTTACTACACAAATCTCTCTCTTAATTCTGTTAACAAATGCCTCCCAACTCCCATTTATAATGTCTGCTGTTTTCAGCCTCGGTCTCCTCCCTGGGCATCCCCTTCCCTCTTCTGACCCTCATCCTTTGTTGTTATTCTTAGGGCTTTGGTAACAGATTCTCAAGGTTCAGCATGTTATATTATGGGACGGTAGCATAGTGGTTATATTACTGGACTCGTAATCAAGTAGACCTGGACTAATGATCCAGCGACATAAGTTCAAATCCCACCACGGCTGGGGAATTTAAAATCAGTTAAATAAATCTAGAATAAAAAGCTAGTATCAGTAATGGTAACCACAAAACTACTGGAATGTTGTAAAAACCCATCTGGTTCACTTATGTCCTATCGGGAAGGAAATCTGCCGTCCTTACCCTCTCTGGCTGATATGTGACTCCAGACCCACAGTAATATGATTGACTCTTAACTGCCCTCTAAAATGGCCTAGCAAGCCACTCAGTTGTATTCAAGAAGGCAGCTCACCACCATCTTCTCGAGACAAGTAGAGATGGGCAATATATGCTGGCCTTGCCAGCGACGTCCACATCCCATGAATTAATAAAAATAACCTTAAATATCTCAGTAAGGTTCCCCTCAGTCTTCTCTAGTGTAAACAGACTCAGCTTTTACAGTCTCGTGTGTCTGATGTAACTATCAGATGGGGAGTCCTTTTTTGCACTTTTCTAGTTGGATGATGTCTTTCCTGTAGCATGGTGACTAGAATTGTATGCAGTACTCCACAACCCTTTTCAGTATCACATCTTGTGGTAGGTTCTATTCCATTCCCTATACAATTCAAGATCCTATTTGCTTTATTTACAGCTGCTGCACAGTGTGCAGATGACTTCAATGATCTAACCACCAATACCCCCAGTTCCTTTTCCTGTGTTGAATTTTGTGGACTAACACCATTTAGTTTATACTTTTAATGTTTATTCTCCTCCCTTGGACTTATCATTTTGAACTTGCCAACATTGAATGCCATGTCATTTCTCAACCCAACATCCCAAGTTATCTAGCTCCCTCGGCACTTGACTGTTCAGAAGCCCCCACCACCAGCTTGATGTTATCAGTAAATTTTGATAATTTTGTCTCCATACCTACTTCCAAGTCATTGATGTGTGTCTAGCATGGGTCCTAGCACTGATACTTGGGTCACCCCAATTATCACTTTCCACCGTTCAACATAGCTTCATGCCTGACTTCTCTGTCACCTTAGATGCACTGTCAGCAAACCTTCCCTGCGCAAATTTCGTAGCCACAATGTCATTGACATCATGTTTGCTCATCGATCTTTTCTCGGCTCAAATTACAAAGTAGTCCAAGCTCTAGCCAGATAAGTTAACAAAAAGTTTTTACCTCTCCTCTCCTGCCGAGATCCTCTCTGTCTCTGTGTTCAAACTGTTCACTCACCACTTTATAACAATCTACGTAATATTAACAAAATGAAACTTAAACTTGCAGTTTAGGCCGCCTACTTTTTGTCCAAAGTACTTCAGACCTGCTCTCTGTAGATAGTGGTAGCCTGAACTCCTGCTAGCACCAAACTCCAGCAAAAGTCAAATTCTTCACTCACTCTTTAGCTGCTCACTTGTCTCTTCTCTCATGCACACAAAATGCCTGTTGCCAGGAACTGCTTTTCTTCAAATACTCTTTGCAATTAGTTTAGCAGTATGGTGAGGTAGCATAGTGGTTATGGTTGGGAGCTGAAATCTCAACATGGCAAGTTGTGAAATTGAATTCAATAAATTCAGTAGAAAAAAATAACCATGAAAGCTGCTGGATTGTAAAAATCCAACCTCTCTGGTCTGGAAGTGACTAGTCCACACTCAGTGGTTAATTCCCAATCCCTTCTGAACTGGCCACCAAGCCACTCAGTAGTACAACTAATAGCTGGAAGAAAACCCACCACTGCCTTCAGGGCAACTGGAAGTGGACAATAAACACAACTTAAAAATAGTTTGTTTCCAGGCTGGTTTACTCAGCCCTATTTCATAATCATCTTAACTTGTTTACCTCAACTAACCCACAACCACTTAGCTACAGGTGCCGAAATTTACATTTTAACAGAAAAAGCAGGTTTTGTGTAACACTTACCCCACTACTTACCAATGAATTCGCAGAAAAATCAAACTCTTTACTCTCTCTCTCTAGCTGCTTCACTGTGTTGATGTCTCATCTCGCACACTCCAAATTGGAACATTCTTTCCCTAACTGACCCCTCCTTAAGAATGTGTCACAAATGTTCCATGGCAGGTGTGAGGAGAAAATGGCAAGACATTGTATTGCAGATTGCAATGTACTGGACAATATCTTTTTCCAAGTTAATGAGGTATTACATTTGTCTCCACAAGCTTTGTGTTAAAATGAGATCTGGAATGAATACCAGCTGTGTTGAAGATTAAAACCGCTGAACATGATATCACCATATCATATACAATTGCTTAAATAATGCTTGTCACATCTGTGCTTTACGAGCAGAGTGTGTACAGAACTGGCTGATAATGGAGGACATTCAGTGTCAAGAGGCTAATTGTAAATTGTAGGGAACAAATTTTTCAGATAGGCGGTTTATTGATTACAAAATGATGATTAATCTGCAGTTTAGGAGCTGGGGCCGTTTAACTCGGGGTCCAGAATATTATATTGTAAAATGTCAACATTGGAAAAATTGTGCAGCAAGTTAACTACGAGCTCAGCTGCAAATATCAACTTTTATTGCTTTTGTATCAAAATGTATTGGTTGCATAATAATCACTGATGAGGAAGGTCATTCGGCCCATCTTAGTTCAGTCCTCCAGAAAGACCCTAAAGCCTCCTGTAATCGCATCTATAAACATACTGAAAGGACAGGTTAAAAACCAACTGCTCCATCGGGCCTGTCCTATATTGTCATAGTGTAACATCTGCATGTCATCACCCCCATCTCCCCCCCCCCCGTCCACCCACTAGTCACGCAGTCTCCTGGGAGAGGCAAAGAATAGATTTTTAAAAACCTTCGGCCAAATTTAGGAAAATCTCTGTGAAATTGCTCTCTGACCCCCAAAGGCAATCAAACAAGTTCCAGGTGGCAACGGTGACTAGAAGACACATTCCCCAGTGCACACCTACCTTTTTTATGCAGCTGTGATGGTCACTCTTAAGAACTCATCCAGCTCCCTTTTGAATGCTTGAGTGAATCCGCACTCACTGCATGTGCCAGCAATTTGTTGTAGAGATCAACGGCTTTCTGCAAAAAGTAATACCTCCTAGAATCTAACCTCATTCCATGCTTACATAACTTTTATGTTCCCTGCTTCTCCCTAACCTATCTAGCTCGAATAACCTGCCACGTGGGCCGAGTCTAATCCTTGCATTACTTTAAAGATGTCAATAAAATCTCCTCAAAAGTCAATGCTTTTTTAGAGTAAAAATTCCAAGCTTTCTCAGCCTATCATGGTATCTGAGGGCCTTTAAACTAGGTAATGAACAAGTGGACCTCTTATTGTTTCCTAAATAACTTCAGGGTTTTCATCTCCACTATTCTATCCAGGACTCCATTCCATGTATTGATCACTTTGTGTGAAGAACTTCCTTATATCAATCCTGAATTAATCTTTAATTGTTTAAACTGATGTCTCCACTTCGCCTCTCACAATTAAGTTTGATATCATTTTCCAGATTTACCTTTTCAATATTCAAGAGCATTTTTGCCAGTTTGATGGGGAACTGGGCATCCATTTATCAGATGAAATGCCTTTAATTCAGATTTCCATTGGTTCATGCCATATAATATATGTGGAACTAGGACCTCTGATTCTATAATACATTGTGAGACAGAAAAATGTATCTGATTAAAAACTACACTTAGTCATTCATTTAATGTTACCTTTTCAGATTCCAGATACAAATATTAATCCATATGGATACGTTAAGTGTTTCATAAAATGAGGAATGGGGCCAAATTTGTTCTGGCAGTTTTGCATGTTGGATAACTGACGTTGTATTTTAGATTGCAATGTACTGGAAAATAACTTTTTCATGTTAATGAGGTAATACATTTGTCTCCATAAGCTTAGTTAAAATAAGATCTAGAATGAATAACAGCTGTGTTGAAGATTAATATCATATACCATCAGTATATCGTACTTGAGGTTTGAGCACTGCAAACCTGTAATACAATTGAGAGATTCTGGAAACAGCTTAAACCTTCTTTCTCATGGTTTATGTTGTCATCTGAATCCTAAGATTCTGTTGCAACCAGTGGTACACTTGCTATTTTCCGTAGTATGGAATATATGTAAATTAATTGCTTTTGAGTAGTTGTGGTATTCTGAAGTTAATCAGACCATTAGAAGCTGCCAAAATCTTTAGTTCGTGATGAAGAGGGGCAGTAGCTTGGAGAAAGATCTGATGTATGTCTTGTCAGGTGATTCAAAGGGCAAATGACAAGCATAGAATAGTGGAGATGAAAACGAAAATAAATGAACCATAGACATTTACAATATAGAAATATGCCATTTGGCCCATCATACCTGCTAGAGCAATTCAAAACTAATCTGCCTGCCCAGCCCTCTTCCCAAAGCCCTGTATCCTCTTCTGGTTCAAATATTTAACCAATTATTCCTTAAAAGATGCAATGGTATCTATCTCAACCACTCTCTGTGGCATTCTATTTTCCAACAACCTGCAGCATATAGAATGTTCTCATAACTTCTCTGTTGACTCTTTCAATGATCATTTTAAATTGATGACCCCTCATCATTTGACTCCCTAGCCAGAGGCAATACTCTTTCCTATCCACTCATATCAAAACCCTTCATAATTTAAAAAACCTCTATTAAATCTCCTCTTTGCACTAGTAGTGGGGTTGAAGTCAATGGAAAAGAAAATTGGGCGGGGTGTAAAACTGCTGATTTGCTATCGTCTATTTTGCAATACCACCCAGGATCAATTTCAGCCCCAACACCTCAGGCCTTTCCTCATAACTATAGTTTCTCATCCTTGGCATGCCTTAAATTCATAGGTTTGTGCAATTTTACAGAACCCCTGTATTGATTCTGTAATGCATTGTGAGAGACAGAAATATATCTGATAGAGTTGTCTCTAGGTCATTTGATAGTCTCAGGGAGGTTTGTCAATGTGACGATTGCATTAGTAGATCAGAGGGTCATTTCCTGAAGCCAAGGTTGTGCTGCATTGTTAGAATCATGTAAAGAGAGAGCCAAATAGTGCTGCCTAGCCTTGCCATATTGATCTAGGAGCGCAGATATGCTAGGTAAAAAAACTGAAAGTATTGCTGGTTTCTATACCATCACCATGAAAAACAGTGAACACATTTTAGAACATGGAATTATATAGAATTTATATCACAGAAACAGGCTAATCAGTCCACACGAGCCTCCTACCACCCTACTTCATCCAACCCTATCTGCATATCTTTCTATTCCTTTCTCCCTCATGTACTTATCTAGCTTCCCGTTAAAGGCATCTATGCTATTCGCCTCAACTACAGTACTTCCAATTTTAAATAAAATCATAAAGGTAATTTGTAGTCAGTAATTTGATTTTTTCATTTTAATGTAATTTTGAAGTATTGGATATATTTTGCAGAACTTATTTTGTAATTTATGGTGACAGATTCTGGATGCAGACCATTTTACACTTTAAAAATAAACCAGGCAACAGGAAGTCACAATTTCAGGATTCTTTCCTCAAAATTTTGTTTGTTTGTAAGGTGTAAATAAGTCTGCCATTTTCAGCATGACCAGATGTCCATTGAAGAGGAACATTGGTTATTGCTAAGAATATTGCTTTATTATTTTCATTGGTATCCTGTGATATCTTCTGGAGAGTGTTGTCTCTTCAAGTTTGAGTAACATGCTGACTGCTGCAGTGATTCTAGACCACCAGAGGCAGCTGACTAACTGTGGCATTGTTACTTCGAACTTCTGATGCAGCTTCATCCATGCTTGCTCCAGCAAAATAATCAAATACCACAGTACGTATTCACAGCCAGTTATTGCTAATCAAGTGATAACTCAAGGTATAACTTACCTTCCTTCAGAGTTTTTTTGGCCAGTCTGGCCCCAAAGATCATTGTAATTTTTAATACTTGATAATATTACCAAGAGATGAAATTAATAAACACTGGTGCAGTTTTAGTTCTAATTTTGAGACATGACATCTGTGATCAGGGTCCCTGCTAAATCCGACTCCTTTATGCTGGTGGCAACCTTGTAGACCCACATACAACTGGATTTATGAGTCTATCATTGGAATAAGGGAGCTGTATTTAGCAGTGTGAACACCAGGAGCTGACTCATAAACACAAGTTTCCCAGAATGCAATCTGAAACAGCGCGAGTATAAAAGTCACTGGTATGTCAGAATTTGTTATTATCGAAGATGATTTGAAGGCTGAATCATCATTGTCTCAAGTCATAAAATAATTTGTCTTATACAATATCCATGGCTTCAGAATCAAGGGTGCCCAATATTCAAAGCCAGTATCTCAAATTTCCTATTTTTTCTTTCCAGTTTTCTCCACCAATTTTTCCCATCCAGATGATGTTGAATGCTTGCTGGGGTACAGTACAGTTCCCTGAGTGCTCTGTGCCTCAAGTACCTTGCCCAAGTGGCCATTATTTAAGCATGAGCCTTGACAGGGAGTCCCAGCAGTTCATTGGAGGTTCAGGATAACATGACCATTCCTAAGCTGGTTGACCATGGAAATGTACTAAACATGCTTCAGCTGTTATCTTGGTTTGTGTCTGGTCTTTCTATTGGTGTTTTGCATTCCGACACACTGGGGCCACTTATTATAATGTAAGAAAGAAATGCTCCTGAAATATAATGAAATATTTGAGTTTCTGAAAATACAAAATGTTTGACGAAAAAGCAAATATACATTTATTTTGTTTTAGGAGTATTTCAAGTTATGTTTTTCATCTTGAATTAGTTTTTATTTTCATTTAGGTTAGTGGGGCCACTGAGATCACCTACAGAATCAAATGCTGTGTGCTATGTTTCATCTCAAGTTACATCTCAAGAATCCCTACGCTTTCTAGGATGTTACTAAAATGAACTGATTGAATATTAAAAATGACAAGTCCAACCTCTTAACAAGTTAAAACGACAATGCCCAAGGCTGCTTTGTGATGAATGATGACATTGTGCCCAAAGGGACTGTTACCATTCAAGATAGCAGTGCCCAAGTCTATAGAGTCATAGAGTTGTACAGCACAGAAAGAGGCCCTTTGGCCTATCATGTCCGCGCCAGCCATCAAGCCCTGTCTATTCTAATGCCATTTTCCAGCACTTGGTCCATAGCCTTGTATGCTATGGCGTTTCAAGTGCTCATCTAAATGCTTCTTGAATGTTGTGAGGGTTCCTGCCTCTATCACCCTTTCAGGCAGTGAGTTCCAGATTCCAGCCACCCTCTGGGTGAAATTTTTTTCCTCAAATCCCCTCTAAACCTCCTGCCCCTTACCTTGAAACTATGCCCCCTGGTTATTGACCCCTCTACTAAGGGGAAAAGTTCCTTTCTATCTAGAGACAGCATAAAATCCAAAGATAGGGCGTATAAAATAGCCAAAAAAAGCGCCAGAGCGGAAGATTGGGAACAGTTTAAGATAGAGCAAAGGAGGACAAAGGGCTTATTCAAGAGGGGCAAAATAGCTTACGAAAGCAAGCTGGCGGAAAATATAAAAACTAACTCCAAAAGCTTTTATAAGTATATCAAGAGGAAAAGACTGGTGAAAACCAAAGTTGGTCCATTGCAGTCAGATACGGGGGAATATATAACGGGAAATAAGGAAATGGCAGGCCAACTAAATGCATACTTTGGGTCAGTCTTTACGAAGGAAGACACAAATAACCTCCCTGGGATATCGGGAAAAATAGGGACATTGGCAAAGGAGGAACTGACGCAAATCAATATCTCTAAGGATATGGTGTTAAGGAAGCTAAAGGGATTGAAGGCGGACAAATCCCCAGGGCCTGATAACATGCATCCTAGGGTACTGAAGGAGGTGGCCCTAGAGATAGCGGATGCACTAAGTATGATTTTTCAGAATTCATTAGACTCGGGAACAGTGCCCATGGATTGGAGGGTAGCTAACGTTACCCCACTATTCAAAAAGGGGGGTAGGGAAAAAGCAGGTAATTACAGACCTGTAAGCCTTACATCAGTTGTGGGCAAAATGCTGGAGTCCATCATTAAGGATGAAATAGCGGAGCACTTAGCAAATGGGGACAGGATAGGACAGAGTCAACATGGATTTACAAAGGGTAAATCGTGCTTGACTAATCTATTGGAATTTTTTGAGGGAGTAACTGGTAAAATAGATGGGGGAGAGCCAGTAGATGTGGTGTACCTGGACTTCCAAAAGGCCTTCGATAAGGTCCCACATAAAAGATTAGCATGGAAAATTGAAGCTCATGGGATAAAGGGGAAAGTATTGACGTGGATAGAGAACTGGCTGTCAGATAGAAAACAGAGAGTTGGAATAAACGGCTCATTTTCTGAATGGCAGGCAGTAACAAGTGGGGTACCACAGGGATCTGTCCTGGGTCCCCAGCTGTTCACAATTTACATTAATGACCTGGATCAGGGAGTCGGATGCAGCATTTCCAAATTTGCAGACGACACTAAACTAGGAGGGAGGGTGGGCTCAGAGGAGGAGACCAGGAAGCTCCAGAGCGATTTGGACAGACTGGGTGATTGGGCGGATAAATGGCAGATGCACTATAATGTGGACAAGTGCGAAGTTATCCACCTTGGGTACAGGAACGGGAGGGCAAATTATTATTTAAATGGCAATAAATTGGGAGAGGGGGAAGTACAGAGAGACCTGGGTGTTCTTGTACACCAGTCACTGAAGGCGAGCATGCAGGTGCAACAGGCGGTCAAGAAGGCAAACGGTATGCTGGCCTTCATAGCAAAAGGGTTGGAATACAGGAACAGGGATACCTTGCTGCAGCTGTACAGGGCACTGGTGAGACCACACCTCGAGTACTGTGTACAGTTTTGGTCGCCTCATCTGAGGAAAGATGTTCTTGCCATGGAGGGGGTGCAGCGGCGATTCACCAGGCTGATACCAGGAATGGCGGGATTGACCTATGAGGAGAGACTATGTAGTTTAGGGATGTACACACTGGAGTTTAGAAGATTGAGAGGGGACCTCATAGAAGTGTATAAAATTCTGACAGGTCTAGACAGACTAGATGCAGAAGGAATGTTTCCCTTGGCGGGTGAGAACAGAACTAGAGGACATAATTTAAGGATAAGGGCTAAACCATTTAGGACAGAAATGAGGGGGAATTTCTTCACTCAGAGGGTGGTGAACCTGTGGAACTCATTGCCACAGAGGGCAGTGTACGCCAGCTCATTAAATATATTTAAGAGGGAATTAGATATATTTCTACAGGCAAAAGGGGTTAAGGGTTACGGAGAGAAGGCGGGGACGGGATACTGAATTGGAGGATCAGCCATGATCTCATTAAATGGCGGAGCAGGCTCGAAGGGCCGGATGGCCTACTCCTGCTCCTACCTATCTATGCCCCTCATAATTTTGTACACCTCAATCAGGTCCCCCCTCAGCCTTCTCTGCTCTAAGGAAAACAACCCCAGCCTGTCCAGTCTCTCTTCATAGCTGAAGCGCTCCAGCCCAGGTAACATCCTGGTGAATCTTCTCTGCACCCTCTCCAATGCAGTCACATCCCTCCTATAGTGTGGTGACCAGAACTGCACACAGTATTCCAGCTGTGGTCTAACTAGCGTTTTGAACAGCTCCATCATAACCTCCCTGCTCTTATATTCTATGCCTCGGCTAATGAAGGCAAGTATCCCATATGCCTTTTTAACCACCTTATCTACCTGTCCTGCTGCCTTCAGGGATCTATGTACATGCACACCAAGGTCCCTCTGATCCTCTGTCCTTCCTAGGGTCCTACCATTCATTGTGTATTCCCTTGCCTTGTTAGTCCTCCCAAAATGCATCACCTCACACTTATCAGGGTTAAATTCCATTTGCCACTGTTCTGCCCATCTGACCATCCCGTCTATATCATCCTGTAGCCTGAGGCTTCCCTCCTCGCTATTTAGCACACCACCAATTTTCGTGTCATCTGCGAACTTACTGATCATACCTCCTACATTCATATCTAAATCATTAATGTACACTTCAAACAGCAAAGGCCCCAGCACCGATCCCTGCGGTACACCACTGGACACAGGCTTCCAGTCACAAAAACAACCTTCGACCATCACCCTCTGCCTCCTGCCACTAAGCCAATTTTGGTTCCAATGTGCCAAATTGCCCTGGATCCCATGGGCTCTTACCTTCTTGACCAGTCTCCCATGTGGGACTTTGTCAAAAGCCTTACTGAAGTCCATGTAGGCTACATCAACTGCACTACCCTCATCCACACACCTAGTCACCCCCTCTCAAAATTCAATCAAATTGGTCAGACATGATCTCCCACTGACAAAGCCATGCTGACTATCCCTGATTAATCCCTGCCTCTCCAAGTGGAGACTATTCTGTCCCTCAGAATTTTTTCCAATAATTTCTCTACCACTGATGTTAGGCTTACTGGCCTGTAATTCCCTGGTTTATCCCTACTACCCTTCTTGAACAATGGTACTACGTTAGCTGTTCTCCAGTCCTCTGGCACCTCCCCTGTGGCCAGAGAGGTTCTGAAAATTTGTGTCAGAGCCCCTGCATTCTCCTCCCTTGCCTCACACAGCAGCCTGGGTTACATCTCGTCTGGGCCTGGGGATTTATCCACTTTTAAACCCGCTAAAACCGCTAGTACCTCCTCCCTCTCAATACTAATTTGTTCAAGTATATCACAATCCCCCTGCCTGATTTCTATGCCTACATCACCCTTCTCCATAGTGAACACAGATGCAAAATATTCATTTAAAACCTCACCTACATCTTCCGCTCTACACACAGATTGCCACTTTGGTCCCTAATGGGCCCTACTCTTTCCCTGGTTATCCTCTTGCCCTTAATATACTTATAAAACACCTTGGGATTTTCCTTTATTTTGCCCGCCAGTGTTTTTTCATGCCCCCTCTTCGCTCTCCTAATTTCTTTTTTAAGTACCCCCCGCTTTTCTAAACTCCTCTAGGGCTTCCACTGTTTTTAGTCCTTTGTATCTGCCAAAAGCCTCCCTTTTTTTCCTAATCCATTCTTGTATATCCCTTGACATCCAGGGTTCCCTGGACTTGTTGGTCCCACCCTTGACCTTTACAGGAACATGTTGCTGTTGTACTCTCTCTATTTCCTTTCTGAAAGACTCCCATTGCTCTGATGTGGATTTTCCTACAAGTAGCTGATCCCAGTCCATTTTGGCCAGATCCTGCCTTATCATATTAAAATCGGCCTTCCCCCAATTTAGAACCTTTATTTCCAGTCCCTCTTTGTCCTTTTCCATGACTACCTTAAATCTCACCGAATTATGGTCACTGTCACCAAAATGCTCTCCTACTGACACATCTACCACTTGCCCGGCTACATTCCCTAGAATTAGGTCCAGTACCGCCCCCTCTCTTGTAGGACTTTCTACATGCTGGCTCAAAAAGCTCTCCTGGATACACTTTTTAAGAATTCCGCACCCTCTAAGCCTTTCACACCCTGACTATCCCAGTTAATATTGGGGAAGTTGAAATCCCCTAATATTATTACCCTATTATTTCTACACTTCTCTGAGATTTGCCTACATATCTGTTCTTCTATCTCCCCCTGACTGTTTGGGGGCCTATAGTACACTCCCAGCAAAGTGCTTGCCCCCTTTTTGTTTTTAAGTTCTACCCATATGGCCTCATTAGAGGAAGCTGCTAAGATATCATCCCTCCTTACAGCAATAATTGACTCCTTGATTAATATTGCGACACCCCCTCCTCTTTTACACCCCCCTCTGTCTCGCCTGAAGATTCTATACCCCGGAATATTGAGCTGCCAGTCCTGCCCCTCCCTCAACCATGTCTCTGTGATAGCAACAATATCATACTCCCATGTGTTCATCAACACCTTCAATTCATCTGCCTTACTCGCAAGACTCCTTGCATTAAAATAAATGCCATCCAGCCTTGCCATACTCCCTTGTGCCGTTACATATTTGCTCTGCCTTCCAGGCTGACTTGTTTTTTCCTCTATATTTGGCTGTGCATCACCCCCTACTATAGTTCCACTCCGTATCCCATCCCCCTGCCAAGTTAGTTTAAACCCCCCCCCCCCCCAACAGTACTAGCAAACCTCCCCGCAAGGATGTTGGTCCCATTCCGGTTCAGGTGCAACCTGTCCGACTTGTACAGGTCCCACCTTCCCCAGAAGCAGACCTAGTGATCCAGGAAACTAAAGCCCTCCCTCCTGCACCAACTCTTTAGCCATGCATTCATCTGCTCTATCCTCCTATTCCTATACTCACTAGCACGTGGCACCGGGAGTAATCCAGAGATTACAACCTTTGAGCTCCTGCTTTTTAATCTGCGACCTAGCTCCCTAAATTCTTGTTGCAGGACCTCATCCCTCTTTCTACCCATGTCGTTGGTACCAATGTGAACCACGACCTCTGACTGTTCGCCCTCCCCCTTCAGAATGCCCTGCAGCCGTTCAGTGACATCCTTGACCCTGGCACCAGGGAGGCAACATACCATCCTGGAGTCACGTCTGCGGCCACAGAAACGTCTATCTGTTCCCCTTACGATAGAATCCCCTATCACTATTGCTCTCCCACTCTTTTTCCTCCCCTCCTGTGCAGCTGAGCCACTCGTAGTGCCACGGACTTGGCTCTTGCTGCATTCCCCTGAGAAACCATCTCCCCAGCAGTATCCAAAACGGAAAGTCAGAGAGGGAGATGGACCCAGGGGACTCCTGCACTACCTTCCTAGTTCTTTTACTCTGTCTGGCGGTCACCCATTTCCTGTCTGCCTGTGCACTCTTTACCTGCGGTGTGACCACCTCGTTAAACGTGCTATCCACGAAGATCTCAGCTTCGCGGATGCTCCACAATGACTCCAGCCGCAGCTCCAGCTCTGAAACGCGGATTTCGAGTAGTTGCAGCTGGAGACACTTCCTGCACATGTGTTCGCCCTGGACACCTAAAGCGTCCCTGACTTCCCACATAGCACAGGAGGAGCACTCCACGCAGCCGAGCTGCCCTGCCATGTCCTACCCTTAATTTACTCCCTTTACTTCCTTTAAATTTAGGAATATTAAATACACTAGGGACCTTACTTCCCTTTAAACACTACTTACTCTAAACTAGAGACCTTACTTTGACTTTAACGACTGGACTGTAGAAATACTCACCAGCTCCTACTTACCAATCAGCTCCTTCCCTGGTTGTGACGTCACTTTAGCGGTTTCGCAGTTGTTGTTGTTTGATTGCTCCCGCTCTCAGACTCTTTCCTTGGTGTAAAGTAAGAACCAATTCCTGCAGAGTGAAAAGTTAGGAAAAACAAAGGCGAAGCAAGGGAGCTCCTCCTTCCACTCTCACCTAACTCCCTGACTCACCCAACTCGCAGCACTCTGTTTAAACCGCACTCAGTCTCTGCGCTCGGTCTCCACCCAGGGCCGCTCTCGCTGCCTCTGCTGCCGGTGAGTCTGGGCCGCGCTCTTTCCCCGCTCTTTAAATCCTCGGTCTCTGCGCTCAGTCTCCACCCAGGGCCGCTCTCGCTGCTGCTGCCGGTGAGTCTGGGCCGCGCTCTCTCCCCGCTCTTTAAATCCTCGGTCTCTGCCCTCGGTCTCCACCCAGGGCCGCTCTCGCTGCCTCTGCTGCCGGTGAGTCTCTACTCTGTAATCATTGCAGGAGTCCAAGGTAAGACTGAGCAAGATGGCAAGGTGACTTTAACGAGTCAAGGTGGCACTCTTTCCAGACAGTGGGACCTATTCATAGCCCAGTTTTAATGAAGTTTAAAGTGATGACAAACCAACAGTAAGCTGTGACCTGATCTAGTCTACTAATGCACAAAGAATCTCATTCCAGTGTTATGCGTGGGATAGTTTGACAATATCCAATATAATAGGAAACCTAACCCACGTTAAATTCCATTTGTTTCATGTGTATATATATCATGTTATGTATCTACGTATAGCTACAGGTCATTGGTTGATGTCCTGTAACTACTGGGCTGGCTACCTTTCATCTGTTTAAAAATTTGATTTTATTAAAATTAGTAACAATAATCCTAATCAGCACTCACTATTCTAATGTTACTTACGACTTCAGAGCTCCTGAAGTACGACATATTTCCCAAACATTAGGTAAAGTTGACAAATATCACTTATTCATAAGAACATAAGAAATAGGAGCAGGTCATACGGGCCCTTGATCCTGCTCCGCCATTTAATAAATCATGGCTGAGCTTCTACATCAACTCCACTTTCCCCCACCCTATCATCATATCCCTTGATTGATAGTGCCAAAAAATCTTAAGATCTCAGTCTTGAATATACTCAACAACTAAGTATCCACAGCCCTTTGGGGTAGAGAATTCCAAAGATTCACAATCCTCTGAGTGAAGATATTTCTCTTCATCTCAGTCCTAAATGGCCAACCCCTTATCCTGAGACTATGACCCCAAGTTCTATCCTGTCCAGCCAAGGGAAACAATCTCTCAGCATCTATTCCTATCATTACGACATTGTTGAACAATACTGATCTTGCCATTTTTACTGGAAATTTAAGATCCATTCACCAAGTCAGCTCATTTCCATTACCAGCAGTCAGTTCAATTTCCTGGCCATCCAGCATCATTGCGATTGCATATTTCAATATACTGCATTATCACAAACCTGTCTGATTTGCACATAATGTAAAAGTATTGTTTTATGGTCTATCTCCTGTGCAACAATAACTTGGCAACCAGTGCTGTAGCCTTTTGCTTTATGAGCTCTTTGGGCCACACTAACATATGGTGAACTGTGTCTTCTATCCCTATAAATATTTGAGATTAGTACAGAGTATGCTCGGATCCCTTAACACCATGTTAATATAAACTGGAATTGCTGCAATTTTGGCAGGGACAGTGAAAAGATTTTATTTTGTTTAAACGAGATAGAGTTTCTGGAAAAATGCAGTAATTGATGATAAGAAGGATCAAAAATCTAACGGCATTTAGCTTAGTGAGTAGTTCCCTATCATCAATCATTGGTGAAGTTTATTGTACCTGGACAAGCTAGCTGAACCCCTTGCTAGGCCTGAGTCAGTTGGTTGGCTCTGGTTTAATTTTCTGTTCAGGAAAAAATAATAAGACTAGAATGAGACATAAAAGGAGGTAATGAGGTGAGGGAGTTAGGGTGGTACTATACCTGCCACGAGTACTTGGTGCTGATGGAGTGATTGAAATGGAAAGTTGCTTTCCCCAGCATTAAAATCCCTCAGCTTGATGAACACAAAATTCATAACAATGTCATGAATAGAAAGGAGGGAATGGGCAATTCTTTAAATAAAATTAATCCTTTTATGCTGCCCTGATGACTGAATGGATAAATATACTCCGTTTTGAACGGTACAGATTATGAAGGCCCAAAATTCAATCCCTCATCTGCGCCAAAGTGAT
The DNA here is from genome assembly GCA_030390025.1 of Squalus acanthias. Taxonomy (NCBI): domain Eukaryota; kingdom Metazoa; phylum Chordata; class Chondrichthyes; order Squaliformes; family Squalidae; genus Squalus; species Squalus acanthias. The sequence goes on along the minus strand of CM059431.1, from coordinate 56,543,725 downwards.
AGTCGGATTGCTCTTAATGGTTTCAGGAGTCTATAGTGTGGGAAAGGGTCTCCATTCAGATCACAATCTTGTATCCCCTAATGGAAATGCTTGGTCAAAATAGGATCCACTCAGCTTGGTGCCTCCCTGGGCACACATCTCACAACAGCCACTCTCCAGACTCCCAGGAAACTATTCCCAGAATAGTCTGTCTACAAGAGACGAGCAGAGGAAAATGAAAGTGAAAAGTCAATTGTTATGATTTAGCATTTAAGAAAAGTAACTCCTGCGAGCAATGTTTAAAAACCCACAATTTAATATTCACCTTGATTGTGTTCCTTCTCACTAGCCAAAACTAAATGAATGTGCGAGGCCACAGATGGAAGCATGAAGTAGAGTTGTCTGTAGGGTTGGGTTTGTGTTTTCATATTTTAAAGAGGAGTGAGAGGAGGTTCTATTGAGATTATAGTAGGACTCCGTTAAATAATGATGATTAGAAGAGACATATTTCCAACAGTGGCCAGTCATGGTAGAGTAAAGCTGCAAACCACACGGTGCATGTGGTATCACTGTTAAGTCTTTGTTGGCTCAGCTCAACTTTTGGCTCAGAGAGTGAAACCTATTCTGTGATATCCTTTGTGCTTGGTTCCGCCTACAGAATCTCTGGCTCAACGAGCTATAATGTTTATGTCGTAGCGAGAAGACTGTCTTCAATTCTTGAGGAGATTATAGACTATAATTCCTGCACACTTGCATGCCCTGGTCGAGTAAACATTTTTGGTCGGGATAAGCGCTCTGAGCCCAAACCCAGATCCAATCTACCAAAGTAATCAAACATAAGCAAGTGTATACTGCATATGAAATGTGATTCAGCCCTAAAGTTTTCATTCACTGTGAGTTCACACTCCTTGGAGAAACCTGTCCCTTAACAAGAAATCTGAACTGAACCATTGAAGCCAGATTTGGGGTTTTTTTTGTGAGCAAGGATTAAGCCACACTTTCACCCCTAATTTTCAGTGTTCTTATTGGCAGCTATCCGTAGAAGTCTAAAACTAAATCTAAATGTAGCACATGAAGATATCAAAATCTATGCTTCTCCAAGGAAATCCAATCTGAAATAAAGAATTCTAACAGTTGATTTAATTCCCATAATCCAGGAAGAAAAGTGTGATCTGCTGCAGAATAAGACAGAATCACAAAGCAGATAGCTTTGGTCAAGAATGTTGAACTAGTTTCATTTAAATTTCCATGCTTTTAATTTGTTTCTCTGCCCCAGTGTCCTTGGGTTACGCAGCAGCGACCTGCAGCCAGGAGTGACCTCATCCCTGCTGGGAAGCACCTGGCCTTCACTGCTGTACTCCATGGAGACAAAGCTGAGACTCAACAGAATGAGGGGTAGACCTGTGTCCCACCTTGTTTTACACTTTGCTGCTCCAGTCTGAAATATAAAGCATGTAATGGGGACATAGAATTGGCTGCGCTTAAATAAATACACATGGCAATGGTAATGTGATTTTAATAGTCTAACTTTGTGAAAATTATGATTTAATTTAAAAAAAGGATGAGTAAAATTATTTTGCTCTAATACTTCTACCATTCTGACCACTTCAGATCAACTGCATGTCTTGCATTACACGAGGGCACCAGATCAGAAGGTTCAACCTGTCTCTCCTATTAATGCCTATATTTTATTCAGACAGCAGGCTTTCAGGAAATTAACTGAATAACAGAATAGTTACGTTTGGCTAGCAGTTATTAGCCTTATCAAACAAGTGTATCATCTCACAGACGGTGCTCAGCTGTTACTGTGACATTATAAACAGGCCCAGTGTCACTAGTAATATGCTTCATCCTCCTTCTGAAAATAAGAGTGTCATTGATGGGGTAATCCCATAAGCCAGTCGGCTAATTGTCTCGGGTAACTCCCCTGTGGATACACGAGAGCAGCTGACACACAGGGAAACTTTTAACACTTTCTTTTACTGCATTCAGCATGCTACATAATGTCTAGGGCTGTAGCAGAATTTTTACTTCTCTGTAAACATCTGTGTATTTGACCTAAATGAATTGTCTGCAACAGGAGATGACATGCACCAGTTATGGAGACCAGAGTGGTGTAGCATTCGAGGTGTGCCATATGGTATCTACAAGGCCAGCCAATGACTGGAGAATTATTAGCTGAAAAATGCTGTTAACATATTTAATGTTTTTACCATGTTACATTATCAGAAATGTTGTAAAACAATAGATTTCCTCACCTCAATTTTCATGAATTCTAAATAACTTTTTCTATTGCGGTATTAACATGGTTTTATTTTGACAACACCACCAGCACCATTTCTTACTTGATTTGTATTTGACCCATTTCCTTCCTCTTTACTTTCTCCAGTTTTTCATGCCCACTGCTTTTATAGACCTTATACCTGTGATATAAGTGTCATCTGCTATAATTGAATCGGCTTGAAATTAATGATGAGGCCTTACCAGCCTATACCGAACACCAGGAATAAACGTGCATTAAAGGTGCTTTACTGGATGAAAATATTTGAAATGTGAATCCTATATGAGAAACCATTTGAAAAGCCCAATAATCCCTGTGTCTCCATGGTTTTACTCAGGAAAAAATGCTTTGTTTTAAAATTGTTTTTGTATCAGAGGTTCCAAAAATCAATCATCTCATTTGTCCCTCTGTCTCCCTTTCCTCTCAATAGTATGAGGTCAGCTGCAACATTGGACAGGATTGACAGTCTGTCATCTCTGACGGAGACTGTCATTTTTCAAACAGCAAGGTCAGACTTGAAGGGAGTGCACAGAGGAAAATGCTCCTGCCAAATGGGGTCACAGCAAAGCCCAGATGTCCCAGTTAGACTTGTAAGGATCAATGATGTGATGAACAGACAGTAAATCAGCAAATTCCTCTCCTATTTTAAGGTTTCTCTTTCCCCAGACAATTCCCAGCAAAACAGCTTGTGGGGATCCACCAGTGCAACTCTATAAGGGCCTTTAAAAGATTTGACAGCAACCTGGGATTTCTCGAAGTCTGATTTATTCACCCCTCCCTCTCTGTAATTTTGATCAGCATCTGCCCCTGATGGTCAGGGGAACTACCATTCATTGATGTAATGTGTTGGAAGACAAGAGGCTGTTCCATCATCCCAACCCTTTTTTCAAATGAAAATAAAATCATTAACATCGTAGCACATATAGCCATGTAGTAAAGCTCTATGTTATAAAATCCTCCATTCTTCATATTCCCTATGTTTTGTAAGACTGTGGCTCTGTTTAAAAAGATAAATGTCAAACAAACTTCCACTTTAATTATAGCAATAGATGTAAAACCCCAAATATTATACACTGCTCTAACAGATACGCAGTGGATGTCCAGACTCTCGTACTGTCTAGTGCACAAAGAAATGAAAGGAACATGGCTGATATATCACTGTTAACTGCCATAAAATTTCATGTCCCAGTTTTGGAGTTGCCAAGAACAACATTTTGGGCAAATTCTACAAGTTTGAAAGAAATTGCAATAAGGCATGCAGGAGAAACTGTTGGCAAACAGTTAGGAAAAACATTTATAAGGTTTCCATGGGAATGCATTTAAACTTGATGGTTTAAGCCACCGTAATACCTTCTTAGTGGAAAACCCTATTTTCAAAAAAACTGATTTTCAAAAAAACTGATTTTCAAAAAGCTGATTTGTTTGTAGTTGATGTTTTACTGTGGAATGTAAAACAAATTTTGCAATTTCCCAGTTGAGCAACTGAAAGGAAATACACCTTAAATAGTGAAAATTTAAATGGAGTGGAGAAGCAGAGGGACTTTGGTGTGCAGATACATAGGCCATTAAAGACAATGCAAGTAGATAAGGCCATAAAAAAGGCAAATGGAATACTTGGCTTTGTATCCAAAGGCATAGAATACAAAAGAAAGACTGCTGAACTTGTACAAGACCTTAATTTGGCCACAATTGAAGTACTGTGTACAGTTTTGAATACCCTATTATTAGGAAAGATATAAAAGCAATGAAACAGATGCAGTGTAGATTCACTAGGTTGTTACCAGAGATGAGGGGGTTAGAATTATGATGAGACTTGAGAAATCAAGGCTTTTTTGTATTAGAACTGAGAAGTTTAAAAGGTGACCTTCTAGATTATAAAAGAAAGAAAGACTTGCATTTATATAGCGCCTTTCACGTCCACCGGACGTCTCAAAGCACTTTACAGCCAACGAAATACTTTTGAAGTGGAGTCACTGTTGTAATGTGGGAAACGTGGCAGCCAATTTGCGCACAGCAAGCTCCCACAAACAACAATGTGAAAATGACCAGATAATCTGTTTTTGTTATGTTGGTTGAGGGAGAAATATTGGCCAGGACACCGGGGATAACTCCCCTATGGGGAGTAATGATCAGGTGAGTAATGATCAGGTAAATAGGGATAGATTGTTTACACTGGTTGGCAAGACAGTAACAAAAAGGCGCAAGATAATTATAAAAAGAATGAAAGGGAATATTAGAAAAAAAATCTTAATACGGAGGGTGGTTAGAATTTGTCGTTCTCCACCAACGAACCATTGTTGACGCAGAATCCATAAACCCTTTTAAATATGAATTTGATAGTTTCTTGAAAGAGGAATAAAAGGGAGAGAGCAGGAGAGTAGAATTAGATGAGGTGGAGAAAACCACCAGCACAGACTTGATGATTGAATGGCTTGTTTCTGCCCTGTAATAGTCTATGATTCTGTGACAGGCTATAATCTTTGCATTTCAGACTAATTTAGAAATCAGTAAATAAAAGGCTGCAAGGAAGAGAAGAAATGTAAATAGGGATAGTACACTTTTCATATTTCTACATAAGCCTAGGAAAAGGATATTGGAGTTGTTCTTGTGTAAAATGGGTGATAGCGAGTCAGCAGCCCATTTTAGATCTCTCCTGATTTTTATTTCTATTAAAGTCAATACAAATAAAAATTGGGAGAGGTGAAAAATGGGCTGCCGAGTCGCTATCCCCCATTTTACACTATCGCATAAAGTCAAGGTCTACCCCACTGCAACATCAGCCTTTCTGAGCTATCTATAAAACATATTAGATAGAAATGCAAAGCCTTCAGTTATTAATTACTGAGCGAATAGTTGTTTCAGTAGATTTGTAAGAATTACACAAAGAATAAGAGGTTGTAGTTATAAGAAAGGCTCCAAAAATTGGAGCTTTTGTCACTGGAACTGAGAAAAGGATAAGGGGGATCTAATAAAGGTTCTTAAAATTATGAAAGATTTTGACAGTGTAAATACTGGAAGTTTACTCGCCTGGTTAGTGGATCAGTAACAAAATCAGGATTACCACTAGAAAAATGGAGGGGGAAGTTAGAAGAACTTATTTCATTGAGGATGTTATTAATTTGAGTCTTCCACAGATAACTTTTTTGAGTTTAGTGGTGTCCTCTCCTCCTGTAATCAGTCTGAGCATCTTACTTTGATGGAAGTTAACTCACACAGCCCTATACCTACTTGCACGTTGGCAGAACTCGGGTGTCTAACTCCCTTGTGACCTGAACCAGATACTTATGTCTTTTGCAAGTGTATTTTTTCAATCTCTTCAAAGGCAGACTGAGTAAAACTAGGTGAGGAAAACTTGGTTCAAAACATTCAGCTGCTTCCACAGTAAGGTGAAACATACAGAACAACAGTTATGATCAGAGTGACTCAGTTCAATTGGTACAATTTATATTCGCGTGATGATACACCAGAAGGAATATGTCACGTTACCCCACGTCGGTGGGACATCTTATTTGACTGAAACAAGAATTCTTTTAATTATCTTCGAGCATTTCTGACCTCTTTGCCTCAGTGAAGACCCTCGCAGCTTTCCCATTTACTAAGCTGATTGTTGTTGCAGACATCCTGTTGCTCTTCCTCTCTTCCCCTCTCTCTCTCTTCTCCCTCTCTGTCAAAAAATGTAGTTTCTACAAGAAACAACTTCTGATTTAGCTTAAGAACCACAGTTCATCTGATCACTGATCTGCCTCGCATTTCAGACTGTCCTGTTCAATTAATCCCTTTAAAGCTCTAACTTGGAATCATATTTTAAAATAACTCCTATCTAGATCATTTCTGTCAAAGAAATGGTCAAATAATACAAAAACATGACAGAGAGTTAATAGAGCATGAATGCTTTACCATCAGTGGCCATTACGACAGAAACTATGGGGGCAATTTTAACCCTACTCGCTCAGCAGAAACCTGGCGGGTGGGCAGTTAAAATCGCCCTGGCTCTTACCTGTCCGAAAGCTGCCATGATCGCAACATGTGCAATTTTAACCTGCTCTCCTGAGCAGACACACGCCCGGAGCCAATGGGGTCCTTCTTTATATATGGGTGTTGCGGCCCGATGATATAATTGAGACCCGACTATAATTTTAACTTAGGCCTGAGCGAGAAATCCACCTTGAGTTAAAATCGGGACCATACCATTGTTTGAAAAAGAATTAGATAATTATTTGAACAGCAAGAATATAAACGGATATGAAGAAAGGACAGAGAAATGGGATTAGATCAGGAAAGTATGTGTATTTATGTAACACCTCATCAAGTCTTTATGATGTCCCAAAGTACTTCACAACCAATGAGTTACTTTTTGAAGTGTAGTCATTGTTGTTATGTAGGCAGAAACAGCAGCCAATTTGCACACGACAAGATCCTACAAACAGCAATGAGATTAATGACCAGTTAAAATGAGAAAAACATCTGAATTTTCTGGAAATGCACAGCAAGAAAGAAAGTAAATAATGGTTATTCCTGTTATTTACAGCGTCTGTCAATATAAATGATATTTTCAGTGATGCCCTTCAGACCTAAAGATTAAAAGATAAGCAGGCATTTCAGTAATGTTGGAAAATACGGCAATTGCAGAAAGGAAGTTAATAGGTTGATTGACCAGCTAAGTACTTAATGCTGAACTGTCAATTTTTGGTGGTGTTTCTGCAAAGGTGAATTGTTGCCCAGGACAGCGGTAGTTGAAGAGTTAGCCTTGGCATAGGTGCAATGGACCTCATTCTGTGCTGTAATTTTTATGACAGTGAAAATATTACGTAGTTCTATTTGCTCCCATATTTCTAGTTCACAATAAATTTATTTACAAAAAGAGAAAATATCAGGACTACAACTGATGAGGAATGAGCACTTTAAAAAAAAATCTTTACAGCATTGAATGTTTTGGCCATTTCTCCTGTGTACAGTAGGAAAGTGGCTGTTAAACTGGTGGCACCATGTTAGCTACTTATAACTTGTTTATTTGTGTGATAACTGCAGATAAACCCACACTGAACAGGTGTTGCCATATGTTGTCGCAGTTGCTAGAATAAGGTTGTCATGGTTACTAGGACTAGGAAACACAGCCACTTCTATAAACCATTTCCATCATTGCAGAAGGTGATTTGATGAGAGGATGGAGGAAGCTGTGCTTGTGAAGTCACTTCTCTTATAAACTGATTGTTTAGAGGTGAAACTTGCCTCAGATGTTAAAAAATTATCACGGATGTAATCTCAAAGACTAATTATGCAGGTTGCTGTTTTCTTGCTGGGAAACCTACTGGATTTGTTTCTCAGTTTTTCTACATGAATGCATCCTCTGCAACTTTTTTATTGCAAGATATGCGTTACATGCAGACTATAGCTATGTTCAGATGCAAGTTCTTTTCTTTCTGTTCGCAACCTTGGTGTCATATTTGACTCTGAGATGAGTTTCCGACCACATATCCGCATTATCATGAAGTCCGCCTAGTTCTACTTCGGTAACATCGCCCGACTCCACCCTTGCCTCAGCTCATCTGCTGCTGAAACCCTCATCCATGCCTTTGTTACCTCTAGACTTGACTATTCCAATGTACTCCTGGCCAGCCTCACACATTCTACCCTCCGTAAACTTGAGGTCATCAAAACTCTGTTGCACATGTCCTAACTTGCACCGTCCCATTCACGCATCACCTCTTTGCTCGCTGACCTACATTGGCTCCCGGTCTGGCACGCCTCAATTTTTAAATTCTTATCCATGTTTTCAAATCCTGCCATGGCCTCACCCCTCCCTATCTCTGTAATGTCCTCCAGCCCTACAACCCTCTGACATATCTGTACTCCTCCAATTCTGGCCTCTTGAGCATCCCCAATTTTAATCACTCCACCATTGGCGGCCGTGCCTTCAGTAGCCAAGACCCTAAGCTCTGGAATTCCCTCCCTAAACCTCTCCGTCTCTCTACCTCTCTTTCCTCCTTTCAGATGCTCCTTAAAACCTATCTGCCCTAATGTGGCTCGGTGTCAAATTTTGTTTGATAACGCTCCTGTGAAGTGCCTTGGGGATGTTTTAGCACGTTAAAGGTGCTATATAAATACAAGTTGTTGTTTTTTCTTTCTTTCAGTCTCGTCAAATTGACACCGAGCCACATAAGGTAATATTAGGACAGGTGAGAAAAAGCTTGGTCAAAGAAGTAAGTTTTAAGGAGTGTCTTATTGGAGCTGATAGCGGCAGAGAGGTTTAGGGAGGGAATTCCAGAACTCAGGGCCCAGGCAGCTGAAGGCACAACCGCCAAGCGTGGAGCGATGCAAATCGGGGATGCGCAAGAGGCCAGCATTGTTGATGCCTGAAATAGTGAATTTTAACCCAAACATAATGAAAAGATACCTGGGCAGTGGTAAAGTATGGGACAAATGAAGAAAAGATTTTTGTTCCTTCAAAATCAGTCAAAATTGCTATGTGAACAGGGGTGAAGGTGTGCCTCTAAGTATGCAACTCTATAAACTGGAAAAATTAATTTAAAAAAGCGGAGATCATTAAGCTATTTCTCCTCTTTATCTGCCATATGTATCTTTAAAGGGTAAAATTACATGACAGTAATTCTGCCCCCACACACCAATGCTGAAGATTTTTCCCCACACTCACTCCTGCTGTGTGCTGAATCAGTTCCATTACAGATCGAACTTTGGCACACATTGGACATGATTGCTTTAAAAGGTAGTACATTTTGGTAGGAAGAATAAGGAGGCCACATACTCCTTGGGAAAGAAGTGCCTAAAATGGGCTAGAGGAACAGAGGGATCTGGGAGCGCAGATACACAAATCACTAACATTAGTGACGCAGGTTAATAAGGCCATAAAAAAGGCATACAAAGCACTGGGGTTCATTTCTCGAGGAATAGAATTCAGTGATATGTTAAATTTGTATAGAACCTTGGTTAGACTATACTTGGAGTTCTGTGAAAAGTTCTGGTCTCCATATTATAAAAAGGATATGAAGGCACGGGAGAAGGTACAAAAAAACTTAGTAGAATGATACCAGAACTGAGAGGTTATACCAATCAGGAAAGATTGAACAGGCTGGAGCTCTTTTCTCTAGAAAAGAGAAGGCTGAGGGGGTGACCTGATAGAGATCTTTAAGATTATGAAAGGATTTGATAGGGTAGATCTAGAGAAGATATTTCCACTTGCAGGTGAGACCAGAACTAGGGGCTATAAGTATAAGATAGTCACTAATAATACAATAAGGAATTCAGGAGGAGCTTCTTTACCCAGAGAGTGGTTAGAATGTGGAATTCGCCACCACATGGAGCGGTTGAGGTGAATAGCATTGATACATTTAAGGGGAAGCTAGATAAGCACATGAGGGAGAAAGGAATAGAAGGATATGTTGATGGGGTTAGATGAAGAAAGGTGAAAGGAGGCTTGTGTGAAGCATAAATACCACCATAGACATGTTGGGTGAATGTCCTGTTTCTGTGCTATAAATACTTTGTCGTACTTTGTAAAGCATCAAAGGTGCAGGAGAGGCTGAGGCTGAGGCTGGAGGCCTTGACCAGGCTCTGGCTTAGTACCATCCTGCTCTTGTCATGTCTTGTTCCCCTATTCATTGCCTTGTTCCCCTATTCATTGCCTTACACATAACCATACACTCAACCACTTACAGTATATTGCAATGTAAGTACTGTTTGACGGTTTTTCTTGGAGCCAGCATTATAAACCACACCCTCTTCTGTTTCTGTAGGTCTGGAAGAATAGCCTGCTAGCACTGCAAGTAGCCTTGAGCAAGCCAGGGCCTCACAACACCTTGTGTCACTCTCGCCAATTGTTGCAAGCACCAGCACACACTTCACAGTATGTAGATAGTGAGCTTCAGGAGGTAGCACTGGGTGAGTGACAGCATATGGATGAGGAGGAACACGTGGCGGTGGTAGAAGAGAAGCAGAAACCTACTGGTCACAGGGCTAGCTTGGTTCCTTGCTGCAATGCCTAGGGATTAGGTTTCTCCGTACTACAGCCTATCATGGAGCATATGACGACTCCAGGAGCATCTGCAGTTGAATCCCTTTTGTCGCATGTCCTAAGTCCAGTCATCATGGCCCATAATTTGTGGTCAGCGCGAAGCAAAGGCGTTCGCCGCTGGCCCCAAAGTAAGCTTCGCACAAAGATCTTGTGATCTCTGTGGCGAGAATTTTGGGTTTTCCGACGCATAATTGAAATCAACGCAAGTTAATGGGAAATCCCAGCGAAGAGCTGCTGTGACGACAACAAGCTGTCTAAGCAGCCAATCAAAACGCAGAATTCTCACAGACAGTGAACCAGGAAGTGGGTAAGCTCCTTTGATTCTAACTTTTTTTAAATGTTAGAGAGAGCAAAACAAAGATTGGGGCTCTCACATGGGGAAAAGACAAACCTGAAATAAAGATGAACAAACTTTTTTTTTAAATGTAAAAACATTTTTTAAGTTTCTTAAAAATGTTTTATTAAAATGGATAAAGTTGACACTCCAGAAATTTAAAATTAGTTTTTCAGGGCCATAACCTTTGTTTAGAAGTCAATACGCTGTTAAAACCCCAGTTACACCTAATCCAAAAGGGTCTAACTTTTAGTGGGGCATTTAACAGCGGTATTACCGCAGAAGAGCCAAAGATTTTGTCAGTTTCCATGATTTGACAGATTACACTGATTGCCGGCTCTGTGGTCAGGGAGGGTGGGGCGGACACAGTGCAGCCTGTGGAGGAGCAGTGAATGACAGACCGAAACTTCAGGATTTCCGCGTTAGGCTGCGCATGCGCTAAATTCTGAAGTTGCGGTCAGTTTCAAAGGCGAAATGACGGCGAACACTGCCAGTTCACCGTCATCAGGACCGCAAATTCAGGGCCAAGACTTTTGTAAATTCCGAGACTGCTGCTAGAGCGGCCTCAGGCACCAATCGGCAAGGAGTTTTCTTGCTGGCTAGAACATGCTGGGAGGATCATACACCTCATTCCTACCCTCAGGTCTGCTCCCATGTAGATATGGATATGTTTTCCCTGCCACTTCCTGTTCTTCTACCCACTGCCCCCTACATCCTCCCACTGTAGCTCAGGACTCCTGTCTTTTTCCAGTTTCTCATGTATCTTCCCTCCTGCCCTCTCAAATCTCATCTCTACCATGTTATGTACTTCCCTCAATCCTATTGCCACTCAACTACTGACCGCTCGGTTACCCTTCCCAGCCCCCATCCATAGAGTCACAGAGTCATAACGGCACAGAAGGAGGCCATTCAGCCCATCAAGTCCGTGCCAGCTCTCTGTAGAGCAATCCAGTCAGTCCCATTCCCCCCACTCTATCCCCGTAGCCCTGCAAGTTTATTTCCCTCAAGTGCCTATCCAGTCTCCCCTTGAAAACATTGGCCCAGAAATTGGACTTCGATGGTTGCCGCGGGGGTAAGGATCCCCCGCGATATTGCACTCCGCGCCTGCCTTTATGGTTTTGGCCCACACGAACTTCAGTTCCTGGGCCTCTCCCTGGTGCCAGCGCGCAGTGTGTGCGTGTCCCAGAGGCACAGTTAGTTCGATGCGATCTCTGGGATCACGTGAGCCAGTTAGAGCCAATGGCAGCACACCATCTTTCATTCATAGTTTTGACAGGAAGAGCTGTCAAAACTATGAATACAAATTGCCCCCAAAAGAACAGCTAAACCTCAATTAATTTTTTTTTAAAAACCATCACATTAATAAAATAACTATAGTTAAATAAATTAACCACTTTAAACAAAAATTTAAATTTTTGAAAAAGTTTAAATTCTTTTTAAAAGTTATAAAAATAAACTTACCTTTCTTTAAAGTCTCTAAAAAAGATAAACCTGTTGAAAAAAATTTAAAATAATACTTAATTAAATACTTACCTTCTTAAAAGGGGGTCTTACGCCTGCTTTTTTCATGTGTAAAATCTTCAACACTTACCTTCGCGTTCAAACCTGAAAAAAAAACTAAGTGTGCTGCGTGCGCACAGCCTGTAGTGTGCACGCGGTTCACTTAGGAACCGCCCCCTTCGCCATATCGGAAGTGCCGGTTTCCCACGCATGCGCAGTGCATGCAGGAAACCGGCACTTCGGGACCGAATATGGGTGAGTACACAGTGCGTACTCACCCGTATTCGGCCGAATTTCTGGGCCATTGTGTCTCCAGTTCCACCACTTCCCTCAGCAGCGAATTCCTCCCTCTCAAGGGCCTTCACATCCTTCCCAAAGTGTGCTGACCAGAACTGGATGCAATACTCCAGTTGTGGCCTAACCAGCGCTTTATAAAGGTTCAGCATAACTTCTCTACTTTTGTACTCAATACCTCTGTTTATGAAGCCCAAGATCCCATCTGCTTTGTTAGCCACTCTCTCAATATGTCCCGCCACCTTCAGGGACCTATGCACAATAACTCCCAGGTCCCTCTGTCCCTGCACACTCTTTAAAACTGTGCCATTATGTGTATATTGCCTCTCCCTGTTCCTTCTGCCAAAATGCATCGCCTCACACTTCTCTATTAAATTCCATCTGCCACCAGTCTGCTAGCCTTTCTATGTCCTGTTGCAGTCGATTGGTATCATCATCACTGTTTGCTATACCCCCAAGTTTGGTGTCATCAGCAAATTTAGAAATTCTACTCTGTATTCCAATATCCAGGTCATTTATATATCAAAAAAAGCAGTGGCCCCAGCACTGACCCTTGGGGAACACCACTGTCTACCATCCTCCAGTCTGAAAAACAGCCATTTACCACAACTCGCTGTTTTCTGTCCTTAAGCCAATTCCTTATCCAAGCTGCCACTGACCCACCTATTCCATGAGCCTCAATTTTGTTAACTAGCCTTCTACGTGGTACTTTGTCAAACGCCTTCCGAAAATCCATGTAGACAACATTCATTGCATTCCCTTCATCAAGCCTCTCTGTTACTTCATCAAAAAATTACATTAGATTAGTCAAACACGATCTGCCTTTTACAAATCTGTGTTGGCCCTCCTTAATTAGCTTAAACCTCTCCAAGTGCCCATTAATTTTTTCCTTGATTATTGTTTCTAAAACTGGCTGGCCTGTAGTTACTAGGATTGCCCTTACACCCTTTCTTGAACAATGGTGTCACATTTGCCACTTTCCAATCCTCAGGCACCTCCCCCACATCTAGGGAAGATTGGAAAATTATGGCAAGCCATTTCGCTATCTTCTCCCCCAATTCCCTTAGCAACCTGGGATGCAAGCCATCTGGACCAGGCGACTTGTCCACTCTAAGCATACCCAACCTTTCTAGTACATCCTGTCTATCAATTTTCACCCCTTCCATTGCTTCTACCTTTTCCACTTCTGCCGATATTTATTTTGTCAGCAGCCACCTCCTTAGTAAACACCGATACAAAGTACTCATTGAGTATTCTAGCCTTGCCCTGCGCCTCTAAGCATATATCATCTTCTTTGTCTCTAATAGGCCCCACCCCGCCTCTTACGACCCGCTTACTGTTTACATGCCGGTAGAAGATTTTTGGGTTCCCTTTTATGTTAACCGCCATTCTACTCTCATATTCTCTCTGCCAATCTTATTTTCATCTTCACATCCCCTCTCAACTTATTGTATTTGATCGGGTTCTCCCTTGAAGAATTTACCTGACATGCATCATACACCCTCTTTTTTTGTTTCATCATCTTCTCTATCTCCCTCGTCATCCAAGGAGCCCTTGCTTTGGTTCCCTTACCCTTCTCTCTTGTTGGAATGTACCTAGCCTGTACTTGGAACATCTCCTCCTTAAAGATCACCCATTGTTCCGTTATAGTTTTTCCTGTCAGTCTTTGGTTCCATTTTACCCTGGCTAGATCCTTTCACATCCCACTGAAGTTAGCCCTATTCCAGTTTAGAAGTTCCACTCTAGATTGTTCTTTGCTCCTCTCCATTGCTCATCTAAATCTTACGATGATCACCTAGTGTTCTCCCACAGACAGTTGGTCGACCTGGCCCACCTCATTTCCCAGCACCAGATCCAGCAATGCCTCCTTCCTAGTTGGGCCAAGAACATACTGGTCAAGGAAATTCTCCTGAACACATTTCAGAAATTCCTCCCCCTCCTTTCCCTTTACCCTAGCATTATCCCAATCGATATTTGGGTAATTAAAGTCCCCCCATATCACCACTCTATAGCTCTTGCATATCTCTGCAATTTCCCTGCAGATTTGCTCCTCTACCTCCCTGTCACTATTTGAAGGCCTGTAGAATGCCCCCAATAGCGCGATCATACCCTTTTTGCTCCTCAACTCTAACCAAATGGATTCTGTCCTTGTCCCCTCAAGAACATCCTCCATTTCCAACAGTACAATGTCTTATTTAATCAGCACTGCCACCCCACTTCCCTTTTTTCCTTCCCTATCTTTTCTGAACACCTTGTACCCTTGACTATTAAGTGCCCAGTCCTCACCGTTTTTAAGCCACGTTTCCGTTATTGCCACATCATCATTTTGCCACACGGATAATTGTGCTTGTAGCTCACCAACCTTATTCACCACATTTTGTGCGTTTACATACATGCATTCTAAATCCATTTTTGAATTTTTCTTAGTCTGCTCCTATCTAATATGGTACTACTACCGCCTCTAGTACTATCCAACACACACACTCTTTTATGCACCTTATTCCTCTTTTCTACTCCTATATGCTGGTGCCCATCCCCCTGCCAAGCTAGTTTAAACCTTCCCCAACAGCACTAACAAACCTCTCCACGAGAATATTGGTCCCGGCTCTGTTGAGGTGTAACCCGTCCGGCTTGTACAGGTCCCACCTTCCCCAGAAATGGTCCAAATGCCTCAGGAATCTAAAGCCCTCCCTCCTGCACCATCTCTCCAGCCATGCATTCATCTGTTCTATCCTCCTATTCCTGTACTCACTAGCACATGGCACCGGGAGTATTCCGGAGATTACTGCCTTTGAGGTCCTGCTTTTTAATCTCTCTCCTAGCTCCCTAAACTCTGCCTGCAGGACCTCATCCCTCTTTCTACCTATGTCGTTGGTACCGATATGGACAATGACCTCTGGCTGTTCACTTTCCCCCCTCAGAGTGTCCTGCAGCCGCTCAGTGACATCCTTGACCCTGGCACCAGGGAGGCAACATACCATCCTGGAGTCACGTCTACTGCTGCAGAAATGCCTGTCTGCTCTCCTAACTATTGAATCGCCTACCACTATTGCTCTTACACTCTTTTTCCTCCCCCCCCCCGGCCCCCCCTGGTGCAGCTGAGCCACCCGTGGTGCTGTGGACTTGACTCTGGCTGCCCTCCCCAGAGGAACCAGCGCCCTCACCAGTACTCAGAACAGAATACTGGTTGGAAAGCGTGATGCACTCCGCGGACTCCTGCACTACCTGCCTGGTCCTCCTCTTCTGTCTGGCGGTCACCCAGTTCCTCTCTGCCTGCATACTCTTAAGCTTCAGGGTGACCATCTCTAGAAACGGTCTATCCATGTAACTCTCAGCCTCGTGGATGCACAGCAGTAACTGCAGCCGCCGCTCAAGCTCCGAAACCCGGAGCTCAAGTTGCTGTAGCTGGCGACACTTCCCGCATATGTGGTCGTCCAGGCTGCGCGAAGCATCCAGGACATCCCACATGGCACAGGATGAGTACTCCACAGGACTGAGCTGCCCTGCCATGCCTCTATTTAATAGACTAAGAACTAACCCAGGAGAATTAAACTTAAAACTTAACAAAAAACACTTCCCAGCTACTCACCAATCAACTCTTTCTCTCTATTTAATAGGCTATTAACTAACTTAGCAGAAATAAATTAATAAACTTAAAAAAAAAAATACACTCACCAGCTACTCGATCAGCTCCTTCCCTTGTGCCGACATCACTTTTTTTACTCTGACCTCACTTTTTCAAAAACTGCCTCTGTTGAGTTGCTGCCGCTCGGGACTGCTCGCTCTCGCTGTGCTCCCACCAGGTCTGCTCCTTCCAGTCTTCTTTTCTAACGGCACTGTTCTCACCCTCAAAACTTCTGGCATCCCTTGTCAAAAGACCCACCCTTGATCTATCCATCCATCCACCCCTCCTCTCCCACTACCGCCCTATCACCACCCTCCCTTTTCTCTCTAAACCCATGAACTTGACTCTACTTCCCAGCTCTATGCCAATCTCTTGCAAAAATCTCCATTCACATCCCTTCAGTCTGGCTTCCACGCTCTTGCAACAGTGAAACAGCCATCGCCAACATCACAAATGGCATTCTCTGTTACTATGATCTTGGTTCATTATCCTTCTTCGACCACAGTACTTAATATGCTTGACCATGTGATCTTCCTTCAATGCCTCTCCTTTGTTATCCAGTTCCATGGGACTGCCTTTGCATGCTTCAGTTGTGATCTATATAAATGCAGCCAATGTATCACCACCAATGCCTTCTCTTCCCTCCCTCACACCTATTTCATACTTCTAATATTGCTGTTGTCCCCTGTACTAATCTAGAAAGTCATAAAATTTGAGGGCTGTGGTTGCCTTGACTGCAACTGGCAGTGCCATCCCTATGGTGTAGGTTGGCTGCAGGTCTCCTTGAAGTGGATTGCATACCTTTCCCTGCTGTACTTGAGCATATGGGGGCACTCCTCCTTCATCATTGTGGGTCTCTGTACTTGGGTCTGTAAGTACAGTGACTAACATGTTGGTGACTGTGGTCAGCCTACCTCTGGTTCCCTCTGCTCTCTCTGGCATCCCTTCTTTGTTCCTCTTCATCCTCTTCCATTAAATCAAATGAGAAGAGAGAACTGATAGCAATCCTCATAGTTTACAAGCATGTGGCAGCAAAAGAAAATTAACGCTCCTGCTTTAAGAGATAATTTTCTGACAGCGGTAATCTTGCTGGTGTTCAACACCTATTTGAAATGGGCCAGATTAGTACACTGCGCACGCAGTGTGTGGGAACAGGAAGATTGGCAGGCTCCCCCCTCTAAATAATGGCCCGGATTTTATGGTTGTAATGACGACGTTTGCCGTCATTACTCTGTGAAACTGACAGCAACTTCTGGTGTCCGCACATGCGCAGTTAAACGCAGAAATCCAGAAGTTGCTATCAGTGGTTGCCCGCTCCTCCACAGAGTGCGCTGTTGAAGACCTCGCAGATGGAAATCTTAGAAATCACTTGAATTGGCATGAACTTCCACTTATTACGCTCTAACCTCACTGTAAAAACCCCCGAAAAAGTTAGGCCTTGTTGAATGAGATGTAACTGGATTTTCAATGGTATACTAAGCCATAATTACTGCTGAACAACCTCTCTGGCCCTGAAAAACTAATATTTGTGGAATGTCAAATTTCTCCATTATGATAAAAATTCCATAGATTTTATAAATAATAAAAAAAAAGTTTTAAAAAATTTGTTTATGATATTTCAGCTTCTACCTTAATCCTACGCGCATATCCCAATCTTTATTTCGCTCTCTGTAAAATGATTAAAAAGTGAAGGATAATCAGTGCTTTTTACTTCCTGGTTTGTTGTCTGTGAGAATTCTTCAATGTGTTTGGCTACTTAGCCTGCTTGATGACATCACTGTTGCTGGATGCCAGAGATCCCCTAGAGTTGGCGGCAGAATGAAATTACCGTCGGGAAAGGTGAAATCCACGCCACAGAGATCGCTAGATCTTTGTGGGCAACTTTCCTCGAGGTCAGCGGCGAAAATCTGGGCCAATATGTTAGAAGATTTGCATTGGTCATGAAGTAAATGCACATTCTGTGCAGCAATGCATAACACCAGCAAAGAAACAGCATAGGGATTTACATTGCTGCAACCACGAGTCCAAGATCTTGTAAAATTTCTACCCACCTATTCCAGTAGTATTTCCAGTACAATCAATAATAACGCTGCCATGAGAGGCTCATCAGAATAATAAAACAGCTGCCAAAATACATCCAAAATTCAATTTGTAATCATGTCTGGACCAACTTGCTGATGTGTTATTTTAATCAACCTTTCAACATGGCACTAAATATATGCAAATTTAAATGGTAATCCAGCTATTCTCACTCTGCCTTATGAGCTGCTGTTTTAGCTTCGCACTGGAACTGGCGAGTAGTGGACTCTTTTCCTTCAGAATTCGCTGATCTTAAAAACCTTCCAAGAAAAATTAATAAACCTTGAACCTTTCAGGGACGGGAGCCATTTTTCAAAAATTATTTTCAAAATATTTGTGGTGAATCACTGTGGCTTTGCAACATGTAAGCTGGCTCTGTGCTCTGACAAATTTCAAAATAAAATGTTGACGAGGATGTTTGCAGTGTTAACCCACCCTAAATATAGTGCATTCAAACGCGGGCACTGTAATCACCACAGTAATCACCAACAGTAAAATTGCTTTTTTTTCTCCTCAGAAGACATGCTAGCTGTCAGAAGTCGAGGTGAAGCGTGAAAGTTGATAAACGTGGATTATTGTCTTTAGTGAATTATTGTAATTAGTTTTCCAAGAAGAAATGCAAAGGTTATTTTATTGTTACTGCTCTGTTTCAGTCGCAATGAATGAATGGAAGAGCCTGTTGTCCTCTGCCAGGAGTCTGGTATTTGCAGTGTGCTGTGGTCATATAGCACCTTTTAAAGCTCCCACTAACACAGGAAAGAATGTGTGAGCACACTGTGGCTAACACATCTAGTTTGATATAGCACACCAGCTAATCAACACTTAGACGTCAGTCGGTCAAGTGATAAATCCAGTTCACTCATTCTTCATCGAATTTTGTGGTCAAGGCCTTTCTGCCAAACGTCTGTATGCAGTTTTGTGGAAACTTCAAGAACTCTGTAGGAACCACTTCAGTAAATAGTATTTGGCTTCTGGAATTTTAAGTCTGAGGTATGTGCAGTAGAATGGAAAAATAATTCAATTGTGGCAAGTGTGATGCGCATTGCAGAGGAGTTTGAAATGTATGGCGAGGGAATGTGAGCATGATGCAATAGGACTCTTTGATGTATTCAGTACATTAGAAAAATAGTAGAGCGATGACAACTAGCAATTAAGAGATTTTATTGTGGCATTAATCCTATTGTTTACTTTTTTTTTAAATCTTCCCCACTGTCCTGTTCTTTTCCTCCTGTCCTGAAATCACCGACTCCCTGCTGAGATAAACTTCCAGAGGTTTTGGTCATTTTCTGGTACCTTGCCCAAATGGCCATTATTCATGTTTACATCTGAATTGTGGAAGGCTGTTCATCCATAGCGGATATTGCCGCTAAGTCGCATTCTATCTGTACCTTATGTCCAGTAGGGGTTGCTGGATTATGATCAGGAATGTGAATCCTTGCAGTTTTTTCCCCTTCATTAACCCAGGGAAGCTGAGGTCAATTGAAGCATACCTAATGTCACATGACAGATACCAGCTAATTTGGCATAAACCAGGGATGGAACCTGGAACTTTTTTGATCCATAATAATTCAACTGCTCCTTCAATAAACTTACTGAGCCATTGGGGTATTTCCTCCAGTCCAGAAGCAGTAATTCCCATTGGGGTACAAAGCTGCATGCAATGGCTACCTTTGAATACCTTGCCCAAGTAGCCATTTTTCATGTGAGTGTACACAGGCTGTTTTTTCATGCAAGGCTTCACAGTCAAGGCCCATCTTGTCCTCATCTGCTGTATGTAAGAACATAAGAATTAGGAGCAGGAGTACACCATACGGCCCCTTGAGCCTGCTCCGCCATTCAATAATATCATGGCTGATCTTCAACCTCAACTCCACTTTGCTGCCCGATCTCCATATCTCTTTATTCCCCTAGAGTCCAAAAATCAATCTATCTCAGCCTTAAATATACTCAACGATTCAGCATCCACAGCCCTTTGGGGTTGAGAATTCCAAAGATTCACAACCCTCTGAATGAAGAAATTCCTCTTCATCTCAGTCTTAAATGGCCGATCCCTTATCCTGAGACTATGCCCCCTAGTTCTAGACTCTCCAGCCAGGGGAAATAACCTCTCAGCATTTACCCTATCAATCTCCCTGAACTTGCACTTTCCAGCAGGGCTCATTGGATAGTCATCAGGAGCAGAAACCCTGACTGACTTTTCCCTCCATACTTTGGGGATACTGGAACTGCCTGTAGTGCTTTTTCTGTCGCTCTGCTAACTGAGCACAACTTAGCCATATTAAGCCATATGGTCCATTTTTTCACTGTCACTGGGCAACCCCCAATTGTGTCTTTTAATTGTGGATTTTTTTGAGATATAAAGAACTTGGGATCTATGGGCTGGATTTTCATTGACCGGTGGAGGTGGGTTTGGAGGCGTGTGGGGGGTTAAAATTGCAAAAACTGGCGGGCGGGCAGAAGACCGCCTCCATCCCACCTCCACGCAATTTTCATTAAATCGTGTCTGCTGGTCCCGACTCCGTCCCGCCTCTTAGAGGTGGGATAGGCTGTTAAGGCCCTTAACAAGCACTAAATTGCCTCTATAATGCCATTTTGAAAGGCTTTTGTGTTTTTAACCCTTTTTCTACGTGAAGCACGCCTGTTCTGAACCACGAATGTGAAACCTGGCGGGAGCACATTTCGATAGGGCTGGCTGGATGGATGGATGGATGGGGAGGAGACATATCTGGGCGTGGTGGTGTAAAAATATCTGGGAGCAGACTTAGGGCTGCTGCTGCTCATTTTGCATCCAGGTCCTCTCACAGCAAAGGCCAGGCAGTCTTTGCAGACCTTCAATGCAGCAGCAATGATGACATCATCAGAGGCAACTTTCAGACTGAAAACACTAATTGGTTCATGGGTTCCCACATGCTGGAACTCAATTGCCCAATTAGGTAAAAATCGCATCAATCTCCCACATCCAATTGCAGTCAGGTGGATAACACGAAAAGTGGATGACACGACCCCAACCCGCCCCAGTATCAAAATCCAGCCCTATATCTCTGATACATCTACAGAACTGATTGATTGAGGATACTTTACTTGCAATGTCTGTTTATTTTGTAAAAGCAGTTTGCAATGTAATAACACACTGAATCCCAGTTATTTAAAGTTGTGTATCTCAATCTATTTGTGAAGACTGATGTCTTTTCCTTGTGTATTGCCAGTGACTGGGAAGCACTTGACTGTTGCTGTTGGTTACACAGCCATGTATTACTTGACCTCTGTATAACAACAGAAGGCCATTAAATTCTTCCTTGTTTCGAAGACCTGGATATCAGTATTGGATATTTCAGTGTTGGTTTTTCCCCCATTGCCCTTGTCATCTCTACCCAGTGAAACACCTTTACTGTGTGTAACTGCAGTTTATGGTAGCACGGGCAGGGCAGCAGAAGTTTAGGCTCTCTTTCAATTTTGTGCTTTTGGAGATGATGACAGGAGTAAACGCTGCTGCCTTAATCAATGCAGTGCCTATTAAAATATTTTAGTGGCGCAGATTACTAGAAAAAGAAGTTAATTATGGACCAATTTACGTTTTTTAAATGGAACTGGATCAATCCCTGTTGAAACGGAGGTTCAGAGGTATACAGAAATTAAAAGATCTGATGGATTCACAAGGAAGAGAGAGTATAGAGATTATGGCTGGGGAGAGTGGTCATGCTGTGGAAGGAGTGAGCTGGATCAGCTGAATGGCGTTTTCTCATTCCAAATGTTTCGTGTTTGGATCTTTATCGACTGCCCGATTGTGACCTCAGTGGAGTGGGGAAGGAAATTAGTGAAATTTTAAATTCTCTTATAAATCAGGCTAGTATTTGGCTGAATTGCCAGAAGTCAAGATGGCTTAAATATTGGAGTTATCACAGATTCACAGCATCAGTGCATCTGAATAGAACCAGTATAAATGAAATGATTTATGCTGGAAAAATGGCGGCTGTGGCTGTCTCCCTTGGATAGTAAGTCCAATCTCTCATTATAACCCTAGGCTAATATCATAAGATGTGGAATCGCACAGGAAGACCTTGTGGTCATAATGGCAATAGTTTGTGTCAGTTAGTGAAAGTAGTGTACAGATTTCAGTAAAACTCAACAGAGAATCTTTGGAAAGGTAAGCACAACAAATCTTTTAAGCACAATAAATCTTTGGTGTTTAACAAAAGGAAAAGGATCTGAAAAGTATTCACTTTGGAATGACTTGTTTTTGATCAAATTTCCTATCTAGTGTCAGTACCCTGGATGTTTTATAATTGTAATTGTCATCACTGTTTGAGAATTGATGTTGAGATATTTTCTCATTTTTATTGCTCTGGTTTGTACGATCCCAACTTTGTTTTAACTGTTCGGAAAATCTTCAAATTAAAAGTTTTAAATAAAGAGAAAATATGATAGCAGATGTTTTCAAAGCTGCTGGAGTTTGGATGACTGCAAGTTCCTCTGTGGTTTATTTTCTGAACTCCATGAATATATCATGGGCTGGAAACCAGCTCTTTCATGTTATCTGTACATTGTAGTCAATGCAGTTTATGAAACCCAAAGGGCTCTTAATTGATCACTTTTTGGAATGATGTCACATCTACAAGAGTATTTATATTTTTCAAAGCTTCTTTTTTTTTCTCAGGGTTACTGTTGAAGTTTAACCAGTATAAAGTGTGTCAGCCAGCTCACAGCACATCATGGGAACACACCAGCACTTGGTTTGGAGCTTCAGTAGCAGCTGTTGGCCTCTCTGAAATCCAGCCATGGTAGGCAGTGAAACCTTTCAGCAGCAACTGACCCTTGTGTGAACCACATAAATGCGAAGCAGAACAAGGACTGTTCAGTACCAATGGGCAGTGAACTCTCAATTGGCAGCAGAATAGGCAGAGGTACTTCAGATAGCTTCAAATAATGTAGGCAGCGTTTCCGCATTCCAGGGCTCCTGTGTCGAAATAGGCTGTTTGTCCATTTAACTGCTGTGGGTAGAAACCGGCTAAATGTGTTTTCATTCTTGTGGAGTGTACAGAACAGGTTATTAGCACTGAAATTCCACACTTGGTACTTGACGTTATTTATACTGTTCCTTGTGCTCAACATTTAACAGCTCCGTGTTTTAAATAGTCTCTGCAGAGCTCTGTCCAATTTTTTGACATGACTGAGCCAAGTGGGGTTTCGGCGGACTTCACTCGGGAGTGGCGCAAATGAGTGAGGAAATTTGCACATAGCAATGTTTTGCGCACAGCAAAGGATAAAACAGAGTACTTTCTAAATGGTGAAAAGCTAGAAACAATGGAGATCCAAAGAGACTTGGGGGTCCAGATACATAGATCATTAAAATGTCATGGACAGTTACAGAAAATAATCAAAAAGGCTAATGGAATGCTGGCCTTTATATCTAGAGGATTAGAATACAAGGGGGTCGAAGTTATGCTACAGTTATACAAAGCCCTGGTTAGACTACACCTGGAGTACTGTGAGCCATTCTGGGCACCACACCTTTGGAAGGATATATTGTGTATGAGCTGTGTACACACCTGTAGGGACCTCGCAAGTGCCGGTTTCAGGCATGCGAAGCGCATGCGCTGAAAACCTGCACTTCCGATCTGTCAAGAATCCTCTTGACAGATCATCCACCTGCCCTGGAGAAGGGCCTCTGCGAGTGGAGAGTTCCGCTTTCTGCACAACCTCCGTCCGCTGAAATTACTTAAAAATCTTACGCCTGGTAAAAGCAGGCATAAGGCCTGCTTTTACCAGCATAAGAGTTTAAAAAAAGTAATGTTTTTCACTCATTTATAATGTAAAAATACTTTTAAAAAAGGTAAGTTTATTTTTAGCCCCGTAAAAACTTTAATTTTTTTAATTAAATTTTTGTTTCAATATTTAATTTAATGTAATTTTAACTAATTTTAAAAACGTGATTAAAAAATTTTTTAATTTAATGTTGTAGCGTCTTTTTTCAGTGATCCCCATTCATACTTTTGCCAGGTCTACACTGTCGGAGGTGCCATCTTTCAGATGAGACATTAAACCGAGGCCCCGTCTGTGCTCTCAGGTGGACATAAAAGATCCTATGGCACTATTTCGAAGAAGAGCAGGGGAGTTATCCCCGGTGTCCTGGCCAATATTTACCCCTCAATCAACATCAATAAAACAGATTATCTGGTCATTATCACATTGCTGTTTATGGAAGCTTGCTGTGCGCAAATTGGCTGCCGCGTTTCCCATATTACAACAGTGACTACCCTTCTAAAAAGTACTTCATTGGCTGTAAAGCGCTTTGGGGCGCCCGGTGGTCGTGAAAAGCGCTATATAAATGCAAGGTGTTTTTTTACACAAACTAGGATTTTATTCCCTGGAATTTAGAAGGTGATTTGATCAAAGTTTTCAAGATATTAAGGGGAACTGATAGGGTAGATAGAGAGAAACTATTTCCGCTGGTTGGGGAGTCTAGAACTAGGGGCCATAGTCTAAAAATTAGAGCCAGATCTTTCAGGAGTGAAATTAGGAAACACTTCTACAGGCAAAGGGTGATAGAAGTTTGGAACTCTCTTCCGCAAACGGCAATTGATGCTGGATCAATTGTTAATTTAAAATCTGAGATTGATAGATTTTTGTTCACCAAAGGTATTAAGGGATATGGGGCAACGGTGGGTATATGGAGTTAGGTCGCAGATCAGCCATGATCTCATTGAATGGCGGAACAGGCTCAAGGAGCTAAATGGCCTACTCCTGTTCCTATGTTTCTGTGTAAAACCGGCATAAGTCATTTACACACACATTTCCTCAAAGAAATGTGCAACTCCGCTCTTGCGCCGTAGTTATGCTGAAACTTTCCAGGAAACCTCAGGCTGTTGTTTTCTCACTCTTTCTACAGGGGATGCTGTATTGTGTATCAATATCCAAACTACTGCAAAATAGCTACTTTTGTTTATATAAGTACACCAGCTCCTCACATAGCTCTCAGTAACATACTGCCATAATGTTCTTTGCTTCTGACTCACTCCAATACTGTAAAATGCCTTCTACACAGTTCCAGTGAGAAAGTATAGAGAGGCTCTATTGTGTACTTTTTCTTGCCTCTTCTGGCTTGCATACTTGTTTTCTGTTTGGGTGGCAAAAAATTCCACAAAAATGTTCCCTCTCCAGAATGAAATCCTAAAACCAGTGTGTGGACAGCAGCTTCAAATATTTACTGTGGTGGTGGAGAAAAGCTGTCACTGCTCGATGTGCTCAACTGGAAGAGCCCATCCATGCCTTCCAGTCATTTGCAATTTCTTTTTCCTTTGGGCGGCCCAGGTTGAATAAATGTGCAGCTATCTGTCTCATTAATTTCTACACATGATTAATTATTCTTTTTCTTAATTTTGGCTCCCATTGTTGCTAGCCTGACAATCATCATTGCACTTGAGGATAGTCAAGCACATGCAAACCATATAGCTTGTCCTTTTAGTATCTTAACTTCCCCGACTAGTAACTAATTGAATTTTGAACACCACTGATGTCTTTCTCTGTACTACTCTGCCTTGCAAATTATTCCCAAACATCTATCACTTTTTCACTAAAGAAGTTCTTCCTAATATCTGTTCTAAATTTATTTTTCATTAGTTAAATTTATGTTCTGCTCGGGTGTCTTATTTTGAAGTAATATTCTGGATTGACCTTATTAATATTGTTAAATATATTATATACCTGAATGAGGATCCCCCCCTTAATTACCTTCTCTTTGAACTGTAAAATTTGAGCTGCTCGTTTCCTCGTATCTCATTCCTCTTTACACTTGGGATGAGTCTTGTTGCTGTTCTCTGCATTCCCATCCTTTCTGTAGTGTGGTGACCAGTATTGAATGCAATACTCCAGGGCTGATCCGACCAGTACATTGTAAAACCTCAGCATAACCCCTATACACTTGTACTCTGCTGAACTGGCTGAATATCCCAGCATTCTATTTGCTTTACGAGAGAGTGACATTCCTAAAAATTGGTCATGATTAGGACAAGTTATTTGTTATTGCTCAGATTCATTAGAAACTGACATTTTCACTGCCACTGGAAAACATTCTGCAACATTGTGCTACTCGGCCAGCGAATCATGCTACGCGCAATGAGTGGAAATTTGCAAGACTTGCTAGCGATGATGAAACTGATGCTCTTCATCTCCCTCCCACATTGTTGTACTGAAAACACCCACTGTGACTTCACAGGCGTGATTCCCCATGTGCTGAGTTATTGATGTTGGCTCGTCATCGAGAAAGAATGCCAAGTAGAAGACTGGTATCTTTCCACCAAGAGGGAGAAAACAAATCAAGTGAGTCTACGCAGTCTGCTGCCACATAACCCTTAGCATTCGGTCACAGAGTGGCATTGGTAGAGGGCTAGAAGTAAATCTATTGTTTCAGCTGAAGTGTGTCACAGTGAGACCTGATGAATTGGGGTTGTAGTCAGGGAATTACCATGGACTACACAGGGATATGGGGAGAGAGCTGGGCTGTGGGATTAGTTTTGGTTTGCTCTGGCAAAAGAGCTGTTACAGACATGATGGGTCGAATATCCTCCTTCTGTTCTGTAAACTTTATGGCCGGAATTTTACTGGTGTTCAGAGGGCGGGTTTGGAGGCGGGTCTGCTGTCAGAATCAAAAAGGTTGACAGCAGGTCGGTATCCCGCTGTCAACCCGCCTCTGTGTCAGTTTCCCAAGTGTCGGGTCTGTCATTCCTGAACAGACCCGACATCAAGCGGCAGGTCAGCCAATTTAGATAGTTAAAAGCTTGTTAAAAGGTAGTTAAACAGGATTTTACCATGTTCTTACCATTTTACCAGCTTTTCCACGAGTTTCCCAGCGTGTGGGATCACGTCAGGTAAGTAGGTTGGGTGTTATGTCAGCATGGAATGATTTACTAACCTGACAGCTGCAAATGGTCTCTGAAAGCTCCCATTTCATAGGTCTTCACTTTCCAAGGTTAGAAGCTGTTGCTTACTGCATTTGGAAGAAAATTGAGCTTTATGCAGCTTGCAAGTGTTTGGAGCAAACTCTCCATGTCACCTCATTGGAACAACCTCTCTCACCATTGACAGATCGCTTTTGTCATCTCAACCTCACCTGCCATCTATTCCATCAGCATCGGTGCCCTTGAAAAAATCTCACCTTGGTCTTCAGAATCCCAACACGATCAGCCCCAACACCAGCATCACCACGCACACCAGCAGCACCAATATCCACACCAACCTTCTCCGCAATCAACTGATGCTTCACAGGACACAGGGCATCATCACCCATGCATATTGCTGCCCGGGACACCAGGGATAGCCTCACCATGTCCAGATTGACTTCAGTTAACACTGTACACCCTGGCTGCCACATGAAGCACCAGGTTGGCACCACCCCACACCAGCACCATAAAGCATCCCTACAATGTCCAAGCTATTTCTTTCACACTCAACACCATTGGTGGGGGTGGGGGGACGTTATGTCTCACCATTCACTGGAACTCACTAAGGCACTTTCAAAGGTGCACACAAATCTGTCCAAGAACACAAAGTGTTGAAAATAAGGATTTCAATGTTTGCCAGCCCATTGCCAGGAATTTCACATGAACATTGGCTAAACCACCCAGGTGCCTACCCTTGTGTGTTGTTAGTTGGTGTGCTTTCAGAAGGATGAGGGTGAGTGTGAGGGGTGGCTAGTGAGATGGGGATGTGGTAAGGTAGATAGAGAGGGATGGGTGGAGGTGCAAGGCAAGTTGGTGTGAGTAAAGATGTGCAGGGGTAGGGAAGGCAGAGTGATGGGGATATGAGTGGCTCAGCAGGATGAGGTTGAGTGTGGCTTTGCAGTAATGTTTCATGATCTACTGAGATCATTGAAAGGTTTGCGCCATTGCAGCCAGGTCCTCCTGATGACATCCCTGTTTGTACCCTCCTGTGCAATGTGCGTTGGTCTCCTGGGGAGGTCTCTTCCACCCATGGGAAGGGAAGAGGACCTCCCTGCGTGCTGTGACTCCCTCCATAAACATATGGAGGGAGTCATGGGAGAGCCTGGGTGCAGCCGTGCACCTTTGTGCAGTGATTGTCAGTGTTTGCAGCACCTCAATGCTGTAGAACACTGACAGCACCACTGTCAAAATCAATTTTTACATGGCCCCTTTAAGGAAACCGGCTGATGACGCGTCATTAAAAGACGTCATCAGATCTGCTTCCTTTTAATTGACCGGGAACCTTGCAGGGCGGGCTTAACAAGCCCAATCAACGTAAAATCACTTGGAGAGTGCGGGCTGGAGCAGGCAGTGGTCTGGGACCGTGCTACCAACCCCGGCCACCCCAGACCCACCTCGGTCAGTGAAATCATGAGCTATGGTTTTACTACATGGCAGGCATGGTATGACACAGCATCTGAAAGGAAGCTATCGACCCAAGTAATACAACATGAATGTGGACTCTCAATCCTTGAAATACAGCAAACATACATTTGGAGTTTTGAAAGCATTTACTGAAGTGTTCATTTGGTGAAACTCTCTAAATTCAGACATTTACCAGAATGAACACAGGTTCATCATTGGATCTTGTACATTAGTCGTTTCAGGCAAGTGTTTGCTTTGTAAATGATTTCATTATTTCCTACATCGGCCCATCTTTGCACGCAACTCACTTCTAATAACACGATTGGGGTAATACAAAAGGAAGCAGCTTATTCATGTGCTATTGTGGCTTTTTACCTCAACTCACACATACGGCTGGCCAGATTGAAGAACAGAAACGGCTCTGGTACCTTTCTCTTAAGAGGCAAGTCATTTCTGTGATTTAAGCAGTTAAGGTGTAGTTTGTGCACAGAACCATCCCAGATGTACACGTGAGTTTCTGTATCAAAGCAAGTATTTTGATCTACATTCAGCAGCATTCTGAATTGCGCACTATTGTTATCTAGTAATGAAGTCTTTGATGTTTTGTTTCATGAAACATTGAGGTAGGGGGAACAGCAAAACCACACAAAACATTGGGACAAATAATCCAGTTGCTGTGGGCTATAGGAGCCAGAAACCTTCACTTTTACCAATATTTCATTTTAGCATTTTTCTCCATAAAATTCCCAAAGGAGATATTTAGCATCCTGCAGTATCCTTCTGCCTCAAAGAAGGCTGGCAGGGATTATAAAGGGATTTGAGGATAAATAATGACTTGTCTTCTGTAATTTCACTTCAGAAACAAAGACGGATGGTGGTCTCAGGCATGTACAACACACACTGATTTAGGACTCTGCTATTGGTGTACTAGCAATACTATTGAACTAAACTGTTCTGCTGATCTGTGTCCTGGTCACACAATATTTCTATTATCTGGAAGGCAGATGCAAATACTGCTCCGTGATAAAACTACAGAAGTGCTCATTGCTGGAGGCATTTTTTAATTACATTTTATAACAAATAAACTTCTGAAGAAAAGAAAAACTAAGGACATCCACTGGATATGAGTGAATAAGCTTCAGTTTAGATACTCAACTTAACCTGTACTCAGCCTAAATCAACAAAAAATCTGTGTTTACTACCTTTATTTGATGCTCACTGCCAGTTGTACGGGTGACCAACTACTTCATCATCTCTACTGTGCCAAGTATGTGACTAGAAATATAAATATATAATCTGTTTCTACTCAGTACTCCAGCCTGGCACTGGCAATGTTCAGTCCTGGTCACATTTTAAAATTGGGTGGTGCTCTGGAACTTTGCTCTATTTGGAACTGTCCATTGGCACAGATGGACAGCTGTGCCCACTAACACAAGGAAGCATTCGTATGATCTTGGACACTGATTTATGTTTCTTCAGATGATTAAAGGTACTATATAAATGCAAGTTGTTGTTGATTATGCACAGCATGATTAAGGAACAAGACAAAGCACCTCTGTACATGGACTGATGTGTTGGTGCTGTCCGATGGGATAATTATGCTGACTTTTTAATGATTGGAATATCTTCAGCCATTAAAAAAACTGTACAAAATGCCACGCTTTCCTTCCAAGAAGACAATCTCAAAACTGAGGTTACTGATGAACATTTAGTGGCCAGATCACCTAACTATATGGAGGATCAAGTTCAAGTGGCTATAGAATGTAACCACTGCTGCAAAATATGCACATCTTCCTCTCTTTCAAATATTTATCTAATTTTGAGGTCTCTGCCTCAGCCACTTCCTGTGACAAAAGCATTTCATGTTCCAACAACCCTCTGCATGAAAAACGTTCTCCAATTCTCTCTCCTCGTTCCCTTAGTGATCATTTTAAATTGATGATCTCTTGCTGCTGACTCCCCAACCGGAGGAAATAGTCTTTCCCTATTCACTCTATCAAAACCCTTTGTAATTTTAAAAGCCTCTTAAATCTCCTCTTGGCATTTTCTGCTCTAGTAGAAATAGTTCCTTATCTCAAGTCTCTTTTCACCCTGGCATCATGCTGGTGAATCCTGGTGTCACGTCTTGATGTCCTTTCTGCACCCAAAACTGCACACGTTACTAACTGTGACCTAACCAATGTTTTGTACAAATTTATCATTACTTCTTTATTCTTGTACTCAGTGCCCATTTATACACCCCAAAATGCTGTTGGCCTTTGTGTGTGTGTTTCTACCTGGGAATTATGTAGTCAAACTCTTCAGTCTCACTGTTTATCCACACCCTTTTAGCATGTTCTGACATTGACTGTTTACATGTGTTGTGTGGAGACAGACTTTCTGTTGACTAGTTTTGATGTTTTAAAGACAATTTCACTGGTTGTGAATTTGACGACAAAGATAATTAATAAGTCCAGCATTCCAGACTTTTTCCAGCAAAAAATGTCTGTCTGTGTTTACTGAGTATCAGCAAGTTATAAGAACATAAGAAATAGGAGCAGGAGTAGGTCAATCGGCCCCTCGAGCCTGCTCCGCCATTCAATAAGATCATGGCTGATCTGATCCTAACCTCAAATCTAAAGAACACAAGAAGTAGGAGCAGGACCCGGCCACACAGCCCCTGGGCCCGCTCCGCCACCCACAGGGCCTTGACCGATCCGAACTCAGCCTCATGTCCAATTTCCTGCCCGCTCCCCGTAACCCCTAATTCCCTTTACTTCTAGGAAACTGTCTATTTCTGTTTTAAATTTATTTAATGATGTAGCTTCCACAGCTTCCTGGGGCAGCAAATTCCACAGACCTACTACCCTCTGAGTGAAGAAGTTTCTCCTCATATGAAAATAGTTGATAAAACTCATTGGTAGATTTTGTTTGTGACAGTTGTTTGATGATCTTGCTTGATAAGCACATCAGAAGTGCTTCCTTTTGGTTGTGTAATCTGCTTAACCTACTGATCAAAGACCAGTACTGCCTCCTCACCGCTCCAGGATGTAGGAGTTTTTAATATAATTTTAATCATCCTTAATATATTTTATAAAAGTTTGACTTATTTAGTGCAATAAATACTGCAACCAGCAAGGTTTATGACCCTGTACCTACAAGAGTGTTCGTAACTTTAGCATTCTATAACAACCAAGTAGAGAGCTACACTTTTAGCAATAAGGCTACTTTTAGCAGTGTTGGCTTCACACCCCATGTTTCAACACGAGCTTAAGATTGGATAAATGTTCAGGACTCCAAACTAAATCATGAATTTTAACTAATTATTTGTGGCGGATTAATTAACCAATTTAAGCCTGCTCTTTTCTGATGTTCAGTGCCACATTTACACTAGCTGAAGTGATGCAGTGTTAGCTGTAGTCTCACTCTGGTGAAAGAGGGAGCCATGTTTTCACCGAGCACCTGCAATGCTATAAAGCTGTAAGTGGATTCTCCAACAAATGCGCAAAGTATTACTTAACTGTCATTAACAGCCCTGGGGATTTTTTATTTTGAAAAGACCCAATAGATGGTCAGCTGTATTTATACTGCAGCTGATGTGTAATGTCTTTCACCAGTGTGCTGATGTACATTTGCCCATTTTAAGTGCACTTCTGGTATTGGGCTCACGAAGGCACTACACTGATAAAAGTAAAATATAAGAGCAAACTTAAGCCCCTTGCATCAAGGCCACAACCAGTCAGATTCAAACCAGGTTTCAACACTTTTAATAGACCAAATATTGTTCGTTTTGCTCTTGTCAACACAAAACTTCAAAATAAACTGCATATTTAAAACTTACCGAAGAAAGAAAGACTTGCATTTATACAGCGCCTTTCATGACCAATAGACGTCCCAAAGCGCTTTACAGCCAATGAACTACTTTTGGAGTGTAGTCACTGTTGTAATGTAGGAAATGTGGCAGCCAATTTGAACACAGCAAGCTCCCACAAACAGCAATGAGATAATAACCAGGTAATCTGTTTTTGTTATGTTGATTGAGGGATAAATATTGGCCAGGACAGCGGGGAGAACTCCCCTGCTCTTCTTCGAAATAGTGCCATGGGATCTATTACGTCCACCTGAGAGAGCAGACGGGGCCTCGGTTTAATGTCTCATCCGAAAGATGGCACCTCCGACAGTACAGCACTCCCTCAGCACTGCACTGGAGTGTCAGCTTAGATTTTTGTGCTCAATTCTCTGGAGTGGGACTTGAACCCACAACCTTCTTACGCAGAGGCGAGAGTGATACCCACTGAGCCACAGCTCAAGTATTTTGATTGATTGTAAAGTTACAAAAAACATAATGGCCTAGAAATTCGATTCGGAGGCTTGCCACGGGGGTAAGGATTGCGCGCGATATATCACCCACCGCGCCGGCCGTTGTGTTTTGCCCCCGCAGGAACTTCGGGTCCCGGGCCTCTCCCTAGTGCCGGCGCGCAGTGTGTGCGTGTCCCAGGGGCGCAGTTAGTGCGATGCGACCCCTGGGATCACGTGGGCCATGGAGAGCCAATGGCAGCAGACCATCTTTCATTCATAGATTTGACAGGAGACCTGTCAAATCTATGAATTGAAATCGGCCCCAAAAGAACAGCTAAACCTCAAATAATTTTTTTTTTTTAAACCATCACATTAATAAAATAACTATAGTTAAATAAATTAACCACTTTAAACAAAAATTTTAATTTTTGAAAAAATTAAAATACTTTTTAAAAGTTATAAAAATAAACTTACCTTTCTTTAAAGTCTCTAAAAAAGATAAACCTGTTGAAAAAAATTTTAAATTATACTTAATTAACT
The DNA here is from genome assembly GCA_030390025.1 of Squalus acanthias. Lineage (NCBI taxonomy): Eukaryota > Metazoa > Chordata > Chondrichthyes > Squaliformes > Squalidae > Squalus > Squalus acanthias. The sequence continues at coordinate 56,510,446 of CM059431.1, read as the reverse complement.
ACTTACCTTGTTCAAAAGATGTCTTACGCCTCCTTTTTACTTGTGTAGAATCTTCCATACTTACCCTCGCGTTGAAACCTGAAAAAAAACTTAAGTGTGCTGCGTGCGCGCAGCCTCTAGTGCGCATGCGGTTCACCTAGGAACCGCCCCCTTCGCCATACCGGAAGTGCCGGTTTCCCACGCATGCGCAGTGCATGCAGGAAACCGGCACTTCGGGAATGAATACGGGTGAGTACGCACTGAGTACTCACCCGTTCTCGGCCGAATTTTTGGGCCATTAGCAATAGATTATACTATGACAGAGTTCAGTAAAAGAAACACTTAACACAAATGCAACATTTTTGCAAACAAATGAATAATGGGCCAGATTTTGCCATCAAACTAACGGTGAGGCTAATGGTGCTCGCCGTTATTTATGTGTAAATGGTACAGCAAGTTCAGGTGAGGGGCAGAGGAGTAGTTAGATGTAAATATCCAAAAGTTGCTGTCTGTGTTGCGCCGTTCCACCATTAGCTTCGCGAAAACAGCACATCACTGTCTGCCAGGAAGTTGCTGTATTTGCGCGATAGATACAAACTAAAGTCGCCACAGATATTTAGGGCTAGTAATTAAAAGCGTAAGTACCCTTTTAACGATAATATAAATGTTAATGACTGCCAATTAACCTCTCTTGGACCAAAAATTAATTATTATAAGTGTGGAATCTCATTCCTTCTGGCTGTGAATTGTTTTAGAAGATTAAAAATGTCAACTTTTGAAAGAAAATTCTTATTTTTCCTTTTTTTTCTCTCTCTTAATCCAATCTATCTTTCCCTCTCTTTATTTTTCTTTCTCTACCTGATTTGACATTGAATTCACTCCCTTTAATTTACCTTCCTCCTCAGTCCTTCCGCTGATTATTTCCCGATCCTTAAATCTCATTGGTTAAGGATATACCCTGTTGGTTGCCCTGTTCACTCAGGTTCCAGGTGCCCTGTTTCCCTCGCTGCACCGTTATCAGCTCACACTTTCAGCAACATAGTGGGCAAAAATGTTTTGAGTTGAGAGGTGCAGGGGCAAGTCTAACTAATGGTAGATGTTGTTAGATGCCCTGCTACAGCAAAATCTGGCCCTAAATATTTCAACCAGGCACAAGCCAAGCAACCATCTACTTGATTATATGATCTGGCGCTCCCAGTGAGGCGCACGTCTCAGGAAGTCGTGGGCAACTTTTAATGGACACAAAGTTCCCAACATCTGATGCACTTCTGAATCAGGAATTCTTGCCTGGATCATCAGATCACAAAATCATTTTTAAAATCTATATATTATGTTTTTAAATAAAACAATAAATAACATGTTGAACATAGGAATTGCTAGACGAAAAAAGGCCAAGGTCCATCTAGTTTGCCTTCTACCATCTGCAGTGTTGGAAGGACCCACTACTCAAAATGTCACAATCTGGGTGTAGTGCCACTGTGGAATTAGCTGTTCCTGCAGATTGTCCCTTTATAGGAATCAGCAAGTTCTGAACTCCTGTACATTGGAGCTGCAAGGAGGAGGGTTACTGGTTTCTGATCAGTATGGTGAGCAGATTACAGAACTGATCTTCTCCATCTATTGTGTCCAGCCAAGCTATATAATGTATCATTATGTCACTTTGCATATGAGTAACTATCCCATGTCAGAATTGCAAATGGCTTGAGACATCAGGCCAATGCCTTCCTCTTTGTTGCTCTGTGTGTGATGGTAGGGATATTGAAAGGCTAGTAGCTGTTCACTATGGTTCATGTGTCCCCTACCTCTGAGGTGGTACATTTTCAACCTAAATAACATTATTCACAGATGGCCCTGTGGAGGATTCTGCCACAAGGATGAAGTCCTCCCATAGCTGGACTCCAGATACGTTGTCTCTTAGTCTGTTGTGGGTTTCCCTCATTGGGCAGTTAATAGTGTCATCTTCTCTATCTGAGGACTTGGCATAACTTGGGAACTGGGTGTGGAAAAATTGCATGCAGCAGAATGAAAGGATAATTTTTCTTAATTGGCTTTGGGCTGTCTGCAAGCATCGCATTTTTATCAATAATACTCTACTGGAAGGTAGGCAAGCAATTTATTTACTTCATATACAGCAAATAAATATGGATAATATGGGAGGTTTGAAAGACTTTACCAAATTATATTGGCAAATGTATGATTGATGAAAGTATAGAAATTGATATTTTCTTATGAATTAATTAACTTAAAAAAATTGTTCCTAGTACTCACCAGAACCTAAAGCGTCCTAAGAAGTGATGATATCTTAGTTGTCCGGGACATTGCGCAGTATGGCCATGATTGCCTTTTCTGGAAGTAGTTCCATTCTTTGCCTATTGATGAACTGCTTCCGTTAAAAGCTATTTGAAATCTATTGATGTGGTTCAAATCATTGATGCATTTCTCGCGATCCTTTGAATTATACTGGACATTAGAAAATTTTTATTTGATATACACCATACCTTTCAGTAGCCCCCTCTTGCAGACTGTGTCTTTCATGCCTAGAAATGGTGAGAATGTGGAACTCGCTACCACATGGAGTAGTTGAGGCAAATATTATAGATGCATTTAAGGGGAAGCTAGATAAGTATATGAATGAGAAGAGAATAGAGGGATATGCTGATAAAGTTAGATGAGGAAAGATGGGAAGAGGCTCGAGTGGACCATAAATGGTGGCATGGACTAGTTGGGCCGAATGGCCTGTTTCTCTGCGGTATATTCTATGTAATTTCTATGTAAGAAATATCAATTGCTGTACTCAACTATGCAATTTTTTTGTCTTCAATATGTAACATACTTCGGATGAGATGTTAAACCGAGGTCCTGTCTGCTTTCTCAGGTGGACGTAAAAGATCCCATGGCACGATTTCGAAGAAGAGCAGGGAGTTATCCCCGGTGTCCTGGCCAATATTTATCCTTAATCAACATAACAAAAGCAGATTATCTGGTCATTATCACATTGCTGTTTGTGGGAGCTTGCTGTGCGCAATTGGCTGCTGCATTTCCTACACTACAACAGTGACTACACTTCAAAAGTACTTCATTGGCTGCAAAGCGCTTTGGGACGTCCTGAGGTTGTGAAAGGCGCGATAGAAATGCAAGTCATTCATTCACTCTCGCTCTTGCCCTCCCTCCCTCTCTTTTGCTTTATGCACCATTTTCCATCGTTACTATATTTGTATGCGATTAATGCTAAAGAGCTTACTAGTAACGTTCTTTACAATTGGTAAGCAATGTCTTGTGGTACATACTGTTTTTGGTGTGCTGATAGCTGACACTGATATGGAAGGTGACATTTCATCCCAGCCAGCACCATCTGTTCTCATTTCCACCACAAATGTGCAACATTTCTGCCAAACAAGCTCCACTCATATTTGTCAATGCATTATTTTATTTTATTTTGGATTTTCTTTTTCTGGCACTGTGCTGCTAAACCTCAGCTGTTCTTCTTTCCTTTCAAGCCAGCACAGATACAACAACAACAACTCACATTTATATAGCGCCTTCAACAGAGTAAACGTCCCAAGTTGCTTCACAGGAATGGCATCAAACACAATTTGAGACCGAGCCACATAAGGAGATATTAGGACAGGTGAGGGGCAAAGAGGTAAGTTTTAAGGAGTGTCTTAAAGGAGGTAAAGTGGTGGAAAGGTATAGGGAGGGAATTCCAGAGCTTAGGGCTTAGAGAGCTGAAGGCATAGCCACCAGTGATAGAGCGATGAAAATTGGGGATGCACAAATGGCCAGAATTGGAGGAGCACAAAGATCTCGGAGGTTATAGGGCTGGAAGAGGTTACAGCAATAGGGAGGGGAGAGGTCATGGAGGGATTTGAAAGCAAGGATGAGAATTTTTAAATCGAGATGTTGCCGGACCGGGAGCCAATGTAGGTCAGCAAGTGGGTGAACGGTACTTGTTACAAGTTAGGATACGGGCAGCAGAGTTTTGGATGAGATCAAGTTTACGGAGGGCAGAACCTGAGAGGCCAGCCAGGAGAGCATTGGAATAGTCAAGTCTAGAGATAACAAAGGCATGGATGAGGGTTTCAGCAGCAGATGAGCTGAGGCAGGGGCAGACGGGTGATGTTACGGTGGTGGAAGTAGGCGGTCTTGGTGATGGAGAGGATATGGGGTCGGAAGCTCAGCTCAGGGTCAAAGAGGACTTCAAGATTACGAACAGCCTGGTTCAGCCTCAGGCAGTGGTGGTGAGGGAGAGCAATGGAGTCGGTGGCTAGGGCACAGAGTTTGTGGCAGGGACCGAAGACAATGGCTTCAGTCTTCCCAATATTTAATTGGTGGAAATTTCTGCTCATCCAATACTCGATATCGGACAAGCAGCCTGACAAATCAGAGGCAATGGAGAGGTCAAGAGAGATGGTGGTGAGGTAGAGCCGGGCGTTGTCGGCGTACATGTGGCCGCTGACATTGTGTTTTCAGATGATGCTGCTGAGGGGCAGCATGTAGATGAGAAATAGGAAGGGGACAAGGATAGATCCTGGAGGGACTCCAGAAGTAACAGTGTGGGAGCGGGAAGAGAAATCATTGCAGGTGATTCTCTGGATAGATAGGAATGGAACCAGGTGAGATACAATGGGGGAAAAATTCAGTTGGTTGCGCCTCCCGTTAGCGCCTTAAGAGGGCGCTAATGGGGCGCAAAGCATCTAGCGCCCAGGCGCGGCGAAGTTTGCGCCGCTCGCGAAATTAACTCGACATTTTACGGCGGCGCTAAACACTACCGCCACGATCTCCTGCGCCGGCAGATCGTGACGTCAGTCGAGTGTGCAACGCCCCGGTATCACCCCGGAGCGGATATTGAGTGGCGCCCCCTGCCTTACCGCCTGACGCTAGCAATGACAGGTTGAGGGGAGCGTTCTGCAGTCATGAAGGGAAAGAGGGAGCGCTATTTAAAGGTGACTGCTTCCTGCCTTTTATTGTTGGTGCCATTTTTGAACTACGCATTCTGAGAGAGAGAGAGAGAGACTTCTGGAGAGATTCAACGTTGTGTGAAGGAGTTTTGGGTACTGAGCAGCACTTTGCAGGTTCATTTTGATTTGCCATTCCTTGTATCGATTTAGAAAAGACTGTGGGGGCTGCACTCTGAGCTCTTTGCCTGGTACTCTCCATTGTTCTTTCCAGCAGATTTGATGTGCAGGTCTCTCCAGGCCGAGATTCAAGGCTGCAATGAGCAGGATGTGGATGGAAAGCAAGATTAACCATCCCCTTTAAGAACTGGCCCGTGCCATTGTGTGTGTGCTCCATTGCTGACTGACATTACATGTGCTTCGCCAGCGCTCTGAGGTAGCGCCTCGCTCCTCGGCCTTTGCGCCTTAAGACAGGTGTGAAGCGCCTGATTTAGCGCTCCAATCACCTCCAGGGGCGATAAAAGTCAAGTTTGCAGTCGGTGGCGATAATTAGAGCCAGGCGCTAATCTTTGCGCCCGTCCGATAATTGCGCCCCAAATGGGGCGATACTGAATTTCTCCCCCAATATGTTTACAAAATTTCCAAGTCTGTTTCTGGGAAGTAAGCAGCACAGCCACCCATTGCTCAGTTTATAGGAGCAGCAACTTATTTGGGATTCAGGATGGATAATATTTGAGTTCCAAAATCCGATTTTATCTTGTAAAAAGGCAGGAGCTGTAACAACCATGTAGTTTGCCACTATTTGTAGTGATAAACAGATGAGTAATAATAATACGTGAACTCTTTTTGAAAAAAAACAATGGCCTGGATTTTGCGGTTGTAATGACGGCGAAACTGTCAGCGTTCGCTGTCATTACGCTGTGAAACTGACAGCAACTTCTGGCCTCCACACATGCGCAGTTAAATGCGGAAATACAGAAGTTGCTGTCAGTAATGCCCTGGTGCTCCACAGGGCATGCTGTTGAAGTCCCCACAGATGGCAATCTTTAGAAATCACTCAACTGACGAAAACTTCCCCTTTTATGCTGTAATATCACTGTAAAAAACCCTGGAAAACTTAAGCTTTTCGAATGAGGTGTAACTGGGTTTTTAACGGCATACTAAGTCATAATTACTGTGGAACAACCTCTCTGGCCATGAAAAATTAATGTTATGTTTATTGTTAATAAAGGAAGGAATCACTGTAATACAGAGAAATGATATTGGGTCAAAAGATCAGGATAATGAAACAGTTTGGGTGGAGAAAAGGAATAATAAGGGGAAAAAAACACTAGTGGGCGTAGTCTATAGGCCTCCGAACAGTTGCAACTCTGTTGGACGGAGTATCAATCAGGAAATAGTTGAGGCTTGTAATAAGGGAACATCTATAATTATGGGGGATTTTAACTATCATATTAATTGGACAAATCAAATTGGGCAGGGCTTCCTTGAGGATGAGTTCATTGAGTGTATTAGGGATGGGTTTCTTGAGCAGTATGTAACTGAACCGACCAGGGGGCAAGCAACCTTCGATCTGGTCCTGTGTAACGAGACAGGATTAATTAAAAATGTCCTAGTAAAGGATCCCCTTGGAATGAGTGACCATAACATGGTTGAATTCCATATTCAATTAGAGGGTGAGAAGGTTGGATCTCAAACAAGCGTGCTAAGCTTGAATAAAGGAGACTATGAAGGTATGCGAGCGGAATTGAGTAGAGTGGATTGGGAAAATAGATTAAAGGGTAAGACGACACATGATCAGTGGTGTACATTTAAGGAGTTATTTTACAACTTCCAAAAAAAAAATATTCCACTGAGAAGAAAAGGGTGTAAAAGAAAAGACAGTCAACCGTGGCTAAGTAAAGAAATTAAGGATAGTATTCGACTAAAAACTAGGGCTTTTAAGGTAGCCAAATCTAATGGGAGGATAGAGGATTGGGAAAACTTTAAAAGACAGCAAAAAATAACAAAAAGATTGATTAAGAAAGGGAAGATAGATTATGAAAGTAAATTAGCAAAAAATATAAAAACAGATAGTAAGAGTTTTTATAGTTATATAAAAAGAAAAAGGGTGGCTAAAGTAAATGTTGGTCCCTTAGAGGATGAGACCAGGAAATTAATGGTGGGAAATATGGAGATGGCAAATACACTGAATGAATATTTTGTATCAGTCTCTACAGTAGAGGACACTAAGAATATCCCAACACTGAACAAACAGGGGGCTATAGGGGGGGAGGAGCTAAACACGATCAAAATCACTAAGGAAGTGGTACTCAGGTAAAATAATGGGACTCAAGGCGGATAAATCACCTGGACCTGATGGCTTACATCCTAGGGTCTTGAGGGAAGTGGTGGTAGGGATTGTGGATACATTGGTAATAATTTTCCAAAACTCCCTGGACTCAGCAAAGATCCCAGCAGACTGGAAAACTGCTAATGTGACACCCTTATTTAAAAAGGGCAGTAGACAGAAGGCTGGAAACTATAGCCTATCATCTGTGGTAGGTAAAATTTTGGAGTCCATTATTAAGGAGACAGTAACGGGACATTTGGATAATCATAATTTAATAGGACAAAGTCAGCATGGTTTTATGAAGGGGAAGTCATGTTTGACAAATTTGCTGGAGTTCTTTGAGGAAGTAACATACAGGGTGGATAAAGGGGAACCAGTGGATGTGGTGTATTTAGACTTCCAAAAGGCATTTGACAAGGTGCCACACAAAAGATTATTGCTTAAGAGAAAAAATCACGGGATTGGGGGTAATATTCTGGCATGGATAGAGGATTGGCTATCTAACAGAAGGCAGAGAGTTGGGATAAATGGTTCATTCTCAGACTGGCAATCAGTAACTAGTGGTGTTCCGCAGGGGTCAGTGCTGGGTCCCCAACTCTTTACAATCTATATTAATGATTTGGAGGAGGGGACCGAGTGTAACATATCAAAGTTTGCAGATGATACTAAGATGAGAGGGAAAGTAGTGAGTGAGGAGGACATAAAAAATCTGCAAGGGGACATAGACAGGCTAAGTAAGTGGGCAGAGATTTGGCAGATGGAATACAATACTGGAAAGTGTGAGGTGATGCACTTTGGCAGGAAAAATAGTAGAGCAAGTTATTATCTTAATGGCAAGAAACTGGAAAGTACTGAAGTACAAAGGGATCTGGGGGTCCTGGTGCACGAAACTCAAAAGGTTAGTATGCAGGTGCAGCAAGTGATTAAGAAGGCCAATGGAATGTTGGCTTTCATTGCTAGGGGGATAGAATATAAAAATAGGGAGGTATTGCTTCAGTTGTACAGGGTATTGGTGAGACCGCACCTGGAATACTGCATACAGTTTTGGTGTCCATACTTAAGAAAAGACATACTTGCTCTCGAGTCAGTACAAAGAAGGTTCACTCGGTTAATCCCGGGGATGAGGGGATGGACATATGAGGAGAGGTTGGGTAGATTGGGACTCTACTCATTGGAGTTAAGAAGAATGAGAGGTGATCTTATTGAAACATATAAGATTGTGAAGGGGTTGGATCGGGTGGATGCGGGGAGGATGTTCCCGATGATGGGTGAAACTAGAACTAGGGGGCATAGTCTTAGAATAAGGGGCTGCTCTTTCAAAACTGAGATGAGAAGGAACTACTTCACTCAGAGGGTGGTAGGTCCATGGAATATGCTGCCCCAAAAAGCTGCAGAAGCTACATCATTACATAAATTTAAAACAGAAATAGACAGTTTCCTAGAAATAAGGGAATTAAAGGTTACGGGGAGCGGGCAGGAATTTGGACATGAGTCTAGGTTCGGATCGGTCATGGCCCTGTGGGTAGCGTAGCGGGCCCAGGGGCCGTGTAGCCTGATCCTGCTCCTATTTCGTGTGTCCAATTCTGTTAGGTTCAGGAGATGTTTCTGTGATAGTAGATTGGCGATTAGGATCAGATCAGCCATGATCTTATTGAATGGCAGAGCAGGCTCGAGGGGCCAATTGGCCTACTCCTGCTCCTATTTTTTATGTTCTTATGTTCTTATATTTGTGGAATGTCAAATTTTTCCATTATGATAAAAATTCCATAGGTTTTTAATAATTTTTTTTAAGTTTGTTTATGATTTTCAGCTTCTACCTTAATCCTTTGTGTATATCCCAATCTTTATTTCATTCTCTGTAAAATTTATTTTAAACAGTGAAGGGTAATCAGCACGTTTTATTTCCTGGTTTGCTGCATGAGAGAATTCTGCAATGTGATTGGCTGCTTAGCCTGCTTAATGACATCACCGTTGCTAGACACTAGCGATACCCTAGAGTTGGCGCCAGAATAAAACTAACATCTGGCAAGGTGTAATCCACGTCACAGAGATCGCCAGATCTTTGTCTGCAGCCTTCTTTGAGGTCAGCGGTGAGTGCTGTCGCTTCGCTGTTGACCTCAAAATCCGGGCCATTAAGTTCTGCCTCTTGTATGGCTGGCACCAAGGCTCACGCTGCTGTGGGGGGAAATTAGAATGGGAATCATCCCAAGCAGCCTCATGCAACACCAGATGGGGAGTTTCAGAAGGACATGTGCAAAGCCCTGAGTACAGGTTACATGTTTGTAGTGCATGAAATGCCCTTATATTAGGTAGCAACACAGTTGTACTTTGCTGATAGACTTGAGGTTGTTGTGTGAGCAGAGCTGGTTGTGCTGGATAATTAATCACTCTTGGGCTTGGGAAAATTAATAAAGCAGGAAAATTGTCTCATTACTGTAAATGGTCTTTAAAATGTTGCGTATTGGGTTGTGCACGCTCCTAGTTTAGACTGAGTGTGGAGGAGGTATTCCCTCCTTTCAATGTAATATAAGAAGGGAAACAGATGGGGGATTTTGCCAGCCCTGGGGAGGCAGGGTATGGAGGCAGGACTGCCGGGAAAATGGCAGAAACTAGGAGTGGGTACCAAACACTCTCCCAACCCGCCTCCGTGCCATCTTCCCGGGAGGCGGGTCCCCGAGTCGCCCCTAACAGGTAGTTAACAGGCAGTTAAGAGGCTTAACCCCATTTTACCCCTGCAAGTGTGGGCTTCCCAACGGCTGCGAACCTCGCCAGGGTCAGCGAGGCGAGCAGTGGGTCTGCAGGAGTGAGAGAGATCGAAAAGTGCGCTGTGGAGGTGAGTGATGGGTGCAAGTGTGGAGAGGTAAGTATGAGAGGTGAGTGTAAAGTGTTGGAAAAAGTTTACTTACCTTTGTTCCTTCCTGCAGGCTTCAACCCTTGGGGATCCGGAGGTGCCTCATCTCAACGGCACTGATGACAGAATGGCTGCTGCATTCTCAGATGCAGCAGCCATCTGATTTCTGCTGAGGAAAGAGGTTTGGTGAGTCTTCAGTACAAGGGCTCACCTTAGAACAGAGATTGTCAGTGTTTGACAGCTTCTCAAAGCTGTCAAACGCTGACGATTCATCTGTCAAAAATTTTCGACAGATGAAACGTCATACGCTGACGTCCTCTGTCACCGGCTTTCCCTTAATTGGCAGGCTTAGCAAGGTCAATCAAGGGAAAATAGCGTGAGTTGCCCGGACGTCGTTGGGGGCGGGACTAAAACCCGAAAACCAGCAGTCCCGCCCCCAACGCGCCCTCATTGACAAAATCCAGCCCAGAGACTCTGATAAGCCTCTAAGGGAGGGAGGAAGGTTTCTTCTGTTCACTATTTGTAGCAAAAGTGTAAAGAATTTTTATAATGCGATTTTGCTGAAAATAGCAGAGGAAATCTTCCCCTCCCCTCCCCCCCCCCCCCCCCCCCCCCCCCAGAGTGCAGCACCCAGCAACATGTCATCTACTTCTAAAGAATGCAATTGTGTGTGTGAATGTTTGTAAGGGTGCAGTAGGTGCATCATTTGCATTGTTCTTTCTAACCCTTAGAATGCTGAATGTCCTGTCCAGTTTTTAAAATGTGCTTATCCTACCTCCCAATAAATAAAATGACCTGTGGTAACTGAAAGACTGATGCTAAATATTGTAAGGTAGAATTTGAGAAATTAATGGAACCCAAAGCATTTCTTAATGGACACGTGGACCAATAACAGTCCCGTTAATTTTTTTTAAATATGCTAACCATAAATGCTACTGGAGCTTCAAAGGCTTAAAAGCCCAAAAGGCACTGCTAACTTCAGTAACATCAATTGACAGGCCCATGTAGGTCACGTCAAAAGAGGAATCAGGAACCTGAATGAGGCACAAATCCATTAATTGGGCTTCTGATCTTTTTTCAGACAAACCATTTGTCTCTCCTATTGATCTCGGGTGGATCAATGAAATGTTGCTAAGTGTGTATTTCTGTGAACCCGGCATTTGTTGAAAAGCTTTAAGCAACTATAAAATTGTGTATTTCATATGCATGAAAGGAACTATCTAATGCTCACTATCCATTTGATATGTGGACTTGGGGAAATGTTATTGTTTGCATTGTTCTCTGAAAAAATCAAGCATTGACAATGTTGCTAGTTTTATCATCTTGTTAAAATGCTATGAGGCTCGAGTTCTAAAAGGCTTTTATGCCGTGGGTTGTTCTACAAATCAGTGAATCATGTTTTTTTAACTTGTCTGTATTTACACAGGCCCTGAAAGGATTTCACACCATTGAAAATGAAACCGTATCTCACATGTGTGAAACACCAGCTCGATAGTCTACACCATATACTTTCAGGAGCAGTTTTTGTAATAGATGTGGTTAGAACAAATGAAGGACAGGACAGGATGAGTTGCTAGTCCATTTGCTTGTTTACTAGGCCAGAGTGAACTGAGCATGCTCATACTAAACCATGTGACAAACCATATGATAATACATTACTTTCCCCTTAAAAAAAAATGTACATATTCCCCTCTCAAATACAACAAAACTATGGTCCCACCTTTCCCAGCATTACATGTACCACATAACAAAAACTCCTGGATTTTTTACTTTTAAATCACCTACAAATGAACTACAAATCCAGTTTAATAACAGGTTTGCGGAGCCTTCCTGATCTCCTCACAAAAGGTTTTGGTGTTGAACCAATTTTCGGGCTATTTTGTTCTGGTTCTGAACTCAAAGAAGTAGGTACCACCACTGTTTCTCCACTTGATACAACCTTGCTCACAAGACAATTCAGTACGACGGTTATGGAATGGTTTCAACTCTGTGTCCAGACACTGATATGTCCATCCATTCAAGGTGTTTTCATACACTCTTTTCAGTACTGAGTCCTTTTGAGTCTCATTTGCAATCTCAGTTGCATTCACAGGAAAGTCTTTGTCAACTGCACCTAGCATGAAAATCTCACCGTCACTCCCAACACGTGTCCTCAGGTGGCAACCTGGACAAGGCACCTGCGATTGCGTTTTGCTTTGAAGTGCGATATTCAATCATGTAGTCATATTGTGACAACAACACTGTCCAACGTTGCATTCTTGATGCGGCCATTGCAGGGATGGTAGATTTGGGCCCCAATATTGCTAGGAACGGTTTGTGATCGCTTGTCAGGGTAAAGTTTCTGCCAATCAGGAACTGTTGGAATTTCTTGATTCCAAACACTATGGCGAGTGCTTCCTTTTCAATTTGCACGTAGTTTCTTTTGCTCTTTGTGAGGGTTCGCGATGCGAACGCGATTGGTTTCTCTTGGCCGTCACCCATTACATGGCTTACGACAGCTCCCACACCATAGCTAGAAGCATCACATCGCTAACTTAAGCTCACGCTCTGTGTTGTAGTGCACAAGTAGAGCATCGCTAGAGAGACTTCTCTTACAAGCGTCGTAAGCTTCCTGTTGCGCTTTTGTCTACTTCCACTGGACATCCTTCTTGAGGAGCTCGTGCAATGGAGCTAACATGGTCGGTAACTCAGGTAAGAAACGTGCGTAGTACTGGACCATTCCAAGGAAAGATCTTAACTCAGACATGTTCTGTGGCTTTGGAGCATTGGTGACAGCATCAACCATTTCCTTAACTGGTTGCAAGCCTTTTGCATCAACTTTCAGACCAAGGTACACAACCTCGGGCTGCACAAAAGTACATTTGCTCCTTTGCAATTTGACGTTGTGGGCATTCAACCTTTGAAGCATTAAATCTAACTCTTCTAGATTTTCTTCCTCACTGCTTGTTGCGATCAGCACATCATCTTGATTGCATAAGCAATTTGGAATTCCTTGCACAATCTTATCCATCATAGCCTAGAAGATTTTGGGGGAGGACTTTACACCATACGGCAGCTTGGTGTATGAGTACAGTCCCTTGTGTGCGTTGATGGTGAGATACCGTTGACTCTCTTTGTCAACATTCAGCTGAGCGTAAGCGTGCGACATGTCAAGCTTAGAGAAAACCTTTGACCCAGAGAGGGCTGCATAGAGGTTTGTCAACGTTCCGTAGACATCTGGCCCGATCTCCGTTAGAAAAATTGCTTTTTTACATTCACAAATTACTTTATTTTGAGCTGGAACATTCTCATCTGCACCTTCAGTCTCAATAATGTTATTGGCCTTAAAAAAACATCTCCATCCGCTCAATGTAAGAACTGAATGGTTTGTGAGCTAGGTCATACATACCGAGGCTTCCGATGAATCCTGTAGGCATGGCCATGATTGTTCCGATCCCGTCGAACAGTGACTCAGCACGCTACCTGTGTACCTGTGAGAATCAACACCACTGTTGCAGTGTATACATACACGCGAATGTGAAGCACAGACGATTCTGCACGAGCATTAACAGTAAAACATCATTCAATTTAAGTGTCACAAATTCACTTTAAACTTTTCCACTCGAAGGTTGAACACTGTGTCCTTCCATGATCCCTAAAAATGGCTTTGGGATCCCATTTTCATCGCCAAAAATTTAATACATGTGGGTTGAACAAATGAAGGACAGAGACAGGATGAGTTGCTAGTCCATGTGCTTGTTTACTAAATTGAGAGGTCGCACAACACCAGGTTATAGTCCAACAGTTTTATTTGAAATCACAAGCTGTCGGGCATCTTGTTTACTAGGCCAGAGCGAACTGAGAATGCTCATACTAAACCATGTGACAAACCATGTGATAATACATTATAGTTTTAGAGGCTGCATTCACAGAATACATAGAATACTCGATGGGTACATATTCCAGTGGCCCTTTCACTCTAGAAGGTGACAGCTGTGGGTGATGGCTGCCAGCTTCCCGAGTGCTACATGTTTCATGGAAAACTACATCAAATTTTGTTTTGACCCCTCCCCAACTACCTAATGCCACTAAGTCATCGAATCATACAGCATAGAAAGAGGCCTTTCGGCCCATCATGTCTGTGCCGGCTCTTTGAGGAGCTTAGTCCCACTCCACTACTCTTTCCCCATAGCTCTAAAAATTTCTCCTGTTCCAGTATATTGAATGTATTTTACATTGTTTTAAAATTATATTTCTTTGGAATCAGAGTGAAATCCTTGTCAGTAATTATACTTATTACAAGTGTCTTTATGTTTTTCCCACCTTCTTTTCATACTACCTTATTTTGATTGATTGAAATTTGAAAATCCAACATAAAATTGGTTTTACGAGCTGCTTTAGGATGAAAACAATGAGTGCATATTACAATGTTTAATAACACAAGCACTGTATGCTATCAATCTACTGACTGTCGGTTGGTTACTTTTTGGAAGTGCTAGGTAAAAGATGTAGAGGTTGCTTCATAATACACGACAGGAGTATTGAATTTAATCAGAAAAATGTGAACGTGCGTAGTCTCCTCAGGCAACAATATCAGTGGTGCATTTCTATGATATTCATTATTCTGTATGTGTTACAGAGAGGATAACAGTGTGATTGGAATGGTTTATAATATTGGCCCAGAAATTGCTGGGAAAACAATGGCAAATAAATGGCGAGGTCGCACAACACCAGGTTATAGTCCAACAGTTTTATTTTAAATCACAAGCTTTCGGAGTTACAACTCCTTCGTCGGGTGAAGTGAGGAGATACAGAATCGTCAAAGCCAGTCATTATTAGTTCGCAAAAGATCCAGCAGTTTGCGGCGAAGAAGAGATACGCTATGAATTCCGATTCTCCACAAATTGCGAGATGATTTGCGTCGTTCCGCTGTTAGCCTTGACAAAACAAAAAAATTGTAATCTCACTGTGAACCTCCCCATTGAAATTAACTCCATGTCATGAAATTGCTGGATTTGTGCTGTAAATGTGAATTAACCTCGCCGCTAACATTTAGGGCTGGTAATTCATGTCATAAGGACCCTGTTGATGACGTGATTAATGGTACTGACATGAAACTCAACCTTGGAGGCCCAGAAAGGGAATACATGAAGCTGTGGAGTCTCACTCCAGCAGGTAGTGAATTGTTCCGAAAGGTGTTTGAAATGTTTTTCTTTTATCTGTCTTGGCAGTATTTTTGTGCCAGTCTTGCCATCCACACTCCTGTTCGTATCGGATGGCAATAATTTTCAGGATGCAAAGCTGCTATGACACTCAGAAATGCAAACTAGACAGAATTCTTTCAGAAAAGAATTTTGGAATACAGTATATGATAAGAGTATAGTACATTTTGCACACCTACCCTGTCATTCACTCATTATTACCTACTCTCGGATCAATACAACAACTCCCAATCACAACTGGGTTACAATCAATGTTCCCTTTAAGCTCTGCAGCCACGCAGCTGTCTAGAGCTCCCGCGCAGGCTGCTTGCCGCCTTTACGATAGGAAATACCGCACATGACCGGGAATTTGAATGGGCCATGCACCCAAAAAAAAATGAAAGGAACATTGGTTGCGATGTCGTCGTCTTCTGCTTGTTTTTAATTTTTTTCTTACTTTTCCTTTCTGTCTTTTTTCTCTCTCTCTCTCTTAACCCACTCTCTTCCTTTCCCTCTCTGTTTCTCTTTCTGTATCGAATTTGACTCTAGTTCGCCCTGTTTCCTTCTCCATCGTTCACTTCGTTTCTTTATCCTTAAATTTCATTGGTTAAGGAGATGGACCAATGGGCACGACGTTCATGAGGTCCCAGATGCGGCTTTGACATCATTTCACATTATCAATTCACATTTCTAGCAATTTGTGGCGCAAATACAGTGCGATCTGAAGGGTGAGGAAAAACATCCAATTCTATAATTCTATGATTTCTATGATTCGTGTCGTTCGCTACGAGTTGTGCAACTCCAGCAATTTCTGGGCCGTTGTGAAGCAACTAAGAGCTCAGATTAAGTCATAAACTATTTGTGAATGTCATCTGTATTACAACCACAACAACAATTTGCATTTATATAGTGCCTTTAATGTAGTAAAACGTCCTAAGGCACTACACAGGAACGTTATCAAACAAAATTTGACACCGAGCCACATAAGGAGATATTAGGACAGCTGACCAAAAGTTCGGTCAAAGAGGTAGGTTTTAAGGAGGAGAGAGAGGTGGAGAGGTTTAGCAAGAGAATGCCAGAGCTTAGGGCCTAGGCAGCTGAAGACATGGCCGCCACTGGTGGAGAGATGAAAATCGGGGATGCGCAAGAGGTCAGAATTGGTGGAGCGCAGAGATCTTGGCGGGTTCTAGGGCTAGAGGAGATTCCAGAGATGGGAAAGGGCGAGGCCATGGAGTCATTTGAAAACAAGGATAAGAATTTTTAAATCAAGGCATTGTCGGAGCAGAAGCTAATACAGGTCAGCAAAAATGAGGTGTTGGGTGAACAGGACTTGGTGCGAGTTTGGATGTGGGTAGCAGAGCTTAGGATGAGCTCAGCTATTTACAGAATGTGAAGTGCTAATGTTGCTTTTGTATTTATCAGTGGCTCCAGTGCTGTAACATTTGTGTTAGCTTGGCTCAATCAGTACACTCATGCTTCTGAGTCAGAAGGATGTGGGTTTATACTCACACTGCAGGGCAGTGCTGCCTCGTCAGAGGTGCTATCCTTCAGATGAGGCCTTAAACTGAAGTGCTGTCTGCCTTTTCACATTCAAGATCTGTGGCATTATTTGAAAAAGATTAGGGATTTGTTCTGGCCAACATTCCTCCCCCAACAAGTATCACAAAAACACTTCCATCTTTAGGAATTGCTATGTGCAAATTGGCCACCATATTTGGCTACACGATAACAGTTACTGCATTTCAAACTGATTCATTTAAGTATACGTTAAACACTTTGAGACATTTCTGAGAAATATAAGGTACGAAATAAATTAGGCTTATTTTTTTGAGTCTGCCATCCTAACTCTCAGCCTCTTAAAGGTCGACTTGAGCTACAATGTGGACCATGTGATCCAGGCTTAGAGTCATAGAGTTATACAGCACAGAAAGAGGCTCATCGTGTCCACGCCAGCCATCAAGCCCTGTCTATTCTAATCCCATTTTCCAGCACTTGGTCCGTAGCCTTGTATGCTATGGCGTTTCAAGTGCTCATCTAAATGCTTCTTGAATGTTGTGAGGGTTCCTGCCTCTATCACCCTTTCAGGCAGTGAGTTTCAGATTCCAACCACCCTCTGGGTGAAAAAGTTTTTCCTCAAATCCCCTCTAAACCTCCTGCCCCTTACCTTGAAACTATGCCCCCTGGTTATTGACCCCTCTACTAAGGGGAAAAGTTCCTTTCTATCTACCCTATCTATGCCCCTCATAATTTTGTACACCCTCAGCCTTCTCTGCTCTAAGGAAAACAACCCCAGCCTGTCCAGTCTCTCTTCATAGCTGAAGCGCTGCAACCCAGGTAACATCCTGGTGAATCTCCTCTGCACCCTCTCCAATGCAATCACATCCTTCCTATAGTGTGGCGACCAGAACTGCACACAGTATTCCAGCTGTGGCCTAACTAGCGTTTTGTACAGCTCCATCATAACCTCCCTGCTCTTATATTCTATGCCTCGGCTAATGAAGGCAAGTATCCCATATGCCTTTTTAACCACCTTATCTACCTGTCCTGCTGCCTTCAGGGGTCTATGTACATGCACACCAAGGTCCCTCTGATCCTCTGTCCTTCCTAGGGTCCTACCATTCATTGTGTATTTCCTTGCCTTGTTAGTCCTCCCAAAATGCATCACCTCACACTTTTCAGGGTTAAATTCCATTTGCCACTGTTCTGACCAACCCGTCTATATTGTCCTGTAGCCTGAGGCTTCCCTCCTCGCTATTTACCTTCCCACCAATTTTCGTGTCATCTGCGAACTTACTGATCATACCTCCTACATTCATATCTAAATCATTAATGTACACTACAAACAGCAAAGAACCCAGCATCGATCCCTGCGGTACACCACTGGACACAGGCTTCCAGTCTTCCAGTCACAAAAACAACCTTTGACCATCACCCTCTGCCTCCTGCCACTAAGCCAATTTTGGATCCAATGTGCCAAGTTGCCCTGGATCCCATGGGCTCTTACCTTCTTGACCAGTCTCCCATGTGGGACTTTGTCAAAAGCCTTACTGAAGTCCATGTAGACTACATCAACTGCACTACCCTCATCCACACACCTAGTCACCCCCTCGAAAAATTCAATCAAATTGGTCAGACATGATCTCCCCCTGACAAAGCCATGCTGACTATCCTTGATTAATCCTTGCCTCTCCAAGTGGAGACTAATTCTGTCCCTCAGAATTTTTTCCAATAATTTCCCTACCACTGATGTTAGGCTCACTGGCCTATAATTCCCTGGTTTATCCCTACTTCCCTTCTTGAATAATGGTACTATGTTAGCTGTTCTCCAGTCCTCTGGCACCTCCGCTGTGGCCAGAGAGGTTCTGAAAATTTGTGTCAGAGCCCCTGCAATCTCCTCACTTGCCTCACACAGCAGCCTGGGATACATCTCGTCTGGGCCTGGGGACTTATCCACTTTTAAGCCCGCTAAAACCGCTTGCAGTGCATGGTTTTTCATGTTATGCAGTGTACAGTTTAATGGTGAAGTTAATGTGTGAGAGATGTAGCTTTCACTTTTCTGATGCTCATTGCCAAATGATAATAGAAAGAAACAGAATGTGACAGATGTTAATAAATTTCTAAATAAACGGATTTTACTCTTATTCCATCATTTTACGTAGTAGGATTTTACATAGTAGCATTTGAAGTGAACTCAAGTGATGCAATTTAGAATCACTAGCAATTCACTAAAACTGTCATTATCTTAATTCAGATGAGTTGCTCTTTTGGATTTATATGACCTGCTTTTTGCCGCAGTATATTTTATAGGAGGAAGGATTTTATTTATTTTACACTATATTGATAGAGCTTTAGCCTGCACTTGTTAATGTAGCTAAGCCGTCTGTGCGAATATGAATGATTAGAGTCTGCCGATTCCTGATAAAATCTGTCTGGAGCTCACAGTCCTCCTCAAATTGCTGGAAAGGTTCATTAACCTCCTGCATAAGGTTTCTGTGATTTTCTTAACATTTTTTTCCTGCCCTTTTGTGTCTTTTAAAACGTTTTTCGGGATGACGATTAAAACTGTATAAATCCTGGGTGAAGCTGGCCACTGGCAGCACAAAGTCAGAACAATAGCCCTTGGGAAGTTGTCCTTTATTAAAATGGTAATGTTTCTGAGTGGTTGTGGCCCTGCAGTAGGGTTCATTTTGTTTCGTGCTACTTTTTATTGCTGGTTGTGCTTTTCCTCTCTCTCTTCTTCCTTGCTCCTCCAACACTTAATGTAAAAAGATTTCTCACCTATGGAACAGATCATGTTGTGCAGAAATCCAAATGTTAGGTTATCCTTACCTACACTCTTCAGCAAAGGTGAAGCTATTCTATGTAACTTATGGAGAGCATTCAATTATCCTGAGGAGCATGGTTAAGAGCTACCACCAGTTACACTCGCACAATCCTCTTGTAATAATAATCAAAATGCACCTCACTGCCCAGTCCATGATTGATGAAGAGCTAACATTCTTGTCCCAGCTACCATGAAGATATGGTTCACCCAGCCTGTTGCAGGATTGAAGTACATATATCAAACCCAGCTCTCTACATATCGTACTGTGTAGAAAGGGTGAAATTACTTACAGCATAATTATCATCACCTATAAACCACCCACTGAATGTTGCTTTTCTGAAGGTTTACTTTCGGTTGTATCTTCCCTGACAGTTACTGAATACTGCCTGTTTCTTCTGAGTGCATGTTGAAGATTATATGATGGTGTTGTTTATGTGTGTTTAACATAACAGAAACCTGATAATAGCACTTTGTTGTTATTGACCCCACGTGACTCCCAGTAGTGAGCAGAGTAGACAGAATGCAGAGTAAGTGATTCTTGGCAGACTGACAGTTCATCTGCTCCTCCCTGAAGCTGGCTGGCTTCAAGTTAGAGCCCAGCTCCTAAGTCCTCACTTTTTGGACCTTCATAATGCTCTTTTCCGCAGGTAGTGACAGATGGAATGATGGAACAACACATTTATTGTTGGATTAGCACGAATTCTGTAACACACCCTGACTGTCTTTCCATGGCAATTAAAATATGAAGCTTTGTTGGCTTTAAGTAAATTTTCACAGATTCCAGAGAAAAGGTGACCATCATTCTCCTAGTTTTGAAAATGTTGAAACTTTTTCAATCCGGATGAATTTTTAAAAGTAGCTTGCTGTATCATGATGAAGTACAGCATACAACTCTGAAGCAACAATATTTCCAACCACAGGAATTGTGTCACCATAACCTGCTATGTTGACACACTCCCTCGAGAACACATAGAATTTTTTTTGATTCGTTCATGGGATGTGGGCGTCGCTGGCAAGGCAAGCATTTATTGCCCATCCCTAATTGCCCTTGAGAAGGTGGTAGTGAGCCGCCGCCTTGAACCGCTGCAGTCCGTGCGGTGAAGCTACTCCCACAGTGCTGTTAGGTAGGGAGCTCCAGGATTTTGACCCAGCGACGATGAAGGATCGGCGATATACTTCTAAGTCAGGATGGTGTGTGACTTGGAGGGGAACTTGAGGTGGTGGTGTTCCCATGCACCTGCTGCCCTTGTCCTTCTAGGTGGTAGAGGTCGAGGGTTTGAGAGGTGCTGCCGAAGGAGTTGCTGCAGTGCATCTTGTAGATGGTACACACTGCAGCCATGGTACACCAGTATTTAGGTGTATACATAATTGTAACTGGCATTTAAATATAAAAAAAAAATGCTGCAGTATCTTTTCATCACCCTGCATTGTACCACAAAACATTAACCGAATAACTGCCAGAAAAGGGAGTTACAGCACAGTAATGCAGAAGTGACTTTTTAAATATATACTAGACGATCTCCCGTGTACTTGCTCAGTGAGTAGGAGGAAATGCTCACACAATTTCTTTCTCTCTCTCTCTCTCTCTCTCTCTCTCACGTTCTCTCTCTCTTTCAGTCTATTTCTCTCTTTCTCTCTTCCCACCCCCATCTGCATCTGTCATCTTCATGGCATGGGAAGCAGGCCATATCATGTGTGTTCTCCTGCCCTCCATTCTATTTCTCTTCCTTTTTTTTTACTTACTATCTGTGTGGGGTTCTGCTTCTCTCTCCACATCTCTATTTATGTTTTGTTTTATCTCTGTCTGTTGCTTCTCTCTGTCTCTGTCCTGTTACACTTTTTTCCTCTTCTGCATCCTCTGTCTCTGTTTCGTTCTGATTCACTTTGTCTGTTCTCTTTTTTTCCTCTTGTGCTTTTGGGTGGTGGGAGGGATCTGGCCAGGGTCATGGGCCAGCCAGCATTCAGGTGGCAGGTTGTGGGTGGGAGGTTGCCAGTGCCACAGGTTGACCTTTGAGTCACATGTCAGGGGAGGGATCAGAGCAGATATATCGGATGTTACCAATAAACTATGATGGGGAAAGTAAGGAAGTAAGTATGGCATTTTGAGGAAGTAAGCACTATACACAACACTTTTAGTATCCTAGATTGATATTTGCTTTGTAATTCACTCTTAATTCACCTTTACAATGGCAGAATATTTTATTTTTTAATTTATTTATTTTAGAAGTGCAATTTTGAGTTCATCAAAGTAAGCAATGTGTGGGCGGACATAACACTATTTTTAGACATCCAATATTAGAATGAAATATTCCCAGGTCAGGTATGGCCAGGCCATTCTCAGTGAAGCTGCTTTTATTCTGTCCAATATTGTCTCTAATCTCCAACCTCCGAAGAGCTCATCTACCACACCAGTGCCAATTTCTCCATTTACCACAACATTGGCCCTGAATTCGCGGTTGGTATGACGGCATACTCTGAGTACGCCATCATATCGCCTTTGAAATTGACCGCAAGTTCGCGATCTCTGCATGTGCTAGCGCTTGTGCATGCACTAAATCCCGAACTTGCGATCTGTCAAGTTCCGAATAGACAGATGATCCACTGTGACTTTCAAGTCCTCATTCAAATGATGTGCTGGCGAAAGGTTGGGCTAATTGCCCACCTGCTGCGCATTCATTACCCTGAAAATTTTTACGGCTGGTGCAAACAGGCGCAGGAGCCTGTTGCACGGCGTAAGGGGGCGATGAGAAAATTGTATTAATTTTGAGCTAGATTTGTGCTACAGCCCATAAAAAGCATCCTAATTGAGTTTTATGGTTCCTATCCAGAGGCCAGAAACATTAACTATCTGCTAAGTGCACTAAAGTATTAATAATTACTTTAATATCTTTGCACTTAGGTTAAACTGTGCAAATCAAAATAACTTCAATTTGCTGTGCTTGGTAAAACTTCAGACTTGTTCATCTTACCAATCCTTTATATTTAAAATGAGTTGTTTTTTAATAGTCAGCAATTTAAAAGCCAAAGCCTGACACCAAATTGTTTATCGAAACGAATGCAAATCGAAGAAAAATGCTGAAGCAATCTTTTGGAAAGTGCAGTGTGAACAGTAAAAATAAAAGATCAGCTGCTCCAATGGACTCTCTGCAAAGCTTAATTCTGTCCCAGCAGAGATTTCTATGTTTCCTGATTGGCTAAGAGTCAGGAAGTGAAAGGAACACCGCCCCACGTGATCCCAGGTACGCTTACGCACAACGGTGCGCCCCTGGGATTCGCAGCCTTTCAAAGCAACTTTTCGAAGGGGCTTCGCACGAGTTGAGTGCGGATTTCGTTCGGATGTCGGCGGTGTACTACTTAGCTACGCTGCCAACCGCAAATTCTTTGAGTGAGATTGCTAATTTGTGTCGACCAGGGGCAACTTTCTGAGAAAGGAGTGGGTGATTTCAGCACCCAGAGGAATTGACATCCTTCGAAATGTACGCCAGCAGAAGAAAAGTTGGCAAATAATTGGGTGGAACAAACCGAGCTGAGCTTCGTGCCTATGGAGTTACTTTTCTGAGCCCACACGAGCAGTGTAGAAGCTGGCACACTGGCCACAAACACATCAGGAAATCCCTGTTGCACTGTATATAATTTTTCAATCATTAAAATGAAAGCACCCCACCCCCCCGGTATTAGCACAACTTGGAAAATCAGCCCTATGATGTCATTTGGCCCAGCAAATAAATTGCTAGCCTTGCGCTCCTAGCCGTCCATAATTCTACATCAACAGATTATCCTTTTCCTGCCTATTTAAAAATTATACTACTGATTTTTAAAATTATTTATGGAATTTGTAGGTTCCCTGTGATGTACCAGTATTGAGAGCTGCTTTAAGTTCTTGTGGAGGGATATCTGTGAATATTTAATCCCAATCCGTGATATAAGCAAACAATATTGAGCACAAGACTGGTGGAATTGTATAAACAGATTATTTTTGTTCAGTATCTTTGTATGTGTTGGTAATAAATTGCCCTCAATTAAATTACTAGTTCTTTTGGATTGAGTTGATTACTGGAAAAGGAATGTGTAGCTTAAACTTCCATTGTGGAGAACATCTAACGAGACTGATCTGGTTATATAGCATATTGTATAAAGATTGCAAATCGCACCCAACTTTTGCATATATTCTATTTTTACAAGTTTCCTGAAGTGTACAGTCCGTTCCATTGTGTGACTTTGTGGTTACTGGTTAGCTCTTATTATTCAGTGAAAGTATCACGCCTTTACCTTGGTCTATCTGGTCTGTTCTTGAAACAACAGACTCTTGTTTGAACCAAAAGCAGTCACGTAGCGCTCGGGCTATTTGATCATTGAACTTTTAACCTTTTGTAGTTTTCAAAATGCCCATTTCTATGTTTCTTAAATGATAATTTCTATTTGTCAGGAGGCAGGAAGCTCTTGGATGTAGGTTAACTACCTAATCATCACTTATTTATTTAGTAAAGGAGAGGAACAAAGTGATCCCAGAATGCTCCTGGATGAATCAAAGTCCAAGTTGAAATTGTTGTTGCTACCCATCATATTAAGGGTGACGAGTTGAGTGATTTATGGCAAAACAATATAGAGAGTGTCTGCATTTTGAAGACTACTGCTGTAGAAAGCATAAGGAACATAGGAACACAAGTAGGGCATTCAGCCCCTCGAGCCTGCTCAGCCATTCAATTAGATCATGGCTGATCTGTACCTCAACTCCACTTACCCACTATTGATGCATATCCCTTGACACCCTTACCCAACAAAAATCTATTGATCTCTGTCTTGAAAGCTCCAATTGTCCCAGCATTCATACCCTTTTGGGGGAGAGAATTTCAGATTTCTACAATCCTTGTTGTGAAAAAGTGCTTCTGATTTCGCTCCTGAATGGCCTAGCTCTAATTTTAAGATTATGTCCCCTTGTTCTAGTTTCACCGTATCTACCCTATCAAATCCTTATAACATTTTAAACGTCTCGATCAGGTCACCCCTCAATCTTCTATACTCAAGGGAATACAAGACAAATTTAGGCAACCTGTCTTCATAATTTAACCCTCTAAGCCCCGGTATCATTCTGGTGAATCTGCACTGCACCCCCTCCAAGGCCAATATATTCATCCTGAGGTGCGGTGCCCAAAACTGAACTCAATACACCAGATGGTTTCTGACCAAGGCTCTATGCAACTGAAGCATAACTTTCTCCCCTTTGTATTCCAGCAATGTCGCACTATCAGAGATGCTCCCTATAAATAGTACTGGTGTCCTCAGCAGCCAACATGGATTGTAAGCAAGAAAATATCGATAGGTTAATCTGGAAATCTTTGAGGAATATAAAAAGAAATTAATGTTAGCAACAAATGTATCAGGGTAAATTTTCCTCCTTGGAAATCAGTATTTCCCAGGCACAGTGAAGAAGTAAAAGGAGCGGAGACCTAAAGTAATGAGTCCCCATCCCCCGCACTGTGCCCTGGTATTTCCTGAGGCTTTCCCATCTGACGTAACTAGCCCTGCACCTCTAGTAAGCACAGGCCCAGCAGTCCCATGTTACTAAGCTGGCAGTGGATGTTCCTGCCCTCCCACTTCTGTCTGTGGGTTTATTCATTGGGTGAAGGGGCCTCTAAAGAAAGCTGATGCAAGGGCCTGCCCCAGGAGCCCATAGACCAGAGGGTCTGAGGTGGTTTGAGGAGCAGACACGTTTAATTGGTTTTTTTATTTCCTTGCCTCCCCCGCACCCCCAGGATGATCCAAAAGTCTGCAGCCAGAAAGGCCCTGATGGTGGCAGCCAGGAGTGCGCCTGCAGGCTTGAGAGTCCTGCAGTTGCACTTCAATTTCCTCCCCACTATTCAGGCACAAGGCCCAGCCAGTGAGCAAGGCTGTGCCAGTAGTGCACCCAGGATATGCAAATGACCTAGGGCAGGAAAAACATGTGCACCTACTTCCTCAGAAGCATAATGCACCTGGGATGCACAACCCCTGTCGGGCACCCATATAGAAAACTCTACTCCGATATTTCTACATTAATTAAACAGTGGTGAACAAGAAAGAGCGCTTATCGGCGATTGTAACTCGGTGCAGACCATCTGGTATGATATTTAGGTAAATGAAATAAAAACCCCAATAATTTGTTTTCATATAATTCTTTACCATTGTTGACCGTTTGGTATCAAATACGGAAATGTTCAGAGGCAGAGTTAAACTGTGTTTATTGTGTACTTTACAAGTGTTCTTAACAAACCAGCAGAGATTTTTATTTCTAGTGCAGTCAACTAAACTATGGCTTTTGATCACTGAACTAGCGAACATGAGTACAAAATGAATAAGTCTCAAGCAACATTAAGTATTTGAAGAATTTATTTTTCCCCAGAGTGTGTGGAATAAACCTCCAATACCAATTAAAGCTTTAAAAAGAACTTCATGAAAATCTGTTAAAGAATGGGTTTGAAACTGATAAGAAAATAAATAAATCAAATACTGTGCAACATGATGGTTCCATTTCTGCTGAGACCATGAACTGGGGAGAGTAGTCTAGCTTATGAGGTTGGATGGACTGCATTATTTGCCAGGCTGCTGGAGAAATGTGTCTTTATGGAGATTCACTTGTGGCTAGTCACCTCCTTCAAAGGATTGAATAAATTGGAAACAGCTCCCCAAAAGGATAGGTTCTAGCCATTCTTTTTCACTGCAATAGGGGATCAGTATTTACTTACTTTAAAAAGCCATACAATCCAGATTGTGCTCCCTGTGTTGGAATTATGTACTCTATTGCCATAGGAACCACAATTTCAGACGAATAAACCCCATTTGCTGCCAGTAGCAATATTAGAGTTAGATTATACTGCCATTTGGAGACGTAGGAGAGGGTTTTTCTCTCCAGGTCTGAGCCAGTTTTAAATGGTTTAGAACTGATACAAAACCCACCCAAAAGGTCACTTACAAATAGCACTTAACTCACTTGAATAATTATTCACAACTGCAGGTGAAAACTGAAAATGTGAATCATGAGTTTTTTGGGATGAACAAATTGCAGTTAAGTGACATTTACAGGAATGAACAATTAAAAGGGAGTATCACAATAGGGGCCCAACATTTTACCAGAATGGTTCTGGGGATGGGGGATCTTAGCTACAAGGACAGGTTGGAGAAGCTGGATTTGTTTTCATTAGAGCAAAGGAGGTTGAGGGGTGATTGATAGAGGTGTACAAGATTATGACGGGTTTGGATAGGCTCGATGGGGAAAGGCTGTTCCCACTAGTACAAGGACTAGGGGACACTGATTTAAGATTTTGGGCAAGAGATACAGGGGGGATGTGAGGAAAAACTTTTTTACGCAGCCAGTGGTGAGGACCTGGAACTCGCTGCCGACGGAAGTGGTGGAAGCGGAGACACTCAATGTTTTCAAGGGGAGACTGGATAGGCACTTGAGGGAAATAAACTTGCAGGGCTACGGGGATAGAGCGGGGGAATGGGACTGACTGGATCGGACTCGATGGGCCGAATGGCCTCCTTCTGTGCCTGTTATGACTCTATGACTATGACTTATGGAGAGCTAAGGCTAAAGGGACAGGGGATTAAAAAGGCAAAAATGAAAGAAAAGAAAAATCTCAGTGTCGACATGACTCTGCAGACAAGAGACAGACCAGCCAGCACCCAGACCCATTTTGTGATGGCCGTTGAAGTTGAGGTGGTGGTTGTGAGGAGTGACACACTCTGTGCCACTGTATAGCATCATTCCCATAGGTCAGCATTGCAGCATACCTGCAAGGAGGTGTAGCTGAGTTTCAAGCCACAGCTGATTGCTACTATCCTTGCGTGTTCCAGCTCTCTGTTGCACAATAGCTGTAGGTGTCCTTGCAGTGGAAGAAATAGTTTGGTATCTTTGCCTCTGCTGACCCAGACCCTGAGAAAACATATCCCCATGGTTGTTGGTGGGTAGACGTGGCAGGTGATGGGGTAATCTTGTCTGTTGTCGCCAGTAAGGCAGTGCTGGCTCTTGATCACTCTTGTGCCTTTCATGCAATACCACATGTGCTTCCCAAGAACCATCCAACATAATGGTTAGCTAGGCATTCAAATATTGTAGTGAAGTGCTGTCACAACTTCCCTCAGAAAGAGACGACTCCATCAGCACTATGCCTGCCAAGTGCGGTCATTTCATCTCTCTTGGCACCTGCACTCCCTCATATGCAGATGAGACTGCCTGGTGTCCCTCCGTGGGTCCTCAATCTTTCATAAAAAAGTCAGCTCAGGGATTCCCCCTGGCAACTGCATGTGCCAGGAAAGGGAACGGGAGTAAAACAATTAATTAATTAACAGCAACAGGTTCTAAGGCTTCTGAAAGCCCAAGTGCTAATAGGATACAGGGAGAGAAAAAAGGAGCTCATAAAGCACTTACCTGAACCAGTTCGGGCCTTTTAAATGCCCTCTTGCCTGAAAAGTTGATTCAAAGACCCCTTCCTACCAGGTGGTCGGAGAATGTGGTGACCAGCACAATTGCCAGCTGCAGAACGGACCTGGTGCCTTCCATGCCCCCTTTTAAATATGATGGTGAAGCTCCCATTTTCTTTTGATTGGAGCTTCCAAAATTTAGCCAAGCCCAAAAGTTAAGCTGACCAAAAATCAGCAGAACTAATTTCCACTTAATTTGTGGTCTGAAAATACTGTAGATGGGGCAGACTTAACATTAAAATCAGCCCAGTGGACTCTAGGCATCAGAACTATAAGCCCAAAAAGATTTATTGAAAAGGAACTCTCAAAAGACCCCATCTTAAGCAAGGCTGTCTTAACTGAAGTATACCTAGAAATTTTTCACATGGTATTTCTGATGTGACTTCCAATGCTGTGTCTGCAAAAATAAAATCATCACACAAATTGCTAGAAAGAGGTTTTTTAACCAGGTCTTCCAGCAGCCAGCCATAGTGAATCCTTCAAAGTCCCTGCCTTCTATGTGAGACTCACATAGCCAGAGCTGCTAACACTACATGGCACAAAACCAATATAAAACTAGCTTTAAATCATGAACGTGCATCAAAGGTACAAAATGGTCACTAAGGTGGTCAAAGCGACAGAAAATATACTTCAGTGTTTGTGTATTCAAATTTTACCCATATGGTGGTTACAAGGGGGGAGGGGAATGACTACGGTGGCGCGCTGCAAATTCTATCAGATTGCCCTGCACTAGAGCACTTAGCACCAAGTGCTCTTAGTTTTAAAGATAAGGGAGGAAAAATTGGGTTGTGCCCCCTTTGGGGTGCTAACTTCGCCGGGGCGCTACTTTTAGTGACCCGAAAAAATTAGCACCCCTATGGCCGAAATTCACCGGTATTGCCCCAAGAGGGAGGCGGGGTGCTACTGGAAGCGCCCCACCTCCCTCTCGGGGCGCTGCAAGTGAATATCGCAGCTCTATGTGCCGCAGTACTGCAGGCTTTCCTCCCCTTAAAGGGGAGGGGCCTAGCGCAGCGCGACTTGGGGCCCAGCTGGGCCACCAGGAATCGGAGTGCCGGCAAAAGAGCCCGGCACTCGAGAAGTGCCGGGCTCACGGAGCGCAGCCGGCACCCCGCGGGGGGGCTGCAGAAGAGGCCAGGGACGGCAGAGGTGGCAGGTGCTGGCAGACGGCCAGCAACAAAAATGGCCACCTGGCACCTCCCCTTTAATTTGTGCCGCCCCGGCCACAGGTAGGCTCCCCTGACCCCGTTGGACATAGTGTCCGGCGGTAAGTCAGGGGGTTATACCGAAGATCGTGAGCGGGGTGCTGCGCCTGGCGATGATGTCATTGCCAGCGGTGCAGCGCCGCAGGGCGCTAACAGTTACCGCCACCGCTAACCTCCAGCTGAATTTTGCGGGAGGCGTTGGTGGCGCCGGTGGCACCACGCCCAGGCGCTAGTTGCTTTGCGCCCCGTTAGCGCCCTCTTAGGGCGCTAACGGGAGGCGCAAAGCGGGAGGCACAAAGCAACTGAATTTTTAGGCCATGCTTTTTATATGTGCCACAGTTATACTTTTTTTTTAAATTACCACAATTAATATATCGGGGCATGAATAGCAGAAATAGGCACTAAATACATGTTGCGTAATATGTTGATTTCGGGAGCAGTTTGCTTCCTGCATTAATGAGATCAAGTCTAGTGTGACTTGAATTTTAAAACATTTCCACTGCATTACTTTCAGAAATGAAATGTGTCGCAACTTGTTTGTTTTGACTTTGCCGATGTCACATCTTGATTCTTGCTTTAACTTGCATCAGCTGAAAATATGAGTGTGACTGGAAAAAAAATCATGTTTTTACTGTGATTTCAGAGGTAGTGTGTAGCTAGTGTATGATAAATATTCAGCACAGCATGGTCAGGGTGTGTAGGGTTCTGGTTGGTTTGAGCCTAGACAGTGCAATAGTGGGTATCCACAGACAAAGCCAAACACCAGTAAGAGACAAGACATACAGCACTGACCATCTCCAACTTAGCTGTTCTTTCCGTCGACACCCTTTGTGATGTTTTGTCTGGAATTATCAGAATACTAGGAAGCAGACTAAGCAAATGACGATGATGTAATTCAAAATAATGGATGAATGATGGATGGCAAAAAATCCAGTATTGTTGTGATGCAGGTTCTGACATCAGGATATAAAAGGTATGTGTATACAAAGGTCTTTTAAAATAAATAAAAGTGTTCAGAATCCTCTTCTACAAACAAGTAAGATTTTCTGTTGCGATTACATGGTTTTATATCTTTAGCCAAATTGAAAACATTGTGATGCTGCCAGTTTGGAATGTAGAAATATTCTTGTTTTGGTTTCCAGTCAGTGTTTCTTTTTTCTCTAACAGAAAACATTCTGATACCCCATCTTTAAAAGACTCCACCTCTTTTATCAATTCCTAGTATTTCTTCAGTACAGCTTTATTTTAAAGGGACACTGTATTTGTGGAAAAGTGTTTGTGAAACTTTTTCTTTGTTTTTGGAATGAGAGTAAAGTCAGAAAGCTACATTGGTGTCATCGTAATAAAGTCCTGCACAAGTGATAAAGTGATTTGTTGCAGCACATATGCCATTGCTTCATTTATTTGTAAACAATGACAAAATCTACTTTCTCAAGACTAGGCTTCTTTAACAAAACCTGGGGCAAGCAACTACTTATTGTCACAGTTAAACAGATGTACAAGACAGCTGCATTTTGCCAAATAAAGCTGGTCGCTCGTATCAACCCCCAGCCCAATAACACGGCTTTGCACCAAATGTGGTTCTGGAAACATCAATATTAAGGATTATACTCGTCCATCTGTACTGTAGCTATTGAAGTCTCAAAATGTTTTCTGGGTGACTGTCAAAGATTCTGCTGGATAAGTGGATTTTGCACATCAGAGGGACTTCTAGTAAAGGAAAGATCAGGGTTTTATGAGATAAAATTGTCTGGCTTCGGACAAGTGAATCTGTGCACAAAACCTGGTGCCTACATGTGCCAGATGTGGAGTTTCAAGAATATGAAAATAGGGCTGCTCCAATGTCAACCATTATAATTGGCACCTTTACAGCAGTTTCCACAAGTTCTTACAATTGGAAAAAGTAGTACATGAGCAAAAATTGGAACACTGCTGTCTGTTATAGGGAGTCTGCTTAAGGTCAGATTACAGGTGCCAAAAGATGTGACAGAAATGGCAAGTTTAGTAATGGTTTACATTGGAGCAGCCCTAGCTTCATGCATCCAGAAAGATATTCTTGAAACTCCACATCTGGCACATATAGGCACCAGGTTTTGTGCGCAGATTCACTTGTCCCAAGCCAGACAATTCTATCTCATAAAACCCTGATCTTTCCTTTACTAGAAGTCCCTCTGTTGTGCAAAATCCACTTATCTTTTCTTTTGATTATATTCTTCACTCTTTGAATGAAGGGTTGCTCATATCTTCTTCCAACCTATAGTATATTGTGTTTGATTTTGTTTTGTTTGGATTTTTAGATTCGCTGTATGCACTAAAAACATATGTATTTTTAAATTCCAAGTTTGATTTTAAATTCACTAAAATAAGTCTGTTATATTTGTGATCCTTTATCTAATTCAACCATTTTATTTTTTTCCAATAAAAAGTCTGTGGTACGTATCATTCAGTCCAAATAGCATCATCAAGATCTTTCAATCTACTTTGGCTTTTCAGTCGATATTTGAACCAATGTGCCTATTTTTATAGAGAATGAGAAATGTAGTGAAGATATGAACTGAAAAATTAAAGTATTGATCTGTCCTACAAATATCACTATTGAATGTAGCTGCAGCCAGTTGATCGACTAATCTCCGTCCTATTGAACTTTTGCTTCAATCAGTCTATAATCATTATGCCATTTAATTACATGGCTGCCAAAAATGGAATAGGCATCTTTCCAAGAAATACCTGGTTATTGCCAGATTGAATTCATCTATAAAATCAGCTTCAACACACACCTTCAAAGCTCCAGGGCCCTGATATCCCTGTGCTGTACGCTCCAAGTACATCTATTTTTGGGGGGGGGCAAAGCAGAGGAAAAGGGCCAGAGGCCCATTATGCCAGGTCTTTTGTCCTCGTTGCATTGCACAAGGAATGCTGGGATTTTCCTGAGAAGGAGTGGGGGATGGAGCACTTGTGCCTATAACAGGTAATATGTAAATATTACTGGAGTGGAGCTAATTTACAGAACAAACGGGAAACTGTTCAACCTCCGTCGCCTCCAGTCCAGATCCAAGGTCGCCCCATCCTCTGTCATCGAATTACAGTATGCAGACGACGCTTGCATCTGTGCTCACTCGGAGGTCGAACTCCAAACCATCGTCAACACCTTCACCGAAGCGTACGAGAGCATGGGCCTTACACTAAACATCCGTAAGACAAAGGTCCTCTACCAACCAGCCCCCGCCACACAGTACTGCCCCCCAATTATCAAAATCCACGACAAGGGCTTGGACAACGTGGACCACTTTCCATACCTCGGGAGCCTACTGTCAACAAGGGCACACGTCGACGACGAAGTCCAACACTGCCTTCAGTGTGCCAGTGCAGCCTTCGGTTGCCTGAGGAAGAGGGTGTTTGAAGACCAGGACCTCAAACCCGGCACTAAGCTCATGGTCTACAGAGCAGCAGTGATACCCGCCCTGCTGTATGCCTCAGAGACATGGACCATGTACAGCAGGCACCTCAAAGCACTGGAGAGGTACCACCAACGCTGCCTCCGTAAGATCCTGCAAATCCATTGGCAGGATAGGCGCACCAACGTCAGTGTTCTTGCTCAGGCCAACATCCCCAGCATCGAAGCTTTGACCACGCTCGATCAGCTCCGATGGATGGGTCACATTGTCTGCATGCCTGATACGAGACTCCCAAAACAAGCGCTCTACTCGGAGCTCCGGCACAGCAAGAGAGCCCCAGATGGGCAGAGGAAACGCTTCAAGGACACCCTCAAAGCCTCCTTGAAAAAGTGTAGCATCCCCACTGACACCTGGGAATCCCTGGCCCAAGACCGCACAAAGTGGAGGAGAAGCATCCGGGAAGGCGCCGAACACCTCGAGTCTCTTCGCCAGGAGCAAGCGGAAGCCAAGCACAAGGAGCGCACGTCAACCCAAGCACCCCACCCGCCCCTTCAACCACCATCTGCCCCACCTGTGACGGAGACTGTAGGTCCCGCATTGGACTCATCAGTCACCTGCGAACTCATTTTTAATGTGGAAGCAAGTCATCCTCGGTTCCGAGGGACTGCTTAAGAAGAAGAATATGTAAATAAGCCAGAAGAGTGCTAATGCTGCCTCCTGCCTTATTCTCCTCTAAGCCAGTCGCTCGCCAATTTAGAGGAGTGCCAGTAGAAGTAGATATTAGGCCCTGTGTCATCCCTACTCAGATCAGAGAATCTGAGAAGGGCAGGCAGCAAGGCCATGGAGGCCAAAAAAAGGCAATTGCCAGCTTTTGTACAATACCAGCAGCAGCACTCTTGGGGCTGGAGGCTATCTGGTTGCTCTTTTTGAACTCGTAGCTGATGGCCATTGTCATTGTACAAGCCTCTCAGATTATACAACTGAGCACAGAAGTTACTGTGACATCAATAAATACATATTCTACTGGATGTAGGGTGCAAAATGCTGATTCACAATAATGAAAGTAAAATTAGATATAGTTGCAGATGATGGAGCAAATGTCATGACCAACGATCACTCAGCTGAAAATTATTAGTGGAATATGCCATACATTAGTCGCATCTTAACTCGGGTTTTATGGTCTGTACATTACACTGAGGAACATGATTCATTACAAGCCATGTTTTGATGTTTGTTTACCCAGTGTAAGATTCTCACAATACAGTCTCTACATTGGTCTTCAAGAAAATTGCATTATATGTTCATTGAAGATTATGATATGGCAAAGAGGTCCTGAAATTATGCACTTTTTACGCAACAAATCGGATAAATACTCGAAGGAGAAAAAATTGCAGGGATATGGGGAAAGAGCGGGGGTGTGGGACTAACTGGATTGCTCTTCAAAAGAGCCGGCGCAGACTTGATGGGCCGAATGGCCTCCTTCTGTGCTGTACTATCCTATTACTTTCTTAAAAGTACAGGTGCACAAAAGAAATGATGTGTTAAGTGAAGTATTGTAATCTTACTAAATCGGTTTGTTCATCTTGCCTCTTTCTTAAACTTGATTAGTTGTGACTTTGTGTGTAACGGTCTATCAGTGGTGTATTTTCAGTTAGAGATATCAGGAACGTACGGCAGTAATATTTTCAGTGCGTACCTCATCAGTAAAAGGGTTAATTGTTCATGCTGAATCCCAGTATCGCAGAATATTTTGCGCATAAGGCCACGTGTTTAGTTAATAGGAAGTGATCGTTTGCTTATGGGAGTGGAATTTTAGGAATGAAAAACATCTTAACAGACTGATAGAAGCAGGCTATCAATTTAGTGAATCTAAAGATCCATGATGTATCATATATACAACTGTAAATATATATCTTTGCCACTGTCAGTTTGTGCTCACATGTCACTTCAATGTAATAAAATCCTGTTGGGGGAAGTTGAGGTGTAGTGTTTCCTGTGGATGCTGTGTTTACAAAATGTTCACCCGTGAGAGTACTGCTTGAGGGCACAGAAGGACAGGCAACATAACTGCACATGTTAAGGATGAAATACGAGGGAGGAGGGAGGGGAAGAAATTTAGACTCTCATACATTTAACCAGAATGATGACAACTCCTCCCGTATCAACAGTTAGGCCGCGATTTTGCCAATGGATGCGGCTTGGGAGCGGGTCAGCTGGTTTCCGGGTTCCTGTCCCGCCCCCAACTGCATCAGGCCAACGGACGTGATTTTACGTCGATTAGCCTTGTTAAGCCCGTCCTGCAGTCTTGCCGGCCAATTAACAGGAAGCCTGTCAGATGATGTCATTTGATGACGCATCATCTGCGGTTTTCTTAAAGGGACCACGCACAATTTTTCTTTGACAGCTCATTTCTCACTGTTTGACAGCATTGAGATGCTGCAAACACTGACAATGACTGTACAAAGGTGAGATCTTGCACCCAGGCTCTCCGATGGAACAGATGGCAGTTGCAGGTGAGGTTACAGAAGTGATCTGTCACTGGTGAGAGAGGTTCTCCCAATGAGGTGGGACTAGACAGCCAATTCAAAACCTGTTAAATATGGAAAAGTGTAAATGCATTAAAAATGATTTTCCCAACATTTTCTTCCCTCTGAAACTCACCAGTGCACAATTGCATCCTTCACACCACTTCTGCAGCTGTCATCAATGCAGAAACATTACAGCAGACTCCTAACACGCCACACTTACCTGGCGTGGTGTCCGGATGTCGGGGAACCCGAGGCAGAAGCGGCAAAATTGAAAAAGAGCCTGTTAACAAGTATCAAGTACCTGTTAACAGCCAGGTAAATGGCTATAATCCTCTTCCCGCCGCTAGGTGTCAGCTCCATGCATAAATCGGGGATCCGACACTTGGGAAGATTGATTGGAGGCGGGTTGACAGCGGGTTTCCTACCCGCTGTCAATCTTTGCGATTTTGACAGCGGTCCCGCCTCCAATCCTGCACTCTGAGGACTGGCAAAATTCCGGCCTTAGTGTACAAACTACAAAATGTACTAGATTATCACAAAATCTAAACTTGTGAGCGTTATCAGAGCTGTAGTTATGAAAAAAGATACCTCCTATTGAGATTACTAAGCATTCTTATATGTATACTAATTAACATACTTTATGACTTCTTCATTTTTGAATAATTTCAAATTTTTAAGATTTTATCTGCATCAGCTCTTTAGGCTATATGGTGGGGGGAGAGTCTTTCAATGAATTATGTTTGGTCAATCTTGTGAATTAATACATATGAATATTCCATCTTTGCATTTCAGGTAGTATGGATTAATATTTAATTTATTACAAAATATTTTCTATGTATTCCTTTGAGACTCCAATGCAATTTTCCACCAAGGCTAAATTACAATATTTCAGTTTATTTCGAGAAAACTATCTCTGCATATTTCTTTAATGCTATATGATAATACACTGAAACTGTATATTGCTCTGCATCAACCAGTGAAACAAAACGTCACAATTTTCCTCATCTACTTGTATGGTACACAAGCCTGTTGTCTGATTGATACTTTCACTGAATATTGTGTTCAGCGTTAATGATTCTCAGGCTTGATCTTTTTTTTCCTTTAAGTTCACTTTCAGGGTTTATGATGTCATCTGAACCCCAAAATGTCTCACTGCCATGTAGCACTTTGCATGACATTTAAATAGTCTCGAAAAGCTAAAGGTAAAATAAAACTCTTGAGTTTCATGAGTAGAGTAGGATTCTGATTCTGTTTATGACACTATTAATATTTCTGAACATTGCCTCTCTCAGCCCATTCTTACTATAATTAAAGTGCCACAAAAAATGTATTGGTGAATGTTGCAGGAAAGGAATTATTCAGATTTAAAAAGCGGAAGCACTGTCTCTTTATTCAAAGGGTTAAGTAGCGTGGCACTACTATGATGCACAGCGTTAATGAGCACTGACATGAATTCTTGGAGCATTCTTTAAGCTCTGGGAGGTCTGTGACATGCCCCTTGGTATGCCAATACAATTTAAATATGTCTGTACTTTCAACAACCATCAGGGTCAAATGCATGAGGCATCTGTCCTTGTGACAATTATCTCTGGCTGTGCTATGTCAACTAACAAAAAATCCCTATTAAACTTAGCCTGTCCACTCCCAGTTATTCTTGGACTGTCTGCTCTTATTTGAGATGACAAACAGCACTGTCAGAAGCGGTTAGAGTTACAGCATATATATTCCCTGTGGCTTTGTAAGGTGCTTCCAGCACACGATTAAAATCATATTATCAAGAACAGTTAAAATGGCAATTACTGGTGTTTACATAAACATCACATAATATTAATCCTGTATGAATTAACATGAACTCAGTGAATTTGGCACAATGAAGGTCAGGACAAATTTAGCATTAAGGTCTGCTTTTGGACAAAATGACATAGATGGAATGGAAGTGCATTGAAATATGGTAATGTCTGAAACCAGGGCCGCGATTTTATTAATGGAGGCGGGTTGAGGGCGGGCCCGCTGCTCGGCAGCTTTCGGACCCGCTGCTGGATGCCGCCGCCCAGCAGTTACGATTTTACCTTGATTGGCCTCGTTACGGCCGATGTGCGGGTCCCTCCAGACAAATGCTTGGAGCACATCAAATTCTCGCCTCTGATGACGTGTTGTTTGAGTAAAAATTTAAAGGGGCCATGTCCCCTTTGCAAAAGCATTAGGTTTTTTCTTTTAAAGGTGCTGGCTGCTGCAGGAATGGCAGCCCCAAAAACTAAGGCTGCACCCAGGTTCAATGAGGGCTCTCTCTGTGCTCTTGTGGAGGGAGTTAAAGGACGTCAGGAGGTCCTCTTCCCTGGAAACGGAAGGAGGAGGCCTCCTCAGCAAAGCAAAGCAGCTTGGCTGCAAATTGCTGAGGAGGTGAGTTTGAGGTCTGTGTGCAGACGTACATGGGTTCAGTGTGGAAAAAGGTTTGATCTGCTGAGATCACCTAAAGTGTGGCCTCTGTGTTCTGGGAAATGGAAGTTCAAGAGTGAGGGCTCAGGGCGAATTCCATGTAGAATGTTGGTGGTGACACTGAGCACAAACCACCGTTTATTGGACAGATGATGCCTGGGGTTTTGAGAATGTCGGACTTATATTCATCTCCATGTGCCAGCCACCTGTGGTTGAAGTGTAAGCTTACGTGAATCTGGCATGTATGAGTGCATCCCTTGCCTGACGGCCAGCAATGTGGTCTGCTGCTGCTGGATTGACCACATCTGGCCCACAACGCGTGGCTCCCCGTCCTCCTCCTCATGCTCCTCCTCGTCCTCTTCCTCGTCCTCTTCCTCTTCCTCCGAGGAGTGTGTGTGCTGAGCCACTTGTTTATGTGGCAGCACTAAGCCACGCTGCTGTGCGATGTTGTGCAGGGCACAGCAGACCACGATGATTCTGGACACCCTGGCTGGTGCATACTGCAGGGCTCCACCAGATCTGTCCAGGCATCAGAAGCGCATTTTGAGCAAGCCGATGGTTTGCTCGATGATGCTTCTGGTGAAAATGTGACTCACATTGTAGCGCTCCTCAGCCTCGTTTAATGGCCTCCTCATTGGCGTCATAACCAACTTTTTCAGAGGATAGCCCTTGTCGCCAAGAAGCCATGTGGAAAGTTGGTTTGGCTGATGGAAGAGCGGAGGCACAGTAGACTGGCGCAGGATGAAGGAGTCATGGCAACTGCCAGGGTACTTAGCGCAAACATACATGATGATCTTCCTGTGGTTACACACCAGCTGGACGTTCAGGGAGTGGAATCCCTTGCGGTTGACAAATACAGCTGGGTTGTGATAGACTGCACACATGTAGCCATTAGGGCCCCCTATGACACCCTGCACCATTGGCAAGCCTGCCATATTGGCAAAGCCAACCTCATACGCGGTCACACTTGGGCCATCCGTGGAAAAGTGGATTTAATTGTGCACCTTTGCAAAGAGGGCATCGGTGACCTGCGTGATGCAGGTGTGCACGGCCGACTGGGAGATGCCGCTGATGTCTGCAGTTGATCCCTGGAAGAAGTTGAGTGCGGTGGTGACTTTGACAGCCACTGGTAAGGAGTGTCCACACGCTCCTCTGGGCTCCAGGTGTTGGTGCAACATTGCGTAGATGTCAGCGACTACGTCTCGTGAAAGTCTCAGCCTCCTTTGGCACTGCTGCTCAGTCATGCTGAGGAAGCTGATCCTCTGCCTGGAAACCCTGTGTTGGGGGTATCTCCTGCGGCGAGGTGCAGCCCTGCGTTGAGGCCCTCCGCCTTGTGCATCATCAGGTGGGTGAGGAGAAAGTTGGTGCTCCTGGTGCTGCTGCTGCTGTTGTGGCTGGTTGTGGTGCTGCCTGCAGCTGCTCTTCCTCCAAATCTGACGACCAGGATGAGAGGATATAAATGGTTCCCATCCCGTTGCTATAGATTTCATTTGAGGCAAGAAGCTTGCAAGCGCACAGTCGAAGTGACCTGAAATTATTCCAATCAGGTCACACTGCAGATGGCTGTCAGCTTGAATAGTCACAAGGTCAGTAGATTTGCAAAATCTTATCCCAAACCTCCTCTTTTTTATCTGTTTCATTTCCTGCTTTTTTCTCAGTTCTGACGAAAGGTCTTCGACCTGAAACGTTAACTCTGTTTCTCTCTCCACGGATGTTGCCTGGCCTGCTGAGTTTTTCCAGCGTTTTCTGTTGTTGCTCCAATAACAAAGTTGTTGCATTTGAATGTCAGCCATGTTACAGGAGCGCTTTTAAAGTGCTGCACCAATGACTACAAATCATGTCCCCCAGCAACTCGTCTCCTTGCAGCTGGCCTGTTTCTGACAAGATGGGAAACAGGAGCCAGAAGCACGAAAATGGGAAACCACTATAAAAATAGGATTAGCAAGGCAGTTAACAGGCTGTTAACTGCCTTAACTACCTGTCCCACCGGTTCCAGTCGGGTCAGTTTGGGAGCGGCTGACCCGACACTCACGAAAATCACGTGGGGGCGGGATGGAGGCGGGTTGGCAGTCTGAAGCCATTTTTTCTGATTTTCACTACCCACCCGCCACCAAACCAGCCTCCTCAGGGCTATTAAAATCGAGCCCCAGATGTTTTATCCTTGGGGCAGGGGAATGCATATAAGACCACAGAAGCCCTTTTAGCTGGATTTGCTCTATCGGAAGTATTTATTTAGATTCATCCTCCAGCTTTGCTGATTCAAACTTAACAATACTGTGTAAACAATCACCTCAAAGGCCAAGATTTAAAAAATGCTTGAACCTGTTCTCTTGATTGTAACTGATTTCACTTTGGAAATTCAAAGCAAGACTGAGTTCATCAATATATATTTACCAGAGAGATAGAACATGACATTGGATGATGACATGAGTAATGAGATAAGTGCATTTAAAATAAAAAAGGGGATATATTAAATAAGCTAATCATCCACGCATTTTAAAAAAATCTAGGGAAGAGATAGCAGAGGTATTACTACACATATTTAATAATTTGTTAGAAAAAGGTGTAGTGCCAGAGGACTGGTGGATAGCTAACGTAATATCGATATTTAAGAAGGGGGATAGAACATGTCGAGGGAATTATAGACCAGTCAGCTTAACATCGGTGGTAGGAAAAATAATGGAATCCCTACTAAAGGAGAGAATAGAAGAACATCTAGAAACGAAAAGTATAATAATGAATAGTCAGCATGGATTTCAAAAGGGAAAATCTTGCTTGACCAACCTTATTGAATTTTTTGAAGCGGTAACAGAGAGAGTAGACAATGGTAATGCAGTAGATGTAATTTATCTAGATTTTCAAAAGGCCTTCGATAAGGTATCCCACAATAGACTAATGAATAAGGTCAGAGAATGCGGAGTCAGGGGACAAGTAGCAGAATGGATTGCTAACTGGCTTCAAGACAGAAAGCAGAGAGTGAGAGTAAAGGGTAGCTATTCACAGTGGCAGAAGGTGGGTAGTGGTGTTCCACAAGGATCAGTGCTGGGACCACTGCTGTTCACAATTTACATTAACGATTTAGACTTTAGAATCAAAAACACAATTTCTAATAGAGGTCTTTAAAATTATGAAAGGTTTTGATAGAGTGGATACAAAGAGAATGTTTGCACTTGTGGGGAAGAGCATAACTAGAGGCAATCAATATAAGATAGTCACCAAGAAATCCAATAGGGAATTCAGAAGAAACTTCTTTACCCAGAGTGGTGAGACTGTGGAACTCGCTACCACAGGGAGTGGTTGAAACGAATAGTATAGATACATTTAAGGGGAGGCTAGACAAGCACATGAGGGAGAAGGGAATAGAGGGTTACACTAATAGATTTGGATGCGGAAAGACGGGAGGAGGCTCGAGTGGAGCATACACGCCGGCATGGACTGGTTGGGCCGAATGGCCTGTTTCTGTGCCGTATATCCTATGTAATCCGATGTAATATGGTGTATTGGTCCCACAATGCACCTGGATATTAGTGCCGCTCCATTTCACTGCCAATGTTGTAAGTAAATGAAAAATCCCTAAATTATGTTAAATGATCAATGTGCATGTCACAAAGCTAGAAAATTATGGTTGTCACATAAGGATTTGAAAATATAACATTTTATTTCTGCTGACTGCTGTCTTCTGCCAATAGCCACTTTGATGACTCATGTAATTAGTGGTCATGTTCAGTACTTCTGTGTAGAAAAAGCTTAGTTTACCACAGTTTTCTAAATTAGTCTGTAGACATTATAAATTGAATGACCGCATGGTACCCCCAGTGCAGGTCGTAGTCTACTGCTTGTGAGATCAAAGAAAGAGTCACCAGGCCGTTGAGTGTATTTCATAGTAGCCAGATTAAGTGTGGCATTGACAGAGGCTTTGGAACAGGTCAGTATCCAAATGGAAATCTGGTATTTTTTACAGACTTCTCATTATAATGATGCAGGAAATGAAGATTATTATTTTTAAGACATGTTTTTTGCCTTGGTAATTGTATTATTAAATATCAGCCAAACAAATCTGATTGTCCATGAGCAGGGTTCGGAAGCTCATAGAGATTGGGTGGCTGTTGAGTGCTCCAGGGCTGAGCATTTTGAGAAACAAAAATCCAGTTAATTCTGTTACTGATGCTGCACCTTTAACAGAAGCAGTTCATACAAATCTTGCAAAGTAATCCCATCTGGCCTGAATCCTTATATAATCCGGAGTGAACAGACTCCCGTCACATCTCAAGCAGACCCAGGATGCTAAAATCATCATTCCCACCTTCAGCTCAGTGGCAACGTGCCAACTTGGCTCAGTAACAGATTTCCAGTTCACTATTGGAAAAAGAGAAAGAAAGAAATAGATGATGCACTGAGGCTGAACCCAGCCAGAATGTGTTTTTGGCCTCATTCTACTCAGCAACTCTGAAATGTTCAGAGTTTGGGGCTGAATTTGCACAACTTCTTCGAGAAAATCACATCTAACGCTACGCAAAAAAATTGTTTTTCTGCCCAAGCAGTCGGCTATTGTAGGATTCTTAATAGATCCTCCAACAATTTATTTATTTGGTTGCTTGTTGGAGTAGTGGATCCACTGTGTTTACCTACAATCATTCCGTTCAGACAATATCCGAAAGTTGGTAGAAGTATATGTTTTGAATGGAAGTCTAAACATAATGAATATGAGTCGGTTCCTTCTTTCTTACACAACAGGCAAAGTTATTGTAGTTGCTGCAGGAACACAAGTTAGTGCCAACTGGGTCCTACATCAATAACTGTTGTATCTGGGGCTGAAGATTTGTTCATTGTTGAAGTGTAGAAAAGCCCTGCCAATGTTACATCATCCAGCTCTATCCCTACCAACCTCCCACCCACGACCATTGAAATACTCAGCCATACCTTTTGTCACGTCCAGACTCAATTTCTCCTTATTCGCTTCCTGAGCTCCACCCTGCATAACTCCAACTCAACCAAAACTTTGCTGCCCAAAACCTATCCCTTGCCATTGTTGATCTTCACTGGTTCCCTTATCCCAAAACATGCTGTTACATTCTTTCAATCTCTCAATAGAGATCAGGAACTCTTTGTGTGGGTACTGTGATAATGAGCACTTTAGGGTAGCCACCTTTTTGCCAAATCCAGAACCAGATGGGGGACAGAATACAGGTGTGGCAGGAGATGGGATCATGGCTTGACTTTGGGTGTTGCTTAGCTGTTGATAAAAATTAATTAAAAACCACAAAAATCTTAAATAATGGATCCATATCATAACTAACAGAAAACAGAGAGTCGGGATAAATGAGTCATTTTCCGTTTGGCACTCAGTAACTAGTGGGGTGCCACAGGGATCAGTGCTGGGGCCTCAACTATTTACAATCTATATTAATGACTTGGATGAAGGGTCCGTGTATACTGTAGCCAAATTTGCTGATGATACAAAGATAGGTGGGTCAGCAAGTTGTGAGGAGGACACAATGCAAAGAGATATAGATAGGTTAAGTGAGTGGGCAAAAATCTGGCAGATGGAGTATAATGTGGGAAAATGTGAGGTTATCCATTTCGGAAGGAAGAATGAAAAAACAAATTATTATTTAAATGGAGTGAGACTACAAAATGCTGCGGTACAAAGGGATCTGGGGGTCCTATTACATGAAACACAAAAAGTTAGCATGCAGGTACAGCAAGTAATTAGGAAGGCTAATGGAATGTTGGCCTTTATTGCAAGGGGTATGGAGTATAAAAGTAGGGAAGTTTTGATGCAACTTTACAGGGCACTGCGTACAGTTGTGGTCTCCATATTTAAGGAAGGATATACTTGCATTGGAGGCAGTGCAGAGAAGGTTCACTAGGTTGATTCCTGGGATGAAGGGGTTGACGTATGACGAAAGGTTGAGCAGGTTGGGCCTATACTCATTGGAGTTTAGAAGAATGAGAGGTGATCTTATTGAAACATATAAGATTCTGAGGGGGATTGACAGGGTAGATGCTGAGAGGATGTTTCCCCTAGTGGGGGTATCTAGAACTAGGGAGCATAGTTTCAGAATAAGGGGTCGCCCATTTAAGACGGAGATGAGGAGGAATTTCTTCTCTGAGGGTCGTGAATCTTTGGAATTCTCTACCCCAGAGAGCTGTGGAGGCGGAGTCATTGAATATATTCAAGGCGGAGATTGACAGACACTTGAACTACAGGGGAGTCCAGGGGTATGGGGAAAAAGCGGGAAAGTGGTGTTGAGGCCAAGATTGAATCAGCGATGATCTTATTGAATGGCGGAGCAGGCTCGAGGGGCCGATTGGCCTACTCCTACTCCTGCTTCTGTTTCTTATGTTCTTATAAGACACAGAAGTGGGAAAAATACACTTCTATTTAAAAAACGGACTTTGAGCTCCACTCTTGTGTAACCATCAAAATTTGTGCTTTAAGAAACAAATTTGACCAGACCAGGTCATTTTATATGGGCAAGCTCACCACTGGGGGAGCTTACAAGAGACCTATTTGCCTAATTTTTCAGTCTCCAATGAGGCTTGCCGTCAACTTCAGCACAACCCAAGCCATCTTTGCTTCAAAATGTGGCATGGTGTGCCTCGGGTGCATGGGACCTCTGGCCTGATTTTACAACCGCCTGTCGCCCCAAGCAAGGCTGTGAGCCAGGAACCTTGACATACAAAAAACAGCACTTTTGCTGTCTGGTTTCCATTTTAGAAATCTCCAGACAGCCTCCTCAAAAACTAGATTGCCCCATCCAAAACTGGGTCCGTGGTAGCCTCGCAAGCCCTATACTGCCATTTTGTAGCACCTGAAGGAGGCATAGATCTTAAAAACTAAAAGATCTCATTACTTGCTCAAAAAGTTAAGAAACCTTTCTTTTGAATTAAGTTTTTACCATTTGAATCATACATTGGGTATGTCAAAAAAACCTCCCAAGCTGTTCAAAGGTTATAAAACTCGTGGGCTGCCCATGTAAAGAAGAAAAAACAGAGCAAAATGCAAGCCAGATGGGAAGTCTTGGGAGGGAAAAAAGCTACCTGGAAAATAAACAAGCAAATCCTCTCGGATCAGACATTCTCACAGCAGGGAACAGACCACAAAATCAGAATCATCCAGATCACAGCTCCCATTAACGAGGACTTGAAAACGTCTAGACTTACTGTAAATGGAAAGTTGCTTGTGCAGTTGCATGCATGAGGTTGGGAAGTATGGTGCATAGGATTCATGGGTACAAACTCAGTCATTCTAGAGCATTGCAGGCAGGGATGTAAGGCTGAATGAAGTTGAAGAAAGTGGGATGAGACTATAGAGAGATTTGTACATGAGGATTTTAAATTCAATGCACTGGGGGCAGGAAGCAAGGTGACTGTCAACCAAGATGTAGCTTG
This sequence comes from Squalus acanthias, assembly GCA_030390025.1. Lineage (NCBI taxonomy): Eukaryota > Metazoa > Chordata > Chondrichthyes > Squaliformes > Squalidae > Squalus > Squalus acanthias. The sequence continues at coordinate 56,465,469 of CM059431.1, read as the reverse complement.
GGACAGAATGTGTGCAGCAGAATTTTGGAGAAGCATAGAATCTTCCAGCACAGAAGGAGGTCATTCAGCCCATCATGCCTGTGTCGGCTCTTTGAAAGAGCTTCCAATTAGTCCCACTCCACTGATCGTTCCCCATAACCCTGCAATTTTTTTATTTTCAGGTGTTTATCCAATTCTCTTTTAAAAGTTACTATTGAATCTGCTTCCATCACCCTTTCAGGCAGTGCATTACAGATCATCACAACTCACTGCATTTAAAAAAAAATTCTCAACTGCCCCTGGTTCTTTTTCCAATTATCTTAAATCTGTGTCCTTTGGTTATCGACCCTACCACCAGTGAGAACTGTTTCTCCCTATCTACTCTATCAAATCCCTTCATAATTTTGAACACCTCAATCATATCTCCCCTTAACCTTCTCTGCTCTAAGGAGAACAACCCCAGCTTCTATAGTCTCTACTCATAACTAAAGTCCTTCATCCCTAATACCATTCTAGTAAATCTCCTCTGCACCCTCCCAAAGGTCTTGACATCCTTCCTAAAGTGTGGTGCCCACAATTGGACACAATACTCCAGCTGAGGCCTAACCAGTGATTTATAAAGGTTTAGCATAACTTTCTTCCTTTTGTACGCTATGGGGGTGATTTTGCCAATGAGGGCGCGTTGGAGGCGGGACTGTTGCTTGTCAGGTTTTAGTCCCGCCTCCATCGACTTGTGGCCAACCCACGCTATTTTCCCTTGAAGGCCAATTAAGGGGAAGCCGGTTACAGAGAACGCAGCGTATGATGTTTCATCTGTCAAAAATTTTTGACAGGTGAATTGTCATCGTTTGACAGCTTTGAGAAGCTGTCAAACATTGACATTCTCTGTTGTTTGGTGAGTTCTTGTACTCAAGGCTCACCAAACCTATTTTGTGAGCAGAAAGCAGATGGCTGTTGCACCGGAGAATGCAGCAGCCATTCTGTCATCTCTGACGGTGAGATGCGGGAGCCTCCGGATCCCCAACGATTGAAGCCTGCAGGAAGAAACAAAGGTAAGGAAACTTTTTCTATCACTTTTCACTCACCTCACATACTCACCTCTCCACACTTGCACCCATCACTCACCTCCACAGCACACTTTTAGACCCCTCCAACCCCCGCAGACCCACTGCTCGCCTTGCTGACCTTGGCAGGGTTTCCTGACGTCGGGAAGCCCGCATCTCTGCTGGAAAAATGGGGATAATCCTCTTAACTGCCTGTTAACTACCTGTTAACAGGCAGTTAAGTGGCTGTAATCCCCTTCCCGCCTCCAGGAGACGGAACCCAGCACGGGTCGGGTACCCGCCTCCTGGGAAGATGGCACGGAGGCGGGTTGAGGGCAGGATGGGTACCCGCCCCCAGATTCTGCCATTTTCCCGGCAGTCCCGCCTCCAAACCCGCCTCCCCAGGGCTGGCAAAATCGCCCCCTATACCTCTGTTTAGCAGCCTCATCAACTTGTCTTACCACCTTCAAAGATTTGTGTATGTAAACCTCTAGGTCTCCCTGTTCCTGCACCCCCATTAAAAATGTACCATTTAGTTTATATTGCCTCTCCTCATTCTTCCTTCCAAAATGCATCACTTCACGCTTCTCTTCATTAAATCTCAGCTGCCATGTGTCTATCCATTTCTCCCGTCTGTCTGTGTCTTCCTGAAGTTTGCTACTATCCTTCTCACTGTTTACTAGATTTCCAAGTTTTGTGTCACCTGCAAACTTTGAAATTATGCCCTGTATACCAAAGTCCAGGTTATTGATATGTATCAAAAAGAGCAGTGGTCCTAATACTGACCGCTGTATACTTCCATCCAGTCTGATAAACAACTGTTCATCACTACTCTCTGCTTTCTGTCTCTTAGCCAATTTTGTATCCATGCTACCATTGCCTCTTTAATCCCATAGTCATCGATTTTTCTAACAATTTATTATGCGGCACTTTATCGAACGCCTTTTGAAAGTCCATTAACACAAATCAATGCTTTACCTTCATCAACTCTCTCCTTTATATTGTTGGAGTTTGGGTGAAACCTAGGAGGGTGTTGAAGAAGTCAGGTCTGGAGGTAACCAAAGCATGAAAGGGTTTTAGTGGTGTGGGGCAGGGTGGGGAGCTGTTAGATAAGGATGGAGGCAGGCGATTGTTGCAGAAATAGAGGTAAGTAGTCTTAGTGATGGGATGCGGGTTGAAGCACAGCTCAGGACATTGAGGTCATGCACATCTGGTTCAGCTTGGGAGGAGGATGGAGTCAGAGACAAGGGTGGAGAATTTTTAGCAGGATCCAAATAAGATGGCTTCAGTCTACCTAATGCTTAGTTGTTCTAACTAACTTATTTCGGACAAGAAATCTAATAACAGCAGTGTTCTTGGAGTCAAGGCTGGTGGCAGAGAGCTGGAGCTGAGTGTCATTGGCATACATGTAGAAACTGATCCATGCCTATGGATAATGTTGTTGAAGGGCAACATGTAAATAAGGAAAAGGAAAGGGCCAAGGATCGAACCTTACAGTACTTCAGAGGCAAGGTGTGGGAGGAGAGGCTAATGCTGGAGATGAGGTGGTACACTGAGACAGGTAGGAGTGGAACCAAGTGAGGGGGATCCTGCAGAAGGAAACCATAGAGGAAAGACAATGGAGAAGGATGGAGTGGTCAACCATGTAAAACACCGTGGAAAGGGTGGGGTGGACAAAGAGGAATAACGCACAACAGTTGTATTGACAGAGAATGTACCTACCATGATCTCACAAACTATAGCTGGAGGCTCTAGCACACCTACCTAGCAATGGCCACGAGGTACTGATTCTACAGGCTTCAGTCAGTATATATACACACATGCATTTTATATGTGTGGGGGTGGGGTGTGGGAGGAAGAAGGAATAAATTAAAAACTGTACGAGAAAATTATATATTCCTATACAATTTTTAATTTATTCCTTCTCTTTAACCCCCCCCCCCACAAATATCAACTAAGCATTAAATAGCCATTGTTACCATAGTGAAATGTCTTGAAAGCCCCTTCATTGACTATTGCTGACTTTTTTAGAAGTTATTACTGAATATCAACAAATTTATTGATCAAGTAAATACTCTTATGCCACCATTAGCTAGTGATCTCATTGTTCAATCAAGAAAACTAGCCGAGTTCATGGCAGTGAGGTCAGTGTGTCCTGTTCCATTCACATCCCACCGTCTCCAGAATCACACAAACACCTGCCACTGAGGTATACGTGGCCAGGCTAGCAGTCTGGAAAGCACCAGCATAAGGAAAAAACAGCACTCGTCATTCAGTGGAACAAAAGAACAAAAGGTTGTTTGACTGTTTACTCTGGAGTTACGATTGATGGATATTAATTACAGTTGTACTTAATGCAGCTGTTTCTGCTGCCTGCTTCCCATTTCCTATTTGTACTTTTGAATTCTAGAAGTAATCCAATATATAGCCTTACATTGGGTTTATCTTTAAGTATTTGTCTGAAAATTAGGAAGGGAGAGCTATTTAGGAGCTCTTCCAATGGCTCAGTATTTAAATGCTGTGTGCAGTGTGTTACTGAGACACGGGGCGATTTTCCCACTGGAGGCGAGATGGAGGCGGGTTTCGGTTTGGGTGGGTTTGAAACCCGCCTCCACTGATAGTTTTCAAAAAATTGCGATTTTCCCATGATTGGCCACTTGATTTCAGAGGTGTGGGATGCCCTTGCTCAATTAGTGTTTTGGGACTGAAACTCACCTCTGCTGACATCACTTTTCCAGCCTGATTTTATGGCTTCTTGCTGCCTTGGCTCATTCCACAGGACTTCTGCCTATGCTGCACCACCTGCAACATATTCTGAGAAACCACTATGTCCAATTCCAAGGCAAGGGCCTCCCCGAGGCTCTCGGATGAGGCGCTGCAAATGTTGTTTGAGGGGGTGACAGCTAGCAGGGAGGTGCTCTTCCACATATCTGGGAGGAAGAGGCCTCCCAAAGAAACCAAGGCTGTGTGGGTACAGCTGGCAAGGGATATAACCTCCAGATCTGTTTGCAGATTGGGAGAATGTTTCTGTGTATTGATAAAATGCCATCACTGTTGAAAAGCATTAAAATGATTTGATGCCAAAATGTTGGCGTTCTGGCATCTGTTCTTTCGCCTTAGGCAGCTCCACATTGCGGGCTCCGCCACACTTGCATTGTCAGGTTGGTGGCCTGAGTGAAAGGAGGCCAGAGAGTCATGTCCATTGTCAATGATGTCTTAGGATGGAGCCAAGGACATGTGCCAACTTGGGCAACCTATGCAAATCTGGCCAGGATAAGTTCATCCCTTGCATCCCGGGCAGCCATGTGCTCGCGTGCTGCCTCTGCTGCTGGTCGATACACCGGCGCTCTGACCTCCTCCTGCTCCTCCTCCTCCTCCAGATCCTCCTCCTCCTCCAGATCCTCCTCCTCCTCAGCAGCCTCCTCCTCCTCCTCCACTTCCTCCTCATCTGAGGAGGGCTGGAACTGAGCCACTTGCTCATCAGGAAGCTGCAAGCCACAACGCTGTGCGATGTTGTGCAGTGCACAGCAGACTACGACCATTCTGGAGACCCTGTATGGTGTATACTGCAGGGCTCCACCTGATCGGTCAAGGCAACGGAAGCGCATCTTCAACAACCCAATGGTTTGCTTGATGATGGACCTGATCGAAGTGTGGCTAGCGTTGTAGCGCTCTTCAGCCTCGTTAGCTGGCCTCCTGATCAGCGTCTTTGGCAACTTCTTCAAGGGGTAGCCTTTGTCACCAAGGAGCCATCCATTAAGTTGGTTTGGTGGATTGAAAAGCGGAGGAACACTAGAGTGCCGCAGGATGAAAGCGTCATGGCAACTACCACAGAACTTGGTGCAAACATGCAAAAACTCCTTCTTGTGGTTACACACCAACTGTATGTTGAGGGAGTGGAAGCCCTTTCAGTTGACAAAGATAGCTGGGTTGTGATGGGGTGCCCTAAGGACCACATGTGTGCAGTCTATGATGCCCTGCACCATTGGCATGCCTGCCATATTTGCAAAGCCAACCGAACGGGCGGTTATACTTGCTTGATCCCATGAGAACTGGATGTAATTGTGGGCCTTAGCAAAAAGGGCATCGGTAACCTGCGTGATGCAACTGTGGGCGGCCGACTGGGAGATGGTGCTGATGTCTGCTGATGATCCCTGGAAGGAGCCTGAGTCTAAGAAGTTGAGTGCGGTGGTGACTTTGACAGCCACTGGTAAGGGATGTCCACCCATTCCTCTGGGCACCAGGTCTTGCTGCAGCAGTGCGCAGATCTCTCGGACAACCTCTCGCGAAAGTCTCAGCCTCCTTTGGCACTGCTGCTCACTCATGCTGAGGTAGCTCATCCTCTGCCTGTAAACCCTCTGTCGGGGGTATCTCCTGTGTGAGGTGCCTCGATGCGCTGGCGCCTTCTGCCCTGTGCAGCATCAGGTGCCTGAGCAGGAGGTTGGGGCTCCTGCTGCTGTTGCTGCTGAGCTGCCTGGTTCTGCTGCTGCCCTGGATGCTCCTCATCCGAATCTGAGGTCCATGGTGAAAGAAAACGAATGGTTCCCATGCTGCTTGCAGATGTCTCCGTTGGGGAAGCGCTCATTGCAAGCGGGGAGAGGGTCTTCCAAGGAGGTCCCACAGTTGATAGATTCAAGCTGCAGCACCTCCGACTTCGGAAGGCCTTCTAAAAGTGCTCAAAGACCTTTTAAAGCAAAGTTCTGCCACCTGCAACTAATCCCTGATGAAATAAACGATTTATTGTTGGACCTGCAGCTGTGAGGAGACCACCCACTTGTCAACCCGCCAGTTTAGCTGGCATGGTTTAGGAGGGTCGTGGAACACGCCGAAATGGTCGAAAAATCACGAGGGACTCTCAAAATAGGCTTAGAGAGGCCCTTAACAAGCATTTAATCCTCTTAACAAGCACTCTGGCCAGCTGGAGGTGGAACCCCCGCACTGCAAAACCGGCACCGGCAAAATCCTGCGGAGGCGGGTTCCGAACCCGCCCTCATTGTTTCCAATTTCCCCGCCTTTCCCGCCTCCAAACCCGCCTCCTCAGACATCAGAAAATCGCCCCCATAAAGTTCAAGAAGCTCCCAGGTTCAATTCCTGCACTGTGCTGAGGTAACTTACCTCAGCCACGCAGAAATGGGGCACTCTATTTGACCTCAGTGCCCCTGGGCTAGGCTAAAGAAAAATCAGTCGGGACCCTCACACTTGTTCGTTATTCAGTAGCCCCTGCTGGAAGTAAGTTTGTGAAGAAAGGATTAGGCTCGGCTATGAGAGGTGAGAGGAGGCCTGAGATGAATCGTGAGCCGGTGATTCGGGCACAGACAACGATGGCTGCTCGCTGGGAGGGAAGGTCCACAGGGACAGGGGTCCATTGTTGGCTCCTGTGAAGAACAACACTAAAATGATTATAACTAATCCAAAATGGTTTTCACAGCTGCTGTTCTTATTATTCCTTCAACAATATCAGTAAAAGTGATAACTGCCTTGCATAATGTTACTTCTTGTTTAGAAATTTCAGTTATGTTAACTATTCATTGCCCTGCACCTTGATCTCTGCTGTTTTGTGGGTCTTTACCTATTAAACTGCAGTTTCAAACAGCAGCAATCCTGGTCTTGAACATACACAGATTTTTTTGTGCCCACCATACAGAAATAATGACCAGCTGGGAGAGGGTATAGGGCTGATACAGTCCCAGTTGTTGGGTTACTGACCCCTCACTGCACCATCACAAACATTGCACCTGCTGCAGTGGCAACACATACGATGCACTTTGTAGCACCAGATGCAGTCAGCAATGCAACCATGTCACTGCATTATTACTACTCCTGAATTTACTACGGTGTTAAATAGTTTTGTATGACAATAAAATACAAGCATAGTGTTGGTGTGTATTGAGTGTGCTTGAGGGTTTTCAGCAGAGGTAAATTGTGGGGTGGATAATACAGTCCTGATACATGAAGCTGGCTGAGCCTGCCCCACCCCGATAATGCCAGCTCAGCCTATTAGCACACTTTGAAGGCGCTCCTAGTGTGTTGCACGTAATATGCTGAGGTCAAGGGAGTGGGAGTAAAGTGAACTTTGCTTTTGGGCCAAAAATGTTCTATGACCAGACTTTGGAGGTCCTGCAGTTGAAAGATGGCCCTAGTTGCTAGAAGGGGACACCCAGTAATAAAGAACACAGCCAGAGTGCCATGGATGGAGGTGGTGGAGCACCTTAATACAATCTCACCTGTTGCCTGCACTTGGGAGCAGGTGAGGAAGAAATGTTTTGGCCTGCATAAGGTTGCTAAGGTAAATTATATAAACATGCAATTTCAGGACTTATTTGGTGTGAGTTGGTCGGATGCTTGGTTCTTGTTTGCAAGGTTGCAAGTTAAAGTTCTTGATTCCACTTACTGCTAGATTTGGTTCACCTCAGCTTGGAGTTAGGAAATTGAATGGGATTCAATGAGAAAATAAGACATTCCACTTCAAGGAGAAGAAGAACTGAAATGACAAAGTCAATTGTGGAATGGTTAGAGAGTGATCACAGACCAGTCTATAGCACTGCGATACTGTCTGACCATCCTGGGTGAACAGTAACTTGTGGTGGCAGGTATGAGAGAAAAAAAAGTTTAAATTACTTTTTGTGAAGAAAAGTCAATGGGAGGAGACAATCCAAATGAAATATCATGAAAAGGAACGACATATCTACTCTATCTATATTAGACTTACAGAATGTAGCGATGCTGCCACTTCTGATATCTATGGCAGCTTTATTCTCTTTCAGCAGAAAACAATGTCAGGCTTTACACTTCAACAGCCAATTTAGAAAGAAGGCTAAAAGCTGAGGAAACCAATGTATAGTATCTGGAAACATTTTGTATAACTGTAACATTTCCTTGAAATGGCCGTAATCAATACAATATTTGCAGAATAAAATCTTTTCTGCCTTATTAGCCACACTGTGACAAAAACAACATGGAGCAATGGCACCCACTGCAGTATGGATAGGTTTCCTTTATAATCACAAAGAATAAGCTTTGCATAATAGAACAGAGCACATCTCTTAGTAGGGGATCAGTGCTGTCCAATTACATTGTGCTGGCATGGGTTCACATGAATAAATGAAGAGGTGATCCATGAAATTCAAAAAAAAAGTTTTACATTAATAAATAAACAACTAGGAATTTGAATCATTTATGGAGTAAAATGAAGTGGCAGCCATTTTACTGCTGCATTGGCACTGCACTATTTATAAACACTTACTCGGCATAGTTGTTGAATATGACAGACAGAAGATGAGATATGTGTACTGCATTGAGGATAAATAGCATCCCTGTAACTTGCTGCAAGAATTGTATTTTCTTGTTCTAAATATTTTTTAATGCTATTTTCTCCCCTCTATCCCTCTCCTGAAGCCATTGAAGACTTAGGTACAGTTGCGTGGAGGCCAGCAGCCTTCCTGTACCTCTCCCAAATATGGCTATCCTTGACATGTGAGACAAGGAACTGAGTTATTGATTGTGGAAGGCATCACTGTCAAGTCCAGTTCTGTCTTCACCCAACATCCCCATGCACTTTCTAGCAGCAGTCATTAGATAATGATCAGGAAAACTGGCTGACCCTCTCTAGCCACCCGCCCCCCCCCCCCTCCCCCCCCCCCCCCCCCCCCCCCCCCCACACACACACACACACCTTCCCTAGCCTAGTGGCACTAAGATAAATTTGACACCTCAATTGCTGTCCTAACTCCAATCAGCTCGCTTAGGACTGTCTGGAAATCAAGCCTGGGATCTTCTGGTCTGCATAGTTAAGAGATAAACCTTTACCACTGAGCAATCAGAGCTTAAATTGAATCCTCTGTGACAAAATGAAGCATTTTTCTCTAATATGCATCTTGTTATTGTTTTTTTTCTATCATGGATGCTTAAAGGGTTTAAAAAGAGATTCACTCCCAGAAAATGGGTTAGGTTATTTTACCCTGGAACAAATGTTAGGTCTGTAATGGGTATCCAATGGAAGGGCCAGTTTATTATTTCAAATGTAAGCATTCTGTGAATTTTGTTTGAATATACATTTGATTGATAAGTCTATTTAAGTTTAAGAGATACGTATTTAAATTTCCTTTGTCCCAGTCAAATTTTGAAAATACATCTTCTTAATCTGTCTTGTTCATTTGAGTGGTTCATCTGAAGCCTGCAGAGACACATAGATGGGCCAGAGATCTTTAATGGAAGGACAGCTGTGTACCAGCACATTAAGATAATAATCAAGCCCTTGTACTAAGTCAAGTTAACATTTTAGTTTAGCACAGCAAATGCATTTGTTATCTTCTATCCTTCAAAGAAGGATAGTTAATACTGGGACGACCGTAAATCTGAGCTGTGTCATTAGTATTGCATAGAATCTACAACACAGAAATAGGCCATTCACTCCAATTGGCCTATGACGGTGTTTATACCCCTCCCACTCTAATTACCTCTTCCCACCTTACCCCCATATTCCTCTATTCCCTTCTCCCTCATGTATGCATCAAGCCTCCCCTTAAATGTGCCAATGCTATCTGCTTCAGCCATTCCATGTGGCAGTGAATTCCACGTTTTACTCTCTGTGTAATGATATTTCTCCTAAATTTTTTACTTGATCTGTTAGTGACTATCTTCTATTTAAGGCCTTGTATTTTGGACTCACCCACAAGTGGAAACAGTTTTTCCATGTCCACCCTATCCAACCCGTTCATAATTTTAACAATTTCCATCAGCTCTTTCACTTAACACCAATACAACGCAGTTTATGGTACAAATTGATGCCAAAGTTTTAGGTCAGTTTATGAGTGACAAAATCAATAGTGCCGCAAGTGGAATGTAGATTAAGATAAATAAGTTAATTTTAATTAAAATATATTGTTGTTTATTGTGAACTGGATCTGATGGTGATGGAGTGAACTTTTTTTTCTCATAGTCATTATGTCATGAATTATAAATATTTGTTGTGTAGATGACATCAGCTGGTATGGTATAAAGGGGTGGTGAGACTGAGGTAAAGTACACAAACCCAGTGTGTTCCAACATGCCAGAGCGAGGACAATAACGCAAGAAAAGAATCCTGTTACCAGGTCAAGGCTGAGGGATTTCCATTATTTGTAAACAAAGTCATCACTGGGCATTTCTCTAGATGAGATATACTCGCAAGTTGTATGACTGTATGGTACATAACTATGGCAACAATGTTTACATGCAATGGCCGTAACACCCACCCCTTACGCATTAAGCCCTTTATAATTATTCACACTTGCACTGAATCAGCTGGGATGCTGCATATTTGAGTTTAGTAATGTAACACTGTCAGCTCACTGATGTCATTTGATTTGTGTTTAACAATACAGTTTTTAATGGAATTAGTTGTCTACATGGACCTAGTTGGCATTGATATTGAGACAGTTTAGCTGAGAGCCTGAACTCGGAATGTTTGGAGCATGGAGTATGATTCGCCGATTCATTTTGACCTCACTTTATCTAAGTTCTAATAATGTAGAACCTTGTAACATTTTCAGATTCCGTGACCTCTGATATAATTTATGTTGTTATATAGCTCCTTTACTATGGGGAGCCCAAATAAAGCAGTCCCTTTGATTAAATGTTGCACATTTTAACACGTTTAAATGCAGAGTTCCACTTCAATGGGCTTATTTAGAAATTTTAGCTAAAAAGCTGCCAGTTCAGACCACTGCATGAAGTTCAAGGTGCTCGCCAGCAGAATGATGAGCTGAATGCTAGGAGGCCACTTCATGAGTACCATTTAAACATGCTCACTCCACAGCTGGAATCTTGCTCAGAGAGTGAGATGAAGGTGGCTCCACAGGACATTGTGAGCATGCCAGCCCCTTCGCAAAAGCTGTATTGGGGGAAGAAGTAATGGCTGAGAATGGAAGGGCATAAAATGCAGTGCGGAGGCATGAAACGGAGTTGGTGGGCAAGTGGCAGAGTGGTACTGTCCCATACCCCCTACTTGATACTTGGAAAATTTAACATGCTTCTGTACGAGGTAGGTGGGAGGATAGTTGCCACGTTTAGAACTCCAGCACACCTTCCCCAGAGGATGACAGTGCACCATGCCTGGAAGGAGATGGTGGCCAGGCTGAGCATTGTCCACAGTACCTGCAGAACATGGAAACTAATGCAGGATAAGACAGCACACTTTAATGACTGGAACAAAGTAGCACTCTCCAATAGTACCGTGCATCCGGTAGATGATGCAAGGTTCAGTGCCCCCAAAGTTTTGCTTGCAACCTTCAATCGAAGTTATTACCACACTCATTGTTCCATTGGGTTCACACATCACAACATTGAAACACAAACCTGGTCATTTATTGGCACCTAGGATGGGCTTCATTTGGGCATATGGCAATTATCAGTGACTTTGGAGAAATGCAGCATGATGGTGGCGATGGTGGCATTGGGCAGCCATGTCATGTATTCAATGGGAAAAGAGATTAAAGTGCTGGCCATGCTGATCAACGCATCAGTCGTCTGTTTGAGCCATAAGTGGGCAGCATGTTGCCCGATATTGCAGTGCTAACCGAGAATGAGTCATAAGCAGAACAGTTGAGGGCAGTTGTGATTTTAGCTATGCTGTCTCTATGCTGCACATTGGCTGCAGATATCTTGCTGCAGATGGCAAAGCTCTGCCCTGCTGACTTGGGGTAAGCTGAGGCAATATCCTTGGTCATTGGCAGATCGGTGCCAAGCTCTACAGATAGGGTCTGCAGCCTGCTGGTCTTCCTAGCATGTCTTCTTTCATCTTGTATCACCTCAATCATGAAATACTTTGCCTAAGGTGCTTTAAAAGCAAATTTACCTCAAGGAGTAAAAGAAAAGCCCTTCATCTTTTTGAAATGATAAAAAAAAATATGGGAAATATCAAAAACATAATTCTACATGAAAAGCATACTACAAAAATTAGCAAAACATAAAAAGTCAATTTAACAGCTCCTTTGCACATGTAGCTTCCCAGAGCAAATCTGGTGCAAATGCTGTTCAATTATGCTTGTAGTTCATTTGAATATTTATACAGCAAACCTGGGGCTTTAATGAAGCTAAGGCATAAAAAATGCACAAGCATTTCAGCTCAATAACTGCAGAAGAGCCTCATTTGAAACTGAAAGAAGTTGGTGTCTGGCCTGCCCCTTATAAGTGGAATCTGCAAAATGAGCACTAAAGTAGATCTTGATGCAGAATCAAATTCAGTATTCACCAGTCCTCAGCCATACCACTGAGGAGAGTTTCTGATAGAAGTGAATCGACTTACTGCAAGTTAGCTGCTCTCTCTATAAATCTTCATACCAGCTAAGAGGGCAGAGGAGCATCAATTTCAAATACTGATGACTCATGACTTCTCTTTTGACTGAGGGACCATGAATGGAAGAGTGCTGCAGAATAATAAAAATTAGGGCTCTACTGGTTAGGTAAAAATTAGTCGAACCATACAGACCAGGAAGTTCCAGAGTTTGATCCCTGAGTTATCTAATGTCAGTTGGAATAGCATAAGAGGCCTCATTTTACGTTTCTCTGAAATTTCTGCCGAAATTACAGTGGGAGATCATGGGACCATCATGGAAATGCTACCCCTTGGTCTCCTAGCTGAAGGAGGTCAGTGTGAAGGTGGCTGGATATGAAAAGTATATAATAGGAAACCGGGCTAGTGAAAGGAGGTTTGTTTATGCAAAGCTGACATGTAGGCTCTCTGGTATTCTGCCTCAGATTCATTGGCAAGAAAATTAATATCCTTTGTGTTTCAGTGCTCCAAAGGTATGAAATCTCTGGCAGTGTATTTCTTCAAGCCAAGTTGCCTGAATGATTGACATAAAAATGAAGCAGCCTTAATTAAAATGAAATGGTGACTGGCTGTGATGGGAGTATGTTGGCTTGCAGATTGCAATGTAATTAAAGCCAGTTTGAATATCTGTGCCATTTTCTGAAGCATAACGAACCTAGTGATAATACTTTAACCAGCACACAACTACACTTTAAAGAACTTAAAATTCATTATACTTTAGCTCAACTGTTCGAAACTACAGCATTAAGGAGTTAACCCACCTTGTTTTTTTTCATGCGCTCAGTGTGTAGTTTCGTGTCTGGAGGATTCTTTGTTCTATCCTGCTGTTGATACACCAAGCGGTGATTTTTAATTGCAATATTGATTGTTTGTTTATGTCTCTGAAGAAAACTGAAGGCTTGTCAATAACAAACACGTTTCAGTTTAGCCCCATACCATAGATTAAGAAATGAACTTCGGTTTTGTCCATTACTCAAATTCTATTAGCCTCCTCTATTCTGAGGTAATTATTTTTTCTTTTGTTACATCAAAGAAAAGAATCACTTTTGAAGTCAGAAATAAAATTTAATTTTATTACTGTAACACTTCCACAAATAACTGTTTAACAGGTTGCTAAATTAATATCTAATTAGCATCTTATCTAAATAATGCCCATTTGCACCTCTCCCCTCCCCTTCCTATTAAAGCGAGAAGTCGCACAGCACCAGGTTATAGTCCAACAGCTTTATTTGAAATCACAAGCTTTCGGAGCGGCTGCTCCTTCGTCAGGTGAAGTGAAGAAATACAAATGGGCACAGCATATATAGTCAGAGAACAATGCCTGTGCAGAGAACAATGCCAGATGACTACAGTTAATCTTTCTAACTGCCCTTTATCACACCTCGGCAGAGAGACAATCACTGCAATCAAATCCAACCAGGTCAGTCAGGAAGACATTACATCAAAGACGATAGCAAAATACAACAAAGACAATGAGGTGGGGTCACAAGGGGTCTAATGTGGCAGATGCTGCAGTCTGTATGGAAAACCAAAAACTTTAAACTTTCTACTTTTTTTGCTGGAAATCACAGCAGGTCCGGCCGCATCTGTGAACAAGCCAACGACGACTCGAGTCTGGATGACTCTACGTCAGGTGGGGTTACATGTAGCGTGACATATTAAAGCAGTGCTGGATTTCCATGCTGCACTGTTATACAGGAGTCAGGCGAAGGTCAATTCCAATAGAATGTCAGAATCAACATGTGCAATGTTTTGAATTGCTCACACATGTACCCCAAAATATGTCACTGAGGGCATGCAGTGGAAGCATGATCCAGATGTTCCCATTATTTTTCCTTAATATTTCCTTCCGTGCCACATTTATGATATAAATATGATCAATTGTCAGCTGTCTGATGCAGAATTTATCCCACTCTTCAGTAAGTTTTATAGAACTCGCTCATAACTGTCCCTCTTGTGAGTCTTCGATTTGGCTTGCGTGATAAATTCCATGTTTAATCACAGAATCCCCACAGTACAGATAGAGGCCATTTCGGCCCATCGAGCCTGCACCGACACAGCATATCCCACCCCATCCCCGTAACCCCACGTATTTAATCCCCCCTAACACTAAGGGTCAATTTATCATAGCCAAATCAACCTACCCGCACATCTTTGGACTGTGGGAGGAAACCAGAGCACCCGGAGGAAACCCACGCAGACACGGGGAGAATGTGCAAACTCCACACAGACAGTCACCCGAGGCCGGATTCGAACCCGGGTCCCTGGCGCTGTGAGGCCACAGTGCTAACCACTATGCCAATGGCTTGCTATCTCATCTCCATTTATGTTTGTCTATATATTGGTGAAACGCAGAACCACTTAACACCCAGTGAAAGTGAAGGTCAATTCTGACATCAGTAGGTTCATTCATCAGATTAAAAAAGGAGCGAAACTCTAAGTAAATAAAGAAATTTTATTAACACAGTCAGCAAAATGATAATGACATACATCTCAAGACACAAAAATCAATCCTATGCACTTGGCATGTCCTATGTTTCTCCTTTGAGCTATGAACTCACATCTACCATCTAAGTGAGGGAGGCCCATCACCAGCGAAATAATTTAGTTGAACAGTTGAAGTATTTATATATCTGTTTTAAAAAAAAGAAAATTGGCTACACAGATTTCAATTCAAATTATACATCCGTTTGCATTTCTCAACAGGGTTGTAATGCTTACCTGTTTAAAAACATGATTTCTTACAAATTCTTCTGTTAACATAATCTTTTCCTGAATTTCATATGTAAAATGTATCAGAATTGCTCTCTGGAGGATGTAGTTTGGAAAAGGCTGCTTATTTTGAAGATTATCTGTGCATGGGTAAAATGAAACATATATTGACTCCAGTTTCTGGATCACAACAGTGAACTCTTGTTCTTTTGGTCGCACAAAGGACACAATAGCATTAATGGTACAGTGTTGGAGTGCCGAAAAAAGGCACCTGAACTGGTGAGACATGGGTTTACAGTCCAATCTTCGGTGCTGAGCCTACAGTCTCCGCTGCAGTGTAGTAGAAAAGTTCTAAACAAAGGCCATATGCTTCACCACAAGGAGGGAGGAGCAACCAGGGATCACTGTCGCACACATCCTAAGGGCCAATTTACAGCTCATCTTCTCAACCTCAGATTGTTCGTGATTCAAGGAGACCTAAGAATGGGGTGGGGGGTGGGGGGGCGGTGTAAACTAGAGAGTTAACATGCTGCTGAATTACTGATCTCAACCTTGCTGCTATAGTGGCAGTAATGGGCTGAGGCCTAGTACTTGCCTCCAGGGGCAGGTAAATCAAAGGGCAAGTCACTCAGGCCACTCAAATCATCTCATGGCAGTTAGGTCAGACAGCCATTGGCAGAGGTCTTTTTTTATTCGTTCCTGGGATGTGGGTGTCGCTGGCAAGGCCAGCATTTATTGCCCATCCCTAATTGTCAGTAGATAATAGATTAGCAGCTAGGTGTTGTTGGAGGCAACTGGTCTCTATTGATGGCAATCAAACGGGAGACTACAATGAATTCATAGAATTTTACTAAACATTAACAACTTGGATCCAAGTGAACATATTTTAGCTTAGTCTTCATTACTCATTTCCTGTTCAATTCTCATGATTTATGATCATCACAGTGGAGGAAAAAGGGATGGTGTGTTAATCAGGCATTTAAGTATCAAGAAATACCAGTCTGCCATATGTATGTGGCATTTCTATGGAGCATGAAAAGGCTCCGAGTAAAAGGCATCTTTGTGTGCTGTGATAAAGTTCATTCACATTGTCAGTACTCTGTGGTTTTGTTGTGGACTTTTATGCAACAACAATGAAGCTTATTGTGAAAGATAATGTTCGCTTCTATTTTAACCGACTTACATAAAGAACAATAAAGAAAATATAGTATTTTCAAATAACTTCCTGGTGCTTCTGAAACTTCATAGACCTTTGGGCCTTAGCTAATTTTTCCACTCAATTCTTTCAGTTTGTATGTAGCCAACACGGTAATTTGTGTTCATTCTGTAGCCCTGCGTTAAGGTTTTTTGCTGAACTGAACATTTCATACAACTTATTACAGAATATGAGATGTGTAAATCTATCTGGTTGCACACTGGGTTGTGCAGGCCTCATATTTTACTTGAAAGGATGTGCAAGCCAATAAAAGTATAGTGTTTATAATGAATGCTTAAAATGGCGAGTGTTACAGTCAAAAGAGACAAAAAGCTGTCTAGCATGTGTTTCATAAAGTTCACACTATTGTGTTGTATGTTTGCCAAAAACTGATGGTAGTTTCTCTTTAAAGAATAAATCACGGGCATTATGCTGGAGCTGAATATTTATGCATTAATGTCCTGGTGCCACAGAGCAAGGGGAAGATGCAGGTTTGAGTCTTGTTCTGTTCCATTCTCAATCTGACAGCTATCTACATTGGCTTCCGGTCCGGCAGCACCTTGATTTTTAAGTTCTCATCCTTGTGTTAAAATCCCTCTCCTCACTCTTCTCTATCTCTGTTACCTCCTACAACCCTCCATGGTCTCTGCGCCCCTCCAATTGTGGTATCTTGCCCATCCCCGATTTCCTTCGCTCCACCATTGGCAGGCGGGCCTTCAGCTGCCTAGGCCCTAAGCTCTGGAATTCCCTCCCTAAACCTTTCCTCCTCTCTACCTCGCTCTCCTCCATTAGGTTGCTCTTTAACCAATCTTTTGGTCACCTGTCCTAATAATCTCTTTATGTGGCTCAGTGTCAGATATTGTCTGATAGTGCTCCTGTGACGTGCCTTGGGACGTTTTACTACGTTAAAGGTGCGATTTAAATACAAGTTGTTGTTGTTGTATTTTTTTTTAAGTGGGAATCCCAGTGGTGTCGTTGGGGAACTGGTTCATAGGACTCGCCAAGCCTGGCAATGCAAGAGAGATTAATCAATAGGTAAAATGGCATTATTATTATAGAACCTTGAGTTATTGGCCGCCTCCTTTGTTGGTTATAAACTCACACTGTTGGGCTCTGATTAAGACCCTGATTATGCCACCAGCATTTCATGATTGGACAAAAGTATTTTTTTTAGAAATAAACAAGGTAGTGTTAAAGTCAGTCATTATTATTTGTAAGCATTTGTTTTTTTTGAATGGTCAGAGTTAATCTTTTTAAATATGACATGTCTCATATAATGTTATATCAGTATTGTGTTTATTTCAGTAAAATGCGGTACAATATATCATGAAATCCAAATAGACTAGAACTTGCTACTTAAAGGAATTAATTCATCAATAGCAGTATATTATTGATTCTATCACTTCTAACAAAAGAAAGTTAAAGGAGCAAAAATCATTCCTGTGCTGGCTCCACGATCTGGAAATGGAGCCAGGGTGGAGAGCAGCAGCTCCACTTCCAATTGCAACAACTTGAATTTATAGAACACCTTTAACATAGCAAAGCATGCCAAAAGAGAGGAAATGGGATTGAGCAGGAGTAGAAGAGGAGTTAGGGGAGGTGACTGAAGGCTCTGAGGTTCTGAGAAGGCATCTGAAGATGGGGAGAGATGTAATGAGGCAGTGGAGGAAAATTCAAGTGAGCAGAAGCATGATGGTTGAAGCTCTGTCATTGATGGTGGAGCAGAGGGGCAGGAATGCACATTAGGCCAGTATCAGAAGAGTGGAGAATACAAGCTGCACTGTAGGACTGGAAAGGGTAAGGCCATAGAGGGATTTGTAAACAAGGATGAAATCAAATGTTGGGGAAGAGATTCATGATAAGTGGTCGCAGTAAGTGAGCAGGACTTGTTTCAGGACAAGACTTGAATGGAGGAGTTTTGGACTACATAAGAACATAACAAATAGGAGCAGGAATAGGCCATAGGGCCCTTCGAGCTTGCTCCGCCATTCAGTAAGAACATGGCTGATCTGTGACCTCAACTCCACTTTCCTGCCCGATCCCCATATCCCTTGATTCCCTTAGAGTCCAAAAATCTACTTATCTCAGCCATGAAAATATACTCAATGGGCTGGATTTTCAATGACCCGTGGAGTCGGGTTTGGAGGCGTGTGGGGGGTTAAAATAGCGAAAAGTGGCGGGCGGACCTGATCCCGACTCCATTCCGCCTCCACGCAATTTTGACAAAATCGGTCGCGGGGTTCCCGACTCTGTCCCACCTCCAAGAGGCGGGAGAGGCCATTAAAGCCCTTAACAAGCCCTAAATTGGCTCTGTAATGCCATTTTGAAACGTTTTAGCTAGTTTAACCCTTTTCCGACGTGAAGCACGCCTGATGTGAAACACGCCAGTGAAACCTGGCGGGAGCACAAGTGGATAGCTGACTATCAGCTGCAGGTCCACTATTACAACGGAGATGTGATGAAGGTAGTAGTAGTAGTATTAGGTCTGAAAGTCGCCTCTGATGCTGCTGCATTGAATGTCTTCAGAGACTGCCTGGGATCTCGATCTCTCGATCTCTCTCTCGATCTCTCTCTCGATCTCTCTCTCGATCTCTCTCTCGATCTCTCTCTCGATCTCTCTCTCTCTCTCTCTCTCTCTCTCTCTCTCTGTCTCTCTCTCTCTCTCTCTCTCTCTCTCTCATTCATGCTGCTCATTTTGCATCCAGGTTCTCACAGCAAAGGCCAGGCAGTGTCTGAAAGCCTTCAATGCAGCACAAATGATGACATCATCAGAGGCGACTTTCAGACTGAAACCACTAATTGGTTCATGGGTTCCCACATGCTGGAACTCAATTGCCCAATTAAGTGAAAATTGCATCAATCTCCCACATCCAATTGCAGGCGGGTGGATGACACGACCCCAACCCGCCCCAGTATCAAAATCCAGCCCAATGACTCAGCATCCACAGCCCTCTGGGGTAGAGAATTCCAAAGATTCACAACCCTCTGAGTGAAGAAATTCCTTTCTCATCTCAGTCTTAAATGGCCGACCCCTTATCCTGAGATTATGCCCGTTAGTTCTACACTCTCCAGCCAGGGGAAATAACCTCTCAGCATCTACCCTGTCAATCCCCCTCAGAATCTTATATGTTTCAATGCGATCACCTCTCATTTCTTCTCAACTCCAGCGAGTATAGGCCCAATCTACTCAATCTCTCCTCATAGGACAACCCTCTCATCCCAGGAATCAATCTAGTGAACCTTCATTGCACCGCCTCAAAGCATGTATGTCCTTTCTCAGATAGGTGCACAGTGCTCCAGGTGGGGTCTCACCAAAGCCCTGTACAATTGTAGTAAGACTTCCTTACTCTTGTACTCCAACCCTCTTGCAATAAAGGCCAACATGCCATTTACCTTCCTAATTGCTTGCTGTACCTGCATGCTAACTTCCTGTATTTCCTGTATGAGGACACCTAAATCTCTCTGAACACCAACATTTAATAGTTTCTCACCATTTAAAAAATATTCTGTTTTCCTGTTCTTCCTACCAAAGTGAATAACCTCACATTTCCTCACATTATACTCCATCTGCCACCTTATGGCCCACTCACTTAACCTGTCTATATCCCTTTGCAGGCTCTTTTTGACCTCCTCGATGCTTACCTTCCCACCTAGCTTTATATCTTCAGGAAACTTGGATACATTGCACTCGGTCCGTTCATCTAAGTCATTAATATAGATTGTAAATAGCTGAGGCCCAAGCACTGATCCTTGCAACACGTCACTAGTTACAGCTTGCCAACCGGAAAATTACCCGTTTATCCCTACTCTCTGTTTTCTGTCTGTTAATCAATCCTCTATCCATGCCAATGTATTATCCCCAACCCCTTTAGCCCTTATCTTGCGTAGCAACCTTTTATGTGGCACCTTATCGAATGCCTTTTGGAAAACCAAATATACTACATCCACTGGTTCCCCTTTATCTATCCTGCTAGTTACATTCTCAAAAAACTCTAATAAATTTGTTAAACACGATTTTCCTTTCATAAAACCATGTTGACTCTGCCTAACCATATTATGGTTTTCTAAGTGCCCTGTTACCACTCCCTTAATAATGGATTCCAGTATTTTCCCAATGACTGATATCAGACTAACTGGCCTGTAGTTCCCTGTTTCCTCTCTTCCTTCCTTACTTGAATAAGTCTTAGTGCAGCCTGAAAGTGTTTGCTGATAACAGGTGAACTATGTTCCTCCAAAGATCCATCCTACACAAACTCTTAAGTAGTCCAAAACTCCTCCATTCAAATCTTGTCCTGAAACAAGTCCTGCTCACTTATTGCGACCCCTTATCATGAACCTCGTGATAATGATTGTATATTGTCAGGTGCCAGTCTTGGTTCGGTGGTCGCTCACTCACCTCTGAATGAGAAGGTCATGGGTTCAAGCCCCACTCCAGAGATGTGAGCGCATACTCTAGGCTGACACTTCAGTGCAGTACTGAGAGAGTGCTGCACTGTCAGAGGTGTCACCTTTTGGATGAGACATTAAACTGAGTCCCTGTCTGCCCTCTCTGGTAGATGTAAAAGATCCCATGGCACTATTGGAAGAAGAGGAGACGAGTTCTCGAGGTGTCCTGGCCAACATTTATCCTTCAACGAGAATCATTAAAGCAGATTATCTGGTCATTTATCTCAGTGCTGTCTGTGGGGCCTTGCTAAGAACAAATTGGCTGCTACATTTATTACATTACAGGAATGAATAGAATTCAAAAGTAATTCATTGGCTGTGAGGCATTTTGGGATGTCATGAGGTAATGAAAGACAAAATATAAATGCATATTCTTTCTTTCCTTACTGGTACAGTATGGATAAGATATTATCTCATAAGTATTTTACAGTCTGATATTTCATAAAATATAAATACAGAGTTAACATTTCCTTCCCCCAATAATTTTGCAGTTGTGACTGAATTGGCTTTTCTTCAGGCCATGTTCTACACTTCTCTCCAGATACCTGTCTCTACATCTGATACAGAGCTCCCATATACTGATCAGATGTTTCCTGCAGAACACATTTTTTCTTCTATTTTCATTTTATTCACACAAGCATGAATGCAAAATGCAAAAAACTTACAGACACAATTAGTTCTACTCGATTTCTACCAGTGGATAGAGTATTTTTTAATTGTAAGATCAAGCTTGTTTTGATAATTTATTGTTTACTCTTATCCTGTTTCCTTCTTTTCCTCGTTCTTGTTTCTACTTTTCTGATTCCATTTCTTTTCTGCTTCTGGATATTCCCTTCTATTCCTGCTTTTCCTGTAGCCTATCTCTGCTGATCTCTTTTTCCTCTGTAGCTTTAAGCTTTTTTTTCCTCTTTTCCTGTTTCTCTCCACTGTTTTCCACTGTCTCCCTACTTTCCTCCCATCTTTATTTTCTGACTCCCTGCTGGTTTCAGACCTCGTGATATGCTGCATGTCCTGGAATTTTTTTTAAATCATTCACGGAGGTTTTTTTTAAATCATTGACAGCGCCAGCATTTATTGCCCATGGCTAATTGCCCTTGAGAAGGTGGTGGTGACGAGGGAACTAGATGTAATATCTCTAAGTTTGCAGACGACACAAAGCTGGGTGGGCGTGTGTGCTGCGAGGAGGATGCAGAGAAACTCCAGTATGATTTGGACAGGTTGGGTGATTGGGCAGATGCAGTATAATGTGAATAAATGCGAGGTTATCCACTTTGGTGGCAAAAACAGGAAGACAGATTATTATCTGAACGGCAATAGATTGGGAAAAGGGGAAGTGCAACGAGATCTGGGAGTCCTTGTGCACCAGTCGCTGAAGGTAAGCATGCAGGTGCAGCAGGCAGTTAAGAAGGCAAATGGTATGTTGGCCTTCATAGCGAGAGCATTCGAGTACAGGAGCAAGGATGTCTTGCTGCAGTTGTACAAGGCCTTGGTGAGACCACACCTTGAGTATTGTGTGCAGTTTTGGTCACCTTATCTGAGGAAGGATGTTCTTGCCATGGAGGGAGTGCAGCGAAGATTTACCAGACTGATACCTGGGATGGCAGGAATGACGTATGAAGAGAGATTGGGTCGATTAGGCTTATATTCGCTAGAGTTTAGAATGAGAGGGGATCTCATTGAAACTTATAAAATTCTAACAGGACTAGACAGACTAGATGCAGGAAGGATGTTCCCGATGGCGGGGGAGTCCAGAACCAGAGGTCACAGTCTAAGGATAAAGGGTAAGCCATTTAGGACTGAGATGAGGAGGAATTTCTTCACCCAGAGAGTGGTGAACCTGTGGAATTCTCTACCACAGAAGGCAGTTGAGGCCAATTCATTAAATATATTCAAGAAGGAGATAGATATGTTACTTAAGGCTAAAGGGATCAAGGGATATGGGGAGAAAGCAGGGACAGGGTACTGAATTTGGATGATCAGCTCATTAAATGGCGGAGCAGACTCGAGGGGCTGAATGGCCTACTCCTGCTCCTATCTTCTATGCTTAATGGTAGAGTGAGGGATATGCCGGGCCATAAGGTTACAGATTGTGATGGAATACAATTCTGCTGCTGATGGCCCACAGCGCCTCATGGATGCCCAGTTTTGAGCTACTAGATCTGTTTGAACCAACCCATTTAGCACGGTGGTAGTGCACACAACACGATGGAGGGTGTCCTCAGTGTGAAGACGGGACTTCATCTCTACAAGGACTGTGTGGTGGTCACTCCTAACAATACTGTCATGGACAAATGCATCTGCGACAGGGAGATTGGTGAGGACGAGGTCAAGTAGGTTTTTCCCTCATGTTGATTCTCTCACCACGTGTTGCAGGCCCAGACTGGCCGCTATGTTCTTCAGGACTCGGCTAGCTCAGTCAGTAGTGGTGCTACCAAGCCACTCTTGGTGATGGACATTGAAGTCCCCACCTGCCCTCAGTGCTTCTTCCAAGTGGTCTTCAACATGGAAATAAAACATAAAAGATTCTTCAAGACTCTAAGGAACCCTGTATTTTTTTTCTTGAAGAATCTTGGCCACCATTTGCATAGGTTCTTTGAGCACTCAAAATCCTGTAGATCACATAATCTTGAGCACTCCTCAACCAATTGATAATCTCAGAGGAACAATGCTGAATTTTTAATCTATGAATTCCACAGGCGATTGTTATGAAATGGCAGTTCTAATTGTAGAGTTATTTTTCAGAAAGTGTTGCAGATGTAAATATTTCAAAATTCCCTAGATTCTAGAACGATCCCAGCGGATTGGAAGGTAGCAACTTTAACACCGCTATTCAAGGAAGGAGGGAGAGAGAAAAGAGGGAACTACAGGCCAGTTAGCCTGACATCAGTCGTCAGGAAAATGCTGGAATCCATTATTAAGGAAGTGGTAACAGGGCACTTAGAAAATCATAATACGATTAAGCAGAGTCAACATGGTTTTATGAAAGGGAAATCATGTTTGACAAATTTCTTAGTTTTTTGAGGATGTAACTAGCAGGGTAAAATAAAGGGGAACCAGTGGATGTTATGTATTTGAATTTCAAAAAAGGCATTCGACAAGGTGCTACGCAAGATAAGAGCTCATGGGGTTGGGGGTAAATGGGTCATTTTCAGGTTGGCAGGCTGTAACTAGTGGGGTGCCGCAAGGATCAGAGCTTGGACCTCAGCTATTTACAATCTATATTAATGACTTAGATGAAGGGACCGAGTGTAATGTATCCAAGTTTGCTGATGATACAAAGCTAGGTGGGTAAGTAAGCTGTGAGGAGGACACAAAGAGCCTGCAAAGGGATATAAATAGGTCAAGTGAGTGGGCAATAAGATGGCAGATGGAGTATAATGTGGGGAAATGTGAGGTTATTCATTTTGGTTGGAAGAATAGAAAAGCAGAATTTTTTTAATGCTGAGAAACTATTAAATGTTGGTGTTCAGAGAGATTTAGGTGTCCTCGTACAGAAATCAGAGCGTTAGCATACAGGTAGCTGAGGAAGTATATACTGGCCTTGGAGGTGGTGCAACGAAGATTCACTAGATTGATTCCTGGGATGAGAGGGTTGTCCTATGAGGAGAGATTGAGTAGATTGAGCCTATACTTTCTCGAGTTTAGAAGAATGAGAGGTAATCTCACTGAAACATATAAGATTCTGAGGGGGATGGCCAGGGTAGATGCTGAGAGGTTGTTTCCCCTGGCTAGAAAGTCTAGAACTAGGGGGCATAGTCTCAGAATAAGGGGTTGGCCATTTAAGACTGAGATGAGGAGGAATTTCTTCACTCAGAAGGTTGTGAATCTTTGGAATTCTCTACCCCAAAGGGCTGTGGATGCCAAATCATTGAGTGTATTCAAGGCTGAGATAGATAGATTTTTGGAATCGAGGGATATGGAGATCGGGCGGGAAAGTGGAGTTGAGGTCAAAGATCAGCCATGATCTTAATGAATGGCAGAGCAGTCTCGAGGGGTCGTATGGCAAACTCCTGATCCTAATTCTCATGTTCTTATGTTCTTGTATACTTACTCTGAATCAATCAATGTTTATCCATTTAATGTAAGGGTTAGGCATGATCTTCTTGATGTAGTTACCTCTCTTTGTCACACTCCTTCTCCAGTCCAGAGCATGAACTTCCAGGCTTTTTAAAAACAATCATTAAAATTTATCGCTTCCAAACAAGAAATTGATGATGCTGCAGCATCTTTAAATGGTGCCTTGCCAAGATGGCAGCAAAAGATGTATTTCTATTGAGATGGTGCAGAAGACATTGCTGGTGCTTGCTAATGAACAAGAATTAGACAGGCAAAGGGCTGTGGCTGCTGAGTCATTGAGTATATTCAAGACTGAGATAGATAGATTTTTGGACTCATGGGGCATCAAGGGACATGGGGATCGGGCAGGAAAGTGGAGTTGAGGTTGAAAATCAGACATGATCTTATTGAATGGCGGAGCAGGCTCGAAGGGCTGTATGGCCTGCTCCTAATTCTTATGTTCTTATTCCAGTAAAGGTCTAACACACCATTAAACAAAATCATCCTGAAGCCTCAGCATTTATCACTGTGGCAGAAAATGGAATTGGAAATGGCAGCTATTGCCTAAAGAATGAACTACAGAATCATGTGCCAAGAACTCCTAATGTGGTATTATTGAATCAACGTTTGATGCTTTAACGTATGACTGTGCCTTTTAAAAAAAAAGTCTGAAAAGTTTACAAGAATCCCAGAGTCACTCCTCTGATCCTTTGAAATCACGAATAAACTGCAACAAAGAAACCAACTTTGTTCTCTGCAGTTAATTAAGCCAACATAAAATAAAGTCCTGTTTTAATGGCAATCTGATGTCTGTAGAATGGTCTGTGGAATTTTTTGTGGACCTATGAATTCATATCCACTGGCAGCAAACCTTTGCCTAAAGTCGCCCAGCTCAGTGTGCCATAGTATCAGAAATGGAGCAATAACCAGTTGTGGAAAGAATCTCCTTGATCTGAACACAGCGAAGGAAAAAAGCTATTGATTCAACTGTTAGGTGATACTTGCCTCTCTATCTCTTTGATAGTTATTGTTTAAAAGCATACAGTAAACAACTTAGATTTTCTTCCGTAATTCTTTTCTTCATAAAGGGATCATCTGGTAGCTGAGCGGTTTAGCTGACTTTCTTTCCCTGTGGCATCTATAATGAAATGGACCACAGACACTGGGGCTGAATGTTTCCCCTATCCACATCCTTCCCCCCACAACGTTTCTATAGGATCATATGTGAAAAGAGTTTAGGTAGCGTCAACCCACTTCCCAGTGGCCATGAACCTACAACACCAAACTGTCCATAATTGGACGCAAGTTGACAACCTCACTTAGAGAGACCAGGAAAATGGCTGACAGAGAAAATGAAAATTCCCATTGGTGCAGTCGGGTGATGATTTCCTGTTAGGGTTATAAAGCATGTTTTTGGCGGAGGGTGAAAAGAACTTTACACTTTAGCTGATTGGGCTGTACTTTCAAGTGTGACAATGTTGCAGAGTGTACTCAGCCACCAAAATTTTGATTTTCCCCATGTATGTATGACAGAGCAAAATCAATATTCTAATCATATTGCAATGATTATGCAGAACAATAGGGCCAAATTGGTTTGTGGACTGTGCATGGGAGATCTCTACGTTAAAGGCACTATATAAATGCAAGTTGTATGTTGTTGTTATGCTAACACTTAACATTTTGGTATGACATTCTTGTGCCAATATGCCCTTTAAAAAATATTTTGAGTTATGTAAACTCTTACATCAAGTAATAAAGTGTAATTAAAAAAAAAATTACCCTTTTCATAGAGATAAGCTCCTGTGTGGAAGGTTAAAGTATATATTTTTTAAATTCGTTTATGGGATGTGGGCGTCGCTGGCAAGGCATTCAACAGCCATGTTGCTGAACCTGTAGGGTTACCTTTCAGCTGAAGGGAAGATAAAAGCTTTCACATCACCAATCACATCAATGTTCATTGGGGATGATTGCAACTCCTGTCTCCATGGGAAGGTGTTTTTAGATTCCGCCCCCCCCCACCCCCCAAAACTTACCTTTGGTTGGCAGCTGCAGGGACTGCATTGTGTGGTGGTTGTGTTGGGCACCAGGTGAAGGGTGGTGATAACAGGTAGGATTTTTTGTAAAGTGTTTTCAGATGCAGTAATATAGTTCTGTAAAGAGCTGTGGCCTGTTAGAGATTAAATAAAGCCACTAATGAGGTTTATAAACCAAAAAATATTATTTTCTTACCAAATCTCATGATTTTTTAAGAGTTTGTCTCATGATTTATGAGACGGTGGGGTTGGCATTACTGCTGACATCACCATGTGCACTCTATGGCTCCTGCGTCAGAGTGTTAAAATAAATAAGCCATCCTCAAGCAACAGACAATGCTGCACCACAGACATTACACTGTTGTGGCTGAACCTGGTTTTAGCTAATGGACTGGAACCTAATAATAATTTTCAATCTCAATCATTGTTAATTACAGCACCAGTCAGGCTAGGCCCATGGTGTGAAAACATTGATCAGACTGATACTGCTCCCAATTTACTTCCTTGTGGAAGGAACAGTTTATTCAGTGAGGATTTTAAAGACCATGGCCCGGAATTTGCGGCCAGCAGCAAAGCAAAGGCATTCGTCGCTGGCCCCGAAGAAAGCTGCCCGCAGAGATCCAGAGATAGAAATAATTTTTTTTAAGTTTCTTAAAAATTGTAATTTTTTATCATAATAGAGAAGTTTGACACCCCACAAAAATAAAATTAGTTTTTCAGGGCCATAATGTTTGTTTAGCAGTCAATGGGCTGTTAAAACCCCAGTTACCCCTACTCCAACAAGACCTAACTTTTAATGGGGCATTTAACAGTGATATTACCGCGGAAAAGCCCACGTTTTCATCAGTTTCACTGATTGCCGACTATGGGCAGGTGGGGGGGGGGGCGGGCGTTGGTGGGTCCACAGTGCAGCCAGTGTCGGAGCAGTGAATGACTGACCGCAACTTCAGGATTTCTGTGTTTAGATGCGCATGCGCTAAATCCTGAAGTTGCGGTCAGTTTCAAAGGGGTAATAATGGCGAACGCGGTTAGTTCGCTATTACCCACCGCAAATTCCGGCCCATTTTTCTTAGGGTTGGTTAATATTTTTTCAGAATTTCAAAGAGGAAAAGCATGGGACCAGATCGAAGTTATCTATTGGTAATGAGGAGTAAGTTGATTCAAGATTGCAATTCTGTGTGAATATGACACAAGCACTTTTCACATAGTAATGTATTGGCTACAACCCGAACAGTATATTGACGTAACAATCTTCTCAAAAAGGTTCAAGTGACTGGAGAATGTAACTTATTTTCCATCAAATCTAATTGCAAGGCTACAGCTATTTAAAGTGCATTCCTTTTTTGGCTACACTTCAGACTACAACCATAAAAAGTAGGCATCCAGTTCAGACACAATGACCTGCTTAGTCAGGACAAGCGGGACTAGAAGCAATAAACACAGCTGTGCCAGTGGGAGGTAGCTGGAGTTATGTTTCCTTTTCTGAACACATATTTTATTCATCTTTAAGTCACATTTTCACACTTGCACTCCCCTTCCCACTTGTAACTCGTCTCTGTGCCATCCTTCACTAGGAAGGAGCATCTGGGCAGGTGGTCCACAAACACTGATGGTGTTGCAAGCATGAGGCACCACATTTAGAGTGTTGTACAGTGAAAACCCGCTGGTTGCCAGCTGGCTAGTAGGAGCCTTAACCCTTTTGAGACAAAATGGTCACACAGCTGTTCTGTTCCTGTTGAAGAGAATGAATATTTCTGAAAGTTTTAAATGAGAATAGGAGTGCTGTAACTGCTCACCAGAAATTGCAAGTGGCAAAATGATGACGGTAACTGTCCTGCATCGCCCATCCTTTATTTTGCAGTATTCAGTACCATGACACTACCTTTAGCTGTCAAGCATTTTGTCTTGATAATCAGTTGACTGAGAATGGATGAATCTCAGCACAGACCAGATGCTGGGGCATTGCCTGGAGTGCTGGCACTGGAACTGAATCAAACAGTTGGGGATGAAAGGACTTGGATTTGAGACACAGCGGTGTGAAGTCCCATTGTGTTTCACTTAAAATAGAATTTAGGATTTGAGATTGCAAAAATGTAGGTATCCATTCCAAAAATGTGGAATCTAGGGAAATAATTGACAAGGGGGCAAAGGGAATTTGGCTTTTATTGACTACTTCAAAATAGCCGCCTCTGTTGGACCACTGCTGCAGTCAAGACTGGAACAAAATTGGATCACAGTTTCTAAAAATAAATATTTTCAAAGAGAAACATTTTCCCTTTCTTTTTATAGGCAATTTTAAAGTGTATAAATTGAAAACAGTTGGCACTGATGTTAAAGCAGGTGCAGGTTTTGTGGTAGTTAAGCCTAGGTTTAGTAAACTTAATATCATTACATCCTTAAACTCAATTATGTTCCACCTTTTGTTTTGTAATAGCAAATAAAGCCTGCCTTGCATTATTAATCGCATGTATTTTGAATTGCCTGAATGAGTAAGGTTGCCTTGGTTCTGTGTGTCAGTATATTGAGTGCTGTAAGTGCACAGCTGAAAGCTGTCCTGGCAGGTAGCCAGAACTGTATTTCTCATGGTGTGTGACCTGAGTTCTTTGTTTCCATAACTTATTGCCGCAGTGACCCACAGTGGAGCCAAATCACTGCTACAGTGTTTGTTTATGAAAACTTGAGTCAAATATCTTTGCCAAACAACAGGGTCACCCAGGTACTTTGGCAGGCATCGCAAGCATAGGAAAGCTTAAGAAGCAAAAGCTGCTCGAGACCAATAAACTAGCCTAGTAGATAAGCTCAGTGCTGGGATTCACTGTGTGATCAGGATACTATTATCACCGACAGGATGACAACAGTAGAAACTAACACACTGGAGCCATTAGCTCTGAGCACCAATAATGGGCTCAAAGGATTTTCATCTGTGTTTGTCTAAGAAATTTGCAATGGAAGTTGATATCTATTGCAGATTATCAATGTAATTATGCCATTTGAGTTGGATTGGTCATCTCACCTTGGTTCACTTTAAAGGGTAAATTTTGTGAGGCTCCAAGTAGTAAGTCCCCCAGGGATCCATCATTGGTCCCCTCTTCCTTATCTACATGCTGCCCCTTGACGACATCAGCAGGCATGGGGTCAGCTTCCACAAGCACACTATTGACAGCCAGCTCTACCCTGCCATCGCCTCTCTCTACCCCTCCACTGCCTCTATGCTGTCACCATGCTTGTTCAACATCCAGTATTGGATGAGCCTTAACTTCATTCAGTAAGACATTGAAAAGACCAAAGTCATCGTCTTCAGCCTGTTCACAAATGGCACCCTGAGCTTCTGACTCCACATCCTGTCCATCACAAAGACCACCTACTTCCATCTCTGTAACATTGCCTGCTCATACCTCAGCCCATTTGCCACTGAAACACTCATTCCTGCCTTTATCACCTCTAGACTCAACAATTCCAATGCTCTTCTGGCCGGTCTCCCAACCTCCACCCTCTGGAAACTTCAGCTCATCGAAAACTCTGCTGTCCATGTCCTATTCCACACTGTCCTGCTTACCCATCGCCCCTTCCTTGCTAACCTACATTGTCTGCCTGTCCCCCAATGGCTCAAATTTAAATTTTTTATCCTTTTTAAACACCTTCCCTATCTCTAATTTTCAGCCCTACAATCTCCTTCCCAAATTCCCTGTTCCTGAAACTCCTGCATCGGTCCCTCCCTTTGCACTACTATTGGCAATTATCCCTTCAGCCACCAAGGCCCCACAATCTGAATTCAGTCCCTAAATTCCTCTGGCTCTCCTCTTCCCTCTCCTCCTTTAAGACCCTCCTTAAAACATACCTCCGGACACCTCTCATAATCTTCCCTTCTTTGGCTCGACATCCACTTTCCGCACACCTTTGTGAACCATCTTGGAACTTGTTTCTATGTTAAAGGCACTTTATGTTAAAGGTCTTTGTTGTTAATGGTGATGATGATTGAGATTGCCCAAGGTTATTTTATACAGGCCTTTTACAGCCAGCTGTCATCCATTGACTTGGGTTGTGTTTGCTGCCTGGTCATTGAGATGAAAGGGTAATGTGCAAACCTATTGTGCCCCCCATACACACCACCTTATAGCTTATACTTTCTTAAGTGAATAGTAAGTCACTCCAAAGACCTGAGCACAGGATCTAGGTTGACACCTTAGTGCAGTACTGAGGGAGTGCTGCACTGTTGGAGGTACCGTCTTTCAGATGAGACATTAAACCGAGGCCTCATCTGCCCTCTCAAGTGGACGTAAAAGATCCTATGGCACTATTTTGAAGAAGAGCAGGGGAGTTCTTCTCGGTGTCCTAGCCAGTATTTATCGCTCAACCACCATCACTAAAACAGATTATCTGGTCATTATCACATTGCTGTTTGTAGAACCTTGCTGTGTGCAAATTGACTGCAGTGTTTCCTACATTACAACAGTGACTGCACTTCAAAAAATTACTTAATTGGCTGTAAAGCGCTTTGGGATGTCCAGAGGTCATGAAAGGCGCTGTAAGTCTTCCTTTTCTTATATGTCAGTATTAACGTGCAGTGTTGCTTGCTGATGAATGATCAAAAACTAACTTGGCACTGAATTGTATCTATAGAACAAGGTAAGCAGAAGATTGTGGCAGGTAGACAAAAAAGCAAGGTATACGGGGGGAGGGGCAGTAAGGGCAATATGGTGGCATCACCACAAATAATTGACGGTTTCAGAATACCTTTGAAGTAAATGTTCAAAGATGAAGTTTCCTCATACCTAAATATTTGACTCCACGTTAAATTCAATTTGTTCATATGGAGGAGAAACAAATGTGATGGTTTTGTGGGTTTTCTGCTATTAGATTTCTGTGCCTATGCTAGTGAAAATCATTAATGGTATTTATTAATCTTTCGAGGAGTGCAGCAGATTTTCTAAACTAAGCAGAAAAGTATAGCAATGGTACAGCATTTGTTTATATTGTGAATGCTACAATATTGTAAATCATTGTGCTTGCGGTCGCAGGCTGGAGAGAGGTTACAGAACTACCACTGGACATTGGTCTCGTATTTTATTTTAAAATAATAACAGGAACATTCTGTGAGGGAGGTAAGAAAACAGGCATTACCTTTCACGTAAGAGCGTCACCCATTGATTTCAATGTACTAATTGTGAGAAACCAAAAACTCCAAGGATTTTAATATATTATATGAATAAAAAGTACACATCTTGTAGATATGAAAACTCCCATACTGCTTCATGTGTCTACTAAATTGACTGTTTTTATAGATCTTCTTTCAAAAATCTTCTGTCCATTAATCTTATCTTTGTCCCTAGCTATATTTTCTTGTATAATATAAAATACTGCAATTACAGTTCAGAAAAAATATTGCAGCCTGATATTTATGGTACTTGCTGTTGCTGTAAAGCATTACACCAGCAAAAAATGGAGGTGTGTAAAATCACAATGATTCCCATCGGCTGAATGCCTGTCAGTAAATTGCTGTTGGACTTGTGAGTTTGTAATGCACTGACTGTGTCTTAGGCTGGTTCTTGTAAATTCAGGGATATGTGACGCCTAATCTCAGCCATAGAAGAATATACTGACCAGTGTCCATCAGCTTGCACAGTCTGAAAATTCACAACCTGCAATTGTTTTCTATCACTCCTCAGTCACTTGATTAATGGAGTAGGACAAGGAGGAGAACAGAAGAGCTGCCAGTGATCTTAGATCGCACCCATTGCATCTGGCACAGCTATCTGGCAATGACTGAAGAGTACTGCCTCTGGAGGTTGAGGCTAAGGATGGAGACAATTACAGAGCTGTACATCTACTTCAAGAAAACCTGCAGATAACCAAATATAGAAACAGCACAGTGGCTGTCAACGTGACCATGGCCCTCATTTTTTTATGACTGCAGCTCCTTCCAGTCCAGCACAAGCAATATCAGCGTACTTTCTGAAGATAGATGCTTTTTCCAGAAGGGCCAACACTTTCATCCCCTGAACAGCACCAGCAGCTTGGCCGTTCTGCCCAATTTTACTGAACTGTTAGCTTTCCAAATGTACAGTGCAGTGATGAATCTAGCCACTCGCAACAATGCAGCATCCTACAGAAACAGAAGGGGGTTTCTAATCCATCAATGTGCAGCTGATCAGTGACCAAGCTTCTCCGGCAGCAACCACAATGTTTTCCCTTTGCACCAAGTGTCTAAGCTAATTTGAAGGTGAAGAGAGTCTGGCAGAATGACTCCTCAGAGATAAAGGGTAACTTCTTTAGCGCTGCCTAGTGACACCTTTGTGGCTGTCACATACAGAACGTGAGTACTAATACAGCAAGGTCCGTACAAGCACCAGGATCATTATTGAGCAAACCAGTGGAACCATGAAGCAGTGCATCAGATGTTTGGACATACCAGAAGATGCACTACAATACAGCCCTCCCTCAGGGCCTTCAAGATTATTGCTATCTGCTGTAGGTTCTATAAATTTTGCTAAACAAAGAAGCATAGCAATTTGGAATCGAGGGCAGAGCAGGAGGGAAACACTGACCATGAAATGAAGCTTCTGACACACCAGAAAGATTGCTGTGCCAGGGTTTATCCAAGATAAACTTAACTAATCACCTGAACTTGCCCTTTAAGGAGCCCTCTTGTCACATGTTACCAACAAAGTTGCCTAAAGCATGTTCTACTACTTTATACTGCCCTCTGCACGTCCTCAGCTAACATTAATGCCCATCCGATGCTGTACTTCTACTTTATGCTGTACAATCAGAAACAAACAGCCTCTATTGAACTTCCAGCCAGTTCTGCTCAGTACTGCTGCATGGTAGCTTGAGTAACAGAACAAAAAATTCATGGGTCATGGAGATGGCAACCTGAATTTGCTGGGCCTCCCAAAGCTGCCCATGCTAAAGCAGGATGGTGACTATCCAGGTAGCAGAAGAAAATAAAGAAAAATTATTCGATAAAAATTCAAGTACAAAAATACCTGATTCTTTTATTCGCTGCTATCTTGTATGTTTCATGTATGTCCACATTTAAAGTCACAAGAGAAGTCATGTGGTAACGAATTGACGAGGAACATATGATTCCTCCTCCCAACCCCATTATTACATTTTACAACATTTCTGTGATCACACAGTTCTCCCCGAACAGAGCTGCAAGAATTATTTTTTCGGGATTCTGAAATTTCTGTAATACTTTGCGTTGTATTACATTGAAATTATTTACTTCATTTGAAAGGAGGATTTATATTTTTGAGGCTGAATGATCATTATGTGGGTGTCATTCTTTTCCTCCCTTCCATCTGCTCACCTGTGTTTCCCTCCTACTGTGAGGCAGGATGTTGTTGGCTGTGAAAAACTCAGAACTCAGGATGTGGGTTTCGCCTTTTTGCTGTTCAATAGCAATCCATAGATTGATTTAACACTGAGTTCCTATGTGCATTCATAGATGTGACTCTCAGCAGATGCAGCTATTCTTAACATTAAAACTTGTGTGTGTGTGTGAGAGAGAATGAATGTAGCATTGTAGAGTCTCTATTTCCTTGCTGATTGGCCAATGCTAATTATATAGTATTATCAGTCATGTGGCTAGCATGCACAACAGATTGCAGAGATTAGCATGGATAACAGATTGCAGAGATTAATCAGAAAGCAGCCATAAGATATCACAGCAACTTCACCTTTCACTTCTTCAGACACTCAAGAAACACATATAAAAAGTGTTTGCACTATTAAACTGTTCACTCACCTACTCTGTGCACATAATGTACAACTGCTCCTTCCATTATTGGCCCTATCTACCACCTGCTCCCTCCATGACCAATGCTGTAGCAGATCCACTCATCACTAGCAGCTTAGCTATTTTACTCAATACATATTGCAGCTGCAAATGTCTCCATTGCTGACTTTAGTTGTATTATTGGTAGATAGGTCCATCTGCTAATATTTCCTCCCTGCCCAATCTAGTGGCCTAGTTGTAAAGCCTCTTCGGCAGCACCTCCCAAAACCATGACCTCCACCATCTAGGAAAACAACGGCAGCAGATGCATGGGAGCATATCACCTCCAAGTTCCCATCTGAGTCGCACACTATTCTGATTTGGACATTTATCATCGTTCCTTCATCGTTGCTGCGTCACACTCCTGGAACTCCCTACCTTTTTTATTTGTTCATGGGATGTGGGCGTTGCTGGCAAGGCCAGCATTTATTGCCCATCCCTAGATGCCCTTGAGAAGCTGGTGGTGAACCGCCTTCTTGAACCGCTGCAGTCCGTGTGGTGAAGGTACTCCCACAGTGCTGTTAGGGAGGGAGTTCCAGGATTTTGACCCAGTGACGATGAAGGAACAGTATTGTGGGAGCACCTTCATCACACGGACTGCAGCGTTTCAAGAAGACAACCTACCATCATCACCTCAAGCACAACTAGGGATGGGCAATAAATTCCAGCCTGTCCAGCGACACCCAGATTCCAAAACTGAATGTGGGAAAAACGGCAGCACTAATGGGCCGCAAAGCAACTAGCGCCCGGGCGCAGCGCCGCCAACAACTCCCACGAAATTCAGCGGGAGGTTAGCGGCGGTGGTAACCGGTAACGCCCCGCGGCGCTGCGCCACCGGCGATGACATCATCGCCGTGCGCAGCGCCCCGGCCGCAATCTTCGGTAGCGCCCCCTGACTTGCCGCCGGACACTATGTCCGATGGGGTCAGGGGCCTACCTGCGGCCGGGGAGGTGCTATTTAAAGATGAGGTGCCAGACGGCCATTTTTGTTGCTGGCCGCCTGCCAGCATCTGCCTCCGCTCCCGTCCCTGGCCTCCTGACCCGCCCCCCCCGGCGCGGAGTGTCGGCTGCGCTCTATGAGCCCGGCACTTCTCTTGGGCGCTACCACTCAATTTCTGTTACGGGGGTGCTAATTTTTCTGTGGCGCTAAAAGTAGCGCCCCGGCGAAGTTAGCGCCCCAAAGGGGGCGCAACTCAATTTTTCGCCCAATATATTTTAAAAAACTAGCCAAAATCCTATAAATGGGGATAGTTGAATCAGAACGTCAGCCAAGGATTTCAAACCAGATTTCACAGAATTAGAATCCTGTACTCTACCACTGGATGTACAGAAACAATTATTGAAAACCTTGTAGCTCCAAAAAGCAGGAATGGAGGTGATCTGCTCTCCAACGCACCTAAGTCCAGAATGCATTTGGTAAGTAGCCACATCTGTGTATTTTACTTCCCAAAGGTTTGACTTTAAACTCTGAAACACATTTGTTTTTAAAAGATTTTCCCAGGCAATTATAAAGCTTGTTACAGGCATATTAGTTTATTTAGTGCTGAGAAAATTGATTTTGTCTCCAAAAAACAGCCATAAGCATTGTAGTAATATTTTTACGGAATAGATTTATGGAAGACGCTGATATAAATTTGCGCAGTTTATTATACATATAACAAAGGATTGAAGGCAGTCAAAAAACTGCAGCTGTAATTGATTGTGCATTTTGATGATGGATAATGGATTCATGAGGGAATTAATGTCTACTGTGAGTGGCTGCTATTGTATTGTGTTGGATTGCAAGTTGTTACATCTGTTCTGTTGGCTATTATTGACCTGATTTTATTATCTTCAAACAACCAGCAAATATTTGATCACTAGCTGCATTGATACACTTGAGCAAAACACAATATCAAAATGGTATGGTCATAGCTTCACCAGCTGTATGTTATCCAGTATGTTCCTTGAACAATTGGATGCTGATTTATAACAGGATAGCATTTTTGTTGCGGGGTGGGGGGGGGAATCCCATTTACCACTTTGACTGAAAATTATCTCACAGATGGGTCAGTTGCATTCGCCTGTCAAACAATACTCGGGTTGAACCCATGATCACAATAGTGCAAAGTGAGTGTCTCATCTGCTTTATCACTTAAAAAAGGTTGCTTTCATAATTTATGAATGTTGAAAAGTGGATCCATTGCATACAGAATTCTGTAAATTGAGTCCTTTCAAATTCCCACATCCAGTTTCCAAAGTTGAATTAATGTACTGCATTCACAAGCCATCTTTAGCGTTACAGCGAAGCAGTTCCCGCTTCACCACGATGCTAACGGTATTGAGTAAACAGGATCAATATCAGATCATCCAAAAGTTGAACCCAGAGCCCTTAGTGGTTTGAAACCCAAAATGCAGTTCACAGATTGCAGTTCAAATGTCATCTTCAGCTGTTCAGGTTCCAAAGAGCAGAGTTGAACAGGGCAGGGGAGGGTAAAATTGAAATTAATTGCTGCATCTTTTCTGAATTGATTGTCCCTCTTGGGGATAGCAGTACAAACTATTTATTCACTCCAAAATTTGCAAAACTATTTTGTACGTATGAATTGTGACACAGATATCGTGATGCAGTGGCATCAACTGTCTGCCTATCTCAGAAGTAGAATCGAATTTTGGAGGTGCCAGTAAAAGCAGCTGTCCAAACCAAAATGAACTCGGGAGCGATCCACTCAGAGTTTGCTTACTGGAGCGACATTTGGTAAGGGACTGAAATGGAGAAAAATTGTTGAAGTCTGTCAAAAGATGTATCCATTTCGTGCCTAACAGAATTTGATAAACCTGTTCAAGAAATTGATATTGCACCATCATTTTATATTAATTTAAATTGGATAACTAGTCTTAAAATACAGACAATTTGGATCTTTGTAACAATAGTCCTGATTTTAACCTGGAGTGGGTTTCGGGTGAGTGGGGAGTGGGGCGAGCAATCCCCGCAGCCCACCACCACCACCACCACCACCCCCCACAACCTCAGCAATGTGAGGCCCGAGCGCTGTTAACTCCCAGCCCTCATCTGCATGCTGCCGGTCAGCTGCCCGCCCAAAATGGAAAGTGGCAACCGGCCGGTGGGCAAGGGTGGAATTTCGGGCAGCAGGAGGTCACCAGCCAGCGCTCACTGGCACTCATGTAAGTCTCGGGGAGGGGTTTTCAGGAGCCCTCACTGGGTCAAATAGGTGGGGGGTGCTCAGTGCAGGGGAGGCCTAAACTTTCCTTTTGATGCCCGGAGGAGCCTTAAATTGCCATTTTTAGTCCCGGATCCTCTTTCCACTGTCTTCACCCAGTGGGAGAGCCACAACAGCTGCCCCACTCAGGTTACAGTTAAAATTGCAGTCAGGGCCCATTGGTGTCATCGGACCGCTATCTGCATATTTAAAGAAGGACCCCACCAGCTTCAGGCGGGTGCCTTTGCCACCTGCTCAGAAGAGCAGATTAAAATTGAAGATGGCAAGATCCATGTGGGACGCTGATGGATAAATCGCCCGGTCGATTTTTACTGCCTACCCGCCCAGTTTTCCCCAGGTGAATTAGGTTAAATCGCTCCTAATATATCTAATTCTGGTGTCATTCATAAACTGGAAAGTTTGACATAAGGATATAGATCTATACAATTAGGGTAAGAGCAGGTAAATGGGATTAGAGTCAACAGTCTCAGTTGAAGAGGTATCACAGCATGAATGGCCTTCTCCTGTGCTTTAGTGTCTATGATCTATGATCTGTGACGCTAATCCAGGGTTCTTCTGCATGAGGTACGTTGAACAAAAGATTCCTCTTGCATTTAACCAATAAGTTTTTGTCAATAAGAAGTACATAAAATAATGAGAAATAACAAGAAATGGGAATATGATGTTGTGGCGATAATGGAGACTTGGCTCAAAAAAGGGCAGGATTGGGTATTAAATATTCCTGAATATAAGTTGTTCAGGAAAGATAGGGAAGGAAAGAAAGGAGGTGGTGGGGTGGCAGTATTGATTAAGGAGAATATTTGGTTAGTGTTAAGAAACAATAGAGGTGCCATTGCACTACTAGGTGTATTCTATAGGCCACCTACAAGTGAGAAGGATATAGAGGAGCAAATTTGCAGGGAAATTACAGAGAGGTGCAAGAACTATAGAGTAGTGATAATGGTTGACTTCAATTATCCTAATATAGACTGGGATAGCAATAGTGTAAAGGGCAGAGAGGGGGAAGAATTTCTGAAGTGTGTTCAGGAGAACTTTCTTGATCAGTACGTTTCCGGCCCAATGACAAAGGAGGCATTGCTGGATCTGGTTCTGGGGAATGAGGTGAGACAAGTAGAGCAAGTGTTAGTAGGGGATTATTTAGGGAACAGTGATCATAGTATCATAAGGTTTAGACTAGCTATGGAAAAGGACAGGGAGCAATCTAGAGTAAAAATACTTAATTGGAGGAAGGCCAATTTCAGTGGGTTGAGAACGGAGCTGGCCCGGGTAAATTAGAATCAAAGATTGGCAGGAAAAATTGTAATCAAACAGTGGGCTGCCTTTAAAGAGGAGATGGTTCGGGTACAGTCGAGGTACATTCCCACGAGGGGGAAAGGTAGGGTGACCAAAGCCAGGACTCCCTGGATGATGAAAGAGATAGAGAGTAAGATAAAGCAGAAAAAAGGGACGTATGACAGATTGAGAATACAAGTGAGAACCAGGCAGAATACAGAAAGAAAGACTTGCATTTATATAGCGCCTTTTACAACCACCAGACGTCTCAAAGCGTTTTACACCCAACGAGGTACTATTTGAAGTGTAGTCACAGTTGTAATGTGGGAAACGCGGCAGCCAATTTGCGTAGAGCAAGATCCCACAAACAGCAATGTGATAATGACCAGATAATCTGTTTTTGTTATGTTGGTTGAGGGATAAATATTGGCCAGGACACTGGGGAGAACTCCCCTACTCTTCTTCAAAATAGTGCCATGGGATCTTTTACATCCACCTGAGAGAGCAGACGGGGCCTCGGTGTAATGTCTCATCCGAAAGACGCCACCTCCGACAGTGCAGCAGTCCCTCAGTACTGCACTGGAGTGTTAGCCTAGCTTTATGTGCTCAAGTCCCTGGAGTGGGACTTGAACCCATAACCTTCTGACTCAGAAGCGAGTGTGCTACCAACTGAGCCACAGCTGACACACACAAGGTTCAGAGGGGAAGTGAAAAAGCAAATAAGAGGGGCAAAGAGAGAGTATGAGAATAGACTGGCAGCTAACATAAAAGGGAATCCAAAAGTCTTTTATAGGCATATAAATAGTAAATGGGTAGTAAGAGGAGGGGTGGGGCCAATTAGGGACCAAAAAGGCGACCTACGCATGGAGGCAGAGGGCATGGCTGAGCTGGGATGCATCCTAGGATGCTGAGGGAAGTAAAGGTGGAAATTGCGGAGGTACTGGCCATAATCTTCCAATCCTCCTTAGATACGGGGGTGGTGCTAGAGGACTGGAGAATTGCAAATGTTACACCCTTGTTCAAAAAAAGGGTGTAAGGATAAACCCAGCAACTACAGGACAGCCAGCTTAACCTCGGGAGTGGGGAAGCTTTTAGAAACGATAATCCGGGACAAAATTAACAGTCACTTGGACAAGTGTGGATTAATTAAGGGAAACCAGCACAGATTTGTTAAAGGCAAATCGTGTTTAACCAACTTGATTAAATTTTTTGATGAGGTAACAGAGAGGGTTGATGAGGCCAATGCGGTTGACGTGTACATGGATTTCTAAAAGGCGTTTGATAAAGTGCCACATAATAGGTTTGCCAGCAAAGTTGAAGCCCATGAAATAAAAGGGACAGTGGCAGCATGGATACAAAATTGGCTAAATGGCAGGAAACAGAGAGTAGTGGTGAATGGTTGTTTTTCAAACTGGAGGAAGGTACACAGTGGTGTTCCCCAGCGATCGGTACTAGGACCACTGCTTTTCTTGATATATATTCATGATTTGGACTTAGGTGTGCAGGGCACTATTTCAAAATTTGCAGATGACATAAAACATGGAAATATAGTGAACAG
The DNA here is from genome assembly GCA_030390025.1 of Squalus acanthias. Taxonomy (NCBI): domain Eukaryota; kingdom Metazoa; phylum Chordata; class Chondrichthyes; order Squaliformes; family Squalidae; genus Squalus; species Squalus acanthias. Next base: position 56,424,863 of record CM059431.1, on the reverse strand, counting down.
TGAGGAGGATAGCGATAGACTTCAAGAGGACGTGGACAGGCTGGTGGAATGGGCGAACACATGACAGAGAGACCTGGGGGTATATGTGCACAAATCGTTTAAGGTGGCAGGACAGGTTGAGAAAGCAGTTAAAAAAGCATGCGGGATCCTGGGCTTTATAAATAGATGCATTGAGTACAAAAGCAAGGAAGTTATGATGAACCTTTATAAAACACTGGTTCGGCCACAACTGGAGTATTGTGTCCATTCTGGGCACCACACTTTAGGAAGGATGTGAAGGCTTTAGAGAGGGTGCAGAAAAACTTTACAAGAATGGTTCCAGAGATGAGGGACTTCAGTTACATGGATAGACTGGAGAAACTGGGGTTGTTCTCCTTAGAGCAGAGAATATTGAGAGGAGATTTGATAGAGGTGTTCAAAATCATGAGGGGTCTAGACAGTAGATAGAGAGACTGTTCCCATTGGTGGAAGGGTCGCGAACCAGAGGACCCAGATTTAAGGTGATTGGCAGAAGGTCCAAAGGCGACATGAGGAAAAACTTTTTTACGCAGCGAGTGGTTATGATCTGAAATGCACTGCCTGAAAGGGTGGTGGAGGCAGATTCAATCGTGGCTTTCAAAAGGGAATTGGATAAGTACCTGAAGGAAAAAAATTTGCAGGGCTACGGGGAAAGGGCGGGGGGAGTGGGACTAGCTGAAGTGCTCTTACAGAGAGCCGGCATGGGCTCGACGGGCCAAATGGCCTCCTACTGTGCTGTAACCATTCTATGATTCATTTCTTTTCCAATTAGTCTTTTAAAAGCTGTAAATAAAATTCTGCTGATGTGTTTCAACTGTGGATCAACTTCTAATGTGGAATAAGGATGGAAGCAGTGAGAATTAAAAGCACAGCAAACTGCAGCCAATAGGGGCACTGAGAAATTCAGTTATAACCAGAGCTATCCAAATGTATTTATCTCGGCAAGAAACTTTTTACCTTTAGAATGGTTTAAAGATTGCAAATAAGGCTTGCTTTCTTTGGAAATTAGAACTTTTATTCTGTCATGTTATATAATTGGAACAATTCCCATATTGTATACATCCTGATTAAACAGTGAAGGAAATTTAGTCGCCACATTCTGCCCTTGTCAACCATTTTTTCACTCCTGGTTAAAACTTGGACAATGACACCAGTCATCTGCAAGAATGGGAACAGAACAGTATTGTCACAGCTTTGTAACTCTTTTAAGCTGTATAATGTCTTTTATTGTTATCTCTGCTTTCTTCGATGCATCCTTCAGCTAAGGAGGACCATCAACAGCTCATGAAATCCTCCAGGAATTCCAGCAGCTATTTTTAGTAAATAGTATTCAGTATATATTAACATTTAAAAAGGCACAAGAGATTTCTTATGACAGAAACTTGTTGCTGCTCCAACTTTTCTGGATTTTATTCCTGGACTTCTGAAAAGTGAAAATGGAAATATGACTGCAGCATTTAATGTTTGGAATTTGGCATTATGAGGATGTGATGGGCATAAAATGAAGATAATTTGAATCAAAGGGACCTTGATTGCAGACCCTTTAATGCAAATACAGAAAGTGAGATTTAAATACATAAAACAGCCCATCATTTTATGAATACAGGCTTTTCAATCTTAGCTTCTCACACCTGGCAGGACTGCCATGCACCCACAAAACAGCAAAAACCTGTGTTTAACAAGTGCTATTGAAAGCGCCTTGAAGAGGACATGTTCAGCGGTTTGTCATACTGTGGAATAGTGAATGACGATATTAATAAGTACATTTACCTATTGCCTTTATGGCCGATTTTAACTCTCAGCGGGAATCCGACGAGAGTGGAAGGCAAACCCACACGGCTCTTAATGCTGGGCCTCATTTGAATACCACGAGGCAGCTGATCGCCCGTATCAGGTGGAAAAGGCAGCGGGAGGGGAGTGAAGATCGGACTGCCCGGGCCAAAGTGCAGGAACAGAAATCAGAGACAGCCTGGAGGTTTCCTGCTGGCACCAAGAGAAGGTTACTGCCAACAAGATGAGTGTGGAAGGGCAGTATAGCTGGGCAGGGGGAATGGACCCAGGACAGCAGAGGCCAGGACTTTCGTTGTAAGGTCCAGGGTGAACCTCGCTGGCTTCCTGATAGCTTTACCTGGTGGGGCCGTCACGGCAGGTGTCCTACCCAGGAGAGGGTTAAAATGCCATCAGGGTCCCATGTCATTTTTTTAAAAATTATTTCTCGGGTTGTGGACATTACGAGCAAGACCGGCATTTAATGCCCATCCCTAGTTGCCCCAAGAAGGTAGTGATGGGCCTTTTTCTTGAACCGCTATCATAGTTTGGTACAACTGAGTGGCTTGCTCAGCCACTTCAGAGAACAGTTAAGAGTCAACCATGTTGGTGTGGGACTGGAGTCACATGTGAACCAGACTGGGTAAGAACGACAGATTTCCTTCATGGAACCCCGATTTGCATTTATTAATGAGGCTCCCACCAAAGTCCAACGGGAGCCACATTCATCGGCAAAACCAGCAGTGTTAAAATGGAGAATCGGCAGAAATGGAGCGGGAAATGGAATCGCTCCATTTTACCTACTCCACACTTAATTCCCGCTGATTAAGGAAAATTAAAAGTCCCTCTTTAGTATCTTAAAGTGCCAATCACTGTTGCAGAATTTTGCCTGTTTTATAATACCCTGAAATTATGGTCAGCGACATAACTAAGGAGGACGCCGCCGACCTCCGAAAAAAATCCGCACTTAACTGGTGTGAGCCCCCTTCGAAAAGTTGCGTTGTTTCACTGCGGAATTGTGCGCAGCGTAGTGGTTCACGGATCCCAGGGGTGCACCGTGTGTGTAAGCATACCTGGGATCACGTGGGCGGTGCGCCAATCAGGAAACAGAAATCTCCGATGCCCGACATCAATCAAATTTTAAATTAAACGGCGTGAATATTGATTTGAATTGATGACTTATCACTCCCACTGAATAATAATGATAATCATTATAACACTGAAGCTAAACTGGCAAGGAATATTTTTTGTAAAATAAACACAGATCCCTTTTCGAGGATCTGTCCAGTTTTACAAACATAGAGTGAAATGAATAAAACCAATAATTATTCAAAGTGAGGTACGGCAAAGAAATATTAGGCAGCAAATCTTGTTTCAACAATATCCAATTACTTTATTGTGCAAAAAGTCTGATGGCTGGGAATAATTTGTAATCAGAGTGATGGACAGCAGAATGAGAACAATACAAAGTAATGGCAGTGTTTGTATGGCAATACAAAGCTACATTGAATATTAAAACAGTCTGGACAACTACTCTGAGTGTACGCCGTCATACCGACCGCAAATTTTGCCCCTATAAGTTTGTTAGTAAAGAGTCTACATTAAAACTCCATAGCTAGCATCAATTTACTGCAGTTCAGAATGGAAGCACATTTTGCACACAGTAAAACAAGCATCTCCTTGTACTGTCATGTCAGTGCTTTGAGTTCCTCATTACATCAATTAAGGCGATTGAATCTAGTCATTAGTGTAATAGCCACTTTAATATATTAACTATAATCCTTCATGTAATCCTCTTAATTGTAACTGATGGGTCTGATTTGATTTGCATTAGTATTGTTTTGGCTGTTCATCATTCCAGGGGTATCATTTTATTTATCTCAGTTAATTTCTTGCACCTGTAATTACAAGTTTGTTGCTAAGCTCCCCTTGATATCATAAACTACATAATGCCATCCTATTTTCTGCACACCAGTGTGTGACAAATATAGGCTGTGGTGACATGTTGGTGCTTCAGCGAACAATATACTCTGGAGGAGGGGAATGTGGGTTTGTGGCCACAATTCCACACACAGCAAGTCTCAAATTTTGGATGTACCATTTGTGATTTCACCAGCATCAGCCAAATGTTTTACTACATGGAGCAATGGAAAATCAGAGGCTGTGGTCCTGGGGTATTTTTACATACCCTGTGGCAGAGGCCTGGCAGAAGGTTGCCCAAGAATGGTGTATTGTTGGAAGAGCATATAAAAGTAGGAAAGTGCATTTGAAAGCAAGCTCCAAGAAAAGCAATGATACCCAGTCAAAATGTGATCAAATTTAATAATATTACATAGAATTTACAGCACAGAAACAGACTATTCGGCCCAACTGGTCTGTGCTGCTGTTAATGCTCCACACAAACCTTCTCCATCCCTACTTCATCTAGCCGTGTCTGCATAAACGTCTATTCCTTTCTCCCCCATGTACCTATCTAGCTTCCCCTTCAAGGCATCTATGCTATTCGCCTCAACTATTCCATGTGGTAGCAAGTTCCACATTCTAACCGCTCTCTGGATAAAGACGTTTCTCCTGAATTCTTTATTGGATTTATTAGGACAAGCAGGCGTGATGTATCTGTCTTTTGGTGATTTGGCAGATGACAGCTTTACATCTCAACTATTACAGACACAAACATGGCTGTTGGAAAATAATTGCTTACCACTTCCTGCATCTATATTTGTGCCGGTAGAACTATTTGTCTTGAATCTCTGTTCCCTTTAACCATTCTCACTGCCTGTCATTATTATAGTGAGTTAAGTCACAGGTGTAGTTACCTCTGATCCACATTATTGTCTGTTTTCTTTTCACATGTGCATGTTCATGATTTGCAGTAATTGCAGGAAACAAGTAGATCAATATAATACTATTTTTGTTTGCTCCTCATATATAGACCCATCAATTCCTATCACAATAAAAGTTCCAATAATGAGTATTCTGATGCAATGGTCGCAAAATTCAGGGGTTTAGCTCCGGCTGAAAAAATGGCGGCCAATTCGCTTCCACCCGCTTCCGGCAGGTTCTGCGGCGGCTGCCATTTTGGGGCGGTCGGTAGCGCTGCTGGTGCCAGTTCTCGCTCACATATTTAGATGAGGCAGATCGTGACGTCAATGAGTGTGTAACGCTGATTTGATGCACGATCTGCCAATTTCGCCGTCACCACTCCATTCAATGCCCTTTCCTAGTCACGACCAGCTGACCAATTGTTCAGCAGCAGGAAGGAGCTCCCAGCAGTGCTATTTAAAGGGATCATCAACAACTTGCAGCTGACTTGCTTTTTCAGTTCTACTGGCTCTGTCTAAGTTTGTGTAACTCTTTGCAGCTTTCTAGAATTGTTTAAAGTTGCTGAGGTGCGAGGGAGTGTTGCTGCTTTAAATTCTCATTTAAAGGGTTCTGCTCACACTACTTGCACCCAGTCATGGGGGCTCTACTTGCCGCCCCCTCGCGCTCGAGTATGATAGGGAGATGGAGCGGAGGCAGCGAAGAAGAGGATAAGATGCTTGCAGAGGGAGGAGCAGGAGGCCTTACCCACCTAGGGTAGAGAGCACTTCTCCTACCTGCACTTCATCCAGGAGCAGTGTATTAGGAGGCTCCACTTCACCAAGGAGGTGGTCACAGAACTCTGCTACCTCCAGGAACCAGACCTGCAGCCTCAGAGCAGGGCAACAACGGCTCTCCCATTGGCCCCCTAGGTCACCGTGGCCCTCAATTTTTTCGCTACTGATCCTTCCAGTCTGGAGCAAGCGACTTAGCTAAAAGCTCCCAGTTCACCGTCCATCGCTGCATCCGGGAGGTCACAGAGGCTCTGTACTCCAGGAGAAGGGACTTCATTGTCTTCTCTCTGAACAGAGAGAAGCAGGACGAGCACATGTGTGTGGCTTTGCCAGGATATTGGGCTTCCCCATGGTGCAAGGCGCCATCGACTGCACACACGTGACTTTGTGGGCGCCGAAGACCAATCCTGAGATGTTCCGTAACCGCAAAGGCTACCACTCACTTAATGTGCAGTTGTTGTGCGACCACGCCCAGTGCATCATGATGGTGGATGCCCGCTATCCTGGCAGCAGCCATGATGCCTTCATCCTGCACCAGTCCGGTGTGCCAGCAATCTTCCAGACACCACGTCAAACCCGAGGGTGGCTGCTCAGAGATGAGGGCTAGCCACTGTGCACTTGGCTGATGACTCCTCTCCGCAGCCCCACCACTCATGGCCAGCACTCATATATAATGAGAGCCATGTTGCCATGAGGAACATCATCGAGCAGACCCATCGGGGTGCTCAAACAATAGTTCCGCTGCCTTAACCGCTCAGGAGGAGCCCTCCAGTACTCAGCGGAGCGGATGTCTCATTTTGTGGTGGGCTGCTGCATGCTCCACAACTTGGCCATTATGAACGCGCAGCCCTTGCCACCACGGGTTCAAGGACCACCTCAGGAGAAGGCAGAGGAAGGAAGGAGGCAGGCAGCACATCCCCGTTCCGGATGGCCTGTCAGTGAGCGCCTCATCAGACTTCAGTTCTGATGAAAACCCAGATCCTCGTTGCTCACCACTTTCCCATCATACCATCCCTCTCTCACGGAACATCACAGTGTCCTCCTGGGTACAAAGCTGAAATGAGAGCCACCACAAAACACTCATTCAAAACATAATTTACAAATTTATCAAATTCAAATCAAAAGAACAAAGTCAACTAATCACCCTTGTGCATTCCCTTAGTGTCTGTCTTTCGTGTGCCTTTTCCTACTCTAATGCTCCTACTAAGTGCTCCCCCAGTGGCTGCAGCATGGTTGGTGGAAGGCTGCTGACTTTCAGTGTGGGAGACTGCAGATGGCCTTGCAGGACAAGCTCGAGCAGTTCTGGACCTAGCAGGCCTGCCTGTAGACTGCACCACCTCAGCATGGGCGGCAGCAGTCTGGGCTGGCTGGATGACGAGCAGCAGCAAGGACACTGGCAGAGTGGCAGTGGTGTGAGCATGAATCCTGTCATCCTGAGAGAGGACGGCAGGTTTTTCTCCATGGAACCTCTGCCACTTCCCGGGGCGGCACCTCAGCATTCCTAGCCATCTGTTGGAGCACAGATTACTGGGCTGCTGCAACACCCTGCCTGCAAGCCCCTTTCGACACTTGTAAACCCAGCCACAATGGCAGCAAGCTGAGACTGCAAGAGAGCAGTCTGCACTTCCACTGCAGCACTGAGACCTTGGGTCGCTTCCACCTGTACTGCAATGGAAGCTGCGAGATTGCCCATCACACCAGATTCATTTTTGGGTTCACAAGATCTCTTGTAGAGTTGCCCATCATTTCCATCCTGGAAATCATGGGCTCCAAGCTCTGCGCAAAACCCCGTCCAATGTTGGAGCCGGACTCCATGCTCCTTGGCACTGACAAGAGGCTCTCTGGCAGGCTTGCCATTACATCGAACATTTCCGTGTGCATGCCCATCCCTTTTCTTCTGAAGGCCGTCCCATCGAGGTCATCATCTGAGTCCTGTGGAGCAGAACTCGAGTCCGAATTCACCCTCCGGGGAGCTGGCACTCAAGCTACCCTTTCCCCCTGGCCTGGCTGCAGCCCACTCGTGCCCAGTGACTCACCACATGCAGATCCAGCCTCTATACTGCCCTCTAAAGTACGCGCAGTGCCATTTTCTGAGCTGGTGTCTGCAAGTGTCAGATGCAGTGCCGGTTGGGAGCCACCTTGGCCTGCAAGAGAGAGGGAAGTGTGTCAGTGAGTGTGGTGCAATGTGTTTGGGTGTTGCGCCTGCCATGGTTGAATAGTTGGCAGTGTGTGCAAGGCATGAGATGTGAGTATAAGTGTTGCAGCAGTGGTAAGTGTTTGAGGGTGAAGTGAAGCTATGATTGTGAGGTAAGAGTGGTGATAGCTAGAGATTGTTGGTAGGTGAGTGATAGGGGTGTGGTGCATTGAGCAGTGTGTGAGGCTAGTGGTGCAGTTGATGCATTCACTCACCTTGACCAACCATGTGAGGTCATTAAATTTTCTGCGGCACTGGATCTAGGTCCTGGGGACACCACTCGTCGCAGTGATGGATTGAGCGATCTCCTCCCAGATCCTTCTCATGATCAACCTTGAAGGCCTCTTGCCCCCATGCAGGGATAGGACGTCCTGGTGTCGTTGGATCCCTTGGACGAAGGTCTCCAGTGCCGCATCAGAAAATAGTTTCACCCTTTCTCTCGGGTGTTGGGCCATGGCTTCCTGTCACCTAACAATGAGGTGCTTCTGCAACAAAGCACCTCCCCTTTAAGTAGTGGAGAGAGCCAAGGCCAAACTTTATTGGCCAGTAGACTTCACCCAATATTGCCTCCCCACCCCCCTCCCCTTTGAGCGCTGAGCCAATCAGCAGTGCGTTTAGCACTGAGATCAGCGCTGCAATCATGTAAATAAGCAGTCAGCACTACTTTGAACGGGCGCAGGCAAATAACGCTGGGCGATGCCCCCGCCTGTTTTCGGGCCTTATCCAATTTCGAGGCCTAAATGTTTGATGACTTGCACTTTTTTAATTCATTGGCCAGAATAGTGATAATTTACTGCAGTGAGATAGAAATGTTATCGAACTGTAATTCCCCACATGATATAACTTGTAACTTTTGAGTCATTTGAACCCAAGGAGTAACTTCCACAATCCCTAGTGTACATTATGCATTCAATCTAAACTGTGGGAATTGTAGCTGTTGCCAAGTAGGATAGTGTTGAAGGTTTTTTGACTTATGATCTCATAAAGTTTGTGTGTAAAACCTCCCATGAATGCAAGGGAACAAGACTGCAACACTCTTCTGTGCATATCTCACTGCAAGAGGATGCAGACACATAGCGGTAAATCTGGGCTTTGTGCAATAGTGTAAGACGGGTGATAGCGAGTCGACAACCCATTTACATCTCTCCCGATTTTTTATTTCTATTGAAGTCAGTGGAACTAAAAATCGAGAGAGATGTCAGACGGGCTGCCGACTCGCTATCACCCGTTTTACAGCATCTCACAAAGTCCAGATCTACCCCATACTTTTTACTACACTAGCGGAAGTTGTACATGTATATAGGAAGGCCACTAGGAATCAGGGGTAGATATCTTCATGGACTGATCAACCTGCAAACACCCCAGGAAAAATTAACATAATTTCTTTCCCCGCCCCCCACTAAATCACAGGGAATACACCGCCTTTCACCCATATCCTCCGCATTAGAACGCCTTGATTTAGTTATCTTATTCCGCCCCAGAAATTAGGAAATTAAAAAGAAAAATGTAGTTTAACAAGCCACCCTGTTTGCTGTGATGAAGGCCCAGACATAGATCAGTATGGGCCCTGAAAGAGGAGGTAAATGTTCCTGCATCCAACAGAAGTCTCATGCAGGAGATGGAAATCCTCATGTGGGAAAATTGGAATTGTAATCTCCTGATCTCCTGCATGTCCTGACTGTGTTAGTAAATATCTCCCTCTCTTTCCCATCCCTCTCCCTCTACTAAAACTATAGGCCCCATCGTTCTATAATCAGTATGGCAACCAGGACAGGAGGAAAAGACTGCCAATCCCACAGTCCAGTGGCTGGGAAGAGAAAACACAAAGAGAGAGATATAGGGGAAACAGATAAGAATATATTAATGCCACTGGCTGACCTTTGTGTCCCACATGACAGACACTGCTTGCCTGTTTTAAGCATGTTTCTATTTTGACAATTTGACAATTTGGATAAATTTCCAATACACACTACCAGCAGGGAGCCTCGCCCACCAGCAGCGCACATCCGGGTACAAGCTGCGGGCCATTTATCAACGATAAATAGTTGGAAGATCAGTGCAGCACACATTGCGATTTTTGATGTGCACTGCCGGCAGGTGAGGTCGAGCAAGCAGCGCAGTCAGAAAATGAGCACTCTCATATATACAATCCACAACTGGAAGTCTCACACCTAGGAATAAGTGTTCGCATTTCTGATGTAAATAGAGGAATAAATTGTTTGGGCTGGCAGACCGGCCTTATCATGTACTTGCACATTCTCTGCACGTGGTCTCACACTCATACAAACATATGAAAAGAAGGACAGGAAAATACCATATGGTCCATCAAGCCTGTCCCAAATAGTCATGACCCAACTAGGCATCATGACTGCCTCCCACTTGTCGTCATGTAATCTCTCAGGAGAGACAAAAAAAAGTGTTTCATTGCTGTTAAGCAAATGGCAACTGAAAATTGCAGCATTTTTTCCCTCAAAATATCAACCATCTGTGGCCAGAATAGTCCAACCCCCGGCCCCAATGGAGCAGCAAGGTGCTAATCTGAAATTCCTGGCCTATCGCAGGGCAGATACCCAAGTGGCACCTAAAATTGACTGCGTGCCTGCCGCATTTTTGCAAATCATATATCCCTGGGATTTGAGACGGGGAATGAGATCGGGCCTGGGGCTCACTGGCAGGTGGAAGTTTTGCATTAACCCACGTGGCAGCCGTGCCTTCAGCTGTCTAGGCCCTATGCTCTGGAATTCTCTCCCTAAACCTTTCCATCTCTCCACCTCTCTCCCTTCTCTTAAAACCTCTTTAAAACTTGCCTCTTTAACCAACCTTTTAGTCATCCGTCCTAATGACACCTTCTTTGGATTGGTGTCAACCTTTGTCCAATTACAGTCCTGTGAAGCACCTTGGGATGTTTTGCTACGTTAAAGGCGCTATATAAGAAAGAAAGACTTGCATTTATATAGCACCTTTCACGACCTCAGGACATCTAAAAGCGCTTCACAGCCAATGACGTACTTTTGAAGTGTAGTCACTGTTGTAATGTAGGAAACACAGTAGCTAATTTGCGCACAGCAAGCTCCCACAAACAGCAATGTGATAATGACCAGATAATCTGTTTATTGATGTTGGTTGAGAGATAAATATTGGCCAGGACATCGGGGAGAACTCCCCTGCTCTTCTTCAAAATAGTATCATGGGATCTTTTACATCCACCTGAGAGAGCAGACAGGGCCTTGGGTTAACGTCTCATCCAAAAGACAGCACCTCTGACAGTGCAGCACTGCCTCAGTACTGAGCTGGAGTGTCAGCCTAGATTTTGTGCTCCAGTCTCTGGAGTGGAGCTTGAACCCACAACCTTCTGACTCAGAGGCAAGAGTACTACCTTTGAGCCATGGTTGTTGTTATTTCCACACCCCACTTGAGGCGGAGCAAGGCCCAGAGTTTTTTATACGACTTATCTCTGATCCATCACAATAATGTCATACTGGTGAATGAAATGTGTAGAAGTTGCAACAACGAAACAGGCCATTTGGCCCAACCAGTCAATGTCAGCATTTACCCTCCACACGAGCAAATAGTTGCTCACATGAAACTGAGATACTTTTCCGGTGCAATTCAGAGGAGCCCGCAACAATATCCTACACTGTGCTATTTAATATTTAATGCAAGAATGTGTCCACCAGTGTGAACTGTAAAGTGGAAAAATGTCAACATTCTCTATGTCTGTCATAACTAATTACTTTAAAACAGACTTGTCACATTCAATGGTCATTTGCATAGGACTGAACAAAATGGTTTTATGGCATTATATTTGTACTGCCGTCTGTCTTACTTTTTGTGTGCATATATGTTCCATTGATAGATCTCTGTGGAATTCCACAAATGCATGGCTTTAACAAGGTGGTGTCATCTTCCTGACTGTCCATAAGCCCCTGTGAGTGGCTATAGTTTTTGGAGCATTGTACTCCAATGGGAATTTGTGACTCTTGGAATCCCATGAAATTCAAACATGGGCAACTGGAATTCTTCCAAATGATAAGAGGAAACCAGTTGAGAATCTAATGATACAGATATGCCACGTTTGATTTATTCAATTGTTTTCAATTCCATGATGTCACAAAAATCAAGTTAAGTTCTTCTTTTCCAGACATCACTCCTGCATTGAATGTAAATAAATGTTAAAGGAGACACGTAAGTGTAAATTCACCATTTCACACTGTCCCAAAGTGGAGCTGCACTCCAATAGCATTGGTCTGAAAATTAGTACTGCTGTGGGAGCTTGGAATGCATGAATATACCCTTTAGTCTTGCACAAGGAGATTTTCAGTGCAATAATGGAGGCATGTAGGTAATACTTTGCTGTAGCATTGGAGGTACTGCTGCAGGAAGTGCACCAAACAAGGATGTCCATGTTTGGGGCTGAAGGCCACCCTCCAGTAAAAGCACAGGTGCCAGCTGCATGGAGGGAGGTCACTGATTAAGTCAGTACGGTCACTCTGGTCTCTCATAACATGATGCAAATGAGGGAGAATTTATGCTGCTATCAGAAACACAGTATTGATAAATGTGCTTGTAACTTTTACACATGTTTCTTGTGGGCCCATCAACCGTGGCACAAACTTAAGTTGGGTGCTGACACTCTCTCTGGGAGGTACTATTTGAAGCACTGTACACAATCATTGCCCTTTTGTCCGTACTTTTTTATTGTGCCTTAGCTTGACATGCTTTTCTTGAAGGTAGAGGTGGTGGTGGCGGTGGCTGAGGCATCCAAGCCATAGTGCTCATCTGATGTTAGGGGGCTTTTCAGTGGGGTCAGCAGCCATGGATGCAGAGGCTAGCCCTGTCCTACTAAAAGACATCCACCTAGTGTTTCTTAACCTTCAAATAATGTGGGCACTATGGACTGTCACCCAGCAAAGGCATCGTGGATGCTACCTGTGTATTGGCCACTGCCATGCACAATGATGTTTCTGTGGTCAGATACCAGCTGAATAATAATTCAATGCAAACCCTTTTTGCTCACAAAGGCCACAAGGGGTTGTTATGAAAAGCCCTAACACCTACATGGGTACCATGTCTAACACTTTGCGCTGGAGGGACCCCCCTACCACCCTGTGAAAGCTATGTGACCTGTCCTGTTGATGTCTCCTTTCCACCAAAGAAGTGATGAAGGTGTTGCCCTTTGCAAACATAGCATTTGTCATATGACTGATAAAGACAGACTTTTTGATGTGCAGATGTCTCCTTGGATGGAAGCATCCTATAGCATGAAAGCTTCATGCTATAGTAAGTCTATCTTAAACAAGGAAGAGCAGTCCCTGATCCAGATATTGTCTGCCAATTATTATGCAGCAGATGACTCATTTCTGCATCAGTTGCCTTTTGAAGTGGAGGCGGTGAAGATAGGTTATATATAAGAGAGACTGAGATTTTTGTGACATCTGTTATAAATGTCTAACCTACAGAAAGTACAATTAAAGCAGGGTAAACTGGGAATTGTCAATCTCCACCTCCCTTCCTACCCTAATACAATAGCAAAATACTGCAGATGCTGGAAATCCAAAATAACAACAGAAAACGCTGGAAAACTCAGCAGGCCAGGCAGCATTCGTGGAGAGAGAAACAGAGTTAACGTTTCAGGTCGAAGATCTTTCGTCAGAACTGGAAAAAAGCAGGAAATGGAATAGATTTTAAAGCAAGTTTAGGGGCTGGGAAAAGGGGGAGGGGATGAAAGAACAAAAGGGAAGGTCAGTGATAGGATAGAAAGTATGAGAGATTAAGAGACATTGAGAGACATTAAGAGATAGTCAAGGCAAGAGGAGGTGGTAATGGGACAGGTTAAGGAACAAAGGATGGCTCTAGATGAAGTGTGAATTGCACTGGCAGAATGAAGGACAGCTGCCATGTGGGAGGGAAGAAAAAAGGCCAAACAAAAGTGTGGCTAAAAAAAAAATATATATATATATGTGATAGGGGCCGAGGTTATGATCTGAAATTGTTGAACTCTATGTTGAGTCCAGAGGGCTGTAGAGTGCCTAATCGAAAGATGAGGTGCTGTTCCTCGAGCTTACGCTGAGCTTCCGTGGAACAATGCAAGAGGCCGAGGACAGTGAGGTCTGAGTGGGAATGGAGCGGTGAATTAAAGTGACAGGCCTGAACGGAGGTGTTCCGCAAAGCGGAAGGGGAGACCAAACGCAGATTGGGTGACCGCTTTGCGGAACACCTCCGTTCAGTCTGTAAGGGGGACCCCGAGCTCCCCCTGGCTTGTCACTTTAATTCACCGCTCCATTCCCACTCAGACCTCACCGTCCTCGGCCTCTTGCATTGTTCCACGGAAGCTCAGCATAAGCTCGAGGAACAGCACCTCATCTTTCGATTAGGCATTCTACAGCCCTCTGGACTCAAAATAGAGTTCAACAATTTCAGATCATAACCCCGGCCCCTATCACATATATTTTTTTTATCCACACTTTTGTTTGGCCTTTTTTTCTTCTCTCCCACATGGCAGCTGTCCTTCATTCTGCCAGCGCAATTCACACTTCATCTAGAGCCAGCCTTTGTTCCTTAACCTGTCCCATTACCACCTCCTCTTGCCTTGAATATCGCTTAATGTCTCTCAATGTCTCTTAATCTCTCCTGCTTTCTATCCCATCACTGACCTTCCCTTTTGTTCTTTCATCCCCTCCCCCTTTTCCCAGCCCCTAAACTTGCTTTAAAATTTATTCAATTTCCTGCTTTTTTCCAGTTCTGACGAAAGATCTTCGACCTGAAACGTTAACTCTGTTTCTCTCTCCATGGATGCTGCCTGGCCTGCTGAGTTTTTCCAGTGTTTTCTGTTGTTATTCCCTTCCTACCCTGTTTGACAGTAGCTCCCATAACCAGTGAGCTACAAATCTAGGTGACATCGAATGAAATAGCATTAAAGGCTGTGGAATTTTAAGCGTAACTAAGTTGCGCCCATACCTACTTTACACCTGAGTATCCGTGATCTTTTATACTCGTTCAAAAGTCAGTCCGCCCGAAGCAGTCCCCACCCCCAGGTCAGAAAGGCGAGTTTCCACCGATTGCGCCAGTTTAAGGGATGTTCATCACATTGCGCCCAGGATCTCAGGCGCACAGGCACCAGTGGTCGCATGAATCCAGCGTTAATCACTTGTAAGTGACCAAGGCTGCGATTTTACGAACCTCGGTGGGTCCGTGGCAGGCGATGTCAGTGGCGGGTCCCGACCCCGCTATTGTCTCCATCCTGGCCTCTGAAATGAATTTCCCCTGATTGGGCTTGTTAAGCCCACCCAGCGCATTTCCCGGCCAATTAGAGGATGTGGGTCTGGTGATGTCATTTGATGACGCGTCATCAGCCAGTTTCCTTAAAGGGACCATGACCAACTTTATTTTGACATTTGTGCTGTCAGTGTTCTACAGCATTGAGGTGCTGCAAACACTGACAATGATGCTGGTGTTGGGGCTGATTGTGGTGGGATTCTGAGGACCAAGGTGAGAGAGTTTCAAGGGCACCCATGCTGATGGAATAGATGGCAGGTGAAGTAGAGATGACAGAAGTGATCTGTCAATGGTGGGAGAGGTAATGAGGTCAGATGCAGCATCCTGAATCTGTAGTGGAAATGCAGTTTATAGAAGCTAGTGGTTAAGGGAACATATCTCAATCAGCTGGGAGCTTTGACTTGACATTTGAAGCTGTCAACTCATCAGCTGATTCAATGGCCACTGACCTCCCGCCTCAGCTTCACAGACGAGGTCTTGGCACAGCGGGAAACCAGTGGGCAACCTGTCCAATCCAAAAAGCTGGGGAAAAACCATTGATAAGTGGCTGTAAACAAGCCACTAATGATTTTAATTGCCTCCGCCGCTGCTGTGTGTTGGGTCTGCTCAGCGCTGACAGACCTGACATTTGGTAAAGGCGCGTGGTGGCAGGTTCACAGCGAGGTCCCAACCCGCTGGGGGGAAAAAAACTTTCCCACCCTACCCACCACCGATCGCGCCCGTTGACCCCCCGCAAAATCCAGCCCCAACAGTCAATTGAAGCCTGACCCAGTTTGGTTTCTCCTGCAGCTGCTGCAATTACTTAAATTCAGGATTAATTAGTCTAAATTCAGTCAATTACAGCAGAGCAGGACACACCTGTGTGGCTTCAACTGACTGCTAGTCACAGGTCTTGTGTACCAAGGGCAGATCAAACCAGTCAATTGAAGCTAATTAATGAGCAAGACCAAGAGCATTAAATCAGTCAGTTAAGATGGACTCATTTCTTGGCAATCCCCCTCCTCTTTGTGATGCTGGAGAATGCCCTGTTAGAGTCACAAATCCATTACGATGCTTGATTGCGCTGATTAACGGGAGATTTTACGTTCGGGCTTATGCTAATGAGTTTGCACGGAACATTAAGCATAGCTTCACCTCGGCAAAACCGCCGCAGTGTCCGGCGCATTATGGGCGCATTTTACGGATTGCGTCCCTAGAGGAAACTACATGCCTGGGAGTCAGTTATGCGAGGTCATGAATTTAAAATTGTCACTAAGGGAGTGAGGAAAGAGGTTGGGAGAAATGTCTTCATGAAGAGGGTTGGAGAGGGTTATTAAAACATGGAATGCTTTGCCACAGGGAAGTAGTTGAGGCACAGATCAGTGCCTCTTTTAAGGGAAAAGTAGATAAGTATTTGAAGTAAAGGAAGATACAGAGCTGCAGGGGAATTATATTAGTTTTGAATTGCTCAAGCAAAAAGCTGGCACAGACATGATGGGATGAACAACCTCTTTCTGTGCTGTAAACTTCTATGGTTCTAAAGTAGGTTAATTAAATATTAATATGCTACCTGTAATCATGTAAGCATTATATAATGAATCAAACCCACATTAAGGATAAGCATAGGTGCTTTTAAGACTTTGAGAATGTCTTCAACATTTGGACAGTATAATGCCCAGAGAAGACGGGACGTTTTATTTGTTACAGAAATATGAAAATATTTATGCCAATGGTGTTTCCTTTACTTTGCTCTGTTACACAAGAAAAACAAAATGGATTTGAGTGCGATTACTCCGCTCATCACAAGTGCTCACTGGCTACTCTTGACTTTGCGACTGTTGGATCGGGCGGTCTTTGTAAAAAGCTGCGCACTCCCTTGTCCATTGTGTTAATTCTCTCTTATGGAATCTTGAGACGCAGATCATTCACAATATATTATCCATCCAGTTCCTTTAATTCAATCTTTTTATGTAATATTGATCATGTATTTCCGTTTCTTCAGCAAGTTATTTTTCAACCAGGTGCCTGTGCAATGACTAGTTTCTAAACCACCACCTATCCTACTCTCTGGTTGGTCACCAAAAAGTACAGGACCGCATCCTGGCAACATCATCCCTTCTCATTTTCCTTCCCCCAATAGACAGATACCTCTTCTTCACTTGGCACCTCCCTACAGAGTGTGGAGTGGAGAATCAAACCTTTGATTCCTGTCACATGGCATTGTGGATCAGAGTTCCATCTTATGTTTTGCACATCAGTTAAGCAGTTTTAATCTAGTTTGTAAAACAGACTACTATAATTAAAAAAGAACAACTGAAAACTCCTTGGAACGTTTTGAACAAAATATAAGCAGGAACTGTAACTAGATTAAAGAAACTGAAGATGGAAAGGCATATAAATGGTACTACAATGTATCCCTCCTTAACAGTTCCTGTATCTATTTAATTTCTTAGACCTGGAAGAAACGTTGGTTCATTC
This sequence comes from Squalus acanthias, assembly GCA_030390025.1. NCBI lineage: Eukaryota > Metazoa > Chordata > Chondrichthyes > Squaliformes > Squalidae > Squalus > Squalus acanthias. The sequence continues at coordinate 56,407,559 of CM059431.1, read as the reverse complement.
TACGTAGCGGACGGATGAGTGGAGACCCTGATGTCCTGGAGTACTACAAAAATGACCATTCCAAAAAACCAATCCGTGTGATAGACCTTCATTTCTGTGAGCAAGTCGATGCAGGACTAACATTCAAAAAGAAAGAGTTTCAAGACAGCTTTGTGTTTGACATCAAGACAATTGATCGTACCTTTTATCTGGTGGCAGAGACGGAGGAAGAAATGAACAAGTGGGTCCGATCAATCTGCCAGATCTGTGGCTTCAATCAATCTGATGAGAACGCAGGTAACACGATACACAACATTAAATTCTCTTGATCTCGCACATAGAGTAGAACTTGCTGGTTATACCACATGGCCTAGTTTCCCATTTGACAGTTACATGTTTGCTTCTTGGTTTGAACACCAGGTACTAACAAATGCATCATAACTGCACTATTATTTACTTTTATTACAGAGTACAATTATTTTTCCAATAGGTTCTATTTGACAATTATTACAATTACAAAATAATGTTAGTTCTGAGAAGAGTACTGTTTCACTTAAAATGCACAAGTAGCATTTATCAAATGTTATAAATAGAAGGAACTATGCATGCTGGAAATCTAAATCAAAAACAGAACATGTTGGAAACACACTACAAGCCTGCAGCACCTGAAAAGTAAATAGCATTTTGGGTTGAAACCTCGAAGAATGTCAACCTAAAACATTTATATGTATTTTCTCTTTTCAGATGCCGATGGGCAGCATTTTCAGCTTTCAGTTCATGGGTATGGAACTGGTTGTCACATTGGGTTAACACATAGCTCATTCACCTCTGGCATGTGGCTGTGAATCCAGAATTTCAACCCAGTTCATAGTGGGTATGGGTCAATAATTCCAAACTAGCATTGACACGCAGAGAAGTCATAAGGTGGAACTGAATAAAATTCACGATGATTTTCTGAGCTTGGAGCTGAGGCAGATTCCAAGGAGTTTTCTTCGGCTGCCAATTGTGCTTTACCTGACCCTGGAGTGACTGATGGTGATACTGGGTGAAAACAATTGGACAGAGTGTTCGATTCCCAACATTGACATCCTTCACTTTGATGAGCACAAAATTCACCCAATTTTTTTTGAACTTAATCAGTGATTTCCTCTTGCCAGATGCTTGCGGGCCAAGAAGATAATTAATAAAAGAAAAATTGCAGTTCAACATTTTGCCATCTTATGATGTATTTGCATTGCTGGCTTGTTGCACTGGAATTGGTAACCATTGCTAATGGAATTGGTTTCCACTGGTGCCTCTACAGGCAGTGCTATCTCTGACTCCACAAAATCACAAGCAGTTTTGTATTCAGGGCAATGATATTTGGTTGCCAGTTGACTCAGTAGCTGAAGTCTTTGTGCCCACCATGCCAGCAAAATAGTTTTTCAGTCGCTGACATAAAAGGACCTTCCTTAGCCATTGAAGAAAGTACTGCCAGCAACTAAATAGCTGTAAATGGAAACATTACATATGCAGCTATTTAAATGTTTTTCCATTGCTATAGAAACTACCCCACTATACAAATAACAACAATAACAACTTGTATTTATATACCACCTTTAACATAGTAAAATATCCCAGGATGCTTCACAGGAGTGTTATCAAACAAAACTTGACACCGAGCCACATAAGGAGATATTAGGACAGAAGGGGTAGGTTTTAAGGAGCATCTTAAAGGGGAAGAGAGAGATAGAGAGGCGGAGAGGTTTAGGGAGGGAATTTCAGAGCTTGGGACCTTGGTAGCTGAAGGCATGGTGAAGAAAATTGAGAATGCACAAGAAGCCAGAATTGGAGGGACGCAAAGTTCTCAGAGGTTTGTAGGGCTAGAGGAGATTACTGAGATAGGGAGGGGCAAGGCCATGAAGGATTTGAACACAAGGATGAGAATTTTAAATTCAAAGCATTGCTAGACCGGGAGCCAATGTAGATCAGTGAGCACAGCGGTGAAAGGTGAATGGGACTTGGTGTGAGTTAGGATATGGGTAACAGCAATTCGGATGAGCTCAAGTTTATGGAGTGTGGAAGATGGGAGGCCAGCCAGGAGAGAATTGGAATAGTCAATGTATATTCAATAAATGTATATCCATTCGATAAAGGCATTGGTTTCACTTCTTTGGGAGAGCTTTAGAAACCAGCGAAGGATGACCAAAAAATTGATAAAAAGGGAGAAAATAGAATGAGAGTAAACTAGCAAGAAATATAAAAACAGATTGTAAGAGCTTCTACAAGTATGTAAAAAGGAAGAGAGTAGCAAAAGTAAGCGTTGATCCCTTAGAGGCTGAGACAGGTGAAATTATAATGGGGAATAAGGAAATGGCAGAGATTTTAACAAATATTTTGTATCTGTCTTCACAGTAGAAGACACAAAAAGCATACCAAAAATAATGGGGAATCAAGTAAGGAACTTAAAGTAATTAATATCAGCAGAGAAAAAGTACTTGAGAAACTAATGGGACTAAAAGCGACAAATCCCCTGGGCCTGATGGCCTACATCCTAGGGTTCTAAAAGAGGTGGCTGCAGAGATAGTGGATGCATTCGTTATGATCTTCCAAAATTCCATAGATTCTAGAACAGTCCCAGCAGATTGGAAGTTAGCAAATGTAACCCCGCTATTCAAGAAAGGAGGGAGAGAAAAAACAGGGAACTACAGGCAATTGAACCTGATATCAGTCATCTGGAAAATGCTGGAATCCAATATTAAGGAAATGGTAACAGGGCACTTAGAAAATCATAATATGATTAGGCAGAGTCAACATGGTTTTATGAAAGGGAAATCGTGTTTAACATTTGAGGATGTAACTAGCGGGGTAGATAAAGGGGAACCAGTGGATGTAGTATATTTAGATTTCCAAAAGGAATTCGATAAGGTGCCACATAAAAAGTTGCTACGCAAGATAAGGGTTCATGGGGTATCGGATAATATATTAACATGGATAGAGGATTGGTTAACGGACAGAAAACAGAGAGTAGGGATAAACAGGTCATTTTCCGGTTGGCAGGCTGTAACTAGTGGGGTGCCACAAGGATCAGTGCTTGGGCCTCAGCTATTTACAATCTATTAATGACTTAGATGAAGGGGCTGAATGCAATGTATCCAAGTTTGCTGATGATACAAAGCTAGGTGGGAAAGTAAGCTGTGAGGAGGGCACAAAGAGCCTGCAAAGGGATATAGACAGGTTAAGTGAGTGAGCAATAAGGTGGCAGATGGAGTATAATGTGAGGTTATTCACTTTGGTAGGAAGAATAGAGAAACAGAATTTTTTTTAAATGGTGAGAAACTATTAAATGTTGGTGTTCAGAGAGATTTAGGTATCCTCGTACAGGAAACACAGAAAGTTAGCATGCAGGTACAGCAAGCAATTAGGAAGGCAAATTGAATGTTGGTCTTTATTACAAGGGGGTTGGAATACAAGAGTAAGGAAGTCTTGCTGCAATTGTACAGGGCTTTGGTGAGACCACACCTGGAGTACTGTGCACAATTTTGGTCTCCTTATCTGAGAAAGGACATTCATGCCTTAGAGGCAGTGCAACGAAGGTTCACTAGATTGATCCCTGGGATGAGAGGGTTGTCCTATGAGGAGAGATTGAGTAGATTGGGCCTATACTCTCTGTTGAGAAGAATGAGAGGTGATCTCATTGAAACACACAAGGTTCTGAGCGGGATTGACAGGGTAGATGCTGAGAGGTTGTTCCCTTGGCTGGAGAGTCTAGAACTAGGGGGCACAGTCTCAGGATAAGGGGTCAGCCATTTAAGACTGAGGTGAGGAGGAATTTCTTCACTCAGAAGGTTGTGAATCTTTGGAATTCTCTACCCCAAAGGGCTGTGGCTGCTGAGTCGTTGAGTATATTCAAGGCTAAGACAGATAGAATTTGGACTCGAGGGGAATCAAGTGATATGGGGATCGGGCGGGAAAGTGGAGTTGAGTTCGATGATCAGCTATGATCTTATTGAATGGCGGAGCAGGCTTTAAGGGCCATATGGCCTACTCCTGCTCCTAATTCTGATGTTCTTATGTTCTTGAAGCAGTCCTGCAATCAACAATGTAACTTAGGGAGTGCACCATTAAATTTTCATGAGATACATTGTGCACAAGTATTTGGAGCTTCTTTATTCACTTCTTTAAATATTGCTCACAAACAATAGGAACACATTATTAGGAACAATCTATGAAAAGTAAATAGAATTTAAGTAAATGGAAAGAATTAAATTAAGCCTATCAAATGTTTATATCAGACATTGATCAAATCTTTGGAGGTGTGGAGTACTGAAGGTCTAGGTCCCCTGCAGTCGGAAACAGGGGAAGTCGTAATGGGGAACAAGGAAATGGCAGATCAATTGAACAAGTACTTTGGTTCGGTGTTTACTGTGGAGGACACACACAACCTGCCGGAAATAAAAGGGGTCAGAGGATCTGGTAAGAGGGAGGAGCTGAGGGAAATCCTTATTAGTCGGGAAAAGGTATTGGGGAAATTGATGGGACTGAAGGCTGAAAAATCCCCGGGGCCTGATGGTCTGCATCCCAGAGTACTTAAGGAGGTGGCCTTGGAAATAGTGGATGCATTGACGATCATTTTCCAACATTCCTTAGACTCTGGATCAGTTCCGATGGAGTGGAGGGTGGCCAATGTAACCCCTCTTTTTAAAAAAGGAGGGAGGGAGAAAGCAGGGAATTATAGACCGGTCAGCCTGACATCGGTCGTGGGTAAAATGATGGAAGCAATTATTAAAGATGTCATAACAGACCATTTGGAAAGTGGCGACATGATAGGTCCAAGTCAGCATGGATTTGTGAAAGGGAAATCATGCTTGACAAATCTTCTGGAATTTTTTGAGGATGTTTCCAATAGGGTGGACAGGGGGGAACCAGTAGATGTGGTGTATTTGGACTTTCAGAAGGCCTTCGACAAGGTCCCACACAAGAGATTGGTGAGCAAAGTTAAAGCACATGGGATTGGGGGTAATGTGTTGACGTGGATTGAGAACTGGTTGGCACACAGGAAACAAAGAGTAGGAGTAAATGGGTACTTTTCAGAATGGCAGGCAGTGACCAGCGGGGTACCGCAGGGTTCGGTGCTGGGACCCCAGCTGTTTACATTATATATTAATGATTTGGACGAAGGGATTAAATGTAATATCTCCAAATTTGCGGATGACACTAAATTGGGAGGCAGTGTGAACAATGAGGAGGATGCTAGGAGGCTACAGAGTGACTTGGACAGGTTGGGTGAATGGGCAAATGTATGGCAGATGAAGTACAATGTGGATAAATGTGAGGTTATCCACTTTGGTGGTAAAAATAGAGAGGCGGACTATTACCTGAATGGTGGCAGATTAGGGAAAGGGGAGGTGCAACGAGACCTGGGCGTCATGGTACATCAGTCACTGAAGGTGGGAATGCAAGTGCAGCAGGCAGTCAAGAAAGCAAACGGAATGATGGCCTTCATAGCAAGGGGATTTGAGTACAGGAGTAGGGAGGTGATGCTACAGTTGTACAGGGCCTTGGTGAGGCCACACCTGGAGTATTGTGCGCAGTTTTGGTCTCCTAACTTAAGGAAGGACATTCTTGCTATTGAGGGAGTGCAGCGAAGGTTCACTAGATTGATTCCTGGGATGGCCGGACTGACATATCAAGAAAGATTGGGTCAACTGAACGTGTATCCTCTGGAGTTCAGAAGAATGAGGGGGGATCTTATAGAGACATTTAAAATCCTGACTGGTTTAGACAAATTAGATGCGGGCAGAATGTTCCCAATGGTAGGAAAACTAGAACCAGGGGTCACAGTCTAAGGATTAAGGGGAAGCCATTTAGGACTGAGCTGAGGAGGAACTTCTTCACCCAGAGAGTGGTGAATCTATGGAATTCTCTTCCACAGAAGGTTGTTGAGGCCAGTTCGCTAAATATATTCAAAAGGGAGTTAGATATAACACTCACAACTAAGGGGATCAAGGGGTATGGCGAGAAAGCAGGAATGGGGTACTGAGGTAGCATGTTCAGCCATGAACGCATTGAATGGCGGTGCAGGCTCGAAGGACCGAATGGTCTACTCCTGTACCTATTTTCTATGTTTCTATGTTTCTATGTTAGATCAAAGTCCATTATTTATAATTTCTGTAGCCCTGTTTACCTGGCTGTACCTGAAACCAACTCATTTCCTAGCAACTAGAGAATTAGGCAACACTGAATGGAAACATCTGAAATCGTCACCATAAAATAGATCTTCCTCAGCTAGAAATTGCTAAATGTATCATATTTATTCTATGGGCAAAATCAGGTACCCACTATGACCTTGCTTATGGGCTAAATTTATTGCATGGAGGGATTGCTAATCATCTAATGATTGATTGCATTTTTGTGTTCAAAATCATTAAAAGTGAGCATTATGATCAGCAGCTATGACTGTTCCACTTGGCTGCTGATCACAGTGTTCTGATGTTATCATCTGTGAAAAATTACCTGCCTTAATATTGGTCTCTGCTTTGTGTAAGTTAAAGAATTCCATGATGAACAAGAAGCTTTGAAAGAGATCATTTTATCATTGTACGTATATAAATTTGATTATAAATGCATGGCATGTTGTGCACGTCTGAGAAGTTGATTGACAATTACTATTATGGTTTGGGATTGAATTAGGGACTGGAAGTTGTGTTGTAAAAGTAGTTAATTTTAATGAGGCAAGTCAAAAATATACAATTAAGATACTGTGCAATTCATTTCATGTTCAGTCCCTAGCCTACGCCTGGTTACCTGATTTTAATCCAAATGTGGGCCTCCAGTACTCCACACCTTTAAAGATTTTATTAATGTCTGATATAGATTTGATGGGCTTAATTTCAAGCTTTCCATTTACTTCAATACTTCTATTTATTTTTCATAACCTCAAGTGTTTAGGAATGGCTGGGATGACTCTATAATTGTTTTAATGTCCTCACACTAGACAGGGAAAAATGAATTAGTATTCTCAGTCTTGTCCCAATGAATTGCTCCCTACTGGAAATGTACAATTGTAGCTTTAGGTGAGGCAAGATCAAGCTCAGTTGCAACACCTTCCACAAACTATTAACGCTTGACATTCACCATCTCAGGCCGCACATACGGAATAGCCACTTTGCTGAGGAACTGGTGGGATGCTTGGGAAAATGGGTTAGACTTTAAGTTGGGCTGTCCGGCTTAAATGGGGCCCGAAAATCGCTCACTGCCCAGTTTACGCCGGTATTCGGCCGCTGCTCTCTTCAAAAGGAGCTTACCACTGGTCAACCAAAGCACCCGTCTATTTCAGGCAGTAGGCACTGCTAATGTGCAAATGATGTGTATAGGACCCCAATTTCCATTTTAGGACAGAACTTGGTGCAGCGCCTGCCGTGCAATTCTGTCCTAAAATTGTAATCAGAGTCCTATGTACATACTCCTCTGGGCTGCACAAAGATAACCTGGGCTGCTGCTGCACCAGGTCCCTCACGTCCCCACGAACGGACACCCCAACTTACCTTTTTCCGGGCTGAGCCAGCTTCAAGGCGGTCCAATATTGCGCCAGCCCAGAGCCAGTGGGCTGCCTCAGGATGCCTGTTTTTCACCCACAGCCTGTGTGGGCATGGTAATGAGGCTGATTGCCTCTATCAGCCAGTCGGCCAACTGATAGTCAAAATCTAGTCTGATCTCGAATAAGTCACTGACTTCAAGGGTTGAAGCCAAAGACAAAGAAAGTTAACATCATATTAGGAAACAGACTTGATGACCTATGTAAACAGGAAGGTTTAATGGAGATTTTGTTTTAAAGTTAAGTAACCCACCTAGAAACTGTAGCCTGTAAGTTCTAACTTAATTTGTGGGAAAAGTCTTTGGAATGATTTTTAGGAATCTAATGGATGAACACTTGGTGAAACAAAATGTTAAAGGACAATTCATTATCTAAACATAGCAAATACATTATTGTCATTGAGAGAGTGCAGAGGCAAGCAATAAAAGTTAATCCATGCATTTGGAATCCAAATTACTAAAAATGTTGGGTTTCTTCTCTTTGGAAAAGAAACTTCGAGGTGACCATCATTTTCAAGATGATCAAGTTTGAAAAAATTTCTGTTCGTGTCAGAGTTCAAAAACCAGGAAACCTAAGTTGAAATTTAAGATGTTAGGAGTAGGGAGGATGGTCAAATGGAACTTAAACAAATAGTAATAGATTTATAGAATATATTTCTCGACAAGGCCATTACAGTGAATAGTATGATCAGCCATGATCGCATTGAATGGCGGAGCAGGCTAGAGGGGCCGAATGGCCTACTCCTGCTCCTATCTTCTATATTTCTATATGAGGCAACTAGATGGGTTTCTGGAGAGAGAAAGGATTGAGGGATATGACAAGGTCATGCTCGTGGTGGGGCGGCGGGGGGTGGTGGTGTGGCAGGGTTGAGATAAGTTTTTTTTTAAAGAATGGGCTTCTTGAGGTCTTGACTTTTTCCTGCTCCTAAAATGTACTCAATATTTCGGATTCAATTTATTTATTTCCATTCTGCTTTTACTTACAATTATAGCCTTTTTTGTAAAAAAAAAAAAAAAATGCTGTAAAATAAAACGCAATATTTTGTACAAAACTAGAAACAAGTGTATGCTGTTTCTGTTATTTAACCTTCCACTTGTTAGGACATCAGTACTGGAGAGGTTTGGCACCAGGCACCATTAATACAGCTCTCTTCTGTTCAAAGAGCAGTGGCTCATTTTCTCCAGGGAAAATAGCCTGCACAGCTGACAATTTAGCACTTAAAACATTAGACATCCTTGTGTAAACTGTATGCTGTTCCACGTTATTTAATAGTCTCCTGTTTTTTTACTTATTGAATTGTCCAATAACAACAACACGGGCATAAACCAAGGGACAAATGCTATTCCCGACTATAGATAAAGGATTACTATAAGGCACACAGCAAAGTTTAGTTAGCAAAGCTGTCTACATTCAACAAATTCTAGGTGTGAGATTTTCAGTGATAAGCTATGGAGCTGACAGCAGTGAGAGAATCAAGAGAATTGCCAGGAATTAATGTCACAGTCAAAGCAGGTGGTTAATTACAATTTCTTGCATTGATTCCCACAAATGCCAGGAAGCTGGTAGGCTTGGTTAGTAACATCCAAAACATTTGTTGTTTAAAATTAATCAAATGTTGATTATGCATTTGGCAAATTTAAGGTAATTACATTAAAATCGGCAATCCTTCAGTGGGTGCATCATCATACATTAACTGCACAGAGCACAGTAGCAATTATTGACCAGCAGGATGGCTGCTGTCAACCCTAAGACCCTCAAGATACAATCTCCACATTATGCATTGTAAAAATAATAGATACATACAAGTGATTTCAAAGCTGTAATCTCATCAGGGGGTTTGGATGATGTTTAGAATCTGCTTTAACTTTGTTCCCCCAGTTTCCAGCGTTATCTGAATCCTTCAATGAGATTACTGTCTTTTAATCATTCTTGGATGCTTGCCATTTTCTTTGTACAGCAGTGGATCTCCCATGATGCTGCTCTCTGGGGTCCAAGGGCTGAAATAGTCAGAGCGAGAAAAGAGGCTGGAAGGGCCGGCTAGAAAGAGGAATGAGTCAGTGTTGGGTCTTAAGGAGCAGGCTAGAGTTTCAGCTGAGTTGGGACCATGTGTAATTGTTTTTAAATTTAAGAGCAGAGCAGCAGGGGATCTGGAAGAAGGCCGAGAAGGGGTTGTGATGGGAGGAGCAGACCAGAGACCAGGCAGCAGGCCAAGGAATAAGGCTGAAGGTTAAGGAGGTGAAAGAGCAGAGGACCTGGCAGATGGAAACAGGGAATCAATCAGTGGAATGCAGCCTCCAACTACACTGTGAGCTTTAGCATGGGAAATTCCCATTAGAAATATTTACATAGGCAATTTAAATTAAAGACTTACCAAAAATTGTACCAACAGAAAGTGTGCACAGGTCCAAGATTTATAAAATATATGAGAGAGAGAGAGATCTATGTTTGTTTTGATTCATGGGCATAGTTATCTGATGCTAATTCCTAAGCTTTTCACAATATTTTTGTATACAGATAATTTTTAATAATCATTGTAAGGCAGATTTATTTAAGTCATGTGCATATTTAGTTTTCTTAATGGATTTTTTAAAAATACACTTATGTTTTCATATATTAATAAAGAATCTGCAGAGGAAATTATTTTTCACCAGCTATGTGACATAAGCATAAAAGAATTTAATTTTCCCTCAGGCATGGACTTTTCCACATTTCTTTTTATAACAAAGCTCTGATAAATATGCTAAGGAAAAAAATTATAAAGTAAGGCTGATTTTATGTGGGTTGGAGGAGATTAAATCATAACCTCCAGAGCTCATACTTGCATATTCAGCTTTTGTCCCAATTTCTCTCTAATTTCCCCTACCCTCCGAAGAACAATGCCTCTTGTTAGGGTGGAGATCCACAGGTGCCAGCAGTCCTCTGGTACCTCTTCCATGTGGCCATTCTTCATGTGTGAGTCATGATCGTCAGGTCCAAAAGTTCCTTTTATAACAAAAAAAAAGGAGAATGCTTGTTTTCCTCTAAATTAATGACGCTCTACTGAAATTGCAGGAATGCATGGATTTAAAACACGCAATTTCTGAGAATGCAATTTTGTTAGCAAGTTGTTAGTTATAAAGGACAAAAGGGCAGTCTCCTGTTTTATGTTAAAAGACATTGATCCCGATGTGTAAGGAAGTGCTTTGATTGTGTAAGACATTACAGCCAAGCCTAATCCTACTTGGACTTAATGTCCACACGTGCTTTTTCCAGCAGGGGATTCTGGATAATAATCAAGAGCAGGAATCCTGCCTGATCTTTTTATCCTCTCCCTAATCAAAGAAAACCAATGTGAATTGTAGTTCCCCCCAGACTCTCTTCAAATAATTACTGGTGAATCTCCCCATATGATGTTCACTGGGAATCCAAGGGTACACTGCTTTTTGAATGTGGGTGCGTTAACCTCAACAGCAGCCATCCCACTTGTTTTCAGCCAAACCCCAAGATGCCCCTCTCTTTCTCCCCACCACCCCACTGAACAGAATCTCTCCCGATTTCTCTCTCCCTTAACAGAGTTCCTCCACCCCCCGCCACTCACCAGGATCGCTTTATACAATCTTGCAACACTGTCAAGTTCTCTCGCGCGCTCTCTCTCTCTCCCCTTTTCTTACTCAAGAGGGTTTCTCTCCTATTACGTTTTCTAGCGCCGTTCCCAACAGTGTGTATCTCTCTTCTCCCTGTTCTCTGGGCCAAAGCTAAAATAAAAAAACAATTTGGGAATTCATTCACTGGAGACAGACTGTTTTCCATGTCCATATCAGAATCATAGTTGGATTTCTGAAGAAGAAGCACATTCCTTTGCACACATGTTGGCTCCTGGAAATTGTCTTTACATCAGAGAACAGATTCCTACATATGTAAATTTGTTTATTCATCTTAGAGCCATATATAACGACCTCAAATGTAGCAAGTCAGCTGGCTAGGTGGAAATAGTGAAGTATGGATCAAGGATATGCTCAGAGTCCAGGAGGTTCATAGGCCTGGCGTGATGAATTGTGATGTTTCTGCAAGGACAGGGAAAGTTTTTGAAACTGATTTTTTGCGTAAGCTTTGGATTTATTTTCTGAATTGCTGAATATGTATATGTCTATTTAATATCTAAATTTAAGTTTAACTTTTGAGGGTATTTTAGAGGAACTAACATAGAAAGAAAAATCTGAATTTATATAACGCTTTTCACAGCCAATTTAGGCACAGCAAGGTCCCACAAGCAACAATGAGATAAATGACCATCTAATCTGATTTAACGGTGTTGGTTGAGGGATAGGTATTGGCCAGGACACCGAGGAGAACTCCCCTGCTCTTCTTCAAATTGTGAGCGGGCAGACCTTAGTTTAATGTCTCATTCAAAAGACGGCATCTCTGACAGCGCAGCACTCCCTCTGTATTGCACTGGAATGTAAGCTAGATTACGTGCTCAAATCTCTGGAGTGGAGCTTGAATTATGAGCTTCCCATTCAGAGACGAGGGGTACGATCTTGCCAGCCCTGGGGAGGCGGGTATGGAGGCGGGACTGCTGGGAAAATGGCAGAATTTGGGGGCGGGCGCCCAACCCACCCCCAACCCGCCTCCATGCCATCTTGCCAGGAGGTGGGTAGCCATCCCGCGCTGGGTCCTGTCTCTTTGGAGGCAGGAAGGGATTACAGCCACTTAACCGCCTGTTAACTTGTTAACAGGCAGAAAATAGGCTTATCACCATTTTACCCACACAAGTGCGGGCTTCCCGAAGGCTCAGAACCCCCCCGGTCAGCGAGGCAAGTAGTGGGTCTGCGGGGGTCGGAGGGGTCCAAAAGTGTGCTGTGGAGGTGAGTGATGGGTGCAAGTGTGGAGAGGTGAGTATCTGAGGTAAGTGCAAAGTGTTAGAAAAAGTGTACTTACCTTTGTTTCTTCCTGCAGGCTTCAGTCGGTGGGTATGCGGAGAGTCTCGCACCTCCGCGGTAGAGATGACAGATGGCCGTTGCATTCTCCAATGCAACAACCATCTCATTTCTGCAAAAGAAAGAGGTTTGATGAGGTCTTGAATTCAAGACCTCATCAAACTACAGAGAATGTCAGTGTTTGACAGCTTCACAGAGCTGTCAAACGATGACAATTCATCTGTCAAAAATTTTTGACAGATGAAACATCATACGTTGACATTCTCTGCAACCAGCTTTCCCTTAATTGGCCACGGGCTTAACAAGGTCAATCAAGGAAAAATAGCGTGGGTTGGCCAGAGTTGATGGAGGCAGGACTGAAACCCGACAAGTGGGAGTCCCGCCTCCAAAAGCTCCCCATTGGCAAAATCACCCCCAAGAGTGCTATTGCTATGATTTGGCCATTTCCAATCCGGAACTACACTGCAGAGATTTGGGGTCTGTTTGCTCTCCGGTTATGCAATCCGATCGATCAGAGGGACATTACATGCACACAGAAACAAAACTTTTAATAATATGAATTCAGATATCTGAGCTGTCACACTGAGTTGTAAATTTGTTAAATGGATCTACTCTATATATTAGGAGCTAGCAGAAAGCATGTTGCAGAGAGCACTATATTATAGATGCTGTTAATATAATTATTCCTGAGTGCTCCACTGACTGTTTTAATGTAATTTATCCCAATTTATTCCCTATCATTAAAACCATTCTGCCACAACACAAAATGTTAATGCAGTTCTCCATCCTTCATGGTGTATCTTGTTATGGATCACAGCTATTAATGCAGGGAACACCATTTCAGTAAAGAGGCTGCCCCTTAAATTCCTAAAGGCATTTTACTAAATGATCAATAACAATAATAGCTTTGTTTTTATTGTTTGAATCTTCTTCCTGCGGGGAGTCTTGTCCCTGTCTAGCTCTAATTATTAATTGTAAAAATAATTAATTTGTATTGTAGCACTCCTTGTTGTGCCTCTAAATCCTTGGTCTAATTTACAGTGTTGTAAAAGACAATTTGTACCTTAATTGTTATACATAAAACTGCAGCTCATTGCAGTGGCAACACTGATCCATCTCAGTGTGGTTGGCAGACATCTTCCAAGGCATCGAATTGCTGCCATAAATATATTTTTAAATTTGCATTGCTAATCTGCTTCTGTGATGGCAACTACCTGAATTGCACTTTTGCAGCAGTAGTTTGTGCTTAAATCAGCCCAGACTGTTTTATGCAAATTTTCTTTCATGAAGGAGCCTTAAAGAGTACAAGTAATGGTACATCAGATAATATTGGAGTTATGGGTGTGTTGTCACAAAACCATAAACATATTTATGAAGAATTTGTTTACTAGTTCACTACAAATCACGAACAATGGACATTTCACTCAGACATCCAATGTGAGATCTCTGTTAATGAGCTAGTCACAATCAAACGTTGCATCCAAATTGAAGAATACTGCAGGAAGAATTCAGAACACAGTTGTGAGATGAAATAGGTAAAATGTACTGTCCGCTGCAGGAGAGTATATATTTGTGCAATATTTTCTTTCAGGTAATTAGTCTGCTCAACACTGAAGTTGTGTGGGCAGGGTCTTAGCCATCCAGCTTTTTCAGATCATCCGATGTCATGAGTATCCAGTGACTGGGTGATGCAATAGACTAGCACACTATCTTATGACCTCCAAGACCTGATTTGAATCCAGCCCAGATGCTAGCTGGAAGGAAAAAGAATCAACCCATTTCCTCGTGCTTGTGGAATCTTAACATTAATTGGGACTAAATAGATAATCTTGCTGGAAGGATTGTTGATGTGGGAAATGGAAATGTCACTATCATTCCTTTTGAGCTTGAAATGAAGGTACTTTGTCAGGAAACAGTAGAAGACTCTATACTCAGCAACTTTTACTGCTTGCCTAAAATGGGAATGTGTCCCATTCATCACTCGCAGCATCCCTCACTTTGAGCTCAAAGGTATAAAGAAGGAAAAGAACATTTTTAAGTATTCTGGAAGCAATCATGAGAAGAATTTAGGGAACACAACTATCCCATTATGGAGCACAGCTATTTATGAATTATAAATATATTGAATGTAGGAATGTTTAAACATCATCTTTAACCACAAGAGACTGGCAGATACCACCTGCCAAATAAAAGTTTATGAGCCCTTCATGGCATATTCCTTTAACAATACCAGAAGGAATGAGCTGGAGAGAGTGTGGATTCTCTGTTAAAGAGTGTATATTATTTCAGAAGTTCATAATGAGGGAGCACGATGTTATGTATGTCACGATAAAAGAGAAATTAATAGGTACTATGCAATAACATTTTGATTGTTACAATGTTAAATTAGTGTTGCCATTGTTCTTAAAAGATGGTTAGCAAAATTATTTTTGGAAAATCATGCATTTGAAAGAGCAAAGTCTGAACCAGGCTGTATAACAGGTAATATGATACATTTGAAATGCACACTTTGGTATGCAGAACATTAATGTCCTTCGGTGGAGAAAGACATTCTAAAAATATCTTGTAAGAGCTACTGCTGATCAACTTATCTTGATGTGATAGCTTCACAGGCACTTGGGTTTATCTTTAAATGTTTTCCGAAACTAAGATTGGAAGATTGAATTGATAGGTTTATTTTTTTCTATATTTTAGGTTTCATTTCCCTTTGTCATATGCGAGCTATTGCATTTTCCGAAAAATACTCTGTAGTCTTTTGAATGCAGTTGTTAACTCATTTACCCAAAACAGTTTAACAATTGCTTTAAAATTATGCAGAATGGAACTTTTCACAAACCTGTTAATCACTGCACTACGAGAAGAAATTAAATCCTTTGGGCTGGATTTTCCTCCCAATTACTGCCCATTTTGGGGCAGATTTGGGACAGTAAATGGAGTAAAATGGGTTATTGGAGGCTACGGCCTCAAATCAGCAGCTAAAAAAACAGCTGAAATATCCTTCAAAAAAATGCCAGTGTCTCTAAGTGCTCTCCAGAAACATCAAAGAAAAGAGAAGTCACAACTACTTAAAGTTTTGGATGACTTTAACCTTTGTATTTCACCTTTAAGAAAGTACTTCCGACTACATCATCAGCTCTTGGTATACATTACATGGGTGGAATCTAGGGAAAAAATTATGGGATTTAGGATGAATGATGTCCTAAACTTATCCTTTGCATAGCTACACACAGTAGAGTGCAGGTGTGTTTTAATCCAGCTAACATGGCCATCAAAAAACTTAATGGAATGCAGCATGGATGGTTTCCCAGTGAATCCGATGTCCACCCCCAATTCTGGTCCCCTGGGCAATCAACTCCAACTGGCCTTAAAACCTCTGGCACTGGGGACTGCTATACACTCTTGACAGCCATTTGCAGGTTTGTGCCCAGCAAAAATGAAAAATGAAGCAGCCCCTTTTAAATACCAGATGCAGCATTAAAGGCTGAAGTTCTGCGCTATTTCTTGTTCCTCCCACTCACAGTTGAGTCTAAGTTCCTGCTAGCAGGCCCAATTCGAGCCAATAGTTCTCTATGCATAATTAATTAGGCCAACCGTGCAAACTTCCGTGAAGTCAGCCCAGTGTGACTTCAGGGATGAGAAAATTTACACTTAATGTCTTAAGAAAGCAGTTACCTTCTTGGAAACAACCAGCAGATGTCCCTTTATCTGTATAATCCCTTCATCACTTGAAACATCTACTTGACTGCTTCATGCCAGGGTTCATGGGATGGAATCTATGGGTTTAGTGTTCTATCTCCTTTTCCTCTGCTCAGTATAGCAACTCCATGGGATGAAGGTCATATTTTTCCCACATCTCTATGGCCAGATATTTGATCCAGATTTGGATCCACAGCTTTAACACACCTCTAAATTAGTGTAAAATATTTAGTAGCATTATTCTGACATTTCCAGAAACAATTTGGGACAAATAATGCAGTCTCAGCAAAGCACTGCTGGGTGCTGCATGTTCCTGCACCCGACTGAACTGACCTCATCCAATAATGCAGTCTTGAGCCCTCAATCCAGCGAGTTGCATTGGGATGCCTGTTTGGTGCCTCGTAGCTCGCCTGCCAAAGTTAAATGAGGCTCGGACCTCAAAATCACAGGGCCTTCTTCAGTAGCTGACCAGCACACCCCACCATCCGGTCGCCCCAAAGTCAAAGTCGAGCCCTCTGTGTTTTACTTTAACTTTTTAAGGTACTTTTTTTTCTTGCATTACAATTGAGTCACAAACATAACACCAGCTGCGAGCATATAACAGTTCAGTATAAGATCAAGCCAAGATATTCTGTCTGGTTTTACTATTTATAGATGAGTCAAGCAGATGACTAGACTTAAAACACAGAGGCCCATATTTTCCGATGCCTACGGGTGTGTACGGGCTGTGTACACACCCGTAGAGACATCGGAAATGCCGGTTTCAGGCATGCGAAGCGCATGCGCTGAAAACCGGCATTTCCGATCTGTCAAAAATGCTCTTGACAGATCGGACGCCTGCCCTGGAGAAGGGCCTCTGCGGGGGGAGAGTTCCGCTTTCTGCAGAACCTCCGCCTGCAGAAAACCCTTAGAAATCTTACGCCCGGTAAAAGCAGGCGTAAGGCCTGCTTTTACCAGCATAAGAGTTGAAAAAAAGTTTTTAAAAAATTTTCACTCATTTATAATTTAACAATACTTTTAAAAAAGGTAAGTTTATTTTTAGCCCCGTAAAAAACTTGAATTATTTTTTCAGAAAGTTAAATTTTTGTTTAAAATATTTAATTTATTGTAATTTTAACTCATTTTAAAAATGTGATTTTTAATTTTTTTTATTTAATGTTTTACTGTGTTTTTGGGGTGATCTCCATTCATATATTTGACAGGTCTATCTGTCAAAAGTATGAAGGGAGATTCCCTGCTCCTATTGGTTGGCCTGGCCCACGTGATCCCAGGGACGCTTGCGAACCGCATGCGCCCCTGGGATACGTGGGCCCTGCGCATTTCGACTATGGAGAGGCCCAGGAGCGGAAGTGTCCGGACCTCGGGAGCCCTCAGTTAAGGTCGTAGATTTTTTTCCGATAGGAGGCAGCCGCACGCAGGCTCAGTCAGCAGCTGTAGAGAGGACAAACAAGTCAATGTAAACAAACAACTTGACCTTTCAGGTTGGCCTCTTCTTCAGAACTAAGAAATAAAAGATGAACAAGTACATTAAAGGGAGGGAAGGGGAAAAACAAACCAATAAACACAGAAAGGAGGTAGCAGTGGAGTGATCATTAGATGATATAGCAGATCATTTCATTGAAGCAATGGAAAGATGCAGTAAAGAAATTGAAGCCATTAAAGAAACAAAGATTTTTTAATACATAAGGGAGTGAGAGGTCTGTCCAAGGAAACGGCAAGAAAATGGGAGAGATGGCAAACACAAAGCTTGTGGATTAGGTTTGAAATTAAAACATCGACTGCTGGCAAAGTACTGTTG
Organism: Squalus acanthias; assembly: GCA_030390025.1. Lineage (NCBI taxonomy): Eukaryota > Metazoa > Chordata > Chondrichthyes > Squaliformes > Squalidae > Squalus > Squalus acanthias. Next base: position 56,389,594 of record CM059431.1, on the reverse strand, counting down.
GTTCATCAACTCCGAAAAGTAACAACAGGTTAACACCAAGGGCGCAGCTCCCCTCGCTCCTCCCTCTGCTGCCCAGCATTGTGCTCTGATGCAGGATTTCTCCCCTTTCAAATGCCAACTCTTCCCCCTCTCTTCAAATACTGTTAGAGCTTCCCCACATCAATGACAGGACTTAGCTATATCCTCCAAATCTTTACAGCGGGGATTGAAGCTACTGAAGTCAAAGTTCAGGCTGTGGAGTTCCCAAGAGAAGAATAAGATATTGTTCTTGAGACTTCAATACATAAGAACTAGGAGCTGGAGTAGGCCATTTGGCCCTTCGAACCTGCTCCGCCATTCATCAAGATCATGGCTGATCTTCTACCTCAACTCCACCTTCCCCATATCCCTTAATTCCCTTTGTTCCCAAAAATTTATCGACCTCTGTCTTGAATATACTCAACGACTGAGCATCCACAGCTCTCTGGTGTAGAGAATTCCAAAGATTCACAACCGTTTGAGTGAAGAAATTTCTCCTCATCTCAGTCCTAAATGGCCGACCCCTTATTCTGTGACTGTGACCCCGTGTTCTAGATTCCCCAGCCAGGGGAAACATTTTCCCAGCATTGACCCTGTCAAGCCCCTTAAGAATTTTATATATTTCAATTAAATCACCTTTCATTCTTCTAAACTCTAAAGAATATAGGCCTAGTCTACTGAATCTCTCCTCATCGGGCAATCCCCTCATCCCAGGAACCAGTCTGGTGAACCTTCGCTTCACTCCCTCTAAGGCAAGTATGTCTTTCCTTAGGTAAGGAGACCAGAACTGTACACAGTACTCCAGGTGTGGCCTCACCAATGCCCTGTATAATTGTAGTAAGACTTCTCTACTCTTATACTCTAATCCCTTTGTAACAAAAGCTAACCTGCCATTTGCTTTCCTAATTGCTTGCTGTACCTGCATGTTAACTTACTGTGATTCATGTACAAGGACACCCAGGTCCCTCTGAGTGCAGACATTTCCCAGTCTCTCACCATTCAAAAAATATTCTGCTTTTTTGTTTCTCCTACCAAAGTGGATAACTTCACATTTCCCCACATTGTATTCCATTTGCCATGTTCTTGCCCACTCAAACAACCTGTCTATATCTCTCTGCATCCTCCTCACAGCTTATTTTCCCACTTAACTTTGTATCATCAGCAAACTTGGATACATTACACTCAGTCCCTTCATCTAAGTCATTAATATAGATGGTAAATAGCTGAGGCCCAAGCACTGATCCTTGCTAGTTACAGCCTGCCAACCTGAAAAAGTCCCGTTTAGTCCTACTCTCTGTTTTCTGACCATTAACCAATCCTCAATCCATGCTAATATATGACCCCCAATACCATGAGTCCTAATTTTATGCAATAACCTCTTGTGTGGCATCTTATCGAATGCTTTTTGAAAATCCAAATACACTACATTCACTGGTTCCCCCTTATTCATCCTACTAGTTACATCTTCGAAAAATTCTAACAGATTTGTCAAACACGATTTCCCTTTCATAAAACCATGTTGACTCTGCCTAATCATATTATGATTTTCTAAGGGCCCTGTTACCACATTCCTAATAATAGATTCTAGCATTTTGCCTACCATTGATGTCAGGATGACTGGTCTGTAGTTCCCCGTTTTTCTCTTCCTCCTTTCTTAAATAGCAGGTTGTTTTCTAGAGATTTTTGGAACTGACACTCCAAATATAAAATAAAATCTTTCTCTAAAGCATTAGTTTTTTTCTTTCTAACTGGTTAAGTGTTGACCAATCACATTCCAGAACAATTCACCAACGTACAGCTTCCTTGCCTAACTAAACCTCACCTCAGTCTCCATATCGGTGGTGACCATCAGCAGCAGAATGTGGGTGATGCTCTTCTTGTGCGATCGGTTCAGCTGAGAGGGGTGATTCTGCAAGCACTTAACCCTGACAATTCCTGCTACAAGAGCCAGCAGCATTGTTACTTTGCTCACCTAATTCCTAATAGGCAAATCAACTCTTCTGCTGGCAAGTTCTCCAGGCAGCGCTGTTTGTTTCTGCTGGCAGGACTTTTGGAGATGAGCATTTTTGATTACTAGTGAGTCGAGATAAATGGGTCATTCTCAGGTTGGCAAACTGTAACTAGTGTGGTGCCACAGGGATCACAGGTGTCACATGATGCGCCAGGTTGACACCATCCCACACCAGCAACGTAAAGCATCCCTTTAATGTCCAAGCCCTTCCATGCACACTCATTACTATAGCAGGGTGGGGTGGGGGGTGGAAGTTATGTCTCAACATTCACTGGAACTCAGTAAGACACTTCTCAATGTGCGCTCAGATCTATCCAAAAAGGGGTAGTGTTAAAAATATAGATTTCACTGTATGACAACACATTACCAGAAACTTCACATGGACATTGGCTAAACCTCTCAAGTGCCTACCCTTGTGTGTTGTTAGTTGGTATGCTTGCAGTAGGATGAGGGTGAGTGTGAGGGGTGGCTAGTGAGATGGGGAAGTGATAATGTAGATAGAGAGGGATGGGTGGAGGTGCAAGGTAAGTTGGTGTGAGTAAGGATGTGCAGGAGTAGGGTAGGGAAGGCAGAGTTATGGGGATGTGTTCAGTGGCACAGCAGGGTGAGTTTGAGTGTGGCATTGCAGTAACGTTTCGTGATCCACTGAGATCATTGAAGGGTTGGCGCCACTGCAGCCAGGGACCCCTGACGACATCCTTGCTTTTGCCCTCCTGTGCAATGTGCATCCAGGCTGCGTTGGTGTTCAAGGGAGGTCTCTTCTGCCCTTGGAAGAGAAGAGAACCTCCCTGCGTGCTGTGACTCCCTCCATAAACATATGGAGGGAGTCATTGGAGAGCCTGGGTGCAAGCGTCCACCTTTGTGCAGTGCTTGTCAGTGTTTGCAGCACCTCAATGCTGTAGAACACTGACAGAACAACTGTCAAACTCAATGTGGCCGTGGTCCCTTTAAGGGAACCGGCTGATGATGCGTCATCAAATGACGTCATCAGACCCGCTTTCTGTTAATTGGCCGGGAAGGCCGCAGGGCGGGCTTAACAAGTCCAATCAAGGGAAAAGCCCTTTGACAGAGCGGCTGCAGCTGGGAGCGGGACCGGAACCTGGAAACCAGCTCTCCCGCCACCATCCTGACACCGCTGAGAAAATCGCGGCCCAAGAGTCTGCAAAGGGATATAGATAGGTTAAGTGAGTGGGCAAAAATTTGGTAGATGGAGTATAATGTGGGAAAATGTGAAGTTATCCACTTTGGTAAGAAGAATAGAAAAGCAAAATATTGTTTAAATGGAGAGAGACTACAGAATGCTGCGGTACAGAGGGATCTGGGTGTCCTCATACATGAAACACAAAAAGTTAGCGTGCAGGTACAGCAAGTAATTAGGAAGGTAAATGGAATGTTGGCCTTTATTGTAAGGGGGAATGGAGTATAAAACTAGGGAAGTCTTGCTACAACTGTACAGGGCGTTGGTGAGACCACAGCTAGAGTACTGCGTACAGTTTTGGTCTCGTTATTTAAGGAGGGATATACTTGCATTGGAGGCAGTTCAGAGAAGGTTCACTAGGTTGATTCCTGGGATGAAGGGGTTGACGTATGACGAAAGGTTGAGCAGGTTGGGCCTATACTCATTGGAGTTTCGAAGAATGAGAGGTAATCTTATTGAAACACATAAGATTCTGAGGGGGCTTGACAGGGTAGATGCTGAGAGGATGTTTCCCCTCATGGGGGAATCTAGAACTAGGGGGCATAGTTTCAGAATAAGGGGTCGCCCATTTAAGACAGAGATGAGGAGGAATTTCTTCTCTGAGGGTCATGAATCTTTGGAATTCTCTACCCCAGAGAGCTGTAGAGGCTGAGTCATTGAATATATTCAAGGCTGAGATAGACAGATTTTTGAACTGCAGGGGAGTCCAGGGTTATGGGGAACAGGCAGAAAAGTGGAGTTGAGGCCAAGATCAGATCAGCCATGATCGTATTGAATGGCGGAGCAGGCTCGAGGGGCCAAATGGCCAACTCCTGCTCCTATTTCTTATGTTCTTATGTTAGTGCTCATCTATAGTTCTGTGGGAGCAGAAAGAAGGATTTCTGTTTCAACATATCCCAAGATTCATCATGAGCAATGCCATGGAGGAGCTACTCCTTTTTCGTAATATAATTTGAAGTGCTTGGGTAAGATTCTGTTCCATCTATTAAACATCATTTGATGAAAAGCTACTGACGGTCAGCTGATATTATGATGTCATGAATAGAGTGGGACACCCCCTAGCTGACTAATGCAATAGATTGTTGACTCAGGTTGTTTAATGGAAATCTGAGTGTGTTTGAAATAGTTCATTATGACGTGTCAGACTTGGAAATCAGTGGGAAAATATTTTTAATTTCCCCTTTCATCATTATTTTCCTCATTGTACATTTTTATAGTATTTCAGTAAATTGTGGTCCCTGGAGATGTTTGGAAATGACACTTGAACCGGATTGCAACAGTGATAAAGACTGAATGAGACACTGAACTCTCCATGATATTTACAGTTCTTTTGGTTTGTCCATCGAGGGCAGTCCATCTTCCTGCTGTATTGTGGGGGGTGGGGGGAGAGGGGAAATGTGCTTCCTCATGTTAGGTCTTTTTTCCAACTTTCCTCCAATTTTCTTTCCATGCCCTATCATAGCAGGAAGTTGGACTGGCCTCTGAGATTCCAATTTAAAGCAATGTTAGGAGTGTCATCAACAGCGTCAGGTGTCTTCAGAGCTTCATAACAAGGTACAAGTTTAGATGTAGTGTAATGTAGTTGCACTGTTGCTTTCAAAGGTCCTTGGAAGTTCTCTCCAGAAGCCTGTGACTCGTGCTGGGGTTAAAGTTCCACAGGCAGCAATGGCCTCCAGTACCTCACCCAAGAAACCTGTTCTTGGTCCAGGTTAACTACCTGCAAAGCTCTGCCTTCAACTGAATTGATTGAGCTACTATATTTGCTCGAAATTGAGATAATTAAAAAATATTTTATGATTTTTGCAGTTTTGTAATTTTCCTTTAAAGTGCTACAAAATTTAGAAATATTATTTTTGTGGGTTTTATTGTACAGGAAACTTGTTCACTCTGGTTTTCAGAGACACCCAGTCTGGCAGGGAATTCCAGTTTGACTATACAAATCAGCTAAGAATTAAAAGTTCTGCGAATTGATGCAGCAAAACAATAATTATTTTAATTGCATTCCCGCAAAGTGTTGACATAGTGTTGAATAAATGGTAAAGAGCCAAAGGGCACGTGTGCATGTGTGTATTCTCCTTTTTGAAGGTGCATAACATCACCCTGTTTGCTGACAGTATTTTAAAATAATGTGAAATGCTGTCCTAGAATATCAAAACTATAGAGACAAATGTCTGACTTCAGCAAAACAAGAAGCATCCCCACCAGTAAGACTGGAAGGCAATGGCAGTTTATATACTACCAGATGAAATCAAGCAGCCAATCACATTGCAGAATTATCACAGGCAGGGAACCAGGAAATAGAAAGCACTAATAATCACTTTTTAAAAAATTTACAGAGAGCGAAATAAAGATTTTTTTACATACACATTGGGTTTAAAAAAAATTTTTTTAATTAATTTTAAAATCTAATAATTTTTAACTTAATGGAGAAATTCCACCAATATCAAATTAGTTTTTCAGGGCCAAAACAGTTGTTTATCAGTAGTAATTACACAAATCGCCATTAAAAACCCAGTTACACCTCATTTGAATTGGTCTAACTTTTTATGGGGTTTCTAAGAGTGATATTTGTTCAGAAAAGGGTAAGTTTTCATCAGATCAGTGATTACACTGATTGCCGGCCGGGGGGCTGGCGGCGGGGGGTGAGGGGGGTGCAGTCCACAGCACAGCCAGTGGAGGAGCAGTGAATGACAGGCCAGAACTTCAGGATTTCCGCATTAGGCTGCGCATGCGCTAAATCCTGAAGTTGCGATCAGTTTCAAAGGCAATTCACGGTTCGCCGTCACCAGGACCGCAAGTTCCAGGCCATTGTATTCTCTACCACAATAGCCACTAATGGTAAAACAGTCCAAGTTCTAATAACCCTCTATCATTTTTTTTCTAACTTGTTTTGTCCAAGATGTACAACTTCACATTTCTCTACATTGGACCGTATCTACCAACTATCTGCCCATTCTGCTAACCTGTATATGACCCTCTGCAATCTTTTGCATTCTTACTCACAGTCTGCCATTCCTCCAGCTAATTACTACCAGAAAATTTTGATATAATTCATTTTCTGTACATGTCAAAATTACTTACATAAATGGATTACAAACGAGGTGCCAATATAAATCCCTGAAGCAGACCACTACTCACATTCTGCCAATCTGACAAACATTTGTTTATCACACTCTTTTCCATTCTTTCCTCTAGATATCACTTTCTCCAGGTACCTACATTCCCATGTGCCTTATTTTTTATAATTAGTCTCTTATGAGGTACCTTCTTAAATGCCTTCTGAAATCTATATATATTGTATTTCCTATATCTATGCGCTTTATTATTTTCACAAAAAATATCAATTAAATTATTCACGCACAACCTGCCCTTTACAAATCCATGCTGACTGTCCTGGCTTAGTTTACTAACTTCATCCCAAATTATTCACGGGGACACTTGAGTGATCACCTGATTTCCCATATGGACATTCTGCCCCTGCCTGTCACCTATGTGGACCGCAGCAAGCAACAGTGTGTCAGAAGGCTGTGCTTTGACATAGATGCGATTTCAGACCTGTCAGTTCCTGGAAGCAGAACTGTAGCCACAGAGTTGCCATTGAAGATAACATAGTCATACTCACAGAATCATGCCTTTCAGCCAACATCCCAGACTCCTCCATCACCATTTCTGGGGTATGTCTTGTCTCACCGGCAAGACAGACCCACCAGAGGTGACAGCACAGTGGTATACAGTCGGGAGGGAGTGGTCCTGGGAGTCGTCAATATTGACTCCGGACCCCGTGAAGTCTCATGGCATCAGGTCAAACATGGGCAAGGAAATCTCCTACTGATTACCATCTATCGCCCTCTCTCAGCTGATGAATCAGTACTCCTCCATGTTGAACACCACTTGGAAGAAGCACTGAGGGTAGCAAGGATACAGAACGTACACTGGGTGGGGGACTTCAACGTCCATCACCATGAGTGGCTCGTAGCACCACTACTGATCGAGCTTGCCGAGTCCTGAAGGACATAGTTGCCAGACTGGGCCAGCGGCAGGTGGTGAGAGAACCAACACGAGGGAAAAACCTACCAATCTACCTGTCAGAGATGTATCTGTCCATGACAGTATATGTAGGAGTGACCACCACACTGTCCTTGTGGAGATTAAGTCCCATCTTCGCACTGAGGACATTCTCCATTGTGTTGTGCAGCACTACCACCGTGCTAAATGGGATAGATTCAGAACAGATCTAGCAGCTCAAAACTGAGGGACCCACCATCACAGAAGCTAGTCTTCAGCCAACTTGATTCACTCCACATGATATCAAGAAACAGCTGAGAGCAGTCGATACAGCAAAGGCTATGGGCCCCGGCAACATCCTGGTTAGCATGCTGAAGACTTGTGCTCCAGTACTAGCCGCGCCTCTAGCCAAGCTGCTCCAGTACAGCTACAACACTGGCATCTACCCGACAATGTGGAACATTGCCCAGGTATGTCCTGCCTGGAATTCAAGGTTGGCTTCTTAGAAACATAACTTACTGACTCCAAAAGTGGTTAACGGCATCTCTGTAGAATTCCCAGAACATGCAAAAAGTGCTTACAAAAGTACATATCTGTTAAGCAGAAATATAATTGAGAAAATCTTTGATCCAAAACAACAGTTCTAATATTTGAATTGCTCTACTTGCAGTGGAAACCATCGATGCTTGCAGCACAGAAGGAGGCCTATTTGTCCATCAGGGATGATTTTAACTCCATCCTCCCGGCATAAACAGGGTGGTAGCCACCCGAAAATGGCATTGAGTCACTTAGCATCCCTTTTAGGCTGCCGCTCCAAGCTACATCCATCTTGGGAAAGGTCCTGAAATGGGCGGCCGGAATGCCTGCCTGTTTTGGGCGGGCGGCTACTTGTAATATGCAAATTGGAGACTTCTGATGTACATAGGATCCTGATTGCAATTTAGAGTTGCAAGTGTCTAATTTTTTTTTCCTGTGAGGCCAGTAGGAACAGGAGCCCAGGTTGCAGTGGGGCACCCACGGCATATTCATGGAATTTAAATGAAGCCCTCAGCTCAGAATGGCTTGGTTCCCGCTGACCAGAATGGTTCAGCAGCAGGCATGCTTCACCCACCACCCGCCTGTTCTACATAAGAAATAGGAGCAGGAATAGGCCACTTGGCCCCTCGAGCCTGCTCCGCCATTCAATAAGATCATGGCTGATCTTGGGCTCAAAGCCACTTCCCTGCCCGCTCCCCATAACCCTTCACTCCCTTATCTTGCAAAAATCTGTCTCTCTCCACCTTAAATGTAGAAACATAGAAACATAGAAAATAGGTACAGGAGTAGGCCATTCGGTCCTTCGAGCCTGCACCGCCATTCAATGCGTTCATGGCTGAACATGCTACCTCAGTACCCCATTCCTGCTTTCTCGCCATACCCCTTGATCCCCCTAGTTGTGAGTGTTATATCTAACTCCCTTTTGAATATATTTAGCGAACTGGCCTCAACAACCTTCTGTGGAAGAGAATTCCATAGATTCACCACTCTCTGGGTGAAGAAGTTCCTCCTCAGCTCAGTCTTAAATGGCTTCCCCTTAATCCTTAGACTGTGACCCCTGGTTCTAGTTTTCCCTAACATTGGGAACATTCTGCCCACATCTAATTTGTCTAAACCAGTCAGGATTTTAAATGTCTCTATAAGATCCCCCCTCATTCTTCTGAACTCCAGAGGATACAAGTTCAGTTGACCCAATCTTTCTTGATATGTCAGTCCGGCCATCCCAGGAATCAATCTAGTGAACCTTCGCTGCACTCCCTCAATAGCAAGAATGTCCTTCCTTAAGTTAGGAGACCAAAACTGCGCACAATACTCCAGGTGTGGCCTCACCAAGGCCCTGTACAACTGCAGCATCACCTCCCTACTCCTGTACTCAAATCCCCTTACTATGAAGGCCATCATTCTGTTTGCTTTCTTGACTGCCTGCTGCACTTGCATTCCCACCTTCAGTGACTGATGTACCATGACGCCCAGGTCTCGTTGCACCTCCCCTTTCCCTAATCTGCCACCATTCAGGTAATAGTCCGCCTCTCTCTTTTTACCACCAAAGTGGATAACCTCACATTTATCCACATTGTACTTCATCTGCCATACATTTGCCCATTCACCCAACCTGTCCAAGTCACTCTGTAGCCTCCTAGCATCCTCCTCATTGTTCACACTGCCTCCCAATTTAGTGTCATCCGCAAATTTGGAGATATTACATTTAATCCCTTCGTCCAAATCATTAATATATAATGTAAACAGCTGGGGTCCCAGCACCGAACCCTGCGGTACCCCGCTGGTCACTGCCTGCCATTCTGAAAAGTACCCATTTACTCCTACTCTTTGTTTCCTGTGTGCCAACCAGTTCTCAATCCACGTCAACACATTACCCCCAATCCCATGTGCTTTAACTTTGCTCACCAATCTCTTGTGTGGGACCTTGTCGAAGGCCTTCTGAAAGTCCAAATACACCACATCTACTGGTTCCCCCCTGTCCACCCTATTGGAAACATCCTCAAAAAATTCCAGAAGATTTGTCAAGCATGATTTCCCTTTCACAAATCCATGCTGACTTGGACCTATCATGTCGCCACTTTCCAAATGGTCTGTTATGACATCTTTAATAATTGCTTCCATCATTTTACCCACGACCGATGTCAGGCTGATCGGTCTATAATTCCCTGCTTTCTCCCTCCCTCCTTTTTTAAAAAGAGGGGTTACATTGGCCACCCTCCACTCCATCGGAACTGATCCAGAGTCTAAGGAATGTTGGAAAATGATCGTCAATGCATCCACTATTTCCAAGGCCACCTCCTTAAGTACTCTGGGATGCAGACCATCAGGCCCCGGGGATTTTTCAGCCTTCAGTCCCATCAATTTCCCCAATACCTTTTCCCGACTAATAAGGATTTCCCTCAGCTCCTCCCTCTTACCAGATCCTCTGACCCCTTTTATTTCCGGCAGGTTGTGTGTGTCCTCCACAGTAAACACCGAACCAAAGTACTTGTTCAATTGATCTGCCATTTCCTTGTTCCCCATTACGACTTCCCCTGTTTCCGACTGCAGGGGACCTACGTTTGTTTTTACTAACCTCTTTCTTTTTACATATTTATAGAAGCTTTTGCAGTCCATTTTAATGTTCTCTGCAAGCTTCCTTTCATATTTTATTTTCCCTGCCCTAATCAAACCCTTCGTCCTCCTCTGCTGAGTTTTGAAGTTCTCCCAGTCCCCGGGTTTGCTGCTACTTCTGGCCAATTTGTATGCAACTTCCTTGGTTTTAATACTATCCCTGATTTCCCTTGTTAGCCATGGTTGAGCCACCTTCCCTTTTTTATTTTTACGCCAGACCGGGATGTACAATTGTTGTAGTTCATCCATGCGATCTCTAAATGTCTGCCATTGCCCTTCCACTGATAGCCCCTTAAATATCGCTTGCCAATTTAACCTCGCCAATTCACGCCTCATACCCTCAAAGTTGCCCTTATTTAAGTTCTGGACCATGGTCTCTGACTTAACTGTTTCCTGCTCCATCCTAATGTAGAACTCCTCCATACTATGGTCACTCTTCCCCAGGGGGCCTCGTACCACAAGATTGCTGATTAGTCCTTCCTCATTACACAACACCCAGTCCAGGATGGCCTCCCCTCGAGTTGGTTCCTCAACATATTGGTTTAGGAAACCATCCCTTAAACACTCCAGGAAATCCTCCTCCACCATATTGCTTCCAGTTTGAGTAGCCCAATCTATATGCATATTAAAGTCACCCATGATAACTGCCGTGCCTTTTTTGCACGCACCTCTGATTTCCTGTTTCATACCCTCCCCCACCTCACTACTGCTGTTTGGAGGTCTGTACACAACTCCCACTAACGTTTTCTGCCCTTTGGTGTTCTGCAGCTCAACCCATATTGATTCCACATCCTCCAAGCTGATGTCCTTCCTAGCTATTGCATTAATCTCCTCTTTAACCAGCAATGCTACCCCACCGCCTTTTCCTTTTATTCTATCCTTTCTGAATGTTGAATACCCCTGGATGTTCAGTTCCCAGCCTTGATTGTTCTGGAGCCACGTCTCTGTAATCCCAATCACATCGTATCCGTTAACATCTATTTGCACAGTCAATTCATCCACCTTATTACGGATACTCCTTGCATTAAGACACAGAGCCTTTAGGCTTGTTTTATTAACATCCTTTGTCCTTTTAGACTTATGATTTAGTATGGCCCTTTGTGTTTCTTGCCTTTGTTTACTCGGCCTTCTCCTATTGTTTCTCACCCTTCTAACATTTGTTTCTGACTGCATATTACTTCCCCCTGTTTCGCTACATAGGTTCCCGTTCCCCTGCCATATTAGTTTAAATCCTCCCGAACTGCTTTAGCAAATATTACCCTGAGGACATCGGTTCCAGTCCTGCCCAAGTGCAGACCGTCCCTTTTGTACAGGTCCCACTTCCCCCAGAACTGGTTCCAATGCCTCAGGAATTTGAATCCCTCCCTCCTGCACCACTGCTCAAGCCATGTATTCAATCTCACTATCCTGTTCTCTCTATTCTGATTAGCACGTGGCCCTGGTAGCAATCCAGAGATTACTACCTTAGAGGTCCTACTTTTTAATTTAGCTCCTAGCTCCCTAAATTCTGCTTGTAGGACCTCTTCCCGCTTTTTACCTATATCGTTGGTACCTACATGCACCACGACAGCTGGCTGTTCACCCTCCCTCTTCAGAATGTTCTGCAGCCGCTCCGAGACATCCTTGACCCTTGCACCAGGGAGGCAACATACCATCCTGGAATCTCGGTTGCGGCCACAGAAACTCCTGTCTATTCCCCTTACAATTGAGTCCCCTATCACTATAGCCCTACCACTCTTTTTCCCGCCCTGCTGTGCAGCAGAGCCAGCCATGGTGCCATGAACCTGGCTGCTGGTGCCTTCCCCTGGTAGGCCATCTCCCCCAACAGTATCCAAAGCGGCATACCTGTTTAGGAGGGAGATGACCACAGGGGACTCCTGCACTACCTTCCTGATATTGCCCTGCTTCTTGGTCACCCATTCACTGTCTGTCCTAGCCTTTACCTGCGGTGTGGACAACTCACTAAATGAGCGATTCACCGAGTTCTCGGCATCGTGCATGCTCCAGAGTGAGTCCACCCGCAGCTCCAGCACCGCCATGCGGGCTGTCAGGAGCTGCAGCTGGACACACTTCCCGCACACGTAGTTGTCAGGGACACTGGAAGTGTCCCTGGTTTCCCACATGGCACAGGAGGAGCATGAAACGGGTCCGAGACTTCCTGTCATGACTTAACCCTTATGTTACTTTATTACTAAAATTTAAACTTATTTATCTTAGGTCCAGGAGTTAAGTCCCTGAAAACAAAATATAAAATCGAACCTACCTTTTAAATTCGCTCCACCTATATACGGGTACCAATGAATTGGCCCCGCCCCCTGCCTTTGAAAAAGCCCACGAAGCTCTTTCCCCGCCACCACAGCTCTCTGGGGCAGAGAATTCCACAGATTTATGACCCTCTGAGAGAAGAAATTCCTCCTCATCTCAGTTCTAAAAGGGCGACCCTTTATTCTGAAACTATGCCCCCGAGTTCTAGATTTCCCCACAAGGGGAAACATCCTCTCTGCATCTACCTTGTCAAGCCCCCTCAGTATCTTATGTTTCAATAAGATCACCTCTCATTCTTCTACATTCCAGTGAGTATAGGCCCAACCTGCTCAATCTATCTTCATAAGTCAACCCCCTCATATCTGGAAGTTAAAATTGGCCTGATCATGTCTGTACCAGCTGTTTGCTAGAGCAATCTAAAACTAATCCCATTGTCCTGTTCCCTCCCCATAACTTTACAGCTTCCTCTGCATAAATGCTTTTCCCATTTCCCTTGATCTCTGCCTCAACCACTCCCTGTACCAAAGCATTCAATGCTCCATCAACCCTCTATGCAAAGAAATGTCTCCTAACCTCTTGTCACTGTCTCCCCAACAATTGGAAATAGTCTTTCCCTATTCACTCTATCAACGTTGTTCATAATTTTAAAAACGTCTATTAAATCTCCTCTAAGCCTTTGCTGATCCAGTGAAAATTATCCCAGTATCTGAAGTCTCTCCTCAGAACTATTGTTTCCCATCCTGGCATCAAGCTGGTGAATCTATATTGCATGCTTTCTATAGCTTTAATGTCCTTTATATAATGGGGTGCCCAAAACGGCAAAAAGGCCTAACCAATGTTTTGTATAAATTGTTAATTACTCCTTTACTCTTGTACTCTGTGGTCGCGAAATTCGGCTCCGTAGCGCCGGTAGTTTTGGCCAGTTTTGATGAAAAAATGGGGTCCGCCTCACTTCCACCCACTTCCAGTCCGGCCCGCGCTGAACGGCATCTTGGTGAGGGTGATACTTCCGACGGTACGTGCGTGCGCTGGAAGTATGCAGAGTGGGCAGATCATGACATCAGTCAGCGTATAATACTGATTTGACGTACGACCTGCCATTTTCCACCACCAATCTATTCAATGCCCTCTCCTAAGCACGCACAGCTGAATGTGTGTTCAGCTTAATGAGGGACCCCCCACCAGAGCTACTTAAAGGGATCCACCAACTTGCAAGTTAGCTGCTTATTGCTATCTACTGGCTCTTGCAGAGTTTGTAGGAGTACTGGATTGCTGGAAGAGTTTTAAAAAGTTGTTAGTGTGCAGGGAGTGCTGCTGGGCGTTGGGAAGGCCTCTGAGTACATCACTTGCTCCCAGTCATGGGGACTCTAGTTGCAGTCCCCCTTGGGTTGCAGCATCACAGGGAAATGGAGCAGAGGCAGCAAAGAAGACAAGCTGCTCGCAGAGGGAGGAGGAGGAGGGCTCTCAGCAGGAGGGCTTACCCACCTAGGGTCTTCAGTGGGCACTTCTCCTACCTGCACCTAAGCCAGGAGCAGTGCATTCGGCAGCTCCGCTTCACCAGGGATGTGGTCACAGAACTCTGCCACCTCTTGAAACTAGACCTGCAGCCTCAGAGCAGGGCAACAACGGCACTGCCAGTGGCCCTCAAGGTGACCGTGGCTCTAAGTTGTCTCACCAGAGGATCCTCCCAGGCTGGAACAGGTGACATAGCAAACATCTCGCAGTTCGCCATACATCGCTGCATCCAGGAGGTCACAGAGGCTCTGTACACTAGGAGGGATGACTTCATTATCTTCTCTCCAAACCAAGAGAAACAGAAGGAGCATGCACATGGCTTTGCCAGGATATCGGGCTTCCCCATGGTGCAGGGTACCATCGACTGCACACACGTGGCTTTGCGGACACCGCATCTCAATGGTGAGATGTACTTAACTGCAAAGCGTACCACTCACTTAATGTGCAGTTGGCCTGAGACCTCGCCCAGCGCATCATGATGGTGTCTTGGCAGCAGTCATGATGCATTCATCCTGCGACAGTCCGCTGTGCCAGCAATCTGCCAGCCACCACGTCGAACCCGAGGGTGGCTGCTCGGAGACCAGGGCTATCCGCTCTATACCTGGCTGAAGACTCCACTCCGCAACTCCACCACTCCTGGCCAGCACTCGTATAATGAGAGCCATGCTGCCATGAGGAATGTCATTGAGCAGACCATCGGGTGCTCAAGCAACAGTTCCGCTGCCTTGACCGCTCGGGAGGAGCTCTCGAGTACTCGCCTGAGCAGGTGTCCCATTTCCTGGTGGTCTGCCGCATCCTCCACAACTTGGCCATCATGAGGGCGCAGCCCTTGCCACCACAGGTTCGTCGACCACCTCAGGAGGCGGAGGAGGAAGACGAGGAGGAGGAGGAAGGGAGGAGGCAGCCTGCACATCCACGTTCTGGACAGGCTGTCTATGAGCACATCATCAGACTGTGGTTCCCCTGAATGAAACACCAAATCCCCACTGCTCAACACTTTCCCACCTTACCATCCCTCTGTCACGGAATATCGCGGTGTCCTCTTTGCCACAATCCTGAAATAAATGACACCACAAAACAACCATTCCATAACAACTTTATCCAACAACGCATCCAATACTTCATACAGTTCTCAACTAATCACCCTTGTGCATTCCCTTAGTGCTTGTCTTGCTGGTGCCTTTGCCTGTCCTAGTGCTCCTTCGAAGTGCTACCCCAGTGGCTGCAGCATGGCTGGTGGAAGCCTGCTGACTTTCAGTGGGAGAGACTGCAGACGGTCTTGGAGGATGACGTTGAGCCACTCTGGGCCTAGAGGCCCGACTGCTGACTGCACCACCTCGGCATGGGCGGCGGCAGTCTGGGCTAGTTGGCTGACAGGCAGCAGCAAGGGCACTGGCAGAGTGTCAGTGGTGGGAGGACAAATGCTGTAATCCTGAGAGAGGATGGCAGGTTTGTGCTCCACAGAGCCACTGCCACTTCCCCATGGCAGAGCCTCAACAATCTTAGTAATCTGTTGGACAGATTGCTGGACTGTGAAAGCCTGCAAGCCCCTTTCAACACTGGTAAACGCAGCCACGATGACAGCAGTCTGAGCTTGCGTGGCAGCAAGCTGAGCTTTCGTTGCAGCACTCAGACTTTGGGTCACATCCGCTTGTGCTACAGTGGAAGCTGAGATATCGGCCATCAGACCTTGCATCATGGTTGGGTCCACAAGTGCACTAATGGAGTTGCTCATCACTTCCATCCTGGAAATCGTGGGCACAAAGCCCTATGCAAAGTGGGTACCGGACTCCTCCATGCTCCTTGACAGTGACAACAGGCTCTCTGGCAGGGCTGCCAATGCACCAAACATTTCTGTGTGCATGCCCATCAGCCTTCTTCTCTAGGCCGTCCCATCAAAGTCCTCATCTGAGTCCTCTGCAGCAGAACTCCTGTGCGACCTCACCCTCCGGGGAGCTAACACCTGCACTACCTTTTCCCCCTGCCCAGGCTGCAGGCCACTTGTGCCCGGTGAGAGTGATGGGGGTGTGGTGCATTGAGCAGTGTGTGAGGCTAGTGGTGCAGTTGGTGGGAGATGACATTTGAAGATGCATTCACTGACCTTGACCACTCGTATGAGGTCATTGAACTTCTTTCAGCACTGCATCCAGGTCCTCGGGGCCTGCTGGCATTGACCGTGTCAGCTAGCTGCTCCAACTGCCTTCACAGTATGTGTCTGGAGGGCCTCCTGGCCCTCTGCAGATTGAGGACCTGTCTCCTCCTTTCCACCTCCTGCACTAAGGCCTCTAGTGCTGCATCCAAGAACCTTGGAGCCCTTTCTCTGGCCTGTTGAGCTATTATTTAGTCTTCTTCATTCTCACACTTGCCTCCACAACCAGATCCAGCTGCTGCTGCAGGCAGAATGCACCTCCTCTTTAAGAGGTGCAGACTGCCTTTAAGAAGCAGAGGCTAGCTTTAATTGGAACTAGCCTCGCACGAACTTGGGCCCCTGCTGAGCGTTCAGCTACTCAACAGTGCATTCAGCACTGGGCTGAATGCTACAATCATTATAATTAGCAGGCAGCACAAAGGTCGCGTGCTGCCTGCATTCCTTTCATCGGGCACGGGCGATGGCGCGTCGTGATCCCCACGCCTGTTTTCGGGTCTGATCCACACTTTCGCCCTGTGATCCTATTTATAATACCAAATTCTATTTTTTTTTATGGCTTTATCTACCTGCACTTGCACTTTCATGGGATTATGTATTTGAACACTTTTGTCACTCTGTCCATCCACACAGCTCAACATCTTTCCATTAAGTGTGTACTCTCAACAACAGCAACAACTTGCATTTATATAGCGCCTTCAATGTAGTAAAACATCCCAAGGCACTTCACAGGAGCGTTATCAAACAAAATTTGACACCGAGCCGCATAAGGAGATATTAGGGCAGGTGACCAAAAGTTTGGTCAAAGAGGTAGGTTTTAAGGAGCATCTTAAAGGAGGAAACACAGGTAGCGAGGGGGAGAGGTTTAGGGAGGGAATTCCAGAGCTTAGGGCCTTGGCAACAGAAGGCATGGCCACCAATGGTGCAGCGATTAAAATTGGGGATGTTCAAGAGGCCAGAATTAGAGGAGCGCAGATATCTCAGGGGGGTTGTGGGGCTGGAGGAGATTACAGAGATAGGGAGGGCCGAGGCCATGGAGGATTCGAAAACAAGGATGAGAATTTTTAAATTGAGGCATTGCTTAACCGGGAGCTAATATAGGTCAGCTATAGGTGATGGGTGAACAGGACTTGGTGCAAGTTAGGATACGGGCAGTAGAGTTTTGGATGACCTCAAGTTTACGGAGGATAGAACATGGGACGCCAGCCAAGAGTGTGTTGCAATAGTCAAGTCTAGAGGTAATAAAGGCATGGATGAGGGTTTCAGCAGCAGATGAGCTGAGGCAGGGGTAGAATCGGGCGATGTTCCGGAGGTGGAAATAGGTGGTCTTAGTGATGGCGCGGATATGTGGTCAGAAGCTCATCGCGGGATCAAATCTGGTTCAGCCTCAGAGAATTGCCTGGGACAGGGATGAAGTCGGTGGCTAGGGAACGGAGTTTGTGGCAGGGACCGAAGATAATGGCTTCGGTCTTCCCAATATTTAGTTGGAGGAAATTTCTGCTCATCCAGTATTGGATGTTGGACAAGCAGTCTGACAATTTACAGACCGTGGAGGGGTCGAGAGAGGTGATGGTGAGGTAGAGCTGGGTATCGTCAGCATACATGTGGAAACTGACGCTGTGTTTTCGGATGATGTCGCCGAGAGGCAGCATGTTTGTTCTCCCAAAATGTATTATCTCACACTTATCAAAATTAAATTACACCTGCCACCTGTCTGCTCATTCCGCATTCCGTTATCCTTCCTATATTTTCCTGAAGTCTTTTACAGTCCTTCTCACTATATCAATGCAAGTTCTTTCCTCACCATTTGCCAAATCTCCTACTTTTGCGTCATTAACAAATTTTGAGAGAATGCTTCCTGTACCCAATTCCAAATAAAAATGGACCTCTGTTTAATATTTTACTTTTATAAAAGCCCCTACTATTTCCTTTAACATTATCTGCTAGTCTTTTTTTTATGTTCTCTTTTAACCATTCTAATCTCCTTTCCACTGCACTTTCTATACTGCTCCTGATTATCTTTAGTATTGTTTGCCCTCCCTTTCAAGTTTCTGTTTAGTTTTAATCTATTTATCTATTCTTTGATGCACCCCTTTTCACCTTATGGGAATATATTTATTTTGTACTCTATCCATCTCATATTCGAAGATTTCCCACTGCTGATCTGTTGACCTGTTTGCAAACTTTTCTGACCGAAACCTTCCTTTTCTGACTGAACTCTGTCTTTTTCCAGTCCAGCACCCTTATCTATCATTCTACATTATGCTTTACTATTCTTCTATTGAACCTAACTATGTTGTGGTCACTTTTTCCCAATTGTTCTCCTACTCTCACATTGTTATTTGCCCCATATCATTCCACCAGAAGTAAATCAAGCAATGCTTCTTGCCTTGTTGATCTCCAACATACTATCTAGGAATCTGTCATGGATGCATTCTAAAAAGCAATCCCTACTTTGACCACTTGCTTTGCCTTTATCTGAATCTATCTTGGCGTAGTTAAAATCATCCAATAACACTGCCCTGCTGTTCTTGCATATCTCCCTAAACTGTCTTCAGATAGCCCCCTCTATCTCATCTCCATTGTTTTTCAAGTTTTTTTTTCTGCCTAGTTTTTATATTCTGGTGCCTCATGTTTGTTCAGATTTTCCTGGGTGGGGGGGGGGTTGCGTTCCAGAAAAGTGAATGAATAAATAAATAATGTGGGAATACTGGTTGGCAGAAGACAACAGGGAAGCACTTTGAGCTTCAGATGAGGTTCAAAATAGATTAATGCTGTTTTTTCTGCTCATAATTGCTATTTTGGTGCCTTATGTTTGTTCAGAGTTTCCTGAATTTTATCATCATCCTAAGAAATAAATAAATAGCCCAACACCATTATTGCTGCTTGCTGCATCTTAAAAAAAAAAGTGAACCCACTTACAGTCTTGCAGCATCAATTATTATTGTGTGCCTTCTGCTTAGTCATTACATTCTGGTTCCTTAAAAGTGCTCAGAGTTTCATGTTTCTTTTAAAACGCTGGTGAGAGATCTCTGACTCATATTGAGCAACACCACAGGAGATCTGATCATTTAATTACATGTGCCCGTCTTTTTCGCACAAACTAATTGCTTTCCCCTCATTCTTGTGCGCAAAACAATTTTTCTTTTAAAATAATTTTACAGGAAAATGTATTGATTGCAAACTCTATGGTGGCTATTGTTTTATTTTATTAATGTAAGGGTACATTAATATGGGTGCAGTTTAGACTCTAATGATTAGTAGTGGGTTTCAGACAGAATCAATTGCAAGTGCTGCTGTTTTGCATTCAATTTCCCCAAATCAGCCTGTTAACATAGTTTAAGATGCAATTTTATATGGGTGCAGGGAACACACTGGTGGTGGAAGCAGAAAATACAGTGTAAGGGAAATTTAAAGGGAAGGTACCAAGTACACACACTTCAGAAGGCATTAGTGAGTTTGATGTGGCAATAAGTTACCCATCACAGATGAGGAAGAGCAAATGGTAGGTGAAGAATAACTAGCTGTTGCCATGTGGAGGCACGGCCCCTGCTGAGTTGCTTTGAGATTCACAGGGCCACCAACAAAATGGAGGGTCTTTCACAGGGATGAGCTGGTGAGTTTCAATGCATGCGACAATGTAACCTGATCTGTATAGAGTCGTCGATTCAGCCACCTAGTTGGACAATGTTGTGCAGTAAAGATTGGCCGCTGTGCAGAATGTCATTGAACAGCATACAGCATCAGTGGCATTTGTAGGGAGACTTCGAGCATGCAAATGGTAAGTACAGTTACAACATCTCTGAGTTAAATCGTTGCACGTAGTGGATGGTTGCTCATAGCAGTTGAGGAGTTTTATTTGTTGTGTGTCACCACCTGTTCTGGCATTATTATACCTGTTGAAGTCTGTTGTCTTCTGCCAAGAAAATAACAGTATGAAGTGCTTGCAAGAGAAGCAAGGGCTGGATAAAGTTAATATACTGTCAGGTCTAGTAGAATAAAATGTAAAATACCTTGCTGGCTAGAGAAGCAGAGTCAATCTTCTTTTTTGTAGTTAGTTCTATCTATGCTTAAAGATAGGGTTAAGAACTGGTGCTATACTCCCCCTAGAATGGTCACATCCTTTCATTTGGTCCCCCTATTCTTCCCAGCAGCTCAGATAGGGAGATTCCCATTGGGAAACCCATTGGTGCCAATAATGGAGCTGGGGTAAAACAAATTAAATCAATTTGGCACAAAAGCCTTTGAAAACCTAAATACCAGGATGAAAAAAAATATGAAAAACCAATAAGAAATGGCCACAGATCTGTTGTACAAATCTTACTTCTGCCTATTAAATTTACTTCTCTGTACTTCTTGGTGCCGAGCAAGCCTGGACACTCAGTTATAATGAACAGTGAGTTGACAGGCAGCATAAAGGTCAGAAAATGACCTGGGAGGTGCAATTACATCAATCCCATGTTATTTGCATTTAATCTGCGAGTTCCCCTTTGTTTCAAGGGGAGCTTCCTGCACCCACCTGTTTGGCCACCTGAAATGTGCGAAAGGGAAAGAGACCTGGCTTTACAGTTCTACACCCATTTTTCCTGTGCATGTGGATAGAGGGTGCTACAGACAGGAAACAATCCGTCTCAGCTGCTGGCAAGCAGGCCTGCCTTCTTGAGCCTGTTATAAGCATCCTGAAATACGCTCATTGCTTCACTACTAAATTCAAGTTAACAATATTCTTGTGTGAAACTATTCATGCAAATATGGCTGACACATGCAACTTCCTGGCTAGGCATATTTAGCAATGCAAGGTAACTGGCACTCATGCCAATTTATAGCAATGTAAATTAAGTGGCAGTCATATCCATACATAACAGTGTGATGTGATATCACCGTGATTTCTTCATTATTTGGCACTTTTTATTAAATTGGACACCATCATCTATACATCCCTTCAAGCTCAATGGGTTATGGAAACCACATTGACCTCTTAAGTAATTACCGCCCACACCTGCTGGACTTTCTGCATATTGTATGTTGTGTTTCCGATCTGTAGAGGGCATTTCTCCATTCTGTTCTGCTGTTAACAATAACCAGAAAGGCTTCATCAGTAAACTAGGCCTTTCTACACCTTACGCCCTTCATTAGAGCTCTATCTTCCGCACTTCACAGCTGGATTGATGTATTAGTATTACAGTATTTGTAATGGATGATTCTTCACGTCTTTACATAGCATTATTGCAAGTGTTTTTTTCTCTGGTTTAACTGTTCAGTTTGCATTACTTGTGACACATCTGAGCTTCAAGAGTATGACTCTAACTGAGTAAACCAGAGCATTACAGCAAATAGGCTAACAAAAGGTGGAGAAAAAAACAAATTTCAATGAACAATCAGTATGCCAAGAGAAAATTAACCCCTTCGTTGTGTAGCATCTGAAATTAGATTATATAAGGCTCTACATGAAATTATTTTAAAACAAAATCTAGTTAACCAACAGTCCTCTAGAGGGATAGATATATAAGCTGTTGTTTATCTGCTCTCCATTTACTGTATTTTATCATGAATTATTCAGTGAGTGAAGAGTGGATAAATAACACTACTAAAAATTGGCTCACTGTACCTCTTCTGAGTGTATCCTCGTTAGGCAGATTTTAATGGCTGAGCACCTGTCTTACCTGCAATGTTTAATAATGAGTGGGTGACATTGTCTGGTTTTAATGTTTCCAAACAAATTAAATCACAGGGTTCAAAAGCAAGCTCCTTTTATAGCGCATCAGAGCCTGTGGCGCATTGACTGCAGGTTGAGAGTAGGTTACTGCTGGCAGTTGATCAAAGTGCAGTGGAGTCTTGTTTCACAATAGCATTTCCTGAATCTGTGTCACACGCAAAGGGCAAGATCAGCAGCAAGCACTTCTCTATTATGCATGAAGATAAAGAGGAGGGAGTCCAAAACACATTGGGTGGCTAAGAGAGGGGATTCAGAGGTAAATCAGGGAGAAAACTAATCTGTTATCCAATGGATGAATTACTCCATGCACCCACCAACACTGTCAGGTTTTCTTGGGTACATGGTCACCTACTAATGTCCAGCCTAAATCAAAAGCTACATCTTGATTCTTAAGGACACAAGAATTGATAAAGGATTAAAATAAAAGATCAAAGATGGTGCAGCTGGGTAGACTTGTTAACATTTTCCTAGACTACTTCCTGATAAAAAAGCAAAACCTGAAATGTTGTAGAGCATTACATTTGTGGAAATATGTCTCTGCAGTCACACAACTGGAGTCTTTGGCCATGCATTCGCCTTAGCCCCTTCCTCTTATATAAATTGCTGCCCCTTGGTGACATTATCCACAGACATGGGTGTGCTTAGCTACTTCTGAAAGATCCTTTATCATCCCATTCCTGTTTTGGAAATGCCCATGATTCTGTTTCTCAGAGTTTAGCAGGATTGCTAAAAACTCCAATGTGGAGGACACCTCTGGGCTTTTTAAGGCACTTTTGTAGCATAATATTATAGAATGTTACCACATGGAAACAGACCATTCAGTCCATTAAGTTTACACCAGTGTTTTTCTCTACATGAGCCACCCATTCCCCTACTTACTCCCAAAAAGTTACAAAGGGACATGGACTAAGTGAGTGGGCAAAACTATGGCAGATGGACTTCAATGTGGAGAAGTGTGAGGTCATCCACTTTGGATCCAAGAAAGGCAAATCGGAATATTTGCTTAATGATCAGAGACTAGGAGCTGAGGAGGAGCAAAGGGATTTGGGAGTCCACGTGCACAGATCAATAAAAGCTAGTGCACAGGTACAAAAGTAATCAAAAAGGTTAATGGAATGGTTAATGAAAAGGTTAATGGAATGTTGGCCTTTATTTCAAGGGGTTGGAATTCAAAAGTGAGAAAGTGATGCTTCAGTTGCACAAATCCTTGGTCACAACCCTTTTGGAGTACTGCAGTCAGTTTGGGAACCCAACCTTAAGAAAGATATATTGGCATCAGAGAGGAAAAGTGTAGATTCACCAGAATTATACCAGGGCTTAAAGGGTTTAATTACGAGGACAGGTTGCATAACTTTAGTTTATGTTTCCTTGAGTTCAGAAGATTGAGGTGTTTTAAATGATAAAGGGATTCCATAGGACAGATACAGAGACCACGATTTTGCTGACCTCAGCGGGTCCGTGGCGGGCGACGTTGGTGGCGGGTCCTGACCCCGCTGCTGGCTCCAACCCGGCCTCTGAAATGATTTTCCCTTGATGGGGTTTGTTAAGCCCGCCCAGCACATTTCCCGGCCAATTAGAGGAAGCGGGTCTGGTGACGTCATTTGATGATGCATCATCAGCCAGTTTCCTTAAAGGGACCATGGCGAAATTTATTTTGACATTTGTGCTGTCGGTGTTCTACAGCATTGAGGTGCTGCAAACACTGACAGTCACTACACAGAGGCACAGGGCTGCACCCAGGCTCTCCCATGACTCCCTCCATATGCTTATCTCCAGGAGATCAACACAGCCTGGTTGCACATTGCAGAGGAGGGCACAAGCAAGGCTGTGGTCAGGAGGGCCTGGGTGCAGTGCCGCCAATGTTTCAATGATCTCAGTAGATCACGAAACGTTAGTACAAAGCCACACTCAACCTCATCCTGCTGTGTCTCTCATCACATCCCCATCACTCTGCCTTCCCTACCCTACTCCTGCACATCATTACTCACACCAACTTACCTTGCACCTCCACCCATCCCTCTCTATCTATATTATCACTTCCCCATCTCACTAGCCACCCCTCACACTCACTCTAGTGCAATCATACCAACGAACAACACACAAGGGTAAGCACTTGTGTGTTTTATGCAATATCCATGTAAAGTTTCTGTTAATGTGCTGTCAAACATTGAAACCTTTATTTTCAACACTTTGCGTTCTTGGACAGATTTGTGTGCACCTTTGGAAGTGGCTTAGTGAGTTGCAGTGAATGGTGAGACATAACGGCACCCCCCGTAATGCTAATAAGTGTGAAAGGAATGGCTTGGGCATTGTAGGGATGCTTTATGTTGTTGGTGTGGGGTGGTGCCAACCTGGCACATCATGTGGCAGCCAGGGTGTACAGCATCAAGTAAAATAAATCTGGCCATGGTGAGGCCATCCTTGGCCTCCCGGGCAGCAATGTGGTCAGGTGCTGATGCCCTCTGTCCTGTGCAGCATCAGGTGATTGCGGAGAAGGTTGGTGGTGGTGTTGTTGGTGCTGCTGGTGTGCCTGGTGCTGCTGGTGTTGGGGCTGATCATGGTGGGATTCTGAGGACCAAGGTGAGAGAGTATAAACTGCACCCATGCTGATGGAATAGATGGCAGGTGAAGTAGAGATGACAGAAGCGATCTGTCAATGGTGAGAGAGGTAATCAGGTCAGACTGGATGGAGACTTGTGTAAAGACTTGCAGAATGGTAAATCTATTGTGAAAATGCAGTGAGGAAGAGCTTGTGGTTGAGGGAAGATATCTCTGTAAGGTGGGAGCTTTTACTTGACATTTGAAGCTGTCAACTCATCAGCTGATTCACTGGCCACTGACCTCACACCTTGGCTTCACAGACGTGGTCTAGCAACAGCGTGAAACCCGTGGGCAAGCTGTCCAATTCAAAAGGTCAGTTTAAAACCATTGTTAAGTGGCTGTAAACAAGCCACTAATCATTTAAATTGGCTCCCCTGCCGCTGCATGTCGGGTCTGCTCAGCGCTCACAGACCCGACATTTGGTAAAGGCGCGTGGCGGCAGGTTCACAGCGGGGTCCCGACCCGCTGGGGGAAGAAAACACTTTCCCACCCAACCCACCACCGATCGCGCCCGCTGACACCCCCGGAAAATCTCAGCCAGAGAAACTATTTTCTTTGGTGGGGAAATCCAGAATAAGGGGACATAATCTTATAATTAGAACTACGACATTTAGGCAGGAAGCCCTTTTTCACACAAAGGGCGGTGGGAGTTTGGAACTCTCCCCCAAAAGGCAGGGACTGCTGGGTCAATTGAAATTCTCAAGACTGAGATCAATAGATTTTTGTTAGTATCAAGAGATATGGAGCAAAGGCAGGTAAATGGAGTTGAAGGTATTTTTTATTCGTTCGTGGGATGTGGGCGTCGCTGGCAAAACCAGCATTTTATTGCCCATCCCTAATTGCCCTTGAGAAGGTGGTGGTGAGCTGCCTTCTTGAACCGCTGCAGTCTGGGTAGTGAAGGTACTTCCACAGTGCTGTTAGGGAGGGAGTTACAGGATTTTGACCCAGCGACGATGAAGGAACGGCGATATAGTTCCAAGTCAGGATGGTGTATGACTTGGAGGAGATCTTTAAGGTGATGGTGTTCCTATGCGCCTGCTGCCCTTGTCCTTCTATGTGGAAAAGGTTTGGGAGGTGCTGTCGAAGAAGCCTTGGCGAGTTGCTGCAGAGCATCTTGCAGAGGGTACACACTGCAGCCACGGTACACCGGTGGTGGAGGGAGTGAATGTTTAAGGTGGTGGATAGAGTGCCAATAAAGTGGGCTGCTTTGTCCTGGATGGTGTTGTTGGAGCTGCATTCATCCAGGCAAGTGGAGTGTATTCCATCACACCCCTGACGTGTGCCTTGTTAGATGGTGGAAAGCCTTTGGGGAGTCAGGAGGTGAGACACTCGCAGCAGAATATCCAGCCTCTGGCCTGCACTTGGAACCACAGTATTTAAGTGGCTGATCCAGTTAAGTTTCTGGACAATGGTGATCCCCCAGGATGTTGATGGTAGAGGATTCGGCGATGATAATGCCGTTAGAGATGGTCATTGCCTGGCACTGAACGTCGTCCAGGTCTTGCTGCATGTGGGCACGGACTGCTTCATTATCTGAGGAGTTGCAAATAGAACTGAACACTGCAATCATCAGCGAACATCCCCTTCCCTAAAGGACATTAGTGAACAACAAGCCGGTAGTTTCATGGTCACCATTACTGATACTAGCGTTTTATTCCAGATTTATTAATTAACGGAATTTAAATTCCCCAGCTGCCGTGGTGGGATTTGAACTCATGTCTCCGGATCATTAGTCCAGGTTTCTGATATTACTCGTCCAGTAACATAACCACTATGCTACCGTACCGATTAGCCATGATCTCATTGAATGGCGAGTAGGCTTGAGGGGGCTGAATGGCCTACTCCTCTTTCTATGTTCATAGATGAGAAGAATAGTGCCATTTCCATTGAGCAAATTGTAATAACTCGGGGTTCATTTCACCCTGAACCATGTTACACTACCAGAGGCTAGGTATTCTGTGGTGAGTGTCTCACCTCCTGACTCCCCAAAGCCTTTCCACCATCTACAAGGCACAAGTAAGGAGTGTGATGGAATTCTCTCCACTTGCCTGGATGAGTGCAGCTCCAACAACACGCAAGAAGCTCGACACCATCCAGGACAAAGCAGCCCGCTTGATTGGCACCCCATCCACCACCTTAAACATTCACCCCCTCCACCACCAGCGTACCGTGGCTGCAGTGTGAACCATCCAAAGATGCACTGCAGCAACTCCCAAACCCGTGACCTCTTCCACCTAGAAGGACAAGGGCAGCAGGCACATGGGAACACCACCACCTCCAAGATCCCCTCCAAGTCACACACCATCCTGACTTAGAAGTATATCGCCGATCCTTCATCGTCGCTGGGTCAAAATCCTGGAACTACCTACCTAACAGCACTGTGGAAGTACCTTCAGCACACGGACTGCAGCGGTTCAAGAACATAAGAACGTAAGAAATAGGAGCAGGAGTAGGCCATTCAGCCCCTCAAGCCTGCTCCACCATTCAATAACATCATGGCTGATTTGATCTTGGCCTCAACTCCACTTTCCTGCCCGCTCCCCATAACCTTTAATTCCCCTGTTTTTCAAAAATCTGTCTATCTCAGCCTTGAATATATTCACTGACTCAGCCTCCACAGCTCTCTGGGGTAGAGAATTCCAAAGATTCACGACCCTCTGAGAGAAGAAAATCCTCCTCATCTCCATTTTAAATGGGCGACCCCTTACTCTGAAACTATGCCCCCTAGTTTTAGATTCCCCCACGAGGGAAAACATCCTCCCTGCATCTAGCCCTCTCAGAATCTTATATGTTTCAATAAGATCACCTCTTATTCTTCTAAACACCAATGAGTATAGGCCCAACCTGCTCAACCTTTCCTCATAAGACAACCCCTTCAACTCAGGAATCAACCTAGTGACCCTTCTCTGAACTCCCTCCAATGCAAGTATATCCTTCCTTAAATAAGGAGACCAAAATTGTACGCAGTACTCCAGGTGTGGTCTCACCAACGCCCTGTACAGTTGTAGCAAGACTTCCCTACTTTTATTCTTCATCCCTCTTGCAATAAAGGCCAATATTCCATTCATCTTCCTAATTACTTGCTGTACCTGCATGCTAAAATTTTGTGTTTCATGTTCAAGGACACCCAGATCCCTCTGTACCGCAGCATTTTGCAGTCTCTCTCCATTTAAATAATATTTTGCTTTTTTATTCTTCCTACCAAAGTGGATAACCTCACATTTTCCCACATTATACTCCATCTGCCAGATTTTGCCCACTCACTAAACCTATCTATATCCCTTTGCAGACTCTTTGTGTACTCCTCACAACTTGTTTTCCCACCTATCTTTTTATCATCAGCAAATTTGGCAACAGTACACTCAGTCCCTTCATCCAAGTCGTTAATATAGATTGTAAATAGTTGAGGCCCCAGCACTGATCCCTGTGGCACCCCACTAGTTACAGTTTGCCAACCTAAAAATGACCCACTTATTCTGACTCTCTGTTTTCTGTCAGTTAGCCAATCCTCTATCCAGTCTAATATATTACCCCAAACATTGTGAGCTCTTATCTTGTGCAGTAACCTTTTATGTGGAACCTTATCGAATGCCTTCTGGAAATCAAAATATACTACATCTACTGGTTTCCCTTTATCCACCCTGCTCGTTACATCCTCAAAGAACTCTAGTAAATTTGTCAAACACGATTTTCCTTTCATAATTGCATTATGATTTTCTAAATGTCCTGCTATTACTTCCTTAATAATGGATTCCAGCATTTTCCCAATCACAGATGTTAGGCTAACTGGCCTAAAGTTTCCTGCTGTCTGTCTCCCTCCTTTCTTGAATAGGGGAGTTACATTGCAGCTTACCACCACCTTCTCAAGGGCAATTAGGGATGGGCAATAAATGCTGGCCTTGCCAGCGATGCCCGCATCCCATAAGTGAATAAAAAATGAATAAAAATTTTGCCTATAAGGTCACACTTCCATTTGCAAGGAGATAACTGCAAGAAGGCTTTGTCAGGGGGAGATCATGTCTAACCAATTTGATTGAATTTTTCGAGGGGTTAACTAGGTGCGTGGATGAGGGTAGTGCAGTTGATGTAGTCTACATGGACTTCAGTAAGGCTTTTGACAAAGTCCCGCATGGGAGACTGGTCAAGGAGGCAAGAGCCCATGGGATCCAGGGCAATTTGGCACATTGGATCCAAAATTGGCTTAGTGGCAGGTGATGGTCGAAGGTTGTTTTTGTGACTGGAAGCCTGTGTCCAGTGGTGTACCGCAGAGATCGGTGCTGGGTCCTTTGCTGTTTGTAGTGTACATTAATGATTTAGATATGAATGTAGGAGGTATGATCAGTAAGTTCACAGATGACACGAAAATTGGTGGAGTGGTAAATAGCGAGGAGGGAAGCCTCAGGCTACAGGACGATTGTCAGATGGGCAGAACAGTGGCAAATGGAATTTAACCCTGAAAAGTGTGAGGTGGTGCATTTTGGGAGGACTAACAAGGCAAGGGAATACACAATGAATGGTAGGACCCTAGGAAGGACAGAGGATCAGAGGGACCTTGGTGTGCATGTACATAGATCCCTGAAGGCAGCAGGACAGGTAGATAAGGTGGTTAAAAAGGCATATGGGATACTTGCCTTCATTAGCTGAGGCATAGAATATAAGAGCAGGGAGGTTATGATGGAGCTGTACAAAATGCTAGTTAGGCCACAGCTGGAATACTGTGTGCAGTTCTGGTCGCCACACTGTAGGAGGGATGTGATTGCATTGGAGAGGGTGCAGAGGAGATTCACCAGGATGTTACCTGGGCTGGTGCGCTTCAGCTATGAAGAGAGACTGGACAGGCTGGGGTTGTTTTCCTTAGAGCAGAGAAGGCTGAGGGGGGACCTGATTGAGGTGTACAAAATTATGAGGGTCATAGATAGGGTAGATAGAAAGGAACTTTTCCCCTTAGTAGAGGGGTCAATAACCAGGGGGCATAGTTTCAAGGTAAGGGGCAGGAGGTTTAGAGGGGATTTGAGGAAAAACTTTTTCACCCAGAGGGTGGTTGGAATCTGGAACTCACTGCCTGAAAGGGTGGTAGAGGCAGGAACCCTCACAACATTCAAGAAGCATTTAGATGAGCACTTGAAACGCCATAGCATACAAGGCTACGGACCAAGTGCTGGAAAATGGGATTAGAATAGACAGGGCTTGATGGCCGGCGTGGACACAATGGGCCGAAGGGCCTCTTTCTGTGCTGTATAACTCTGTGACTCTATAAAAATATCAGGCAATGCAATAGAATCATAGCCGCTATGTTGTAGGAAAGCACAGGTTCTTTGTTGGAATGGACACCCTCTAGATAATTAAAACATTTAGTTATTACCTTACACTTTAATTTGTACCCTGCCCCAATAAGGAAGATCTATGTTCCTGCACTGCAGCTGTATTAATATTGTTTACTTTTCATTGTGTTCTGGCACAGAGCAGAGGTTTTCAGCAAATACCAAGAACTTCCGTGTCGTATTTACAATAATGTCAATTATGTTGTTGCTGGAATATTGATATCTTAATGCAATGTACTGTGTAATAGCCCTGCTGTCTAAACTGGAAAACAATACAAGATAAAACTCTTTGCAGTGCCATAGTTAATGTGTAGAGTGCTCACTTTTCATCATCTGTGTCCATTTCAGCTTATATCCCTGTACAGTGTGAAATTGTTATTGGTTATTTGGGATGATTTTTGCATTTTGCTGATGTAAGCTAGCACATTCATCACCACAGTGGAGGGAAATGTTCTTAATGTTAGAGTATGCTAGCTCACATCACTATCATCATTGCAGTAGAAGGATACATATTTGATGTTAACAGCATAAGCTGGCACATTTTATCATCATTGTAGAGGAGCCTTATATCTTGGCATGTAGGACAGCAGGGAGATATAATTGGTCCTGGACTGAATGAGTGGTCTTTATCTCATTCCTGCCTTGTTTTGTTTTTCATCATTCATTGTGGGGGATGCTGCAGCAGTTGGATTTCTGCCCAGTCTGTCTCCAGGCACAAGGCCCCACCCAGGGGCAGGCCTGTGTCTGAGAGCATTGGCTTTATGCAGGTGACTTGACTCTACAAATGCAGGCAGATTCAGGTCAGATCCATTGGAGCACAGTTTTGGCGTGCTTCAATTGACTTGTGCCCAGGTATGGAGGGAGGAGGAAAATCTTTATCTCGATGTTACAATCATTAACATTTGCTTCTAGGTGGCAGGTGTTGCCAAGTGACACAATTAATACTAAGTTACACATTTACCACAGTTACAAGCTGCCACAGGATTGCTGGGTGATTTCTTTTTTCATTGCACGGGAACACAACACAACAAAATTAGAAATTTTAGGAAATTCATGTATTATGTAGAACAGAACAGCAGGAAATGTTAGCTTTGAAATATTGGCATTTGGGCAATAGTATCACCGACCAAATAGTGTTTTCAAATGTGTAATAGCTCTCGCAACCTCCACCCACTCTAATAATTGTTTGGAACACGTTTGACCACCAGCTGTCTGATGGTAGAATCTGGTCAAGGGAGCTCTTATAATGAATGAGGAGTATGTTGAAGTATGTAATCATTTGTGGAATGTTTCTGAGGTTGGTTAGATGTAATTGTTTCTGCTTTCAGAGTGTATTCTGTTGGATCACTTACATTCTAGAATAGTTTAACTGATAGCCAACAGATTTAGTGTGCAAGAGGGTACCTTAAAAAATAAATATATCAAATGGAGATAATTGTTTCCAACCAACCCTGAAATCTTATATTATGATCTCTAACAACATTATCTTGTATCTTTAGCTATGGTGAAAAAGCTTCAAAATTATAGTTTGTGATCTTAGTGTATGAATGCTTAACATAATCTTATGACATTCATCTGTCTAGGAATGAAGATAATGGACAAGACAACATCATAGGAATGTGCTGAACATTCATACGCTAATATCACAAACTGTAATTTCTAGGGTTATTTGAATCTTGTGTTCTACTTTTGTTCTGTTCTGGTACAAAGCAAAAAAAATCACCAGCAATCCTGTGGCAGCTTGTAACTGTGATAATTAAAAAGTAATTCTTGGGATTTGGGCATCGCTAGCAAGGCCAACATTTATTGCTCATTCCTAGTCATCCTTGAAAAGGTGGTGGTGAGGCGCCTTCTTGAACCGCTGTCCGTGTGGTGCAGATTCTCCCACAATGCTGTTGGGTAGGGAGCTCTAGGATTTTGACCCAGCTACAGTGAAGGAGCGGCGATATACTTCCAAGTCAGAATAATGTGTGACTTGGAGGGGAACTTGGAGGTAATGGTGTTCCCATGCGCCTGCTGCCCTTGTCTTTCCCAGTGGTAGTGGTTTGGGAGGTGCTATCAAAGAAATCTTGGTGAGTTGCTGCAGTGCATCCTGCAGATAGTACTTCCTGCAGCCATGGTGGAGGAAGTGGATGTTTGAGGTGGTGGATGGGCTGTTGATCAAGTGGACTGCTTTATCCTGGATGGTGTTGAGCTTCTTAAGTGTTGTTGCAGCCTCATCCATCCAGGCAAGTGGAGGCTATTCCATCACACTCCTGACTTGTGATTTGTAGGCAGTGGAGAGGATTTAATGAGTCAGGAGGTAAACCACTCACCGCCGAATACCCAGCCTCTGACCTGCTCTTGTAGCCAAGGCATTTATGTGGCTAGTCCACTTGAGTTTCTTATCAATGGTGACCCCCCAGGATGTTGATGATGGCGGACTTAACAATGTTAATGCCATTGAATGCCATGGGGAGGTGGTTAGACTCTCTTGTGTTGGAGATGGGCATTGCCTGGCATTTGTGTGGCACAGATGTTACTTGCCACTTATCAGCCCAAGCCTGGATGTTATAATCAAAATCATTGAGTCATAACAGCACAGAAGGAGGCCATTCGGCCCATCAAGTCCGTGCCGGAAAGACAAAAATACAATTGTTGTCGAGATCTTGCTGCATGTGGCCATGGACTGCTTCATTATCTGAGGAATTGTGAATGGAACTGAACACTGTGCAATCATCAATGAACATCCCCACTTCTAACCTTATGATGAAGGGAAGGTCGTGGATGAAGCAACTAACGATAGTTGAGCCTACAACACTGCCTTGAGGAAGTCCTGTGGCAATGTCCTGGGGCTGAGATGATTGGTCTCCAACAACCACAACCATCGTCCTTTGTGCTTTGTGTGGCTCCAGTCGCTGAAGTGTTTTCCCCCTGATCCCCATTGACTTCAGTTTAACTAGAGCTCCTTGGTGCCACACTCAGTCAAATGCTGCTTTGATGTCAAGGCCTGTCACTCTCACCTCACCTCTAGAATTCAGCTCTTGTCCCGATTTGGACCAAGGCTGTAATGAGGTCCTGAGCCAAGTGGTCCTGACAGAACCCAAACTGAGCATCAGTGAGCAGGTTGTTGGTGAGTAAGTGCCACTATATAGCACTGTTGATAACCCCTTCCATCACTTTGCTGATGATTCAGAGTAGGCTGATAGGATAGTAATTCGTTGGGTTGAATTTGTCCTGCTTTTTGTGTACAGGACATACCTGGGCAATTTTCCACATTGACGGGTAGTTGCCAGTGTTGTAATAGCTTGGCTAGAGACACAATTAGGTCTATAGCACAATAGTCAGTAGTCTGCAGTTTCTTCATCTAATTAGAAGTGCATTTCTATGAAGGTTGCTTCTCATATCATCAGGAAGCAGCACTCCATCGATTCAAAGTACAGTACTCCATCCAACTGCCAGCCCAGAAGAAAACTAAATGTGTCTTTGCGTGAATTGGATTGAATGCCCGGATTTTGCCGTAATAATAATGGTGAGGCTATCAGCGATCACAGTTATTAAGGAACAAATCAGACAGCAACTTTCAGCGTCCGCACATGCGCAATTCAACGCAAAAATCAAGAGGTTGCTGTCTGAGATGCCCTTGACCTCCACAAGCTTCGCTACACCGGTACCTCACTGATATATTCAGCATTAAAATACACGAAGGGCATGAGGTTGTGGTGCATATTCACTAGATACCCACTAAACATGCCAGAAAAAGTTAGGGCTTGTCCACGCAAGTGTAACTGAGTTTATAGTGGCGTGATAAGTCTTGATTACTACTAAACAACCACACTGAAAATGTACTTTTACAAGTGTGGAGTCTCATTCCTTCAGATTTTTTATTATTGTTGGAGATTTAAAAAAATTAAAATAAGTTTTTTTTTACTTTTTTTTTCTGTCTCTTTTATCTCTCTCTCTCAATCCCATCTTCCTTTCCTTCTCTTTATTTTACTTTCTGTGCATTGTTTTACGTTGAATTAAATATTCTAACTTATACTTCCTGGTTCAGACTCTGCGTGGCTCAGTAAGGATTCTTCAATCTGATTGGTTGAGGAGACACGCTGTTGCTTGGCCTGTTCACACAGGTCCCAGATCCCCTGTAGAGGGCACCGCGCTGTTTTAACTGATAACCGCAAATTGCAGTGTAAAAGCCGACAGAACTTCTGTGGCCAAGGGTGAGCGTAATGAACGGTGAGCGCCGTTTGTTTGCCGATGTCCACTAATCCAGGCCAATGTGTTTCCTGGCTACAGTATCAGAAAAGAACCCTAGTGTCTTTAGCAAGTACATTAAAGCAAAATCCATTACAATACTGTAATTTGTATATTTAAAATATTAGAAATGTGTTGTGTTTGGAAGAAATAACAATTCTTCTCATGTTAAGATTATAGTCACAAATATGGTCATTTATGAGGTGGATATTGCTGAGCTGTTGGGTATCTGAAATTTTTGAACTTTAACTTTTTGTGTGTAAACAGGTGGCCTAATGGGACAATTAGTTTAATTATAAAATCTTAAATATGTATAAATAATTACATTATTTCTGTCTACAAGTTCAATATGTTTGTAAATAAACAGACAAAAGTAGCTGTGGGCCCATATAAGTTTTCTGATTAAAACATGCAGGAATAGTCACACATAAACATTGGTCGGCCTGCCAAGAAATCACAGAAACAGATGTTGTTGGTGGTGTTTCTTGGGCTCTTTGTGACTTCTGGCACTTTTAGAAAGACTGTGATCAGCCTGAGGCCATCTTAGATCCACAGCACAGAACTAGAATTACCCTCAGGCAGCACCGAGACTGAGAGCTGCGAATTGAAAGCAAAGTAGAATTGCTAATTGGTACTCGGGAGAATGTGCAGAGGATACTGACATCTCATGGATGTTCTGAAAATATGGACTGAAAGTTATGTCAACAATTTCAGACTTGAAGTTGAAGCTTATTTTATGCTGGCTGCAGAGATTTGGAAATGGAAGGCCGGTTTGCCCTGAAAATAGTAAGCAGATTACTTACCCCAGTTTGCTACTTAAAGTTCAGGATAATGTACTTTTATTATTTATGATGTTGGTCCAAATGCATCTTCGCCACAATGCTTCCATATGAAGTACACTGCACCAAAAAACTTCCTCCTGTGCAGATTATTTAGTCAGAGATATTACAAGAGGGGGTGTAACAGTTCAAATAAAGAGTCAAAAATCAAATAACTTGAGTACGAATACTCAAAAAAATATTTATACCTGCACTTTTGAAGAGTTATATTGCATTAATTGACTTCATTGAGATCCCAATTCTGTCAATGACAGATGTGCTCCAGTGCAGAAAAATATATTTTCACGCCAGACACTCTGCAAGTAATAACTAATGACCATCAGTATTAGTGCAGCTGCAACACGGTTTCATTACCTCAGTAGCCAATTTTCCGTCATTCTTTAAAGAAAGTAAAAACTCACATCTATATAGTGCCTTTCATATCATCAGACTTCCCAAAGCACTTCACAGTCAACTTTTGGCAAAAGAACCAAGGGGGAGATGAGGAGAATTTTTTTTTTACGCAGCGAGTTATGATCTGGAATGCACTGCCTGAAAGGGTGATGGAAGCAGATTCAATAGTAACTTGCAAAAGGGAATTGGATATATGCTTGAAGCAGAAAAATTTGCAGGGCTATGCGGAAAGAGCAGGGGTGTGGTACTAATTGGACAGCTCTTTCAAAGAACCGGCACAGGCACAATGGCTGAATGGTCTCCTTCTGTGCTGTACCATTCTATGATTCTATGATTTTGAAGTGTAGTCACTTTTGTAATGTTGAGAAAGGCAGCAGATGATTTGCGCACAGCAAGGTCCCACAAACAACACTGAGATAAATGACCAGTTAATCTGTTTTAATGATCTAGTTGCAGTATAAATATTGGCCAGGAAACCAGGAGAACTCCCCTATACTTCTTTACATAATGCCATTGGTTATTTTGCAGCTACCTGAGAGGGCAGACAGAACCTCAGTTTAACATCTCATCCAAAAGTTGGCACATCCAACAGTGCAGCACTCCCTCAGTACTGCACTAAAGTGTCGGCCAATATTATGTGCTGTAATGTCTGGAATGGGGCTTGAACCCACGACTTTCTGATTCAGAGACAAGTGTGCGACCACTGAGCCAAGTGTTTTGGATGCAGGATGCAAGCAAGCAGTTTAAAAATAGAAAATTGCCTATAAAATATTTCTTCTAAATTGCACCATAAATTGGCTGTTAAATTTGCCTCCTGTGTCACTGTGATCTGGAGTTCTGTTATAGAAAAAAACCCTCTGTTTTTGCACAGCATAAAGCACTGGCAAGAAGCGAAATGGTAGCTTAACTGTGCAAAGCACCAGTTGACAAGAGTAGTCCTCAATCAAGCCACACTGTCTGATTATTGATATAATAATGAACAAAAAGGCATTGCAAATATTGGCTTTCACAAGATGTCTTGTTCTTGCATTCTTTAATTTTTACTAATGTATTTTTAAAAAGAGCAACAAATTGAAAAATATTGCATTAACAAAAGCCCAAAATTGTTAACCGACTCAGTTTTTTAATTTTTCCTTCAAAGTACTAAGTGTGGGGCTGTTCAGTGATTCTCATATTTGTGCTTCAAAATCAGGAAGTCCATACGCAGTATCGGTGGCAATATTTCACAGATCACTTCTCCTGTCTGAGAACTTAATCCCAGACAGTGTAATTTCCTGGAAAGCTCTCCCTTCTATGCAGAGGTTTAAATGCAGAGTTAGCCATGACATGCTGAAGCAGAATTTTTGAAGTTTCCATTGCTGTGTGGGAAAATTCTTGCTCTCAGGTAACCTATACACTTTCTCGACTTTTTCTGCCTCCTCAGTACCCAGCAAGGTCAAACTTATGACCCATTTGTCATTTATTGTGAGGACAAATCATTATGTCACATGTAGTAAGAAGAAACATGTTGTTCCACAGAGTGACAGGATGTGAGTTTATATCTGTAGTTTCCTACACACATTCTTAATCTCAGATATTAAATAAGGCTGAATGTAGGTTGGACTAGCAAAATGACATACTTCATCTGGCACCCCCATAAAAATCAATGAGGCTGATGCAATGATGTCAAGCAAACTGTAAAGATGGAAAACACTGTTGTCACAGGCAACAGTTTAGACTTTATTTAGCTTGGTCCTCGAGAACTAAAGGGTGCTTATTTGAATTCTTGTACAAACTATAGGATATATTCTAATTATTGAATTCAATTGATACAATTATTTCAGAGATTTTCTGATCAAAACTTTTAATCATTTATACACATGTTCTCTTTTAAAAGTGAGGACTGTCTTTCTGAATAGTAACCTGCCGACAGGCAAAACTCCTCTTGCTCCAATGCACCGTCCCATTGATCAGCTGTTATGAATTTTATGTACTCAAGACAAGAAAAGGCCATCAGACACATATGCACTTGCCCTACTTTTTACTTGACTCACCCCCATGTCTGCATCCTTCCTTTCCCGCGGTCCCCTCCCCACAACCTGTCCAATCTGGTTTCCATGCCAGAACCTACAACTGTCTTTTGCACCTCTGCAGTGGAGCTATGCTGTAGGTTAGCCTGCAGCTGCCAACCGCTCCAGAATGGCCTGCAGTGCTGCAAAGCCAGGCATCATGGTGCTGCAGGTGTTAGCTGTAGACTCCACCAGTAGCCCTGCATTCTGCTGCATATTCTGGGAGACAATCTCTGGTGCCTGCACATATATGTGATGCTCCTCAAGCATCCTTCCTTTTAAAAGCAGGACTAGTGAGATCTGGGTTCTGAAGCAGTTCAGCTGATAGGGAGAAGGTGAAAGACGGCATGTGCAATACAGTGTTGGCAGGACAAGTAGAGAGGATTGGCAAATCTTGGTCTTCCCCCAATGCTTCTTGTTTCTACATGACATCTAGAGAAGGAGAAGAATAAGAAAGGTTCGAATGGGTTGCGGAGTTAACATGTTCCTTTCAATAAAATAAGGGTTTTGTGATGTACTTGATGTGTAGTCCTATACCCACATTTTACTGCACACATAAGAAGGAAGAGAAACAGATGTCATGCAGCTGACACCTGTCCTCCAATTTTTCCGTCTCTTACTGCCTCTGCTGTGTACCTCTTCAGGAACTTCAAAGCTTCCTCCTAAGGGAGGCCTACGGTTGGGTAACTCATCACCTGTGGCCCGTCTCTCCTTGATGTTACAGTCTGTGTTCTCCTTTAAGAAGAATGTAAAGAGTGAGAATGCCTTACAGTTGTCATGAGATGCAGTTAAACCCAGGTGTCAGCAGGCAAACTGTAATGAGGGTAATGACAGGTACCTGAAATAAGCAATGGCATATTGGGGGAATATTAACTCCCAGGCACGCAGGCCGTCCACCTGGGAGCTGCAGTGGGAGGCCTGGTCCATTTTAATGGCTGGGCCTCATTAACATGCCGCCAGCCAGCTGCCTGCCCAAAATAGAAGCAACTTTCCGGCTTTGGCCTTGTGAAGATTGGGCAGCCCTGAGGTCTCCAGGCTGGCAGCCAGATAAGTCCGAGTGGGGGCTTGGGAGAATTTTGTGGCTGAAGGGCTGCTGTGGGAAAGAGGGGTTCCTTTTCATGGGACACTGGCACCAGTTCTGGGACAGAAAGGAGCTGTACCAATGGGACGGGCTCCACCTGAACCAGGATGGGACCCGTGTCCTAGCGGAAAGGGTAAATAGGGAGGTGGCAAAGGCTTTAAACTAGTAAGATGTGGGGAGGGAGCTACAAGAAACGTAAGCAGCTTAAATATAAACAAAACAGGAAAAGTGAGCATAGGAAAGAATAAAGTAAGGGAGGACATTGACAGCAAGGGAGCAAATAGAGTTATAGAACAGGAGTCTAAAAAGATGGTTAAACATAAAGTGAAAGGAAATCCTATTAAAAATGAGTTAAACTGTCTGCACAGCAATGCACACAGTGTCCATAATAAAACAGGGGAGCTGGAGGCAATCATGCATTGGGAGGAACCAGACATAGTAGGGATTACTGAGACATAGCTACAAAAAAATCAGGACTGGGAACTAAACATTGCAGGGTATAACATATTTAGAAAAGATAGAGAGGGAAAAAGGGAAGGTGGAGTAGCTGTACTTATTAGGGATAACATAATGGCAATAGAAATAAATGACGCAGCTATCAGCAAGACAAAAATAGCATCCATATGGATAGAGATAAAAGATAATAAAGGATCAATCACACTAATGGTGGAAGGGAGGTGGAAGAAGAAATATACAGACAAATTAGAGAAATGAGTACAAAACGTAGAATAATAATCATGGGGGATTTCAACTACCCCGATATTAATTGGACAAGAGGTAGGTAAAGGGGATAAGGGAATGGAGTTCCTACAATGTCTACAGGACTCCTTTCTAACCCAATATATAAAAAGCCCAACAAGGGAGGATTCGCTATTGGATCTAGTAATGGGGAATGAGCCAGAGCAGGTAAGAGAAGTAAAAGTATGGGAACATATAGGCAATAGTGACCATAATGCTTTAAGATGATAATAGAGAAGGACATAAGTATGACAAAAAACAAGTTAATAGTTTGGAGAAATGCTGATTTTGAGGGGCTGAGAATAAAACTTGGGAAGATAAAATGGGCAACAATATTGGCAAACAATGATGTAGAACGACAATGGGAAACATTTAAAACGGTGTTCAATAGAGTGCAGGAAAATATATTCCGCTAAAAGGAAACAACAAACTAAACACTAATGAGACTCCATGGATGAATAAAGACATAAGGGAACAATTGAAGGTAAGGAAAGAGGCATACATTAAGTACATAGACAGCAGAGGAGTACATGATAGAGAATACGAAGGGATTAGGAGAGAAGTCAAAAAAACAATTAGGAAGGCAAAGAGGAACTATGAAATTAAATTATCAAGGAACATAAAACAAAATAGTAAAATATTTTACAGGCACATCAATAAAAAAAGGAAGGTTGGGATGGGAATAGGGCCATTAAGGGATAGACAGGACAATACCACAGATAACGATAGGGAGATGGCAGAAATATGAAATCATTATTTCGCTTCAGTATTTACCAGGGAGATAGAACAGGTGGACATGACATTGGATGATGAGATGAGTAATGAGACAAGTGCATTTAAAATAAAAAAGGGGATATATTAAATAAACTAATCAAACTCAAAGAGGATAAAACCCCTGGTCCAGATGGATTGCTTCCACGCACTTTAAAAGAATCTAGGGAAGAGATAACAGAGGCATTACTACACATATTTAATAATTCATTAGAAAAAGGTGTAGTGCCAGAGGACTGGCGGATAGCTAATGTAATACCTATATTTAAGAAGGGGGATAGAACATGTCCAGGGAATTATAGACCAGTCAGCTTAACATCGGTGGTAGGAAAAATAATGGAATCCCTGCTAAAGGACAGAATACAAGAACACCTAGAAATGTAGTTGGCAATTTTCCCACTGGAGGTGAGATGGAGGCGGGTTTCAGTTTGGGTGAGTTTGAAACTCGCCTCCACTGAAAGGTTTCAAAATTTGCGATTTTCCCATGATTGGCCACTTGATTTCAGAGGTGTGGGATGCCCATGCTCAATTAGTGTTTTGGGATTGAAACTCGCCTCTGCTGACATCACTTTTCCAGTCTGATTTTATGGCTTCTTGCTCCCTTGGCTCATTCCACAGCATTTCTGCGTCTCCTGCACCACCTCCAACATCTTTTGAGCAACCACTATGTCCAATTCCAAGGCAAGGGCCTACCCGAGGCTCTCGGATGAGGCGCTGCAAATGTTGTTTGAGGGGGTGACAGCTAGCATGGAGGTGCTCTTCCACTCATCTCAGAGGAAGAGGCCTGCCAAAGAAACCAAGCCTGTGTGGGTACAGCTGGCAAGGGATATAACCTCCAGATCTGTGTGCAGATTGGGAGACTGTTTCTGTGTATTGATGAAATGCCATCCCTGTTGGAAAGCATTAAAATGATTTGAAGCCAAAATGTTGGCGTTATGCCATCTGTTCTTTCGCCTTAGGCAGCTCCACATTGCGGACACCGCCACACTTGCGTTGCCAGGTTGGTGGCCTGAGTGAAAGGAGGCCAGAGAGTCATGTCCATTGTCAATGATGTCTAACTTGGGCAACCTATGCAAATCTGGCCATGATAAGTTCATCCCTTGCATCCCGGACAGCCATGCACTCGCGTGCTGCCGCTGCCTGCTAGTCGATACACCGGCGCTCTGACCTCCTCCTCTTCCTCCAGATCCTCCTCCTCCTCCTCATCCTTATCTGAGATTCATGCAGAAAGAAAACGAATGGTTCCCCATGCTGCTTGTAGATGCCTCCTTTGGGGAAGCGCTCATTGCAAGTGGGGAGAGCATCGAAGCATAGAAGATAGGAGCAGGAGTAGGCCATTCGGCCCTCGAGCCTGCTCCGCCATTTAATGAGATCATGGCTGATCATCCAAATTCAGTACCCTGTCCCTGCTTTCTCCCCATATCCCTTGATCCCGTTAGCCTAAAGAAATATATTTATCTCCTTCTTGAATATATTTAATGAATTGGCCTCAACTGCCTTCTGTGGTAGAGAATTCCACAGGTTCACCACTCTCTGGGTGAAGAAATTCCTCCTCATCTCAGTCCTAAATGGCTTACCCCTTATCCTTAGACTGTGACCTCTGGTTCTGGACTCCCCCACCATCGGGAACATCCTTCCTGCATCTAGTCTGTCTAGTCCTGTTAGAATTTTATAAGTTTCAAGAGATCCCCTCTCATTCTTCTAAACTCTAGCGAATATAAGCCTAATCGACTCAATCTCTCCTCATACGTCATTCCTGCCATCCCAGGTATCAGGTCTGGTAAATCTTCGCTGCACTCCCTCCATGGCAAGAACATCCTTCCTCAGATAAGGTGACCAAAACTGCACACAATACTCAAGGTGTGGTCTCACCAAGGCCTTGTACAACTGCAGCAAGACATCCTTGCTCCTGTACTCGAATCCTCTCGCTATGAAGGCGGACATACCATTTGCCTTCTTAACCACCTGCTGCACCTGCATGCTTACCTTCAGCGACTGGTGCACAAGGACTCCCAGATCTCATTGCACTTCCCCTTTTCCCAATCTATTGCCATTCAGATAATAATCTGTCTTCCTGTTTTTGCCACCAAAGTGGATAACCTCGCATTTATCCACATTATACTGCATCTGCTATGCATCTGCCCAATCACCCAACCTGTCCAAATCATACTGGAGTTTCTCTGCATCCTCCTCACAGCACACACACACACCCAGCTTTGTGTCGTCTGCAAACTTGGAGATATTACATCTAGTTCCCTCGTCTAGATCATTAATATATATTGTGAATAGCTGGGGTCCTAGCACCGATCCCTGCGGTACCCCACTAGTCACTGCCTGCCACTTGGAAAAAGACCTGTTTATTCCAACTCTTTGCTTCCTGTCTGCCAACCAGTACTCTATCCAAATTAGTACCTTACCCCCAATCCCATGTGCTTTAACTTTGCTCGCTAATCTCTTATGCGGGACCTTATCGAAAGCCTTCTGAAAGTCCAAATACACCACATCCACTGGTTCTCCCTTATCTATTACCAGTTACATCCTCAAAAAATTCCAGTAGATTAGTCAGGCATGATGTACCTTTTGTAAATCCATGTTGACTTTGTCTGATCCTGTCACTGTTTTCTAAGTGCTCTGCTATTACATCTTTTACAATGGACTCTAGCATTTTGCCCACTACCGATGTCAGGCTCACCGGTCTATAATTCCCCGTTTTTTCTCGACCACCTTTTTTAATTAGTGGGGTTACATCAGCTACCCTCCAATCCATGGGAACTGTTCCAGAGTCTGTAGAATTTTGAAAGATGACCAGCAATGCATCTACTATTTCTAGGGCCACTTCCTTAAGTACCCTAGGATGTAGATTATCAGGCCCTGGGAATTTATCGGCCTTCAATCCCACCAATTTCCCGAACACCATTTCCCTACAAATATTGATTTCATTCAATTCCTCCCTCTCATTAGACCCTATGTTCCCCGACATCTCTGGGAGTTTATTGGTGTCCTACTTTGTGAAGACAGAACCAAAGTATGTATTTAATTGGTCTGCCATTTCTCTGTTCCCCATTATAAATTCCCCTGATTCTGACTGCAAGGGACCTACGCTTGACTTCACCAATCTTTTTCTCTTCACATATCTATAGAAGCTTTTACAGTCAGTTTTTATGTTCCCTGCAAGCTTACTCTCATATTCTATTTTCCCCCTCTTAATTAATCCCTTTGTCCTCCTTTGCTGAATCCTAAACTGCTCCCAATCCTCAGGTTTGCTGCTTTTTCTGGCCAATTTTATATGTCCTCTCCTTGGATCTTATGCTATCCCTAATTTCCCTTGTTAGCCACGGTTGAGTCACCTTTTTTTGTTTTATTTTTCTGCCAAACCGGGATGAACAAATTCTGTAGTTCATCCATGCGATCTTTAAATGTTTGCCATTGCCTATCCACCGTCAACCCTTTAAGTAATGCTCCCCAATCCATCCTAGCCAACTCGCACCTCATACCATCGTAGTTTCCTTTATTTAAATTCAGGACCCTAGTCTCTGAGTCAACTAGTTCACTCTCCATCTTAATGAAGAATTCTATCATATTATGATCGCTCCTCCCCAAGGGGCCTCGCACAACAAGATTGCTAATTAATCCTTTCTCATTACATAATACCCAATCTGAGATGGCCTGATCTCTCGTTGGTTCCTCAACATATTAGTCCAGGAAACCAT
Source organism: Squalus acanthias (assembly GCA_030390025.1). NCBI lineage: Eukaryota > Metazoa > Chordata > Chondrichthyes > Squaliformes > Squalidae > Squalus > Squalus acanthias. The sequence goes on along the minus strand of CM059431.1, from coordinate 56,345,835 downwards.
CCCATATACACTCTAGAAATTCCTTCTCCACAGTATTGTTACTAATTTGGTTAGCCCAATCTATATGTAGATTAAAGTCACCCATGATAACTGCTGTGCCCTTATTGCACACGTCTCTAATTTCCCGTTTAATGCCATCCCCAACCTCAGCATTACTGTTTGGGGGTCTGTATACAACTCCCACTAACGTTTTCTGCCCCTTGGTATTTCTCAGCTCTACCCATACAGATTCCACATCATCAGAGCTAATATCCTTCCTTACTATTGTGTTCATCTCCTCTTGAACCAGCAATGCTACCCCACCTCCTTTTCCTTTTTGTCTGTCCTTCCTGAATATTGAATACCCATGGATGTTGAATTCCCAGCCTTGGTCACCCTGGAGCCATGTCTCCGTAATCCCAATTATATCATATCCGTTTACATCTATTTGCACAGCTAATTCATCCACCTTATTACGAATGCTCCTCGCATTAAGACACAAAGCCTTCAGGCTTGTTTTTTTAACACTCTTAGACCTTTTAGAATTATTATTTACTGTAGCCCTGTTTGATTTACACACTTGATTTCTCTGCCTTCCACTTTTGCTTTTCTCCTTCCTGTCTTTTGCTTCTATCCTTGCTTCCCTTTCCTCTGTTTCCCTGCACAGGTTCCCAACCCCCTGCCATTTAGTTTAAACCCTCCCCAACAGCACTAGCAAACACTCCCCCTAGGACATCGGTCCCGGTCCTGCCCAGGTGCCAACCGTCCAGTTTGTACTGGTCCCATCTCCCCCAGAACCGGTTCCAATGTCCCAGGAATTTGAATCTTCCAAGGAGGTCCCACAGTTGATGGAGTCAAGCTGCAGCACCTCCGACTTTGGAAGGCCTTCTAAAAGTGCTCAGAGACCTTTTAAAGCCAAGGTCTGGCACCTCTCAAAATAGGCTTAGAGAGGCCCTTAACGAGCATTTAAGGATCTTTAATAACGCAATGGCCAGCTGGAGGCGGGAGCGTTTCCCAACCTCCAAAACCGGCACCGGCAAAATCCTTTGGAGGCGGTTTCCGAGCCCGACCTCTTTGAATCTGATTTTCCCGCCTTACCCGCCTCCTCCGACATCAGAAAATCGCCCCCAAAAAGTATAATAATGAATAGTCAGCATGGATTTCAAAAGGAAAAATCTTGCTTGACCAACCTTATTGAATTTTTTGAAGAAGTAACCGAGAGAGTAGACAATGGTAATGCCGTAGATGTAATTTATCTAGATTTTCAAAAGGCCTTTGATAAGGTACCCCATAATAGACTAATGAATAAGGTCAGAGAATGCGGAGCCAGGGGACAAGTAGCAGAATGGATTGCTAGCTGGCTTCAAGACAGAAAGCAGAGAGTAGGAGTAAAGGGTAGCTATTCACAGTGGCAGAAGGTGAGTAGTGATGTTCCACAAGGATCAATGCTGGGACCACTGCTGTTCACAATTTACATTAACAATTTGGACTTTGGAATCAAAAACACAATTTCTAAATTTGCGGATGATACCAAATTGGGGGGGATAGTCAATACTGAGGAGGACTGCAACAAATTACAGGAGGACATTAATAAACTTGCAGCATGGGCAAATAATTGTCAAATGAAGTTCAACACAGGTAAATGTGAGGTATTACATATTGGTAGGAAGAATAGGGAGGTCACTTATCACTTGGAGGGTGCAAGTCTAGGTGGGGTAGAGGAACAAAGGGATCTCAGAGTACAAATACACAGATCACTAAAAGTTGCGCCACAGGTTAGGAAGGCCATAAAAAAAGCAAACCAAGCACTAGGGTTTATTTCTGGAGGGATAGAACTGAAAAGTAGGGAAGTTATGCTAAACCTGTATCGAACCTTGGTTAGACCACACTAAGAGTACTGTGTGCAGTTCTGGTCGCCGTATTATAAAAAGGATATAGAGGATCTGGAGAGGGTGCAGAGAAGATTTACAAGGATACCAGAAATGCGAGGGTATACATATCAGGAAAGGTTGAACAGGCTGGGTCTCTTTTCTCTTGAAAAAAGAAGGTTGAGGAGTGACCTAATAGGGGTCTTTAAAATTATGAAAGGTTTTGATAGAGTGAATACAGAGAGAATGTTTCCACTTATGGGGAAGAGCATAACTAGAGGCCAACAATATAAGATAGTCACCAAGAAATCCAATAGGGAATTCAGAAGAAACTTCTTTACCCAAAAAGTGGTGAGAATGTGGAACTCGCTACCACAGGGAGCGGTTGAAGCGAATAGTATAGATGCATTTAAGGAGAGGTTGGACAAGCATATGAGGGAGAGGGAATAGAGGGTTACGCTGATAGATTTAGATGAGGAAAGACGGGAGGAGGCTCGAGTGGAGCATAAACGATAAACGCCAGCATGGACTGGTTGGGCCGAATGGCCTGTTTCTGTGCCGTATATCCTATGTAATCCTATGTAAACGGGGTGGGGGGGGGGCATGGGCGGAGTTGAGTGTTTTTAACAAGTTGATGGCATGACTGTGAGAGAGTAAGGGCAGAGAAAGAATGGTTTATGAAACATGTTGGGCAGAAATTTTGCTTCTGTGCTCGCAAGGCCATGATTTTCCTTCCATTATGGAATGAGTGGAAAATCTTCAGTTGCAGATTGCAGAAGCAGAATTTTTACTCCATTATGTGTGAACAAAGAAGGAAGAGAGGCTTTTATGTGTCCTCTCCTAATTACTCCCAAAATTGGCACATTCAGCATGGAGTAGAGGATTGTATAATCATTTTTAAAATATCAATTTTGAATTAAAAACGTTGGGGAACTTTTACACTGGGAATAGACAGCAGTGAATTGTAATTATATGTTAGCTGCTTTTTGTTTCAATTCCTAATATTCCTAAAATAAAGTTTTTAAAAATTGTATTTGTGTTACATTTTAATTTTAGTACTGAAATTCAGCTGCAATTTTAAGAAAGTATTAGTGGTTTCATCATATCTCACAATGCACTATTGATCTCCTTTAGTCTCGTCAGCACAGGATGTTGATCTTTACCTCCAATAATAGATAAAGACACTGAAAAAAATGATAAAATATGAATGGTGTACATCTCCTGTACGGATAGTGTACATCTCCTGTACGGATGGTGTACACTATTTAAGAAAGGAGGGAGAGAGGAAACCGGGAACTAAAGACCAGTTAACCTGACATCAGTAGAAGGGAAAATGCTAGAATCTATTATTAAGGACGTGGTAACAGGGCACTTAGAAAATAATATCATTGGGCAGAGTCAATACAGATTTATGAAAGCGAAATCGTGTTTGACGAATCTGTTAAGAGTTTTTTGAGGTTGTAACTAGCAGAATAGATAAGGGGGAACCAGTGGATGTGGTGTATTTGGATTTTCAGAAGGCATTCGATAAGGTGCCACACAAGAGGTTATTAAACAAAATTAGGGCTCATGGGAGTGGGGGTAATATACTAGCATGGATTGAGGATTGGTTAATGGTCAGAAAACAGAGAATAGGAATAAACGGGTCATTTTCGGGTTGGCAGGCTGTAACTAGTGGGGTACCGAAAGGATCAGTGCTTGGGCCTCAGCTATTCACAATCTACATCAATGATTTGGATGAGGGGACCAAATGGAATATATCCAAGTTTGCTGATGATACAAAGCTGGGTGGGAATGTAAGTTGTGAGGAGGATGCAAGGAGGCAGCAAGGGGATATGGACAGGCTAAGTGAGTGGGCAAGAACATGGCAAATGGAATATAATGTGGAGAAATGTGTAGCTATCCATTTTGGTAGGAAAAATAGAAAATCAGAGTATTTTTGTAAATGGTGAGAGATTGGGAAATGTTGGTGTTCAGAGGGACCTGGTTGTCCTTGTACAAGAATCACTGAAAGTTAACATGCAGGTACAGCAAGCAATTAGGAAAGCAAATGGTATGTTGGCCTTTATTACAAGAGGATTTGAGTATCAGAGTAAAGACGTCTTACTGCAATTATATAGGGCCCTGGTGAGACCACACCTGGAGTATTGTGTACAGTTTTGGTCCCCTTACCTAAGGAAGGATATACTTGCCATAGAGGGAGTGCAACGAAGGTTCACCAGATTGGTTCCTGGGATGGGGGGATTGTCCTATGAAGTGAGATTGAGTAGACTAGGCCTATATTCTCTACAGTTTAGAAGAATGAGAGGTGATCTCATTGAAACATACAAAATTCTTACAGGGCTTGACAGGGTAGATGCATGGAGGATGTTTCCCCTGGATGTGGAGTCTCGAAGCAGGGGTCACAGTCTCAGAATAAGGGGTCTGCCATTTAGGACTGAGATGAGGAAAAATTTCTTCACTCAGCGGGTGGTGAATCTTTGGCATTCTCTACCCCAGAGGGCTGTGGAGGCTCAGTCGTTGAGTATATTCAAGAGAGAGATTGATAGATTTTTCAATATTAAGGGATATGGGCATAAAGCAGGAAAGTGGAGATGAGGTAGAAGATCAGCCATGATCTTATTGAATGGTGGAGCAGGCTCCAAGGGCCAAATGGCCTACTCCTGCTCCTATTTCTTATGTTCTTATCTGTACGGATGGTGCAGCACGTACTCAGAGTGTTGTGGGCTCAAGTCTCTGGAATAGGGTAGTGCACTTGTCTCTGAATCAAAAGATTGTGGGTTCACGTCCCACTCCAGAAATTTCAGCACATAACCTAGGCTGACAATTCAGTGTAGTACGGAGAGAGTGCTGCACTGTTGGATGAGACTTTTTTGGATGAGACGTTAAGCTGATGTCTGCCCTTTCAGGTAGATGTAAAAGATCCTATGACACTATTCAAAGAATGACAAGGGAGTTCTCTTGGTGTTCAGGCCAAGGACTGTGGGGAATTTAAATTCAGTTAATTAAATGAATCTGGAATAAAAAGCTAATATCAGTTATGGCGACCATGATTATCGGATTGTCGTAAAAACCCGTTTGGTTCACTAATGTGCTTTAGGGAAGGAAATCTGCCGTCCTTACCTTGTCTGGCCCATATATGTGACTCCAAACCCACAGCAATGTGGTTGACTCTTAACTGCCCTCTGAAATGGCCTAGCAAGCCACTCAGTTGTAAACAACCACTACGAAAAACAATAATAAGAATAAAACCGGATGGACCACCCAGCATCGACCTCGACACTGGCTTCGGACACGACAAAGGCACACCCAGCCCAATCGACTCTGCAAAGTCCTCCTCACCAACAACTGGGGACTTGTGCCAAAATTGGGAGAGCTGTCTCACAGACTAGCCAAGCAAAAACCTGACATAGTCATACTCACAGAATCACACCTTTCAGCTGAAGTCCCAGACTCCTCCATCACCATCCCTGGGTATGTCCTATCCCACCGGCAGGACAGACCCACCAGAGGTGGCGGCACAATAGTATACGGGAGGTAGGGAGTGGCCCTGGGAATCCTCAACAATGACTCCGGACCCCATGAAGTCTCATGGCTTCAGGTCAAACATGGACAAGGAAACCTCCTGCTGATTAGGACCTACCTCCCTCCCTCAACTGATGAATCAGTACTCCTTCATATTGAACACCACTTGGAAGAAGCACTCAGAGTAGCAAGGGCACAGAATGTACTTTGGGTGGGGGACTTCAATGTCCATCACCGAGAGTGGCTCGATAGCACCACTACTGACCGAGCTGGCCGAGTCCTGAAGGATGAAGCTGCCAGACTGGACCTGCAGCAGGTGGTGAGAGAACCAACACAAGAGAAAAACCTACTTGACCTTGTCCTCACCAATCTACCTGTCACAGATGCATCTGTCCATGACAGTATTGGTAGCAGTGACCACCGCACAGTCCTTGTGGAGACGAAGTCCTGTCTTCACACTGAGGACATCTTCCATCGTGTTGTGTGGCACTACCACCTGTACTAAATGGGAATGATTCAGAACAGACCTAGTAGCTCAAATCTGGGTATCCATGAGCAGCAGCAGAATTGTATTCCACCACAATCTGTAACCTCATGGTCCGGCATATCCCTCACTCTACCATTACCATCAAGCCATGAGGAGTGCAGAAGAGCATACCAGGAGCAGCACCAGGCATACCTAAAAATGAGGTGCCAACCTGGGGAAGCTGCTGCCCAGGTATGTCCTGTCCACAAAAAGCAGGGCAAATCCAATCCGGCAAATTATTGCCCCATCAGTCTACTCACAATCATCAGCAAAGTGATGGAATTTCTTATCGACAGTGCTATCAAGCGGCACTTACTCACCAATAACCTGCTCACCCATGCTGTTTTGGTTCTGCTAGGACCACTCGGCTCCAGACCTCATTACACCCTTGGTCCAAACATGCAGCATTTGATCGAGTGTGGCATCAAGGAGCCCTAGTAAAATTGAAGTCAATGGGAATCAAGGGGAAAGCTCTCCATTGGCTGGAGTCATACCTAGCATAAAGAAAGGTGGTTGTTAGAGCTAATCATCTCAGCCCCAGGACATCACTGCAGGAGTTCCTCAGGACAGTGTCTTAGGCCAAACCTGCTTCAGCAATGACCTTCCCTCCATCATATGGTCAGAAGTGGGGATGTTCGCTGATGATTGCACAGTGTTCAGTTCCATTCGCAACTCCTCAGATAATAAAGCAGTCCGTGCCCGCATGCAGCAAGACCTGGACGACATTCAGGCTTGGGCTGATAAATGGCAAGTAACATTTGCACTACACAGTCATAGAATCATAGAAAGTTACAGCACGGAAGGAGGTCATTTCGGCCCATCGTGTCCGCGCCAGCCAACAAAGAGCTATCCAGCCTAATCCCACTTCCCAGCTCTTGGTCCGTAGCCCTGCAGATTAGAGCATCCCAAGTGCACATCCAAGTACTTTTTAAATGTGGTTAGGGTTCCTGCCTCTACCACCCTTTCAAGCAGTGAGTTCCAGACTCCCACAACCCTCTGGGTGAAGAAATTTCCCCTCAAATCCCCTCCAAACCTTCCCCCAATTACTTTAAATCTGTGCCCCCTGGTTTTTGACCCCTCTGCTAAGGGATATAGGTCCTTTCTATCCACTTTATCTATGCCCCTCATAATTTTATACACCTCAATAAGGTCTCCCCTCAGCCTCCTCTGTTCCAAGGAAAACAGACCCAGCCTATCCAGTCTTTCCTCGTAGCTAAGATTCTCTACTCCCGGCAACATCCTTGTAAATCTCCTCTGTACCCTCTCTAGTGCAATCACATCTTTCCTGTAATAATGTGACTAGAACTACATGCAGTACTCTAGCTGAGGCCTAACTAGTGTTTTATACAGTTGAAGCATAACCCCCCTGCTCTTGTATTCTATGCCACGGCTAATAAAGGCAAGCATTCCGTATGCCTTCTTAACCACCTTATCTACTTGGCCTGCTACCTTCAGGGATCTGTGGACATGCACTCCAAGGTCCCTTTGTTCCTCTACACTACTCAGTGTCCTACCATTTAATGTGTATTCCCTTTCCTTGTTAGCCCTTTCCCAAATGCATTACCTCATACTTCTCCGGATTGAATTCCATTTGCCACTGTTCTGCCCACCTGACCTATTTATTGATAGCTTCCTGCAATCTACAGCTTCCTTCTTCAGTATCAACCACACAGACGATTTTAGTATCATCTGCAAACTTCTTAATCATACCCCCTATATTCAAGTCAAGATCGTTGATATATACCACAAAAAGCAAGGGACCTAGTACTGAGTCCTGCAGAACCCCACTGGAAACAGGCCTCCAGTCACACAAACACCCATCAACCATTACCCTCTGCTTCCTGTCTCCGAGCCAGTTTTGAATCCAACTTGACACTTTGCCCTGGATCCCATGGGCTTTTAACTTCGTGACCAGTCTGCCATGGGGAACCTTATTAAAAGCCTTGCTAAAGTCCATGTACACTACATCAAACTCACTACCCTCATCTACCCTCCTTGTTACCTCCTCAAAAAATTCAATCAAGTTTGTCAGACACGACCTTCCCTTAACAAATCCGCGCTGACTATCCTTGATTAATCCGTGTTTTTCTGAATGAAGATTTATCCTGTCCTTCAGAATTCTTTCCAATAATTTTCCCACCACCGAGGTTAGGCTGACTGGCCTGTAATTACTCAGTCTATCCTTTTCTCCCTTTTTAAACAAGGGTACCACATTAGCAGTCCTCCAGTCCTCTGGCACCACACCTGAAGCCAGAGAGGATTGAAAAATGATGGTCAGGGCCTCTGCTATTTCCTCTTTTGCTTCACTTAACAGCCTGGGATACATTTCATCCGGGCCTGGGGATTTATCCACTTTTAAAGCTGCTAAACCCCTTAGTACTTCCTCTCTCACTATGTTTATTTCATCTAATATTTCACACTCCTCCCCCCCGATAGCAATGTCTGCTTCGCCCCTCTCCTTTGTGAAAACAGACGCAAAGTATCATTAAGAACCCTACCGACATCTCCTGCCTCCACACACAGATTACCCTCATGATCTCTAATAGGCCCTATCCTTTCTTTAGTTATCCTCTTACTCTTAATATATTTATAAGTGCCAGGCAATGACTATCTCCAACAAGTGAGAGTCTAACCACCGCCCCTTGACATTCAATGGCAATACCATTGCTGAATCCCCCACCATCAACATCCTGGGGGTCACCATTGACCAGAAACTTAACTGGACCAGCCACATAAATACTGTGGCAACAAGAGCAGGTCAGAAACTGGGTATTCTGCAGCGAGTGTCTCACCTCCTGACTCCCCAAAGCCTTTCCACCATCTACAAGGCACAAATCAGGAGTGTGATGGCATACTCTCCACTGGCCTGGATGAGTGCAGCTCCAACAACACTCAAGAAGCTTGACACCATCCAGGACAAAGCAGCCCGCTTGATTGGCACCCCATCCACCACCTTAAACATTCACTCCCTCCAGTACCGGTTCACCGTGGCTGCAGTGTGTACCATCTACAAGATACACTTCACCACACGGACTGCAGCGGTTCAAGAAGGTAGCTCACCACCACCTTCTCGAGGGCAATTAGGGATGGGCAATAAATGCTGGCCTTGCCAGTGACACCCACATCCCAGGAATGAATTTTTAAAAAGGCCAAGATTATCTGGTCATTTATCTCATTGCTGTTTGTGAGATATTGATGTGTGCAAATTGGTTGCTGCATTTGCCTACATTGCAACAGTGACTACACTTCAAAAGTACTTCATTGGCTGTGAAGCACTTTGGGATGTCCTAAGGATGTTGAAAGGCGCTATATAAATGTAAGTTCTTTCTTACTCTGAGATAGATTGTGGGTATTCATAAAAAGGATTCTGAAAATAAAAATGTTTATTCTTTAAAACTGCAATAACTGCACATTTTGTTTTAGGTCTGGAGCTCTGGATATTGGCCCGCATACAAATGCATAAATTAATAAAAACCTAGGGGGAGAAATTCAGTATCGCCCCATTTGGGGCGCAATTATCGGCCGGGCACAAAGAGTAGCGCCTGGCGATAATTATCGCCACCGACTGCAAACTTGACTTTTATCGCCCTTGCAGGTGATTGGAGCGCTAAATCAGGCACTTCACACCTGTCTTAAGGCGCAAAGGCCGAGGAGCGAGGCGCTACCTCAGAGCGCTGGTGAAGCTCATGTGATGTCAGTCAGCAATGGAACACACACACAATGGCGCGGGCCAGTTCCTAAAGGGGAGGGTTGATCTTGATTTCCATCCACATCCTGCTCATTGCAGCCTTGAATCTCGGCCTGGAGAGACCTGCACATCAAATCTGCTGGAAAGAACAATAGAGAGTACCAGGGAAAGAGCTCAGAATGCAGCCCCCACAGTCTCTTCTAAATCAATACAAGGAAGGGCAAATCAAAATGAACCTGCAAAATGCTGCTCGGTACCCAAAACTCCTTCACACACCGTTGAATCTCTCCAGAAGTCAGTCTCTTTCTGTCTCTCTCAGAATGCGTGGTTCAAAAATGTCACCAACAATAAAAGGCAGGAAGCGGTCGCCTTTAAATAGCGTTCCCCCAGTCCCTTCCTGACTGCAAAACGCTCCACTCAAACTGTCATTGCTAGCGGCAGGCGGTAAGGCAGGGGGCGCCACTCAATATCCGCTCCGGGGCGATACCGGGGCGTTGCGAACTCGACTGACGTCACGATCTGCCGGCGCAGGAGATGGTGGCGGTAGTGTTTAGTGCTGCCGCAAAATGTCTAGTTAATTTCGCGAGTGGCACAAACATCGCCGCGCCCGGGCGCTAGATGCTTTGCGCCCCATTAGCGCCCTCTTAAGGCGCTAACGGGAGGCGCAACCAACTGAATTTTTCCCCCCAGTGTCTAATAATCACAATAAACTCAAAGCTACAGCTTCATTGTAGGTTTGGCACACCTGTGCTCATTTAGCAGTTGCCTTTTGCCTCGAGCAATTAGTGTATTAAAAAGCACAGAATATGCATATCACTTCATTCATTACACCATAATTATGGCTTGTTGATGTAACCCTAAACATCATCGTCTCCAGTTGTGTTTTATAATGGATTGCACAACATGTACCTTGTGCCAAGAAAAGATGTACAGAAGCTGACAGTAAACGATCTTGTCGGGAGTCTTAGGCTTTTGAAATTCCTCATAGTGAGTCATTAACATACCTTGAAGTTGTTGTGCAGCTTCAGATACAGTCAGCATATGCCATCTCGTAACTGCTAATAGAATAGGTGGGTAACTGATTCCGGTAAACCTATTTTCACAAAAATGTCAGTATATTAAGGACATTTTATGCTCTCCTGTCTGGGCATTATATTGAGGCAAGAGCCTAGTATAATGCTCTGCCATTTAAGGATTATTTTGAATGATTTATGAAGTTATTAAAAAAAAATCTGTGTCTGTATGAGGATATGAAATCCTTCTGCTTTTTTCTCCTGGCTCCCCTGATCTCCCACCACAATGTACCTCTTCTAGCCAAGAGGGTGAATGGACAAACAAATGACTCAGGCCAACAGCATGCTACTCTGAGCTCGTTACCAGGTGGAACATGTAAATGGGCTGGGAAAACCTTTCTTTTCCTTTATGGGGAGTCGCCTGATATATGCTGGTCACTTCCTTTCAATTGGTGGCTGAGGTTAAGAATAATGTGTAGTGGGAAATTGAGCCTGCAACCCACCATTCCTGGGAGTATATATTGGCACAAATTAAGTCTTCAATTTTTAGCCATAATCAATGGTTAACATATTTGTCTCTCCTATTGAGCTAGGAGAAGGGCATGCCAACTGGATTAGAAATGTGCTGGAGCAGGATGTCTAACCTTTGGAGCAATGAGCTGGATGCATGTGCCACAAATACTGAGTGGACTGCTGCATATGACGAATTGCTTAAGTTGAGCAGAATCATGATTAACCACCAATTTATTTTACATTTCTTCAAGTCTTTCCAACTTTATCTGTTTTATTCCCCACCATCAATCATATAAACATCAGCGTTGCTTTCTCAGGTTGACACCTGACAATCTGCTTCCAGCAGCACTCCATTCCCTTCCAGTTGGGACCTGCATTAGAAATCCACAACACTGATGGCCCCTACTGGATGCAACAACGACAAATGGAAATACAGTCTAAAAGGGAAAGCACTAGGGGGTAATTAACCAAAGGGATTTTGGAGTGCAGGTTTGTTCGTCATTAAAAGCTATCTCATTGGTGCAAAAAATGATTTAAAAAGGCTAGTGGGATGTTGACTTCACCACTAGAGGTATCGAATATCATGGAGTGGTTGAGGCGAATAGCATAGATGCATTTCAGAGAAAGTACATGAGGGAGAAAGGAATAGAAGGATATGTTGATGTGGTTAGATGAAGTAGGGTGGGAGGAGGCTCATGTGGAGCATAAACACCGGCATAGACCAGTTGGGCGAATGGCCTATTTCTGTGCTGTAAAATTCTAGGTAATGTCAAAGGAAAGTACAATTGCAGTTATACAGAGAATTGGTCATATCTCATTTGGAGTATCGAGTTAAGTTTTGGGCACACCACCTCAGGAAGACTTAGGAGGGAGTCCTCTGTTGATTTACCAGGATGATACCTGTGAATGGAGACTGGATAAAGAGGTTAAGACTTGGTCTGACTGAGATGTTTTACTAAGGTGTTCAAAATAATGAAAGGAATTGACTGGTTAAATATAGATAGATTATTCCCCTTATTGCAGTAATTCAGAAGGGAACATGATCTTAACATCAGAACAAAGTCGGTTAAAAGCAAATCCAGGGAAAATTTCTTCACATTTGGAGCAGAGTCGCTGAAGATTTATTCCATGGAGAAAGAGCAAGGAGTTGTGATGAAAAAGATAAAGAGCTTCCTTAACTAATGAAATAGCCTATGACCGACTGCTGTTCCCATGTTCCTAGCAGCAATGCTGAGAGCGGTATCAATGCAGTGTGCTCCTGCCGCGGGCAGCGGTGCTGTTAAATTGTTTGTTTTATTCCCCACCAGCAGACAGTTGTTTCTGAGGGTGAACTTTTCACAAGTTAACTTAAATCACAGATCCATGCTCCAGCGGAAGGGTTCAATTCAGATCTAATGCATTTTTTTCACTGAGGAATTGTTCAACATGCCGTATGGAATTGGGAAACAGATTAGATTTGGGCCAAAGAACCTGAGTTGCACATTCCAGTAGTAGAGTAATTGCCACCACATTTGTCTACTCAACAGTTACTGTACTTCAAAGTAATTAATTTTACGTGAAATTATTTGAGATGCTTGTGAGAGATGTGCCAATGTGCAGTATATATGCTTTATTCTTCTTTCCCTCCCTCTGCAAGCTGCATCAGGAACACTAGCTTAATGAAGTGAACACCATTAGGGTTTTTTAATGTGTAATTTTTTAATTATTTTATTTATGCAATGATCTAATTTTTCTAATGTTAGTTCCTTTTTATTAAGTTATATTTAAACACAGATCACCTTCCTTACCTAAGAAAGGATATACTTGCCATAGAGGGAGTGCAGCGGAGGTTCACCAGACTGATTCCTGGATGACAGGACTGTCGTATGAGGAGAGATTGGGTCGACTAGGCCTGTATTCACTAGAGTTCAGAAGAATGAGAGGGGCTCTCATTGAAATGTATAAAATTCTGACAGGGCTAGACAGACTGGATGCAGGGAGAATGTTTCCCCTGGCTGGGGGGTCTAGAACAAGGGGTCACAGTCTCAGGATACGGGGTAGGACATTTAGGACTGAGATGAGGAGAAATTTCTTCACTCAGAGGGTGGTGAACCTGTGGAATTCTCTACCACAGAAGGCTGTGGAGGCCAAGTCACTGAATATATATAAGAAGGAGCTAGATAGATTTCTAGATGCAAAAGGCGTCAAGGGGTATGGGGAGAGAGCGGGAATATGGTATTGAGATAGAGGATCAGCCATGATCATATTGAATGGCGGAGCAGGCTCGAAGGGCCGAATGGCCTACTCCTGCTCCAATTTTTCTGTGTTTCTATGTTTCAACTAAGGCAGCTTGCATAAGGAATTCCCAATCTTATTCAATGGGATGGAAATCTCTCCAGGCCCTCCACAGGCCATCTATTTCAACTTGGACCCTGGCATCTGGCCAGAAAGGATTAAACCAGCCCAACCAACAACTCTGCCTCACGTAGAGCAATGCAACTATGATGTTTAAAATAAAATGCATAAAATAATTGTTAATATGGCCAAATTGTGCACCCAGTAAAAAAAAAAGAAAGATTTGCATTTATATAACGCCTTTCACGACCACCGGACGTCTCAAAGCACTTTACAGCCAATGGAGTGTGGTCACTGTCGTAATGTGGGACAACAGTAAGATTAAATTGAAGTCCAGGAATTCAAAACAAACCACACATTGACTATTGAGAAGATTAATCATAAGTGAGGGAGATTCTGGGAAGGGACACATTCCAGAAGAGAGGCCAGGGAACTAAAGGAGACTTTTATGTTTCTTTTTTAATTTGTATTGGCTCTGTTACAACCATTTTATAATGAGGATATTTTTCCATCCAGATCTTGCTTTAGATGGTGGTAGTCAGTTTGTGGATGCCTGTGTACTTTACATCATGCTTCCATCATATTCCATAATGCTGAATACAATAGGGATGATTTCAACCTACCACCTGGGCATAAAACTGGCATTGCAGATCGGCCGCCCATTATAGACACTGCTTGATATTTATTTCCATTGTTTCAGTGAAATGAAAATCGGGTGGTTTCTATAACGGGCGGCCGATCTGGAACGTCGGTTTTATGCCCGAATGGCAAGTTGAAAATCCGCCTCATTTTTAAAAAATCTTTAGAAAAGGAAACTATATTTGTTTCTTACAAAATAGAGTCCATCCATTCACGAATGACTAATAATATACAACAGGAGTTCTAATTTATACAGTACAGAGTTACATATTTATTGTTAAAAAGTGAATGTTTTGCGACTGTGGGAAAGGAAGCAATCAGAATTTCTAAGAGTAAAGAGCCTTTTGGGAATTGCAGCAAGGTTGTCCAAGGTCAATGGGGCATCAGTGCTGATATGTTCAGTCATCCTGTAATTATTTTTTTCAGTTTGCCCTTCAGAAAATTGATTTTTGTTAAAAGAACTGAGACATTTAATGCTACGGGGTTTGACAGGATTGCTTTATTCTGCCTACCTCCTCCTCTTTCTCTCTGGTCTGTTACATTTTCATTGTTTCCCATGGTGCTCTGGGGGTATCCATGGTGCTGGTTGATCTCAGGTGTCAGCTTTTGTAGCATTTTTACAGACAGCCTGGGATAAAGCTTTTAATGATAGTGACGGCCATTAGGCTTGAACATCAAAGAATGTGATATTAATGGTGGATACAATAAGTAGAGAATTCAAACAGGTATTTTGTCAGGCAGACAACCTCCATTTGATAATGTATTGCTAATTTATTTGTGCACTGTTTTATGACGTGCAGATAAAACCGATGAAATACAATAAATAAAAAACCTAAAGGTGCGAACCTGGAGAACACAAGAAAAGGGATTAAAATGGTCATTCAGCCCATTAAAGAGCATCTTCTAGTGCATTTTCATTCTCATCAAAATACATCATTTGTATTTTTGAATAATCAGAATGGCTGGAATTTCCCCCGAAACAAACGGGTGGGTTTGGAGCGTGGGGGCAGTTAAATTGTTAAACATGGGATTCCTGACCTGATCCCACCCACTTCCAGCTTTGCCAGGGGGCAGGACGGGGAGGTGGGGGGGCGGGCAGCCGATCAGCTGCCAGGGGGCGTTACCTTAATTTAAATATTGTAATGCAGCTGGAAGCCTCTTTTTTCCCCTTCATTTTGAATTTAACTGCCTGTGAACGGGTTTCACACAATTCGTGAAACCTGACAGTTAAACCAAGGCTGGGACTGCTGCATCCAGGAGGTAAGGGGCTTTATACCTACCTCCTGGATCCAGGGTCCCTGCCTAACCTGCCCCCCGCGATCGGAGACCCCCCCCACACACGAGGCCTCCGATCGCCTCCCCAGGCCTCCGATCCCCACCATGAGGCCTCCCCCCGCACCCCACCCCACCAATGATGCTGAGGCTGGCCACAATCCTCCAGTGGCCGGCCCCGATCCTCTCTCCCCATCGATGCCCGGCCGACCACACCCCTGCCGATCCTCGATACCCGGCTGACCACCCCTCCCCCCCGCCCCCGCGATCCCCGTATACCGACCCCCCTCCCGGGATCGACCCCTTGCATCTGCAGGCCTACCCGCCCGCAGCCAGCCAGCCTCTCAATCTGGCTGGTTGCGGGCAGGAATCCGATGCTGTTAAAGTCGGCAGGGCCTGCAAGAAACCCGGCCTCCCAGGTTTCCCACCCGCCTCGGAGGCCCCCCGTCCCCAACCCGCCTCCCTGGAGAAAATTCAGGCCAAATGTACTGCTTCTGTTACCTTGCTTATTCCAAACATTTTACCACTCTATAAATAAATATATTAATATATGCAAATCAGGGTCAAAGGACATTGTCAGTACTCTGACCCCATTTTTGTGCCGAGCACTACCTCTTAACCACCTCTCTTCAACCTCCACTGTCTCTGTCTTGTCAGGCTGCTTCTTGACATCCAGATTTCAATGAGCCACAATTGTTCCAGCTGAAAATTGCAAAGTCTAAGGCTTGGTTTGGTCCCGGCCACAAACTCCATACCCTTGACAATGACACTAAGCCACCTTCTCATGTTGAGCCCGACTGACTGTAACTTTGGTAACCTATTCGACCCAGAGTTGAGCTTCTGAACATATATCCTCTCCATCACAATGCCCACCTTCTACTATCTCCGCAACTGCCCCTAGCTCAGCTGACCTGGCACTGAAACCCTCATCTTTGCCTGCTTATAATTTTCATTTCTCCTGCTCTTTAAAATCATGCTTGAGCAGAGAAGACGGGCAGACGATAATAAGTTACTACAAGGTATACGAGTGTCCTGGGCAGTTTGACCACTAGTTGTTCATCCTTTTCTCTCTGTGCGGAATTATAGGTTCTAGATAGCATGTTGTCTTTTTCTTCTATGCTGCAGGAGGAAAAATGGAAAAACAGAATTGGCAAAACAGTGGCCTAGAAATTGGATTGCACTGCACTCATCTAAAACGGGCACCTAAGGGTCCAATATGTGCAGTGTGCATGCACTCATTCCATGCCAGAAGTACATTGCCCGCCATATTGGTTAGGGTTAAATAAAAACAGAAAATGCTGGAAATACTCAGCAGGTCAGGCAGCATCTGTGGAGAGAGAAACAGAGTTAACGTTTCAGGTCGATGACCCTTCGTCAGAACTGGAAAAAGCTGGAGATCGGACAGGTTTTTAAGCAAGTGCAGGGGCAGGGAAAGGGCAGGAAAGAACAAAAGGGAAGGTCTGTGATATGATGGAAGGCAGGAGAGATTAAGAGACATTAAGAGATGGTGCAAGGCAAAAGGAGATGGTAATGGGACAAGTTAAGAAACAAAAGATGGCTCTAGATGAAGTGTAAATGGCTCTGGCAGAATGAAAGACAGCTGCCATGTGGGATGGGGGGAAAAAAATTAATAATAAATAAAATAAAAAGAATAGGGGCAGAGGTTATGGTCTGAAATTGTTGAACTCTATGTTGAGTCCAGAAGGCTGTAAAGTGCCTAATCGAAAGATGAGGTGCTGTTCCTCGAGCTTACGCTGAGCTTCATTGGAACCGTGTAAGAGGCCGAGGACGGGGCCACCCTTACGGACTGAACGGAGGTGTTCCGCAAAGCTGTCACCCAATCTGCGTTTGGTCTCTCCAATGTAGAGGAGACCGCATCGTGAGCAGCGAATACAGTATACTAAATTGCAAGAAGTACAAGTAAATCGCTGTTTCACCTGGAAGGAGTGTTTGGGGCCCTGGACAGTGGGAAGGGGGGGAGGTATAACGGCATGTGTTGCATCTCCCTGCACTTGCACGGGAAGGTGCCAGGCGAAGGGGAAGGGGTGTTGGGGGTGATAGAGGAGTGGACCAGGGTGTCGCGGAGGGAGTGGTCCCTTCGGAATGCTGAAAGGGGAGGTGAGGGGAAGATGTGTTTGGTGGTGGGATCACGCTGGAGGTGGCGGAAATGGCGGAGGATGATCCGTTGAATGTGGAGGCTGGTGGGGTGAAAG
This sequence comes from Squalus acanthias, assembly GCA_030390025.1. Classification (NCBI taxonomy): domain Eukaryota; kingdom Metazoa; phylum Chordata; class Chondrichthyes; order Squaliformes; family Squalidae; genus Squalus; species Squalus acanthias. The sequence goes on along the minus strand of CM059431.1, from coordinate 56,328,265 downwards.
GTGAGGACAAGGGGAACCCTATCGTGGTTCCAGGAGGGAGGGGAAGGGGTGAGAGCAGAAGTGCGGGAAATAGAACGGACACGGTCAAGGGCCGTGTCAACCACAGTAGAGGGGAATCCTCGGTTGAGGAAAAAGGAAGACATGTCGGAAGCACTGGTATGGAAGGTGGCATCATCAGAGCAGATGCGGTGGAGACGGAGAAACTGGGAGAATGGAAGAGAGTCCTTACAGGAAGTGGGGTGGGGGGGGGAAGTGTAGTCCAGGTAGCTGTGGGAGTCAGTGGTGTAAGCGGTTTTTGATCCTAGCCCAATTGCTAGACGGACGGTTCGAATCGCCCCCGCCTTACGAAAGTTCTATACCCGGGAATTATTATTCAGAGTGTAAATGAAATAAGTCACGGACAGGAATGCTTCGGTGAAAAATCAAACTTATATTTATTTGGTCTAACATACACTGGCTAAAACATGCACTACTAAATGAAATTACTGTCTCTGTGGAGAATAAAATCCAGGTTACAAATAACATACATACAGTGCAAAACTGAGGACTATGACATGCAGTAATTCCCTTGTTGCTATGGTGGACTCTAATTCCACCCCTACCAACGAATTACCCAGTCGCATAAGCCCCTTCGCCTGGCTGAACCAAACGAAGCTCCCACCCTCGGAATAGCCCAAAAGCTTCACTTCTGAGAAAAACTCTGAGCCCCTTACACCTCACCCAGCTCGCCTGGGATATCTGGTTTACCGGCTTGGGACACTCGAGACCATGCTTACCCCCACACACACAGTCGGTCTCGACAGCTCCGCTTAGCTGCTTCTCTGGTACTTCTTGTTAGGTCGATCTTGTTGGAGCGGGAGCGAGAGAGAGAGAGAATGGTGGGAAAGGGTCTATCTTTATAGGAGTCTTGCTACCCCTATCTTTCCCACCAATCTTTAAAATCCTTTTGTTTCTAAGCACTCCGGTGCTTAGTCAGTGATGGGCCATCATTAGACCCATGTGTATTCCGTGATTGGACCAATGGCCCTAAGTCTGGGACATCTCCCAGTCTTTTGTGTTGGGAAAAACTGGCTCCTTTTCGGCTGGCTGAGCTCGTGGGTTCATTGTTCTGCTTCTCTTCTGAGATGGAGGTGAGAAGTGCTTTTGCATATTCTGCATGACTGACAGTTCTTTTGTCACAGCCAACTGCCATGCGTTCTCTGGAGTTTTAACAAACCAGTTTTTCACATATCTGCACAGGGTGATCCCATCACAGGGAAAATACCCTCAGAAAAATCCCATAAAGTCCACAAAATACTCTTGACTGAGTCCATTCTTCAAACAGAGACTTTGCGATCTCTTCAGTGAGCTTGTAGTGAATGTTTGTCAATAGCCTATCCCCAGAGATGGAGACAGAGAAGTCGAGGAAGGGAAGAGTCGGAGATGGACCATGTGAAGGTGAGGGAAGGGTGGAAATTGGAAGCAAAGTGAATTAAATTTTCTAGTTCAGGGCGAGAGCAGGAAACAGCACCGATACAGTCATCAATATACCGGAAAAAGAGGTGAGGGAGGGGACCTGAATAGGACTGGGACAAAGAATGTTCCACCTATCCCACGAAAAGGCAGGCATAGCTGGGACCCATGCGGGTTCCCATAGCAACACCTTTAATTTGCAGGAAGTGAGTGGAGTCAAAGGAGAAGTTGTTCAATGTGAGAACAAGTTCAGCCAGGCGGAGGAGGGTGGTGGTGGATGGGGACTGGTTGGGTCTCTGTTCAAGGAAGAAGCGGAGCACCCTCAGGCCATCCTGGTGGGGGATGGAGGTGTAGAGGGATTGGACGTCCATAGTGAAAAGGAGGCGGTTGGGGTCAGGAAACTGGAAACTGTTAAAGTGACGGAGGGCGTCGGAAGAGTCACGGATGTAGGTGGGTTAGGATTCCTCAGTAGACATCCATGATACATGCAAATCAAGGGCCTCACGCCCGTTTCATGCTCCTTTGCGAAATTTGACTGCAAATAACCGCTATGCATGTTGCGGTCAGTATCTTCAGGCTTAGCAGCCAAATCAGCAGTCCTTAAAGGGAGACTGCCACCTTAAAGGTAACTTTTACATTTTTTACTTACCTTATTGTGGAGCTAGGAGGAGCAAGAGTGCTCCTCCCAGCTCCATGTCAAATTTGCAGGCCGCTGCCCCTCCAATTTCCTCTCCCACCACCTGGACTTTCCTGAGGACCTTGGCCGATGTTTTAACAGGCTGATATTGCTGCCCCCTCACGATCGGCAAGCTGCCTCTGGGACCGCGGATAGTGTGTCCTGCACTGGGATCGCGCCCCAATTTGGGCGCAATCCAATTTCTAGACCAGTGTGTTTATTGTTCCCAACATTAAATTAATGAAAGAGGGTTTATTCTTCTCTAGTCTGTTTCAAAACACACAGTGTGATCCCATAACTCTTATCAAAATGCATTGTATCACTTGCATGTGAGGTCATGATGATTAAAATGATGCACAATTCTTCAAAACAAAGAATAAAGGTGTGGTAAAACATGTTTAATTCTATTTAAGGTAAAATATTAAATAAAATGCAAAATTATTTCTCAGTGGACCTGACTGGGATCACTCTTTGACCCTCCTTTTTCCTCAACTCTTTAAATCGATATTTTGAGCCAGCCTATTGAGCCATTATTTAGCTCTAATTAACTTCCTCATTCTACTAGATGTGAAATTTTATTTGAATTTCAGTTTTATTTTCATAATTTGATGGTAAATTTGTCAAAATCTTTACCTTTTAATTTAATTATAGCATCTGAGAACTCAAGCTGGTAGAAACAAGAAAAAATATTGTATAGTTTTAAAATACTTTTTCTGTTTATTTGAAAACCTACATAATCTAAATAAAATAATCTAATTAGGTTAAACATGCTGCTAAAAACATTAAAACTTCATGTCATTTAAAAATAAGACATAATACCAGATACAGATTTGTGCCCAGGTGGCTGAAGAAGCACAAACTTCAAATAAGGCAGACTGCAAAGTGAATTCCCAACCATGCTCTATTTATTAGGATGGAATCCCTTGCCGATGGTATAGAGTCCATCTTTCCTGAGTTTTAATATTAACTGGAGCACTTGCCCCTGCCCCAGATAATAATTTAAGCAGTTATCTTTAAATCAGTTATCAAAAAAATAACATAACCATGTATTTGGCTTGTCAGAAAATATCACCAATATAAGCTATATAGTCTGTCTCACATTTAAAAATGTGGTTATACCACAGCTTTAACATATTGCGTTTCCACATTTTGTGCAAAGGTTTGCTGACTAGTGGACAAAGAATGTTGCAGATCTCAGAATCACTTTACCAGAAGTAGAGAATTGTATCAGAGGACAGATCATTTAGATACTTGGAAAAGGGAAGTAGACGGAGCAGCATTTGAGTTTCCAGAAACTGGCGTCAGCATAGCAGAGGAGAAACTCCAGAGTTTCACGTGTTCTTACTTTCTGTTACCAGTGAATTAGTATTTAGCTCTATCACTCAAATCAGGTCAGGCACAATTTTATTGCACTTGTGGACTAGCACAAAGTGAATTTTTCATCTGATGGAAAGGCAGAACAAGGGAAAAACAAAAATAACGGTAACAGTTTCTCCCCGGTGCTCCTTCCAAAATTGTGGAAGATGCAACACAGGGCAGGCAAAGCCATATTGAGGAACGATTTACCAGCAGCTTTAGTGCTGCACTGAAACCCAGCCACAAAATACCATATCTACGTGGCACAATTCAGCTAAAAATCTGTTCACACTTACATAATTGCTGATGTACAATAATACTCGGGCTGATCTATAATTGTGAGGGTCCATTTAATTAGTGAGAGAGCATGTGTTGATTAGATATAGGGTTCAGGTAACAAAACTTGTCTAGATATTTTTTCTTTTCCCCACAAAAATATATTCTTTGTGTGTTTTCACTAGCAACACATTATTTGAGGTAAACTCTATCACTCTGATATTCCTCTCTGACTGGGTTATGCTTATTTCGCACATGCTGGACAGAGGAAAGCGGGCAGATAACCTTTCTGTCGCGTCTTCACCCCCTTTACACTGGCCTGGGATCTCTGGGCCTTTTCCAAATGGGCAGAGCAGAACTTACGCCAGCGATAGGTGTGGGCCCAGTATTGTTATATTGCATTCATGGCCGTCCTGCACCATTTTGCTCCCAGTGCAGCCATGAGATGCCCACTTCCAGTGGTGCCCCAGGAAGCTGGCACCAGGCCGTGCACCGGTAACCCGCTCAAATCAAAGGGTGTGAGGAAGCCAGCAGCAAAGCAAAGAGGAGCCTCAAGATAACTTTCAGGTACCTACCAGATGTTCAGAAAATGCTGGGAACACTCAGCAGGCCAGGCAGCATCTGTGGAGAGAGAAACAGAGTTAACGGTTCAGGTCAATGACTTTCGTTCAGCTAATTATCATAATTATGCATAGTTCAAGGTGCAGATTTGGACATATGCAGGAAGCACAGTAGTGGAAAGTTGCATGTAAGTGAGATTTCAAGAGATGGGCACAATTAAAAGGAAGTATCCTAATTCTGAAATCCTTTGGGAAGGCTCAAAAGGCATTTCAAAGCCAGACTGAAGGGGGAGAAGACTAAGATGAAAGGAAAGGAAAGGAAATGTAAGTCGTGAGCATGAGTCTGTAGGCAAGTGATGGAATAGCCCAGCATTCGACTTCCAGTTTGATGACTGCTGAAGTGGAGGTGGTGCTGCATGAGATGGTTGCTGGCAGGGTTGCCCTCTTTGCTGTGCCATGGCACCATCCACGTGGGTCAGCATTGCAGCACGCAAAGAGGTGTGGAGCCAAGTTTCAGACCATAGCTGATCATTGCTCTCATTGACTGTGCCAGCGCTATGGTGCATGGTAGCTGCAGGTGCCTTTACAGGAAATGGCACAGCTCTGCATCTGGCTGTCTGATGACCCAGATTCTGTGAAAGCAGTTCCTATGATCAGTACCAAGTGTGCCAGGTTCCCACAGATATGGTTGGTAGTATCTTGGCAGGTGTGGTCAACCAGGGTATGTTGTCTGTTGATCCTGGCACCTACTAATTGTCTGCCAAAGTGAGGTATGTTCTCCTCTGTCTGCAGATGTGGGTGTGTGGCTCCCAGCAGATGGGGTACAGAGCATTTCTCTTGCAGCCTGACCTGCCTGGCATTCCAAAATTGGCCCTTCTCTTCCAAACACATAAGATAGAGGGAATCACGTCAGAAAATCCATTGACGCAAGTAATGGTGGTGAGGGCAAGGAAACAAATTGGAACAATTCACACAAAGGCTCATGAGAACCTAAGTGCCAGCTGGAAAGAAAAAGTAGGGGAAAAATGTTTATGGAATGGCTGGAAAGTATTTACTGTGTTCCCTTCATAAAGTTACATATATTTACCATCATCCAACAACCCTGGACATCCATTTCACATGGATATGATTTAGAAGTAAGCTCCCGCACGCCAGAATATCAGGAAATGGCATGCAGAATGTCCCAGACCCCAAATTAATGTTTACATCAATCTGCCAGCTGTTTAAAGCGGACACTTTCAATGAATGTGTTCCTTGTCCTTGGAAAATTGGCCATGATATAAAGTGGGCAGAAATGCTTTTATTGGTTTCCGATCAGGGTCATCCAATTTGCACTTACAAATCGGGGAATCCCAATCAGAAAATCTAAACTAATGTGTTTGGTGAAGAAAGGAGGCATTATGTGGTGTAATGTAGATTGTATTATTGTGCTGTTATCTTTTGGGTGTAGCGAATATAAGAAATGTTCGTTAAAAATTAAGAAATTAATGTAAAATACATTGAATAAAAGAGAGAAACTGTATAAAAATTGAAATTATATGAATTTAATTAATTTAAAATAAAATGAAATTGTATATTAGAAGGCTTTTATATAACTTTAGATCTTTATGAACAAAGGAAATGGAGTTAAAATAAATTAATGTGAAATACATAAAATATTAAGATGCATGTACATATACACACAGATGAATCTTAGTCTTAGTAAAACTATTATTACTATGTGAGGAAATGGTAATAATAATACAAACTATGTTTTGGATCACTTACTGGCTGTCACTGGGGAATCTTGCCCCTGAACAGTGCAGATCAGCATGTAGGCATGCAATGCCCAGGATTTTCCAGCAGTTTTGGCGGGGGGAAGATTGTCTTAATGTTGATAAGGAGTATTTATATGAATGCACGCTCCCGCTCAATTAAAAGGAGTGGACGGAAAATCGTGAGGCGCCCACCCGAATTCCTGAAATGTGAACTTGGTACACAAAACTCCATGTCGGGAGAGCACTTTTGTAAAATTACCCCTCTAGTGTTGAATGGAAGAATTATTTTCAAAGGAGATGAGGTCATGTTGGGGTTTGTGTGAGTGTGAAGTTGGATGTGTGACAAACAGGGGAAAGGATGGTTTGGTGGGGAGGAGATATACAATGGTGGGGGAGGGGGGAGGAAGGAAGAGTAGAGCTGGAAAGGGAGATTGGTGGTGAGTGATGAGAGATTGGGAGCAGTGGGTAGTGGATATCGGGGTGTAGTAGAAGTGAAAGGATGTGCTGACTGCCCTGACGTTTTTGTGGCCAGCTGATTTGAACAATTATTTATAGCTGCTTGTACAGCTTTAGCCTAATACTGGGGGCTTGTTCCTCTGTTAAAGCTATTTGCTTTCATTTCAATAATTAACAAGTCTATTGTGTGTTAATGAATTTAGACTTCAATTAGTTTTTCATGGCAAATCAAAATGACCCAAAATGTTAAAAGATCATAGCCTAAAAGTTACTGTTGGTGATAATTGTGGCTGAAAATAACACATTTGTGTGATATTCTCTGTCTACAATTTTAACTCGGATATTAGCCTAATAATTCTAATGTCACATAGATCAATACTGATTGCTTATTTGCATTACAATGATTTAAAAACATTTACAAAATGCTTTGATCTGATGCTGGTTAATTGATGCTAATGTGGTGTGTTGTCTCTTTCTAAGCCCGAGCCAAGCATAAAATGCATCAACTTGATTGTTTGCTTCTATTGAACTATGGTCTAGAATATTCTGCACAGACCCAGTCAGTGTTATATACAGATATGTTGCCAAATTGTTGTGGGAATCACTTCTTACCAGACAGCATTGGTTCTTGGGCTGTTCTGAGCTTTTGAATTTCCAAAGCATTTAAGTGGAAACCAAGCCTAAGTGATGAAGTCAGTCCTTTTATTACATTTCTATATTTCTTTCCTCAATTTTCCACTGTAATTATTATTAGTATAATTGATTTATGTCTCCATAAACTCCCATGACATGTTTTCTGCTAAGAGTTATAAATAATCTAATGTAATTCTTAGTAACAGTGATTGATGTATAAAGCTTAATCTTTGTAAAATAATTAGTGCAATGTGATAATTAAAGTTTCTCCAAACTATGTTTTGGATCACTTACTGGTTGCCTTCCGAGTAACAAAAATAGCTTCTGTAAAAAAAGAAAGTAGTAAATATAATGATGTGTGTTTTATCCCGTGTAGTTCATCACCAGCATTATACGGTTTGTGTAATTTGTTAGTATTTATTATCTATTAAGCGTGTATTTATACACTCCAGCTTTGGCATCAGTGTATAGCAGTTCTATTTTGCCCAAACACGATAGTGTAAATGCAGTTTGAAACTGGATTCAGGGCCTGACCTGACACCAGAGCAAAGTGGAGAGTGACTCCTTGTAGGAGGGATTCTCACTCTGCTTCACTTCAGAATCAGCAAAGGATTTAACACTACAAGGTTTAGCATTAGTGCAAAGCTAATAGCACTTCCAACTAACACTGAACTTGTAGTGTAAATGCACCTTTTAAGATATAAAATCCTATCAGGCTCAGTAAATTTGTCTTTTGGATCATAGCCACACCAATGATATCACAAATCTTACTACCTTCAAGAATTATAAAGCACTTTTCCTACAATGGCCATTTGAGCATGAGGGCAGATTTGCTCTGATCGGTAAATGTAGTGAAATCATAATTGCATGCTTTTTAAATGAATTTAGGATGCCATTCATCCTCCTATATTCTTTTCATTTTCTCCACATTGGTCTCCTATGCTTGACTCATTCACTTCTGGCACTTTCCCTCAGATGCTTTGCTCAACCTTTCTTTCTCTCCACTGGATAATGTCAGCAGTCTCCTTCTCCCTCATCCAGGACAATTCAATTCCCTGTGAGGCCAGCGGTTGATCCTAGAGGATTCAAACATCTGTGGTAACTTGTCAGTTTCTTCCAACAGTGTGGAAAAAGTAATTTTTTCACAAAATAACCCATTTTTACTTTTTCAATTTTGAACTTGATTCTGCAGCTATGAGATTGATAAAAATCATTCCTCAGGCTGACAACAGCATTAAATGTCAAACCAAAGAAGGCCAAATTCTTGAAATAAAAACAAAAAATTCTGCAAGTACATGGTAAAGCATCTGTAATGAAAGAAGAAAGATAACGTTTCATATGTGTCCTTCATCAGAGCACAGTTTTTCCTTTTTACTTTAAGGCAGAATTCATGTTTTGCACCATCTGGGAAGCTCAGCAGAAGTCAGCATCAAGTCATCTGATCATCTTCCAGCATGTACCCAGCATTCTTGTCCCTGACAAGAATAACAACCATATAGAGACTCACATTAACAATAGTATTTCCTCTTAAATTCCCACATCCCTTTTTTTCCACTCTTGGATGATTGAAACCAATCTGTGAGAGGCTGGGAATGTCATTTTGTCAAAGCCAATGACATTTTATAAAAATAATTTTTCATCGATATTTTACATTAGCTCATATTTCACTAAGCTACCAGATGATGTTGGTTTTAGGGATACCAAAGAAAAGCATCTTCTCAAACCTCATCATATGTAATACCTTGCTATTTCAACTCAATATCATCATTTTCTGAATCTTTCATGCTTCTGCCTATTGTCTGATCTGGGGGGTCTGATGAGTTGAAGCTGTGGGGTTTGTTCAGGAGTCCGTTATTATAGAAATTATAGTAGAATATGAAACTATTTCACTTCATCAACTTGGATACCAGCTCATACTATTGGAAAACTGTTCTCAATTATGCTGTTATGTTAGTAATACTGCCTCCTCCCAATCCTCCCCACATCTTTAAAACTCCAATAATAATTGTTTTCAATAATTTATTAAAATAACAGTTCATCCCATCTCATTTTTAAATTGGACTCTAAATGATCATGATGTCAAATTAGAAATTAAATTTTATTGGGCCCAAAATGTTTTAATTTTGCCAATAAGAAACTTGGATGTCTATCATTATTTTAATTGGGAAACCAAAGGTGAAAGGCCAAAGGCCCAAGTGGCAGTTTACCATCAAGGTTGGAAAGAGTAAAATAGAAAATGAGATAAATCAGGAAGTAATGATTAGATTTTAAAAGTCTGCAGATAGTTGGAGGAAGGAAAGACTGAGGGAGGAAAGGTGTTCCACAGTTTTGAGATCCTGTGGAGGAATGAGTTAGAATAGGAGACTAGGCAATGAGTCTTGATTTCAACATAATGGTGATATAGGGAGAAGGAAGAACACATAGGATTGTGCATTTAGTGCTTTGAAGAAATTAGAAGAAAGTTCAGATGAGTGCTGACCATAGTCACATTGATAAAATAGAGAAAGACAAGAAAGTGATTGGAGGTTAGAAGTGGGAGAGTGATACTCTTACAAAAGCAAAATACTGCAGATGCTGATACTCATCAGATTATATAGAATTGCACAGAAGTTACAACATGGAAAGAGGCTGTTCGGCCCCACTAGTCCGTGTTGGTGTTTATCCTCCGTGCGAGCAGTAGTCCGAATTCCATGTGGCTGCCTTGTTCCCATATATTTGCATCTGCTCAAGGATCGTGAGAATTGTTAGAAGAATATTGGTTAAATTTTTGGCACAATAGAGATTGATGCTATCTAAGTACTAAAGGATCCTTCTGATTCTGACATAAACTGAATGGGTTTAGCGCAGACAACTTTGGATTTGACATTTGCCCCTATTTATCTAGGAGTATATTTTGTTCTTTTTCAAAAAAGAATGGATAGCCCTGTTTTTGTAGATTTTGAGTTTCTAATTAAAATGAAATGATTGCTGACAATATTTCTGCAGCTGAATTAGAAAAATGCAAATTGAATTGCGGGAACAACAGAAAACAGGGCAATCTTGACACATCTGCATTACCACTTCTTTGGCATACCTCATGTAGTTAAATAACTGGTCAATAGGAGTGACAAACAGGGATGTGTGGTCTGACCTGGGGTACCTCTGCTGGCCTTAAGCCGGGTTCCTCTGAAGGCCCAGGCAGGGAAATTCCTGACATAGGGAGTTCCTGCCCCTTTTATGATAGTTGTATGGAGCAGGGCAGAGACTCTGCTCCCACAAAACTATCCTGGAAGGTTAGCCACCAGGTCAGGACTCAGCATAGCCAAGTCCCAGTCTAGTTTCCAGCCACTCTGCATTACTCCTGCTGAAATTATAGTCGGAGTACACTAGGATGACCCTGGATTTCCAGGGTCTATTCCTCCAGTAATGTGTATGAAAATGTAAAAAGAATGCTGTGCCAATAAATTGACCGTGAAAATGAATAACATATTTGGGGGTTTTTTTAAACCGAAGAAATGCACTTTACTTCTGTATTATCTGCTCTATGGAAAATAAGTTTAATTCCAAAAAAATTTACTAATATAATTTTAATAAATATTCAAGTGGTGACATGCACAATAATTTAGAATATTTCATACCTATATTTTCTTTCCTTTCACAAACGTCCTAATGTTACTAGTCACATGAGGTCGTATATCTTCAGGTGCACTACGTATATTATTTCATCACAGTCATCATTCACAATTCAATCTCCAACGGTTGGAGATCAGTAGTGCAAAAAAAAAGAAAGCCCACATGAGCTTTATAATGAAAGTGTGCACTGTCTGATCTATGTAATGAAGAACTGACTGTCAAATGCAAAACAGTAACTGAATCCCAGAACTCTGAAAAGGTTCATGATTAACTTCTATATCTATAAAGGATGTAATCTCATTACAATGGTTTCAGCAAGATTATCATAAAGTCCTACCTTTTAAGAAAATATATTTCTGCTGATATTTTTGTGTTTGATTCACAGTCTGTCCAAGCCAAAACAATGTAGACATGGCAGATAATCCTGATACCACTCAATTCTTAAAAGAATAATACCCCAGGATTCTTCCGTGTTTCTTTTTCAGATTTGTTTTTTTTGATCAGCGAAAATTTCATCCATCAGCTAAATGTAATAAATAGGTTTTGGTTGTCTGAATGAATGCTTTCAGCTGTCTAGGTCAGAAAGGGTAGTGACGTGGTAACTCCTTTAAGAAAATCAATACATGGTTGTTTTAAACATTGATGACTCACTCTTCCTCTAGGGAATGAATGCTTTTACTGAATTCCAGATTCAGTGATTAATGTGCAGTCCTCAGTAACTCTGAACTTAGATGATCTCAAAAGATACAGATAACAACCAACTGATCAAATTATATTCAAGGTGGTGGTGCTTCATACTTGACTTTTCTGCTATATTGTTATACAAGGATATACAGAATGGGTATGTTTTGTGAAATTAGAATGTTATGACTCAAGTGTAAGCACCACATATATGGTTAATTTTATATTTTTGGTGAAGAAGCTAAGCTAGATTTATCTCATCCAAAACTCCACCACTCGCATCCTCTCTCATTTCCTAACCTCACTAATCACCACTGGTTCCCTGTCCCCCAATCTATTAAATTCAAAATGCTAATCTTCATTTACAGATCCCCGGAGGCTCAACTCATCCAACCTGTGCAAACTCCTTTAGCTCCTTCGGTCTTTTGCTAGCCTCCTGTGCATCCCTCAACTCCACCTTTAGTATCGTAGCCTTCAGTTGTTTCAGCCCTACTTTCTGGAACCCTCTCCCTGTTCAGTGCTAGGAGATTATTTTGGCCATGAGAGAAGGGCACCAGGCTCAAGGCAAAGGTGACACAGATCAGCTTCACAAATGGGCTGGAGCACTGCTCAGGCACTCCAGTCTCACAATGAAGCAGCTCCCTCTTTTAATATTTGTTGGGGGTCACATGAACCTTTCACACAGATGTGTGCAGGTTCCCAGTGTACTTCCTGCTGGCTGGCCACCGTGGGTTGCGCTGGGTGCCTTGGGTGCATTGCAGGCCTTAGGCCTCCCACAATTTGGACTATTGTCCCTATATATAAAAGCAACTTGTTGCTAAAGGTTTGTACCATGCACTGTTGCTGTGTAGCACATTCACTATTTTCTAAAACATTTACGCAGCCACAGAAGGATCAGCATTTGGGCAATGTGGATTGGAGGGGACAGTTGAAATCTGGGGTGTTGCAGTGCAGGTTGAGAAAGGAGCAGCAATGAACAAACTGGCTTCTAATAGGCTGAAAACTTGCTTCAAAGCCCAGTTTTACAGACAGTTGAGGCCTGTAACTCTGGGAGATTTATACGGTTATGCATCAAGTGAGACCTACTGATGGATACATTATCTCATCAGTGGGGACTGCAGCTTGATTAAACCTGGATGTGTTAACTAATCCGTGGCACAACAAGAATGAAGATTAGAAAACACTATTAATATGTTTTTAAAAAAAGCTGAAGTAAACATGGCCAAGATTAAAACTATAATTATTCTATTATCGAACCAGGATAATTATACTGTTATCACAAATTATAGTTGAAGATGAAGTAAATTATAATGTTATTGTCTTATACTGTTTGTTTAAGTGCTGACTTATACTATTAGACCTATAACTAGCATTTTATTGGGTTTTATTGTACTGATGTGTTTTAACATAAAATTGCTGTTTGACATGGACTTCTCTTATTTATTTCTAATCTTTGTATTTTTATATTTGAGTTACAAAGAAACCCATTAATAAAAGGATTTATTTCTGTTCTATATAGATGTTGCCAGGAATGCTGCAATTGGATCTCAGGCTCCTCGTTCATCCATTGCTGACTTTGGTGGTTCTGTGCAAGCTCTAGTTGGAGACCGTGGCACCCAGAGCTCTTCACATGCCAGTCAACCATCAGTGTTTACATTTGAAAACCCAATTCAGGTTCAGCCCATTCTTTCATCCAGTGCACCACAGGACTACCTCTTCCTGCACCAGTGTATGAGCAAGAAGACAGAAAATGCGAGGTATGAATCTCCGGCTGAATACAGTATCAAAGGCAAAATTTGTATAATTATATTTTCAAAATAGCAGGTCAATATCACAACATTGATGTCTGGCTCACAGTATGTTCAGTCGTCAGGACAGGTAATAAGCAGAGTTGGGTCATGTTTTGCATTGCGTTAAATTAGAATCAAAGGCAGCTGGAGCTGATCTAATCAACATTAACTTACAGCAGATGCCAGAGATGATTATTTAATGGGAAGGTTTGCTCCCCGATCATTCTTCACTATTTCTTCAATTGACTGAGTGAAATGTGTTTGAGCAGAATCAATCCAGTTCACAGCAAGTACAATCAGGACGTGTGTATTTGTGTTTTTAAAAAGCAATTCTTGTATTTATTGGTCGAACATTCTTCTCCCATCTCTATGGTTATGGCTTGAGGCTTAATAAAAGTTCACATTGTAATTTGTGTAGGGTCCAAACTAATTTCTCCAACTCACTGGTCCAGAATTAGTGTGCATAGAAAACAACAGTTTAAATGTTCCACAGATAAAAATTCAGCGACCTGCTGTTTGAAGGCCAAATTCTACCAAAAATATCAATGTAAATGCTTTATGTTCTATGGAGAAAGTTGAAATGTTGGAACAAGCCCCATTCTCTTTCAAAGAATGCTCAGGCATTTAAGTAGTTCACTGGTGACCTCTAATGACAGAAATCCAGTACTGCAAGACTATACAAAGCCACACTTGTGACATGCCTTAGACCTGATCATTTTGACACTGCCAGGGTGAACAGGTTCATACCAGAAAATAAAGTAGAGTACTGCGTAGCAGTACACTGACATTTCTGTCTTTAATGCTAATCTTTATAGGTCTGCTCTGATTGCTGACCTAATTGATCTCCAAAAGAACTGTCTAATCAGTTACATGTTTTAAACAGAGAACCACAGAAGTTTACAACACAGAACAAGGCCATTCATCCCATCATGCCTATGCATGTTCTTTGCTACAGCAATCCAAAATTAATCCTCCTGTCCATTTCTCTCCTCGTAGCCCTGTAATTCCTCTGATTCAAATATTTATCCAATTTTCCTTTAAAACATGGAATAGTCTGTGCCTCAAACAATTCCCGTGGCAAAGTATTCCATGCTCCAACAATCCAAAGTAATGAATGGCAAGTGCCATTCCTTCACCGCTGACTGCAAAATCCAGGCCAATATTTTCCTCACTATTTATTTCAGCTAAGCATTCTGCTTCTATTCTAATAGATTTATTAATGTTGCCTGTCTCTAGTCTCAAACCTAGGTTTTCCCCACCCCCTGCCATGTTAGTTTAAATCCTCCCTCACTGCTCTGTTTACACTCTCCTCTAGGACGTTGGAGTCATTTCTGTTCAGGTGAAGGCCATTCCTTTGGTATAGCCTTCACTTGTTCCAGATTAAATCATAGAAATTTACAGCACAGCAGGAGGCTATATCCTGCACCCTGGCACCAGACTGCAACATACCATTCAGGACTCCCAGTCATGGTTGCAAAAGAAAAGGCCATCTATTCTCCTGACTATGAAATCTCCTCTGACTATCACTTTCTTATTCTTGTCATCAACCCGCTTCTCAACCTCCCTTCTCCCCGGTAGTCCCTTGCTCCATGATGACACAATGGGGGTGATTTTGCCAATGGGGAGCATTTGGAGGCGGGACTCCCACTTGTAGGGTTTCAGTCCCTGCCTCCAACAACTTCTGGCCAACCCACGCTATTTTCTCTTGATTGACCTTGTTAAGCCCACCCAGCGGGCTTAGGCCAATTAAGGGAAAGCCGGTTGCAGAGAATGTCAACGCATGACGTTTCATCTGTCAAAAATTTTTGACAGATGAATTGTCATCACTTGACAGCTCTGTGAAGCTGTCAAACAGTGACATTCTCTGTAGTTTGATGAGGTCTTGAATTCAAGACCTCATCAAACTTCTTTCTTTTGCGGAAATTAGATGGTTGTTGCATCTGAGAATGCAACGGTCATCTATCATTTCCAATGCGGAGGTGCGAGACTCTCCGCATACACACTGACTGAAGCCTGCAGGAAGAAACAAAGGTAAGTTACACTTTTAATAACATTTTGCACTTACCTCAGATACTCACCTCTACACTCTTGCACCCATCACTTACCTTCACAGCACACTTTTGCACCCCCCCCGACCACTACTCGCTGAGCTGAGCTGGCGGGTTTCAGAGCTTTCGGGAAGCCCGCACTTGAGGGCAAAAAGGGGATAATCCTATTTTCTGCCTGTTAACTACCTGTTAACAGGCAGTTAATAGGCTTTAATCCCTTCCCGCCACCAAGGAGACGGGACCCGGCGTGGAACGGCTACCCGCCTCCTTGGAAGATGGCATGGAGGTGGGTTGGGCACCCACCCCCAAATTCTGCCATTTTCCCGGCAGTCCTGCCTCCATACCCGCCTCCTCAGGGCTGGCAAGATCGCGCCCAATGTTACTAAGGAGCACCTGCCTCTGAGTCACTGTTACTATCCACCTCATACTTGTCCAACACTAAGTATCTATTGGACAGCTCCAGTAATGCAGGGATTGTCTCCATCTGTGAGTCCCATCTCCCTCTGCAGCTCTTGTTGTTGGTCACTCACTTCTCTCTTTTTACACGATCCTGGTGTCTTGAGCTTTCCAGCACTGCCTCCTGGGTGACCACATTCTAGACAGCGTGATCCCGAAATTCCTCATTATCTCTGATGCTGCAGCGTGTGGCCAATTGCTGCACAAAATCCTCTGATGTAAAAACTCGATTTTCCAACAGTTAGTGCACATATGCTGCCCCTAGATACTCTGATGCCCATATATTGCACTCTACACATGTCATGAGGATTCCCTGCACTGACATCCCTCTGTGTCTAAATATCTCATTCCGAAATATAATCTTAATCTGAACTCCCATTAGCATCAAACTCTCCTTAATCTTAGTATTAATTATATATAAAAACTTGTGTCCCACTGCATCGCAAGGCTGGACTCCCATTGAGGTAAAACTCTACGCTCTCCTGACTTTTCACACTCTACTGACTTCTCGTAGAACCATCTAGTCCATATGCGTGCCTTCAAGAAATTTCCAAATTGTTACACAATATGATTCCTATTCAACAACATAAATTGTTCTTTCTGTCCCCACAGTAATAAAGTACATTTTTATGTTTTGAATACCAGTAAAATTCACGGTGAATCGGGGAAGGATCTTATTCAGATGGTCATTGCTTGCTCGATGGCTGAGAACACAAGAATGACTTAATTTTGATTTCAGAAAGCTAAGCACCATCAACAATATACAGGCTCAATAAATTTTAAAATCCTAAATGGCATCTGAGTTAAGCATCTGTCGCTTTAAGAGTCAGACTATCTTTGTAAACCCCTAAGATATTATTAAATAAGACAAAGTAATGTGGTGCTGTGTACAATTTATCAAGGCAACCAAATCGGCTTTTTATTTGTTTTGACTTTTAACTTGCTATTCATTACATTATGGTTGTTATATATTTTGATATTCAAAAAAAACTAAAGGTTAAAAATATAACTAAATAATTTGTATTTTGTGGCATTTTACCATTACTGTTACCAATCATTATAGCTTTACAATAACAACAGTTATAACATTTGGAACAGTTCAATTCTGATAAACACATAACTAGTTTGCCAAGAAATGTTGTGCTTGAATTAGGTTTATACTTGGATCTGGATGTCTATAAACCAGAGTTAAAAATAAGCAATTTTCAAATCTTAGTACCTCAGCCTATTTAATCATTCATTGAGCAAGACAATCTGAACAAAACAGGAAACTTAACAACAGTACATTTCATACAGAATATATTAAACATGTAAAATATGCTACTGACTCTAGGTTGCGATTTGGCATATTTATTGTCCTGCAAATTAAAAATAGAGAATGGGGAATATTCTATGCTTCAAGCAGAAATTTGTATTTCAGTGTTATGCTTACATTCTATACAAAGGGAATGACCAAGTAGTTTGGTACATTGGAATTCTATATGGTGGGGATAATGGGAAAGTTGCTTAATATGCTCGAATTCTATGTAATGGGAGAAACTGGGGGATTATATGTTGGACTGGAGCTCTATATATTGGAACTGATTGGGTTGTGATACACTGACTGGATTCCTAATCATTGTGAATGCGTTGGCGCCAGTGTTTTGCTTGTATTTTGCATAGTGTGAGTGACTGGGGAACAGTCTGGTACATTTGAATTCTGTGCTTAGAGGACTTTGTGTTTATTTAGCATTGACTGTACTAAAATAATGTATATCAGAGAAGCATCTATGGTGCATTTATGATGATAGGAAATTGGTTTTCAGTGTGGCGATCATTCAAGAGGTCAACAATTTTATGCGAGAGAAAGTGCTATCACAGAAAAGAAGACATTAGAAATTACTGACCACTTTCATAAAGGAAAATAACAGTGGAAGTTGAACAAAAGCAAAATACTGCGGCTGCTGGAAATCTGAAATAAAAACAGAAAATGCTGGAAACACTCAGCAAGTCAGGCAACATCTGTGGAGAGAGAAACAAAGTTAACGTTTCAGGTCGGTGACCTTTCATCACAACTGAGTTCTGACAAAAGGTCATTGTCTTGAAACGTTAACTCTGTTTCTCTCTCCACAGATGCTGCCTGACCTGCTGAGTATTTCCAGCGTTTTCTGTTCTTGTTTTATATTAGTGGAAGTTGAAGTTGTGCAAATTCCATATTTTTTTTAATCGTCTCCCCAACACAGAACCTGTGTTTTACCACTCCATTGTACAAACTTTTGGCACAAATATAGAACGTCATTTGTCTCAAGGTTGTTTCTTTTATTTCACCTTTGAAATGGTGGTGGCAGTAAAAGGGAGCACTGGGGAGGGGGTGCTGTGTGTGGGAGGATTGAGGGGGATGCTGGTGGGTAGAAACAGTGGAAAGGGATTGTGGGCTGCATATGATCGAACTGCAGCAACAAAGGATTTCTGTAGGGTGGGTGGGGAGAACGGATGCTTGACGTGAGTTGTGCGGAAGCAACGAGAGGCAGCAGGAGGGAGTGGGGGACAAAGGCACGGATGTTTGGGGTAGGTGGAAACAGAGGGAAGGGAGTGAAAGGGAAATAATTCCCTTCACTTTCTAGAAGTATAGAAAAGTTTTTCCCCAGCAATTAACTGGAGAAACCTGTTATTTAAGCTAAATATTTCTGAGTGTGTACTTTAAATAATGGAGGTTTGCCACTCATTGTACTAGGCAAAGGTCTATCATTTAAATTACATAGACATGAGGTATTTGTTTTAAATAAAACAGATTGCTGCTGATTTTAAAAACACTGAGCAAAGCTTTTCTCACTGTGGGGGTGAGAGGCGACACCACAGCTCTTCATTCCCACAGTGCAAAACGCTTTAGTCAATGTTTTTAAAATCAAAAGATTTTAAAAGCACAGCAAACATTTGAAGAACTTTGTCAGTTTCTGGAAATGTGGCTTTTCAAAGTGCAGGACTGGCTCCAAGCCTTGACGTTAGATCAGATTATCAGGAGTAAGGGCTTTGTTTCAGATCGAATCAGGAAATGGGAATGGCAGCATGGTGGGGTGGGAGAGATCAACAGCTGAGAGAGGTAGCACTGTGGAGAGGACAGGTAACATTAGGCCACAGGCCCAATTTTAGCAACTCCAAGGCAGTTGCATGCCCCTTATGCTGGAGATGGAGCCTGAAGGCCTCAGAGGTAAGTATGCAATAGCACCACCTACATTTAAGATTAAGTTTATGGAAGTTAAGAAGAAGTAGGAAAATTAAGTTTCTACTTTATTCGTGCCAGCAAAGTGTGATAGAGAGCAAAATGAAATAGTGTGACATTTCTCTCTCCCACAGTTTCTCTCATTCACTCCCTCTGCCCCCTTTCCTCTGATCTTTATCTCTTTTTCTCTCTCTCTCCCGTTCTGTTTCCCAATCCTTCACTTGTCTTCCCCACCCCCACAGTCTCTCTCACCCTCTTGTGCCTATCTCTATCCACCTATCTCACTCCTCCAGATCTCTCTCTTTCTCCCCTGATTCTCCTGTGTCTCCTGATCACTGTCTACTCCCCAACCTCTCTTCCCCATCTGTCTTCTTCTCCCCCATCACTTTCCCTCTCTCCCCGAGGAGATGAGAGGTGCCCACTGGTAAGCTCTCTCCCTCTAAAAGGGACCTCTGTGGGCCTAATTCTACCGAATCTCTCTTTTGCCGAGTGTGACAAACATAATGGGGCAGATAACGTGATCTCAACAATACAAGGTTCAAAATGACGGCTCACCACCACCTTCTCAGGCCTTGTGTGGCCCACATCCCGATGTGAATGTGGCTTTGTACCTTTCTACATAATGGGCTGGATTTTGTCTTGGAGGCGGGACGGAGTCGGGAACCCCGCGACTGATTTTGTCAAAATTGCGTGGAGTCGGGATGGGGTCGGAAACCGCGACCCCGCAAATTTAACCCCCCACACGCCTCCAAACCCGACTCCATGGGTCATTCAAAATCCAGCCCAATGAGTTTATACTGATACTGTACTGCCATCTAGTGACATTCTTCTGTCAGAACAACCTAGCTGGTTGTGGGGATCACAGGCTAAGGCTGAGAGTTTTGACCGCGTAACACCCGTTTTTCGGTCACTAAACGGCTTCCTAAGCCTCCACTATGGTGGCCAGGAAGTGCACACTTACTACGATTTGAAAGAATGTTGCCCGCCATATTGGCAAAAAAAAAATAGGCGTCCTGGGCCCCTTGACTCCCTTACCGTTCAAAATTCTGTCTATCTCCACCTTAAATATATTCAGTGACCCAGCCCCCACAGCTCTCTGGGGAAGAGAATTCCAAAGATTCATGACCCTCTGAGAGAAGAAATTCCTCCTCATATCCGATTTAATAGGGTGCCCCCTTATTCTGAAATTATGCCCCTTAGTTCTAGATTCCACCACGAGGGGAAACATCCTCTCTGCATCTACCCTGTCAAGCCCCTTCAGAATCTTATATGTTTCAATAAGATCCCCTCTCATTCTTCTAAACTCCAATGAGTATAGGCCCAACCTGCTCAACCTTTCTTCATAAGACAACCCCTTCATCTCCGGAATCAACCTCATGAACCTTCTCTGAACTGCCTCCAATGCAAGTATATCCTTCCTTAAATAAGGAGACCAAAATTGTACGCAGTACTCCAGGTGTGGTCTCACCAACGCCCTGTATAGTTGTAACAGGACTTCCCTACTTTTATACTCCATTCCCTTTGCAATAAAGACCAACATTCCATTTGCCTTCCTAATTACTTGCTGTACCTGCATGCTAACTTTTTGTGATTCATGTACAAGGACCCCCAGATCCCTCTGTACCTCAGCATTTTGTAATCTCTCCCCATTTAAATAATAATTTGCTTTTTTATTTTTCCTACCAAAGTGGATAACCTTGCATTTTCCCACATTAAACTCCATCTGCCAGATTTTTGCCCACTCACTTAGCCTATCTATATCCCTTTGGAGATTCTTTGCGTCTTCCACACAATTTGCTTTCCCACCTATCTTTGTATCATCAGCAAATTTGGCTACATTAAATTCAGTCCCTTCATCCAAGTCATTAATATAGATTGTAAATAGTTAAGGCCCCAGCACTGATCCCTGCGGCACCCCACAGGGGAAATTAATGGTGGGAAATATGGAGATGGCAAATACACTGAATGGATATTTTGTATCAGTCTTTACAGTAGAGGACACTAAGAATATCCCAACACTGAACAAACAGGGGGCTATAGGGGGGGAGGAGCTAACCACAATCAAAATCACTAAGGAAGTGGTACTCGGTAAAATAATGGGACTCAAGGCGGATAAATCATCTGGACCTGATGGCTTACATCCTAGGGTCTTGAGGGAAGTGGCGGTAGGAATTGTGGATGCATTGGTAATTTTCCAAAACTCCCTGGACTCAGCAAAGATCCCGGCAGACTGGAAAACTGCTAATGTGACACCCTTATTTAAAAAGGGCAGTAGACAGAAGGCTGGAAACTATAGACCGGTTAGCCTAACATCTGTGGTAGGTAAAATTTTGGAGTCCATTATTAAGGAGACAGTAACGGGACATTTGGATAATCATCATTTAATAGGACAAAGTCAGCATGGTTTTATGAAGGGGAAGTCATGTTTGACAAATTTGCTGGAGTTCTTTGAGGAAGTAACATACAGGGTGGATAAAGGGGAACCAGTGGATGTGGTGTATTTAGACTTCCAAAAGGCATTTGACAAGGTGCCACACAAAAGATTATTGCTTAAGATAAAAAATCACGGGATTGGGGGTAATATTCTGGCATGGATAGAGGATTGACTATCTAACAGAAGGCAAAGAGTTGGGATAAATGGTTCATTCTCAGACTGGCAATCAGTAACTAGTGGTGTTCCGCAGGGGTCAGTGCTGGGTCCCCAACTCTTTACAATCTATATTAACGATTTGGAGGAGGGGACCGAGTGTAACATATCAAAGTTTGCAGATGATACTAAGATGGGAGGGAAAGTAGTGAGTGAGGAGGACATAAAAAATCTGCAAGGGGACATAGACAGGCTAAGTAAGTGGGCAGAGATTTGGCAGATGGAATACAATACTGGAAAGTGTGAGGTTATGCACTTTGGCAGGAAAAATAGTAGAGCAAGTTATTATCTTAATGGCAAGAAACTGGAAAGTACTGAAGTACAAAGAGATCTGGGGGTCCTGGTGCATGAAACTCAAAAGGTTAGTATGCAGGTGCAGAAAGTGATTAAGAAGGCCAATGGAATGTTGGCTTTCATTGCTAGGGGGATAGAATATAAAAATAGGGAGGTATTGCTTCAGTTGTACAGGGTATTGGTGAGACTGCACCTGGAATACTGCATACAGTTTTGGTGTCCATACTTAAGAAAAGACATACTTGCTCTCGAGTCAGTACAAAGAAGGTTCACTCGGTTAATCCCGGGGATGAGGGGATGGACATATGAGGAGAGGTTGGGTAGATTGGGACTCTACTCATTGGAGTTCAGAAGAATGAGAGGCGATCTTATTGAAACATATAAGACTGTGAAGGGGTTGGATCGGGTGGATGCGGGGAGGATGTTCCCGATGATGGGTGAAACTAGAACTAGGGGGCATAGTCTTAGAATAAGGGGCTGCTCTTTCAAAACTGAGATGAGAAGGAACTACTTCACTCAGAGGGTGGTAGGTCCATGGAATATACTGCCCCAAAAGGCTGTAGAAGCTACATCATTACATAAATTTAAAACAGAAATAGACAGTTTCCTAGAAGTAAAGGGAATTAAGGGTTACGGGGAGCGGGCAGGAATTTGGACATGAGTCTAGGTTCGGATCGGTCATGGCCCTGTGGGTAGCATAGCAGGCCCAGGGGCCGTGTAGCCTGATCCTGCTCCTATTTCGTGTGTCCAATTCTGTTAGGTTCAGGAGATGGTTCTGTGATAGTAGATTGGCGGTTAGGATCAGATCAGCCATGATCTTATTGAATGGCGGAGCAGGCTCGAGGGGCCAATTGGCCTACTCCTGCTCCTATTTCTTATGTTCTTATGTTACAGTTTGCCAACCTGAAAATGACCCATTTATCCCGACTCTTTGTTTTCTGTTAGTTAGCCAATCCTCTATCCATGCTAATATATTACCCCCAACCCCGTGAGCTCTTATCTTGTGTAGTAACCTTTTATGGCACCTTATCGAATGCCTTCTGGAAATCCAAATACACGACATCTACTGGTTCCCCATTATCCACCCTGCTCATTAAATCCTCAAGGAACTCCAGCAAATTTGTCAAAAATGATTTCCCTTTCATAAAACCATGCTGACTCTGTTTGACTATATTATGATTTTCTAAATGTCCTGCTACCACTTCCTTAATGATGAACTCCAGCATTTTCCCAATGACTGATGTTAGGCTAACTGGTCGATAGTTGCCTGCTTTCTGTCTCCCTCCTTTCTTAAATAGGGGCGTTACATTTGCGGTTTTCCAGTCCGCTGGGACCTCTCCAGAATCCAGGGAATTTTGGTAGATTGCAACCAATGCATCCACTATCTCTGCAGCCACCTCTTTTAAGACTCTAGGATGCAGGCCATCGGGTCCAGGGGACTTGTTGGCCTTTAGTCCCATTAGTTTGCCTAGTATTTTCTCTCTAGTGATAGTGATTGTTTTAAGTTCCCCCCCGCCCCCCCCCACCAATAGCCCCTTGATTATCCATTATTGGGATGCTTTTAGTGTCTTCTACCGTGAAGACCGATATAAAATATTTATTCAAAGTCTCCGCCATTTCCCTGTTTCCCATTATTAATTCCCCAGACTCATCCTCTAGGGGACCAACATTTACTTTAGCTACTCTCTTCCTTTTTATATACCTGTAGAAGTTATTACTCTCTGTTTTTATATTTCTTGCTAGCTTACTCTCATAAGCTATCTTCTCTCTCTTTATCATTTTTTTAGTCATCCTTTGCTGGTTTTTAAAAATTTCCCAATCCTCTAGCCTTTCACTATTCTTTGCAACATTATATGCTTTTGTTTTCAATTTGATACAATCCTTTACTTCCTTAGTTAGCCACGGATGGTTCATCCTTCTCTTAGAGTCTTTCTTTCTCACTGGAATATATCTTTGCTGAGAGTTATGAAATATCTGCTTAAATGTTTGCCACTGCTTTTCTACAGTCTTACCCTGTAATATATTTTCCCAGTCCAGTTTAACCAAGTCTGCTTTCATACCTTTGTAATTACCTTTGGGCCGAAAATTGATCCCGGGACGCGAGAGTACGCACTGCATACTCTCGCGTATTCCCACTCCAATTGCCGGTTTTCTGCATGCCCTGCGCATGCGCTGAAAACCGGCAATTGCTCTTCCGAAAAGGGGGCGGGGCCTGGGTGCATCGCGTGCACGCTACAGGCTGCGCGCACGCTGTGCACTTCATGCTTTGGACGCGCAGGTAAGTAGGGAAGATTTTGGAAATGTAAAAAGGAGGAGTAAGACCCGCTTTTAAGAAGGTAAGTAGTGAATTAAGTATTTTTTTGAATTTTTTTTTACAGGTATATCTTTTTTATAGACTTTAAAGACAGGTAAGTTTATTTTTATAACTTTTTAAAAGATTTTAAATTTTTTCAAAAATTTAATTTTTATTTAAAATGGTTAATTTAATTAACTATACTTATTTTATTAATGTGATGGGTTTTTTTTTAAATTTAATTGAGGTTTAGCTGTTATTTTGGGGGGGTGTAAGATTCATAAGTCTCACAGCCATGCTGTGAGACTTATGAATGGAAGATGGTGTGCTGCCATTGGCTCTAACTGAGTCACGTGATCCCACAGCTCGCACGAATTAACTACGCCGCTGGGATACGCAAGCCCAGCACAGCTGATGTCTGGAACATCAAGTTCGTGCGAGCTGGATCAGAAAAAGCATAAGCGTTTTGAGACATCGCGGGGAAGGCTTACCCCCGCGGGAACAGAGCGAGATCAATTTCTGGGCCAACGTTTAAGTTCAGGACACTAGTTTGAGACCTAGCTTTCTCACCCTCAAACTGAATTTGAAATTCTACCATGCTATGATCACTCTTCCCAAGAGGATCCTTCACTTCGAGATCATTCATTAATTCAGCCTCGTTGCACATTACCAGATCTAAAATAGTCTTCTCCCTGGTTGGTTCCACAACATATTGTTCCAAGAAACCATCCCGTATACACTCTAAGAACTCTTCCTCAAGTCTACCTTTGCCAATTTGTTTTGTCCAATCAATATGAAGATTAAAATCTCCCATGATTATAGTCGTACCTTTCTTACAAGCCTCTATTATTTCTTGATTTATACTCTGTCCTACAGTGTGGCTTCTGTTTGGGGACCTGTAGACCACTCCCACTGGTGACTTCTTACCCTTATTATTTCTTATCTCCACCCAAACTGATTCTACATCTAAGCCAATATCATTTCTCATTACAGCACTGATCTCATCCCTTATTAACAGAGCTACACCACCTCCTTTTCCTTTCTGCCTATCCTTACAAAATGGCAAATACCCCTGAATATTCAGTTCCCAGCCTTGGTCACCTTGCAACCATGTCTCTGTAATGGCTATCGGATCATACCCATTTATTTCTATTTGTGCTGTCAACTCATCTATCTTGTTACGAATGCTGCGTGCGTTCAGATATAGAGCTTTTAATGTTGTCTTTTTACCATTTTTCCCTACTCTGACCCCTCTTTCTGATGCACTCTTATGTGTATACGCTCTGTCCCTTCCTGTCACACTCTGGTTATCATTACCCCTATCGCTACCCTGCACTTTTGCCTTCTCGTTTTTCTTTGACTTTTTTAATTTCCGCTCACCGTATCCCTCCCCCCCACTATTTAGTTTAAAGCCCTATCTACAGCCCTAGTTATTCGATTCGCCAGGACACTGGTCCTTACCTGGTTCAAATGAAGCCTGTCTCGACGGAACAGCTCCCTCTTATCCCAGTACTGGTGCCAGTGCCCCAGGAATCGAAACCCATTTCTCCCACACCAATCTTTGAGCCACTCGTTCATCTCTCTGATCTTATTTATCCTATGCCAATTTGCACGTGGCTCAGGTAGTAATCCAGAGATTATTACCTTTGTGGTTCTGCTTTTTAATTTAGCCCCTAGCTGCTCATACTCCCTCAGTAGAACCTCTTTCTTTGTCCTACCTATGTCGTTGGTACCTACATGGACCACGACAACTGGATCTTTCCCCTCCCACTCTAAGTTCCTCTCCAGCCCAGAGGAGATGTCCTTTACCCTGGCACTGGGCAGGCAACACAGCCTTCGGGACTCACGCTCTCGGCTACAGAGAATAGTGCCTAATGCCAGTTTAAAGCCCCCTCCATATTGGGTTGCCCTGAAAGTTTAATAAAACCAGGTCTACATGCGGCTGCACACTGCCATCAGCAAGGTAAGTGTTTAAAATAGGGATCCCACAATCAAACCATGCAGGCCGCTGCTGGCCATTGCTCCGCCCCGGATCCCGGCCTCTGCCCGCTAGCCACCTTTTCCGAACACCGCACTCACCCCCTCCTGGCAATTGCTACCTTCCCAACTCGATCGCCCTCGTCCCTCCCTCCCGACCCAATCACCTCCCTTCCTCATCCCTTTTAAAGACTTACCTGAGGGCTGCTGCTGGTGTCCAAGTGGCCCGATCTTTGATTCCGCATTGTCGACGAGCTGCCTGAGGACTCCTTTTAGGTGTCGGTAGCTTGCCGACTTGATGATAATAAGGCCCAATATCATGTGCACCTCAGGCCTATCCATTCAGGTGCAGTGTTCCCTGCACCCTCTGTGTTCTGACGAAGGGTCATCGACCTGAAACGTTAACTCTGTTTCTCTCACCACTGATGCTGCCTGACCTGCTGAGTATTTCCAGCATTTTCTGTTTTTATTTCAGATTTCCAGCATCCGCAGTAGTTTGCTTTTGTTCTTAGTTTTATATTGTACTGTCCTAACAACACAACTTAAAGCACTATTTCCCTTCCCAAGGGCCTTGACACATTACTTTTGGACCTTCAATAATTTATCGCCTATCACCTCCAGGTCCCTCTTCTAATTCCCAACCTTTAGTCAGTGCCTCTGCATGGTATACACATGCCTGAAATTTCCCCTACTCCCCAACTCAAATAGGGTTTGATTGAAGTTTTCAAGATATTAAGGGGAACTGATAGGGTAGATAGAGAGAAACTATTTCTGCTGGTTGGGGAGTCTAGGACTAAAAATTCATAGTCTAAAAATTAGAGCCAGGCCTTTTAGGAGTGAAGTTAGGAAACACTTCTACACACAAAGGGTAGTAGAAGTTTGGAACTCTCTTCCGCAAACGGCAATTGATGCTAAATTAATTGTTATATTTAAATCTGAGATTGATAGATTTTTGTTAAAAGAAAAAAGAAAAGAAAAATTAACCAAAGGTATTAAGGGATATCGGCCAAAGGCAGGTATATGGAGTTAGGTCACAGATCAGCCATGATCTCATTGAATGGCGGAACAGGCTTGAGGGGCTACTCCTGTTCCTCGGCTCCTAAATGCAAAACAGTGAAATTATCCATATCAAAGGAATTTGCCACACATGGGCCAATTCCGCAAATTTATCTAAATTGGCCTGCAACCTATTGGTTCAAATCCTGTGCACATTTTTGTGTTATCTGCAAATCTGTGGATGGTTCCATTAATGACCTCATCCAAATCATTAATGAAGATGATGAACAGTAGTGATCCCAGTACAGAGCTGGCCCCATGCAGATCTAGTCCCATTGATAACTACCCTCTGCCTACGAGCCTGCATCCACAGAATTACATCAAATTACATGGAATCTACAGCACAGAAACAGCCCATTTAGCCCAACTGGTCTATGCCAGTATTTATACTCCCCATAAGCCTCCTTCCTCCCTAATTACCTCTTCCTACCCCGCCTCCATATCCCTCTATTCCCTTCTCCCTCACATATGCATCAAGCCTCCCCCTAACTGTGTCACTGCTCTCTACTTCAACCTCTCCATATGGCAGCAAGTCCCACATTCTCACCACTCTCTTGTGTAAAGAAAATCCTTCTAAACTCTTTATTTGATCTGTTAGTGGTGACCTTATATTTATGCCCCCTTGTTCTGGACTCGCCCACAAGTGGAAACAGTTTCTCCACATCCACCCTATGATTTTAAAGACCTCTATCAGAGACCAGAAATGCACACAGTACTCCCAAGTATGGTCTAACCAAGGTTCTAAATAAATTTAACATTACCTCTGTGGTTTTGTATTCTATTCCTCTAGAAATGAACTCCAGTAATTTGCTTGCACTCTTTATGGTCTTATCAACTTACGTTGTACTTTTAGTAATTTATGTATGTGTATGTACCTAAGCTAGTGACATTTGCTAGAAAGTGCCTGTGTGTGGGTGTTAGATAAAGACAGAATCAGTGATGCTCTCTGTCTAAGAAGAAAGAAAGACATTGCATTATATAGTGTGTTTCATATCCTCAGGACATCCTAAAGCATTAACAATCCATGAATTATTTTTGAAATGTAGCCATTACTGTTAAGTAGGCAAATTTGCACACAGTAAATGAGATAAGTGATAAGTTCATCTGTTTTGATGGTGTTAGTTGAAGGAGAAATGTTTGGCAGGTCAGTGGGAGAACTCTCCTGCTCTTTTTCAAATAGTGTCCTGGAATCTTTTATGGCTGTAACTATTTGTAACACCAAAGTTCTGATTGGTCCCCTTGGAGGGCAAGATCAGATTTCTGATTGGTCCTCTTGGAGGACACAACACACCCAGCAATTTGTCTGGAATGTGTAATTAGATCCTGCCTGCCTGAGTAATCAAGTATTTTGCAGTGTGTAATATGATCCATTCATTGTGACAGCCCGCTCCAGAGCTCAACAGTGCGGTTAGGAGCACTCACACTGCCGAGCTCAGATAGGAAGGGGTGAGGCCATGGAGGGATTTTAACATAAGGATGAGAATTTTAAAATCAAGGTGTTGGTGGACAATGTTCCCCCTAATACAAAAGCAAAATACTGCGGATGCTGGAAATCTGAAATAAAAACAGAAAGTGCTGGAAATACTCAGCAGGTCAGGCAGCACCTGTAGAGAGAGAAACAGAGTTAAAGTTTCAGGTCAATGACCTTTCATCAGAACTCTCTCTCTCTGCCCCCCCCCCCCCAATCTGATCTGCTCTCCTCTCCCCCTCCGATCTGCTCTCCACTCCCCCCCTCCAATCTCCTCTCTCTCCCCCCCCCCCGACCTCCTCTCTGTCCCCCATCTCCTCTCTCTTCCCCCCCGATCTCTCTCTCTCCCCCACTCCGACCTCCTCGCTCTCCCTCCTCCGATCTCCTCTCTCTCTCCCCCCTCCGATCCCCTCTCTCTCCCCACTGATCTCCTCTCTCCCCTCCAATCTCCTCTTTGCCCCCCTCCGATCTGCTCTCTTTCACTCCTCTGATCTGCTCTCCTCTCCCCCTGATCTGATCTATCTCTCTCCTCTCCCCGCTCCAATCTGCTCTCCTCTCCCCCTCCGATCTCCTGTCTCTCCCCCCTCTCTGCTCTCTCTCCCCCCTCCGATCGATCTCTCCCTCTGATCTCTTCTCTCTCCGCCCCCCCACCGATCTCCTCTCTCTTCCCCCCCCACCCCCCTCCGATCTCCTCTCTCTCCCCCCACAATCTCCCCTCTCTTTCCCCCGCTCCGATCCCTTCTCCTCCCCCCCCCCCCCCCCGTCACCAACCCGGTCCCCTGACCTTCTCCGCATGGAGCCGAGTGGAGTGAAGCGTGGCAGTGCAGGCCGCCACCGCACCGTTGGGTACTGCGCATCCATGACTGGATCGTGTGTGGATGCGCGGTACTAAACAGGCGCACATGCGCAGAGAGAGAGAGTCAAAAATGCGGTGCAAATAATCACTCCGATCTTTTATATCTACCTGAACAGGCAGACCTAGACCAGAGACAGTAAGGTGAATTCTACTTCCCCTCCTCCCTCTACTACCATCACAACTGTGATCAGCTAATTCAGGACAGATAAGGAATCAAACCCTCTGTATTTACCCTCTCTTTCTACTAACACAATCAATCTGATTTAGAGTAAGGCTACACACCAGGATGATCTGCAGAGATCTATGAATGCTGATCAACTGGAGTTAGGTTTAAGCCTCCAGTATGTGACCAGCTCAGAAAGATCTACTCAAAACATATCCACTGAAAGCCCATCGGGTTGACTGTTGGAATAAATTTACACTAGAGAAAAACACTGTAAACTTTGAAACTATTTTTTGTGTTAATATTGACTTTTATTCAAGATTTTAACATTTCTTGCATAGATGTGACCAGTGATACACTATCAATCCCATGCCATCACTCCTCAGTTTGCAAATATTTTACTTAACGGCAGTGCCTCACTTTATTTTATGATATGGTCTTTGAAAATTATTGTAATGAATTCTTCATCTTTTCCATTTCTGAAATTACTCAGCCTTCTTTTACCATTTTAGTGTATGGTTTAGTTACTGAATTCATCATTTGTGGTAAGATGGAGAACATAATATTCACTGGTGAGAATGAAAAAGTTATTGCATCATGATCAATGAGATGAAGCACTGAACTGATTGCTGTTTGTTTCTATTTGTATTATCCAGGAGTGCCAGTTTTTCCCAGTCTCTCCAGTTGCCTGGGTCCACAAAGAGAGATGGAGACACAACCGCACAAAAGTTACCACAAGGTTATTCACATTGTGTCAATGGGGTCAGTGGGCAAATCCATGGCTTTCATAGTTTACCAAAACCAGCAAAACAACATATGGAGCAAAGGGACACCATTGCTTATGATTTGCCTAGGAGTCTGGGATCTGATGGTGTGGTCAAATTTGGCTCACCTGGGTTAGACAATGATGATGAAGAGGTGTACACGTATAACACTCCCAATAGCACTCTGTGTAGACGGCTTAGTGAGATTTCCACAGACTCCTATGATGTTCCTTCAACACCTATGTCCATCTACCATATTCCAAGGACATTCACCTTTGACAGAAACCACAACACGCTATCCACAGGCTCTGGTGACTCGGCAGCTGCGCCTCCTCCACGGCCACCAAAGCCTGCACAAATAGATCGGAAGCCGGAATGGGGTAGCCCCAAGCAGCGTACTCGCAATGGCAAAGGCAAACAAGCAGCGTCTGCAGCAACAATCCCTAGAAGGAACACTCTCCCAGCAGTAGATAACAACCGGCTTCACAGAGGTAATGACTTGAAATCATAAGTAACATATTTTAAAATACTGTGCACTGTAAAGTAGCCTGATAGCTCCAGGTGTATCATCCCATGACTGGTAGCTCCTGGATTGAAGTTCCATCTCTTCACCATAATGTTCCATTTAATAGTTCCTGACCGATGATCACGGTGGCAGCCCTGGAGTAGCCCACAATCTACCCGGTCCTACCTTGACTCTAAAATGATCAGCCATGATCGCATTGAATGGCGGAGCAGGCTAGAGGGGCTGAATGGCCTACTCCTGCTCCTATCTTCTATGAACAAAGAACAAAAAACTTCAAATGCTGGAAATCTGAAATAGAAGCGGAAAATGCTGGAAACACTCAGCAGGTCAGGAGGCATCTATGGAGAGGACATAGGAGTAAATGAGTCGGTTGCGGATCCTTTGTCAAAACATTGTTTGTTTTGCTGAGTGTTTCCAGCATTTTCTGTCTTTGACTCTAAAATGGATTACTTAAGGTACTATAGAGATGAGACTGAAGGCCGACAATATCAATATTTTTACACATTCCAGAGCTCAAAATCCAGTTATGCAGGTACATTGGATGGATGACAGTGTGGCAATGATATGGCACTATCCTGCTCTTTCCTGAAAACAGTGTGGATAATGGCATTATGGTAGTGCAGTGCACTGGGGCTTACTATGTGCAGCAACACAGAATGGAAAGATGCAGGTTTAAGATCCAATCACTGAGTTCCTGATCTCCGCTTTACATCTTTGGGAAATTACCAAGCAAGGTCAGTGTCCTCCTGCAGGGAGGGAATACCAAAGCAGCTATCTCTATCAGGCCACTCATATCACTGTGGATGGTCAGGTGAGAGTGACATTGGTAGCAGCCTGCAAGCAGGTCAGCCCGTTGCCTTCATGGTCCCAGAAGGTACGGAGCCAGGGAAAACCTGTAAGGAAGAAAAACAGAAAATTGGATGGCAACATACCAACAGAATGGACTGACATTTACACTGCACTGATAGCAGTGCCAAACCAATTTGAAAGCCAGAACTAGAGGGGCAAGTATTATACTATAACACTGAGAATTTCCTCGGGGGAGGTTCTCCCGATCGGCCGCTGTAACTACAGCGGATAATCGGCAGAAACTCTGGATAGACTGCTTTATCAGGGTTCCGGCTGACCTTCCGTCAAAGTTACAATGGTCGATCGAGAGAACCCCTGAGGAAATTCCCAGTATATGAGTCGATTGTGATGCACCATTTTTCCTTTCTGTCGAGATCCATTTGCAACTGATTCAAAAGTTCACTGGAAGGCTTCTCGCTTTAACAAGCAAAAACAAAGATGTACAATTGAGTTGCTATTTGATTCGTAACTTTACATAATTATTACTTGTGGTTTAATGTCAGAATTCCTGTTTCAAGTTTAAATACATGTTTTACAATATAAAGGTAATCTTCTGAGTCTCGCCCGCCAGCAACAAATAGCAACAACTTTGGCTTGTACTGCACATGATTTTGTTACCAGTGGTTGCACTTCAATTTCCGATTTGCGCTGCTGACAAGTGAGGGTGCCCGCCAAGAACATGGGCCACGATTTTGCCGGCACTCAGCGGACCCGATGGGTGGCGGGTCAGCTGTGAAATTTATAATGATTGACAGTGGGTCGGGAACCCACTGTCAAAGCGTGCACACCTGCATTTCCCGATGTCAGGTCTGCCAGCGCTGAGCAGACCCGACAGGCAGCGGCAGGGGACCCAATTCAAATCATTAGTGGCTTATTTACAGCCACTTAAAAATGCTTTTTTTTCCCCCAGCTTTTTCAATTTGACAGGTCGCCCACCAGTTTCCCGCTGTGCCTAGACCTCGTCTGTGAAGCTGAGGCGGGAGGTGATTGGCCATTGAATCAGCGATGAGTTGACAGCTTCAAATGTCAAGTCAAACCTCCCAGCTGATTGAGAAATGTTCCCTTAACCACTAGCTTCTCTAAACTGCATTTTCACTGCAGATTCAGAATGCTGCAAGTCTTTACACAAGTCTCCATCCAGTCTGACCTCATTACCTCTCCCACCATTGACAGATCGCTTCTGTCATCTCTACTTCACCTGCCATCTATTCCATCAGTATGGGTGCACTTTATACTCTCTCACCTTGGTCCTTAGAATCTGACCACGATCAGCCCCAACACCAGCAGCACCAGGCACACCAGCAGCACCAACAAACAGACCAACCTTCTCCACAATCACCCGATGCTGCACAGGACACAGGGCATCAGCACCCGACCACATTGTTGCCCGGGAAGCCAGGGATGGCCTCACCATGGCCATATTTACTTCACTTGATGCTGTACACCCTGGCTGCCACATGATGTGCCAGGTTGGCACCACCCCACACCAACAACGTAAAACATCCCTACAATGCCCAAACCATTCCTTTCACACTCATCAGCATTGCGGGGAGTACCGTTATGTCTCACTATTCACTGCAACTCACTAAGCCACTTCCAAAGGTGCGCACAAATCTGTCCAAGAACGCAAAGTGTTGAAAATAAAGATTTCAATGTTTGATAGCACATTAACAGAAACTTCACATGAACATTGGCTAAAACACACGCGTGCCTACCCTTGTGTGTTGTTAGTTGGTATGATTGCACTAGGATGAGGGTGAGTGTGAGGGGTGGCTAGTGAGATGGGGATGTGATAATGTAGATAGAGAGGGATGGGTGGAGGTGCAAGGTAAGTTGGTGTGAGTAAGGATGTGCAGGAGTAGGGTAGGGAAGGCAGAGTGATGGAGGTGTGATGAGTGGCACAGCAGGATGAGGTTGAGTGTGGCTTTGTACTAACGTTTTGTGATCGACTGAGATCATTGAAAGGTTTGCGCCACAGCAGCCTGGTCCTCCTGATGATATCCCTGCTTGTGCCCTCCTGTGCAATGTGTAACCAGGCTTCATTGGTCTCCTGGGAAGTCTCTTCTGTCCATTGGAAAGGAAGAGAACCTCCCTGCGTGCTGTGACTCCCTCCATAAGCATATGTCAAATGTCAAATGTCAAAATAAATTTGCGCATGGTCCCTTTCAGGAAACCAGCTGATGACGCGTCATCATATGATGTCATCAGACCAGCTTCTTTCAATTGGCCGAGAAACTAGGGAAAATCGCGGCCATGAAGTCAGTGAACACCCCCTTCTATGTACCTTTATAAAGAAAGCCTTAGAGAGGGTGCAGAAAAGATTTACAAGAATGGTTCCAGGGATGCAGGACATCAGTTACGTGGATAGACTGAAGAAGCTGGGGTTGTTCTCCTTAGAGCAGAGAAGGTTGAGAGGAGATTCGATAGAGGTGTTCAAAATCACGAGGGGTCAAGACAGAGTAGATAGGGTAACTGTTCCCATTGGTAGAAGGGTCGAGAAACAGAGGACACAAATTTAAGATGATTGGCAGAAGAACCAAAGGTGACATGAGGAAAAACTTTTTTTATGCAGTGAGTGGTTATGATCTGGAATGCACTGCCTGAAAGGGTGGTGGAGGCAGATTTAATTGTGGCTTTCAGAAGGGAATTGGATAAGTACCTGAAGGGAAAAAAATTGCAGGACTACAGGGAAAGGGCGGGAGAGTGAGACTAGCTGAAGTGCTCTTGCAGTGAGCCGGCACGGGCTCAACGGGCCGAATGGCCTCCTTCTGTACTTTAACCATTCTATGATTCTACGATTTTCAGCTAAGTAATAGCATAGTCCTATTTCTCTGGTGATTTAATCATCTGTAAAATGTCTTCCAACCAGTGTTTCTATTTTCCCAGCTTCTTCTTGTGAAACCTATGATTATCCCTGTCATGCTGCAAATAATGAAGGCCACTCCATGGAGTCTGTTAATGACGGATTCAGCTCTTACTTGGTAAGAAGCATAAAGAATTGATATTTTTACAACCCAATGGATCTTTGCTCATTATATTAATTGTAATGCATTGGTGTTCTGAACTTCTCTATCTTTGGCAAACATTACCTTGTATTTTGTATTTTGCTGTAATGTTGCTTGTCCTACATACAATTTTTACTAAATTGCACTTTCATCATTTTTCCAACTTGATCATGAAACACCTGCTCATCTATACTGCTCATCTTGACACAAATCTGCCTATGTATTACATAAGAAACAAGAACTGACTAATCAATCCAAAGTGCAGTATGTTCCATTACCTTTTTCTCCATCACTCCCATGTGTCGCATGTATACACACACACTTAAAGCAATCTTCTGTTCACTTTTTTTAACAGAGACATTGACCCATTCAAAATAAATGAGCGAATTTGATTGTCAGATTAGTATACAGATAAATGTAATTTGACTTTGTTATACAACTGTATGCTAATATTGGCAACCTAGCGCGCGCTCTCTCTCACCTCCCCAGTCTCTTCTCAATCTCTCTGCTTCCTAACACCATCTTGTCTAGCCATGTGCCTCCAGCCTTTGTCCCCACACCTCATATATTTCTGTTGCTGGCGTCGAAGCTCCCCTCCATATTCTGTTCCTGGTCCATCCCATGTGCTACAGTTCCTGACCTATATGATGTTATTAATTAGTGGATTCAGCGCCATTTGTTGTTGCTTTACGATAAAATAAATAAAATTATGCAATTCAGAGGTCATTACGTCCCCAATGTCTGGATCCTGCTGTTGCTCCAGCTGCCAGACACTTAGCTGATGTCGCAACAGCACGATTCCTGATTTCATGAGATCCAGTGGACAGGAGGAAATTATTTCTGACTCAAGAAATGGATGACAGGAAGAGATATATTGGGTGGTTAAATGATATTGGGTGATTAAGGGAATCAAGGAATAGGGCGGGAAAGTATGTTGAGTTGGAAGATCAGCCATGATCTTCGTGAATGGAGGAGCAGGCTCGAGGGGCCATATGCCCTACTGCTGCTCCCATTTCTTATGTTCTTATGATATGACCCCCAAGAGCAGAAACCCATAAGTAAAATACTAGAATTCTTTAGCTACTCGTTTGGTTTTTGGGAATCATATTAGTTACTAACCATCCACATTCAACAACAATGACAAAAAACGACTTTCATTTATATAGCATCTTTAACATAGAAAAACGTCCCTTGGCACTTCACAGGAGCACAAAGAAAACAAACGCCAAGATAAGAGCAGGAGGCGTGACTGGAGATGGGTTTTAAGGAGGGCCATAAAGAAGGAGAGGGAGTTGGAGAGGCGCAGGGATTAACAGAGTTGATGTAGTATGGGGCCTTGGTGGCTGAAAGCAGAGCCATAAGTGGTGGAGTGAAGCGTGAGAAGAATAATCAAGAGGCTGGAGTCAGAGGTATGGATGAGTTTGAGGGGGGACGTTGTAGGACTGGACGAGATTAAAGAGATATGGAGGTGCAAGGCCATGGAGGAATTTAAACACAAGGATGAATTTAAATTTGAGGTATTGAGGAACTGAGAGCCAGTGGATGTCATTAAGGAAAGGGATAATGGACGAACGGGACTTGGTGTGTGATATGATATGGGCAGCACAGTTTTGGATGAGCTTAATTCTATGGTGGGCGGAGGATTGGAGGCTGACATCCTTCCTAAAGTGTGGTGCTCAGAACTGGACACAATGTTCCAGCTGAGGCCAAACAAGTGATTTATAATGGTTTAACATAACGTTCTTGCTTTTGTACTCTCTGCCTCTATTTATAAAGCCAAAGATCCCGTATGCTTTCTTAACAGCCTTCTTAACTTGTCCTGCCACCTTCAAAGATTTGTGTACATAAACCCCCAGGTCTCTCTGTTCCTACATCCTCTTTACGTTGTATGTTGTTTTTAAAGTTGTCAGCTTTTTGGGGGTTGGCATGTATGAATCATATTTAATTAAATATTTCAAGCGTATGCAGGAGCATCAGAAAGTAACAATTGTCAGATAAATTACTAAAGTGTGTGAGCTCCCTTATTCGTTTCCTTTGTACAATCCAGCCCCAATCCAACTCGGAACCCTGTACACATTTTATTTTACACCCAACCATTTATCATATTAATTGGACAAATCAAATGGGGCAGGGCTGCCTTGAGGATGAGTTCATTGAGTGTATTAGGGATGGGTTTCTTGAGCAGTATGTAACTGAACCGACCAGGGGGCAAGCAACCTTAGATCTGGTCCTGTGTAACGAGACAGGATTAATTAAAAATGTCCTAGTAAAGGATCCCCTTGGAATGAGTGACCATAACATGGTTGAATTCCATATTCAATTAGAGGGTGAGAAGGTTGGATCTCAAACAAGCGTGCTAAGCTTGAATAAAGGAGACTATGAAGGTATGCGAGCGGAATTGAGTAGAGTGGATTGGGAAAATAGATTAAAGGGTAAGACGACACATGATCAGTGGTGTACATTCAAGGAGTTATTTTACAACTTCCAAAAAAAATATATTCCACTGAAAAGAAAAGGGTGTAAAAGAAAGGACAGTCATCCGTGGCTAAGTAAAGAAATTAAGGATAGTATTCGACTAAAAACAAGGGCATATAAGGTAGCGAAATCTAGTGGGAGGACAGAGGATTGGGAAAACTTTAAAAGGCAGCAAAAAATAACAAAAAGATTGATTAAGAAAGGGAAGATAGATTATGAAAGTAAATTAGCAAAAAATATAAAAACAGATAGTAAGAGTTTTTATAGTTATATAAAAAGAAAAAGGGTGGCTAAAGTAAATGTTGGTCCCTTAGAGGATGAGACCGGGAAATTAATGGTGGGAAATATGGAGATGGCAAAAACACTGAATGAATATTTTGTATCAGTCTTTACAGTAGAGGACACTAAGAATATCCCAACACTGGACAAACAGGGGGCTATAGGGGGAGAGGAGCTAAACACGATCAAAATCACTAAGGAAGTGGTACTCGGTAAAATAATGGGACTCAAGGCGGATAAATCACCTGGACCTGATGGCTTACATCCTAGAGTCTTGAAGGAAGTGGCGGTAGGGATTGTAGATGCATTGGTAATAATTTTTCAAAACTCCCTGGATTCCGCTAAGGTCCCGGCAGACTGGAAAACTGCTAATGTAACACCCTTATTTAAAAAGGGCAGTAGACAGAAGGCTGGTAACTATAGACCGGTTAGCCTAACATCTGTGGTAGGTAAAATTTTGGAGTCCATTATTAAGGAAACAGTAACAGGACATTTGGATAATCATAATTTAATAGGACAAAGTCAGCATGGTTTTACGAAGGGGAAGTCATGTTTGACAAATTTGCTGGAGTTCTTTGAGGAAGTAACATATAGAGTGGATAAAGGGGAACCAGTGGACGTAGTGTATTTAGACTTCCAAAAGGCATTTGACAAGGTGCCACACAAAAGATTATTGCTTAAGGTAAAAAATCACGGGATTGGGGGTAATATTCTGGCATGGATAGAGGATTGGCTATCTAACAGAAAGCAAAGAGTTGGGATAAATGGTTCATTCTCAGACTGGCAATCAGTAACTAGTGGTGTTCCACAGGGGTCAGTGCTGGGTCCCCAACTCTTCACAATCTATATTAACGATTTGGAGGAAGGGACCAAGTGTAACATATCAAAATTTGCAGATGATACAAAGATGGGAGGGAAAGTAGTGAGTGAGGAGGACATAAAAAACCTGCAAGGGGACATAGACAGGCTAAGTAAGTGGGCAGAGATTTGGCAGATGGAATACAACACTGGAAAGTGTGAGGTGATGCACTTTGGCAGGAAAAATCCTAGAGCAATTTATTATCTTAATGGCAAGAAACTGGAGAGTACTGAAGTGCAAAGGGATCTGGGGGTCCTGGTGCACGAAACTCAAAAGGTTAGTATGCAGGTGCAGCAAGTGATTAAGAAGGCAAATGGAATGTTGGCTTTCATTGCTAGGGGGATAGAATATAAAAATAGGGAGGTATTGCTTCAGTTGTACAAGGTATTGGTGAGACCGCACCTGGAATACTGCATACAGTTTTGGTGTCCTTACTTAAGGAAAGACATCCTTGCTCTCGAGGCAGTGCAAAAAAGGTTCACTCGGTTAATCCCGGGGATGAGGGGGTGGTCATATGAGGAGAGGTTGGGTAGATTGGGACTCTACTCATTGGAGTTCAGAAGAATGAGAGGCGATCTTATTGAAACATATAAGATTGTGAAGGGGTTGGATCGGGTGGATGCGGGGAGGATGTTCCCGATGACGGGTGAGACGAGAACTAGGGGACATAGTCTTAGAATAAGGGGCTGCTCTTTCAAAACTGAGATGAGGAGGAACTACTTCACTCAGAGGGTGGTAGGTCCATGGAATATGCTGCCACAAAAAGCTGTAGAAGCTACAACATTAATTAAATTTAAAACAGAAATAGACAGTTTCCTAGAAGTAAAGGGCATTAAGGGTTACGGGGAGCGGGCAGGAATTTGGACATGAGTCTAGGTTCGGATCGGTCATGGCCCTGTGGGTAGTGGAGCGGGCCCAGGGACTGTGTAGCCTGATTCTGCTCCTATTTCGTGTGTGCAATTCTGTTAGATGCAGGAGATGGTTCTGTGATAGATAGTAGATTGGCGGTTAGGATCAGATCAGCCATGATCTTATTGAATGGCGGAGCAGGCTCGAGGGGCCGATTGGCCTACTCCTGCTCCTATTTCTTATGTTCTTATGTTCTTATTTTGTTATTCTGGAAATCAGTTGCAATTCCTATGCACTTAATATAGAGTTGAACTTTTCATATGAATAAAGCAGTTTTGTAATGGGCTGCACTGTTCACGACAGATTATAGTTCCATGAGCTCTGGGTTGCACCAACTTCTCTGTCAATTAATTGGAATCTGTTTGCTTATCTACCCAATTGCCACTTTGCACCTGTAATTTATCAACCTTTCTGTCTATTTTCAGGTCCCTCTTTTAAACTGAAGCAATTTGGTCATTGCAAGAAATTAAAGATAAATTATTTTATTTTACTGGTTTTCCACAGTGATAAATCTAAACACATAAAAAAAACCAAAGTTATACAGGACACATTCAAACATATCTAGTTATGGTTTTGAAAGAAGTTGAAACAAAATTCTTGTGTCTTCACAGAGAACAAAATTCACAGCATCTCGTTCAGAAAGTGTGGAATCTGAGGACAATTATGTGCCAATGAACCCAGGTTCCTTGTCTCCATTTGTTACAACCACTTTAGAGGGTCGCCAGGATGTCTACATACCCATGAGTCCTGGTCCCCACCACTTTGACTTCCCTGGATTCTCCTCAGCTACGTTCCCCACCCGCAAAGGAAGTACAGCTTCTCTCTGCCACAAACCCAACTTTCCTGCAGACTTGCTGCCGCCTCCAGTCAACCGTAATCTCAAACCAGACAGAAAATGTGAGTTTTATTGGTTTCACTTACATTTATCTGGAAAGTGTACCTTTTTTATAACAGATGTACAAATATAGTGTTTCAATATGTACTGTTATAGTGTTCAATACGGATCATAAACCATTATTTCATCCTGTATAGTTATACGTCTGGTTACAAGTACAGAGTTGTTGCAAGTAACATAAGAGTTTACCTTTTTTTTTAAATTTGTTATCAGGATGTGGGACGCTGGCAAGGCCACATTTATTGCTCATCTTTAGTTGCCTGAGAAGGTAATGATGAGCCACCTTCTTGAACTGCTGAATCATGGTGGTGATGGTGCAGCCCACAATGGTGTTAGTTAGGGAATTCCAGGATTTTGACCTAGCAAGAATGAAAGAGCAGTGCTATATGCCCAAGTCAGGTTGATGTGTGACTTGGAGGATGATGTTCCCATAATATCGCTGCTCCTTCTCGGTGATAAACGTCATGTGACTGTGAGTTGCTGCACCTGTAGACAATACATACTGCAGCTACAGTACACCAGTGGTGCACAGAATGATATTGTATTCTGTAACAAGGGCACCCTTCACGGGAACTGCTTTCTCCTGGATGGTGTTGAATTTCTTGAGTGTTGTTACAACTGCACTCATTCAGGTGACTGATGAGCATTCCAGCAAACTACTGACTTGTGTCTTGTAGATGGTGGAGATGCATTGAAGACCAGGAAGTGAGTCATTTGTCACAGAGGACTCAACCTGTGCCTTGCTCTTGTAACCATGTTGTTGATCTGTTGGGTCCAGTTAAATTACTATCAGTGGTGACCCCAAGATGTTGATTGTTGCGGAGTCCCACACTATCAGGGGGAGGTGGTTGTGATTTTTCTTGCTGGGGGTAGTCTTTACCTGGCACTTATGTGGTGCAAATTAAGGCTACAGTCAACTGACAATCACAACCAGCTTCCTGTGTGCCAGGTGTAACTCCAGCCACTGAGGGTTTTCTCATTGATCCCCCAATTGAGCGCAGTTTCGCTAGGGCTCCTTGGTGCCATACATGGTTGAATATCACCTTGATGTTGAGAGCAGCTACTCACCTCTCCTCTATTATGGGGATAATTTCTGACTTTGCACTCTCGGTGGAGACCTCGCCTGCCAGAAGCACGTGTTAGAAAATTAGGCTTGTGTTGCAGATGATTTTCTAGCCATTTAAATGAATGGATGGAAAATTGTGTACAGTGCACACCAAAATTTCCGATATGCACTCCTGATGGGCAAGATACCCTGCTTGGATTGCAAAATTAGAAAATTTCCCCTTATGTGTATACCATGCTTTTATGAAGTGGCATGTTAATTGTTTATGGTCTGTTGAATTATGAATTTGCATTGTCATATCATGTTTATGTTGCATAATTCCTTGACACTGAGGCCAGAATTTCCCGGGAGGTCAGCAGGCGTGATCGGTGGCGGGTCGGGTGGGAAAGTGTTTTTTCCCCCAACGGGTTGGGTCCCCACTGTGAACCCACCACCACGAGCCTTTCCCAATGTCGGGTCTGTCAGCGCTGAGCAGATCCAACACGCAGTGACTGGGGAACCAATTCAGGTGATTAGTGGCTTGTTTAGAGCCACTAAAGAATGATTTTCAGCTTACCTTTTGCATTTGACAGCTCACTCATGGGGTCCACGCTGGTCGTGGACCACGTCTGTCAAGCTGAGGCGGGAGTTCAGTGGCCATTGAATCAGCTGTTGAATTGACAGCTTCAAATGTAAAATAAAAGCTCCCACCTTAGAGATATCTTCCCTCAGCCACAAGCTCTTCCTAACTGCATTTCCACAACAGATTCACCATGCTGCAAGTATTTACACAAGTCTCCATCCAGTCTGACCTCATTACCTCTCACACCATTGACAGATTGCTTCTGTCATCTCTACTTCACCTGCCATCTATTCCATCAGCGTGGGTGCCCTTTATACTCTCTCACCACGGCCAGATTTATTTCACTTGATGCTGTACACCCTGGCTGCCACATGATGCACCAGGTTGGCACCACCCCACACCAACACCATAAAGCATCCCTACAATGCCCAAACCATTCCTTTAACACTCATCAGCATTGTGGGGGGTACCGTTATGTCTCACCATTCACTGCAACTCACTAAGCCACTTCCAAAGGTGCGCACAAATCTGTCCAAGAATGCAAAGTGTGGAAAATAAAGATTTCAATGTTTGACAGCGCATTAACAGAAACTTCACATGAACATTGGCTAAAACACACAAGTGCCTACCCTTGTATGTTGTTAGTTGGTATGATTGCACTAGGATGAGGGTGAGTGTGAGGGGTGGCTAGTGAGATGGGAAGTGAAAATGTAGATAGAGAGGGGTGGGTGGAGGTGCAAGGTAAGTTGGTGTAAGGATGTGCAGGAGTAGGGTAGGGAAGGCAGAGTGATGGGGATGTGATGAGTGGCACAGCAGGATGAGGTTGAGTGTGGCTTTGTACTAATGTTTCGTGATCGACTGAGATCATTGAAATGTTTGCGGCACTGCATCAGGTCCTCCTGACGACATCCCTGCTTGTGCCCTCCTGTGTAATGTGCAGCCAG
Organism: Squalus acanthias; assembly: GCA_030390025.1. Classification (NCBI taxonomy): domain Eukaryota; kingdom Metazoa; phylum Chordata; class Chondrichthyes; order Squaliformes; family Squalidae; genus Squalus; species Squalus acanthias. Next base: position 56,285,426 of record CM059431.1, on the reverse strand, counting down.
GCTGTGTTGATCTGCTGGGGAGGTCTCTTCCACCCATGGGAAGGGAAGAGGACCTCCCTGCATGCTGTGACTCCCCCCATAAGCATATGGATGTCAAAGTAAAGTTGGACACGGTCCGTTTAAGGAAATCGGCTGATGACGCATCACTAAATGACGCCACCAGACCCGTTTCCTCTAATTGGCCGGGAAATGTGCTGGGCAGGCCATCAAGGGAAATGCATTTCACAGAGCAGGATGGAGCCAGCAGCGGGGTTGGGACCCGCCACCGACATCACCCGCCACAGTCAGCAAAATCGCGGCCTGAGTGTTTATATTGTGTGGCTCAAATTCTAGCTCCTTTGATATGTTAGAAAAACCACTGAAATACACTAAACTTTTGTAGCAGTCATTTCTATATCAGCCATAATGCACTGAATGTCTTTCAAATTAATGTAATATTTGAATGTATAGTCTACAGCTCTGCTTATATCTGCAGCAATAATCAGTTGATGTGCCAGAAGTTGCTGTTGACACTATCAGCTGGTGACTGTTTACCATTCCTTCATCTGCTAATTTAAAAAAAGTCATTTGTAACAAATGAGTTAACACTGCTGTCAAAATAGCAGAGGGAGGAATGTCATCCAAATGCATTTAGCATAATCTGCTAATATTACCAACAATAATTTGTAGGCTTATATGAACTGAGCACTCAAATCTTTAATTCGAATCACATAAAGAACCATTTCTTATAATGAGAAAACAACATAAAAATTACATATTGAAGATCAGCACCAGATTGGTGAACAAGGTAAAACCTGGGATAGACAGGTGTTTTAAATCCTTCTGTGTCAAAGTGCGAATTGCTTGTTTCATTTAATTAGAAATCACACTGTGTATGTTGATCAGGACATTGAGGTAGAAATTAGTCCTCATTGCACCCGTTTTCCAGCAAGAAAATGGAAACAAAAAAGGTCAGTGTCAGGCTGCAACATTCTGCGCCTGCGTTGTGGGCGCCATCATATTGGTAAAGGCAGCTCTGCAGCTATCCCAGGCAACTGCCTAAAAGAGGCATCAGGCCCCTTACATGTGAGATGAGGGGCCTATCGCTTGTTTTAGGCCTCTTGCAGAAATTGGTTTTGATTAAGAAAAGCAAGAGCCAGGCCACTCGGGATTCTTAAGAAGTCGCTGCCACCTAATCAGAAACTGCCATCAAAAGGTAAGTTTTTATTGTAAAAAAACCTTCCTGTGGAGCCAGGAGGAGTGGGAGTGCTCCCCCGAATCCACAATCCTCGCAATTGGCTATCCCATCCCCCCTTGCCACTCTAACCCCCATCTGGGGACTTACCTTTTGGCTGCTGCAGCTTCTTACTGAAATGCTCGAGCTGCCTGTGGATGCACGACAAATGCTGGCAGCTTATGCAAAGCATATTAATCAGGCTCGAGGGTCAAGGGCATGTGCTGTCGGCGCACCACTGGTTATGGACCTGAAAACGGACCCTAAATTGTAATAATTCCAACAATATTTTCTGCAGGACATTTCATTTGGACAGAAAGTCAACCAATTTGAAAAGGCAAGTGTTAACACTGATTAAGTAATAGTATACTCACCAATTGTTTAATTGGGGTTTATATTTCAGCCAAGGCAGGACCTTTGGAAACAAGAAACCACACAGTCATTGATGAGCTGCCCTTCAAGTCCCCCATTACCAGATCTTGGTCCAGGCCTGTGTAAGTGTTTTTTTAAATACAGTAGATCGTTGGCAGTAACTTACACACAATACAAGTAAACTTTTACTTCCTTCTACCTACAGAATGCAACTTAATTGGTGACAGTTACACAAAAGTGATTAGTTTCCTTTATTTAGGAGATACTGAGGTAGTTTATATTGGTTATTTTAATATATTTTGGGTACACAACTGTGTCCTTTTGGGCAAGATTCACCCATTGACGTTTCCCTCACTTTTACAGAAGTACTTGCCCTCTGCCTTTTATCTTTGCCTGCTGGCATGGGCACAATCAGAAATGTGTGGGAAATTTGGTGGGGACTGAATGCACAATATGCAACAACCATGGTGTTATGACAGATGTGCTTTGTGTTTTTTAATGCTGCAAAATAAACTAAGAAGTTAAAATCATGCAAGCCCTAATGGTTTATGACATTAATATAGATACACCATGCAAATTCGGCTAGCCCTCTTCCCAGTAGTAATGTTTCCCTAAAGCAGCTTCTGAACAAGCTGGTCTTAGATTGAGCACAAGAACAGTGACACTGGGGGGTGGGCGGTGGTGGTGCAGAGGTAACTCATTCCTTTCATATTTCTAGTCTCAAATGGAACAATGATGAATAATAATTAATTCATCTGTTGCTTGGTGGGCAAGTCCATCTACCTATTTTTCTCATGGCCTTCACCTCTTGCCACCATCTGGGGATCATTTCTATCCTTCCAGCCAATTATGATCAACGTTACAAATCAAAAAAATTCAGCTGAGTCTGCGGTAATAACACAATCCATCCCCATACCCAACACTTTCACATTATTAAGTGCAAAAATGTGTCACAGAAAGATTCATACAGTTCTCCCTCACTTGCTCATGCACGACCAATGGCAATACATAGACACCAGAAATTAGTAAATTCAAAATAATTTATTCAGATTGCAGGCAGTGACAATGTTGTGCAAGTGTAAAGCTTTGTCTTACAATAGAAAGTGTTCATAAAGCAGCCTCCATCAACTCTCTTAGGGCTGGACTCGCTACTTAATTTTCCAGTAATATAGAAGTATTTTGATTCGTGTTTTAGTCCTTGAATGAAAGTTGTTCTTTTATTGGTTCTAGAGCTGCTGTAAACCCCATTTCTTCACAAAATTGCCGCCCCTTATCAACACAGAGTGTCACCAGCACTGACTCAGGAGACAGTGAAGAAAACTATGTTGCAATGGTAAGTAGTTGTAAACAATGCACTACCCAGGAGTTCAGTTGTTACAACCGACATAACTGAGCAGAAGCAGGATACAATCCTAACATTGATTATACAAACATACGAAAATGACAGACAGAAAAATACCTGCTGGCCCTTCCAGCCTGTCCCACACAGTTGTAATGCCTTATGCATCAGCTGAAATGCATAAATATTTTGCTTAAAAGATGCAAGTATTTCCAATGGTTCATTGCATACTTTAGTACTAGTTATTTTAGTTTGATTTTGAAATGTTATTAATTTATTTTCTCACTTCTTCGAGCCCTCCACATTTCATGAACATTCTCTTACAGAAAGGGCAGGAATGGGGAATTTTCTTTGGTCCCTGCCATTGCAAGACCTGAGACCTGTGGCCTACTATGCACTCAATGCACACTGTGCATGTCTCTGCATTAGGGCAGTGCATAGCAAGCTGGGAACCTGTGCACAAACTTATGGCCTCAATTTTTGTGCAAACCAGAGGGCCTCCCAATAACACAGGGCTCCTGTGCCCAACACACCATGGCAATTAACTTTGGATTATTAGCCCCATAATGTGTTCGTGTGCCAGTGTGCTATGCCACAATGGGGAGGAATACAAATTCACCACCACAAACCTTCATTGGCTGAAACTGGAATGACTGAGCAACGATCCAGGTGCACAGCACCCATTGGGTGTTTCAATGGGAAGCCTGGCAAAAATCTTTTTAATTGACTCTCTTCATTAAAGCAAAGAAAGGCTTGCATTTATATAGCGCCTTTCATGACCTCAGGACATCCCAAAGCGCTTTACAGCTAACGAAGTACTTTTGAAGTGTAGTCACTGTTGTAATGTAGGAAATGGGCCACTTCTCAGCGAGGAATGTTGCTTAATTTGGCCTCCAAAGGGCAATTATTCAAAGAGGCCTTGTGCCCCACATTTTATTTTTCACGCAAAATATTACAGCACTATAAGGACAATCCTTTCATTGCTGCAGGCATCCAACATTTAGGCCCCCAATCCAAAAATATTTAACTGAGCCAAAATAACAATAGTGCATGGTCAATTTATTTAGGCACAGGCATTTGCAACACCTCAGAAGCAGCAGTCCAGGTAGTGCTGCACTGCTGTGCCTCTGTGAAGTATGTTGTTTCCTTGTATAACAGATAGCAGAAGAACACTTAAATAATTAAAAATGTTAGTATTAGTCATCTTCTTGATCTGTCTGTAAACTAAGGCTTTGATAAAATGCAGATAAACCTCTTAAAGAAATGGTATTTTGATAGCTAGGTGGTGCTAACTGAGGATTTAATTAATGATTGAACTGTGAATATGCCTATTCAGTGAGAATAGGAATTGAGGAGCTCACATTTAATAGGTCGTAGAATTTAATTCTGTAGCATTAGAAAAATAAATATTGTTTAAATAAAATCATTACTGTCATCAATTTCTGCATGTTGAACTATAGTAGTTTATTGGAGAATTATAAATCTCTAATTATTCTTATCACTGAAATCAGTTACTCTGCCTTCATTGTGTTGAAAACCATATATTTTTATTCAATTTACCTAAAAACAGCAGAATCCAATTTCTACCTCTCCAATGAATGCTGTGACAGGTAGCCCTGTTACCAGGAAGAGTGGGAGTGTGGATTATTTGTCCTTGGATTTCCAACCTAGTTCTCCTGGTCCTCATCGAAAGGTAAATCCTATAGTTTGTCTATTTCTAATTATCTGGCTTTGTTTTGTTAGTAAACATTGTAAATGTTTTCTGGATTTTTAAATATGTCGGGTATACTCAGTTTGTCCCATCTTCTCTGTATCGCTCTGTCTCCCTCGCCACTTTTTTTACTTTCACGCAATTACTGAAAGGTCAGATTGGCTTCTTTGGGTGCACTAACCAATGTGGGTGACTGTCATAAATAGCAAACCTATTCTAAATTTATGTAGAAGAGACAATTACTGTGTTGACTTGTGGTAATGGAACGAACTCATTCAAATCCATATTGTTTCCAACCAGCCTTCCACATCCTCAATGACATCAGATGAAAAAGTGGACTATGTACAAGTGGACAAGGAGAGGACCCAGGCTCTACAGAACACCATGCAGGAGTGGACTGATGTGAGGCAATCCAGTGAGCCTCTGAAGAGCCTGAAGTAGCAATACAAATGATAACCAATGGAAAGACAAACTATTTACAGTTCTGCATAAATGATCTGGACTTGCTGGTACAAGATGATATGTCAGAATGGGGGAAGAGGTATTATTTCTTGAATTGCCTCAAACCTTTATAGGTAGCTTTCCATCACCTTTTGATAAAAGCAGCCACTTTATTGTACCTGTTCACACCAGAAAGCAATTCTTCCACAGGTTCACTCTCGGAACAGTTCACAGGGATTACCTGAGGCTAGTTTCCAGTCCTCATTCACCGCAACTAAATATCTATTGTTACCCTTTGCTAAAAAAGCTTGTTCTTGTGGTAAGAGTAAAGAATAAAATAGTTAGCTACCTGGTTAGATTCCATCAACACAAGAAGGATTTTGAGATAACCAACTATTTTTTGCCATATTGTTATTTACAAGTTTGTGAACCTGTCACCAGTGACAAGTCCATGACCGGTTATCCATAGAATCCCATGGAAACTTGTAATACATTTTAAATGCATCAGCAGAGCATTGCAAATCATGTACATTTAATCAGGACTGAAGTGTCATTGAATTATTTCAACACATTGATAATTGGTTGAAACAAACTATAAGGGATAGATTTTTAACTTGCCAGCCAGGCCTAAAACTGGTGTTGCAGATCAGCCATCTGTTTTAGAAACTGCCCAATTTTCATTTCCATTGATTTCAGTGGAAATGATAATCAGGCACTTTCTATAACAGGCAGCTCATCCGCAACACTGGCTTTACGCCCAGGCAGCAAGTTGAAAACCTACCCCTAACAACTGAGGGAGACCTACCTCTTTGAATCTGAGGAAGTGGATCAGAAATGAAGATTTCCACTCCTTCCATTTGCTATGCTAGAAATCCTACAGGATATAGGGACATACAGGAAACTTTTGTTTATCCAGCACCCAAATATCCGGAATTCTCGCTTAACCGTCAAAAATCATCCTCCGAAAACTCCTCTCAAATAATCGGCAATGTTGCCGAGTCGCAGTCGAGTCTCCGCGAACGCCGAGTACTCCGAAAACTCCTCTCAAATAACCGGCAATGTTGCCGATCCCGAGTCCGAGTCCGAGTCCGCGAACGCTGATTTAGTCAGTAGGGGGTAGTTTTCAAAAGTGCCACTACTCGGCCTCCTGGCGCTGTCGGAAGTCCGAAACACTGCAGTAGCAGGAGTTGATTCTCCCGCGCTGCCTGGAGTCTCTTTGTTAAAAATAGCCTCGGTAGATATAACTCTCCGTTATCCGGTACTTTCGATAAACCGGCACCACGCCGGTCCCGTCGGTGCCAGTTAATAAAGAGTTTCCTGTACTTCAAAAAGAAATGACAGGACTCTCTAGAAATTTTGACGAGCATACCAGATGGAATTTCTAGACTCTGTACAGTGTGGACAGCTATGAGTAGACTCATCAGCAACAAAATCATGACTTCACAACCAATATCAATGTAACTTTAATACACTTCCTAAAGATCATTTTTTTAAAAAGCAGGGCAGTAAATGTCTCCAGTCTTCTAAAATCACTGAAAGATGCATGTTTGTTACCATATTAAATTGAGATACTAGACAGAATCCATGTGAAAAGTATTTATGATATTTAATAAATTAACCATCCTTAGAACTAATGTAAAATGACACACATTGTTTACGTACGGTGAAATTATCTAATTTGAAGTGGTGTCACTTACAAATCCTTCCTAACAAATTAAAAGGTTTGCATCATTTTACTCTGCTTCAGCAAAGAAGAGCAAAGCAAATAGATTTGAAGGAACTGCAGTGGTGACTTGTTTCAAAATCTTTTGACAAGATATAAACATATATAAATTTTTGCCAGTGCCATAAAAAGTAACAAATGTATCTTTAGAGTGCAAAGCATGTGAGGGAGAAGGGAATAGAGGGTTATGCTGATAGAGTTAGATGAGGAAGGATGGGAGGAGGCTCAAGTGGAGCATAAACACCGGCATAGACTGGTTGGGCCGAAAGGCCTGTTTCTGTGCTGTATATTCTATGTAATTTTATGTAAAAAGTCTTTCACAAAAATATCCACTTAAAACAATTAACAATGATTTTTCATTATGCTGCAGTTAATGTAAAAGTATGTAATTTACTAACCAGTTGTGATGCCCTTCACAGTAAAAACCTCATAAGATCACATTAGTTAAGATCACAAATGGCATCATCACAATTTTTTTAAATCATTTTTATTCCAATACATTTTGTAGTGGGGAGACAAAGTGACAAGATTGCATATTGCTTTAAATTATAATTTAATCCTGTCTGGAGGATTTAAATAGGTTTTCACTATGTAAGCACATTTTCAATTGCCTGCAAGACATATACTTACCCACAAACACACTATGATCAGAGTGTCACTGTAGCTCACCAGTAGCCACCAGGGATTCTCTATATAAAATGGAAATGGTGGACTGTTCAGGTAAATTATCAAATTCCTGCAAAATTTAGTCAAGAATGGGTAAGTGCTGCAAAGCTATCCAGATGTGCAATGAGCTTATTGTATGCAATTGCCCATTTATTTATACCTCTGTCTAATTTCTATGACCTAGTCAGAATATGGCAGTCCCAGAAATCTGGCACAAAGACTTCTCACCAACTAGGTGGGCAAAAGAAAAAGCTATAAAAACTGCACAAAAGGAGATATAAGGATCCTTCAAAAACAGTTGTTTGTCTTCCTCTGTCCATTTAAATCATTACTTTTGCATCCAACAGCTTTTTAGCAATCCTGGGTATCCATTTTACATGGACATATTGATAACTGAGTGCACATCTGGTATCAATGCTGGGAACATAGGAATTGAAGTAGGCCATTCAGCCCCTTGAGCCTGCTCTGCCATTCAATGAGATCATGGCTGATCTGTACCTTAACTCAATTTACCTGCCTTAGCTCCATATCCCTTAATACCCTTACCTCCCAAAAAATCTAGCTATTTCAGTCTTGAAAGCTGCAATTGTCCCAGCATCCAGACATTTGGGGGAAGATAGTTCCGAAGTTCTACTCCCCTTTGTGTGAAAAAGTGCTTATTGATTTCCCTCCTAAATGCCCCAGCTCTAATTTTAAGATTATGCCCTCCCCCATTTTTGATTCCCCAACCAGAGAAAATACTTTATCTGTATTTACCCTATTGAATCCTTTTAACATTTTAAACACCTCGATCAGATCACCCCTCAATCTGCTATACTTGCGGGAATATAAGCCAAGTTTATGTAACCTCATAATTTAACTCTCGTAGCCCCAATATCATTCTGGTGAATCTGCGCTGCACCCCTTCCAAGGCCAATATATCCTTCCTGAAGTGTGGTGCCCAAAACTGAACACATTTATTGCTTTTGGTGCCTGTCTACTAGCTTTAAATGATTTGTGTACTTGGACTCCCAAACCGCTTTGCTCCTCTACAGGTCCTAGTTTCTCACCATTTAGAAAATACTCCAATTTATCTTTCTTCGGTCCAAAGTGGATGACCTCACATTTGCCGACATTGAACTCGATTTGCCCACTCACTTAATCTGTCTATGTTCCTTTGCAACTTCCTGCTCCCATCTGCACTACTTAATGTCCTCTAATTTAGCATCGTCTGGAAACTTGGATATATAACTCTCTATTCCTTCATCCAAGTCATTAATAAATATGATGAAAAGTTGGGGCCCCAGGCAGATCCTGGGGAACACCACTTGTCACATCCTGCTAATCTGAGTACATACCCTTTATCCCCACTCTCTGGTGCAAGTAGTTGGGACATCTATATGAGATCATATTTGTTCATTATAAAACTGATATTAAAATCTTGCTTATTTTTGGCAGGAGCTCCCTACTTCAGTGATGACATCCACCAAGAATGTGTTTGCATTTTAAGCAATGATCCAGCATAAGTACCTCTTCCTATGTTTGCACTCCATTATGCCTGATTATGCAGTATAATGGTGCCAAAAATCCCAGCTACCTACTTCTTAAAAATCAGGCTAGATGTTCCAACCATTGAGTCTGTATGAGCAGAAAATCTAACTTATTTCTATTGAGTTGCCAACAACACTGTCTGATGAAATTTCCACTTCTATCAGTCCAGATTATTCAAATACCATTCTACCATTTAAGTATCATAGGTGATAAATTAAATATTGTGGAACTAAAACAAACTTGCTGCTGGAAATTACAGGATATATTGTAGTTCTTTTCAATGTTTTCAATAATTACAGAATAAAATAAAATGAAGATAAACAAAAGCTTACAGGAGACGCAGTAGCTCTTCAGTAGACCTAGACTCAAAAGTCAGAGTGGTTGGAATTCCAACCTTATAATTTGAAATAAAAACAGAAAATGCTGGAAATACTCAGCAGGTCAGGCAGCATCTGTGGAGAGAGAAACAGAGTTAACGTTTCAGGTCGATGACCTTTCAACAGAATGTTCTGACGCAAGGTCATCGACCTGAAACGTTAACTGTTTCTCTCCACAGATGCTGCTTGACCTGCTGAGTATTTCCAGCATTTTGTTTTTATTTCAGATTTCCAGCATCCGTAGTATTTCGCTTTTATAATTTGAACTCCAGTCTTCCAATTTGAACTCATTTTGGCTTCACTAAAGGAGTCTCATCCCTCCTTGCTGGTTAGGTTATAATACAGAGAAGAGCACTTTATCTCTAGAGGAAGAAAAATAACAAGACCAGTGCCATGCTGCAGAGCTCCATATCTTGTCAGCTGATCATGGAATAGCATTTAAGGTGGCCTTGGAGAAGTGATAACTGCCAGTAGAAAATAGAATCATACAGCACAGAAGGAGGCCATTTGGCCCATTGTGCCTGGGTCGGCTATTTGAAAGAGCTATCCAATTAGTCCCACTCCCATAGCCTGGCATATTTTTCCTTTTCAGGTATATATCCAATTCCCTTTTGAAAGTTAATATTGAATCTGCTTCGACCACCCATTCAGGCAATGCAATGCAGATCATAATAACTCGCTGTGGAAAAAAAATCTCATCTCCCCTCTGGTTCTTTTGCCATTTACCTGAAATTTGTGTCCTCTGGTTATCAACCCTCCTGCCAGTGGAAACAGTTCCTCTTTATTTACTCTATCAAAACCCCTCATAATTTGAACGCCTCGCAAACCTTCTCTGCTCTAAGGAGAATAATGTAATACCAGATTCTTTAGTCTCTCCACATAACTGAAGTAGTAGAAGTCTAAAAAAGGGGAAAAAATGTGGCTCTGACATTTCCTCATTCTGTCAGATATTTGATCCTGATTCATATAACTATACTTTACTTAATTTGGAAGACTTTGACTATTGACCAAATGATGCTACATCAGCAAAACAAGCGCCTAGTGTTCTCCATTTCTGGAACAAAAAGATGACATCAAGTCACAAAATCAGTTACAACAATCAAAAGTAACTGTTAATGCATCCTGTTTTATGTTACGGTTTAACAGATTTATTCTTCATCAATTTGATGCTTCAAAGCTTTTTACTTTACATGAACTATAGCTTGATCAACGTATTGTTTCTGTGGGGCCAGAGAGAAGCATGACTTTTTTTAAAACTATATATAAACTCAAAAGCAAAATGCAGATTTAAATAATGCTCTGGTTTTTAAGTTTGTTTTTTCCTAACACAGGAATGCAGGTGTACTATAGTAAGTAAGTAAAGGAAGGTTATATGTGGAACAAGTCCGAGTTTGTTAAAAGCTGTAGGACTCAACACATGCTATTTGTATTTACTGCACAAATAGGATATAGCTTATGTAATTCCTTGGCATTCACAAGTACTTCCAATTGTCTTTGAATGCTGTTCTGACCCCAGGCAGATGTAGATTTTCATAGAAATGCATTCTACTGGAAACTCAGGACTGTCTTGGAATCATAAACCACGGATATTTGGAATTACATGTTGCACTATCACAAGATCTGATATTCTCTGTTGAAGAATTGAATTTCAAAGGTCTAAAGGGATTAATAGAGATTCACAATGGAGATTAGTGGGACATACAGTTTGCCCATAAGTAAGAATCACGAATGACAAGACAAAATCACAACTAGCTAATGAAGGTTTTATTCACAAGTGCTATAAACTCATCATCCTACTTCTGTCTATTGTATTATTTATACCACAGATAATTTATTGTAAGTGTGTTCAAATCAATTAAACACTGAAGGCAGTTAAACTGCTTTATGATGTTACTAAGCCACCAGAGCAGTCATTTGAACACCATAAAGAGTATTTTTTTTCCATTGTAGAATGTATAATTATTTTTTATTTAATGAAAATTGTCAGTTTCTGTGGTATAAATATAATGTAGCAATTATAAATAAAAGATAAAATGTGTGAAAAATGTACATATTTGGTTAAAGAATCACAAACCTGGATTTGCAGTGAGCACTTATCACTGTCCTGCATTGCTTTACTGTATGAGATACTGTATATACAAAGACTGCACTTCAATACACCTAAGTAAATATTTAAAACTTTTTCTTTTGCAGTATTAGCATTTGAAATTTTTACTTTGGATAGGTTTTTCTCTCCAGAGGTAATGATGAAATACTATTTAAAGAAGGACCAAAGCGCAGTGCTTTTGTATAATAATTTATTGTAATTTTGACTGTTATGGTCTATCTTTGACTTTGTATCATGGCAGCAATGAAGTAAAATACAGGATTAAAGAAATCCTTCAATTTTAGCTTGTGACCAAAATAATCCCAGTATGGACCGTCAACAAGGTACACATTACGTAATAGCTGAAAAACCCTGAACAGAACTACCACTGCATTATTGCACTATTTCACAAAATATAACAATTATTATTTTTCAGGTTGCTTAAGATTCTGATAAGCCTCTGTGCTGTTTCATTACACAATTTGCTTTCTTGTTTCTGTATACTTTATAGACAGCGTTGTGATGTGAAGTGAAAATAAACCTCAGTGCTGAAAAGATTTACTGACTGTATTATAACTCCACAAACTACATGCATGAAGAGACTGGATGATAGTTTGTTTCCTCATACAACACTTGATATCTTCCACTACTTCTACTCATGTATAGATTCATGCAGACAAAAGACATTTTGGAAAGTGGCCTTGAAGAACATCTCGGTCAGCTGCATGGTGGGGCATGCTGTGCTTTGGATGAGATGTTAAAGTGAGGTCCCATCTGCAGTATCCCAGTAGTTCTAGAAGTCCAATGGCACAATTTGAAGAGTTCTTGGGGTATCCTGGCCAACACTCCTTTCTCAACCAACACCACCAAAAACAGAGAATTGGTCATTCATCTTGTTGCAGTTTCTGTAATCTTAAATGTCTGAGCTTCCCATAGAATGAATTATGTTAAATATGACAAGCAAGTCTTTCTTTCAATAGCAATTCAGAATTGTACTTAAAATTATGATTTTTTTTCTGGAAATGTAATTTCATTGAATGCTGTATTTGCAATTTATTTATGTACACTATCAATGGCATAGGTACCTGTATATTTGTTAATACCTTTTTTTTTTTACTAGGTTTTGCCATTTTCTATTTAAAATTGAAAAGATTTATTCAGGCATATAGTACAGAAAACTATGAAAAGGGATTTTTTTTTAATTAAAATGTTTTTTAAAATATTATTTGATGTCATGGGATAGCATTTCCAGTGTAGTTCCACAAGCTCCCAAACATTCCCATATTATTTCAGCTAAGTTTCAAGACTGAGCTATTCAAATTATAGCAGTGCATAAAAGAATGGTGTTTGTTAGTTGCACACTATCCACTATAAAATTTAAAAGAAAAATAATGCCCAGGTAAATTAGTCAGGAACTGAACTTTTGGGTATTCTACACATGAAAGAGAGACATTCCCTATTGATGAAGCGGTTCATAGGGTTTACACTGGGAAAAAGTTAAAATTAGTATTGGAACAAGAGAGTTAGCGTACTTATGAAACAGTGAGCTGGAAGGAGCCAAGTGCGTGCTTCAATGCATTAAAAATGCAACTATCTTTTGCAGGGAAAATGATGGCAAAAACACAGTGGTGAGAATGTGGGGCACATGAAGTTGTTGAAGCATTGACACCTTTACAGGGGAGGCTTGATGCATACGTGAGAGAGAAGGGAAGAGAGGGATACAGGGGCAGGATGAGAAGAGAACATTAGAGTGGGAGGAGGCTCGTGTGGAGTATAAACACGAGCATAGACCAGTTGGGCCAAATGGCCTGTTTCTGTGCTGTTCATTCTATGTATGTAACATCTGTAAAATAAATCCGATTTCTACATGCATACATTGCCTGTTCTTAAAACCAATGCTCACTTTGCACTAGTGGTTCTTTTTGTCTAATTGCTCTTCCTGCAAAGTTGCAATAACAAAAAACACTTATTATAGTGAACTGTGATCCTAACAAATTATATAAGCCAATTGTCTGATTTGTTTTAATTTATCGTGTTCGGAAAAAATATTGCAATAATTTAGGGGATTCCAATAATTGGTCTCAACAGCTCACCCCAAAAAACAGCTACAGATTAGAGTACCATTCGTGTGTGGAAAGCAATGGGCTAGTTTGGATGTATCCAAAGCTGTGACAGATTGTTCTTTTTTATATAAACACAAAAGCATGGGCCCAAAAATCCCATGGATTCAGGCAGCTCAGCTGTGGGAAGGCAGGAATTTGGGGTAGACACCAGACCCAGCAGGCTTCTTCATTGTTCAAACTATAGCCTAGATTCCAGTTAGGGGAGTCGGGAGGGGGGAATGCAGACAATGGGCAATGTATGGTACCCCTACTTCCTGCAGTGGTACCATATATTGGGGGAACCAGGGACTGGGCCAGGTGACATCATACCACCAGTACCACCTCCAACTTTAAAGTCAGGTTAAAAAGGTAAACCATATTCTTTACCCCAAAAAGACACTGCAAATCAAGGTCCTAAACCAGTTCTGGGACCTTGTTTGCAATACTCTAATACAAATGGGCAGAGTGCATTGCACACATGCTCCATCCATTTGTATCAGGTGAAGAGTTGCCTAACCAAAGACCGCACCAAATGCTCCTTCTGGCTGACTTTTGTGCAGAATAAAGCAGACACCCAATAAGTCTGGCCACTAGGCAGAACAATATACTTCTGAGACATTCAGAAATTCCATTCTGCTTCAGGCTTTAATTGACAAAATAAGGCCTACCCAACCCTACTCAAGGAATATGTACTCTCTTGTCAAGATGCTAATCCTAGCCTGCAGTAACCAGAAGTGACTAACCACATCTCAAATATGTAAAAATATATAGATTTCATTTTTTGAACCAATCAGCAATGTTGAATACACCAAACAAGCATGGAGAAATACATTCTTGCAGACCAAACTTAACATACAGATTTCTACATTTTTCATTGCCCCAGCGTGGGATATAGAAATTACATTATTGTGAAACGGCACACCTGTGGAAAAACAATTCTTACTGCTACTACTATTCCTTCATAGTACTGTTTATAGGAACATTGACATTTAACAGACTGCAAAAGACTAGCTGGCCAGAGCAAATTAATTATAATTTACAATCATAGATATTTACAGCACAGGAGGCCATTCGGCCTGTAGTGTCTGTGACAGTCGAAAAAGAGCTATCCAGCCTAATCCCACTCTCCAGCTCTTGGTCTTGCAGGTTATGGCACTTCAAGTGCATATCCAAGTACTTTTTAAATGTGATGAGGGTTTCCGTCTCTACCACCCTTTCAACCAGTGCGTTCCAGACCCCCACCGCCCTCTGGATGAAAAAAATTCTCAACTCCTCTCTAATCCTTCTACCAATTACTTTAAATCTATGCCTCCTGGTTATTGACCACTCTGCCAAGGGAAATAGGTGCTTCCTATCCACTCTATCTAGGCCACTCATAATTTTATACACCTGAATCAAGTTTCTCCTCAGTCTCCTCTGTCCCAAAGAAAACAACCCCAGCCTATCCAATCTTCCCTCGTAGCTAAAATTCTCCAGTCCTGGCAACATCCTCGTAAATCTCCTCTGTACCCTCTCTAGTACAATCACATCTTTCCTGAAATGTGGTGACCAGAACTGTATGCAGTACTATAACTGTGGCCTAACTCGTGTTTTATACTGTTCTAGCATAACCTCCCTGCTCTTGTATTCTATGCCTCGGCTAATATAGGAAAGTATCCCGTATGCCTTCTTAACCATCTTATCCACCTGTCCTGCTACCTTCAGGGATCTGTGCACATGCACTCCAAGGTCCCTCTGTTCCTCTACACTTCTCAGTATCTTACCATTTATTGTGTATTCCTTTGCCTTGTTAGCCCTCCCCAAATGCATTACCTCACACTTATCCATATTGAATTCCATTTGCCACTGTTCTGCCCACCTGACCAGTCCATTGATATCTTCCGGCAGTCTACAGCTATCTTCCTCACTATCAACCACACGGCCAATTTTTGTATCATCTGCAAACTTCTTAATCATGCCCCCGACATTGAAGTCTAAATCATTAATATATACCACAAAAAGCAGGGGACCTAGTACTGAGCCCTGTGGAACCCCACTGGAAACAGCCTTCCAGTCACAAAAACACCTGTCGGCCATTACCCTTTGCTTCCTGCCACTGAGCCAATTTTGAATCCAACTTTCCACTTTCCCTTGGATCCATGGGCTTTTACATTTCTGACCAAACTGCCATGTGGGACCTTGTCAAAGGCCTTGCTAAAAAACATGTAGACTACTTCAAATGCACTACCCTCATCGTTACCTCCTCAAAAAATTCAATCAAATTAGTCAGACACGACCTTCCCTCAACAAATCCATGCTGACTGTCCTTGATTAATCTGTGGCTTTCTAAATGATTTATACTGTCCCTCAGAATTGTTTCCACAATGTAGGTAGTGGTCCCCAAAAAGTATCCCAACTACAAAATAGTGGGCATTATTGAGCTTGAATGAAACCCTTACATTAAGCATCCAATTATTTTTTAAATTATACACGTGAACAAGTGGCACTAAAGCAATACACTTTTTATAACATGTCTGCTAAAACCAAGAAATATTAATACTACAATGTGAGCCTTAAGCACATTGTTTGGGAAATTTTAAAAAAACCACTGAACAGAGCTAAACTTTATCCCTAGTTTAGAATACTTTGATCATACCCATCGACGTACACCTCTAGTTTACTACTGCACATAATGGTAGATGTGAGATGGGGGTTTACTACTACTACACTATATTAAGTTTTTTTTAAAATAAGGCATTAAGTAAACCACAAGTGTAAACCAGTCACATGTAGAAATCATGTTTTAGTTTCCTCCAGACTCATTGGCAAGCTCCTTTCATCTCTTGGATCTGGGTTCAAATACAGACAAGAATGGTAACTGTTAAAGCTCCTTAATTTTAAGTACTGTAAATTAAATAAGCTTGGAGACAATATCAATGTGATTTTAGCAGCCAGGGCTATACAAAACCTCCCATAATTTGACACAAAGCTGATTTCACTCAATAACTCTGAAAAATGACAATGTAAAGCTCCTTCTACTCTGACCCAAAAACATGCCTCAGTTCCAACCCAAGACCTTGCACTACTACAGTAAAGGGAAAAATGTTACTGGTTAGTAGTGTGCTTCTGAGCTTGGTTCTGGGGCAAATTTAATAGAGGGAGTTTTACTTTTTTTCTGGCCATGTTGCATCGGATCTTGCGCTGCTTCGTACACCAACAATGTAAAAAGTTCCTTGCCCCAGCACTAACTCACATCAAAGCAAAACTGGCTGGTATGGCATGAGTTTCTCCCAATTTTATTCATGACAAGGACAAGTTTTCTAATTAGAATTATTACAGGCATAAAGTCTCAAAGACAATCACCCTCCCCTAACTACTCCTGCAAATTCCCTGTCAATTACATCATTTTTGTTAATTCTCCCATCCTCTTAGCCAGGTCATTAACAAGAGGATAAAGAAATGTTTCAGCCTGAGTTAAAGGATAAATCTAGCTCAATACAAAACTTACTCCCAATAAATGAGGTGAGGGAAGAGGAAAGGACAATAATTCAATCTCTTCTCCCTTCTGTAATGATTTCAGAGTAGCATAATGCAACACTAAACTAATTGCACTGCTGCTATGTATATTCTGCTTCTAACAAAAACAGCATTCATTTCATAAATCAAGTGAATCATTAGAATAATTAACTAAAAGTGTTTATAAGGAGTACGGTGCCTAGTTTTGCTCCTTGCACACAACAAAGGACATCGAGGGCCTGGAGAAGTTGCAGATTTCATCCAGATTGATACCTAGCCTTAAAATTCTTAGTTGTAAGGATGGGCACCAAGAGTTGGGGCTATTTACTTAAGAGATATGTAGGCTTGCATAACTGAAATTTCAAAATTAAGAAAGGATTGCATTCAGTCCAATTGGAAAGTTATTTGACATGGATAGGGATGGTCAGACTAGAAGATATGCAAATAAAATCCTTAGGCAAAGAATCTGGAACAGATTACCTAAACATGGTAAATGTGGAAAAAAAAAGTGTGGCATTCACTGCAATCTTTTAAAAGGGAACTTGAATTCTTCTCAAATTGGCCCCCATAGTCATTTGCTGTTTTGTCTCTCCCTGGAGATTGTATGGTTAAGGTGAGAGTCTATAAAAGTGTACAGGGTTGCACCACATCTGGCTGGGATGGTGATGCTGGGTCTCATGGTCTTTTCCTGTACTTTTTGTACATAATATTTTTGGCTAGAATACACATTTCAAAGATAATCTATTGAAAACAAAAGAAAACTGCTTCAAACTCAAGCAATCCCTGCATCCATTTTATAAAAATATTATATATATTTATTCAATTTCACTAGTGTATATTCCAATCAATTAGTTAGAAAATTAATCACAAATGATGCCATTTGGTTATTTAAAAAATTATAAATAGCGTAAGAAATACACTTTCCTCAGCAAGACTGTCCAGCCCGTAGCCATTTCCATTATTGTGTCCCTACAACCCCTACCCAAAAAAGAGACTTTGCCTGATCTTGCACATATATTTCTTATTTCAGAAGACAGGAAATGAATGACAAAGGATAAAGCATTATACCAATATTTATTACAATACATATTTATAGATCTTATTATATTGTTTACATAGTGATAATGATTAGCATTGTTGAAAAAATACACTCTGAATGATTTTAGTTTGAATTATTCTGGAAAGCATGATGTAACTGATCTCCATCTCAGTTGCATCTACTTTGCATTTTATTATGGCAAACTACATTTGCACATATAAACAGCAAGTTTTAAGGTTTTTCAACAGCATATTTGATCTTTCCTGTACATTCCATTTATACAATTCAATTAATGGAAAGAAAAATAAATAATAATAATTTTGCTGTAAACAAAACACCAGTGTGCTCACCATAAATTGACTTAGCTACTTTTGGAATAATTAGTAGTTAGTGAATGGAGGCCTTCATTACACATCAATAGCCACTCTCCTGGTTGACCAGAATGGCTGTGTATAACAGTCTAGTTGTAAATGCAGTTTATATTTTAAATTGCAATAGAAAAAATAGGCTTACATTAGTCAGCAGTTCTGAGGCAAAGTACAGAATTCTATGTAAATCCAGAAACATTCAGGGTTAAAGCATTGCACCTTCATACTTCAAATCAGAAACTTTTGGACATCGGAGAAAGCATGTAATTTGTTTAACAGTTACCAGATTTTCTCTATTCACTTTATATTCCTAGATAGCATCCTCCCTACATACAACCCATGATGGCAAAAAGGCAAGCAACTCTGCTAATTTTTCTTTGAGTCAGCTGCTTAGAGGTGTATAAAAACACCTGAAATGACTCACCCTATTGTTTTCTCTATTACGGCCATGGAAGGTACAGCAGAAATTGGGGACTAAGTATGTGGAATTCGGATGGGAGGGGGAAAGAAGGGATAACTATCACACTATATAGCATAAAGCTGTGAACCATCAATACTTTGCTACCACCCTAAGGAGTTACCTGCTGTTTTAACTAGAGGGCTATCTGCAGCTACTTGCAAGGGGAATTCAATGGCATTGTAAACTGACTTCTGATCTCAAAGAGAATTCACTTCTGAGGTACTCAGAGACTGACTAGTTATTACCCTTTTGAAAATGACAATAGGCAACAGAACAAAAAAATCCTACAATTTTTGGGTAATGGATGATAATGTTATACTTAGGTTACAGAAAGGATCTAGATATGCCAATGGCCTTTACTTTTGAGCATTACTATATGACTGCCAACATCTTCAAACTTGAATTAATACCTTTGTTAGAATAGCCCCAATAATTTCACAAGTTCACGCAACAATACCCAAAAGCCTGGATCTGTTACACCAATTTTACATTTCCACAGTTTAACCTGAATATAATGCTGACATAGTCACAGTGTTCAAGAATTCAAAATTGCCACCTTTCTGGAATCAATTGTTCGGAGAATTCACATCTCCAGAGATCTTAAAATGTTAAATTTACTTTGCAATATTCAATATTACCTTTGTAGAGACTAGGGGGTAAAATTCAACTTTGGCAGGGATGCAAAACTGCCTGCCCTACACCCTGCCCAATCTGTTACCGCTTGTTTTGCGCCGAAGTTGAGTTTTACCCCCTGCTTTTCCATGTATCCATTTTGTATACTTTTCAAAATAAAAACTCGAAGTTTCTTTAACATTTTAGCTCACATCCAATTTAAAAATGGCATGTTAAGACGAACACTTCAAATTAGTTATTTTAAAGATCTTTAATTTACTCAAAAACAGTCTCAAATGTTCTGAACTATGTGCCTTTCCATAACAAAGAAGTCCCACTAGTTATACTGCCATAACTATATCAGAACTGCACTAGGTTCATATTTCACATGGCCCAAGCTTGTAGCCATTCTGAATGAGACGGTCAATTAAGACAGATATATATGTGCAGCTTTGAGTTGTGCAAAAAGATGCTTTAAGAAGTGAACCAAGTTTGACCACATTCATTGTATTTAGGACCCTTGAAGTTAGCTGATAAGACACTTTGTTCACATTAGTCTGGGTGAATTTATACTAAAAGATAAAATGGACAGTAGTTCAACTCATTCACAACTTGTTTCTCCATACTTGAAAAAAGACTCCAAGAGATAGATCAGGCTGCAAAAAAAAAGATGCATCAAAATACATGCAAAATTTGGTGCGCAATTCATTTTTGTTCTTTGGAGATTCAGTGGGGAAGCAACTTACTCCCTTGTGCAATGTCTATATCAAAATACATAATTTCACAAATTTGTATTGATTTTTTTTCCGTGGAAATAATTTCTTGCCCCTCCTTAATCTGTCAGGCTGCCTCTTCATTTCAGATCCAGGAACGGGAAAACAAGATGTTTAAAGGCAAGAAAATGTAGCTCCAACAATCTTAATGTAAAGTAGTATGAATGAGAATCGGTTGAGGACAGAGCTCCATTTTTATTCAAGAGACTTTTTTGTATTTATTGGTGGTGATGCACTACCTAAATTCTAACCCACCCATCACCCTGATTATTTTATTTTGCTTCTTGGCAACAAAAATGCCTTAGCTGGTAGTGACCGTTATTGCTAAGTAAAAATATTTTTCAGAAGAGACAACATTATTGTCCATTGCAAAATTCAGCACTGATGCTACAATACTTAATTACACACACTTCATTTGTAGGGCTCCAAAAGATGCAAAGTTTTAGTAACTGTGTACAGAAAAGCAGCGCATGAAATGGAATGTAGGCTTATTCAGGAATAACTGCTCAAATAAAAGTTATTCTGGTGAAAGAAATGGGTTTTACCATGAAGTTCAAATTTTCGGATTTAAGCAATATAATTATACAAAAACTTTTCTATCCCAAGTACAAAAGAAGATATTTTAGGCAACTGATTGGACACCTTATCTGCCATGCAAAGATGTGCTATTTAACATGATGTAAGGGCCAATGTCAACAAAACAGAGTATTAGTATAGCCTTTTAATATTTCAATTAAAGCAATTTGCTATGTTTCTAGGAATTGAGGATTCTGAATGTTTGTGTGTATGGATAAGGAGTGGGGGGGGGGGGGCAGATGGCAGTCTGCCCAATATGTTGCAGCACACAAATGCATCACCAAGTATTAGGATGCATGCTTCCCTACAAGTTTCTGATCTCAGGATAGTCCAGCATTGACCCCTCAACATACTGCACCCCTGAGGAAGGGAAATTGTAAGCTAACTCATATCGCTCAAAATTCTGCAGCCATCATTAAAGTCAGGGTGATGTAAGGAGACACATAAAAAAATAACCTTCAAAATGAGAGAAAAATATATTTTTTCAAAAGTACAGCAATAGAATGTCACAAACCTACAGCTATGTTCATAAATCAGCCAGTTTATGAATGCCTCCAAAGGCCCCAAAGAGCAGGTATTTAATAGTTATTGAAGAACAAGGAATATTGTACATTGGAAGTGAAACCCAGCACTTACCAAATTTGTTGAATTTTGTTTATACTCCATTACCTAAATGTCTTTTAATTATGTTTTACTAGAGCAATTCCACAAAATTGTCAACTGCTACTTCCCCAACAATCACTTGATGCAGAAATCTATTATGTTGCAAGTAAACATTTTTGAGCATCCTGAAAGATGAATCCTCTTTGATCTCTTCAAAAGACTTTAAGTCATGCAACCTTTACTGTGTAAGTAATACAACTGAGGTAGAGAGAGAATGAAGAAACCCTTAATTATGTTTAGAAAATCAAACGCCCAAATGACCCCAAATCACTTCCTCCTCCAGCAGCTGGACCACAACTTCCAGAAGGTCCACCATTTTCATCATCATCAAAACGTCTCCACCATACTGGGGTTGTAACAGGTGGTATACTGTCAGTTCTTTTCTGCGCTTCCTTTTCTTCTTCCTAGAAACAAGTTACACTATTAACATACCCAGAATTGACATTTTCTGTTAACAAATTACACGGTTTTCACAAAAGCCACTTTCATGTATACTCTCAGATTAGTGCAACTTTTATTCTGATACAAAGTGTTCCTTCAATTACTTTGTACAGCAATTTTCTGTTCCCAGTAGATACTAGATCCATGTGATAGTAGCACCCAATGCCTATTCTCAGGAAAGGCTGTATCCCCCATCCCCCCCCCCCCCCCCCCCCGCCATCACCTTTAGCTTTAGTCCTTGTTCTGTTGGCTGCACTGTCTGTCTTATTGCAATTGCAGATACCAATGGGAAACTGCAGTCAACAGTTAAAATGTGCAACTGTATTGGGTTAGTTTTGTATTAGTATGAATGATGCATCAACATAAAAAGGTTTTTCCAGATACATGAATTATTTAAATATTTAGTTTAACTTGCATAGTAATATGGTGGTTAAACAGGTGTCGTCGACAGTGCTATCAAGCAGCACTTACTCACCAATAATCTGCTCACTGATGCACAGTTTGGGTTCCGCCAGGACCACTCGGCTCCAGACCTCGTTATAGCCTTGGTCCAAACATGGACAAAAGAGCCGAATTCCAGAGGTGAGGTGAGAGTAACTGCCTTTGACATCAAGGCAGCATTTAACCAAGTATGGCATCAAGGAGCCCTAGTAAAACTGAAGTCAATGGGAATGGGGGGGAAAACTCTTCACTGGCTGGAGTCATACCTAGCACAAAGGAAGATGGTTGTGGTGGTTGGAGGTCAATCATCACAGCCCCAGGACATTGCTGCAGGAGTTCCTCAGGGCAGTGTCCTAGGCCCAACCATCTTCAGCTGCTTCATCAATGACCTTCCCTCCATCATAAGGTCAGAAATGGGGATGTTCGCTGATGACTGCACAGTGTTCAGTGCTATTCGCAACTCCTCAGATAATGAAGCAGTCCATGCCCGTATGCAGCAAGACCTGGACGACATTCAGGCTTGGGCTGATAAGTGGCAGGTAACATTCGCGCCACACAAGTGCCAGGCAATGATTATCTCCAACAAGCGAGAGTTTAACCACCGCCCCTTGACATTCAACGACATTACCATCGCCAAATCCCCCACCATCAATATCCTGGGGGGTCACCATTGACCAGAAACTTAACTGGACCAGCCACAGAAATACTGTGGCAACAAGAGCAGGTCAGAGGCTGGGTATTCTGCGGCAAGTGTCTCACCTCCTGATTCCCCAAAGCCTTTCCAAACATCTACAAGGCACAAGTCTGGAGTGTGATGGAATACTCTCCACCTGCAGCTCCAACAACACTCAACAAGCTCAACACCATCCAAGACAAAGCAGCCCTCTCGATTGGCACCCCATCCACCACCGACGTACCGTGGTTGCAGCGTGTACCATCTACAAGATGCACTGCAGCAACTCGCCAAGGCTTCTTCGGCAGCACCTCTCAAACCCACGACCTCTACCACCTAGAAGGACAAGGGCAGCAGGCGCATGGGAACACCACCACCTCCAAGTCACACACCATCCTGACTTGGAAGTATATCGCCATTCCTTCATCGTCGCTAGGTCAAAATCCTGGAACTCCCTCCCTAACAGCACTGTGGGAGTACCTTCACCACACGGACTGCAGCAATTCAAGGTGGCGGCTCACCACCACCTTCTCAAGGGCAACTTGGGATGGGCAATAAATGCTGGCCTTGCCTGCGATGCCCACATCCCATGAAGGTATAAAAAAAACCTCCCAGATAGTCACTGTATTCAGGCCAACAAATGTTCATCTCTTCAATATTACTACCACAGTTGGGATACATTTTCTCAATTCTAGAAGATCACCTTCTGGAAGCTGGAGTGGCCTGTGGCTCACTCACTCACATCTCCGAAAGATAACTGTTAACTACCTGAAAAGTAGTTGCAGAGAAGTTTCTGCACTGGTGCAAGTACAAACAAGAAACCATGGAAAGAGACCTATTGAGCCCAAGCTTTACAAACATCTGCCCCATCATGGGCAACATCTCTGGTAAAATTCTCTCTGAATCCCAATAGATAATCAATCCAAGTTTCAGAATTCTCAATTATCACATTCTAATTGAATAATTACAAATGTTATTTACAGATGACATTTCCCTCAACCCAGCAGCATAGGAACCGGTTTGATCAATTGAGTATTTAATTATCAATCTATAAAAGAGAAAAAATCAATGCAGAATGTCTCCAAAAACTAAAGTAATAGTTTGTCATGTGAATAAGTCAGTTATTTTATAGTCACCATTTCTTAGAAAAACTTGTAAATAGCCATTAAGATTTAAAATAGGTAATGTTCTACTCTTTTCAAGCAGTGCTTATAAAGAGTTTCAAATAAATAAAATTTAAATTAAATGCAAACATAAAAGAACAAAATATGGCATTCATCCTAAATAGCTGGATTCTCCACTGTAATGTACAATTTGAACCATTAAGTCTTCTCAACTTATTTATTTTCATTAGGAAGCTGAACCACTGGGCTGGATTTTCCCTGCGGAGGCGGGATGGCGGCGGGAGAGCTGGTTGGCGGTTTCTGGTCCTGCTCCCGTCTGCAGCCGCTCTCTGAAAAAGATTTTCTGTAGATTGGCCTCGTTAAGCCCGCCCTGCAGGGTTCCTGGCCAATTAACAGGAAGCGGGTCTGATGACACGTCATCAGCCGGTTTCCTTAAAGGGACCACGGCCACATTTATTTTGACAGTTCTGCTGTCAGTATTCTACAGCATTGAGGTGCTGCAAACACGGACAAGCACTGCACAAAGGTGCACGCCTGCACCCAGGCTCACGCATGACTCCCTCCATATGCTTATGGAGGGAGTGACAGCACGCAGGGAGATTCTCTTCCCTTCCCATGGGCGGAAGAGACCTCCCCAGGAGATCAACGCAGTCTGGTTGCACATTACACAGGAGGACACAAGCAGGGATGTGGTCAAAAGTGCCTGACTGCAGTGGCACCAACCTTTCAATGATCTCAGTAGATCACAAAACATTAGTGCAATGCCACACTCAAACTCACCCTGCTGTGCCACTCATCGCATCCCCATCACTCTGCCTTCCATACCCTACTCCTGCACATCCTTACTCACACCAGCTTACCTTGCACCTCCACCCATCCCTCTCTATCTACATTATCACTTCCCCATCCCTCACACTCACCCTCATCCTACTACAAGCATACCAACTAACAACACACAAGGGTAGGCACTTGAGAGGTTTAGCCAATGTCCATGTGAAGTTTCTGGTAATGTGTTGTCATACAGTGAAATCTATATTTTCAACACTTCACCTTGTTGGACAGATTTGTGCGCACCTTCAGAAGTGTCTTACTGAGTTCTCGTGAATGTTGAGCCATAACACCCCCCCCCCCCCCCCCCCCCCACAACTATAGTGATGAGTGTGAAAGTAATGGCTTGGACATTATAGGGATGCTTTACGGTGCTGGCGTGGGATGATGTCAACCTGGCGCATCATGTGGCAGCCAGGGTGTACAGTGTCAAGTGAAATAAATCTGGCCGTGGTGATGCCATCGCTGGCCTTCCGGGCAGCAATGTTGTCAGGTGCTGATGTCCTGAGTCCTGTGCAGCATCAGGTGATGGCGGAGAAGGTTGGTGATGTTGGTGTGCCTGGTGATGTTGGTGTTGGGGCTGATCGTGGAAGGATTCAGAGGACCAAGGTGTGATTTTTTCAAGGGCACTGATGTTGCTGGAATAGATGGCAGTTGCAGTTGAGATGACAGAAGCGATGTCAATGGGGAGTGAGGTTGTTCCAATGAGGTGGCATTGGATATACAGTTGGATCTAAACACTTGCAAGCTAAAGAAATCTCTATGGGGGAAAAATTTGGTTTCTTTGCGCCTCCCGTTAGCGCCCCCGCGCGGGGTGTAAAGCACTTAGCGCCCGGGCGCGGGGCCGCTAACGCCTCCCGTGAAATTCAGGGAACTCTCTCCCCCAAAAGGCTGTAGATCCTAGGACAATTGGAGCTTTCAAGACAGATAGATAGATTTTTGTTAGGCAAGGGCATCAAGGGATACAGAGCAAAGGCAGGAAAATAGTGTAGAGATGCAGATCAGCTACGAATTAGGAGCAGGAGTAGGCAATACGGCCTGCTCCGCCATACAATAAGATCATGGCTGATCTTCGACCTCAACTCCACTTTCCCGCCTGATCGCCCTTGATTACCTTAGAGTCCAAAAATCTATCTATCTCAGTCTTGAATATACTCAACTCCTGCTCCTAATGTTCCCATCTCTCCCACAGCACCAAAACAGCTTTGACCATTATCCCTCCTTGTACCACTCTACAGCCTTTTTACACGGTTGACCAAGCTATCCTCCTCCAATGCCTCTTCTACATTGTCCAGCTCAGTGGGACTGGCCTCACTTGGTTCCACTTTTATCTATCGGATTGTAGCCAGAGCATCTATACCCATGGCTTCTCTTTCCTGCACCATCACCATGGGAGTCCCCCAAGGATCCATTCTTAGTATACTTCCTTATCTACAAGCAGTCCCTTGGCATCATCAGCTGCAGATATGGGGTCAGCTTCCACATGTACATTGAAGATACCCAGCTCTAACTCTTAACCACCCCTCTCAACACATCCACTGCCTCTGCTATCTGACTGCTTCTCTGACATAGTCTTGAATGAACTGCTATTTCCTCCAGCTAAACACTGGGAAGACACCACCCCCCGCTCCCCCCAGGTCAGAAACTCCATTCCCTTCACGGGACTGTGTCAGGGTGAACCAGGGTGCTCTCAACCACAGTATCCTATTAAACCCCAAGCTGAGCTTCCAACCTCTCATCAGTCTAGGTGAGTGGTAGCATGCTCGCCAGAGTCAGAAGGTTATGGGTTCAAGCCCCACTCCAGAGACTTGAAGACTTAATCTCGGCTGACACTTCATGGCAATTGTGAGAGAGAGAGTGCTACACTGTCAGAGATGCAGTCTTTTGGATGAGACGTTAAACCGAGGCTCCATCTGTCCGAGTCTCCATCTGTCCTTTCAGATGCATGTAAAAGATCCTATGGCACTATGCGAGGAAAAGCAGGAGTGTCCTAGCCGATATTTATCCCTCAACCAACATCACTAAATCATATTACCTGATCATTTATCTCATTGCTGTTTGTGGGACCTTGTGCATATTTGCTGCCACATTTCCCTACATTACAAAAGTGGCTGCACTTCAAAGAAAAAGGACTATATTGGCTATGAAACAATTTGGGAAGTCCTGAGGATGCGAAATGTGCTTAATAAATCAAAGTCCTTTCGTTTTCTAAAATATATAATGTTACATTATAAAGATAAAGAAACTTATGCATGAGCAACAGGGAGCAGATTTCAAATGCTATGCTGATAATACATACAACAAACATTCTCGTCCTTCCTGGATATGGGAGTACCTTCACAAACTAATAAAATTCATCTTACCTGTGGTAAGCAGATTGATGAATCAGCTTTCACCTAAAGTCCAACCTATAAATTACTTAAGACATTTTGGATAATCTACTACAGTTTTACCACCAATATTGTCGCAAATTCTTAAAGCAAATTTACTGCATCATGTTAACTGGCACTCTATCACTGCAATGCAGCATGATATACAAATTAGCTTTTCTTTATTAAGTTCAGACTAAATTCACATACCTGTAAATACTGAATGTTGTCATTGGAGATAGCTTCCATCAGCTCTTTGCTTAATGTTGCTTCTCCATACAGTCTCACACTAGCCGAAACATGTTCACCATCTAAGCAAGTATGCCTAGTTACTCGCTGTCTGTAGAATAACACGTAAGCAGTGTCTTTGGGGAAGTAATTTGTAACATTGCTGACGGATTCAAAAGATGAAAATGAAACTCGAGTATCATTGTATAAATACCACTGATCATCAGCTCTACTCTCCGCTTCCAAAATGACTCTTGGGCCAATTTCAGGGTTAGCATCTACACATTCTCTGGCATAGCAATAGTAATGTCCACTTTCAGAAGATATCCCAGAGTGCACCACGACACAACAGAGGTCATAGGTAATTGATAAGTATGTGGTATCCTCTGCAAAAGGTTTCCAGTTTCTGAGTTGGCGTCCCTGTTTTTCACCATGAATTATCTGTTCATCCTTGTCTGTGGTAATCCTAATGGGTAGTTTGAGAACTAAAG
Organism: Squalus acanthias; assembly: GCA_030390025.1. Lineage (NCBI taxonomy): Eukaryota > Metazoa > Chordata > Chondrichthyes > Squaliformes > Squalidae > Squalus > Squalus acanthias. The sequence continues at coordinate 56,257,285 of CM059431.1, read as the reverse complement.
GAACTGACACATTATCTAGAATTTTTTTCCGCCTCATAGTTATGAGATCAAAGGAGAACCTTAACAAGGTCAAGATGAGGTAATGCGGACTCCCCGTTAATTCCACCACTTTTTCAGCTTCCTGTAAAGAGGTACATTTATCACAGTAATATCTGTTGTCACCAGACAGCATTTCTGGTGAAAGAAAGTAGTTTATGAGGTCTGACACTGATCTAGAACTTGCCGAGTTGCATGCTTTTTCCCCAGAGGCCATTGCAAAGTCATTCTTCGGCATGGAGCTGAATGGATAGGGATTGTCATCTCGCATTACTCTAGAGTATGAAGGCTCTTCCTTCTTTGCTTTTCCATGGGAATCTATTATTTCAAATGGTACAACTCGTACTGAAGGCTCTTTAGATTTTGTTTGCTTCTGTTTAATTGGAGATTTAGTAGTCTTGTGTTGCAATTTAATTTGGGATGTCAAATTATCTGAACCAGTAATCTCCATTGAAATATTAGGGTCACATGAACTGCCAGACCTTTGCAGAACCTTATTAGGTGGTGGAAAAGCCAGGGACAAATCTGTAAAAGCTTCCTCTCGGAAAGAAACATTACGACAGCAACGGCAATGGATCCTGGTCACCATCTTCCCACCAAACATTCTTTCTATTAATGTTTTCCCTGGATCTCGATCTTCTATACGAGTTTCACTGCATGAATGTTTCAGTTTGTGGGAAATTCTTTTACCAGTCTTCTCTTCTTCATGTAGCCTTAAAAATAAAATTGAATATTTACAGCTATATAGGATGTGGTGGGGGGTGACAATTTAATCACCTCAATGAATTCCAGGTTAAGAACCTACACCAAGTTCCAGACACATTATTTATTACAATCTTAGACCAATAAAATACATAACGGAGTAATAAACCACCGCGTGTAAGTAAATCACGGTCACTACTACCAACTTTGCCTTTGTGAGCAGTTATTAGCAGGGAAGTAAACACCATTGCCAGCTGAAAGCACATGGTCAAAAAATGTAAATTTGAAAAGAGATAAGGCATAGTGAAATAGATAATGACGCTCATTTTGAGGCTATAAATATCGATTTAAAATGTAATCCATCTGCCAAATATAATATGTAGCTACCAAATCTCAAAAGGTTAAATCTGATACTCTTTCTCCATTAAGAAGTAAAATGTTGAACTACCAATCACAAGTGTGGTCTTCCTTATTCTTCAAATATAGTCCAATGTGCACATAGAAACAGGAATAATCTGCCATCTTCAGGGGAAACCCTAGCTAGATGGCTAGAATCGTACTAATGGTACTCTTGTATATACAGAAAGCTTCCAACCAAGTTTAGTGTGACTTCTCCACAGATGTTACGCAAAGAATGGCGTCTGACCAGACCTTTATCAGCTAGCTCTTCCATTTGTATCCCAATCGTCCTTCTTTCATTATTACCAACTATGGGCAACACGGTGGCATAGTGGTTAGCACTGGTGCCTCACAGCGCCAGAGACCCGGGTTCGAATCTGACCTCGGGTGACTGTCTGTGTGGAGTTTGCACATTCTCCCCGTGTCTGCGTGGGTTTCCTCCGGGTGCTCCGGTTTCCTCCCACTGTCCAAAAATGTGTGGGTTAGGTTGATTTGGCTATGATAAATTGACCCTTAGTGTTAGGGGGGATTAAATATGTGGGGTTATGGGGATAGGATGGGATATGTTAGGGGGAATTAAATACGTGGGGTTACGGGGGTAGGGTGGGATATGTGTACTGTGGGGATTAAAGCAGGGACAGGGTACTGGATTTGGATGATCAGCCATGATCGTATTGAATGGCGGAGCAGGCTCGACGGGCCGAATGGCCTACTCCTGCTCCTAGATTCTATGTTTCTATATGGTTTCTTTTTCAATCTATCCTGGGTAACACAATAAAAGATGCTTTTTGCCCTTGCCACTATTTTACAGGTAACACAAACTTCATCAGATCAAGGTGGTGAGTCAAAAAGCCTAACATTTATATGCAGATAACGCCCATCATCTCTTATCCTCTAGCCTCCTGCTACAGTATAGTGACTGGTTTTGAACAGTATGGCACTCCTTCAAGATACAAAATCATTTGCATTAAGGCAGAAGCAATGGCCATTATATCCCAATTATCTCTCTTTGGAAATTTCTGCCTCTTTCCATTTATAAGTGATTCAATTCAAGTTTCAATCACGGCTTTCAAAAGGGAATTGGATAAGTACCGGAAGGAAAAAGATTTGCAGGGCTACGGGGAAGTGGGACTAGCTGAAGGGCTCTTGCAGAGAGCCGGCACGGGCTCGACAGGCCAAATGGCCTTCTTCTGTGCTGTAACCATTCTATGGTTAATTATGTGGGATGGTAATTTGCAGACCAAGTTCTATTTTCACACAGTACGCAAAACTAATTTGTAGAACTGTCAGTATTGGATAGAGTCAGTATCCTTATATTCTGACCAATCCATAATTTCCAGATGTTATTGGTGTACATTCCACTATGCCACCTCCAATATGGAAGACTAACACATTACATATGTATATACAAGTGCCATGCCAATATTCCAGCTTCCGAATAACTTGTTTCAACTTTCTGGCTGTTGAAACGAGCTAAAGCTGTTCAGGGCTCGTGCTTCTATTTGCAATGGACCAATAGTCTTGTCAATAATCTGCATTACCAGTTGATGCTCTTTTCCAGTACTTCTTTCCAACTTCAGGTGAGGTCTCACTTGCTAGTGCTGTGAGACTCCTGCATGTGGAACAACATCTTTCCTAAAGATCCCAAATTGTGAAATCCTACTGTTTAACCTAGCAGTATCAACATCTGAAAATACAAGATGACTGCTGGCAAATGTACTTCAAAATAATTCATCCCACGAGGTGTTTCTAGGAGACACAAGGCACTACATAAATGCAGGTTCTTTTTTGTATCCAACCCCACTTAACATGATACAGTTTCAATATGCACACTTTCCTGGAGTGCTAGATCTGAGCCAGCAGATCTTCCTGTTCAGGATCTGTTAAAGCCAGCCTGTTTTGCTGGGCCAGTTAATGGTTGGAAAACAGTGTCCTCCTGCCAATTCTGAAAGTGAATAAAATACTGTGTATGCCCCAACCCCACAAGTCCTGAACCACTGTGATGTTATCAATCGTTCACATATTGCTCAGTGATTAATGCCCAATCATACTATCTAAAGTTTGTTAGCTTATATCCATGAGGTACAAGAAATGAGCCACATATTGCGTACTGGCACCTGTAAGCAGGGTCTCTTCAGTGTCGAAATGGCTCCAAGATGACCTGCCTGGCGACAGGAGCTTAGAACTAAGTTAACCCTTTGTGTCAGATTTAGCAATCAGTATTCCAGGACAGTGTTGATGATTGCCCAGCCATTCTGTCTCACTAATGGATCCTGGAGGGGTAGACACTCACTGGGGACTGGAGATCCTCCCAATCTGCTCAAGAAAACTTGAAAGCCAATGTTTTCATGGAGAGAGCTGGGTAAGCAACAGAAGATTATTAGTGTTTTCTACTGGCAAGCTGTGCAGTTTTACTTGGTCAACACTGCAGACACTTGGGGGGTCTTTAAACTTTGGCCCTACCAACCTGTGCCTAAGTTCTCCAAGGAGAGTACACTCTGCATGTTATAGGTATGTGAATAGTTGTCCTCAGACTCAAATATGGTAAAAAGAGAAAAACCACAAATGCTGCAAATCGGAAACAAAAATAAAAATTGCTAGAAATACACAGATAATCAGTCAGCATCTGTAGAGAAAAGAGAAGTTCACATTTTGGTTGCAACCTTTCGTCAGAACTGTAAATTGAAAGCAATAATTTTAGTAGGGTTGGGAAAAGGGGAGCAAGTGGACAGGTGGGTTAGAAGAGAAACTATAGATACTGTAGTCACAGGAGATTTATGACTTCCAAACTAAATAGAAAACTGCTAGATGATCTAAAACATCAATTCAGCAAGGCAATGGAAAAGCAATTAAGAGAACAAAAGAATGTGAAAATAACTAAGATGGTAAAGATCAAGGACGTGGGAGAAATTTAAGGGGGGAAAAAAGCCTGCACATTCTGAAATGAACACAGAAAAATGCTGGAAACGCACCATTCCTGGAGAGAGAAAAAGGCCAATATTTTGGGCACAAATTCGCCTGCCATAACTGTTTTTATGAAAGGTCAACAACCAAAGAGTCAACCCACCTCTTCTCTCTTTGCCGCCCCCAACCTACGTCACCAGCGCCTCCTGCTGTAAACAGGATACAGCTAAGGTCTAAAGTTAAGAGTCTGGGAAATGTCTTTAGTGTTCAGTAGCAGAGTTATGGTCCATAAGGAAATAGGTGTCAAATAGTTTCCATTCCACAGACATCTATACAAGATCACTAATTCCCACAACTACATGGATTATACTTCTTCCCATCCCACTTTCTTTAAAGACACCGGCTTAGAAATACATTTGCGCTGGCCGAACTGGACGCAGGTTGAGGCAGCAAGCGGTGACTGGCCCACAGTTTCAATTTGGGGTCGGGAGGAGCACTCCTACACCTCCCGACTCACATTCAGGCAAGTATTTTTTTTTATATAAACTTACCTCTTTGGTGGTGGCCTGCAGCAGTCCCTTTAAGGACTGCCAGTTAGGCCACGTGTAGACTTGGTTTTCCTGAACGCAGCCGCCATTTTGGGTAGACCCTTCATCAGAACACATATCTGGTGGCCGGGGGTGGGGTTGTACACCCAGGGTGTTGGCTGTTTCCCCCCCCCCCTCTTTTCAGCACTCATGGCCTTACTGTGCATATCTAGCAATTTTCGGTTTTCATTTTAGACCTTCTGCATCTGTATCTGGAATTTTTCCTATGCCTTATTTCCACCATTGTTTTGCCTTTTTTTTGTGTGGGCCTCTCTCGCGTCTTTTCAACATCTTTGCTATTTTCATTCTTTTGTTCTTTTAAGGTCTTTCCATTGCCTCACTTGCATGATCTTTTAGATTCATTTTTCTATTAAGCAATCTGCAGGCCATTCAACCCATTAACATCTTGTGACTGGAATATCTTGTTACTCCCACATTTTTCCCCCAACCTGAGTAAAATGTTTGCTTTCACTTCTGAAGGGTTACACCCAAACTGTTAACTTGTCTTTTCTCTTTTGGAATCAAACTACTTTCAAGAATAGGTTCTGCAGAGGCTGCAACTGTGATTTCTCTGTTGATGAAACATGGAGGCCTTGGTCTGAATTGCTTCTCTCAGATTTTGCTGATGATGCCCAGACAAGCAGTTGTCCAGGTAAAAATTCTTCCTCCCTCAGAGGAGCCAACCATCAAGAGACATTTTTTGAAGAAACAATCAGCTGAGATCAGAATGCTGTACTGGTAGTTTACTGTCCTATCGTTGAACCAAAGGGTACTTGGGATTATCTATACTTTGAAGTTGACTGATCCAGCCAGTCACAGAGACAAATTGCTTAGCTGATCTGCAGAAAAGAGACATCTTGGAATACTTCCTTCCAAATGAAAGCATACAAGGTGCAAAGTTCCCTGGATGAGCACAAGATTATTCTTTTTGGGAAAAGAATGTACAAAGAAAATCCAGAGCTTTTCTGGCCATGGAGCAATAGGCCCCATCTGTCAGCAGCTCGTGCACCTCAACTCGCATATTTTCCTGCACCCCCACTGGCTTCTCTAGGACAATTAATTCCTGTGACAAGATGAAAGGACAATCATATCTGGTTTCATTTAGTCCAAGTTAAATGGTGAGCCTGCTTAGGATGGGCCCTTTCAATCATGCCAGATATTATGTGAATGCTTTGCTGGTGCTTTCTATAGCCCTTCAGTAAAACTGATTTGTTTCCTAAACTAGTTCTTGCCCAAGAACAGGAGCTCCATATTCTGACAGCAACCAAACACCCCTCATTTCTCTCTCAACATCTCATTCCCTCTTGCACATTTCTTCTCTCCCAATCTCTACCTCCCAGTCCCCATATTATTCATTCCCTCTCTCTGGGTCTCTCGTTCTAATACATCATGCAAGAAATTTAAAACATAATGTCATTGATATGCTTTGTTTCCAACTATTTACTTGAAATCTGAATTGTACTTGCTCATGCCCCTTCTTGCATTAGTTCTCTCATGATTTCACCCCTCACATATTTTTTCTCTCACTATCTCATTCACCTATCCATATCAGTTCCGTTCCTCCTGGTTTTCATTCATGCTAATCTTACCCCTCCCCACACAGATAACTGCCAACGACATTGACCTTAGCCTCAACTCCACTCCAGGTAATATCAGACTTGTTTTCTGCTGCAGAGGCCAGTTGTACACCGCATGTTTGTGCTTGTGGTGGTAGAAGCAATATCAGTCCCAGTTTGCTCTTATAGTGGGCTCTGAATCTATTTAAGAGCTTGGGGCAAGATATTGACTAGATACTGTGGCATAATCAGGGTAAAATTAGTTTATATGATTAATTAAAAATACTAATTGATCTCTCATTGCATTACATATAATGATGAACTATATTCCTTAGGTGAAGCTGGCTTAGAGAGTTTGGGGGAGGGGGAGGAATAGAAAGGGGATAGGAGAGAAGAGAAGGGGAGCAGGTGGTGATGGAGGCAGGGAGGAGAGGCAACAGAGGTAGGGGAGAGCAAATATTTTTCCTAGCAACAGAGATTCAGAGATTTTGATGGGGCAAGAGAACGGACCCAGGAGTAAGAAACAAACGAAAAAATAAGAAAGAGAGGCAAAGTGGGTGGTGGCAGAGACACAGACTGGGACTGCCAGTTGGGAACGGCAATAAAAGCAGCAGAGATACTGTAGTGGCTTCAAAGATGAATTTAAATAAAGGAAACTACGATGGTATGAGGCGAGAGTTGGGTAGGATTGATTGGGGAATGTCACTCAAAGGGTTGACGGTGGAGAGGCAATGGCAAGCATTCAAAGATCGCATGAATGAACTACAGAATTTGTTCATCCCAGTTTGGCATAAAAATAAAACAAAAAAGGTGACTCAACCGTGGCTAACAAAGGAAATTAGGAATAGCATAAGATCCAAGGAAAGGACATATAAAATGGCCAGAAAAAGCAGAAAACCTGAGGATTGGGAGCAGTATAGGATTCAGCAAAGAAGGACAAAGAGATTAATTAAGAGGGGGAAAATAGAGTATGAGAGCAAGTTTGCGAGGAACATAAAAACTGACTGTAAAAGCTTTTATAGATATGTGAAGAGAAAAAGATTGGTGAAGTCAAGCGTAGGTCCCTTGCAGTCAGAATCAGGGGAATTTATAATGGGGAACAAAGAAATGGCAGACCAATTAAATACATACTTTGGTTCTGTCTTCACAAAGGAGGACACAAATAACCTCCCAGAGATGTCGGGGAACATAGGGTCTAATGAGAAGGAGGAACTGAAAGAAATCAGTATTTGTAGGGAAATAGTGTTAGGGAAATTGACGGGATTGAAGGCCAATAAATCCCCGGGGCCTGATAATCTACATCCTAGGGTACTTAAGGAAGTGGCCCTAGAAATAGTAGATGCATTGCTGGTCATCTTCCAAAATTCTATAGACTCTGGAACAGTTCCCATGGATTGGAGGGTAGCTAATGTAACCCCACTATTTAAAAAAGGTGGTAGAGAGAAAACGGGGAATTATAGACCAGTAAGCCTGACATCGGTAGTGGGGAAAATGCTAGAGTCCATTATAAATGATGTAATAGCAGAGCACTTGGAAAACAGTGACAGGATCGGACAAAGTCAACATGGATTTACAAAAGGCAAATCGTGCTTGACTAATCTACTGGAATTTTTTGAGGATGTAACTGGTAAAATGGATAAGGGAGAACCAGTGGATGTGGTGTATTTGGACTTTCAGAAGGCTTTCGATAAGGTCCCGCATAAGAGATTAGTGTGTAAAGGTAAGGCACATGGGATTGGGGGCAAGGTATTGACTTGGCTAGAGAACTGGTTGGCAGACAGAAAGCAAAGAGTTGGAATAAATGGGTCTTTTTCCGAGTGGCAGGCGGTGACTAGTGGGGTACCGCAGGGATCAGTCCTAGGACCCCAGCTATTCACAATATATATTAATGACCTGGATGATGGAATTGGATGTAATATCTCCAAGTTTGTAGACGACACAAAGCTGGGTGGGAGTGTGTCCCGTGAGGAGGATGCCGAGAAACTCCAGTATGATTTGGACAGGTTGGGTGATTGGGCAGAAGCATGGCAGATGCAATATAATGTGGATAAATGCGAGGTTATCCACTTTGGTGTCAAAAACAGGAAGGCAGATTATTATCTGAATGGCAATAGATTGGGAGAAGGGGAAGTGCAACAAGACCTGGGTGTCCTTGTGCACCAATCGCTGAAGGTAAGCATGCAGGTGCAGCAGGCGGTTAAGAAGGCAAATGGTATGTTGGCCTTCGTAGCGAAAGGGTTCGAGTACAGGAACAAGGATGTCTTGCTGCAGTTGTACAGGGCCTTGGTGAGACCACACCTTGAGTATTGTGTGCAGTTTTGGTCGCCTTATCTGAGGAAGGATGTTCTTGCCATGGAGGGAGTGCAGCGAAGATTCACCAGGCTGATACCCGGGATGGCAGGAATGGCGTATGAGGAGAGATTGGGTCGATTGGGCTTATACTCACTGGAACTTAGAAGAATGAGAGGGGATCTCATTGAAACTTATAAAATTCTAACAGGACTAGACAGACTAGATGCAGGAAGGATGTTCCCGATGGCCGGGGAGTCCAGAACCAGGGGTCACAGTCTAAGGATAAGGGGTAAGCCATTTAGGACTGAGATGAGGAGGAATTTCTTCACCCAGAGAGTGGTGAACCTGTGGAATTCTCTACCACAGAAGGCAGTAGAGGCCAATTCATTAAATATATTCAAGAAGGAGTTAGATATATTTCTTAAAACGAAAGGGATCAAGGGATATGGAGAGAAGGCAGGGACAGGGTACTGAATGTGGATGATCAGCCATGATCTCATTGAATGGCGGAGCAGGCTCGAGGGGCTGAATGGCCTACTCCTGTTCCTATCTTCTATGTTTCTAGGTTAAAGCTAGGGTGGCACGATGCACATAAACGCTACACGACAACACTAGAGATCTACTGCAAAGTGGAGGTTATGCCGAACTTGAGCAAGGATTGACTCATCAGAGCATGCCTTGGGGCTTTCCAGGCAACTGTATTAAATCGGCTAAATTTTACAGGAAAGGGCAGGATTGGCAGGCAGGCCACCGTGAACAATAACAAGAAAGTTGGCAGGTAGAGTGGGGCTGTGACTGGGGGGAAGGGCCTTTTTTTAAAAATTCATTTATGGGATCAGGGCGTCGCTGGCAATGCCAGCATTTATTGCCCATCCCTAGTTGCCCTTGAGAAGGTGGTGGTGAGCCGCCTTCTTGAACCGCTGCAGTCCGTGTGGTGATGGTATTCCCACAGTGCTGTTAGGTAGGGAGTTCCAGGATTTTGACCCAGCGACGATGAAGGATCGGCGATATACTTCTAAGTCAGGATGGTGTGTGACTTGGAGGGGAATTTGGAGGTGGTGGTGTTCCCATGCGCCTGCTGCCCTTGTCCTTCTAGGTGGAAGAGGTCGCGGGTTTGGGAGGTGCTGCTGAAGAAGCCTTGGCGAGTTGCTGCAGTGCATCTTGTAGATGGTACACACTGCAACCACGGTACGCCGGTGGTGGAGGGAGTGAATGTTTAAGGTGGTGGATGGGGTGCCAATCAAGCGGGCTGCTTTGTCCTGGATGGTGATTAGCTTCTTGAGTGTTGTTGGAGCTGCACTCATTACTGGTTTAAAAGAAGAAACGGGAAAGGAAGTACTGGAAGAAAGCCAAAAAAAATGTAAATTATATAAAATTATTTTGAAAAAGCTAAAAAAGGTATAAACTTATTTTGAAATATTACTTATTTGGAGGTTTACTTACCTCTAAGCAGCAAAACATGGCAACCCAGCACATAGGAATAGGACAAGGGTGGGGAAGGGGGAGGCCGAGTGTACAGGGAAGACCATAGGAACAGCTGAGTGAAATGAGGGGGCCGGGGCTAAGGCCATGCCATGGACTGGTACACATCCCTACCCAGGGCGATAGGTCTTGCCTGCAGCTGTTGAGGTCTTGGTTCTGGATCCATGACAGGTATTAGCATTTTGGGAGCCACTGCAATACCTGCAGATGAGAAAGAAACTAGAACCGGGAAAGAAGTTCGGCCAGAGCTAGGGTTGCAACTGGGAGGCCTGGAGCAGGAACGTACAGGTGCTGGGTGGATGACTGCTGAGGAGGTGCAGCAAGGAGTTTTTGGATGCTAGTTAACAATTAGAAATTACTAACAAACGAACAGCAGAAAGCTGAGATTGGAATAAGCGATGCCGGCTACAGAGGGACTTGGGTCGAGAGCAGAGGAGCCAAGCTCCTAGTCACCACATGATAGATTGGACCAGAAATTCCGATCCCTACGAGTGGGTACGCGCTGTGTACCCACCCGTAGGAACATTGGAAATGCCAGTTTCAGGCATGCACTGCGCATGCGCTGGAAACCGGCATTTCCGATCCGTCAAGAAAGCACTTGACAGATCCTCCGGCTGCCCTGGAGAAGGGCCTCTGTGGGCGGATAGTTCTGCTTTTTGGAGACCCTCCGCCCGCAGAAAACCCTTACAATTCTTGCGCCTGGTAAAAGCAGGCGTAAGGCCTGCTTTTACCAGGTTAAGAGTTGAAAAAAGTAAAAAAAAAAAAATTTCACTGATTTATCATTTAAAAATACTTTTAAAAAAGGTACGTTTATTTTTAGCCCCGTAAAAAACTTTAATTATTTTTTCAAAAATTTAAATTTTTGTTTAAAATAGTTAATTTATTGTAATTTCAAGTCATTTTAAAAATGTGATTTTTAAAAAAATTTATTTAAAGTTTTACTATGTTTTGGGGGTGATCTCCATTCATATATTTGACCGGTCTTCCTGTCAAATGTATGAAGGGAGATTCCCTTCTGTGATTGGCTCCCCATCGCCCACGTGATCCCAGGGACGCTGCGAACTACATGCGCCTCTGGGATACGTGGGCCCTGCGCACCTGCAGTTTGGAGAGGCCCAGGAGCGGAATTGTGCGCGTCCCGGGAGCCCTCAGGTAAAGGCGCAGATTTTTCCAGATCATAGTCCTCCGCCCGCGGGAGGCCTGCGATCGGAATATCTGGGCCAGCAAGTCAACGGCCAAATGGTTATCATGGACCGAGTATAGATCAGATATATCGGAGGTGAAAAATTGAACAACAGCAACCCCCAATTAAATTTACATTGCAACTCTTCAACTAACCTGTCCAACAGATATTTTAAGTACTCTGAACAGTCCTGTTGGGCTCCTGGGTTAAACCACGGAGGAGATGAAGCTTTCAAAAAGCTACTGGGGGAGATGGCTGGTCTCTACAAATGTAAATTAGAAAAGTTAGAAATTCAAAAATTGTCACTCCTCAATAAAAGCCATAGAAGGATTCAAAAAAGTTACATTAGCTGCTTGTGATAGTCATCCACATTCCTTGAAGTTTATGCTCCACTTGCACAAGGATGTATCTAATAGGGGGGGGGGGGGGGAGGGGAGGAGAACACCACAAAATATCACAGGGATAATATATTTAAGAGCTCTGTTCCATGTTAAGGACTGCAATAGCTAGACTGTTGTTCCTGATGGACGTAATCCTACAAGGTGAAAAATGCCTAAACATCAAACAAGTTAAAAAAGTCTAAAAATAAAGTTACAAATTGGAGAAAGAATGTGGGAGTGAGAGGTAGAAGAGTGTGAATTATATCTGTGGAGGATAAACTATGGTCAAAGAATAAGGAAGACGATACCAAAAGCAGATAATCTAATTTTCTTCCTCTTCACCTGCAAACCACATATATAAGGATCACAAAAACATGGGGGGGGGGGGGGGGGTGCAAAGAAGTAGAATATTCACAATTTGATATGAAAACTTGCATTAGGGTTAATGCAAGTAAGACCAAATCTTCCATGACAGATCAGCCTAAACAGCAATGTTGAACAATTACACCATATAGCTACTTTATATATAAATTTCCAATGCTCTTTCAACATGGGTTCAGGTGAGGAGGCTGCAGATCAGGTGCAACAAGGTTTGACTTTTACTAGTGGTTGACATCCAGCCAAATTGTAACACCATGCATTTGGCAATGCATTGCTTAAAAATGATTGAGAAATAATTGAAAATAAGTATAAAAGTATAATCACCAACATTTAAAAGGTATCAAAAAGAGGACACCGACATCATAGGGTAAATTTTCCCCTTTAAATTTACTTGAAGCAGAAGATTTTCTGGATATAAAGGGTGTTCAACACAAAAGGCAGGAAATCTCCAGCTTGTCCAAGAGCAGCCAGCTCATCTCAAGAAGCATGCTGTCAAATAGAGGCTCTGGGAAGCAGTGTGCTAGAGCAATCTATTTATCTGAAACAAATCCAACCTATTAATGCAGGGGTCACTGGTCTGAGAACCTGCTTTCCAAAGTCAGTAGAGGAGATTAACACTGGTCTTTATATCTATGCTTGCTGCTGAATTTTCATGATTAGCAAAGCACCCTCAAAGAGAAGGGCCTTCAGAAACGAGGAGCAAGAAGCAATGAGTTGTTCGGAGGAGGAGATTGTGCTTGTGGGAACATACAGGTGGTGGAAAAAAAAATCACTGCGATAAGATGGGGCAGGGCATTAGAGATATCTAAAAATGGCCCTTTGCATCCTGAATAAGTTGCAGTTTGCAGCTGCAGGAGGATGGAGCTAAGGAGGCCAGCAAGAAAAGCAATGAAGGAACTGAGAATTAAGGTGATAAAGGCACAGATTGGTGTCTCAATAACAGGGGCAATAAGATAAAGAGGCAGGCAACAGATGGGATGAAAAAAAAAAAGCACTTTTGGAAAAGCTCAGGATGTCAAACTTTTGAGCCTTCAAACTTAGCTTAAGATGGCAGCCAGTAAGGTTGATGGAGTTGAGGCCGGAGGCACACAAGTGCTAGTGGGAGTAGAGAAGAAAGGCTTCAGTTTTACCAGCTCTCAATTGGATGAAATTTCAGCTCATGCAGGTTTGGCTGTCGGATAAGCAATAAGACTGGAGCAACAACTTTGGAATTCATGGAGGCAGAGAGGTAAAAGTGCGCATCTTCAACGAACATGCTTTCAGATGGAGGTGAGTAGTATGTTGTTAAAGAGGAATGAACTAAAGATGGATCCTTGTGGGACACCAGAGGCGATTGTATGGGCATGGGAGGTGAAATCGTTAAGAGGACATGTAGGAAACAATTTTCTTCCACTGGTATTAATTATGTCTAAAAGGTTAAGAACGAGTGCTAATCCTGCCTGAATGGAAATGTGCCAATTACATTCAAATTCTAAGAGTCATCTTATTTGCATAATTCTTCACAGTTACTGGTACAAACTTTGGCACATGTAGGGGGTACACTAGTGATGGGGGCAGACGATTGCATGCAAGGTAAAATTTAAAAAGGGATGGGGACAATAAAAGGAGAGTGTCACAATGGAGGATAGGGAGAACAAATATTCTGAAAGCCTTTAGAAAGGCTCCAACGACACCGTAATCCATTAGCCATCTTTGCCAAGGCTGAAGGTGCAAGGATTAAGCAGTGATAGACAAAAAATAAAGAGAAAGGAAACTTCATGAAGGTTCAAGACCACAGCTGCACAGTACGCTCACTGGCTCTGCCAGCCCTATGGTGCGGATTAGCAGGTATCCTTACAACAGGTGCCACAGCTTTGCATGTAGTTCTCTGCTAACCCAGATCCTGTTACGAAACTGCTCCAATTATTTTGCTAGGTAGCTGCAACAGTGTCCACAAATATGATTGGTTGCATCTTGGTGGGTGCAGCCAATTAGGTTATGCTGGCTGATCATTACCCTGGCATACCTTCCTTCATGCAACACCATGTAAAGCAAGCCGTGCTGTGACTGGGGAGCTTTTGAAAAACCATCCACCATAATTTGGTGAAGCATTCACACATCTGTGCCATCAGGCCTTGTCACAGCCTTCCTTCATACATATCATGCCGTGCTGTGATTGGGGTGCTTCTGAAAAATCACCCACTGTAGGTTGGTCAAGCATTCATACATCTGTACCATCAGGCCTTCTGTCACAACCTATCTCGAGAGTTGGAGCCTCTACATACATTAATCATCCACTAAGCAAATTTTTGTCACCTCTATTTAGAGATGCAGGCGTGCGAATACGGGCAGCTGGGTATACAGCGCAGCCCAACCTACCTGGTAAATCTTTTCTGGGCTTTTTTCTTCCCAGCACCTTAGATAGGGGGATTACCTTTGGGAAATCCATTGATGCCAGTAATGGTGCTGAAAACATAACTGGCACAATGGCGCATGAAAATCTACAGGGGGGAATTTTAACCTCCAAAAATGGATGGGTTGGGAGCAGGTGGGGGTTAAAAGTTTCGATTTTTTTGAGCAGGAGCGGCTCCAACGTGCCCACTTCCGGTTTAACGGAACAGTGTTTGGATGCCGGTGAGAAACCTACTCGCCGAAATTGGGGATTTAATAATTGCAGGCAGGCAGGCACTTATTGGTGCAATTACTGCGGATACTGGAAATCTGAAATGAAAACAGAAAAAGCTGGAAATACTCAGCAGGTCAGGCAGCATCTGTGGAGAGAGAAAGAGAGTTAATGTTTCATTTCAGATTGATGACCTTTTGCCCAAACTGGAAAAAGTTAGAGATATAACAGGTTTTAAGCAAGTGCAGAGGCAGGGAAAGGGGGGGGGGGGGGGGGGGGAGGGGAGGAAAGAAGAAAAGGGAAGGTCTGTGATAGTGTGGAAGGCAGGAGAGATTAAAAGACAAAAGGGATGATTGTGCGAGGCAAAAGGAGATAGTAATGGAATAAAGGAACAAAAGATGGGTCTAGAAGAGGTGTAAATGGCGGCAGCAGCGAGGAGGCGGCAAGATATAAAACAGCAGAGAAGGGGACAGTGTGGACCTGAGCAGCGGCAGCAGCGAGGAGGCGGCAAGATATAAAACAGCAGAGGGGACAGTGTGGACTGAGCAGCGAGGAGGCGGCAAGATATAAAACAGCAGAGGGGACAGTGTGGACTGAGCAGCGAAGAGGTGACAAGATATAAAACAGCAGAGGAGGGGACAGTGTGGACTGAACAGCGGCAGCAGCGAGGAGGCGGCAAGATATAAAACAGCAGAGGGGACAGTGTGGACTGAGCAGCGAAGAGGTGGCAAGATATAAAACAGCAGAGGAGGGGACAGTGTGGACTGAGCAGCGGCAGCAGCGAGGAGGCGGCAAGATATAAAACAGCAGAGATGGGGACAGTGTGGACTGAGCAGCGGCAGCAGCGAGGAGGCGGTACCTCAGACAGTTTCAACAGCAACAAAAAAACAAGGAGTGACGTTGCAGAACGGCAGGTAGGTGATTGGTGAATGAGTATTAGCATTTTTTCTCTCTACGCTAGGACAGTGGCTTAAACTAGGAGCGGGAAACTATAACGTACTTTATTAAATTTATAACTTAACTAGTTAAACTAATTAATATAACTATAAATAATCATTGAATAAAGATTTTAACTAATTAAATAAATAAAATAAGGTTAGACTAAGATATGGCCGCGCAGGTTGTGTGTCTGGACTGCAGTATGTGGGAGTTTGTGGACAGCGAGACTGTCCAGAGCAAACACATCTGCAGTAGATGTCTCCGTCTCGAATCTCTCCGGCTCAGAGTAATTGAGCTGGAGTGTGAGTTGGAAACATTCCAACACATAAGGGAGGAGGAGGAGTATCTGGACAGTTTGCTCCAGACTTCGGTCACACCTTGTAGTGAGGTGCAGGATCAGAATGGGTTTGGTTTGACCGATAGTGTGCAGAGTAAAGGAAACCCAGGTAGGAAAGGGAATAAGGATATTCAGAAACTGATCCTATCCAACAGGTACAATGTACTTGCTACCTGCGAGGATGAGGATAAAGACTGTCGGAAGGACAGCCAGAATGCAGACCATGGCACCTTGGAGCAGGAGGCTGTCCTAAGGGGGGAGGAGGAAAGGAAGTGTAATGTGGTAGTTGATGGGGATTCTATAATTAGGGGGACAGATAGCATCCTTTGTAAGCAAGATAGAGAGTCCCACATGGTATGTTCCCTACCTGGTGCCAGGGTAAGGGACATCGCGAACCGGCTTGAAAGGATATTGGAGAGGGAGCGGGACGATCTAGTCGTTGTGGTCCATGTTGGGACCAACAACATAGGGAAGAGTAGGCAAGAGGTCCTGTTTGGAGATTACCAGGAACTAGGAGCTAAATTAAAGAATAGGACCTCAAGGGTTATAATCTCTGGATTATTACCTGAGTCACATGCAAATTGGTGTAGAGATAAGCTAATTAGGGAAGTAAACACGTGGCTAAAGGAGTGGTGTGGGAAAGAGGGGTTTCATTTCATGGGGCACTGGCGGCACCGGTATTGGGACATAAAGGAACTGTACCACTGGGACAGGCTCTACCTGAACCGGTCTGGGACCAGGGTCCTAGTGGAAAGGATAAATAGGGCGGTCACAAGGACTTTAAACTAGTAAATGGGGAGGAGAGCTCAGGGGGAAATTACAATATAAATAGTGGTTCAAAAACAAATGAAAGGGAAGAGAGTAGAGTAGCAGTCAGAAATTGTACTTTAGGCACTACAGGTAAAGGGAAAACTAAAAGATGTAAAGCGATTAAACCAGGAGAGAGAAATAAGAATCATGTGAATAAAGCATCAGAGCTGAAGGGCAGGCTAGGGAATGTGGCCCAAATAAGCATTCTTTATACAAACGCATGGAGTATGAGGAATAAATTGAATGAACTGCAGGCACAAATTCAAATTGGAGGGTATGACATGGCAGCTACAACTGAGACATGGTTGCAGGACAGTCAGAACTGGGAACTAAATATACCAGGTTTATAAGGTTTACAGGACAGATAGGGAAAATGGCAGAGGGGGGAGAGTAGCCTTACTGATTAGGGATGAAATCACTTCAATGATGAGAAGATTTAAAGAGAGGTAAGCAGCCAGTGGAGATCTTATGGGTTGAATTAAGAAATAGGAAAGGATCAAAGGGGGAATAATTTGGTTGATTTACACCTCCTAAGAGGGCACTAACGGGGCGAAAAGCAACTAGCTCCCGGGCGCGGCGCCGCTACGCCTCCCGCGAAATTCAGCGGGAGGGAGGTTAGCGACGACGATAACCGTTAGCGGCCCTGCGCCTCCGGCAATGACGTCATTGCCATGCGCAGCGCCCCGGCCACGATCTTCGGTAACGCCCCCTGACTTACCGCCGGACGCTATGTCCAACAGGGTCAAGGGGAACTACCTGCGGCTGGGGCGACGCAAATTAAATGGGAGGTGCCGGGCGGCCACTTTTGTTGCTGGCTGCCTGCCAGCACCTGCCTCCGTTGCTGTCCCCGGCCTCCTGTGAAGCCCCCCCGCGGGGTGCCGGCTGCGCTCCGTGAGTCCGGCATTTCTCTTGGGTGCCGGGCTCTTTTGCTGGCACTCCAATCCCTGGTGGCCCAGTTGGGCCCCGGGTTGAGCTGCGCTAGGCCTTTAATAAGCGGAGGAAGGCCTGCAGTACCGCGGCGCAACATGCTGCAGCGCATGGCTGCAGCATGTGGCGCCGCGATATTCACTCGCAGCGCCCCAAGAGGGAGGTGGGGCGCTTCCAGTAGCGCCCCACCTCCCTCTTGGGGCGCTACCAGTGAATTTCAGGCGCGGGGATGCTACTTTTTTCGGGCCGCTAAAAGTAGAACCCTGGCGAAGTTAGCGCCCCAATTTTGCCCCCTAAGACTGTAGTGGGAGTTGTGTATAGGCCCCCTGGTAGTAGCTCTGAAGTGTTAAATTGTATAAATGCAGAGATTAGACAAGCGTGTAGTAAAGGCAGAGTGGTTTTAATGCGGGATTTTAACTTACATGTTGATTGGGAAAAGCAGACTAGCACCTGTCAGAAAGGTAGTGAATTTCTTGAGTGTGTCCGGGATAGTTTGCGACAACAATATGTCCTAGAGGCAACAGGCGGGCAAGCCATAGTAGATTTAGTAATGAGCCAGATTTAGTTAACAGCCTAACTGTGCGTGAACATTTATCCAATAGCAATCATAACATGATCAAGTTCAAAGTAGCATTTGAAAGGGAGAAACGCGAAACAGCTACTAAGATTCTAGATTTAGGTAAGGCCGACTTCAGCGGGATGAGGCAGAGACTGTCCAAAGTAAACTGGGCAAATCTGTTAAAATGGGTAAAACGACAGAAGATCAGTGGGAGATGTTTAAAAAAAGAATTTAACGTGATACAGAACCAGTTTATACCCATGAGGGGCAAGAGCTCTACTTGCCAAAAAAACAGCCATGGACAACTAAAGAGGTAAGGGACAGCATACAACTAAAGGAAAGGGCATACAAAAATGCAAAAAATAGCACAGATCCTGGCAACTGGGAAAGATACAAAGAACAGCAAAGGGTGACAAAACAGATAGTAAGAGCTACAAAAAGGGAGTATGAAAAGAAATGTGCAAGGGATATCAAAATCAATACGAAGAATTTTTATAGTTACATTAGGAAAAAGAGGGTAGTCAGGAGAATGTTGGCACCTTAAAAACTCAATGGCAATGGGGAAATGGCAGACATGTTGAATAATTACTTTGCGTCAGTATTTACCATAGAAGAAGAAGAGGATAGCATGCCGGAACTCCCAAAGAAAGTAATATTGAATCGGGGACAGGGACTCAATAAAATGAGTAAAATAACAATAATGAAACTAAAGAGTGACAAATTCCCAGGGCCAGATGGTTTCCATCCCCAGGTTTTAAAGGAAGTAGGTGAGCACATTGCAGATGCCCTAACTATAATCTCCAAAAGTTCTCTAGATTCAGGAACCATCCCTTTAGATTGGAAAATTGCGCACGTCACTCCGCTTTTTAAGAATGGTGAGAGGGAAACTAGGGAATTACAGACCAGTTAGCCTAACATCTGTTGTCAGGAAATTGCTAGAGTCCATAATTAAGGATAGGGTGACTGAACACCTCGAAAATTTTCAGTTGATCAGAGAGCCAGCACAGATTTGTGAAAGGTAGGTCATGCCTGACAAACCTGATTGAATTTTTTGAAGAGGTGACTAAAGTAGTGGACAGGGGAATGTCTGTGGATGTTATTTATATGGACTTCCAGAAAGCATTTGATAAAGTCCCTCATAAGAGACTCTTATCTAAGGTAGAAGCCCATGGAGTTGAAGGCAAATTATTGACCTGGCTAGGAAATTGGCTGAGGGGCAGGAGACAGAGAGTAGGGATAATGGGTAGGTACTCAAATTGGCAGGATGTGACTTGTGGTGACCCACAGGGATCTGTGTTGGGGCCTCAACTATTCACAATATTTATTAACAACTTAGATGATGGCATAGAAAGTCATATATCCAAATTTGCCAATGACACAAAGATAGGCGGCACTGTAGATGAAAGCATAAAATTACAAAGAGATATTGATAGATTAAGTGAATGGGCAAAACTGAGGCAAATGGATTACAATGTAAGCAAATGTGAGGTCATCCACTTTGGACCTAAAAAGGATAGAACAGGGTACTTTCTAAATGGTGAAAAGCTAAAAACAGTGGATGTCCAAAGAGACTTAGGGGTTCAGGTACATAGATCATCAAAATGTTATGAATAGGTACAGAAAATAATCAAAAAGGCTAATAGAATGCTGGCCTTTATATCTAGAGGACTAGAGTACAAGGGGACAGAAGTTATGCTGCAGCTGTACAAACCCCAGGTTAGACCACACCTGGAGTACTGTGAGCAGTTCTGGACACCACACCTTAAGAAGGATATATTGGCCTTGGAGGGAGTGCAGCGTAGGTTTACCAGAATGATACCCGGACTTCAAGGGTTAAGTTACGAGGAGAGATTACACAAATTAGGGTTGTATTCCCTAGAATTTAGAAGGTTAAGGGGTGATCTGATCGAAGTTTTCAGGATATTAAGGGGAACAGATAGTGTAGATAGAGAAAAACTATTTCCGTTGGTTGGGGATTCTAGGACTAGGCAGCATAGTCTAAAAATTAGAGCCAGAACTTCAGGAGTGAAATTAGGAAACACTTCAGCACACAAAGGGTGGTAGAAATTTGGAACTCTCTTCCACAAACGGCAATTGATGCTAGATCAATTGTTCATTTTAAATCTGAGATTGATAACTTTTTGTTAACCAAAGGTATTAAGGGATATGGGCCAAAGGCAGGTATATGGAGTTAGATCACAGATCAGCCATGATCTCACTGAATGGCAGAACAGGATAGAGGGGCTGAATGGCCTACTCCTGCTCCTATGTTCCTAATAGCAGAATCATCAACAGCTGCCATCCGAAAAAGAGGTTATGATCTGAAATTGTTGAACTCAATGTTGAGTCCGGAAGGCTGTAAAGTGCTTAATCAAAAGATGAGGTGCTGTTCCACGAGCCTACGTTCCGCTTCATTGGAACAGTGTAGGAGGCCGAAAACAGAGGTCAGAGTGGAGTGAAGAATTAAAATGACAGGCAACTGGAAGCTCAGGTCACGATTGCGGACTGAACGGAGGTGTTCCGCAAAGTGGTCACCCAATCTGCGTTTGGTCTCCCCAATGTAGAGGAGACGGCATCGTGAGTCTAACTTTTTTCAGTTCTGACGAAAGGTAACCGACCTGAAATGTTAACTCTGTTTCTCTCTCCACAGATGCTGCCTGACCTGCAGAGTATTTCCAACATTTTCTGTTTTTATTTCAGATTTCCAGCATCTGCAGTATTTTGCTTTTGTATTCGTTTTTAAATTTACTGCCACTTCTCTTCCAGGAATGCCCACCTTAAAGAAGTTCTGCTCTTCTCTCAGACAGGATTTTCATTCGTCACTTTTACCTTGTTAATCTTCATTGCTTTCTGTTTCCTTTCTTGTGTTTCATCAGGTATCTGCCAAAACTTGCTTTCACAGCCACATCTCTTTCCTCAGCAACTGTCTCCAGCTCCAACATATTCCACATGGATTCCAACTGAAAGTCCACCCTTCATGTTTCGGATCCACCCATGATTACAGATATCTCCAAGATATTCAGCATTCCTCGAACTACTGCTCTCGCCGCATCCCGAGATCCACGCTCAACGCCATGCACCGCCACATGCACGCTCTTGACCTCTCTCTTCAGTAGCACCGACTCACTCGATCTCAAAGCTGTCCTGGTCCGCAGTTCCATTTTATCCTTCGCCTCAACTGGCACTTTAACAAAACTTTTTTTCTTCCTTTCAGGTGTCAAGGATTGCAAGCTTCAACAATTCTTGGATACCACGCCCCTCTGGCACCTTCTTCCCCTTCACTTTCCTCTCACCCCACCCCTTCTTCCAATCTGACCCCTTGCCGTGTTTTCACTATCCCCTCTGACCTTCCCCTTTCTGACCCCGAATGATCACGCCTCAGCAAAGGCCTCAGCTTCATCCCCTTACGCGCCCACCTCAATGAATTTTGAGCTTGGCATGACGCGGAGCTCTACTTCCAGCGCCTTCGCCTCTGCGCCCACTTCTTTGGCCAGTATTCTTCCCCTCGCACAGTGGACCCTTTCTCCAGTCTTCAGAATTCTCCTTCCACCTGTTCTCTCAGATCCAACCCTAACATTATCAAACCGTCTTCACACTGAGAGCACCCTCCATCATGTTGTGTGGCACTACCACCGTGCTAAATGGGATAGATTCAGAACAGATCTAGCAGCTCAAAACTGGGCATCCATGAGGCGCTGTGGGCCATCAGCAGCAGCAGAATTGTATTCCACCACAATCTGTAATCTCATGGCCCGGCATATCCCTCACTCTACCTTTACCATCAAGCCAGGGGACCAACCCTGGTTCAATAAGGAGTGCAGAAGAGCATGCTAGGAGCAGCACCAGGCGTACCTAAAAATGAGGTGCCTCTAGCCAAGCTGTTCCAGTACAGCTACAACACTGGCATCTATCCAACAATGTGGAAACTGCCCAGGTATGTCCTGTCCCCAAAAAGCAGGACAAATCCAATCCGGCCAATTACCACCCTATCAGTCTACTCTCAATTATCAGCAAAGTGATGGAAGGTGTCGTCGACAGTACGATCAAGCGGCACTTACTCACCAATAACCTGCTCACTGATGCTCAGTTTGGGTTCCGCCAAGACCACTCAACTCCAGACCTCATTACAGCCTTGGTCCAAACATGGACAAAGGAGCTGAATTCCAGAGGTGAAGTGAGAGTAACTGCCCTTGACATCAAGGCAGCATTTGACCGAGTGTGGCATCAGGGAGCCCAAGCAAAACTAAAGTCAATGGGAATCGGGGGGGGGGGGGGGGGAAACTCTCCACTGGCTGGAGTCATACCTAGCACAAAGGAAGATGGTTGTGGTGGTTGGTGGTCAATCATCACAGCTCCAGGACATCACTGCAGGTGTTCCTCAGGGCAGTGTCCTAGGCCCAACCATCTTCAGCTGCTTCATCAATGACCTTTCCTCCAACATAAGGTCAGAAATGGGGATGTTCGCTTATGATTGTAGTGTTCAGTGCCATTCGCAACTCCTCAGATAATGAAGCAGTCCATACCCACATGCAACAAGACCTGAACGACATTCAGGCTTGGGCTGATAAGTGGCAGGTAACATTTGCGCTACACAAGTGCCAGGCAATGACTATCTCCAACAAGCGAGAGTCTAACCACCGCCCCTTGACATTCAACAGCATTACCATTGCCGAATCCCCCACCATCAACATCCTGGAGGTCACCATTGACCAGAAACTTAACTGGACCAGCCACATAAATACTGTGGCAACAAGAGCAGGTCAGAGGCTAGGTATTCTGCAGCGAGTGTCTCATCTCCTGACTCCCCAAAGCCTTTCCACCATCTACAAGGCACAAGTCAGGAGTGTGATGGAATACTCTCCACTTGCCTGGATGAGTGCAACTCCAACACCATTCAAGAAGATCGACATCATCCAGGACAAAGCAGCCCGCTTGATTGGCACCCCATCACCACCTTAAACATTCACTCCCTCCACCACCGGCATACCGTGGCTGCAGTGTGTACCATCTACAAGATGCACTGCAGCAACTCGCCAAGGCTTCTTCGGCAGCACCTCCCAAACCCGCGACCTCTACCACCTAGAAGGACAAGGGCAGCATGCGCATGAGAACACCATCACCTCCAAGTTCCCCTCCAAGTCACACACCATCCTGACTTGGAAGTATATCGCCGTTCCTTCATCGTCGCTGGGTCAAAATCCTGGAACTCCTTCCCTAACAGCATTGTGGGAGTACCTTCACCACATGGACTGCAGCTGCTCAAGAAGGCAGCTCACCACCACCTTCTCAAGGGCAATTAGGGATGGGCAATAAATGTTGGCCTTGCCAGCGACGCCTAGATCCCATGAACGAATAAAAAAAAACCTGCTGACAAGGGTGGTGCTGTTGTTGTTTGGCGAACCGACCTCTACCTTGCGGAAGTTGAACGGCAACTCCGACACCTCCTCCTACCTCCCCGGACTTGACACCACTACCGAACATCAAGCCATCATTTCCAAGACTGTCACTGACATCATTTCCTCTGGAGATCTTCCCTCCACGGCCGTCAACCTCATAGTCCCCCAACCCCGCTTCTACCTCCTTACCAAGATCCACAAACAGCACTGCCCTGGTAGACCCATTGTTTCAGCCTGCTCCTGCCCCACAGAACTGATTTCTTCCTATCGTGACTATTTTTTCTTCCCTTGTCCAGTCTCTTCCCACCTACATCCCCGACTCTTCCGATGCCCTCCGCCACTTTTAACAGTTTCCAGGCCCTAACTGTCTCCTTTTCACCATGGACGTCCAATCCCTCTACACCTCCATCCCCACCAGGACAACCTGAGGGCGCGCCACTTCTTCCTTGAACAAAGGCTCAACCAGTCCCCATCCACCACCACCCTCCTCCGCCTGGCTGAACTTGTTCTCACATTGAACAACTTTTCTTTTGACTCCACTCACTTCCTCCAAATAAAAGGTAATTCTATGGGAACCCGCATGGATCCTAGTTATGCCTGCCTTCTCGTGGGATAGGTGGAACATTCTTTGTTCCAGTCCTACTCAGGTCCCCTCCCTCACCTTTTTTTACCGGTACATTGATGACTGTATCGGTGCCGTATCCTGCTCTCGCCCTGAACTGGTCTAATTTCCACCCTTCCCTCGCCTTCACATGGTCCATCTCTGACTCTTCCCTTCCTCGACTTCTCTGTCTCCATTTCTGGGGATAGGTTATCGACCAATATTCACTATAAGCTCACTGACTCCCACAGCTACCTTGGCTATACTTCCACCCACCCTGCTTCCTGTAAGGACTTTATTCCATTCTCCCAGTTCCTCCGTCGCATCTATCCTGACGATGCCACCTTCCACACCAGTGCTTCCGACATGTCTTCCTTTTTCCTCAACCACAGATTCCCCTCCACCGTGGTTGACAGGGCCCTCAACCGTGTCTGTTCCATTTGCCACACTTGTGCCTTCACCCCATCCCCTCCCTCCCTCCCAGAAGCACGATATGGTACGCCTTGTCCTCATCTTCCACCTCACCAGCCTCCACATTCAACGGATCATCCTGCGCCATTTCCGCCACCTCCAGCGTGATCCCATCAGCAATCACATCTTTCCCGCCCCTCCCCTTTCAACATTCCGAAGGGACCGTTCCCTCCGTGACACCCTGGCCCACTCCTCAATCACCCCCAACACCTCCTCCCCTTCCCACAGCACCTTCCCGTGGAAGCGCAGGAGATGCAACACCTGCCCTTTTACTTCCTCCCTTTCTACCGTCCAGGGTCCCAAACACTCCTTCCAGGTGAAACAGAGACTTACTTGGACTTCTTTAAATTTCGTATACAGTATTCGCTGCTCACGATGCGGTCCGCTCTACATTGGGGAGACCAAACGCAGATTGGGTGACCGCATTGCGGAACACCTCCGTTCAGTCCACAAGCAGGAGCCCGAGCTTCCGGTCTCCTGTCACTTTAATTCCCCACTCCACTCCCACTCTGACAACTCTGCCATCGGCCTCCTACACTGTTCCAATGAAGCTGAAAGTAAGTTCGAGGAACAGCACCTCATTTTTCGATTAGGCACTTTACAGCCTTCCGGTCTGAACATTGAGTTCAACAATGTCCGATCATAACCTCTGCCCCCATTTTTTCATATGGCAGCTTTTGATGATTCTGCTATTCCCATTTACACCTCTTTTAGACCCATCTTTTGTTTCGTTACTTGTCCTATTAGCATCTCCTTCTGCCTTGCACAATCATCCCTTTTGTCTTTTAATCTCTCCTGCCTTCCACACTATCACAGACCTTCCCTTTTGTGTTTCCGCCCCCCCCCCGCCCACTTTCCCTGCCTCTGCACTTGCTTAAAAAACTGGTTACATCTCTAACTTTTTCCAATTCTGACGAAAGGTATTCGACCTGAAACATTAACTCTGTTTCTCTCTCCACAGATGCTGCCTGGCCTGCTGAGTATTTCCAGCATTTTCTGTTTTTATATCCGCTTCAAACTTGGTTCATGACACCTGTGAGGAACCCTATCAATGAGGTGCAGGAACGCTACAACCAGAGCCACATGACCACCAGGTGCATCATCGAGCAAGCCATTGGAATGTTGAAGATGCGCTTCAGATGTATAGATAGGTCTGGAGGCACCCTTCAGCAGTCGCCAGCGAGGGTCTCCAGAATGATAGTGGTATGCGGCGCCCTGCACAACATCGCGCAGCAGAGAGAATTGCAGGTAGGAGGACGACGAAGGGGCTCATCACTCATCTTCAGATGAGGAGAAGATAGAGGAGCAGAAGGCTGAAGATGGGGCACCCATCGTCAGACCAGCCGCATACATTGCTGCCCAGGATGGCCTAAAATTGCAAAAGTTCACCTTGAAATGAAATCCTGTGGTGCGCTCCTACCACCAGGACCACCACTTTGCACTAAACAGTCCTTCAACCATACATCCGCCCAATGGGTCCCGTCATGTATTGGCATTCATCATGAAACAAGTGAAAGGGCGAGTTGGCACTCGGGACGCAATAATGGGCAAGACGTGGAAGTGGCGCTAATCAATAAATTTTATGAGCAATTATAAAAAAAGGAAATAACATTGTGTCAAACATCCATGTGCATACCCTTGGTGAATTACAATTTCTTGACCTTACGCTTCCTACCGCTTCTACATGATACATCCTGTTTGGTTTCTACAGAAGTAGAGGTAGGCTGCTCAGATCCCTGTCCTGATTGCGGAGATGCTTTTGGCCTATGGGTTTTGGAGCCCGAGGGCCCCACCAAAAACTGCTCCACCTTTGCAGGGGCAGACTTGGCCATCGGGAGATGTGCACCATGTCAAGTACTGGCTGAGGGAGGGGTGGGGGCAACGGGCGAGAGGTGGGAGCCCTTTGAGTGGAGTTCCCACTTCCATGTCCCCTTTCGCCATCATCCCTCACCTGGCCCAGCCCCACATCACTCCTACCACTCTGCTCCAGACCAGCTTGGTGGAGATCAGTGACACGTTGCAAGGCCATGGATACGGTATCTGTCATTCTGTTTAAGGCAGCAGACATCTCCTGCACAGCTGTGGTCAAGACCTGTATGGACTCATTTGAGAGCGTTGCTTGAAGCTCCATGGAGGAGGACACTCTCTCCATGGCAGATATTCTCACAATAGAGTTGAACTCCTCCATCCTCTCCGCTATTGTGCAGAGTGTGCGAGGCACATCTATCAGTAGCTGGCTAAGTTGCTGATGCACATCTAGAATTCTCCTTCTCAAATGATAGCCCCCAGGGTTCAGCATCTGTGTCCGGCTGAGCAGAGCTTGGAGAGCATTGTGCCCTCCCCCCCCCCAGACGCGGACTCTCCACAGCTGTCCCTGCCACCAGTGTCTGCTCATGCTCACTTGTGAGGTGTGAATCACCAGGTGAAAACTCAACTAACTGTCTAAGTGGACCCACCGAAGTACGAGTAGCTGTGCTGGTGCATGGCTGTACATCCTGTGACGGTGCACCCTCAGAAGGAATGAGGTCCTCTGAGGAATCGTCCCCATGGATGTCCTGAAACACTTTCTGTAAATGTGAAGGCCCTGGAAGACAAAAGGGATACAATTTAGGCGTGGTAAGGTCACAATCTTGACAATCACCATATTCAGTCTTCTCATCGTTCAGTCATTGATGAAATAACATCAGCCTATGTGACAGAGATATTTGTAATTTTGTCACCATCTATCAGCGAGCTCACTAGCTCTCCATCTCCGACTATGAGGGACACATATGTGCCACTTATCTCCAAGGTGCCCTTCTCTGCATCAGTGAGTTGGACTAATAGTGGTGGGCCACCTCCCTCTAGTTTTGCGCTCTCTTCTACTAGGAGTGATAAAACAGACCTGTGAGTGAGTGAAGGTATTCACCCAATGGATGCAGTGCATTTGGTGAATGTACTTATGAGACAGATGGATCACATTGCATAAGGATTAGGGTGAGTGGCAACAGTGGATGGATAAATGGGGAGGTGATGAAGTGCATAGAAATTGAGGGTTGGGCGCTGCTGAACTGAGACTGGGCATGAGGAGTGATGTGATGGAGTACGCTTGGCAACACAGAGTGATGGGGGTGGGGGGGGGGACGGTCTTTGAGCACAGGATGTAATTGAATCAGCAAATGTACTCAGTTTTCCTTATGTGGTTAGGTTATTAAACCGCTTCCTATATTGCATTCAAGACCTGGGCACAACGATCCTGCTGCTCACCTTGTCAGCTACCTCCAACCACACCTTCTTGGTGAGAGCAGCACGTTTGTTCCTCCCATTGCCGGGGAAAGGTATGTCCTTCCTGCTCCTGACTGCACCCAGCAGTAATTCCAGCGATGAGGCATTGAATCTAGGTGCTGCCCTTGCTTTATGTCCACCATCCATCCTGAACATCTCCAATTTCCATTTGTGCACTGTCCCTTTAAATACAGCTGAAATCGCGCCATGCAGGTGCGCATCACGCCCGCTGCACAGCTTGGAGACGCGAAACCCGGAAGCCAAAATGAATTGGTACAATTGCGTTGAGATCGCAGATTCCGACCAACTCATTTAACCTCTGGGTTTCCCAATTAGAAAATGGGCCTATCTAAATATATGTGGAGAACAAATGAGGAAGAATCATTTTGATAAGCAGTCCTACAAGATTAGGAATCAGATCTATGAAATTATACAAATCAGAAAATTGAATCAATTACCTATTGCCACTCAATAAAAGTGGCAGTGATTATATCCCAATCATTAATCTTTTGCCTTCTACAATAAACAAAATAATGGATGTTTAGGAACAATTACAATAATCTTATCAAGGGATGTAGATCTTCACACTCGAAGTATCAGGGCAACGTTAAGCCCTTGAAGTGATTACATTCGTCCCAGGTATCTAATATTCACTATATAAACATGTGCAGTGTCCAACATTCACATTATAATACAAGCTTCACTTCTTACAATATTTATTATTCCCTTCCCTCTCTTCAGGCCTCCGCACTACATACCATTCCTACAGGCAAGTGGATACAGAGACAACTTGCACCTAGGTTTTTGCTAATCTTGATCTGCTCACTGGGAAGTGAGAGAATGGCCTATTGTGACACTCCAGTTTTCCTTCCTTCTTTATGAAGATGCAGCTAGTGTATCATGGCACAGCTGAGGGGCAGAGAGAGATACAGAGATAGAGACCACCATCTGGGGAATCGTGAACACTATTATCCTGTTACTATTATTCTAAGCTCAGCACACTTGAAGAACTAACATTCATCAGCATTTTTTGTTTGTAAGTTTCTTTTTCACCACTTCATTTGTTCAGGTCCTCATACAAATCATCTTGGTTATCGAGGTGTTTTCAAGTTCTAGAATATACAGGATACCCTTCCTAATTTTTTTTGTCCCTCAACACTTGGGGAATTATGGCTGTGAATCCACTTGAAACTACACAGCTTCCTTCAGCATGTTTATTTTTAAAGGAAGGTATTGGTAAACACTAACACACTATCAATAAGTAAAAATAGTTTTTGAAGTATAAAAAGCAAAGTGCACAAGATATACAGAAATCTATTGCCTTAAAAAATGCTCAATGATGGCATCATTCCCAGTATTACACCTGTAGGTGGCGCCAAAAGCATGTCATGTGACAAAGTGACAGCGCCACCTGAGGGAAAAAATGGCAAACCACACAGTACAATGAAGAACAAAAAAAACTAACAAAGCTTCTATGAATATGAAGAAAACGCCTGAAAAAAAAGAGGGCGTTCAAACTAGAAAAATAAGGAAATCCCAGCAATGGCAAGTCGGCATTCCAAACTTCGTATGAAAGGAGGGGGAAAAAATCCAATCTCTGAAGAGCAACAGCAAGTGTAAAAATAATCACCGGCCTTGGAGAACAACAGTTGTACACAAGCGGGAATACTCTAGGAACCACAGACAAAACAGCCAAGAGCTGAAGACAGACCAGTTGCAATTCAGATGGAGCCAACTTTCATTAGTGACAAACAAAAGCATGAGCCCCCACTTCTCCACTCTAACCACCCCCCCCACTCCACAAAGAAATCCACAGCCAGCAACCTACCCCCCACACAAGATTGTAATCAAGGTTGGTTGATAACCTCCCTCCCATCTGTTCAAGGTGAAACCGGTTGACCAGCAACCATGTCCCCCTACCCACAACCCGGAAATCAAATCTGTGAACCCTTGCAAGTGCAACCTCTGATGCGGTTCAAGATCTGATGCACCCCCGCCAGCACCTCTCCCCCCATCATGCAAGAATGGGACTAAAGTACCCACCCCACTGAGGCAAACCCTTTTGCCCCCATTCTCATCCCTCCCCCTACTTAGAATCATAGAATGGTTACAGTACAGAAGGAGGCCATTCGAGCCCCTGCCAGCTCTCTGCAAGAGCACTTCAGCTAGTCCCACTCCCCTGCCCTTTCCCCATAGCCCTGTAAACTTCTTTCCGACAGGTACTTATCCAATTCCCTTTAGAAAGCCATGATTGAATCTGTCTCCACCACCCTTTCAGGCAGTGCATTTCAGATCCTAACCACTCGCTGCGTAAAAAAGTTTTTCCTCAGTCGCCTTTGGTTCTTCTGCCAATCACCTTAAATCTGTGTCTTCTGGTTCTCAACCCTTCCGCCAATTGGAACAGTTTCTCTCTATCTAGACGCCTCATGATTTTGAACAACTATCAAATCTCCTCTCAACCTTCTCTGCTCCAAGGAGAACAATCCCAGCTTCTCCAGTCTATCCACGTAACTGAAGTCCCTCATCCCTGGAACCATTCTTGTAAATCTTTTCTGCACCCTCTCGAAGGCCTTCACATCCTTCCTAAAGTGCGGTGCCCAGAATTGGACACAATACTCCAGGTGAGGTCGGACCAGTGTTTTATAAAGGTTCATCATAATTTCTTTGCTTTTGTACTCTATGCCTTTATTTATGAAGCCCAGGATCCCATATGTTTTTTTTTAAACTGCTTTCTCAACCTGCCCTGCTACCTTCAACGATTTGTGCACATATACCCCCTCTGTTCATGCACCCCCTTTAGAATTGTACCCTTTTGTTTATATTGCCTATCCTCGATCTTCCTACCAAAATGTATCACTTTGCACTTTTCTGCGTTAAATTTCATCTGCCATGTGTCCGCCCATTCCACCAGCTTGTCCATGTCCTCTTGAAGTCTATCACTATCCTCCTCACTGTTCACTATACTTCCAAGTTTCTGCAAATTTTGAAATTGTGCCCTGTACACCCAAGTCCAAGTCATTAATATATATCAAGAAAAGCAGTGGTTCTAGTACCGACCCCTGGGGATCACCACTGTGTACCTTCCTCCAGTCCGAAAACAACCGTTCATCACTACTCTGTTTCCTGTCACTTAGCTAATTTTGTATCTAAGCTGCCACTGTCCCTTTTATTCCCTGGGCTCCAATTTTGCTGGTAATCCTATTACATGGCACTTTATCAAATGCCTTTTGGAAGTCCATGTACACCACATTAACCGCATTGCCCTCATCACCCCTCTCTGTTACTTCATCAAAAAACTCCATCAAGTTAGTTAAACACAATTTGCCTTTAACAAATCCGTGCTGGCTTTCCTTAATTAATCCACACTTGTCCAAGTGACTGTTAATTTTGTCCCGGATTATCGTTCCCAAAAACTTCCCCACTACCGAGGTTAGTGACTGGACTGTAGTTACTGGGTTTATCCTTACACCCTTTTTTGAACAAGGGTTAACATTTGCAATTCTCCAGTCCTCTGGCACCACCCCCGTATCCAAGGAGAACTGGAAGATTATGGCCAGTACCTCCGCAATTTATACCTTTACTTCCCTCAGTATCCTAGGATGCATCCCATCCAGTCCTGGTGACTTATCTACTTTAATTACAACCAGCCTTTCTAGCACCTCCTCCTTATCAATTTTTAGCCCATCTCATATCTCAACTACCTCCTCTTTCACCATGACTTTGGCAGCATCTTCTTCACTGGTGAAGACAGATGTAAAGTACTCATTTAGTACCTCAGCCATGCCCTCTGCCTCCATGCATAGGTCTCCTTTTTGGTCCCTAATCGGCCCCACCCTTCCTCTTACTACCCGCTTACTATGTATATGCTGATAGAAGACTTTTGGATTTCCTTTTATGTTAGCTGCCAATCTATTCTCATACTCTCTCTTTGCCCCTCTTATTTCCTTTTTCACTTCCCCTCTAAACTTTCTATATTCAGCCTGGTTTTCACTTGTATTCTCAACTGGAGATCTGTCATACTTTCCTCTCTCTCCCTTCCCAACCTAGCTTAATTACCTCCCTCCCCTGTAACTTTGCTTGACCTGAAAAGTGCCATTGGTCTTGAATCCCCGTGTGCAATGCCATGAGAGATCAACTAGTAATATACAATATATGAAATGAATGAAATAAGCAACAAGTGAAGGCTTACATTAAATTGGCTGAATGCTTTCTTCTAGTAAGAGGGAAACCAGAAAAAGCTGCATGAAATTGAAATATTAGCCTTTCTAAAGCACCACCAGTAACCATCAGTGATGGTGGGAACAAATTAAACTCTCTTGCTAAAAACTCACTTTTTCATTGAATCAGTCTCCCAATAATGTAGGTAGTTAGTAGTAGCTTCAGATAATGAAGCAGTCCATGCCCGCATGCAACAAGACCTGGACGACATTCAGGCTTGGGCTAAGTGGCAAGTAACATTTGCGCTACACAAGTGCCAGGCAATGACTATCTCCAACAAGCGAGAGTCTAACCACCACCCCTTGACATTCAACAGCATTACCATCACCGAATCCCCCATCATCAACATCCTGGAGGTCACCATTGACCAGAAACATAACTGGACCAGCCACATAAATACTGTGGCAACAAGAGCAGGTCAGAGGCTAGGTATTCTGCAGCAAGTGTCTCACCTCCTGACTCCCCAAAGCCTTTCCACCATCTACAAGGCACAAGTAAGGAGTGTGATAGAATACTCTCCACTTGCCTAGCCTAGATGAGTGCAGCTCCAACAACACTCAAGAAGCTCGACACCATCCAGGACACAGCAGCCCGCTGACTGTCACCCCATCCACCACCTTAAACATTCACTCCCTCCACCACCGGCGTACCGTGGCTGCAGTGTGTACCATCTACAAGATGCACTGCAGCAACTCACCAAGGCTTCTTCGGCAGCACCTCCCAAACCCGCGACCTCTTCCACCGAGAAGGATAAGGGCAGCAGGCGCATGGGAACACCACCACCTCCAAGTTCCCCTCCAAGTCACACACCATCCTGACTTAGAAGTATATCGCCGATCCTTCATCGTCGCTGGGTCAAAATCCTGGAACTCCCTACCTAACAGCACTGTGGGAGTACCTTCACCACATGAACTGCAGCGGTACAAGAAGGTGGCTCACCACCACCTTCTCAAGGGCAATTAGGGTTGGGCAATAAATGCTGGCCTTGCCAGCGACGCCCACATCCCATAAACGAATAAAAAAAATTTTTTAAAGAAAAATGTACAGGCAAAGAGATGATCAAGTACCAACAATTTGTACATGATTCCACTACATACTCTTCCAGAGCAGATACACTACAGCTAAGATTAAGTGGTTCCTACTACTACACTTAAAATTTGAGTGGTTCCTTTGTGAAACTTGTACAAAACCATTTCAAGCACAGGACAAGCCCCTCTTCCACCAAATTCCCTCCAGATAAATACAGGTGAGGAGGGCATTTAATCGATCTTAGATCACCCAACTGTTCCTTAAATGCTCCCAGGGTTTTTGTAACCTACCCAGAAGTCCATTCCGTACAATGATTGTTCTGTGTGAAGAACCTCCTGACGTCAGTCCCAAGTTTCCCTTTCACTAGTTTGAATCTGTACCCTCTTGCCATGAGTTATTTTGTAGTAGTTTTCTGGATGTACATTATTTTATATACTTCTAATCATTGGTACTGCTTCAGTTTCTTCCCCCACCCCCATCCAGCCTAAATAGCTACTAAGTATTTGGTGGAATAAAAAGTGAGGCTACATACTGGATAGACTGTAAATCTAAATCCCCAATGGCAAAGTTAGCTATTGATTATAAAATATCACTGTTCTGTCGTAGTTTTGGAGAGAGTATTCTAATATGCTCATGCGCCTCAACCAACAAAATAAAAACATTAACAGACACATGTCCATTTCTTTTCCCATCCCCCAACCTCAACCCTAGGCAGGTATATTTTATTCCTAATGAAATCAAAAAGTGTGCTCTCTCTCGGCACAACGTGCACATCTTTGATTGTTAAACAATATGAATTATGAATCCCAGTTCCTATTAATGTAGAGTTCACAACATTCTGAATGCAATATGTAGCATACATACTACATCAGGATACTACATAAACTATACAGTTGTCCAACTAAAAGAACAGAAGGAGGCGAAGTTTATGCAAAGTGAAATCCATACCTGACTATGTTCCAGAAAAGCAAATAGCCATTGAAGTTCCATCATTAATGACTGTGAATCACTCTCCTTCAGTAGCATTATAGCATGTCTGAAGCTAGAAAGGGGGCACAAAGACTTTGTTTAAAGATTAACATGAACAGGCTGATGGCACAACATAATGGTGTACGAGCCAGATCTGCAGAGTTCCTAAACTGTATTATTTAATAGAGCCTCATGTTTTTCAGTAAAATTAAAATTGTAGAAATTAACTGAAAATGGAGTCTCAGAACCAAAACAAAGCAATATGACATCTCTGGAGCTCAAAAATTCTATTCGCTGGTTAGCCTGGGCTAAATTACTTTCCAGTTTTGGCAAGCTGAATAACAAAGTAAACATTCTTTGAACGTTTCCCTTAATTTTTCAGCATTTGTTTCTTTTGCTGTTTTCTTGTTGCATTTGATTTCTTGTGACCTAGCTGCAAGTCATCTCTACAGCACCAATATGTCTTTGTCCAAATAATGATACTTTTCCTTTTGATACCTGATGTGATTATTATTTGGTGAAAGAACGTTTTTAATAAAGTTGACAAGTATTGGACAACTTACAAGAAACTTGGATAGCCCTGACCAAGAAGGGAAACATCACAAGGTTGCAGACTATAAACGTGTTGTTGTCAAGGATTATGGCAAAGACTCGGGGCAAAATAATAAATTTCATACATAAAGTTTCCCAGTACTGCACCAACATACAGAATGGTGGAATGTGGGTTCCTAAGTTCAGTTGGGCTTTTTAAGCAAGGTACTTTCGAACAGCTTGAAACTTGTCTTTTCAGTTGCAGAATGGCATGTGGCATGGTAGAACCTAAACCAGGGAGAAAATAACGCACAAAAATTGGTCAGGACGACAGGAAACAGTTAACAATGTGAAAATGTCAGTGTTATACAATCTGTCTTCTTCTGATTTCTACACTAAAATATATGCATTTAGGAAACAGTTGACTAAATTTTCCTTTTTACAAGTGACACTATTTTTAAGTTTTCTAGAGCTATTTAAAGACTTGAATTTATATACAGTAGCACTGTATCACATCTCTCTAAAATCTCAGTTCTTTATATACAATGCTTTAATAGTGCAGAACATTGCCACCCATTTTCATTAAAAAAAAACTCTACTGTGCCTATGTAACCTGAATACAGTGTTCACTTATGTACACATTTTGACTGTCGCTCCAGACCCGAGCCCATTACTTCTATCTCCCTTTTTCTTCCTCTCTTGACCTTTCTTGGGCCCTTCTCTCCCGTCTCCTTCCCTTTCAATCGTGACATCTTTCATTTTTCCCCTCTCGGATACTTTTCCCCCCAATCCATTACTCCTCTGCCTTCCTACTCTCCAGCTGCTGTCAGAGGCTTGAATACCTCTTGGATAAGCCCACAGCTACCCTCTGTGCCTCACGGCATTGACCGAAGGGCCCTTCAAGGAATCCTTCACTACCTCCTTACTGGGGGCGAATCTCGTTTACCTCCTTGTCCCACTTGGCCCATCCACCACTGACAGCCACCAATATCTGAAGCAATGGCTTCGCTTCCCACTAGTTACTTATGGAGCCCCCCCAAAAATGGTCTATCATCCCCTCCACTTCGTCATCTACATGCTGTCCCTTGGCAACATCATGCAAAGGCATGGG
This sequence comes from Squalus acanthias, assembly GCA_030390025.1. Lineage (NCBI taxonomy): Eukaryota > Metazoa > Chordata > Chondrichthyes > Squaliformes > Squalidae > Squalus > Squalus acanthias. The sequence goes on along the minus strand of CM059431.1, from coordinate 56,221,619 downwards.
ATCAGGTTCCACATATACACTCATGACACCCAGCTCTACCTCTGCACCATCTCTCTAACCCATCCACTGCCTGTGTTTCAGACTGCTGGTCAGATATCCAGGCTTGGATGAGCTGCTATTTTCTCCAGTTTAATATTGGAAAGACCAAAGCCATAGTCTTCAGCCCCCACCACAAACTCTATATCCTCGCCACTGATTCCTTCCCCCTCTGCGGCCATTATTTCAGGTTAAACCAGACGACTATTTGCAATCTTGGCATGCCAGCCCTGCCTCAGCCCATCTGCCGCTGAAACCCTCGTCACCTCTAGACTTCACTATTCCAATGCCCTCCTGGTCAGCCAGTCAGAATAACTTGTGGTTCTTTTGTCAGTGAATATTTTTCCAGCATTTGAGCTTTGAAAGATTCATCAGCATTGTTCTAATGGCTGATGGGCACAAAGGGTGTACAGAGGAGAAGCGAACTGTAATAGTACAAATTAAAATATCTCCACATTTAAGTTGCATAAGTTTAGAGACCATTAGAAGTTACTTTACTTTATGAGGGAGCTACAGAAAAGGATTTTTAATTTGCGTCGGAAAGGGAAAATGCAGAATTGCCAAAACGTTACTGAAAAATATTTATGTAATGCCTTATCATGTCTTCAGAATATCCCAATCAACTACTTTTGAATTCCAGTCACTATTATGTAGGCATAAAGGAGGATCTGGGTGTATCGTCGCACATACTTCAAGAAATATCCAAGTTATAACAAATTATTTTTTGATCCTTCAAAAGAGCCCCATTTGCCAAGTTGCACACTGGAGCACACACAGCCTGGCTGGTGATGTTAGCTGACAGATACGTACTTTAAAGATCTTTCCCCTCTAATGCAAAAAACAAATTTTAACTTTACAAAGCTTGACCAGGTTCAGTTATTATGCCATTACCTGGTCATTATTTCATTGCGGTTTATGGGACCTTGCTGTCCGCAAATTGGCTGCCACGTTTCCCTACATTACAACCATGACTCCGCTGCAAAAAATACTTCATTGGATGTAAAGCGCTACGTGCCGTTCTGAGGTTGTGAAAGACGCTATATAAATGCAAGTTTGCTCTCTTTATTGGGGACAACATTAATGAATTATGGTATTTAATCTAGTTTTATCAATTATAAAATCTATAAAGCTAGTGTCACTATTGGTAATCATGAAACTATTGGATTATCGTAAAAACCCATCTGGTTCACTAATGTCCTTTGCAATGTGGTTGACTCTGAACTGTCCTTTGAAATGGCCTAGCAAGCTGTAACAAACCACTATGAAACACAATAATAAGAATGAAACAGGAGGGACCACCCAGCATCGACCTCGGCACCGGCTACGGACACGGCAACGGCACACCCAGCCCAGTCGACCCTGCAAAGTCCTCCTCACCAACATCTGGGGACTTGTGTCAAAATTGGGAGAGCTGTCCCACAGACTAGTCAAGCAACAGCCTGACAGTCATACTCACAGAATCATACCTTTCAGCCAATGTCCCAAACTCCTCCATCACCATCCCTGGGTATGTCCTGTCCCACAGGTAGGACAGACCCACCAGGGGTGGCGGCACAGTGGTATACAGTCGGGAAGGAGTGGCCCTGGGAGTCCTCAACATTCACTCCGGACCCCATTAAGTCTCATAGCTTCAGGTCAAGCATGGGCAAGGAAACCTCCTGCTGATTACCACCTACCGCCCTCCCTCAACTGATGAATCAGTACTCCTCCATGTTGAACACCACTTGGAAAAAGCACTGAGAGTAGCAAGAGCACAGAATGTACTCTGGGTGGGGGAATTCAATGTCCATCACCAAGAGTGGCTCGGTAGCACCACTACTGACTGAGCTGTCCGAGTCCTTAAGGACATAGCTGCCAGTCTGGGCCTGCGACAGGTGGTGAGAGAACCAACACAAGGGAAAAACCTACTTGACCTCGTCCTCACCAATCTAACTGTTGCAGATGCATCTGTCCATCACAGTATTGGTAGCAGTGACCACCACACAGTCATTGTGGAGACGAAGTCCCGTCTTCACACTGACGACACCCTCCATTGTGTTGTGTGGCACTACTACTGTGATAAATGGGATAGATTTAGAAAAAGATCCAACAGCTCAAAACTGGGCATCCATGAGGCGCTGTAGGCCATCAGCAGCAGCAGAATTGTATTCCACCACAATCTGTAACCTCATGGCCTGGCATATCCCTCACTCTACCATTACCATCAAGCCAGGGGACCAACCCTGGTTCAATAAGGAGTGTAGAAGAGCATGCTAGGAGCAGCACCAGGCGTACCTAAAAATGAGGTGCCAACCTGGGGAAGCTGCAACACAGGACTACATGCATGCTAAAAAGCAGAAGCAGCATTCTATAGACAGAGCTAAGCAATCCCACAATCAATGGATCAGATCAAAGCTCTGCAGTCCTGCCACATCCAGTCGTGAATGGTGGTGGACCATTAAACAACTAACGGGAGGAGGACGCTACATGAATATCCCCATCCTCAATGATGGTGGAGCCCAGCATGTGAGTGCAAAAGACAAAGCTGAAGCGTTTGCAACCATCTTCAGCCAGAAGTGCCGAGTGGATGATCCATATCGGCCTACTCCCGAGGTCCCCACCATCACAGAAGCCAGTCTTCAGCCAATTCGATTCGCTCCACGTGACATCAAGAAACGGCTGGGCGCACTGGATACAGCAAAGGCTATGGGTCAGACAACATCCCGGCTATCGTGCTGAAGACTTGTGCTCCAGAACTAGCCGCGGCTATAGCCAAGCTGTTCCAGTACAGCTACAACACTGGCATCTATCCAACAATGTGGAAAACTGCCTAGGTATGTCCTGTCCACAAAAAGCAGGACAAATCCAATCTGGCCAATTACCGCCCCATCAGTCTACTCTCAATCATCAGCAAAGTGATGGAAGGTGTCATCGACAGCACTTACTCACCAATAACCTGCTCACTGATGCCCAGTTTGGGTTCCGCCAAGACCACTCGACTCCCGACCTCATTACAGCCTTGGTCCAAACATGGACAAAGGAGCTGAATTCCAGAGGTGAAGTGAGAGTGACTGCCCTGGACACCAAGGCAGCATTTGACAGAGTGTGGCATCAAGGAGCCCTAGTAAAACTGAAGTCAATGGGAATCGGAGGGAAAACGCTCCACTGGCTGGAGTCATACCTAGCACAAAGGAAGATGGTTGTGGTGGTTGGAGGTCAATCATCACAGCCCCAGGACATCGCTGCAGGAGTTCCTCAGGGTAGTGTCCTGGGCCCAACCATCTTCAGCTGCTTCATCAATGACCTTCCCTCCATCATAAGGTCAGAAATGGGGATGTTCGCTGATGACTGCACAGTGTTCAGTTCCATTCACATCTCCTCAGATAATGAAGCAGTCTATGCCCGCATGCAACAAGACCTGGATGACGTTCAGGCTTGGGCTGATAAGTGGCAGGTAACATTTGCGCCACAGAAGTGCCAGGCAATGACTATCTCCAACAAGCGAGAGTCTAATCACCACCCCTTGACATTCAACGGCATTACCATCACCAAATCCCCCACCATCAACATCCTGGGGGGTCACCATTGACCAGAAACATAACTGGACCAGCCACATAAATACTGTGGCAACAAGAGCAGGTCAAAGGCTAGGTATTTTGCGGCGAGTGTCTCACCTCCTGACTCCCCAAAACCTTTCCACCATCTACAAGGCACAAGTAAGGTGTGTGATGGAATACTCTCCACTTGCCTGGATGAGTGCAGCTCCAACAACACTCAAGAAGCTAGACACCATCCAGGACAAAGCAGCCCGCTTGATTGGCACCCCATCCACCACCTCAAAAAACATTCACTCCCTCCACCACCGGCGTACCGTGGCTGATGTGTACACCATCTAAAAGATGCACTGCAGCAACTCGCCAAGGCTTCTTCGGCAGCACCTCCCAAACCCGCGACCTCTTCCACCTAGAAGGACAAGGGCAGCAGGCGCAGGGGAACACCACCATCTCCAAGTTCCCCTCCAAGTCACACACCATCCTGACTTAGAAGTACATCGCCGATCCTTCATCGTCGCTGGGTCAAAATCCTGGAACTCCCTACCTAACAGCACTGTGGGAGTACCATCACCACACGGACTGCAGCGGTTCAAGAAGGCGGCTCACCACCATCTTCTCAAGGGCAATTAGGGATGGGCAATAAATGCTGGCCTTGCCAGCGAAGCCCGCATCCCATAAACAGAAAAAAAATAGACTTTAGTCCCAAAAGCTTGAATAGAGCAGTATATTATAAAATATTAATTCCTGCACAAATCTTCAAGTTAAAACTACCTTATTACAGCCAAGCAGGATGAATCCTGTTCAAATACCTGTTACAGTACCATGATATGGATAAGTTTAAAATTAAGTTCCTCTAAAATCATCTCTGATAAATGTTACATTTTTCCAATCATAAAGTTTATTTATTCTGAAAATGAATCTCAAACTATATCAGATGAATGCCTCTAAATTTATTGAGAGGTGGCACCATTACTTAAGCAAATCCTCCACAATTTTGATATTTTGCCAAAAGTGAAAATTAAAATGTCATGGCTACAATGTTTCAAAGGGCACAGAGAGAGAAGCAGGTGTATTCAATCCAGATGAACAGAGGTTCAAATCCCAGGACTGCCTGTAATTTAAGCTCACTTACCACCGCTTGAGAGCAAGCTTCCAGATTGTAACTGAACCATCTGATAGAGTACCTTACTATGGTGGAAAAGGAACGAGAACATGATCTGCCTCACTGAAAACATATATCCCACTGAGCATTTGCAAACTGCCATTGCCAGCAATGAAGTGCAGTTCATGGCCCAGATCATTTCACCTTTCAAACTGAAGGTTGTTGCAAGGCAAAGAGTGCCTTCTATGAGAAATCTAGGGGGAACAAGGATTTAAATTTTTAAAAACCCTATCTGGCCCAACATCCAAATTTCTTATACAAATCCTGTGAAAGTCATATAGCAGTACAATATGAATAATCATCAATAGAAGCAACATTCACAGTTAGATAGTACCAATATTGTATGTGCTTCAGATACCTACTCAGAAGCCATGAAAAGAGCCTGAATGACGCTGTTCATGTAGCAGGTATTGCCTAGGTTGGCTAGTCCTATCCTTCCTGTATCTGATTTTGTAGCAAGTCTTGGATACAAAGATGCCAATGGATTTTTCTGTGATGTCCAGGCATTCTGATTCAGCAGATGCTTTATTTTCTCCTCATTTGGAATTGGAAAGTCCTAACAGAGGCATACATTTAATCTGATAACATTAATAGAGCCGTACAAGATTATATCACAATTTTACCCAAGCCATTTTTTTTGGACAGAACAACAGTATTTCACCTTCACAGCAACTACAGGTTATCAGCACCTATCTGGTAATGGGGCAAAGTAAATCTCATTGACACCAGTACCAAAAACAACCTTATTAGTTTACTCCAGATACTGCTGAGACAAGGATCAAACCTCTTTGTTTAAACTGAATTGATAAAAGGAGAACTGATATTTTTTTTTAAACTTATTGTTTAGCTGTACTTTAGTGCAGCAACACGAGATAATATTCGACAGGAGTAAAATTGGATGAATGCTGGGATTTCCCTCCCCCCATACTCAAAAGCTTATTTAAATAATTTGCATATGGAGTCAGATTAGGTCAAGTAAGTGATTTCCTGTGATGGACAGAGGTTCAACAGGAGTCAAGAGTGAAATACTGGGGGTGGGGTGGGAAAGAGGGGAGAAAGAGAGAAAAGGAGGGCATCTATGTGACAGAAAGACAGCGCATGCAAAAGAAAGCGACAGAAAATGCAAACCACTGTATTAGCATCAGATTACACACATAGGGCCGTATTTTCCGATGCCTACGGGTGTGTACGCGCTGTGTACTCACCCGTAGGGACATCAGAAATGCCGGTTTCAGGCATGCGAAGCACATGCACTGAAAACAGGCATTTCCGATCTGTCAAGCATGCTCTTGACAGATTGGAAGCCTGCCCTGGAGAAGGGCCTCTGTGGGCGGATGGTTCTGCTTTCTGGAGAACCTCCGCCCGCAGAAAACCCTTAGAAATCTTATGTCTGGTAGAAGCAGGCGCAAGGCCTGCTTTTACCAGCATAAGATTTGAAAAAAGTAAAAAAAAAAAATATGTTTTCCCCCCACTTATTTAGCATTTATAAATACTTTAAAAAAAGATAAGTTTATTTTTAGCCCCGTAAAAAACTTTAATTTTTTTTTCTCAAAAAATTACATTTTTGTTTAAAATATTTAATTTATTGTAATTTCAACTCATTTTAAACATGTGATTTTTTTTTTTTAAATGTATTTAGTGTTTTACACTGTTTTTGGGGTGATCTCCATTTATATATTTGACAGGTCTATTTGTCAAGTGTATGAAGGGAGATTCCCATCTTTGATTGGCTCCCCTGGCCCACGTGATCCCAGGGACGCTTGCGAACCGCATGCGCCTCTGGGATACGTGGGCCCTGCACATTTTGAGTTGGAGAGGCCCAGGAGCGGAAGTGTCCAGACCTCGGGAGCCCTCAGGTAAGTCCGTAGATTTTTTCCAGATCAGAGGCCTCCGCACGCAGTAAGCCTCCAATCGGAAAATACGGCCCATAGTGACTTGCCTTGTACTTAGTCTGGAAGTTTTTCCCAGCTAGCCTTATTACCTTTATTTCTAATTGATTGATTGATGTGCCTGGCGGACTACTGTACTGTTGACTTGCCCTGAACCCAGCTCTTCTGCCCTGTGAGGGACACACCTGTTATCACTGGCAACTGTGGGTGAGGCTGTTTGGGTGGAGGTGGCTGTTACCCTGTAGTGTACTGTTCTCCTGTGACCATTATGGATAATCTCGTTCCAAGCCCCAGTCAATATTTACTTTTTGGGAATGGGTCCACCAATGGAACAGCAGAAATTAAGCGATGTATTAAAAGTCTGATGAAAGGTCATCAACCTGAAACGTCAATTTGTTTCCCTCTCCACAGATGCTGCCTGACCTGCTGAGTATTTCCAACATTTTCTGTTTTCATTAAAAGTCAGGTACTGGGGACAATAATGACTTCTGCCATCAGACCTGAACTTTTGCCGAGATCAACTAATACTCCCCCTTCCCATAAAGAGGAAATCAGATCTCCAAGTACTATTAACTTGTATCTCCTACTGGCATAGGCTGCAGCTGGAACTTCTCGTAACTGATTAGGAATCCCAGTTTTTGGACTATAGGGAGTAGTGATAGTAAGCCTCAGGCACAGTGCTCTGATGAGCCAATCATCAAGGTACAAATAGAAAAGATGCATTCTAAGGATGGTATGTCCACAGGCATAATAATTATTACTGCAAAAAAAACTTTAAGCCTTAAATAAATGCACAACTAAAATATTTGATTGCATTATGTATTTTTACTTAATGTGCTTGAAATATCCACTTTAAAATGTATGTACAACAATAAAATAAACACTAAGGTTGATCAAAATTAAAATACAATTGAAGGAAGAGAGTGAACTGATCAAATTATTGTCCATCATTTACCTTTAGTGCCTCTATTACAGGCTCATATAGGTCAGGAAAGCCTGAAAATCGGAAGATCATGCAGTGCACTAATTCAGACAGTTGTTGAAGACAGTTTGTACCAGAGTTAGATTCCTCTTTAGACAGTGACACCATTAATTTGGGAATGTGAGGGACAAGCTGTGGAGGAAAAAGATGATATGAATTACTGCAAATAAAACTTTAAGCCTTAAATAAATGCATAACTAAAATATTTGATTGCATTAAGTATTTTTATGATTTAATTTAGCATTCCATTTGATTCTACAACTCATTTCAGTAAGCAGCTACAACATTACTGTACATTATATGGAATGCTTAAACCCATGATACAACACAGCCCCAACTGAGCCTAGATTTTTCCAGTCCATACATAAATTGCACTAATAAATAAAAATTAAATGATGGGGGCCAATTTTATGAAAGCACTCTCCTGGATTTTAACAGGAAATTATAAGCACGCTTCCAAAAATTTTCCATCTGTTAAAGTTAACGGTTGCAAAATTATGGCAAGTGCACTTGTGATTTCCCAATATGCAATCCAGAGGGTGAGGTGGAATGATAGTTGTGGGGACCATGACTGGAATCTGCCAATATATGCAACCAGGCAGGCAAGACTCCATGCTAGGAGCTTGCATTCCATATAAGTTAGCCTATATATGTTAGCGAGACAACAGTGGTGCTTGCAGATGGTATTAAAAGTATACACCACTGATGAACTCAAAATGTTCCAGAGTGTCTATTGACAACACTGGTCAGCCAATGAGTTGCACTGTTTCATCCAATGAGTTGAAGGCAGGGCAGGACTTACGGCATGACTCACAGCAAACAGTCTATTTTACAGCAAGCAAAGTCTATTTACTCAGAAAACAGAGTCTATTTAAACAGCGCACTAGGAACATAGAACAGGAGTAGGCCATTCAATGAGATTATGGCTGATCTGCGACCTAACTCCATATACCCGCTTTTGGCCCATATCCCTAAATACCTTTGATTAACAAAAAGCTATCAATCTCCAATTTAAAATTAACAATTGATCTAGCATCAATTGCCGTTTGTGGAAGAGAGTTCCAAACTTATACCACCCTTTGTGTGTAGAAGTGTTTCCTAATTTTACTCCTGAAAGGTCTGGCTCTAACTTTTAGTCTATGCCGCCTAGTCCTAGAATCCCCAACCAGCGGAAATAGTTTCTCTCTCTCTACCCTATCTGTTCCCCTTAATATCCTGAAAACTTCGATCAGATCACGCCTTAACCTTCTAAATTCTAGGGAATACAACCCTAATTTGTGTAATCTCTCCTTGTAATTAATCCTTGAAGTCCAGGTATCATTCTGGTAAACCTATGCTGCACTCCCTCCAAGGCCAATATATCCTTCCTAGGGTGTGGTGCCCAGAACTGCTCACTCTGCTCCAGGTGTGGTCTAACCAGGGTTTTGTATAGCTGCAGCAAACAGTCTACAGAGTCTATTTAAAAAGAGTCTCCATGAACTGCAGTAAACTGAACTCATGACCAAAACTACAGCAACTTCTCCTGATAAAAGCAGTGATTTCTCCAGCAAAATGCAGTGAGTGAAGGATAGTTACACATAAATTACGTGCGTAAAATTCAATCCCAGTCACTTACAGCAGTGCGAGCTCCAGGCGTGATTGGCGGGGGAATTACCCAATCAGCTCCATTCTGGCCCAGAATAGTGGGGTCACTATATTTAGCCAAAATGTTCCTGCTCTCCCAGTGTAAGCCCTACATCTATATTCTTTTCTACATAAAGTAGGGCGCTGGGCCTGCAGATTTCTTGGTGAGTTGGCAAATGAGGTGTTAATTAAGAGGCAACCTGTAGCTGCACAAGAAGGAACAATCCAAGTCACACTCACCACCCACTTCCATTTTTTCCTAAAACTTCCAAACAAGTTGGACAACTGAAAGAAGTCATATTTTGGGGAGAAAACAAGGGAGGGGAAGGAGGTGTCTACAAGTTGAGTTGATAATTCTAGCACTGAATACCACTTGTCATTAATTTAATTTCCTGTAGACTTAACAATTTAAACAAATACATTTAACTGACACAGTCATATAACAAAAACACAGAAGTACTGCAGAATACAGTAGACAATTTCCCAAATGTCCAATCTGTTTTAAACCCTCCCCATTATAGGTTGACCAATTTTCTCTAAAAGCAATGTTAAGAAAAGACAACTAAGTAGATCTCAAATAGTAAGCGAACCTGGAAGTAATCACTTAAGGATATTCGCAATTAAATCAAAAATTCTTCTCCAAAAAAAATTAGACACTTTCCTGATGCAAACAAATATATCATTTTAAATTATTCCTGCAATTAACTCAATTCAGTTCAATTGATAAGTGCTACCGTGCGAATTTCCCACTAGGTAAGATTTTCCATAACTGCTAGCTATTTCTCAAAAATTTCATAAGGAGAAAACATTTATTTTTAATATATAAACTTGCCCTCTTCCTTTTCCCTTGCTGTTAGCCCTCTGTAAATGCTGTTTGTTAGAATATTTTATGAAAATGGTTTCAATCGAAGAAAACAGTCACTGTATCCCATCTCGCTTTGCTCCAGCATTTTAACATGTTGCGGGGGTGGGGAGTTGAGTCTTGCCTTTGCGTGTGAATGAAAAAAGTTTGTAAGCTAAAAGACAGAGAATGCTTCAAAACTAGGATAACACCCAAGTCAAGAGATGACCCGTACCTAGATAAGGGAGCTGGTTGTGGAGACCCACATATCTAAAGATCCATAACATGATAAACAGTTTTAGCAATAGACTTGAGGGCACCCTGCAAGGCCATAAGTAAGTTGGTACTCAGATGACAGGGTCTTGCGCATTCCTGGAAGGGACATTTCTTCAGCCAAGATAAGAGATTAGGTCTGGCAATACGTGGCACAACCCATCTGAAGTCAGTTAACACAGAGTCAGCATGGTGGGATAATTAATGACTAGAAGATAAGAACAGAGATGCATACATGCAGCCCAAGATTATAAAGATAAAGCATCCTCCTTCCAAAAGTTAGAATTCTCAGGACGGTCCAAAGTCCACAGCCAAGCAGGCAGCCAAGGGAGTCGGGACTGATCACCCCGGGCCTAGAAACCAGGCTGTATTACTTGCTCGTCATTTAATGTAATCTGAAGACAGATGTATTATAACACTGTTGAGTTAATATATTTTAAAGCTTGTTGTTGAATAAACCACTTATGCCCGAATCACGCGGAAGTTATTGCTGAAGGACTAACAACCCTTTGTTGTGACAGTAACCATGGAAAAAATCCACTTTCGCTGTTCAATTTGAGCACAACGAAATGCTCAAGTGTCATCTGGGGTAATTTACTCTTCCAGCTTCTCATTCCACAGTGAGGCGCATCCTTTCCCTGCGTACCTCCTTTCGCATGGCATAACTATATTCAGGATTTCACCGTGTAGGGAATCATAGCTGCACACGGACATCCTACTGCTCTGCAGCAACAAACTATTATCCAATATTAGTAAAAACAGGGGCCTGGTGTTTCCGCTAGGTTGCGCGGTTTTTTCCGGTGCAAATTCACCTGAAATCGGCCAAACCAGCGCAAAAAATTGTGGAAGTTAAGCACAAGTTACGTTCAGTGCAAACCGAGTTTCTGTGATCTTTTGAATTAGTTTTAAAAAAGTTATGCTAGAAGCCAGTCCCACCCACAAAACTGGCTACGCCCCAGATTGAATTAATCACCATTGCAAGTTTCCACTAATTGTACCCATTTGCAGGCCTTCAAGGATGCTATAAAATTAAGCTTTTTTTTGGCACAAGGACACTAATAGGCACGTTTTAAAAGCTTTTGAATATAATTGTTTTTAATTTACTAAGAAACTGACTACTGTACACCAATATAACTAGCAAATCAAACCTTCCTCGCAAACAGTGGACAACATCAACCACCTCACAACCGGTCATGGTAGATGCTGCCACCTTCTCCATAGATGGAAGATTAAAGCATCCCTCATCATGCGACTGTGGAGCTCCTGATCAGATCCTGGAGCACATCATTGAGCACTGCCCTCGGAAGAAATTCGCAGGCAGCCTACAAGATATCCACGCTGTTACACCGGAAGCTTTGGCCTGGATATCTGACTTGGATATTGACATTTGATTTGCTTTGCTAATACCATATGAAAGAAGAGGAATGGATCTGTATAGTTTTTTTTTAAGTCATTTCAGTTATTTAAAATCAGGTTACTCACAGGTGGTGGACTGATTAAAATGCTTACATTTTGTGATAAACACATCTTCAGTTGGTGTAATCAAACTGCACCAAGTTACAACTCTTAAACATATCAAGGATTTTTATTTTTTTTAAAGCAATTTAAAAAAATTATTTTCTAAAACACTGCCCGATTACACTGGCTCATGGCAGATTTTACATTCGGTGATACGCAAATGAGCTTCAGCGGAAACTTGGGAGAGAAAAAACACTTCTCAAAACGATCTCAGATTGCGCCTTAAGTGGAAACTCTACCCCTGGGGTATTATTTATTTTAAAGATCTCTAGTTTCATGACTTCTTTTTTGTCAGTGTTAAGCAGTTTAACGCTCCTTCATTAAATATACTAAAGACAATGCCATACCACTGTCATAGCGAAATGAAAGCTCACCCAGTGAAAACATAGTCCACCTTTGCACTAAACTACTCATTAATGGTCAAAAAGAAGCCAGTATGACGACCTACTGCATGGTCATCTTTGCAGCATACCTTATAGCTAGTTCCTATCTACTCTGTCCCATCTTTTCATAATTTCTCAGCTTTGTGAAGCTGAATAGAGAAATAGGTGAAACCAAATCTGCACCTTCAGATCACAACTACTCAAAATGTAGGTCTACCACAGCTGGTGATCTAGCACAACTGCTTTAAATTCTACTCAGGGCCCATTTCAAATAGTGTCCAGAAACAATTTTGAATTGCTATAAAGCGTCACTTTTTTCTGCAAGTAATGCGGTTTTAGTTCCAAATCTATAGCTGTGAAAGTGGTTCTGTTAATGTTTGTACCATGTTAAAATCAGAATAAACTGATAGTTCTGAATCAAAGGTTACAGTAAATGGTAGAAAGATACTTTCCTTCCGCACACCATCCCAACCCTCCAATCCCCCCTCCCCCCAGACCAAAACTAATAATACTTACCACATGGAAAGCTTCTGGTGAATGTTGGAAACTAAGCAGCATGTATTTCAGCACATCAAGTGCTCCTGCTCTTACAATTGGATAAAATAACCTCGAGAACACCTAGAAGATATAAAGCTTACATTAATGGCTGGTTTAAAGAAAGAACTGGAATTTGTATAGCATGGGAGGTCCCAAAGAGCTTCACAGCCAAGGAAGCTTTTAAAGTGTAGTCACTGTTGTAACATGTGGAAACATAGCAGCCAATTTGCATACAAGAAACGCTATGCATTATAAAAGTACATTTCTTTATCAACATCTTCCAGAAAATGTAAATGTTGTACATTAATATATTCTAGCCTCTTAATTCATTATAATTAGACTGTGGAAATTATTTGCTTCAGTGAAATACACGACAAAACTTACTGCTAACAGAATGTCGCACCAACATAATGTCATCCTTGTACCTCTGAGCAAGCCAGTTAATGTCAAATTAAGGACAGCTGTGTGTTCTGGATATGTACAGGACCTAGACCCAGACTCATTTAATTTTTAAGTCTTGAAGTCAGCAGAGACTCAATCTTTTGGGAGTGATTTGATCCTGGGTTTCAGCAGAAAAGACCAACCCACTATTCCATCTAATATCCCCAAACATATATTCTATACAAAACGTACTGGAACCAAAGAACTTGAATAGACAAGAATTAATATTTTCTAAATCAACTTAGGAAACACAAATTCAAATATTTAAAAACTCACTGGAGACAAAGCAGGTACACAAACACATTGCCATAAAATGTTCTCAATTTATGTGCTGGGAAAGTGTTATTTCTGCTAGTCACCATGTCAAAACAATCCCAGGTCAGAAATACCATAGACCACATCCAAAGTAAAGCTCCTTTTAGCCTGATCTAATATGCCTTAACCCCACATAAAAAAGGATTAACTACTGCACCACTGTAATTCCTTCCCCCTGCATCAATTCCTACAGCAGCCTAAGTAAAATTGGCAATTAAGTACTGAATCATAAGCAGGATTATGCTATGAGTCTGTACTCAATAGGAGCCAAGTCAGACTACTCAAAATCATTTCATGTAGGAGCCTTACATCCTGCATAACCAGAAGACTTTTATCCCATTAGCTTGCACTAAATTTAAACCTAGATCCTGGGTGGAGGAAAAAAGAATAGCAAATTTGTAGTATATTTGGAAGTGGTCCAAGATGCAAAATTCCAATTGTCAACTAGGCAGAGTACTAATCAACTTTCAAATAAGTGGGGTCAACTACCCAGCTCCAGTGTTTCATAATTTATTTCTCTGCTTTTCAGGCACATTTGATCTTTTGTAGTCTGTTGCAACTCTTTACAACACCTATCAGGAGCCATTTCATCATTACAGTTCAAGTAATAACTTTTACAAAGTTAATTTGGGTGAATTAACACAGGCCAGCAGCTTTGCAGTACAACAGGATGCAGGTTAGAGCATGCAATTCAGCACACAGCAAGTTCCCTAAGGGATGGTGGCTAAAAGAGGGTCACCTCTTCAAGCACTATCTTGCACCTCCTAGTTCCATTATTAATCAATGTTCAAAGAGGTCTGGCGAATGCTGCTTTGCAATCTAAATGTCAAGTGTACTGCAGTTCTGGCAATTAAAGAAAAATTTCAAAACATTACTGTAGCACCAACAATAGATCTACAACAGACATTTTTCATAATATGGCATTTTAGCCTCCATCTAAAACTGATTATTCTAAATAATCCATTTTTGTGCTTTTAGGTGTTGACCTCAAATAATTTCAGAATTACCCCAGTGAGGTGAAACTGACCTGTTCAATTTTTGAAAGTGTGACTTCAATCAAAATGCTGAACTTTTTTACAGCAGCCAAGCCTTTCAGTAAGCCAGTAATCCACTTGTCTATGTTTTTGGCTAATGGCCATGAAAGCCAGTCAACCATACTGCAATTTAGAAAAGAAAGAAGTGAGAAACTGTCATTAGGTGAAAACAGGATTGTCTCTCTGAAAAGTCCATCTTTATAATCTAAAGACGTCTTATATAAAAAGTGAAGTTATTTCTAAACACCCTTTTTACTTACACCCAAGGAACAGTGCCTGCTAGAAGAGAAGAGTTGAAGTAGACTCAAAATGTATAAATTATTTACTATAAACTTGGAAAGTAGGTACCCTTGCAAAAAAGTTACAATTAATGCCTACAGCAAGTGTCATGATGGAGCAACTATGGACTAAGTATTGTCCTTAGTCATCCAAATGGTTTATCTTAAAAAAGAAACTAACTTGTGAACTTTATGGATAAAAACAGAATAGACTTCCACGATTAAGAATCAAGGCTAATACTACAAATTGAGAACAGTAGAAACTGAGATAATCAGGAAGTAAAAATGATTAGGACACAGTAAACTTTGATTTAAAAAAAAAATTGTATGAGGAAAGAAAAATCGAGGTAAATATTCCCAGTTTTGAGGTCCTTGTAAAGAATGGGGTTACAATTAGGGGACGGCGCAATTAGTTTTAATTTTAACTCAGTGGAGATGTAGGGAGGACGAAGAGCATGTAAAATGGTGCATTTGGAGCCTAGGAAGAACAAGAGGAGAAAACTCAGGTACAATGACCGTAGTGGTATGAATAAAAAAAAAGGTAATAATATTGGTAAATAGAGAGGTAATAGTGTCGACAAGCAAAATTGAGAGGGGGTGATGATCTATCAGCTTCAGCAGCGATCAGAGTGTTTCAAGAACAAACTGAATAGCTGTGAACGTAGCTTTGGTGGGAGGTTATATAATGGGAACCTTTGAACTACACTGTTTCAGACCCTGTCAAAGACTCTAGAAATATTGAAGATAAGGACAAATGAAAATGTTCATGAACACAGTTCTAGAGCTGCCTAACACAGGCAACAAGATCACCAGTAAAGTGTCATGCTGAAAATCATACTGGTGATCATGGATTAGGCCAGAACCTTTAAGCTTTAATTTAACAGCAGTTTTGATAACTTTACAAAAGTATCAATGCAAGAGCAATAGGGTGGTAGTATGAATGGTGAGAGATCATTTTTTGGGATAGAGTGAAAACAAGAAAACTTGCAAAGAACAGGAAAGGTGGACTGTGAAAGATGCTCAAATTGAAGGACTAATTCTGTCAATGGAGTGGTGGAGGCGATTAGCATAAATGCATTTAAGGCATAGCTAGATAAGTACATGAGGGAGAAAGGAATAGGATTTGTTGATAGAGTGAGATGAAGTAAGGTGGGAGGAAGCTTGTGTGGACCATAAACACCGGCATAAACCTGTTGGGCCGAATGACCTGTTTCTGTGCTGTACAATTCGATGTAATTGCTGCCCGTTAATAGATTTGTGCCAAGACAAGCTTTGGCCTGTCAATCCTGTAAGAATGGGCCATGTCCTTGGACAAATAATGTTCTCTCAAGGCCTCATGACAATGCGATCAGTATTACATTCCTTCCTAGTGATTTACACACATGGAGAAAAGCCGGAGAAATAAAACTGGAAATACGCCTTTGTAAAACCAATTAAAATCTAGCAATTATGGTTTCTAAAACATACATGTTTAATTGAATGATATCTTTGAAAGTGACCCACCTATTTGAATTTGTCACTATGATTGGTCACGTTACCTGAAGTGGGATTCTCCAGTAGTTCAAAGTATTGTCATTCATCTATATGAGGTATTTCTCAAAGCAAGCTGGACTTTTCAAACAGGGTTAGAAGTTTTTGAAGATTTAAGGATTTTTTGTAAGTTTAGAGAAGACTTAAGATGTTTTAGAGTAAAGTAGCAGTAGTGAATATAAAATGTTCCAATAGTTAATTCAAAAACCTACGGCCTAGAAATTTGTCTTGGGCAGTGATGCAAAACGGACAGTATCGGATCGGCTGCCTGTTATATGCAGCGCCTGATATTCCATTTCATTGCAGTCAATGGAACTGAATATCAGGCGCTGCGTATAACAGGCGGCTGATTCAACATCACTCTTTTTGCGCCACTGCCCGAGACAAATTTAGGCCTACAGCTCTAAGCACATACAGAAGTAGAGTACAACAGCCAGAGAAAATGAAGTATATGCAAGGTTAGCTAAAGTAGGGAAGAAAGGATGATTGAAGGAAGATAATTCCACACAATGAACTCAGAAGTAAAACTAGAGCATCAAAACTACTACTACAACCTGCATTTATATAGGTGCCTTTAACGTAGTAAAACGTAAGCAGAAATACCTAATGTTGCAGCCAACCTGCTACTCAGGGTAGAAGCTGTATTCTTTTATCACCACATCACATCACAGACCAATGAAATACATACTTTGGTTCTGTCTTCACAAAGGAGGACACAAATAACCTCCCAGAGATGTCGGGGAACATAGGGTCTAATGAGAGGGAGGAATTGAATGAAATCAGTATTTGTAGGGAAATGGGGTTAGGGAAATTGACAGGATTGAAGGCCGATAAATCTCCAGGGCCTGATAATCTACATCCTAGGGTACTTAAGGAAGTGGCCCTAGAAATAGTAGATGCATTGCTGGTCATCTTCCAAAATTCTATAGACTCTGGGACAGTTCCCATGGATTGGAGGATAGCTAATGTAACCCCACTATTTAAAAAAGGTGGGAGAGAGAAAACGGGGAATTATAGTCTGACATCGGTAGTGGGGAAAATGCTAGACTCCATTATAAAAGATGGTATGTTGCCTCCCTGGTGCAAGGGTCAAGGATGTCTCGGAGCGGCTGCAGGGCATTCTGGAGGGGGAGGGTGAACAGCTAGTTGTCGTGGTGCATATAGGTACCAACGATATAGGTAAAAAACGGGATGAGGTCCTAAAAGCTGAATATAGGGAGTTAGGAGGTAAATTAAAAAATAGGACCTCAAAGGCAGTAATCTCAGGATTGCTACTAGTGCCACGTACTAGTCAGAGTAGAAATAGAAGGATATTTCAGATGAATACGTGGCTAGAAGAATGGCGCAAGGGGGAGGGATTCAAATTCCTGGGACATTGGAACCGGTTCTGGGGGAGGTGGGACCAGTACAAACTGGACGGTTGGCACCTGGCCAGGGCCAGGACCGATGTCCTAGGGGGAGTGTTTGCTAGTGCTGTTGTGGAGGGTTTAAACTAAAATGGCAGGGGGTTGGGAACCTGTGCAGGGAGACAGAGGAAAGGGAAGCAAGGATAGAAACAAAAGACAGGAAGGAGAAAAGCAAAAGTGGAAGGCAGAGAAATCAAGGGTGTAAATCAAACATGGCCACAGAAAACAATAATTCTAAATGGTCTAAGAGTGTTAAAAAAACAAGCCTGAAGGCTCTGTGTCTTAATGCGAGGAGCATTCGTAATAAGGTGGATGAATTAGCTGTGCAAATAGATGTAAACGGATATGATATAATTGGGATTACGGAGACATGGCTCCAGGGTGACCAAGGCTGGGAATTCAACATCCAGGGGTATTCAATATTCAGGAAGGACAGGCAAAAAAGAAAAGGAGGTGGGGTAGCATTGCTGGTTAAAGAGGAGATTAACACAATAGTAAGGAAGGATATTAGCTCTGATGATGTGGAATCGGTATGGGTAGAGCTGAGAAATACCAAGGGGCAGAAAACGTTAGTGGGAGTTGTATACAGACCCCCAAACAGTAATGCTGAGGTTGGGGATGGCATTAAACGGGAAATTAGAGACGCGTGCAATAAGGGCACAGCCGTTATCATGGGTGATTTTAATCTACATATAGATTGGGCTAACCAAATTAGTAACAATACTGTGGAAGAGGAATTCCTAGAGTGTATACGGGATGGTTTCCTGGACCAATATGTCGAGGAACCAACGAGAGATCAGGCCATCTTAGACTGGGTATTATGTAATGAGAAAGGATTAATTAGCAATCTTGTTTTGCAAGGCCCCTTGGGGAGGAGCGATCATAATATGATCGAATTCTTCATTAAGATGGAGAGTGAAGTAGTTGACTCAGAGACTAGGGTCCTGAATTTAAATAAAGGAAACTACGATGGTATGAGGCACGAGTTGGCTAGGATGGATTGGGGAACGTTACTTAAAGGGTTGACGGTGGATAGGCAATGGCAAACATTTAAAGATCGCATGGATGAACTGCAGAATTTGTTCATCCCTGTTTGGCATAAAAATAAAATAAAAAAGGTGACTCAACTGTGGCTAACAAGGGAAATTAGGGATAGCATAAGATCCAAGGAGAGGACATATAAACTGGCCAGAAAAAGGAGCAAACCTGAGGATTGGGAGCAGTTTAGGATTCAGCAAAGGAGGACAAAGGGATTAATTAAGAGGGGAAAAATAGAGTATGAGAGTAAGCTTGCAGGGAACATAAAAACTGACTGTAAAAGCTTCTATAGATATGTGAAGAGAAAAAGATTGGTGAAGTCAAGCGTAGGTCCCTTGCAGTCAGAATCAGGGGAAATTATAATGGGGAACAAAGAAATGGCAGACCAATTAAATACATACTTTGGTTCTGTTTTCACAAAGGAGGACACAAATAACCTCCCAGAGATGTCGCGGAACATCGGGTCTAATGAGAGGGAGGAACTGAATTAAATCAGTATTTGTAGGGAAATGGTGTTAGGGAAATTGACAGGATTGAAGGCCGATAAATCCCCAGGGCCTGATAATCTACATCCTAGGGTACTTAAGGAAGTGGCCCTAGAAATAGTAGATGCATTGCTGGTCATCTTCCAAAATTCTATAGACTCGGGAACAGTTCCCATGGATTGGAGGGAACAGTTCCCATGGATTGGAGGGTAGCTAATGTTACCCCACTATTTAAAAAAGGTGGTAGAGAGAAAACGGGGAATTATAGACCAGTAAGCCTGACATCGGTAGTGGGGAAAATGCTAGAGTCCATTATAAAAGATGTAATAGCAGAGCACTTGGAAAACAGTGACAGGATCGGACAAAGTCAACATGGATTTACAAAAGGTAAATTCATGCTTGACTAATCTACTGGAATTTTTTGAGGATGTAACTGGTAGAATAGATAAGGGAGAACCAGTGGATGTGGTGTATTTGGACTTTCAGAAGGCTTTCGATAAGGTCCCGCAGAAGAGATTAGCGTGCAAAGTTAAAGCACACGGGATTGGGGGTAAGGTACTGTCTTGGATAGAGAACTGGTTGGCAGACAGGAAGCAAAGAGTTGGAATAAACGGGTCTTTTTCCGAGTGGCAGGCAGTGACTAGTGGGGTACCGCAGGGATCGATGCTAGGACCCCAGCTATTATTTATTTATATATATATATATATATATAAAAATGATCTAGACGAGGGAACTAGATGTAATATCTCCAAGTTTGCAGATGACACAAAGCTGGGTGGGCGTGTGTGCTGTGAGGAGAATGCAGAGAAACTCCAGTATGATTTGGACAGGTTGGGTGATTGGGCAGATGCATGGCAAATGCAGTATAATGTGGATAAATGCGAGGTTATCCACTTTGGTGGCAAAAACAGGAAGACAGATTATTATCTGAACGGCAATAGATTGGGAAAAGGGGAAGTGCAACGAGACCTGGGTGTCCTTGTGCACCAGTCGCTGAAGGTAAGCATGCAGATGCAGCAGGCGGTTAAGAAGGCAAATGGTATGTTGGCCTTCATAGCGAGAGGATTCGAGTACAGGAGCAAGGATGTCTTGCGGCAGTTGTACAGGGCCTTGGTGACACCACACCTTGAGTATTGTGTGCAGTTTTGGTCACCTTATCTGAGGAAGGATGTTCTTGCCATGGAGAGAGAGTGCAGCGAAGATTCACCAGACTGATACCTGGGATGGCAGGAATGATGTATGAGGAGAGATTGAGTCGATTAGGCTTATATTCGCTAGAGTTTAGAAGAATGAGAGGGGATCTCATTGAAACTTATAAAATTCTAACAGGACTAGACAGACTAGATGCAGGAAGGATGTTCCCGATGGCGGGGGAGTCCAGAACCAGGGGTCACAGTCTAAGGATAAGGGGTAAGCCATTTAGGACTGAGATGAGGAGGAATTTCTTCACCCAGAGAGTGGTGAACCTGTGGAATTCTCTACCACACAAGGCAGTTGAGGCCAATTCATTAAATATATTCAAGAAGGAGTTAGATATGTTTCTTAAGGCTAAAGGGATCAAGGGATATGGGGAGAAAGCAGGGACAGGGTACTGAATTTGGATGATCAGCCATGAACTCATTAAATGGCGGAACAGGCTTGAGGGGCCGAATGGCCTACTCCTGCTCCTATCTTCTAGGTTTCTATGTTATCACCAAAAGGGACAACCAGAGCACTGGAAGCTAATCAGTAATGTTTGGAATGCAGATTATGAATGTAACCTGGCAAAGTCCATACTGTAATCTTGAACACTAAATATTATTTTGTTATACAGGAAACTTTTGTTTATCCGGCACCGACGGGACCGGCGTGGTGCCGGTTGATCGAAAGTTCCGGATGACAGAGAGGTATACTTACCAAGGTACGAGAGCCCCGTACACGGCCACAGGCTTAAAAATTGGGACCTGGAGAGGGAAAGTAAACGAGACTCCGGCTTTTTCCTCCGTGGCGGCGACAGGTCCGAGTCGGAAGAACGTTGACCCCCCTTTCGTGGGGGCGAAAGGTCAGAATCGGGGTCTTGTCTGTATAGTAAAACTTACCTGATTTTTGCCGGTTAAGCGAGAATTCCGGATATTTGGGTGCCGGATAAACAAAAGTTTCCTGTACTGTGATTAAGTAAAATACAACTTATGCGGAGCTACTTATTAGTAAAATTATTGTGCTCATGACTTCTGTTGATTTATATTAATCAGTTTACTTTTACTGTAAGCATCGATTCTGCTATTAATCATAGTATAGCAGATGTTTAATAATGTTACTAATAAATCTCTGTGCCCAATTCAGTTTTAGATGTCTCTGGCAAGAAAGAATTAAGATGTACCTCACTCAGCATTGTATTGTGTTCCTATTGTTTACTGAGTTGCTTTGGTCAATAACTAAGCTCTTGGACTGGGCAATGTAGAGCAGTTTTAATCAAGTTAATTTAAGCATCACCCATGAAGGCTTAGATACAAATGGTAAATATATATAATAAATTATATGGAGGAGGAAGGGGAAAAGATTTATTCGACTAGTATAGATTGCATATTGGAATTTTGATGCAATACTTCCTACATATCATGTGTTTAGCATTAACATTTCCTGTAACTGGAAGTAAGAGAGACTGAACGAGGAGGCGCACGTTAGTTGATTGGTTCTGAAGTTAAGTCCCCTAAGAACAGACGATCCAACAAACCTGGCAGAAATAAAACTCGCTCAGCTTAACAGTTAAACAGAATGAAGCAATGAACAGCATTTCTTCGCCAAGATCATTGAGATTAGAGTTTGAAGAAAAAATTTAGGCGAAAATGTCAGCTCTCTTTTTAGGAAAGTTAACAATTGTACCATTGGGCTAGAAGAGGGGTATAGAATCATAGAATGGTTACAGCACGGAAGGCGGCCATTCGGCTCATCGAGCCGTGCCGACTCTCAGCTAGTCCCACTCAGTAGTTAAGAAAGATTCACAAAGGTTACAAAAAAAACAGGATTCAATTAAAAACTCCAACCCAACATTTCCAAACATAGAATATCTAAATATTGGCATGGAGCTCGGTGGTGCTGACGACACTGTAGTTAAGGAGGAGGAGTGTGAAATAGTAGACGGGATAAACATAGTGAGAGACTAAATATTATGGGGATGCAAAAGCATCTTTGAAAGTAGCTAAATCGCCAGGCCAGGATGAAATGTATCTCAGGCTGTTAAGAGAAGCAAGGGAGGAAATAGCAGAGGCTCTGACCATCATTTTCCAATCCTCGCTGGCTACAGGTGTGGTGCCAGAGGACTGGAGGACTGTTAACGTTGTACTGTTGTTTACAAAAGGGAGTAAGGGATAGACCGAGTAATTACAGGCCAGTCAGCCTAACCTCGGTGGTGGGCAAATTATTGGACAAAGTTCTGAGGATCAGTATTAATCGTCATTTAGAAAGGCGCAGTTTAATCAAGACAGCCAGCATGGATTTGTTAAGGGAAGGTCGTGTCTGACTAACTTGATTGAATTTTTTGAAGAGGTAACAAGGAGGGTCAATGAGGGTAGCACGTTTGATGTAGTCTACATGAACTTTAGCAAGACTTTTGACAAGGTCCCACATGGCAGACTGGTCAGAAAAGTAAAAGCCCATGGGATCCAATGGAAAGTGGCAAGTTGGATCCAAAATTAGCTCAGTGGCAGGAAGCAAACGGTAATGGTCGACGGGTGTTTTTGTGACTGGAAGGCTGTTTCCAGTGGGGTTCCGCAGGGCTTAGTACAGGAAACTTTCGTTTATCCGGCACCGACGGGACCGGCGTGGTGCCGGTTGATCGAAAGTGCCGGATTACAGAGAGGTATACTTACCAAGGTACGAGAGCCCCGTACACGGCCACAGGCTGAACAATTGGGACCCGGAGAGGGAAGGTAAACGAGACTCCGGCTTTTTCCTCCGTGGCGGCGACAGGTCGGAGTCGGAAGAACGTTGACCCCCCTTTCGTGGGGGCGAAAGGTCAGAATCGGGGTCTTGTCTGTATAATAAAACTTACCTGATTTTTGCCGGTTAAGCGAGAATTCCGGATATTAGGGTGCCGGATAAACGAAAGTTTCCTGTACTAGGTCCCTTGCTTTTCGTGGTATATATCAATGATTGACTTCAATGTAGGGGGCATGATTAAGAAGTTTGCAGATTATACAAAAATTGGCCGTGTGGTTGATAGTGAGGAAGAAAGCTGTAGACTGCAGGAAGATATCAGGTGGGCAGAAAAGTGGCAAATGGAATTCAATCTGGAGAAGTATGAGGTAATGCATTTGGGGAGGGCAAACAAGGCAAAGGAATACACAATAAATGGTAGGATACTGAGAAGTGTGGAGGAACAGAGGGACCTTGGAGTGCATGTCCACAGATCCCTGAAGGTAGCAGGACAGGTAGATAAGACAGTTAAGGCGGCATACTTTCCTTTATTAGCTGAGGCATAGAATATAAGCGCAAGAAGGTTATGCTAGAACTGTATAAAATACTAGTTAGGCCACAGCTAGTGTACTGCGTACAGTTCTGATCACCACATTACAGGAAAGATGTGATTGAACTAGAGAGGATACAGAGGAGATTTATGAGGATGTTGCCAGGACTGGAGAATTTTAGCTATGAGGAAAGATTGGATAGGCTGGGGTTTTCTTCTTTGGAACAGAGGAGACGGAGAGGAGATTTAATTGAGGTGTAAAAATTATGAGGGGCCTAGATAGAGTGGATAGGAAGGACCTATTTCCCTTAGCAGAGAGGTCAATAACCAGAGGGCATAGATTTGAAGTAATTGGTAGAAGGATTAGAGGGGAGTTGAGGAGAAATCTTTTCAACCAGAGAGTGGTGGGGGTCTGGAACCCACTGCCTGACTGGGTGGTAGAGGCAGAAACACAGCATTTGAAAAGTACTTGGATATGTACTTCAAGTGTGATAACTGACAAGGCTACGGACCAAAAGCTGGAAAGTAGGATTAGGCTGGGTGGCTCTTTTTCAGCTGGAGTGGACACGATGGACCAAATGGCCCCCTTCTGTGCCGTGAATTTCTATGATTCTATGACACATCTATTCTGTTAGCACTGTGACTACCTTGATGGTGTAAACAGATGTAGCACACAATTACAGTGTTTTTTCCATAAATTAAAACATTTTTTACTCATTTTAGCCTCTCACTGCTACGTACTAGTTCCCAGCCTAAAGGATGGACCAGCAATTTGCTCCCAATAATCATTAAAGCAAGAGGTTCACAAGTTGTCCAGGTAACTCATTTTGTCACCCACACTCCCCATTCCCTTATTCCCCCAGCTTCCTCATTTCCACAGCATTTTTTATTCTCTCCCCATTCTTCAATTTCCATACACCATACTGGCCAAGGACAGTGATATACTTCCAGGCCTTCAACAAAACTGCTCAAACTAGCTATCAAGAGGTATATGACAGAAGCCTGGGGTGGCTCCCCTCCAATTTCCTTCCCTTGTGGTGGGCTGGGGGGTGGGTGAGGTGGTGAGAAGAAGTGTACTTGCTCTTTGTTCAGTACCCCTTCACTATGGTACAGCTGAAATCACAAATTTGGCATTTGGTGGAGGGGGATGAGGGGAAGTTATGGGTGCAAATCTGCATCCTACCAGCCAAGGTTCAACAATTGATACTGCAGCATAATTGTGTCTTGTTCTTCACTTTATTTTTAACTCAACTCACAACTACCCAAAAAAACCTTACTTGGTCAAAGCAGTCATCAGCTCTATATCTGTGATGCAATCATCATTGGTCAAGTTTCGAATGACCCCATCCATGAGTTCCAATGGAACATACTGGACCACAGTGGCCAATGCATTTGATGGCCCATCAGATCCTTCTGTAAAAGATTCATAAACAACAAATAAAACAAAGTTCTTTCAAACAGTGGTTTTATTAAAAGATCTAACCATGACCCCAATTAAGGACCGTTTAGAGAAAACTCAATATCTGGTTACTTTGTGGATCTGTAATTGTAGTTCATTATAAAGCACATATCCTGCTAAAGCAAAGCACAGTTCAAGTGACTCCTCCGATTTGTTTCAGGACATGGCACCTCAAAACATTCAAATTTTCAAGCTTGTGTTGCTGTATATCCTCATTTGATCTGGTTTGTTCCTTAGCCTTCCTCCTCCTGTGCTATGGCTCATGTAGGCTCTCTTACTCTTACGCAATTCTCAGGACAGAACTATGGCAGACAGTGGTTACCAAAGAAATATAACCTTTGCCCCTACCTATCATACTGAAAGAAGGGGGGAAACAAAGGATAAACACAACACAGAAATGCTCAGCTATATGTGTGGATTATATTGTTCAGCACACCTTTTTACTTAATGGATTCATTTTGTACATAAAACACAATATAAAGACAGAAAATACATATCCCCTCCCCACCTACGAAGGGGCATACGTGTAAATAAAAAAGTTCTTAAATCTTTGTGTATACCTAGCTGCACCCAACTGCTCATATAATGGCCCCACTTTTTAAAGACACTTCAAATCTCAGCTACCCCACATCATAAAAGCACAGCAGTTTTAATTTTCCTGCAAAAAATATCTTTCCAATTAACTGGGTGCAGGATATAGTTATCTAGATGACATTAACTAGAGCTAGATCTATTTTCTAGCTAGTTAGATTTTCAGGTGTCAGCAGAACAAATTAATAACATTTTCTCTAATCAATCGATTGTGTTATTTTTTTTTAAACTTCCAATCAAATCTGTAACTTATATGCAAGGAAAAGAGCATGGATGCACAATTAATTATACTGCTGTCAGCAATACAAGATTGATTAATCTTCCCAGGTACAGCTCCAGGAGAATTTTAACAGGCAGTCGAAACATGTGAGTTAGGTAGTCACACTGCTTGTTGTTAAATTCCTTTAAAGGATCATCATGAGCCAGAACCAATTGACCTGATGTCAAAAAGATGCAAGGATTCTCCAACTGAACTAAATGCTCTCCAACTGGCTGGAGGAATCATCAGGTTACATCAGTGAAAACAAACCAGATGAGAGAAGTCCAATGGAATATCAAATGCCCATCCCATTGTCTGTTGCTATTATGGACCAAACAGCCATATCTATTGAGAAGTGATACAGTAGCAGTTCATTTTACTGCTACTGTAGTCCAGGATCAAAAGTACAGTTTCTGATGTTTAGAGGTCCTGCTGCAACCTAAACTAAACAGGGATTTAAAATGGCTGTAATACTGCAAATTTACTTAAATACATCGCATTACTCGGAAAAATAACACCTACTTTACAGATACTGAAAGATACAAGCGCCTCATATATAATGGGAATACTATTTAACTGTTACTTTACAAAACTTGATTGAAGTGCAAAGAACTTTGCTCTTTCCACCCCAAAACCTCTCATATATACAGGGATCGAGACGGGGAGGGCATCACGGCGGGAGGGCGAGGGGCGGGCGAGGGGAGGGGAGGGCGAGGGGAGGGGAGGGGATCGAGGCGGGAGGGCGAGGGGAGGGGATCGAGGCGGGGAGGGCGAGGGGAGGGGATCGAGGCGGGGAGGGCGAGGGGAGGGGATCGAGGCAGGGAAGGCGAGGGGAGGGGATCGAGGCAGGGAGGGGATCGAGGCGGGGAGCGAATGCGGGAAGAGAGGGGATCGAGGCGGGGAGGGCGAGGGGAGGGGATCGAGGCAGGGAGGGGATGCGGGAAGAGAGGGGATCGAGGCGGGGAGGTCGAGGGGAGGGGATCGAGGCGGGGAGGGCATCGAGGCGGGGATGAGAGGAGAGGGGATCGAAGGGGGGGGGAAGAGAGGAGAGGGGATCGAAGGGGGGGGAAGAGAGGAGAGGGGATCGAAGGAGGGGGAAGAGAGGAGAGGGGATCGAAGGGGGGGGGGAAGAGAGGAGAGGGGATCGAAGGGGGGGGAAGAGAGGAGAGGGGATCGAAGGGGGGGAAAGAGAGGAGAGGGGAAGGGGGGGAAGAGAGGAGAGGGGATCGAAGGGGGGGAAGAGAGGAGAGTGGATCGAAGGGGGGGAAAGAGAGGAGAGGGGATCGAAGGGGGGGAAGAGAGGAGATGGGATCGATGGGAGAGAGAGAGAGAGAGAGAGAGAGAGAGAGAGAGAGAGAGAGAGAGGGGATCGAAGGGGGGGGAGAGCGGAGAGGTGATCGAAGGGGGGGGAGGAGAGGTTATCGAAAGGGGGGAAAGAGAGGAGAGGGGATCGAAGGGGGGGGAAAGAGAGGAGAGGGGATCGAAGGGGGGGGGAAAGAGAGGAGAGGGGATCGAAGGGGTGGGAAGAGAGGAGAGGGGATCGAAGGGGGGGATCGAAGGGGGGGGGGGGAAGAGAGGAGAGGGGATCGAAGGGAGGGAAGAGAGGAGAGGGGATCGAAGGGGAGGGAAGAGAGGAGAGGGGATTGAAGGGGAGGGAAGAGAGGAGAGGGGATTGAAGGGGAGGGAAGAGAGGAGAGGGGATCGAAAGGGGGGGAAAGAGAGGAGAGGGGATCGAAAGGGGGGGAAAGAGAGGAGAGGGGATCGAAGGGGGGGAGAGAGAGGAGAGGGGATCGAAGGGGCGGAGAGGGAGGAGAGGGGATCGAAGGGGGGGGGGGAGAAAGAAGAGGGGATCGAAGGGGTGGGGGGAGAGAGAGGAGAGGGGATCGAAGGGGGGGAGAGAGGAGAGGGGATCGAAGGGGGGGGAAGAGAGGAGAGGGGATCGAAGGAGGGGGGGGAAGAGAGGAGAGGGGAACAAAGGGGTGGGAAGAGAGGAGAGGGGATCGAAGGGGGGGATAGAAGGGGGGGAAGAGAGGAGGGGATCGAAGGGGGGGAAGAGAGGAGAGGGGATCGAAGGGGAGGGAAGAGAGGAGAGGGGATCGAAGGGGGGGAAGAGGAGATGGGATCGATGGGAGAGAGAGAGAGAGAGAGAGAGAGAGGGGATCGAAGGGGGGGGGAGAGCGGAGAGGTGATCGAAGGGGGGGGAGGAGAGGTTATCGAAAGGGGGGAAAGAGAGGAGAGGGGATCGAAGGGGGGGGGAAAGAGAGGAGAGGGAATCGAAGGGGGGGAAAGAGAGGAGAGGGGATCGAAGTGGTGGGAAGAGAGGAGAGGGGATCGAAGGGGGGGGAAGAGAGGAGAGGGGATCGAAGGGAGGGAAGAGAGGAGAGGGGATCGAAGGGAAGGGAAGAGAGGAGAGGGGATCGAAGGGGAGGGAAGAGAGGAGAGGGGATCGAAGGGGAGGGAAGAGAGGAGAGGGGATCGAAAGGGGGGGAAAGAGAGGAGAGGGGATCGAAAGGGGGGGAAAGAGAGGAGAGGGGATCGAAAGGGGGGGAAAGAGAGGAGAGGGGATCGAGGGGGGGGGGGGAGAGGAGAGGAGAGGGGATCGAAGGGGGGGAGAGAGAGGAGAGGGGATCGAAGGGGCGGAGAGGGAGGAGAGGGGATCGAAGGGGGGGGGAGAAAGAAGAGGGGATCGAAGGGGTGGGGGGAGAGAGAGGAGAGGGGATCGAAGGGGGGGAGAGAGGAGAGGGGATCGAAGGGGGGGGGGGGGGAGAGAAAGAAGAGGGGATCGAAGGGGTGGGGGGAGAGAGAGGAGAGTGGATCGAAGGGGGGGAGAGAGGAGAGGGGATCGAAGGGGAGGGAAGAGAGGAGAGGGGATCGAAGGGGTGGGAAGAGAGGAGAGGGGATCGAAGGGGGGGATCGAAGGGGGGGGAAGAGAGGAGAGGGGATCGAAGGGAGGGAAGAGAGGAGAGGGGATCGAAGGGGAGGGAAGAGAGGAGAGGGGATCGAAGGGGGGGGAAGAGAGGAGAGGGGATCGAAGGGGGGGGAAGAGAGGAGAGGGGATCGAAGGGGGGGAGAGAGAGGAGAGGGGATCGAAGGGGCGGAGAGGGAGGAAAGGGGATCGAAGGGGGGGGGGAGAAAAGAGGGGATCGAAGGGGTGGGGGGAGAGAGAGGAGAGGGGATCGAAGGGGGGGACAGAGGAGAGGGGATCGAAGGGGGGGGGGGAGAAAGAAGAGGGGATCGAAGGGGTGGGGGGAGAGAGAGGAGAGTGGATCGAAGGGGGGGAGAGAGGAGAGGGGATCGAAGGGGGGGAGAAGAGAGGAGAGGGGATCGAAGGAGGTGGGGCAAGAGAGGAGAGGGGATCGAAGGAGGTGGGGGAAGAGAGGAGAGGGGATCGAAGGAGGTGGGGGAAGAGAGGAGAGGGGATCGAAGGGGGGGAGAGAGGAGATCGAAGGGGGGGAGAGAGAGGAGAGCGGATCGAGGGGGGTGGGGAATAGAGGGGAGCGGGGTATAGAGGGGAGCGGATCGAAGGGGGTGGGGAATAGAGGGGAGCGGATCGAAGGGAGGGAGAGAGGAGGGGATCGAAGGAGGAGAGAGGGGATCAAGGGGGTGAGTGAGGAGAGGAAATCGAAGGAGAAGGGATTGAAGGGGGGGAGGAGAATGGATTGAAACGGGGGAGGAGAAGGGATCGAAGGGGTAGCTTGGGGAGCGCTCAAATTTGGTTCTAAAAGCCGATGGCGCAACGAGCGGGAGGGAGTTCCGGGCCAGGAGTGGCTCTGGGCCCGAACACTTGCAGAGGAAACGGATATTGGGAGGCGAAAACTTTGACTGTCATCCTTGGTTGAATGGTGGGCATCCGTGCATTTACCCCAAATATTGCAGATCTGTAACCAGGGCTCGAAAGTACAAGAGAACAACAATTCAAAGCGGCCCTTCGATGTTGCTGTTTTTCAGACTGATTATTTGCATCGCTGTTTTGACTCTCTCTGCGCATGCGCGCCGTTTGGGGAAGAACGTGATCCAGGTCTAAAGGGAGGGGATGTGAGCGAGAACATGATCCAGATGGGAAGATGGATTACGTTCTCTCCCCTCTGTTGGACGTGGATCATGTTCTTCCAACCCCACCCCCTTTCCCCCTTTCCACCCGCACCACGTTCTCCCTCTCCTTCCCCTAGACCTGGTTGATTTCTCGGAAAGCCCGGCACGTGTGTGGCAAGTGACGTCATTGGACTGGACAAAGTCACTATTCACTTCAAACCCAATAAACCGGTTAACAATCCGTGACCCACACACAATACCCCGTCTATTGTGACCGGGGGGGGTGGCGGTGTGCGTGGAGAAGGTCAGGAACATATTTGTGTGGGGGGGAAGGAGGTCAGGAACTTGTGGGGGGGGACGGTCAGGAACTTGTTGGGAGGGGGAAGGTCAGGAACTTGTTGGGAGGGGGAAGGTCAGGAACTTGTTGGGAGGGGGAAGGTCAGGAACTTGTTGGGAGGGGGAAGGTCAGGAACTTGTTCGAGTCCGGGAAGGTCAGGAACTCAGGGTGGAGTTGGGGCGGTGAGAGAAGGTCCTAACCCTTGAGGGCGAACCCTGTCTGTTCTCTGAAAGCAGTACTGTGAGCTCTGTCTGGAGCCTGGTAGTTAGAATGAACGGATCAAATTACACATTGCAAAGTACTTGATTACTCAGGCAGGCAGGATCAAATTACACATTCCAAACAAACTGCTGGGTGTATCTTGTCCTCCAATGGGACAAATCAGAAATCTGATCTGGTCATCCAAGGGGACCAATCAGAATTTTGGTGTTGCAAATACATACTGCCGAAAATATTTTGCTCTACCCCTCATTTGCACAATATCTGCTGATATCTGCAGATAAAGGGTTAGAGTTCCCGCTTTAGGCACAATCGGAAATTCAGGCGCAAATTGCGCTAGTTTTGAGAAGTGGTTTTTTTGGTCAAGTTTCCGGTCAAGTGCATTTGCATATCGCCGAATGTAAAATCTGCCATGAACCAGCGCAATTGGACAGCGTTTTAGAACATAATTCTCTTTTTAAAAATATCCCTTGATATATTTAAGAGTGGTAACTTGGTGCAGTTTGATTACCACAGCTGAAAATGGGTTGATCACAAAAAGTAAGCATTTTTAAATCAGAGTGCCTAGTCCACCACCTGTGAGTGACCCAATTTTAAATAACTTAAAATGACTTTAAAAGAACTATACAGAACCATTTGCTAGTTATATTAGTGTATAGTTGTCAGTTTTAGTAAATTTTAAAAAAAAATACTGGCCTGTATTTTCCGACCCCTATGGGTGCGTACAAGCGGTGTACACACCCGTAGGGGCCTCGCAAGTACCGGTTTCAAGCATGCGAAGCACATGCGCTGAAAACCGGCAATTCCGATCTGTCAAGAATCGTCTTGACAGATCCTCCACCTGCCCTGGAGAAGGGCCTCCGCGGGCAGGGAGTTCCGCTTTCTGCAGAACCTCCACCCACTGAAAACCCTTAAAAATCTTATGCCTGGTAAAAGCAGGCGTAAGGCCTGCTTTTACCAGCATAAGAGTTTAAAAAAGTTAAAAAATAATTTTCTCCACTCATTTATAATTTTAAAATACTTTAGCCCTGTAAAACACTAATTTTTTTTCAAATATAATTTAATGTAATTTTAACTAATTTTAAAAACGTGATTTAAAAAATAAATTTATTTAATGTTTTGATGTTTTTTGAGTGATCCCCATTCATACTTTTGACATGTCTAAGCTGAGAGACCTGTCAAAAGTGTGAAGGGGGATTTCCCTTCTTTCATTGGTTCCCCATGGGCCACGTGATCCCAGGGACGCTTGCAAACTGCCTGCGCCCCTGGGATACCTGAGCCTCTGCGCGCGCGCACGCACGCACGCACTAGGAGAGGCCCAGGAGCGGAAATGTCCGGACCTCCGGAGCCCTCAGGTAAGGGCGTAGATTTTTTCCAGATCGGAGACCACTATATTCAAAAGCTTTTAAAACATGCCTATTAGTGTCCTTGCACCCAAAAGAATCAGGTGAATTTTAAGATCCCCCCGAAGGCCCGCAAACAGGCACAATTAGCAGAAACAAGCAATGGTGATTAATTCGATCTGGGGGCGTGGCCAGTTTTGTGGGCAGGGCCAGATTCTAGTGCAAAATATAGCAGAAACTTGATTTGCACTGGACGTAATTTATGCTTGAAATTCCGCAATCTTTTGCGCTGGTTTGACTGATTGAGCTAATTGCACTGAAAAAAAGCACAACCGAGCAGAAACTCCAGGCCACCTTGTTTAATCTTCCCTCTCCAAAGCCTTCCTTCTTTTTCTCAGTTATCTCCTTTACACCCTATGATGGATTGCAGTTCTTGCTGAAGTGGTCATTGGTGTATAATTACTACCTTTGAGTCTCTACTGACCAGCAGCTTCAATAGGTGCTGCAATTTGCCATAGTCTTGCCTGGCTGTCACTGCCTCCAGCTGCAATGTCCAAGTTGAACACCAAAGCACCTCCAGCATTCTCCTCTGGCCCCAAAACAAACATTAGTCATTCTCAGCGACAAAGAAAACCTCATCCTAAATAATACCGTTAAGTCAACATTTTGCTTTACGAGCTTAAACTGCATAATACTCAAAGTCTTTCTTAAATTATCATGTTTTAATTTGTGAACCAATCACAATTTTTTTAAACTATGAATATATGCTTCTGAAATATGATGTGCATTTGATGCTGGGCAACACACTTAAATGGATATAGAGTGACTTCCTGATCATATATTGTAATATATATTTCCAATAAACAGTGCAGCCAATTTCTTATTTAAAAAACTACCACCAGAGGTAACTATCCAGCTGAGCCACCTTTGCAGCATACAGGAAAGTATTGGTTTGGTTCACTCCTACCACATAATCTAGTCCAACATTATCTGCATCATCCAAGCAGGGCAGGGGTATCAATGTGTCAAAAAAAACTGAAGAAAGGGTCAAACAAAGAACCCATTCCTACTATATTTATGGGTGAACTCTGTCCACCTGCTGCTTATGCAAAGCATTAAATTAAAATAAACACACCCAAATTTGTCACCATGTTAATGGTGACCTCTGGGGAACTTGATTACATGTACTTGTATGAGGGAGTTTGTTCCATCCTGGTTTGAACAAAGGATAAAGTCTTACTTTAGAATGAGATTTATGTCGAGTTCTCATTAACAAATTTTGTCCTCCAAAAGCAATCACAAATTAGCCTTGGCAGTTTGCCAGAATAAAACGAGACATTTCTGGTCATCCATTCAACTCCAGGAATGTTTATATTTGGGAGTGAATGTAGGGAGGGTGGAATGGTGTTCTCTTAACAGGAAAACATTAAGGTTTGGGCTTGCTGCAATGGTGGATTTTGAATGGGCGACCACTTCTGCCCGCCAAAAGTGTGGACTGCTGACCCCAATGTGTTTTCCTGGGTCAGTTAACTTGCATGTTAATTGACAGACTCAGCAGACACTGGCCAGAGGCACAGAAGGGGGTTGGAATTGATGATTCAAGGCACAGTGTAAAATCACGCAAGCAGCAAAGTTATAGCAGCCACACAAAACCAATCGTGAAGATGGCCAGCCAAAAGAGGATAAAGATCAACTGTGAATTGCATGGAGGCTGAGCTGGAGGTCTTACTGGCAAAAGTCAGCAAGAGGAGGCAGAGTTTGTTTGGAGAAAGAAGGAAGTGGACAATGCACTCAATACATATAATCATAACAGTACAATCCTGGGGACACCCGTCATGGAGGGCATTGGTGAGAAGCAGGAGGGCCTGTTGCAGGTGGTCAGTCGCTGCATTACCAATTACCCATCCTGACCATCAGAAAGTTTCAATAACAAAGAAGCCCTCTTCTGAACTTCGAGAAATCATCAAGTGAGTAGTTATATTCCTTGTGCCCATGCAATTCCTTAATTCAAGTCTAATGTTGTAATGCCACACAGGCATATAGTCAGATTTGTATTTAATGGAGGAACTTTCCTTCTGTTATGGGTGGACTTCATCATAATGAAGTGATCCTGTATCAATCATTTCCCATGTTTTTGGCAGCTGGTGGAAGTTAGTAAGCTTTCTGATCATCATTAAAGGCAACTTCATCTCCTGCCTGGGCTCTCATCTGGCATCTCCTTTTAACGTTGCTAAATGTCTATTCTTCTTGCTAGTGCCAAATAATGGAGCATGCAGCACACCACAACTATCGTGCAAACCTCTGAAGAGGAGTACTGCAAAGCTCCTCCCAACCAGTTCAGGCACCCGAAGCATTATTTCAAATCACTTTTTCCCTACCAAGAGAATTGACTCTACAATTAAAAACAATTCAGCCAGCAATAAACAGCCACTGGGTGGCACCCAAAAACCACTCAACTACTCAACTAAAGAAAGGACAATCTATTTCCATTACTCAAGCTAGTACCCAGTAATTAAAAATAGTCATGCATAAAAAGGCTTAAATAATGTTTAATAACAAATTCCAGTAAAAAGACACCCATATTAGGTTGAGGGATAGAGAAACACACTGGAAATGCTCATCTGTACACTACATTCACAATAGTCAGACACTGCTAGCAGCAAAATATCGGTTCCATCACTTGTAACAAAGCCAAACATATTTGACAAAGGAGTTTCAGATGTCAAATCCATTTCTACCACCTGGAATCTAGAATAGGCTTTGTTTTTTCTTCCATGTAACATTGAACCCAGACATGACCAATGCTAGCCAAAAAACACATTGGTCTGGAAGAATGCACAATAAGCAGTGTAATAAATCACAGAACAGCTCAGGATATAATTGGAGCCCTGACACCTCTCCCAGGTAAAGGAGTCCTTTTCTGAAGCCAAATGTAGAATGTTTTCCTGCACTATGAATCCAAAGAACTTGACTCCTATTTCTGGCAGGGAGCAGTAATGCGATTAAATGCTGTGCTCTCTCGAATGGTGAAGCAATGCCCTCAAGTCCCAAGGCCTCACACAATAAACAAGCCAGAAACTCAGGCATGTTAGAGCACACCATTACAGAATTCTGAAATTCTGGGGGTCAATACTACAAATTTAATACCCCTACCACCATGGCCTAGTGGGTAAAGACACCGTTTGGCAAGTACTCAGCAATTGTAATGGTTTGAAACAAGTCTCTCAGAAACAAAATGGACTGAAGACGAATGCTACTAGTAGCTTTAAATCCATTAAGAGGAATAATACTAACTGCAGTTCCTTCAAGTTGGAATTTCTGGCTCTGAAATAGGCTGAAATGTTTTGAATATCTCATTGCCAGTCCATTTATAACAAATACTGACAATAATTCCTTTTGGAGTACAGTGGTGTTAAGATGCCCAATATAACTTTCAGTGGAGCACAGGACCACATGGTTGTGAATGATGTTTGGCAGAAGTGCCTACTTCTTCATTCACCTATTAAGGGACCCAAGCAACAACCAATGTAACAATCATCAGCTGATGAATGGGTAGAAACGCACAAAGAACACCTGCAGCAGGGAAATTGGTAAAACAAGGTTGTCAGACAAGTCTCACTACAGCTAGACAATCAGATCTGGATAGTTTCAATTCTAAGACTATTTTTGGTAATCAATATTCAACATTGGGAGCTTCCACATTTTATTGCTTATTTTTGTGTGCGCTTTTTTAAAAATATAAAAAGTAGGGGGTGGGGAGGTTGAAGAGAATATATTCCCACTGCATGAATACTGAAATCAAAATGAGAGCAATCTAGAATCCATGCATCACTGCCACAAAGGCCCAATGCTCAAGATATGAACTGTCAGGTTAGCTCATTTGCTGGTGCTTTCGTCATCTGGGTCAGAGGGTTATGGATTGAGCCCCATATCAGGACATGAGCATGTAACCCAAGGCAATGCTCCCCATAGTATTGAGGGGGTGCTGCACTGTCAGAGATGCAGTCTTTCACGAGATGTTAAATTGAGGTTACGCGTGCCTGTTCTGGTGGTTCAAGTAGACATTAAAGATCCCATGGCACTATTCCAAGAACAGGTAATTTTTCTAGTGTCCAGGCAAAAGTTCTTCCCCAAACATTAAAAGTTTTCAGTAAAGAATGCCACAGACAAAAAGTCTTGTGTTGAAGAGGAGTGCTGTTAGTGTTGGAAACTGGAACATTATCCACCCACAGCATCAAGCACTCCCAGGTCTGCTTAGGTGCTCTATTTGGCAGTGACAAGTGGAGTTTTGCATGGATCTAATCTTACTGGTCACACTTCATAAATGATAGGAAAAAGGACATTTCAACAACAACAACTAGCATTTATATAGCACCTTTAACATAGTAAAAGTCCCAAAGTGCTTTACAGGTGCGTAATCAGACAAAAATTGACACAAGTCAAAGGAAAAGATATTGGGATGGACTTGGTCAAATGGTAGGTTTTAAGGTGAATCTTAAGGAAGAGAGGGGTAGAGAGGTTTTGCCAGGTAATTCCAGAGCTTAGGGTCTAGACAGCTGAAGCCACAGGAAGTGGGGATTACACAAGAGACCAGAGTTGGAGAAAGGCAGAGTTATCTGTGGGTTGTAGGGCTGGAGGAGGTTACAGAGCTAGGGAAGGATGAGTCCATGGAGGACTTTGAACACAAGGATGACAATTTTAAAATCAAGCCGTTGATGGACTGGGAGCCAACATAGGTCCACGAGCACAGCAGTGATGAATGAATGGGACTTGGTTCGAGTTAGGATATAGGCAGCAGAGTTTTGGATGAGCTCATGTTTATGGAGGGTCTCCCATCTAACACCCTAGTTGTTACCACCATAGTCAATTCTGGAGGTAACAAAAGCATGCTTGAGGGTTTCAGCAGCAGATAAGCTTAGGCAGGGGCGGAGACGGGCAATATTACATAAGTGGAAGTAGGCGGTCTTTATGATGATGAGGTCGGAAGCTCAGCTCGGGGTCAAATAGATTGCTGAGGTTGCAAACAGTCTGGTTCAGCCCAAGACAATGGCTAGGTAGGGGGATGGAATCGGTGGCTAGCTAACAGAGTTTGTGGCAGGGGCCGAAGATAATTGATTCATCTCCAAAATAGGAGGGGGCCAAGGATAGATCCTTGGGGGACTGGAGGTGATGATGCAGGAAGAGAAGCCATTGTGAGATTTTCTCTGGCTACGACGGGAACCAGATGAGGGTGGTCCCACTCAGCTGGAAACAGAGGAGAAGCGTTGGAGGAAGATAGTGTGGTCAACAGTGTCAAAAGCAGCAGAAAGGTCATGAATGATAAGGATTTCTTGCATATTACTAATGACTTTGTGGTTTGTGGTTTTATTGTGTGCAAAGTTAAACATCCTATAAACCAGCCCAACAATGTACCTTAATCCCACCATTCAATTCTATTTTTCTCATCAACAAACCAAGTGAAATGGTCAATTTATACTACAGGCAGTTCTGTGTGGTGGACCTACAACCACTTAGAACTAGTGCAAAAATGTTCAAATTAATTTCACAAGTATATACCTATATAAAAAAAGTGCTGCCCAAATTTATGACTAGTCCTCTCACCCAGTATACCTGGGTGTATACCATGTTCCCTTTGGCAGTGCACATTGATAAGCGTAGTAAAAGTTACTGGAAAAGGGCAAAGTGGCAACAGGAGGCCAAAAATAGTCATGGCTATCGTTATTCATTTCAATAGAGCTGCTTCAATCCAAAAACACAAAAGGTACATCCATGGAATAAGACAGTAATCTTAAATCCTGAGAGCAGAGAATAACTCCAGGGTTCAGTAGCTCAATGAAATACCCTTGCAATAGTCTGAGAGAGAAGCTCTTCACTTCAGTCTAGATTTGATCCAATCCCAGGTCCCAGTAATGAATAGCAATGTTCTATCATACAATGCAACCCAGATCCTCCAATTTTTTTTTTTTTTTTTTAAATCCCTCAAATTGTTGGCATATCATAGCACACAAACACCAAAGTCCTCCTGCAGAACACAGCAAAAAATTATGCTGTAAATCCACAATTCTCTCATACTACAAAGCACTTAATCCCAACCATATTGGTACAGAGAGATGCTGAGCAGAGGCCAAAACGTTCCCCACAGGAAAAAAAAGAAAAGAAAAAGAATAATTTCCAAGCATGGCTTCCAATGCCTGGTTTGCAGAGGCACTGGCCAGCATCCTGCAAGCAGGCTGGTTTACAAGGAAAATGCACAGAGACTGGGGGAAGGGAGGGGGAAAATAAATATCTAATAATCTTTCCCAAGACTAAAACACATGTTTTCCTTTACCTGTTGATGAAATAACAGTGAACAGCTCCCGCAAGGATGGAATAATGGCTGCAGTTTGAGTCCGCCAGATTCTCTGTAACAATCCGCTTACTTTGTTTACTTGGTCCAGGAATTCCACTATTTCATCTTCCTCTTCTGATCCACACTGGAACTGCCCTATACTTCTAACAAGTTGCTGGCAGAACACTACTTGAAACTTCCCACTGGGAATACACTGAGGAAATTCAGCAAGAAGTTTACTAATGCTGGCACACAGCTTTGATCCAGGTTTCTCGCACACTATTCGGAGAAGCTCAATTTGAAGGGCATGAAATACTTCATCAGCAGAAGAATTGTCTTGAATATACTTCAATCCTAGCTGGATGTACTCTAAAATACCGACACTTCTTATGCTCAATGTTCCATAACCATCTTGCACCAGTTTCAAGATAAATCTCACGTTAAAAAAACTCTCAAACTCTGCAGTGTGGTTCTGAGCAAAGGCCTCTAGAACCTCTTTGCCCACATCCTTTTTGAACTTCGTGTCACCCAAGAGAATGAGCTTTGCAGACAACTCAAACATAGCCCAACACTGCTTACTGTCAAGAGGTTGCTTTGCTGCCTCTAAAACACGTCTCACAAGGATATGCTTTACAGAAGTTGGATGATGGGACAACATCATGGCTTCTAATATCTTGTCCATGTCTTTATCGTTGGAATCTTAAAAACAAAAAGATTTGCATTAATTCTAATTTCTCTCTATTATACCCTTACAAATGTATTAAAAATTCACATATACTATAAAGGATATCCACACACACATCTTTGAATGCTGTCAAGGAGATCTTCAAATCTGCTAAAATTGGTAACAGTGGGGCAAAGGTACTGTGTTCATATTTGATGATGGCTCTGTACTGCCTTAGCCAATCTCATTCTGGAGTAAGGGGATGATGAGGTGCTACAACTGAACTCAGCACTTCTGGGCTGTGGTGAAAAGTATATCAGCCACTATTCCTGTTTCTGATTGCTATTCAGTAACCCTGCTAGGCATGCATATATGTGGATATCAAGTGAGACAGGGTCCAGCTCAACTAGAGCTCAGCTCTACCGTGGTCGACACGGCCCTCGACCGTGTCCGTTCTATCTCCCGCACCTCTGCCCTCACCCCTGCCCCTCCCTCCCGGAACCACGATAGGGTTCCCCTTGTCCTCACCTTTCACCCCACCAGCCTCCACATTTAGCGGATCATCCTCCGCCATTTCCGCCACCTCCAGCGTGATCCCACCACCAAACACATCTTCCCCTCACCTCCCCTTTCAGCATTCCGTAGGGACCGCTCCCTCCGCGACACCCTAGTCCACTCCTCTACCACCCCCAGCACCCCTTCTCCTTCGCCCGGCACCTTCCCGTGCACGCGCAGGAGATGCAACACATGCCCTTATACCTCCCCTCTTCCCACTGTCCAGGGCCCCAAACACCCCTTCCAGGTGAAACAACGATTTACTTGTACATCCTGCAATTTAGTATACTGTATTCGCTGCTCACGATGTGGATTCCTCTACATTGGGAAGACCAAACGCAGATTGGGTGACCGCTTTGCGGAACACCTCCGTTCAGTCCGTAAGGGGGACCCCGAGCTCCCGGTGGCCTGTCACTTTAATTCACCGCTTCACTCCCACTCTGACCTCACCGTCCTCGGCCTATTACACTGTTCCACGGAAGCGCAGCGTAAGCTCGAGGAACAGCACCTCATCTTTCGTTTAGGCACGCTACAGCCCTCTGGACTCAATATCAAGTTCAACAATTTTAGATCATAACCTCAGCTCCAATCACATTTATATTTTATTTTTTCCACCCTTTTATTTGTCCCCCCCACCTTTTTTTTCCTCCTAGAAGCTGGCAGCTGTCCTTCATTCTGCCAGTGGATTTCACACTTCATTCAGCCTTAATCTGTCACATTAACACCACCTCTAGCCTTGCATATCTCTTAATGTCTCTTCATCTCCCCCTTTGTTCCTTTATCCCCTCCCCCTTTTCCCAGCTTTACCCTGGCCTTAAATCTATTTGATTTCCGGCTCTTCCCAGTTCTGATGAAAGGTCATCGACCTGAAACGTTAACTCTCTTTCTCTCTCCACGGATGCTGCCTGGCCTGCTGAGTTTTTCCAGCGTTTTCTGTTGTTATTTCCAGCTCAACTATGTTGTGCTGCTGCCAACCACATCCCAAGATGCTAGCAGCACCCAAGAATGGAATTGCCACTTGTACAAGATACTGGAATGTTGAGAACCACACTTAAGTTTTAAATAACTAACAGGAGGTACATAAAATTACATTTCAGTGCAACTACTTCAAGTTATAGTGTACTCAAGTTGATAAATATGAGTGTATCTGATGGAAAATATTTAGTAAACGAAAACCCATGCACATCTGGTATTTGCATACTTAGGATGAAACACCATTTTCTGGTGCAGTACAAACTGAAGTATGACTTTCAGATTAAAAAAACGAAATCTAAGAAGCAAGTTGCATTCTTCAAATCAAATTATACAGGTGTCCTAAGTAGCCCTGGCTAAGCAACAACATTCTACAAGACACATATTTCAAAGGCCCTTAATTATATCAACTGTGAGGTTACACTGCTGTGCGCTAATTATGGAAAAGAGTAATGTGTTCAGTTGTGTGGATGAGACTATTTTGCAATAATTAGCACAAATTTGAAGCCAAATGTTAATGCATTAAAGACAATTTCAATTTCTACTGCCAGCTCATTGGTACCCTGAATATAGGTCAAAACAATATAAAAATCATTCCTATACCTAGCTATAAAGGAATGAAAGTATAGCTTACAGCATATTTCACATTAAAATAATTTATCACCAGTCTGATCTTCCCAACTTCAGGTTTTCATTAAACAGCTTCAGCTGCCTAGTATAGTATAATATCTGCAACTGCATTTTGACCAAACTTCATCAGCAGGAATGATTGCTCTTCTCCCCTTCCTTACATCTAGAGGTAAACAGATTTATACACTATCTTCAAAAGGATAGTGATGCTTTGAAAAGGGTTCAAAGAAAAACAAGGATACATTGGACTCAAAAATTTGAGAGAGGAGAGGAACATGATAGTCTGTAAAATGCTTAGAGGCATAACTAATGTAGATGTAACAGCAAGCAAGCTATTTGACTTGAAATGTGAGTGCAGAATGGACTGTATAAAGTTTAACAAGTCTGAAGAGAGACTAGAGTCGAAAAGAAATCTTCCCAACATAGTGGAACCAACTGCAGCAAAGCAAAAACATTGGGTAAGTATCTAGTTAGAAAAGGGAATCACAGTGGCCTCAATTAAGCAGTACCCGAAGTAGAACAAAACTGAAATATTATGCAGCCTGCAGAGTAAAATGCAGCACGCAAGCCAGTGTTGCAGCTCTTGGCAAGATTCAAGCTAGTTCCTCTTTCCTTGCTGCATTTTTGCTCTCACTGCCCATCTTTATTCTGCCGTCCCAAGACTCTCAATTATGGCAAGTTTAATTAAAACTGATGTCTGGATAGGAAAACAAAACTACTTGGATGCAAAGAGAAACA
Source organism: Squalus acanthias (assembly GCA_030390025.1). Lineage (NCBI taxonomy): Eukaryota > Metazoa > Chordata > Chondrichthyes > Squaliformes > Squalidae > Squalus > Squalus acanthias. The sequence continues at coordinate 56,179,744 of CM059431.1, read as the reverse complement.
GCTAGATAAGAACGAACGAACTTGCATTTATATAGTGCATTTCACAACCTCAGGGCATCCCAAAGCGCTTCACAGCCAATGAAGTACTTTTGAAGCGTGCTCACAGTTATAAAGTAGGGAAACGCAGCAGCCAATTTGTGCACAGCAAGGTCCTTCAAACTGCAATGAGATAAAAGACCAAATCATCTGTTTTTGGTGGTGTTGGTTGAGGGATAAATGTTGACCAGGACACTGGGAGAAACTCCTCTAGTCTTCTTTTGAAAAGTACCATGGGATCTTTTACGTCCACCTAAGGGGTCAGATGGAGCTTCAGTTTAACATCTCATCCAAAAGATGGCACCTCCAACAATGCAACACTCCCTCGGTACCAAATGCCTCACTAAAATAGACTGTATGGTCATTTATCCTGTTGCTGTTTGTAGGAGCTTGATGTGTGCAAATTGGCTGCTGCGCTTTCTTACATTATAACACTTTGAAAGTATTTAATCGGGTGTGAAGCACTTTAGGACATCCTAAGGTCATAAAAAGCACTGTATAAATGCAAGTTCTTTCTTTAACAGACTTAAATAAATTCAAAATTGCACGTGCGAGAAAGAGCGAGGTATATTGGGTTGCTTGACCAGGACCTGGTCCATAATCAGCATCAATTGAAGCTCAAGTGTTGGTGCTTAGAGAACCTTGTTCACTATATTTCAGCTTACTGGTTAAATCACTTGCCCTCATGTGATCTTCAGAAGAAAGTAGAATAGACACTTTATTAAGACTGTGGCTCAGGCTAAAAACTACCAAATGGAATTATTAAAACGTAAATGGATAACTGAACAGAAGTAAAGACACACTTACAGTAATTATATGCTTAACAATTCTTCCTTGGAAAACCGGGAAAAAAAACACAACTACTAAATTGTAATGTAAACTGGACTGAAAACAAGGTGCCTGAATATTAGCCTTAACGTGGCAGTTTATTGCCGATCATCAACTGAGTCCCTCTCTGACCTACATATCGCTGGCTGAGAAATACTTTTCCAAAAAGGATGACCAGAGCAAATGAAATTTAAGTATGCGTCTCAAGCTCCAAATGAGCTCCCAATAAAATGCACAAGCTGCTTCTATCTGAATTGAATGGCTTGGTTCCTGCCTTGGACACCTGGCCAAACTCAAAATCTATATTCTGGGCTATTATCTCAAAACAAATACATCATTTCTGGTTTTGAACCAAATATGTACCATAACAGAAGCCAATACCATGATACCCAATAGATAATAATGCTTTTGCGTTTATAATGTACTTCTTTAATAGTATATACACTATAAATGTCTTTAAGGCTCTGAAATTACCAATCTGCTGTAAAATCCACTTGTCCACCATCAGTTAAGAAGCTAAAATAAAGTACTTACTTTATCTTATATACATAGCTATCTTTATTTGCCATGCTTTGTAAAAAGCATATTAAAAAATCCCAGTGAAATGGGCACACTAAAATAAAAAGATATATCAATGGACTAATCGTTGCTGTCATGAGAAGTTGCCCAAGTTTTCTGCTCTGGACCAGTGTTAAATTTGAATCCATAGGTACACCTCATTAACAATTTATTAAAAAACAGAAAAATAAACACAAAAGTAATTTGCTAAGAAATGTTATGCTCAAATCAGAAATCCTTTATGTTGCGCATGAAAAAAATATAAAATGGCCATTTTCAATATATGTACTTCAATCAATTCAATAATACTGTTGTGAAATTAAATTTCAACACTTCAATGCCCAAAATTATTCTTTACTAGAAAGTTATTATGGTGCACAGTAGCAGGATTTCAAACACCATGTTTAAGGCCAACCATTTTGGGAAGTTCAAACAACACTTAAAACAAGGCATTCTTGCAACTGGCAGCTGACTTCAATTAATGACTGGAAACAATGGGTCTTGGTTGTCATTGCCAGAAGCCTAGAAATAACATACGGGTTATGCTGTCTAGGTGAAATAAACAAGACCAGGGAATGACTCAACAGAATACTTATTTGATGTGTCTTTTTTTAAAAAAAGATACGGTCAGGGAAATAAAAGGAGTTTACAACTTATGAACAAGCCTAGTTTTGCCAAGTTGCTAATTTTAAGTGCTTGGCATGTGTCTGTCCAAGGTGAATGATTTTATTCTAAGGATTCACATTTGGTTGTCAGTCATAATGATTGGTCAAACATCAAAATAGGTGGGAAAATGAGGGTCTTACTTTGTGAAACTATGGGGGGAATTTTTCAGGGGGGTCAGCGGGCGCGTTTGGTGGTGGGTCGGCTGGGAAAAAACTTTTAACATCAGTTAGGGAACCCGCTGTCAACCCGCCTCCACGCTAGTCTCCCAGATGTCAGGTCTGTCATCGCTGATCAGACCTGACACCAAGCGGCGGGGTAGGCAATTTAGATCATTAGATAGCTTGTTAAGAGGCAATTAAATAGTATTTTAAGCTTACCTTTAGATTTTTTAGAGTTCGCCAACAGCTTCCCGGCTGCTCGGGGATCACGTCAGGTTGGGTATTTTGTCAGCATGTGATGATTTCTAAACTTGACAGCGGCAAATGGCCTATAAAAGCTCCCATAGGTCTTCACTTTCCAAGGTTAGAAGCTGTTGCTTACTGCATTTGAAAGATAGATTGAGCCTTATGCAGCTTGCAAGTGTTTGGAGCAAACTCTCTATCCAGTGTCACCTCATTGGAACAACCTCTGTCACCATTGACAGATCACTTCTGTCATCTCAACCTCACCTGCCATCTATTCCATCAGCATCGGTGCCCTTGAAAAAATCTCACCTTGGTCCTCAGAATGCCACCATAATCAGCCCCAACACCAGGCACACCAGCACCAACAACAACACCAACCTTCTCCGCAATCAGCTGGGGCTGTACAGGACACAGGGCATCAGCACCCGATCACACTGCTGCCCGGGACGCCAGGGATGGCCTCACCATGGCCAGATTTACTTCACTTAACACTGTACATGTACACCCTGGCTGCCACATGATGCATCAGGTTGGCACCACCCCACACCAACACCATAACCATAACGCATCCCTACAATGCCCAAGCCATTCCTTTCACACTCATCGCCATTGCGGGCGGTACCGTTATGTCTCACCATTCAGTGCAACTCACTAAGCCACTTCCAAAAGGTGCACACAAATCTGTCCAGGAATGCAAAGTGTTGAAAATAAAGATTTCAATGTTTGACGGCACATTAGCAGAAACGTCACATGAACACTGGCTAAAACACCAAAGTGCCTACCCTTGTGTGTTGTTAGTTGGTATGATTGGATTAGGATGAGGGTGGGTGCGAGGGATAGCTAGTGAGATGGGGAAGTGATAATGTAGAGAGGAATGGGTGGAGGTGCAAGGTAAGTTGTTGTAAGGATGTGCAGGAGTAGGATAGGGAAGGCAGAGTGATGGGGATGTGATGAGTGGCACAGCAGGATGAGGCCGAGTGTGGCTTTGCAGTAACGTTTCATGATCTACTGAGATCATTGAAAGGTTTGCGCCACTGCAGCCTGGTCCTCCTAACGACATCCCTGCTCGTGTCCTCCTGTACAATGTGCAACCAGGCTGCATTGATCTCCTGGGGAGGTCTCTTCCGCCCATGGGAAGGGAAAAGGACCTCCCTGCGGGCTGTGACTCCCTCCATTATGAAGGGAGTCATGGGAGAGCCTGGATGCAGGCGTGCACCTCTGTACAGTGCTTGTCAGTATTTGCAGCACCTCAATGCTGTAGAATACTGACAGCAGAACTGTCAAAATCAATTTGCGCATGGTCCCTTTAAGGAAACCGACTGATGACGCATCAAGTGACATCATCAGACCCACTTTCTTCAATTGGCCAGGAAACACGCAGGGCGGGCAGAACAAGCCCAATCAACGTAAAAATCTTTTCACAGAGTGGGCTGGAGCCAGCAGCGGGGTCGCCCCCCCGCCACCAGCCGCAACAGACCTGCCTCAGTAGGCGAAATTGCAGCCCATGTGAATAAAAGATTGTGTTGTTGACACCCAAACAAGTCTGGGGATGTTTGGAGAAATCTGGGAAGGATTCTGACTGGACAGTGAAGCAAGTAATCAAAGCCGAGAAACATTAAGGAGGGAGAATTCGAAAAGTAAGAAGTCTAATCAGATGTAAGCAAATGTTTATGTTGACCTGTATGTCACAGGTCAATTCTAGAACAGAAGTTAGCATGGTTATGCTTGCTTAAGTACAGTAATGTGCAAGGCTAAACCTATTGGGAAGAGAAGCAGATGACAGAAGGAATGAATACTTCAGCTCCAGACAGATCCACCTTGCAGGTGCCCCAGAGGTGCACAGGAGTGACCAAAGAAAGAATGATCCATCCAACCCAAAAGGACGAGTGTGAATGAAATCCACGAATAATATTGTGAAACCTAGTAGTTTATCAGCAATATGCTGAACTGAACCGTTTTTTTCCCCTCATGCCTGTGAAGCACCTTGGAATGTTTTTCTACACTAGCAACACCATATAAATCCAAGTTGCTTTTGTTTAAATGTACTTGGATAAAATTGTTATACAATGCTGTTAACCAGTCAGTCATGGTATTTGTGCAGCCCAGCTGATGTGATACAGTTAAACTATATTCAAGCCAGTAACTATATTCAAGCCTGTAACTATTAAATTCTATCAGTTAATAATGCTGGAGTATATCACCTGGATTGCACTGGCAGAGCTGGCACAGGCACAATGGGCAGAATGGCCTCCTGTGTTGTGAACTTGTATGGTTCTATTCCTTAATGTTTAATCTTATGGTGGTTGTAACTGTAGATGTATTAACAAAATGAAGTTAGTTTTACAATCATGTTAGTCCAGGTATGCTTGTGCCCAACTTCATTTTTAATGACTCTAGCAAGAGAGTGTTAGCTAATTTACTTGTTTGTGTGCAGCGTACTCACTGTGATTAGCTTGGCTTGTGTAACTGTTAAAATACTTTGAACTGGTTAACACAAGACATTTCAAATGAGCAAATCTTTAGGCATTTAATAAACTCTAGACGTGGAAGATAAATCGGCAATTCTAGTTTCTGGTGCAGAGTTGAAGGAAAGGGGTTTAAGATTCACCTGACACTCTTTGACCAATACTTCTTACACTTCGATCACCCCATGGTTCCCCACACAGCAAACACTCAATTCTACGCATGCTGCCAATGGAAAGTCCTGAGTTGAGACCAGGCACATCCTGCAAATATATAAATAAAATCGAATTGTAAGCCAACATGAATTAATGTCTTACACCTACTGTATTAACAGAAGGAACCTCTCCCATTCAGCCAGCAATAATAGCTCAAGAACAGCAACTTGCATTTATATATCCATTTAACTCAATGAGTGTCACAAAGTGCTTCACAGAGCAGTAATAGATGTTGAACATGAGGGGAGAAATTATGGAGGTGACTGAATAAATAGGTTTTGAGGAGTTTTTGCAGGTGGGGAAAGATGTAGCAAGGCAAAGGGTGTAAGGAGTGTGTTCCAGTGAGTAGGGCTGAGGAGTCAGTGGGGAAGGGGTGCACAGGAGAGCAGAGTCAAAAAAGTGCAGGTCTTCATCTAGGATGCAGGGCTTTTGAAGATATTATTTCTAAATAAATGGGTTGGGACCGGTGGAGATCAGTAAGTACAGGAGTGATGGGCGAGGGAATCTTAGTAATATCAATCCTACATACTGAAGCTTTTGCAATGAACGCTAACCTCGACCATGTCATGGATGAGTTATGATGGGATACGTGGCTGACGGCCATTCGATAAGGTAACTCCATATGAAACAGCGCTTGCTGGTTTGATATGCTAAAAGAATGAGCACAACTAATGTCACAACTCTAAATCGGTTAACCTATAGAATTATGGCATTAAATACTTGTGCTCATTGATTTCTGAAATATGCTAAGACTTCAAGATCAAAAATGTACAGTTTGATTGTGCAAGAAAATAGTAGAGACTAGCTCCTGCATTGCAAGATTTAGGAAAGGCCTATCAATTAGCAAATTATAAGCAAGTTAAATGAACTTCAACCTACAATATTGATCCTACCAATGACTTCAAGCCATCAATGTGTGTTTAAAAATGTTATAAAATTATTTTAACCCTACATCTCTAGAAAAGGTTAATAAAATATGATTTTAAAGAGATCGGTGCTTTAATTGCAGGTTGCAGTACCACTCATCATTAAAGACAACAAATAAATCACTACATGTTGAAGCAGATCAATGATGTGATTTATAGTTGTAAAACAACTACAAATTATAACAAAATATAATGAGAATATTATATTAAATTATCCAGCAAGTTTCATTCTGCATTAATTCATTTGGGGAACTGCAGTGAGTTTGCAGAACTAACTAAAGGTAAATACAAAACTTTTTTTTAAAAGTTGGAAAGAAATGTAAAGGTGGGGGGGGGGGGGGGTGTAATCCTTTAGTGTATATTTGAGATGATGATGGAGGTTGTTCCAGGAAGCTTGATGTTATCTTCAGAGGACCATAATGTAATATCAAAAATTAAAATAAACAGGAGTAGTACTAGTTTCTGAAACTCAAATTTGGTCTAAATTTTTTTATTATTCATTCACGTGATGTGGGTATCACTGGCAAGGCCGGCATTTATTGCCCATCCCTGATTGCCTTTGGAAACGTGGTGGTGAAATAGGAACAGGAATAGGCCACTGGGCCCCTCGAGCCTGCCAACCTGCCTTCTTGAACCGTTGCAGTCCCCCAGTGTTGTTCCAGGATTTTAACCGAGCGACGATGAAGGAACAACAATATATTTCCAAATCAGGATGGTGTGAGACATGGAGGGGAACCTGGCAGTGATGGTGTACCCATGCACCTGCTGCCCTTGTCCTTCTAGGTGGTAGAGGTCATGGGTTTGGGAGGTGCTGTCGAAGAAGCCTTAGCGAGTTGCTGCAGTGCATCTTGTAGATGGTGCACACTGCCAGACATTCTCCTGGCGCAGTCTTCGGCTTCCCTCAGCTGCTGGATGATCTCACTTGAACTTGACTTGAGCCCATCGTCACATCGCCAGGAACCGGTCAGTCCTCGGGCAACACACAAGCTGCCACCGCCATACGCCCAGCAGCCAGGTTCCTGCCAGTCACTCCCGGGCAGATGGTGGGCGGCTGAACTGCTCATGGATCCGCATGCCTGCCGGCCCGTTAGCTCGAAAGAGAGTGACGTTAGTTAAAACCAGCGCGGTACACGGCCCTCGCACTCACCTTCAAACGCGCGTCTAACGGTCGGGGGGGGAGAAGCAACTGGAACAATCAGAAACCTTTAAAGACTCCAATGCGTGAAGCCAGCCCCGCGGTCAGCAGCTGCCAGAGGTCCCGGTCCGGAAATCAGCCGGGTGCTGGGGGTTACTGTGCCCGCAGTCCCCGCGACGGCCCCAGACCTGCTGGAACATTCCTGCTCTTGCACAGATCTAACGGCACAGGTGCGAGCCGCCAGCACACAACCACATCCAGAACCTTCCGCCCGCTCACCACACATGACCCGCCCACCAGCAGCCAATCGGAACGACAAGGCAAATAAAGAGTGCCCGCCCACAAACAACCCGTCAGCCAATCCAGAGCACAGGGCAGGTACCGAGTATTCCGCCCACAAACATCCCACTAACCAATCAGTGGGAAGGCAGGCAAAACCCGCATCGTCCGCACCCGCTGCGCATAAATAAGGCTGTCAGAGCCACGTGTTGTGTGGTTTTACCGATTATCTCAGAAGAGAACCAAAGCCAGCGAGCCGGGTAGCCAGCCCAGCCAGCTCAGTACACAACATTTGCACTCTCCTTCAAACGCACTTCAGAGGTAAGGAGCCTCAGTTCATCTGCTGCTGAAACCCTCATCCATGCCTTTGTTACCTCTAGACCTGACTATTCCAATGCACTCCTGGCTGGACTCCCGTCTTCCACCCTCCATAAACTTAAGATAAAGGAAACTACGATGGTATAAGGCGCGAGTTCGCTAGGATGGATTGGGGAACGTTACTTAAAGGGTTGACGGTGGATAGGCAATGGCAAACATTTAAAGATTACATAGATTACATAGAAGATAGGAGCAGGAGTAGGCCATTCGGCCCCTCGAGCGTGCTCCGCCATTCGATGAGATCATGGCTGATCATCCAAACTCAGTACCCTGTACCTGCCTTCTCCCCATATCCCTTGATACCTTTAGCTTTAAGAAATATATCTAACTCATTCGTGAATATATTTAATGACTTAGCCTCAACTACCTTCTGTGGTAGAGAATTCCACAGGTTCACCACTCTCTGGGTGAAGAAATTCTTCCTCATTTCTGTCCTAAATGGCTTACCCCTTATCCTTAGATTATGACCCCTGGTTCTGGACTCTCCAACCATCAGGAACATTCTTCCTGCATCTAGTTTGTCCAGACCTGTCAGAATTTTATATGTTTCGATGAGATCCCCTCTCATTCTTCTATACTCCAGCGAGTATAAGCCCAATCGACCCAATCTCTCCTCATATGTCATTCCTGCCATCCCAGGTATCAGCCTTGTGAATCTTCACTGAACTCCTTCCATGGCAAGAACATCCTTCCTCAGATAAGGCGACCAAAACTGCACACAGTACTCAAGGTGTGGTCTCACCAAGGCCCTGTACAACTGCAGCAAGACATCCCTGTTCCTATACTCAAACCCTTTCGCTATGAAGGCATTTGCCTTCTTCACCGCCTGCTGCACCTGCATGCTTACCTTCAGCGACTGGTGCACAAGGACACCCAGGTCTCGTTGCACTTCCCCTTCTCCCAATCTATTGCCGTTCAGATAATAATCTGTCTTCCTGTTTTTGCCACCAAAGTGGATAACCTCGCATTTATCCACGTTATATTGCATCTACCATGCTTCTGCCCACTCACCCAACCTGTCCAAATCATCCTGGAGTTTCTCGGTATCCTCGCAGCACACACGCCCACCCAGCTTTGTGTCATCTGCAAACTTAGAGATATTACATTTAGTTCCCTTATCTAGATCATTAATGTATATTGTGAATAGCTGGGGTCCAAGAACCGATCCCTGCGGTACACCACTAGTCACTGCCTGCCACTCGGAAAAAGAGCCATTAATTCCTACTCTCTGCTTTCTGTCCGCCAACCAGTTCTCTATCCAAGTCAATACCTTGCCCCCAATCCCATGTGCCTTAACTTTACACGCTAATCTCTTATGCGGGACCTTATCGAAAGCCTTTTGAAAGTCCAAATACGCCACATCTACTGGTTCTCCCTTATCTATTTTCCCAGTTACATCCTCAAACAATTCCAGTAGATTAGTCAAGCACGATTTACCTTTTGTAAATCCATGTTGACTTTGTCCGATCCTGTCACTGTTTTTCAAATGCTCAGCTATTACATCCTTTATAATGGACTCTAGCATTTTCCCCACTACCGATGTCAGGCTGTAATTCCCCGCTTTCTCTCTACCACCCTTTTTGAATAGTGGGGTAACATTAGCTACCCTCCAATCCATGGGTACAGTTTCAGATTCCATCGAATGTTGGAAGATGATCAGCAATGCATCTACTATTTCTAGGGCCACTTCCTTAAGTACCCTAGGATGTAGATTATCAGGCCCTGGGGATTTATCGGCCTTCAATCCCGTCAATTTCCCTAACACCATTTCCCTGCAAATACTGACTTCTTTCAGTTCCTCCCTTTCATCAGACCCTATGTTCTCCAACATCTCTGGGAGGTTATTTGTGTCCTCCTTTGTGAAGACAGAACCAAAATATGCATTTAATTGGTCTGCCATTTCTTTGTTCCCCACGAGAACTTCCCCCGCTTCTGACTGCAAGGGACCTACACTTGATTTCACTAATCTTTTTCTCTTCACATATCTATAAAAGCTCTTACAGTCAGTTTTTATGTTCCCTGCAAGCTGACTCTCATATTCTATTTTCCCCTTCTTAATTAATCCCTTTGTCCTCCTTTGTTGAATCCTAAACTGCTCCCAATCCTCAGGGTTACCACTTTTTCTGGCCAATTTATATGCTCTCTCCTTGGATCTTATGCTATCCCTAATTTCCATTCGCATGGATGAACTACAGAATTTGTTCATCCCTGTTTGGCATAAAAATAAAACAAAACAGGTGACTCAACCGTGGCTAACAAGGGAAATTAGGGTTAGCATAAGATCCAAGGAGAGGACATATAAATTGGCCAGAAAAAGCAGCAAACCTGAGGATTGGGAGCAGTTTAGGATTCAGCAAAGGAGGACAAAGGGATTAATTAAGAGGGGGAAAATAGAGTAAGAGAGTAAGCTTGCAGGGAACATAAAAACTGACTGTAAAAGCTTCTATAGATATGTGAAGAGAAAAAGATTGGTGAAGTCAAGCGTAGGTCCCTTGCAGTCAGAATCAGGGGAGTTTATAATGGGGAACAAAGAAATAGCACAGACCAATTAAATACACACTTTGGTTCTGTCTTCACAAAGGAGGACACAAATAACCTCCCAGAGATGTCGGGGAACATTGGGTCTAATGAGAGGGAGGAACTGAATGAAATCAGTATTTGTAGGGAAATGGTGTTAGGCAAATTGACGGGATTGAAGGCCGATAAATCCCCAGGGCCTGATAATCTACATCCTAGGGTACTTAAGGAAGTGGCGCTAGAAATAGTAGATGCATTGCTGGTCATCTTCCAAAATTCTATAGACTCTGGAACAGTTCCCATGGATTGGAGGGTAGCTAATGTTACCCCACTATTTAAAAAAGGTGGTAGAGAGAAAACGGGGAATTATAGACCAGTAAGCCTGACATCGGTAGTGGGGAAAATGCTAGAGTCAATTATAAATGATGTAATAGCAGAGCACTTGGAAAACAGTGACAGGATCGGACAAAGTCAACATGGATTTACAAAAGGTAAATCATGCTTGACTAATCTACTGGAATTTTTTTAGGATGTATCTGGTAGAATAAATAAGGGAGAACCAGTGGATGTGGTGTATTTGGACTTTCAGAAGGCTTTCGATAAGGTCCCGCATAAGAGATTAGCGTGCAAAGTTAAAGCACATGGGATTGGGGGTAAGGTACTGACTTGGATAGAGAACTGGTTGGCAGACAGGAAGCAAAGAGTTGGAATAAACGAGTCTTTTTCCGAGTGGCAGGCAGTGACTAGTGGGGTACCACAGGGATCGGTGCTAGGACCCCAGCTATTCACAATATATATTAATGATCTAGACAAGGGAACTAGCTGTAATATCTCCACGTTTGCAGACGACACAAAGCTGGGTGGGCGTGTGTGCTGTGAGGAGGATGCAGAGAAACTCCAGTATGATTTGGACAGGTTGGGTGATTGGGCAGATGCATGGCAGATGCAGTATAATGTGGATAAATGCGAGGTTATCCACTTTGGTGGCAAAAACAGGAAGACAGATTATTATCTGAACGGCAATAGATTGGGAAAAGGGGAAGTGCAACGAGACCTGGGTGTCCTTGTGCACCAGTCGCTGAAGGTAAGCATGCAGGTGCAGCAGGCGGTGAAGAGGGCGTCTTTCAGTGTCCGTAGGTGTCCATCGCGTTCCTCCTCGTCTGAGCAGATCCTGTGTATTCGCAGGGCTTGTCCATAGGGGATGGCTTCTTTAACGTGGTTAGGGTGGAAGGTTCCATCCCACCATCAAACTCACCATGGACTACTCCTCAGAATCGGTTTCATTCTTGGACACACGAATCTCCATCAAAGACGGACGCCTCAGCACTTCACTCTACCGCAAGCCCACGGACAACCTCACGATGCTCCACTTCTCCAGCTTCCACCCTAACCATGCGAGACCATGCAGACACTGAGACAACGTATGAACGGACACCGCGCAACAATCGCCAGGCAGGAGGGTTGCCTCCCAGTCGGGGAACACTTCAGCAGCCAGGGGCATTCAGCCTCGGATCTGCGGGTAAGCGTTCTCCAAGGCGGCCTTCGGGATACACGACAGCGCAAAATCATAGAGCAGAAACTGATAGCCAAGTTCCGCACTCATGAGGATGGCCTCAATCGCGATATCGGGTTCATGTCACGATATAGAACGTGACTTGACATCATGGCCGGTCTTCCCAGGTGTTTTTTTTTTTAAAAGACTAACACAAGAACCAACACAAATTGACAGGATATGCAGCCAGCAGGTGGTTTGACACGTTGGACCCCCTGGGACACATCTCATTGTCTTGGCTGTGCTCTTAGTGTGTCTTTGATGTAGGGAAAGATTTGAATAGATTTTGTCTGTGTTTAAATTGTGAATTCTGGGAGATTCTCTCACTGCTAACTTACCTGAGGAAGGAGCGAACCGCTCCGAAAGCTTGTAAAATTAAATAAATCTGTTGGACTATAACCTGGTGTTGTGCGACTTCTCATTTTTGTCCACCCCAGTCCAACGCCGGCATCTCCACATCATATTCAAGAAGGAGTTAGATATATTTCTTAAGGCTAAAGGGATCAAGGGATATGGGGAGAAAGCAGGGACAGGGTACTGAATTTGGATGATCAGCCATGATCTCATTAAATGGCGGAACAGGCTTGAGGGGCTGAATGGCCTACTCCTGCTCCTATCTTCTATGTTTCTATGTTTCTAAGCTAATCCAAAACTCTGCTGTCCATATCCTAACTCGCACCAAGTCCCGTTCACCCATCACCCTTGTGCTCGCTGACTACATTGGCTCCCGGTTGAGCAACATCTCGATTTTAAAATTCTCATCCTTGTTTTCAAATCCCTCCTTGGCCTCACCCCTCCCTATCTCTGTAACTTCCTCCAGCCCTACAACCCTCCAAGATATCTGCGCTCCTCCAATTTTGTCCTCTTGCACATCCCCAATTTGAATTGCTCCACCATTGGCAGCAGTGCCTTCAGCTGCTGAGTTCCTAAGCTCTGGAAATCCCTCCCTAAACCTCTCCACCTCTCTACCTCTCTTTCCTCCTTAAGACGCTCCTTAAAACCTAGGGTAACCATACATCCCCGTTATCTTAAGTCTGTGTCTTCTGTTTACCGACCCTCCTACCAGTGGAAACAATTTCTCTCTATCTACTCTATTAAAACCCGTCATAATTTTGAACACCTCTATTAATTCTCCCCTTGACCTTCTTTGCTCTAAGCAGCTTCTCTAGTCTCTCCCCATAACTGAATTCCCTCATCCCTGGTACCATTCTGGTAAATCTCCTCGGCACCCTCTCCAAGGCCTTGACATCCTTTCTAAAGTGTGGTGCCCACAATTGGACACCATACTCTAGCTGAGGTCTAACCAGTGATTTATAAAGGTTTATCATAACTTCCTTCCTTTTGTACTCTATGCCTCTATTTATAAAATCAATGATCCAGTATGCTTTGTTTAATATGATGCGGAGATGCCGGTGTTGGACTCATTGTCTTTGTTGTATTTTGCTATCGTCTTTGATGTAATGTCTTCCTGACTGACCTGGTTGGATTTGATTGCCGTGATTGTCTCTCTGCCGCGGTGTGATAAAGGGCAGTCAGAAAGATTAACTGTAGTCATCTGGCATTGTTCTCTGCACAGGCATTGTTCTCTGTCTATATATGCTGTGCCCATTTGTATTTCTTCACTTCACCTGACGAAGGAGCAGCCGCTCCAAAAGCTTGTGATTTCAAATAAAACTGTTGGACTATAACCTGGTGTTGTGCGACTTCTCGCTTTTTTTAACAGCATTATCAAACTGTCTTGCCACCTTCAAAGACTTGTGTATGTGAACCCATAGGTCTCTCTGTTCCTGCACCCACTTTAAAATTTTGCCATTTAGTTTATCTCCCTCTCCTCATTTTTCCTTCCAAAATGCATCACTTCAAACTTCTCTGCATTAAATTTCATCTGCCATCTATCTGCCCATTTCACCAGTCTGCCTATGTCCTCCTGAAGTCTGTTACTATCTTCTTCACTGTTTACTACATTTCCAAGCTTTGTGCCATCATCAAACTTTGAAATTATGCCCCCATACCCAAGTCCAGGTCATTAATATATATCAAAAAGAGCAATGGTCCTAATACCAACATCTGGAGAACACCACTGTATACTTAACATCAGTCTGAAAAACTATCCTTCCTGTCCCAGTACTGGTGGCAGTATCCCATGAGCTGGAACCCCTCCTTTCCACACTTCTATTTCAGCCAAGCATTCAGTTTCCTAATCTATTTATTCCCATGCCAATTAGTACGTCCCTTGGGTAGTAATCTGGAGATTAAAACCCTCAAGGTCTTGCTTTTTAATTTAGCTTCTGGCTCCTGATTCTCCCTGTTCTTGTCTATATTGTTGGTTCCAACATGGACCATGAAAACTGGTTCATCCCCCCCACCCACATAATTCACTTGCCCAAGTCAGGAGAACTGAGGTTCATATTAGCAAGATCAAAGGCTTAGGAAGATCCATATATGCATAGGAATATTGATGGGGTTTAATTGAAGAATGCTGGTAAGCTTACCACTTCTTATCCTGCTAAAATCATCCCATTCGGATATTAGCTTGCAGGGTTATCTGGAGCCAAGTTTAAAGAATCCCAGTCCCCAGTAACAAGTCTATTCCTCCATAGAGTCATAGAGTTATACAGCACAGAAAGAGGCCCTTCGGCCCATCGTGTCTGTGCCGGCCATCAAGTCCTATCTATTCTAATCCCATTTTCCAGCACTTGGTCCATAGCCTTGTATGCTATGGCATTTGAAGTGCTCATCTAAATGCTTCTTGAATGTTGTGAGGTTTCCTGCCTCTACCACCCTTTCAGGCAGTGAGTTCCAGATTCCAACCACCCTCTGGGTGAAAAAGTTTTTCCTCAAATCCCCTCTAAACCTCCTGCCCCTTACGTTGAAACTATGCCCCTTGGTTATTGACCCTTCTACTAAGGGGAAAAGTTCCTTTCTATCTACCCTATCTATGCCCCTCATAATTTTGTACACCTCAATCAGGTCCCCCCTCAGCCTTCTCTGCTCTAAGAAAAACAACCCCAGCCTGTCCAGTCTCTCTCCATAGCTGAAACGCTCCAGCCCAGGTAACATCCTGGTGAATCTCCTCTGCACCCTCTCTAATGCAATCACATCCTTCCTATAGTGTGGCGACCAGAACGGCACACAGTATTCCAGCTGTGGCCTAACTAGCGTTTTGTACAGCTCCATCATAACCTCCCTGCTCTTATATTCTATGCCTCGGCTAATGAAGGCAAGTATCCCATATGCCTTCTTAACCACCTTATCTACCTGTCCTGCTGCCTTCAGGGATCTATGTACATGCACACCAAGGTCCCTCTGATCCTCTGTCCTTCCTAGGGTCCTACCATTCATTGTGTATTCGCTTGCCTTGTTAATCCTCCCAAAATGCATCACCTCACACTTTTCAGGGTTAAATTCCATTTGCCACTGTTCTGCCCATCTGACCAACCCGTCTATATCGTCCTGTAGCCGGAGGCTTTCCCCCTCGCTATTTACCACTCCACCAATTTTCGTGTCATTGCGAACTTACTGATCATACCTCCTACATTCATATCTAAATCATTAATGTACACTACAAACAGCAAGGGACCCAGCACCGATCCCTGCGGTACACCACTGGACACAGGCTTCCAGTCACAAAAACAACCTTTGACCATCACCCTCTGCCTCCTGCCACTAAGCCAATTTTGGATCCAATGTGCCAAATTGCCCTGGATCCCATGGGCTCTTACCTTCTTGACCAGTCTCCCATGCGGGACTTTGTCAAAAGCCTTACTGAAGTCCATGTAGACTACATCAACTGCACTACCCTCATCCACACACCTAGTCACCCCCTCGAAAAAATCAATCAAATTGGTTAGACATGATCTCCCCCTGACAAAGCCATGCTGACTATCCTTGATTAATCATTGCCTCTCCAAGTGGAGACTAATTCTGTCCCTCAGAATTTTTTCCAATAATTTCCCTACCCCTGATGTTAGGCTCACTGGCCTATAATTCCCTGGTTTATCCCTACTACCCTTCTTGAATAATGGTACTACGTTAGCTGGCCTCCAGTCATCTGGCACCTCCCCTGTGGCCAGAGAGGTTCTGAAAATTTGTGTCTCCACATAGCAGCCTGGGATACATCTCATCTGGGCCTGGGGATTTATCCACTTTTAAGCCCACTAAAACCGCTAGTACCTCCTCCCTCTCAATGCTAATTTGTTCAAGTATATCACAATCCTCCTGCCTGATTTCTATGCCTACATCGTCCTTCTCCATAGTGAACACAGATGCAAAATATTCATTTAAAACCTCAACTACATCTTCCGGCTCTACACACAGATTGTCACTTTGGTCCCTAATGAGCCCTACTCTTTCCCTGGTTATCCTCTTGCCCTTAATATACTTATAAAACACCTTGGGATTTTCCTTTATTTTGCCCGCCAGTGTTTTTTCATGCCCCCTCTTCGCTCTCCTAATTTATTTTTTAAGTACCCCCCTGCACTTTCTATACTCTTCTAGGGCTTCCACTGTTTTTAGTCCTTTGTATATGCCAAAAGCCTCCCTTTTTTCCCTAATCCATTCTTGTATATCCCTTGACATCCAGGGTTCCCTGGACTTGTTGGTCCCACCCTTGACCTTTACGGGAACATGTTGGCGCTGTACTCTCTCTATTTCCTTTCTGAATGACTCCCACTGCTCTGATCATATTAATGATCCAAGTTCTACTGGAGTGAATTGGACCTGTGTGTGTCAGGTATTGAATTATCAAGAGGATTGATTTAGTTCCAATCATCATATCATCTTACTACATAGAATTTACAGCACAAAAACAGGCCATTCGCCCATTATTTATGCTCCACACGAGCCTCCTCCCACTCTATTTACTTCATCTCACCCTATCAACATATCCTTCTATTCCTTTTTCCCTCTGGTACTTATCTAGCTTCCCCTTAAATGCATCTATGCTATTCTACTGAACCACTCCATGTGGTAGCGTGTTCCACATGATTGTATATCTGTTCCCCTAGATCCCTTTGCACCTCTACCCCATTTAAACTCTTTTTTTCCAAGGAGTAGATGGCCTCCTTATTTTTCTTACCAAAATGCACCCCCAATTTGGTGTCTTTTGTAAATCTTGATATTGTACTTCCAATTCCCAAATCCAAATCATATATGGTGGATAATAATGGTCCCAGTACCGATCCCTGTGGAACACCACTTCCCAACTTCAACCGATCTGAGTAACTACCTTTAACCCCTCCTCTCTGTTTTCTGTTTTGTAGCCCATTTGCTATCCATTCTGCTACTTGTCTCCTAACTCCACATGTTATGACCTTAGTCATGAGTCCACTATGCGGTACCTTATCGAAGGGCTTTTGAAAGCCCATGTATATTAGGAAAGAAAGACTTGCATTTATATAGCGCCTTTCACCACCTCAGGACGTCCTAAAGCACTTTACAGCCAATGAAGTACTTTTGAAGTGTAGTCACTGTTGTACTGTAGGAAATGTGCACAGCAAGTTCCCACACAGCAATGTGATAATGACCAGATAATCTGTTTTAGTGATGTTGATTGAGGGATAAATATTGGCCTGAACAACAGAGATAACTCCCCTGCTCTTCTTCGATATAGTGCCGTGGGGTCTTTCATGTCCACCTGAGAGAGCAGACGGGGTCCCAGTTTAATGTCTCATCTGAAAGACGGCACCTCTGACAGCGCAGCCTTCCCTCAGTACTGCATTGCAGTGTCAGCCTAAATTTTTGTGCTCATGTCTCTGAAGTGGGATTTGAAGCCACAACATTCTGATTCAGAGGCAAGAGTGCTACCAACTGAGCCACGGCTGACACATCCACTGCATTACTCTTGTCTACTCTTTCTGCTACTTCTTCAAAGAATTCAATAAGGTTGGTCAAGCATGACCTTCCCAATTGAAATCCGTGCTGAGTATTCTTTATTACATTTTTGGTTTCTAGATGTTTTTCTATTGCACCTTTGAGTAAAGATTCCAATATCTTTCCTACTATCGACGTTAATCTAACTGGTATATAGTTCCCTGGATTTGTTCTATCTCCCTTTTTGAATATAGGAATAACATTAGATGTCCACCAGTCCTCTGGCACTATTCCCTTTTCTATTGAATTGTCATATGCCTATGAATACTAATGCCTTCGCTATCTCTTCCCTAGCTTCTTTGAGTATACAGAGTTGCAATCCATCTGGACCCGGGGTTTTATCCTTTCTAAGTTTGGCTAGTTTTGGTCTTGGACCAAGTTAACCTCAAAAGGACCTTGCTTACCTTCTCCCCACGCCCATCAAGAGGATAGTTATTAGCCAGTCATTAGACAACTGATAACAACAACATTCATTTATATAGCACCTTTAACATAGAAAAACATTCCAAGGCACTTCACAGAGACGCAATCAGACAAAAGGTGGGGTGGCAGTATTGGTTAAGGAGAATGTTACAGTGTTGGAGAGAGAGGATGTCCTGGAGGGGTCAAGGACAAAATCTATTTGGTTAGAATTAAGAAATAATAGAGGTGCCATTACACTACTAGGTGTATTCTATAGGCCACCAACTAGTGGGAAAGATATAGAGGAGCAAATTTGCAGGGGAATTACAGAGAGTAGTAATAATGGGGGACTTCAATTATCCTAATATAGACTGGGATAGTAGTAGTGTAAAGGGAAGAGAGGGGGAAGAATTTCTGAAGTGTGTTCAGGAGAACTTTCTTGATCAGTACGTTTCTGGCCCAATGAGGAAAGAGGCATTGCTGGATTTGGTTCTGGGGATTGAGGTGGGTCAAGTGGAGCAAGCATCATTAGAGGAACATTTAGGGAACAGTGATCAAAGTATCATAAGGTTTAGATTAGCTATGGAAAAGGACAGGGAGCAATCTAGAGGAAAAATACTTAATTGGAGGAAGGCAAATATCAGTGGGTCGACAACGGATCTGACCCGGGTAAATTGCAATCAAAGAATGGCAGGCAAGACATGAATCGAAAAATGGGCTGCCTTTAAAGAGGAGATGGTTCGGGTACAGTCGAGGTACATTCCCACGAGGGGGAAAGGTAGGGCAACAAAAGCCAGAGCTCCCTGGCTAACGAAAGAGATAGAGAGTAAGATGAAGCAGAAAAAGAGCGTGTATGAAAGATGTCAGGTTGAGAATACAAGTGAGAATCAGGCTGAATATAGAAAGTTCAGAGGGCAAGTGAAAAAGAAAATAAGAGGGGCAAAGAGAGAGTATGAGAATAGATTGGCAGCTAAAATGGTTATGGTGGTTGAAGGTCAATCATCACAGTCCCAGGACATCGCTGCAGGAGTTCCTCAGGGCAGTGTCCTAGGCCCAACCATCTTCAGCTGTTTCATCAATGACCTTCCCTCCAACATAAGGTCAGAAATGGGGATGTTCGCTGATGACTGCACAGTGTTCAGCGCCATTCACAACTCCTCAGATAATGAAGCAGTCCATTCCCGCATGCAACAAGACCTGGACGACGTTCAGGCTTGAGCTGATAAGTGGCAGGTAACATTCGTGCCACAGAAGTGCCAGGCAATGAATAGCTCCAACAAGCGAGGGTCTAACCACCTCCCCTTGGCATTCAACGGAATTACCATCGCCGAATCCCCCACCATCAACATCCTGGGGGGGTCACCATTGATCAGAAACTTAACTGGACCAGCCACATAAATACTGTGGCAACAAGAGCAGGACAGAGGCTGGGTATTCTGCGGCGAGTGTCTCACCTCCTGACTCCCCAAAGCCTTTCCACCATCTACAGGGCACAAGTAAGGAGTGTGATGGAATTCTCTCCACTTGCCTGGATGAGTGCAGCTCCAACAACACTCAAGAAGTTCGACACCATCCAGGACAAAGCAGCCCGCTTGATTGGCACCTCATCTACCACCTTAAACATTCACTCCCTCCACTACCGGCGTACCGTGGCTGCAGTGTGTATCATCTACAAGATGCACTGCAGCAACTCGCCAAGGCTTCTTCGGCAGCACCTCCCAAACTCACGACCTCTTCCACCTAGAAGGACAAGGGCAGCAGGCGCATGGGAACACCACCACCTCCAAGTTCCCCTCCAAGTCACACACCAACCTGACTTAGAAGTATATCGCTGATCCTTCATCGTCATTGGTCAAAATCCTGGAACTCCCTTCCATAACAGCACTGTGGGAGTATCTTCACCACACAGATTGCAGCAGTTCAAGAAGGCAGTTCACCACCACCTTCTCAAGGGCAATTAGGGATGAGCAATAAATGCTGGCCTTGCCAGCGATGCCCACATCCCATAAACGAATAAAAATAAATAAAAGGGAATTCAAAAGTCTTCTAAATATAAATAATAAACGGGTAGTAAGAGGAGGGGTAGGGCTGATTAGGGACCAAAAATGAGACCTGCACATGGAGGCAGAGGGCATGGCTGAGGTACTAAATGAGTACTTTGCACCTGCCATCACCAAGGAAGAAGATGCTGCTAAAGTCATAGTGAAAGAGGAGGTAGTGGAGATACTGGATGAGATAAAAATTGATAAAGAGGAGATACTAGAAAGGCTGTCTGTACGTAAAGTTGATAAGTCACCAGGACCGGATGGGATGCATCCTAAGATGTTGAGGGAGGTTAAGGACGAAATCGCGGAGGTACTGGCCATAACCTTCCAAACCTCCTTAGATACAGGGGTGATGCCAGTGGACTGGTGAATTGCAAATTGTAAGGGGTATCTTAATCGCTCCCACACCCCTCCGGTTCCTAGACTTTGGACTTATTTAGGGGTTGTGAACAAAATTGCAGTAAACGACAGGTTCTGATGAAAGAATTTTACTTTATTAAAAGAAAAAGGTAACAAACTTGAAACACACTTATTACTTAAAACACAGATGGGGAGCACACGGTACAAGCGAGGGAAATGACAATATATCAAACAAAACCTTATCCCTCCCAAAGATCCCACTATCTAGCTAGGTTTTTGGTTTCAGGAGATCAGGGATAATGCTCACCAACGAATCCTTGATAGGATTTTAGAGTATTTTGTTTAAAAGACTCCGTAAGGCCTTTGTTGCTGCGAGGTGTCCGATGGTCACTGAGGCAGTCGCTCTGGTTTCTTCTTGCGTGCTGGTCTGTTTTCTGGCCTTCTTCCTCGTGGCTTGTGGTAGGTTTTGCTGGAGCAGGGAGAGAGCTGTGTCCGCGTGGTCAGCCAGTTCGAAAGAGAGAGAAATTATGGCACAGGCTTTCAAATTATACTGTTTCTTTTTCGCGCCCAAAAAACCCTTACTAAAACGGATTCCTTTTGGTTGCAAATGAACCTTGCTTAGTCCAATTGTCTAGTTTTGGCGGGCTTGCCAGTTCCGATGGCTTTTGCTCAGTGTTAAACATGTCTTGATCGTTTTCCGATTTAAACACAGCCTTATCTACGCGCCAAATCTCCACCCTATTGTCCTAGGTCTGTTGGCGGGCTTTTAAATCTGTTCTGTGGATACCTGGTTGATTGTTTTTTTTGATGGGATAATGGCTATGAAACTGTGTGATCGAAGTTTTATTGTCAGGAATCGTTTTTAGATTTCCAGCATCTTGTTTGCCCCTGGGGATTCATATTTGAATGTGTTTGTGAGTTTTTGCTTTGTCTCTTGCACCTTGGTAGGATTCGCAGTGTAAACAATTCCCAGACAGCTTGATCTGTTCACTGCCTGGCCACGCCCCTCGCAGCTTGTGTCTGTGAAAGGTGTCTCTCCCAACAGTAAGATTCAAAAAGTCAGCTTCCTCAGGTTTTTTCTTCCCTGATCTTTAGGTTTTTACATCAAATCACTTCACTTAGGCCCCATCATCCCAAGTTTGTATGAAAAGTCCAAAAATCACTCCCTTTAGGGCT
This sequence comes from Squalus acanthias, assembly GCA_030390025.1. Classification (NCBI taxonomy): domain Eukaryota; kingdom Metazoa; phylum Chordata; class Chondrichthyes; order Squaliformes; family Squalidae; genus Squalus; species Squalus acanthias. The sequence continues at coordinate 56,157,933 of CM059431.1, read as the reverse complement.
CTGTTCGAGTTTCTGGGAGATTTTGCGAAGCCTACAAAATATTACACCCTTGTTCAAAAAAGGGTGTAAGGATAAACCCAGCAACTACAGGCCAGTCCGTTTAACCTCGGTAGTGGGGAAGCTTTTAGAAACGATAATCAGGGACAAAGTTAACAGTCACTTGGACAAGTGTGGATTAATTAAGGGAAGCTAGCGCGGATTTGTTAAAGGCAAATCGTGTTTAACTAACTTGATTGAGTTTTTTGATGAGGTAACAGAGAGGGTTGATGAGGGAAATGCGGTTGACGTGGTGTATATGGATTTCCAAAAGGTGTTTGATAAAGTACTACATAATAGGCTTACCAGCAAAGTTGAAGCCCATGGAATAAAAGGGACAGTGGCAGCTTGGATACAGAATTGGCTAAGTTACAGGAAACAGAGAGTAGTGGTGAGTGGTTGTTTTTCGGACTGGAGGAAGGTATACAGTGTTGTTCCCCAGGGATCGGTACTAGGACCACTGCTTTTCTTGATATATATTAATGCTTTGGACTTAGGTGTACTATTTCAAAATTTGCGGATGACACAAAACTTGGAAGTATAGTGAACAGTGAGGAGGATAGTGATAGATTTCAAGAGGACATAGACGGCGGACACGTGGCAGATGAAATTTAACGCAGAAAAGTGCGAAGTGATACATTTTGGTAGGAAGAATGAGGAGAGGCAATATAAACTAAAGGGTACAATCCTAAAGGGGGTGCATGAACAGAGAGACCTGGGGGTATATGTGCACAAATCATTGAAGGTAGCAAGGCAGGTTGAGAAAGTGGTTAAAAAAAGCATACGGGATCCTGGGCTTCATAAATAGAGAGGTCGCACAACACCAGGTTATAGTCCAACAGTTTTATTTGAAATCACAAGCTTTCGGAGCTATCGATTGCTCCTTCCTCAGGTGAAGTAAATTAGATACAGAATCGCCAAAGCATATATAGATAGAAAACAAAGCATGTGTACCTTACAATTGCAGACCACTAAATTAAATCATCCTGACTATCTGCCGAGGTGTGATAAAGTTAATTAAGTCAGCCAGGAAGGTACCACATCAAAGACATAGCAAGATACAACTGAGACAATGAGGTGTAGTCGCAGGGGTTCTAACGTGTCAAAAGCTGCCGTCTGTATGTAAAACGAAAAGCTTTAAAATTTTTACTTTTTTACTGGGAAAATTTTTACTTTTTTACTGGGAATCACATCTGTGAACAAGCTAACGACGACTCGAGTCCGGATCACGTCATGTATCGTGACATAAACCCAAGATCCCGATTGAGACCGTCTTCATGAGTGCGGAACTTGGCTATCAGTTTCTGCTCGATGATTTTGCGTTGTCGTGTGTTTCTAAGGTTGCCTTGGAGAACGCTTACCCGCAGATCCGAGGCTGAATGTCCTTGACTGCTGAAGTGTTCCCCGACTGGGAGGTAACAATCCTGCCTGGCGATTGTTGCGCGGTGCTCGTTCATACGTTGTCTCAGTGTCTGCATGGTCTCGCCGATGTACCATGCCGCGGTGCATTCTTTCCTGCAACGTATGAGGTAGACAACGTTGGCCGAGTCACATGAGTATGTACCATGTACCTGGTGGGTAGTGTCCTCACGTGTGATGGTGGTATCTGTGTTGATGATCTGGCATGTCTTGCAGAGTTTGCCATGGCAGTGTTGTGTGGTGTCGTGGTCGCTGTTATCCTGAAAGCTGGGTAATTTGCTGCGAACGATGGTACTTCTGAGGTTAGGCGGCTGTTTGAAGGCAAGTAGTGGAGGCGTGGGGATGGCCTTAGCGAGGTGTTTGTCGTCATCGATGACATGTTGAAGGCTGCGAAGAACATGGCGTAGTTTCTCCGCTCCGGGGAAGTACTGGACGACGTAGGGTACCCTGTTGGTTGTGTCCCGTGTTTGCCTTCTGAGGAGGTCTATGCGATTTTTCGCTGTGGCCCGTCGGAACTGTCGATCGATGAGTCGAGCGTCATATCCCGTTCTTACGAGGGCGTTTTTCAGCGTCCGTAGGTGTCCATCGCGTTCCTCCTCGTCTGAGCAGATCCTGTGTATTCGCAGGGCTTGTCCATAGGGGATGGCTTCTTTAACATGGTTAGGGTGGAAGCTGGAGAAGTGGAACATCGTGAGGTTGTCCGTGGGCTTGCGGTAGAGTGAAGTGCTGAGGTGTCCGTCTTTGATGGAGATTCGTGTGTCCAGGAATGAGACCGATTCTGAGGAGTAGTCCATGGTGAGTTTGATGGTGGGATGGAACTTGTTTATGTTATCGTGTAGTCTTTTCAGTGATCCTTCGCCATGGGTCCAAAGGAAGAAAATGTCGTCGATGTATCTGGTGTACAGCGTTGGCTGGAGGTCCTGTGCAGCGAAGAAGTCTTGCTCGAACTTGTGCATGAAGATGTTGGCGTATTGGGGTGCGAATTTGGTCCCCATGGCTGTTCCGTGTGTTTGGGTAAAAAAATGGTTGTCGAAGGTGAAGACATTGTGGTCAAGGATGAAGCGGATGAGTTGTAGGATGGCGTCTGGAGATTGGCTGTTGTTGATGTTGAGTACTGAGGCTGTTGCAGCGATGCCGTCATCGTGGGGGATACTGGTGTAGAGTGCCGATACGTCCATCGTGGCAAGGAGTGTTCCTGGTTCAACTGGTCCGTGGGTGCTGAGTTTCTGTAAGAAGTCTGTAGTGTCGCGACAGAAGCTGCGGGTTCCCTGTACGATGGGTTTCAGAATGCCCTCGACGTATCCAGAGAGGTTCTCACACAGGGTTCCATTGCCTGATACGATAGGACGTCCGGGTGTGTTGGCTTTGTGTATCTTTGGGAGGCAGTAGAAGTCCCACGTGGGATGAGAGCGCGTAGGATGTTTTGAAGGTCTGGATCGAAGGTCTTGATCAGTCTATTGAGTTGGCGGGTGTGTTCTTTGGTCGGATCTGCGGGTAGCTGTCTGTAGTGTTCCTGGTTGTCCAGTTGTCGGTATGCTTCTTTACAATAGTCCGTTCTGTTCTGTATGACGATGGCTCCTCCTTTGTCCGCTGGTTTGATGACAATGTTGCGGTTGGTCTTGAGAGCGTGGATGGCGTTGCGTTGTGCTCGGGTGACATTCTGGACTGTCTTGTGAGTGCGGCTGATGAATCTGGCGTTGATGCATCTCCTGACAGCTTGAGCATACATGTCAAGCTTGGGGCAGCGACCCTCCGGAGGGGTCCAGTTTGACTCTTTTTTCTTCGGTTGCTGCACTGCGAGTCCCTCTGTCTGCTGTTCTGGATCATTGATTGTCTCATTGGGTTTGTTGCTGACATCTTGGGATTTGTGGAAGTATTCCCGGAGCCTCATTCTCCTGATGAATTCCTCCGTGTCTGCCGCGAGACCGATGGGGTCCATTTTGGTGGTTGGGCAGAACTTGAGCCCTAGGGCGAGAACTTCGATTTCGTCTGGTTGAAGGGTATGGTCGGACAAGTTGACGATGGACTTCCCTGTGGTTGCAGCCGTGGTACCGGGGGAGGCTTGGTTGCTGCTGGTGGTGATGCCGAGTTTCTCAAGCTTCCTGTTCTTGATGCGCATGTAGGCAGCGTAGTTCCGTTGCCTCGTCTGTTTGGTGGTGTCTCGTAACTGGTCTGCTGTGTCCTGAGCACAGGCTGAGAGCATGGACTCTATCTTGGTTTCGAGGTTGTGGCGTTTGCTGTAGAGCTGGTGTACGAGATGGTTGAGGAGTGTGCGAGAGGTACGACGGCAGAGTCTCTCAGCGTAGTCTGTGTTGTATGTCGACTTGAGTGGGTTCGTGATCTGTAGTCCTTTCGGGATCTTGTCTGCTTTCTTGCATTTCTGTAGATACTTGATGTCGGTGTCGATATGCGCGATCTTCTTGGCGATTCTCTCCACTTTGAGCCGGCAGTTTGTGGTGTCGATAGTGGTCATGATGCGGAGATGCCGGTGTTGGACTGGGGTGGACAAAATTGAGAGGTCGCACAACACCAGGTTATAGTCCAACAGTTTTATTTGAAATCACAAGCTTTCGGAGCTTCTGTCGCGACACTACAGACTTCTTACAGAAACTCAGCACCCACGGACCAGTTGAACCAGGAACACTCCTTGCCACGATGGACGTATCGGCACTCTACACCAGTATCCCCCACGATGACGGCATCGCTGCAACAGCCTCAGTACTCAACATCAACAACAGCCAATCTCCAGACGCCATCCTACAACTCATCCGCTTCATCCTTGACCACAATGTCTTCACCTTCGACAACCATTTTTTTACCCAAACACACGGAACAGCCATGGGGACCAAATTCGCACCCCAATACGCCAACATCTTCATGCACAAGTTCGAGCAAGACTTCTTCGCTGCACAGGACCTCCAGCCAACGCTGTACACCAGATACATCGACGACATTTTCTTCCTTTGGACCCATGGCGAAGGATCACTGAAAAGACTACACGATAACATAAACAAGTTCCATCCCACCATCAAACTCACCATGGACTACTCCTCAGAATCGGTCTCATTCCTGGACACACGAATCTCCATCAAAGACGGACACCTCAGCACTTCACTCTACCGCAAGCCCACGGACAACCTCACGATGTTCCACTTCTCCAGCTTCCACCCTAACCATGTTAAAGAAGCCATCCCCTATGGACAAGCCCTGCGAATACACAGGATCTGCTCAGACGAGGAGGAACGCGATGGACACCTACGGACGCTGAAAAACGCCCTCGTAAGAACGGGATATGACGCTCGACTCATCGATCGACAGTTCCGACGGGCCACAGCGAAAAATCGCATAGACCTCCTCAGAAGGCAAACACGGGACACAACCAACAGGGTACCCTACGTCGTCCAGTACTTCCCCGGAGCGGAGAAACTACGCCATGTTCTTCGCAGCCTTCAACATGTCATCGATGACGACAAACACCTCGCTAAGGCCATCCCCACGCCTCCACTACTTGCCTTCAAACAGCCGCCTAACCTCAGAAGTACCATCGTTCGCAGCAAATTACCCAGCTTTCAGGATAACAGCGACCACGACACCACACAACACTGCCATGGCAAACTCTGCAAGACATGCCAGATCATCAACACAGATACCACCATCACACGTGAGGACACTACCCACCAGGTACATGGTACATACTCATGTGACTCGGCCAACGTTGTCTACCTCATACGTTGCAGGAAAGAATGCACCGCGGCATGGTACATCGGCGAGACCATGCAGACACTGAGACAACGTATGAACGAGCACCGCGCAACAATCGCCAGGCAGGATTGTTACCTCCCAGTCGGGGAACACTTCAGCAGTCAAGGACATTCAGCCTCGGATCTGCGGGTAAGCGTTCTCCAAGGCAACCTTAGAAACACACGACAACGCAAAATCATCGAGCAGAAACTGATAGCCAAGTTCCGCACTCATGAAGACGGTCTCAATCGGGATCTTGGGTTTATGTCACGATACATGACGTGATCCGGACTCGAGTCGTCGTTAGCTTGTTCACAGATGTGATTCCCAGTAAAAAAGTAAAAATTTTCCCAGTAAAAAAGTAAAAATTTTAAAGCTTTTCGTTTTACATACAGACGGCAGCTTTTGACACGTTAGAACCCCTGCGACTACACCTCATTGTCTCAGTTGTATCTTGCTATGTCTTTGATGTGGTACCTTCCTGGCTGACTTAATTAACTTTATCACACCTCGGCAGATAGTCAGGATGATTTAATTTAGTGGTCTGCAATTGTAAGGTACACATGCTTTGTTTTCTATCTATATATGCTTTGGCGATTCTGTATCTAATTTACTTCACCTGAGGAAGGAGCAATCGATAGCTCCGAAAGCTTGTGATTTCAAATAAAACTGTTGGACTATAACCTGGTGTTGTGCGACCTCTCAATTTTGTCCACCCCAGTCCAACACCGGCATCTCCGCATCATGACCACTATCGACTTCATAAATAGAGGCATAGAAGTCAAAAGCAAGGAAGTTATGATGAACCTTTATAAAACACTGGTTCAGCCTCAACTGGAGTATTGTCTCCAATTCTGGGCACCGCACTTTAGGAAGGATGTGAACGCCATAGAGAGGGTGCAGAAAAGATTTACGAGAATGGTTGCAGGGATGAGGGACTTCAGTTACTTAGATAGACTGGAGAAGCTGGGGTTGTTCTCCTTAGAGCAGAGAAGGTTGAGAGGAGATTTGATAGAGGTATTCAAAATTATGAGGGGTCTAGACAGAGTAGATAGAGAGAAACTGTTCCCATTGGCGGAAGGATCAAGAACCAGAGGACACAGATTTAAGGTGATTGGCAAAAGAACTAAAGGCGACATGAGGAAAAACTTTTTTACGCAGCGAGTGGTTAGGATATGGAATGCACTGCCTGAAAGGGTGGTGGAGGCAGACTTAATTGTGGCTTTCAAAAGGGAATTGGATAAGTACCTGAAGGAAAGAAAATTGCAGGGCTACGGGGAAAGGGCAGGGGAGTGGGACTAGCTGAAGTGCTCTTGCAGAGAGACGACACGGGCTTGACGGGCCGAATGGCCTCCTTCTGTGCAGTAACCATTCTATGATTCTATAAAAACAGATGCCAAGCCAAAGAAGGAGCTATTAGGAGGGGTGGCCAAAGAGAAAATTTTAAGCAGGGTGTTAAATAATGTAAGAAAGCCTATTTGTGTATACATATATACATAGGGTTATGATTTGGTTTAATCTCAAGTGATTAGGATTTTTGCTTTCTTTTTACCTGAATGGTTTGTAGATTTGTACTGTAGCTAGAAATAATGAAATGGTTAGAGTTGTTCATTTCCAGAATGCTTTAGAGTTTAATATGTCAGGGTACAATTTAGCTGACTGTGCTGCTTAGCTTATGCTGAGGTGCGGGATGTGGGTTGCAGGATGTGTGATTCGGGCCTGTTGACTTCTTTTTGTCGCCACATTGCGAAACGATATAGCCAAGAAAGTCTTAAGATAAGGTGGTGGGACAATGAGCTCAGGATAATTAGTGACATGCTTAATGGTAAACAGATTGGCAATCTGGAAGTTTGTAGGAACTGTCTCATTTCTGGGGGTCTTGTTCACAATAGCTCTTATCAGGACATAAAGAATTATCTAGGACCGTGTGCATGACTAGAGACCTATAAAGATCTTAAGCTTTCCTTAACAATTTGTAGAGAGTCAGGATAGATGCAGGTTACGTCTCTACCCAGAGGGGAAATGTGTTTGGAGGGTTGTAGGGCAGGAGAAGGTTCCAGAGATAGTGGGAGGTGAGTGATTTGAACATGAGGATGAGAATTTTAAAAACGAGGCGTTGGTGGACTGGTAGCCAATGTAGGCCAGTGAGCGCGAGTGATGGGTGAATGGGACTTGGTGCGATTTAAAATATGGGCAGTAGAGTTTTGGATGAGCTAAAGTTTATGGAGGGTGCAAGATGGGAGGCCAGCCTGGAGAGCATTGGAATAGTCGATTCTTGCGGTAACAAAAGCATGGATGAGGGTTTCAGCAGCAGATAAGCTGAGGCAGGGGCGGAGATGGGCAATGTTACTTAGGTGGAAGTAGGCAGTCTTGTGATGGAGAGGATATGAGGTTGAAAGCTCATCTCAGGGTCAAATAGGATGCCGAGGTTGTGAACAGTCTGGTTCAGCTCGGACAGTGGCCAGGGAGGGTGATGAAATCGGTGGCTAGGGAATGGAGTTCATGGCGTAGGCCAAAGACGATGCCTTTGGTCTTCCCAATGTTTAATTGGAGGAAAATGTGACTCTTCCAGGACTGGATATTGGACAAGGGTTGATAGAGGTGGTGGTGAGATAGATCTGGGTGTTGTCAGCGTACATGTGGAACCTGACGCCATGTCTTCAGATGTTGTTAACGTTGTGGAGGCAGGAAGAGAAGCCATTGCTGGAAATTCACTGGCAATGACTGCATAGGTAAGAGTGGACTCAGACAAGGTTCCCACTCAGCTGGACCATGGAAGAGAGGCGTTGGAGAAGAAGGATAAGGATATTGCCCCTTGGTTACAGTCACAGAGGATGTCATTTGTGACTTTGATTAGGGCTATTTCAGTGCTATGGCATGGGTGGAAAATTGATTGGAGAGGTTCAAACATGGAGTTTTGGTAAAGATTCAGCACCATTTTTTTATTTTTACTCACAATGGTCCTGTGATTTTAGTGTATATTTCCTGTGACAAATCAGTAATTTTAATTATCAAGTATAAGTAATTCAAAAATATTGGACATAGCTGATGTAGGGTCGTAACAAAAAAATCTCATTTACAACTATACAAGTACACCCTGTAAAAAAATACTCTGAGGTTGCTACTTTAAAATATGGATGCACCACAACCATTGCAGCAATTTATTCGGTATCAACTATGCACAGTAAAATCGTGCGGAAATAATTTTGAGTGTGTTGTCACACAAGAGGCAGTAAAGTCCGGTTGTCGAGGGGAACTAATAACATTATAGTGAATGTAAATGTTATACTGTCAGTCAGCATGAGAACCTAACCTATCATCATGACTCTTTTTTTTCGTGCTATTTTGGAGTTGGGTTTGACAGGCCGTGCTGCACTGTTCTGTCCCATCCTATGCTACAAGCCTCTGCAAATTTTAATTCACCCTGCACAGAAAACCAAAGAATTACGCCAACGAAAATATGTCCACAGCAACCCGCTCTGGAATAAGAAAAGTGCGCGTGCGTACTGCTGTGCATTGTGGGAACTGTAGTTCATTATTGGGGTGATGGTACGGCAACGTCACATAAACGACGGGCGTTAAAACTACAAGGTCCAGAAGCCGCTGCGCTACCAGCTTCCACCACGGGTTTGTCACGAAGTTGGGTTGATGCAAGGTGAGTGCAGCGCACAATGCAGCCTTTGGTACAGCAACCTTTGCCTGAATTTCAGATGCGCCTCATCTTCAGAGCGAACAGCGATTTTCCCGGGGGACGAAGTTGGGGGGAGAGCAGTGATTCAGGATATGAATGCATTAAAAAAAATGCAATTTCCCGTTGCGGCGCCACAATTTTCTGGACCCAGACCGTTTGTTTGGGATAGATTTTTATAATAATTCCACTGTCAGCCCTCATATGCTTTCAGGATTAAAGTGACGAACGTTAAAACGTTTCTGCACTGTGGCGGTTTCATAGCGCACCATGGGGTTATGGCTGTTCCGTTTTTTAACAGTATGGACTATGTTAAAGTTGTTTTGAAATGTATTTATTTACCTGGTTAATAGTTTAGCTGTTGGGAAGCAGAAACGGCTTTAACCACAGAATAAAGTTTGGGAAATCAGATTTATGTTTGGCCAGTTATTTTATGGCAAGCATTGGTCGAAGAATTTGATAGGCATCTGAAGTTCACGTGAAATAGGTTATTTACACTTATCAATCAGAACTTTCCTCGTTTTCCTGTGAGAAAAAAATAGAAAAGTGAAGTAGAGAATCCCCCAGTATTCTCATTCCAAATGTGTTTTACACATATGGTAATAGTTGCCACAAATACATGTGACTGAATTTTTGTTTTGTTGCAACAACAGATATTCGCACATCTCCAGGCCACGTGTTGACTGTTCAATATTGGCAACAATGCTGTTTTTATCTTAGCAAACGCTATGGTACATACTGGTAATTTGTAGTATATGCGATGAGACTGGTTGAAAGAGGATTTGTGCCATTTAACTTACGTTGGATCATTGCAATTCCACCACATGGCTTATTTCAACCCGAAAAGAAGCTTGAGTACAGGGATTTTATTTTATGAAGTCAATTTAGAAATACATTTTTTAAAGGGAGCAAAGAAAATGTAAATTGAATCTCATGGGATGTGGTTGCTTTGAGATTTGTTAGATTTTATCTTTAATTAATTTATTTAACCTGATTTAAGCACTTCTATAATCTATGTTCTAATGAAAAAAGACTCAATTTTTCAAGTCTTCTATTTCCTCATACCAGGCAATTAATTTGTGCTGTACTCTCTTGAAAGCTTCAATATCCTTCCTCTAGTGTGGAGCCCAATACTGTATGCCGTACTCTAACTGAGGTCTTATTAAGGATTTATATAAACTTATTGTTGCCTCTTATCTTTTATATTCTATACCTGTTGAGAGAAAACCTAGAATACCATTAGCTTTTATTACAGCCGTATCAACCCAAGGTGCTGCCTTTAATGTTCTGTGACCCTGTACCCCCAAATCTCTACTCTTTCACAGCACTGAGCTGCCATTTTTTTCCAAAATGCATCATCTCACAATTATTGACATTGAATTCCGTCTGCCACTTTTTAACCCCCCCCCCATCTTATTAACATCCCTTTGCAACTTCATTTGGTCTACTAAAGAATTAACTACACCTATTTTGGTTTCATCTGCAAATGTTGACACCACTGCCTCTAGGCCTTTATTGAAATCATTGATATACACTGTGAATAGAAGTGGCCTCAAAACTGAACCCTCTGGGACACCTGCCCACTTCTAACCACTCTGGGGTGGGGTGGGGTGGGGTGGTGGGTGGGGGGGGGGGGTGGGGTGGGGGTGGGGGGAAACAGCCCTTAACCCCTACTCTTTGTCTTCTCCCTTCTAACCAATTTTAAACCTAGTTTATTCTCCTCTCCCAATTGCATACCCCTTAATCTTCTCTAGTAATTCCCCATGTGGTACCTTGTCAAAGGCGTTTCTGAAGTCCATGTACACTACCCTCGCTGCATTTCCCCCCATCTATCTAGAATTCTTTGAGCTTTGGCAAACACAATGGTCCCTTTTTAATTTATGCTGGCTACTTCTAATTATTTAGAAAGATGGTAATTTCATCCTTAAAGACTCTTAAAATTTTCTCTATTACAGATGTTAAACTCACTGGCCTGCAATTACTCAGATTAGCTCTGTTTCCCATTTTAAAATGGGTACTACATTGGCCATTCACCAGCACACACCCACACTCACACTTAATAGAACCCAGAAATTTCTGGAGTCTCTGCAATTTCCTGCTTCATCTCTCTCAGGATCCCAGCAAGTATCCTGTTGGGCATTGGTGCTTTGTCTACCTTTAGCTTAGCTAACTTATCTTCGATTTACCTTTTATCCATCATAAACTCACTCATCTTGGTCTCAAATCACTTCAGGATTCACCTCATCTCAGATATCCTTCTCTTTTTAGTAAAGGCTGATGTGAGGTACTTACTAAATACCTCTGCCATTTTTTGATCATCAAATTGACAATCTTCTCCTCTCAAGGGTCCCACCTTCTTTAAAAATTCTCTTTTTTACTAATGTACTTGTAAAATACTTTTTAAATGTTTTTTGATTTTTTTTTTTCCTCATACTGCCTCTTGGTTTTCCTCATCTCACTTAACCTCTTATATTCTCATATTATCCTTTAGCTGTTTTCATTATTATTTGTTATATTCCTCATAGGCCCTCTTCAATTAATATTTTTCTAATCTATTTATTACAACATCCTAAAACTTTTGAAACTTTAAAAAAAAATAACCCACTGCTGCTGAACAGTACTTTCTGCCAATTTCTCTTTCCACCTCACCTTAGTTAACTCACTTCTCATCTTTATAAAATCTGCTGTAATCCAATCTAATATATGACTTGACTTTTCCCCTTTATAATTGGATCATCAATTGTATCATGTTATGGTCATTACTTCCAAGGTGCTTACCCACATTTAGCTCATCTGCCTGATCTAGTTTATTACTCAAAACTAGATCTAGCAACAGCTCCACCCTCGTAAGTCTACTAACAAACAGCTTGAGGAAGGAGTCCTGTACACCTTTTTGGAATTCCATTCCTTTTTCTCAATTTACATACTCCGTCTCAATCGGCAAGTGGATAATTAAAAATCTCCCAAATGATAATTTTGTTATTCCTACTTCTGTCTCTAACCTGACTGCAAATTTCCTTCCCACAATTTTGAAATTTGTAATACATCCTTACTGATATAACAAGCATTTAAAAAAATATATATATCTTTGAGTTCCAATCATATTGACTCTGTATGTACCCTCCCCTTATCTGCATCATCCCTCTCAACAGCATGTATTCCCTCTTTTACCAATATTGCCAGTCTGCCTTCTTTCTCAGCTTTTCTATCCCTCCTAAATAAATTATAACCCAATATCTTTATTTTCCAATCTTGTCATCTGCAGCCAGGTTTCTGTTAATGCTATTAAGTCCAGATCTTCTGGCAAAATAATTGCTTCCAGTTCCCCCAGTTTATTTTCCACACTCTGCACATTGCAATACATACATTTTAACCATTTTTAAACACTACTTTTCCTATGCATTTTTGTCTAAGCTACCCCCTACCTCCACTCCTTTTCCCTGTTTATAAGTAGTCCATTTGATTTTATTCCTCTTCGCCATATCCCTCTTGCTAAATTGTTTTCTGCATGAATATTATCCTCATCTATTTCTCTTTTCTCTATTAGCTGATCCTGGTTGGCTTATTTTCCCAGAGGCCTCCCTCCTAGTTTAAATACTTTGTCACTTTCCTCTTTAATCATTTTGCCAGTACATTAGCATTCTGCCTGTTCAGATGTAGCTTTGCAGAAAAGCTCAGATCTGTCCCAGAACTAGTGCCCGTGCCCAACAAAGTGGAATCCCTCTTCCTGACATGTTTAGTAATGCATTGATTTTCCTAATCTTACATAGAATTGCATAGTATTTACAGCACAGAAACCGGTCATTTGGCCCAACACGTCCTATGCTGGTGTTTATGCTCCACACGAGCCTCCTCCCACCTTACTTCATTTCTCCCCATCAACCCAATCTGCCTGTCCTTTACAACTTCACTTGGAACGCCAATACAGTGGCTTATAGAAAGAAAGGCTTTTATCCTTTAGCTCAGCTAAGATTTACAGAAAAAATTACCCAACCAGTACTATAACTTGGTTATGCTGTTCCTCTCAAATGGAGGTTTTGATGTTATTTGAGAAGTTTGTAGAAAAAGTAAAGTCCAGAAAATGAGAAATAAATTGTTATGGGTAAAAGTGGAATTCCACACTCTGAACCGAGGGAAAGAGAAAATAAAGGAATGAAAACAAATAGACAGTGAGGTACTTTCTGCCCCAATGCAGAAATGTAATTTTTCCTTTCTTTCTCATTTTTCATATGCTGTCTCTTCCTGAAAACAATGAACAGAAATCTGCTCCTAGGCCTCTGTTACTGATTTTAGCAAGCCACTAGGTGGGATACAAGAGATCTGGTTCCAAGCCTCTGCCACTGCTACTCTAAATGTGCTAACGTTTTCCAGTTTCTATACCTCTATCCACTTCAAGATTGGTCTGAAACTGACTTTCACATGACAGAATGCAACAGATTTGGGGTGCCACTGTAATGTGCTATCAGAGCAGCACTGGACACCCGAGATGTCTAGCCTCCACAGAAGCAAAATAACCATGCAAACAAAAATGGGAGTGACTGCTGCAACGAATGTGAGTCATTCTGCGCACGTGCACCTGCATGGGGCGGAGCCTAAACACTGCCCCGCCCCCACCAGAGCCGTGCATCCGCCTAGCCACAGTGCTGCAGCCTGAAACACATTTCCTCCTGTTGCTAGCCGTTTTTTGCGTGGAGACCCTCCACATTAACAGGTAGATGCCACTGTCATCGCTGCACTGGAGGAGCTTCATTGGAGCAGCCTGCCTGTGACAGCGACTGGATCAAATTACACTTGCAGAGACCTTGATTTACTCTCCAGCAGGCAGGATCAAATTACATATTCCAGACAAACTGTTGGGTGTATCTTTTCCTCCAAGGGGATCAATCAGAAATCTGGTCCAACCCACTTTTGGTGCAAATAAACAAAAATATGGTTACAGATTGGTGATATGTTACTCATTTTTTTAAGTTACAAAAATGGGGGTATACTGTGGACTGAATGCAATTTTCTTCCCTCCCTTTTCCAGATTTCCATCTTCAGTTGGATTGTTCCTTAAAGTAAGGTCATCTTCATTGAAAATGCGAGTGAATTGTATTGCATGCTAAATATTTGGAGACATATTCATTCATCCACTTTGAACAAGACTTCCACAAACCCAACACTGAAGCTTTTTTTAGTGGTGGCATATTTCAAGATGCTGCCAAACTTTACAGGGAGTGGGACATATATGCTACAATATACAAATTTGTGTTGGATTTAAAGAGGAAGATCTCATTTTAAAGTCAAGTGCTACTGGGGCTCCAGATCAGCAGCCAGGAAGAAAAAGAATGTTGATTCTCAATTTGCATATGGGCAAGCTGAGCAGACTAACTGGGCACATTTCAGCAGTCTGACTCTATTTCCCAAACAATGATGGTAATAAAAAATGTGATAGTTTCATGAATATAGTAACTGTCTCTCCAGCTGACTTAGAGGGAGGTAGCACTGGGTGGATTTGTGCACTAAGAAGAGAGATAACTTGTATTTAGATAACGCCGTATCACATCCTCAGGACATTCCAAAATGCTTCACAACGAATTAATTGCTTTCAGTCACTTAAGTCACAGTCAACAACCAAGTCCAGTTAATCTGATTTTGTTGGTATTGGCTGAAGTGAGATGGGTGGTTGGCCAGGACTACTTCAAATTTCACAAGGCAACAAACAAAATTCTAGAATCCAACATAGAAAAATGCAAGTTACCAGGGTTATCCACCAATCACTTATTTATATGTGACATATTACATGCCACTTATGTACTGCATAAAACTATTGTATTTCCAATAGGCCGTGCATCAAAAAACACTAACTGTAACACAAGTGTAGAACAATTAAAATTACTGGGCTGGAATTTGCGATCAGAGGCATACCTCTGGCGTACGCCTCCGACCCGATTTTAAAAAAAGCCCATACCTACTTGCTGGCTCCCGGACTTCGAGTCCTGGGCCTGCAGGCGTACGCTTGCGTAAAAGCCCACGGATCCCAGGGACGCAGATGGTTCAGAAGCATCCCTGGGATCACGAGGTCCAGATCCTATCAGAAAGGAGGATTCCTCATAAGCTTATGGGGAATTCCAAAAATCCCCAAATAATTAAATAATTTACACAACAGGAATAAAAATAATGTTCCCATTTTCAAATTTAATTAAAAGTCCCTTTTAAGGAAGCATTTACAATAAAAATGTAATTTTTTGAAAAATAATTTTCAACATTTTAATCCAGGCCAAAATTTACATAAATTAATTTTAAATGTTTGATTTTTATTTTTAAATTTTTAATTTAACATTTATATTAACCCTTACGCTAGTGAAAGCAGGCCCTATGCCTGCTTTTACCAGGCGTAAGAGTTTCGTGGGCATTTGCTGGGCAGTAGTTGGGCAAATAGCCCATCTCTGCACCAGCGAAAGTGATTTTTGGGTTGGTGTGGTCGATCTGTCGAGGCAAACCAGTGCATGCGGAAACCTGGAACTTGTGGGGCCTTTTACAAGGCCTACGATGGCGTAAGCCGTTATTGGCACCGCAAAATCCGAGCCAATGTTTTTAAAACATATCCCACAGAGTAAGCACGTTATTACCAAAGTCATTAAAAGTAAATAAAGCGAGGCACTATTGCTCCAGTATTGTAATCAATTAGTATTTGTACTTTCTATCCACAAGAAAATAATTTTTCAGCTGAGATGAGCCCATTGGGGTTTGTATGAGAGGATAGGGAGATTTCTAGGGCTGTGAATAGTTGGGTGATTTAAACCTCAGTTAGACTGGACGGTTAGGAAGTGTTTTGTATGCAAAATCAGAAGAGATCTTCATTGTTGACCATATTTGAAAATAATTGTTCTAGTGCCTCTCTAACAAAGCCAGTCCCATCTCCTTCCAAGTCAGTTGGAGAAAGTATTAGAATCACAAAACTGTTATATCATATGCTTGCCTAGGAAATAAGGTTGGGCCTAGGAAATGAGGACGCTAAGAATATGTAGTTACAACCTGCTCACATCAAAAGGGTGAATGTGGAGGGGTAGCAGGAGTACTTCTGTTTAGTGCAGAGTATCTTTGCATTAAACACTCCTTTCATAAAATCTTTTTCTCTTTTTGTCTCCCTTTTCCTACAAAACAGATTGTAGTGAATTAAGATACTGAACAGTGGCAATTCAATATGTCTGATCCTATAACATTAAATGTAGGAGGAAAGCTATACACCAGTTCTCTGGCAACTTTAACGCGTTATCCAGACTCGATGCTGGGTGTAATGTTCAGTGGGAAAATGCTCTCAACTAGTGATCAGCATGGTAATTTCTTCATTGACAGAGATGGCAAAATATTTCGATACATTCTAAATTTTCTGCGCACATCAAACCTGGACCTCCCAGATGATTTTCAAGAAGTGGGGCTCTTAAAGAGAGAAGCTGATTTTTACCAGATCCAGCCTTTGATAGAGGCTTTGCAGGAGAGAGAATCTGAAAATGCCAAAGCGGAGAGGAATGCAATGCTCAACATTACTCTGGATCAGAGACTGCAGACTGTGTACTTCACAGTTAAACCAGCCCCACAAATGTACAACCTAACCTCATGTAGCACAGAGGTCTTTGATGCAAACATATTTTGCACATCAGCTGAATTCTTGAAGCACTTGAGCTCCAAGTTTTGTTACTTTGTCAATGGTAAACTTTCACCAATTGGTTATGAGAAAAAGGATCCACACCATTTGACACTACAGTGGGTTGGACATGTGGCAGTGTTGCCTGAAGATGAATACACAAGACAGAATTTAAAAAGACTATGGATTGTACCTACAAATGAGCAAGTTAACAATTTTCAGTTGTTTGTAGAGGAAGTGTTAAAAACAGCAATGAGTGATGGATTCCATGTAGATTCATTACAGCCAGATTCCTCTGACTTCATGAATTATAAGGTACTACGTTTAGTCCGGTATAAATAGAAGACTTAACTGTTAAAGTATTAATTATTAAATGTTTATTACTGTGTAACAGTAAAAGCCTTAAACTATTTTTTTCTCCTAAACTGTACGGCACTTTAGGATTGCTGCAGGATTGCTGCATTTACTTACCCTGTCTTTATTACTTTAAACAAGAAGAGCTTAACAATGTAATCTGTGTGACGGTAGTTTATTTAATCATAATGATAAATTCTGCCACAGGTTCAAACAATTTATTTTCACCCCTGGCTTTTACAATTACTATACGACTGTATATTGTTTTGCACTGGATTTTTAATGTTATTTACCATATGTGAGAAGAAATGTATAGTCTCAAAGATGTTTCTAATGACACCCAGATTTAATATTCCATTTTAGGAAAATTACCTTTGATAGTACAGTACTGGGCATTTATGTAGTATACTGTACAAAACAGTTAACATACACAAATCCTCATAGGATCTACTCAATAATGGAATCATTGTTTTGTGTCAAAAATTTTCTTAGTGATGAAACAAACAAGGAAATCTAAAACATATTCTTTAATTTCATCAAATGAATGGTGGGAGTAAAATAATCTTATTAGGGATGCAGTTAATTCATAGCACCAGGTCTGAATTTGTAAAATGTTTTTATAGGGAAAGGGCCTCAGTGGATTAAAGCTACAAATGTTGCACAGTATCTCTAATTTATATCTGTAGGTTTTCAGTATTCAGGTGTTGTGCTATTTAATTCTTCATTTAGATCATATTTAACCCAATGGCATTTAATTTTAAAACAAATGTCACCGATTATTTTATTCTGCCATTATGTTGTATATTATACTTTCGCTGAAGATTTGCAAAAATCCTATGGTTGGTTAACAAAAGTAATTTTCACAATTTATGGTGAGTAAATTAATATATTTCTTAACACCTGTGATGTATGCTAATAAAGACTACATAAACTATGGGGGCAGGGGCTGGACAATTTACCAGGATCTCCATTAAGTTAACAGTGGCTCTTGTTGCCAAATTGCATTTCTTCAAATAATTTACAAATATAAAACATTATGGAAATGGTGTATGGTAAGGACTTGACTTTCCAGACCACTTGGAATACTTTCCTAGTAGAAATAACTTGTATAGGAAGGATGGCCTATGCAGAACCAGATGGAATTTGGGCTGTTAATAGAGAACATAAAAGTAGCAGTTGTGACTTATTGAAACTAATTTTGAAGGGAGAAGGTCCTTCTACTTTGGCAAACATAGTGGAGTAAATTGTTATTGCTGACCAGAAGTTAAGAGGGAAATAAATAACATTCAGGGTAAAGAGGAATTAAATAACTTTTAGGGTAAAGAGGATCAAATAAGGTAATACTGATAATCTTAAATGCTTTTATTAGTAATGCTATACTCCTTATATTAGCTTGTGAAAATATAACACTTAAGGCATCACAGAAACACAGCTGTGAACAGAAGATGGACAAACAATGGAACTAAGAAGATACAGAAAGTTCTACTTCAGTAAAAACAATCAAATGAGTTAGGTGACTGTTATTGGCAGGAATAGTATGCAGCACAGGATTTCAAAGCAAAATGAATAGACCAGAAACAACCAAAGTGGGAGGGAGAAATACCAACAATGCCATGAGTGGTAATAATCAACTGTTTCTTATAGTTGAGTCTCTGTCAACTGACAGTGGTACTAAGCATTCATTGACCATTGGTATGGTACTGACCATTGCTGGTGATTTGCTAAGTGCCTTGGGCTGAATAAGAGCGGAATCGTGCAAAGCCAGTCCCACGGAACTGGACATCAGAGGAGTGGTGTTGAAGGAGGGTGGTATGATTGATTGTATCAAATGCCACAGCGAGATCAAGAAGGACCAGGAGGGATTATGCACAATGGTCATGCAGGCTGTAATTTGTGACCTTGGACAGAGCAGTCTCGGTGCTACAAGCAGCATGGAAACTAGGCTGAAGGGATTCAAATGGGGAGTTTTTGAGGTAGATGGAAATGGACTAAGGTAATGATACTTTGGAGAACCATAGAGAAGAAAGATAGATTAGAGATGGGGCAATAGTTAAAAGGGACAAACAGGTTGAAGTTGGGTTTTTTGAAGAGGAAGGTTGATGACAGCAGTTTTGAAAGGAAGAGGGATGGTGCTTTAGCAAAGTGAGGTGTTAACAATGTTGGCAAGCAAAGTGGTCTGGAAAGGTAGTTGGGTGAGAGGGAGCCGGAGACGGGTTTCATGGAAGAGAAGAGGTTGGGAGGGGAGAGATGGGAGAGAAACTCCCAGTTTCCCATCTCCAGAAATGCCAGTGATAAGAGATAGCGTAGGTGTGGGACTGGTTGGGAAAAGAGGGGGCAAAGGCAGCTGCACAGATACCTCAATGTTAAGAAGAAATCCACTTGGTATTGGAAGGGAAAGAAAGGGGTTTGATTAGGGAGTGCAATTCTGGAAAAGTGGGAGGATTTGGCTGAAGAGAGGCAACGGAGTATTTAATATGGTCGAGCCAGCTTTGGTGGTGAATGACTAAACCATTTGTGTGCAAGGTGCATTTGAGTTTGTGACCCTCAAACTTAAGGAAGTAACGAGGGAAACTGTACCAGGAGGAATGGCAAGGGTGGAAGTGATTCAGTGGGAAGGAGGGTATCCAATGCAAAGAGAGCAGTTCAACAACAGCAGAGGTGTTGTGATGGATGGATGGATGACCAGAAGGGAGTTGGAAGATTGAGAGTGAATTAGTGAGGAAGTCTAGGGAGTGTTTTTTCAGCATTGGA
Organism: Squalus acanthias; assembly: GCA_030390025.1. Taxonomy (NCBI): domain Eukaryota; kingdom Metazoa; phylum Chordata; class Chondrichthyes; order Squaliformes; family Squalidae; genus Squalus; species Squalus acanthias. The sequence continues at coordinate 56,138,317 of CM059431.1, read as the reverse complement.
TGTTAATGGAGTTTTGGGGTAGGCAAGGACATGAATAGGAAGGCAGACAAGGAAGTGTTCAAAAATAGAAAGGGGAGTGGTCACAAGATGGCAATGCTGGGACAAGGATCAAGTGGCTGTGGATGGGAGAGTTTACGTGATGAGGGTTCTCTGTTGGGTGAGATTGAGTGGACCGCAGGGCAAAGGAGTCAGAGGAGAGTGGACATGGGGAGTTTGGCAATTAATCTAGACAAATCAGAACCAGACAAATTCAGTTAATCAGATTATCTCAGAAATATACATTTGCAGAAGACTTTGAAATACATGTATTGAACAAACTCAGAACTAAACATTTACAAGACACATGGGCCAGATGAGATGCATCCTATAATCATTAAGAAAGTGAGCAAGTAAACAGAATTGGGAATTAATAAATACTGTGCTGTAACTGAGGACTGGAGGATAGTGAATAATGTTTAAATATTCAGAAAAGGAAAGGAGTAAGTTATTCATCTGGGAAATATTGACCAATCAATCTAAGGTTGGAAATCGGTTAAATGCTTTACGGGATGTTATCAATGCTCATTTAAAGAGCACGGAGGCTAAACGAATAGTCATTATGGTTCTAAAAGTTAATCGTACTGGAGTTTTTTCAGCAAACTGAAGAACAGATGAGGGCAATCCAGCAGGTGTAATTTACTTGAATTTTCAGAAGGCATTCAGTGAAGGTCTAACTCATTGTTGAACTTCCACATACAAGTAGAATTGTGTGTCATTCCCAGAGTGTAAGAGATGGAATTCATAGTGATGCTATTCTTTTATAAGAACTACATGCCATGGATCACTATGTAGATGTGATGTTTGCTGATGTGCCATGAATAAGGCATATCTCTGGGCTGTGCTCCTAATTCTTTTTCTCCATTATTAGCAGCAGCTCTCTTTTCCTGCATAGAAAGTTTGTTTCTCACTGTTTGATCGTCATTGCTTCTGTGTATTCTGTCCAGTATCTATATCTGGCTTTGGTAATATGGTCAAAGCATCTCCTGTTGTGGCACTGGCCAGCTGGTTCTGATTTCTGGTGAGCTGGTCTCAGCTGCTGCAATGTTTTTTGGTTCCAGTAAAAGAAACTGTAGCTTGGGCATTGCCAAAGCATTGGCATTTTTGGATCCAACCTAATCACCCATGGCAACTGGAAATTGTTTTCGACATCTTGGCATTTGATTTAAAAAAAAACTTTACATGTTTTCTTTCTCCACAGAAGCTGAAACTATCCTTGTCTAGACAAATGACTGATAAAAGTACCCTTGTGTGTGTGTGCTACCCAAAGCAACAATCTAAGATGTTGTATCCACGCCAGAAGCCTATTGTCAATCTTAAGTCCCAACTGCAATTGTTTATAATGACCTATATAGTGGCATGAGCTTGCTCCACTGAACACATTTGTGCCATGTGAGTGGAGTGTTCTGTCATAGTAAGAATGGTTCACGATCTTGGCACTGCATTATCTGTGTAACTTAGACATGATGGCAGCAGCATTTTTGTAGTGCCCTTTGCAAATGAACTTCTAGGTAGTGGCCGCATTGCCCTGAGAAGTTGCTGTTCATAGGTTCTATTTGTTGTGGAGTGGACACAACTTCTTAGATTGCTGCTTTGGGCAACACACACAAAAGTACTTTCCAGTTGCTAATAAGGGTATTATGTGCCCAGGAATTGCAGTCTTGAGACTAACATTCTGATGAAGTTGTGGTATTAGTGACTGCAGGATGGGGAGGGCACAGGGCTTGGCGTTGCGTACATGAAGCTTACAAAGTGGAGGCCTCCCAGGATGCCTGGCCAGTTTGATCTAGATTTGTAATATTGCATTTGCCAATTTGACACACTTGTACATTCTACAATAAAACTATTTTAGATAATGTATTTAAAAAAAATATTTATTTCATCTGCCATCCCAAGATTTCTATACATGCCATCTGGAAGCAGATCCATATGAACAAAGGCAACCAAGATTTTTTTGGCCAAATGGCCTAAATCACATGAGCTTTAACTCATTAGCCACTTGGAAAATCATGGCAGTAGGACATTTTTAACTAGTGAGATTTTTTACAATTGTATTCATGTCATAGTGCTTTATGACCCAGTAACTATGATTAAAGATGGTGTAAAGGTTCCTTACTCTTAAGTTCCAATCTGACCTTTGAAAACCATAGCATCCACAGTGAAAATACACTTTCTTCCATATGCCGCCTTTCTCGAGGAAGAATTTCTGAATGTAAGTACTGTACACCAATATGTGATATTATGTTTACTCACTACTATTAGAAATGGAGACAGTCATTGTGGAAAGAAGCCAAATGAAATTGATAAGTCAGCAATCTTGGGTGGAGAAGAGAATATAGGCTAATTAAGAATCTATTGAAGACCTAACATTGTTTTTGTTTAAACAGAACTTTATATGGTCACTTATCTTCACTTTTTTGCTAAATTACTGCATGTATGAAGATAAACTAAAGTGAATATGCATTTAATTTTTTTTTTTTTAATACAGAACGAATTGTGTAAAGTTAACACTAGAATGTATATCAAATGGAGTTTGTGCCATTAAAACAGGGTCAGTTTGCCTGAGATGTGTTCCATTTCCAAGGCTTTTGTAATCCATCCTCCATCATTAAAACTGCTTGTGTTGCTCTAAAATATTGGTTGCTACACTATGATGAGTATATAAATTGTTCCGTTTACCATGCATAGGAATCAACATGGAGCTATGATAAGTGAGTGAGCTGTCAGCTTTTATCAAATGTATACTATAATAAACATTCAGAAAATCTTGTAAAGTTCTTGGTACATTTAGCAAAGAGTTAAACAGTTTGAATATTTTTAAGTTTAATTTTGGTAAGAAAACTTTTGTTTGCTAGGTATTCATGCAATATTAACTTCAATATTACAAAAATTATTAAAAATACTTGAATTAAAAATTTTGAAGTTTCAGTTTTAGTACACTGCATAACAGAACAATAAAATAACCAGAATAGTAAGATCTCCAAATTATGAATTCTTTGTATGCTTGATATGGAAAATGTCCACTGTAGTTTCATGGCACTGTCTCAAGTCAAAGTCACAGTAACCAATAGAAAATCGGCCCTGGAAAAATAACATGAAAGTGATCTGAAACATTGTCTACGCCATTTAAAAAAAAATTTAATCACAATTTACAGCATTTATACTTCAAAGAAACTTTTGTTGACTGCAATATTCATATCTTGGCCATTTTGTTGAATTTCTGACATGCATGACTGCTAGTTCACCTAGAAAAAAAAATTAAAGCTGCCTCCATACTTTATGTACTTTCATGTATGTGAATTTTAACAATTTATTATATTTCTAACTTCATTGTCTGATTGCTTCTTGCTGTTTTTAATTTTCGGATATATTCTCTCTCTGTTGCTGTTTCCTCCTTTGCTTCTCACTTGTTGCACCCCCTGGGCTTTGTCCTTTACTCAGTCCCTGTTTCTGTTGCCTGAGTGATTTTAGCTAAATACACTTAATGGAAATTTATTCCATTAGGATCATCATGTTTTAGGATGTTTGACTATTTTCCACAGAAAAGATTTAGAGACAGTTACTTTTATTAAGGTTTTTAAAGCCAAGTGTATTATCAAATGAAGACCCCTGGACGAAAGTTAATGTTAATGGCGGTTAGTTTCCCAAAGACTAAACAATAAGCAATTTGTAGGCTCGTCTCAGTAATTGGAAAACACCTCAAACACAATGTGTTGTAAAGTCTTTAATCCCTATCTGTCTGTGACCACAGGAAGATAAAATACAGATACCAGCAGTTATTCAGGTCTTGGAAACAGAAATGGTGGACAAGTTGGAAGGCATCTTGGTTAAGTCAAGTAACTCAATCCACTGATGGTGGGGAATTGTATATGCTTTACATTGTATTATTACGTGAAGATATCTTGTTCTGATGAATAAAGTGAGTTCTTTCTGTTCAACCTACTGTGAAATAAAGTAGTTTATCGATGCATATTAAGTCTCGTCTCACAAAGTGTTCGTTCAGTCCAGCTTTGAAGAGATGGAAGAAGCACACATGCAAAAAACACAAGTTCACATCAGAGGGCAATACTATAGTTATGCTATTGTAAAGTAGATATAAGGTAGTGTGAGCCAACTCCCATAAAATTAAAATGTTCAGGCCACTTACAGGAGTGATTGATGCCACTGCATCAAGAAGATAACTATAGCAGATCCAAGTTTGTAATTACTGGTGCCAGCAACCTGGGATACTGAGTTAGGTTGGTGAGAAAGGCATTTCAAGTCAGATAAAATTGAACAAAATCAAGGCAGTAAAATATAAAAAAGGTCAACCAGATCAAAAGAGGCAGAAATTGTGTTTGTAATGGGAGGCTGAGTGTGTGCTGGAAACAAGAGGAACAGTGAGAATGAGAGCAACATGAATTTGAGGCTATTGAAAAAGAAAATAAGGCCAATGAGAGGGACAAAGAACTTTGTGATACTCTTGAACTGAGAGAAACACACATCAGCAGCTGGTCTGGTAAATGGGGCCATGGAATGCAGGGCCTACCATTTTATTAAATCAAACGTTATTCCAAATTTTAAAAAGAGGAGGATGATATTGATAGTTTTATCCAGGCTTTTGAATTGTCACCACAAATGGTACAAAAATGAATGGGCCAGCTACATCACAATGTTACTAAGTGGAAAAGCACTGGCGCGGTTTTCTTGTATCAATCCTGTAAATAGTATGGATTAGTCTATTGTAAAGTCTGCTATTCTCAGGGCTCAGATGCAAGGGAGATACAATCTGGGGAGACGGCATGTTTCAAGATGTGTTGACCATTTTTCCACAGGATTTGGAGAAAGAGTTACTTTTAATATTGGGTTTTTAAAGTTTATTCTACATGTTTAAAAAGGGCACCTAGATGAAAGGTGGTTAATATGGTAATGGAAAGAAGATCCAAATATGCAACAGGGACAATTTTTTTGACTTTGTGCTGCTGGTGGATAGCCTCACCTGCCAGGCGTCCATATTGGAAATTGAGGCATACACGGTGTGTGTTTTTACCATTTAAATTAATATTGGAAAATTGTGTGCAGCGCATGCCAGGACCAGAGTCAGAAAATGACTTCTCCTATGTCTATTTCTGATCTCCCTTACTCTATGCTTCGATCCCTTTGTGATCCGAGTCACTCTTTTACCTGATCTACCTCCATTAATGTCTTGTTCATTGATGAGCAAGATACAGAACTAGGAGGTGGGGCTTTCCCAGTCTTACTTGGGATGTGAAACTGAACTAATCTCACCAAAAGGAATTAGAAATTAGGATTTCAGTATGCAGAGAAGGCAGAGCTACCTTCCTGGAGAGTTTGGTTTATTGCTGTAAGAACAGGCATAAGCAGATCTAATGTTGACAGCACTGGCAACAACAGGAAGTCAGGCACATTACATGAGAATAGAAATACATTTGTTGCTGTTCTGTGCAACATCTGACATGAAGTTGTGAATGAGCCAGAACTTGCTCTGTCCTATCTGGTGTCTGCCAGAAACTTTGCACTTTAGATCCCCCATTCTATTTCACTTCTTTGCAGTTTGTTCAGGCTGTATCTATCTATGTGCAACCTTGGTGCTCTGAGCAAACCGTCAAGTCCCACATGTAATCCATCACCTAATGGTCTGCTTATCAACCCCATTGCTGCTGTAACCCTCACCTACACCATCATCACCTCCATGCTTCACTTCTCCAACACTCTCCTTGCTGGCCTCCCAAGTCTCACCCTGTGCAAACGCCAACTCATCCAGAACTATACTGCATTTTTTTTAAACCCGCTCACACATTGACCCAAATTTTGCATTGATAATAATGGTGAGGCTAATAGCGCTCACTGTTATGGGGTAAATCGGGCAGCAACTTCCGGAGTACGCACATCCGCAGTTAAACGTGGAAATCTGGAAGTTGCGGTCCGAGTTACCCTGCTCCACCACAGGTTGCGCTATAACAGTACTCGCCTATAGACTTGGCAGTGAAATCAATGTAAGGGTGTGAAATTGCAGTACTTACCCACTGAACATGGCAGAAAAAGTTAGGGCTGGTGCATTTAGGTGTAAGTGAATTTTTAACGGTGTGATATGTCCTAATTGCTGCCAAACAACCCCTCTGGCCTTGAAATTTGAATTTTACAAGTGTGGAGTCTCTCCTTCGGAATTTAATTAGTGTTGAGATTTTAAAACTTTTCCTTTTACTTTTTGTCTGTCTGTCTTTTTATCTCTCTCTCTCTCAATCCCATCTTTCATTCCTAATCTTTATTTCGCTTTCTGCACATAATTTATGCTTTCTGGTTTATATTTCCTGGTTCAGACTCTGCGTATCTGAGGATTTTTCAATCTGATTGGTTGAAGAACCACGCTGTTGCTTACCTTGCTCAGATGCCTCAGATGCCACAGATCCCTGTAGAGGGCGCCACGCTGGATCAGACGCCTGATGACAGCAAGTCTACGCTCAAAAGCCTGCAAAAACTGTGTGTGCAGCTGTCAGCATGGTGAATGGTATGCACCGATGTTTACAAAATCCGGGCCATTCTGTTAGTGTTGACCTCTACTGGCTTTGTCCCCCCAATGCATTGATTTCAAAATCCCAAGGCTTAGAAATCTCTCCCCAGCCTTGCTCCGCCTTATGTTAGCAACATCATCCAGCAATACAGTCCAGCTCCCCGCCCCCCTCCCACAACCTCACAATCAGTGGTAGAACCTTCAGCCACTATGTCTAGTACTTTGGGATACTGTTCTTCAATGCCTGTGGCTTGCTACATCTCTTCATATATTCAAAAGTCTCCACAAAACCTGCTGCTTTGACCACAGTTTCAGTCACTTCCACCAACTCTCCTCCCTTCTCCTTCTCAGTGTCTGATCACTCTTGTGAAGGACTTTGGGACATTTCTCTCTGTTATGGGTGCCGTATAAATACAAGTTGTTCCATCCCATATCCAACAACAACTTGTATTTATATAGCGCCTTTAACGTAGTAAAATGTCCCAAGGCGCTTCACAGGAGTGTTATAAGACAAAAAATTTGACACCGAGGCCCATAAGGAAAAATTAGGGCACGTGACCAAATGCTTGGTCAAAGAGTTAGGTTTTAAGGAGCATCTTAAAGGAGGAAAGAAAGGTAGAGAGGCGGAGAGGTTTAGGCAGGGAATTCCAGAGCTTAGGGCCGAGGCAACAGAAGGCACGGCCACTAATGGTTGAACGATTATAATCAGGGATGCTCAAGAGGGCAGAATTAGGGGATCCAGGGTAAAATACAAGAATCCCAAAAGGGTTCTGGAAGCATGGTCTTAATTAGTACTGGTAGACACAATCAGTAACATATGCTTCAGATATGGGGTAATTTCTACTGTGTGCTAATTCATATACATAGTTGAGCTCAGTAACATCTGGTCACTTTTTCAATATTTCATCAGCATTCTTGTATAAACAAAATAAAAACAAAATCATTAATTTGGAATTATTTTTTAACAATGGTCTTAATGGTCAGACCCCCATTAACTAGAAACAAACCTGAGTTTTTTTAAAGTAATCTAGTCCTCTTCCAATCTTGATCATCCACCCATTGTTGAATCTGTGACAGATAAAACATTTTACTCACAACTACAGACTCTAGAAAAACATTGTTGCTTTCTGAAAACGAGTGAAATACATAGCAACATAGACTTTCTAATGTCCTCAAAAATATAAAATCTTATACATTCACAATACAACACTTAGTACAAACATTTTCTGAACAGAGAACATGGAGGTGAGAGTGACTGCCAATGACATCAAGGCAGCATTTGGCCGAGTGCAGCATCAAGGAGCCCTAGTAAAACTGAAGTCAATGAGAATCGGGGGGAAACTGCTCCACTGGCTGGAGTCATACCTAGCACAAAGGGTGGTGGTTGAAGGTCAATCATTACAGCCCCAGGACATCGCTGCAGGTGTTCCTCAGGGCAGTGTCCTAGGCCCAACCATCTTCAGCTGCTTCATCAATGACCTTTCCTCCAACATAAGGTCAGAAATGGGGATATTCGCTGATGACTGCACAGTGTTCAGCGCCATTCACAACTCCTCAGATAATGAAGCAGTCCATGACCGCATGCAACAAGACCTGGATGACGTTCAGGCTTGGGCTGATAAGTGGCAGGTAACATTCACGCCACAGAAATGCCAGGCAATGACTATCTCCAACAAGCGAGAGTCTAACCACCTCCCCTTGACATTCAACGGCATTACCATTGCCGAATCCCCCACCATCAACATCCTGGGGGTCACCATTGACCAGAAACTTAACTGGACCAGCCACATAAATACTGTGGCAACAAGAGCAGGTCAGAGGCTCGGTATTCTGCGGCGAATGTCTCAACTCCTAACTCCCCAAAGCCTTTCCACCATCTACAAGGCACAAGTCAGGAGTGTGATGGAATACTCTCCACTTGCCTGGATGAGTGCAGCTCTAACAACACTCAAGAAGCTAGACACCATCCAGGACAAAGCAGCCCGCTTGATTGGCACCCCATCCACCACCTTAAACATTTACTCCCTCCACCACCGGCATACCATGGCTGCAGTGTGTACCATCTACAAGATGCACTGCAGCAACTTGCCAAGGCTTCTTTGGCAGCACCTCCCAAACCCGCGACCTCTTCCACCTAGAAGGACAAGGGCAGCAGGCACATGGGAAAACCACCACCTCCAAGTTTTCCTCCAAGTCACACACCATCCTGACTCAGAAGTATATCGCCGATCCTTCATCGTTGCTGGGTCAAAATCCTGGAACTCCCTCCCTAACAGCACTGTGGAAGTACCTTCACCACAAGGACTGCAGCGGTTCAAGAAGGCTGCTCACCACCACCGTCTCAAGGGCAATTAGGGATGGACAATAAATGCTGGCCTTGCCAGCGACACCCACATCCCATAAACAAATTTTTTAAAAAATCACCTTGTAAAAGAGCTATTATATTTTACATTTGAAAAAAATGAATCCAGAAACTTATCAGTAAACTTACCATTCCCATTCTATAGAAGGCATTTTATATAATTTCTATTGGGAATGAAGAATAAGTGCTGTGGAGTTACAGAAATATATTGAATGCATTTCATAAAAGTATATTTCCTAATTTGGGGCATATTTAATTTTGTTACTCTGTTGCTCATTTCACTTTAAAGGCTTGTGGAGGGAGGAGAAAGAATGGGAGCAATATTGGGGTTAAGTATAGCTACTATCCTCTAAAGTAATGAGAGGTGTACTTAAAAATGTAGAGAAACTGTAGCTAAAGCCAACAAGGTATTGGGTTGTAGTAATAGAACCAAATCAAAGAACACCATTTTGACACTGCAGAGCGCTGGTCAGACTGCATCCAGGGTACTGTGACCAGTTTTAGTTCCCCCACATGATGGGTGATATAGTGGCCTTGGAAAAGGTGTAGAGGAGAGCTACAATAATGATTGCTAGCTTAAACAACCTCAGCTACTCAGATAGGCTCAAGGACCTTAGTCTATTTACTTTAGTGGCCATGATGCGGAGATGCCGGTGTTGGACTGGGGTGGACAAAAGTGAGAAGTCGCACAACACCAGGTTATAGTCCAACAGCTTTATTTGAAATCACAAGCTTTTGGAGCGGCTGCTCCTTAGTCAGGTGAAGTAAAGGAATATGCTTTGTCGATTTGTATTCCTTTACTTCACCTGACGAAGGAGCAGTCGCTCCGAAAGCTTGTGATTTCAAATAAAACTGTTGGACTATAACCTGGTGTTGTGCGACTTCTCACTTTTATTTATTTTAGAGCAGCGTTGACTTAGAGATGACCTGATAGAGGTCTAATATAATTAAAGGGGATGGCTAGCATCCTATTGATAGATTATTCCAGTTTAACAGATTGGGGAGAACCAGGAGACATGAATTCCCAGGGGACATAAATTTAAACCATGTAAGAGTAGGTATAGACTGGGTATTAGGCGGTTCTTCTTTTCCTAGAGAGAAATGGGAGTCTCTGGAATACATTGCCAGCTGTTGTGGTGGGTGCTGACTCTCTATGTGCCTTCAAGAGAGAGCTGGACCAGTTCCTGACTGGGGCAGAGATCGCATCATATTAGAAGGTAAGTGTCTTTATAGATAATACTTATAGAATCATAGAATAGTACAGCACAGAAGGAGGCCATTTGGCCCATCAAGTCTGCACTGGCTCTTTCGAAGAGCAATCCAGTTAGTTCCACTCCCACACTCTTTCCCCATATCCCTACAATTTTTTTCTCCTTTAAAGTATTTATCCAATTCCCTTTAAGGCTACTATTGAATCTGTATCCACCATCCTATCAGGCAGTACATTCCAAATCCTAACCACTCATTGCGTAAAAAGGTTTCCCCTCATGTTGCCTCTGGTTCTTTTGCCAATCACCTTAAATCCATGCCCTCTGGTTATCGACCCTTCAGCCATTGGAAACAGTTTCTCTTTATTTATTCTATCTAAACCCTTCATGATTTTAAACACCTCTATCAAATCTCCTTTTAGCATCCTCTGCTCCAAGGAGAACAACCCCAGCTTCTCCAGTCTATCCACGTAACTCTAATCCCTCATCCCTGGAACCATTCCAGTAAATCTCTCTTGTACCCTCTCCAAAGCCTTCACATCCTTCCTAAATTGTGGTGCCCAGAATTGGACACAATACTCCAGCTGGGGCCTTCGTGTTTTATACAGGCTTAGCATAACTTCCTGGCTTTTGTACGCTATGCCTCTATTTCTAAAGCCCAGGATCCCATATGCTAGATTAACTGCTTTGTTAACTTGTCCTGCCATCTTCAAAGATTTGTGCACAAACACCCCCAGGTCTCTCTCTTCTTGCACCCCCATTAAAATTGTACCATTTAGCGTGTATTGTCTCTCCTCATTCTTCCTACCAAAATGTATCACCTCACACTTTTCTGCATTGAATTTCATCTGCTATCTATTCACCCATTCCACCAGCTTGTCTATGTCCTCTTGAAGTCTATTACTATCTTCCTCACCTTTTACTACACTTCCAAGTTTTGGGTCATCTGCAAATTTCAAAATTGTGCCCTGTACCCCCGAGTCCAAGTTATTAGTGTATATCAAAAACAGCAGAGGTCCTAGTACTGAACCTTGGGGAACTCCACTGTATACCTCCCGCCACTTGGTCCATGCGATCTCCTAGACTGGTTTTGATCAACTGAGGGGGGTCAGAGAGGAATTTTACAGAGCATTTTTCCTCTTATTGGTCCTGGGTTTTTTCTGTTGTTTTGCTTCTCCTAGGAGATTACATGGCTGCGGGGGTGGATGAGGTGTGGAGGGGGGGGGGGGAGGGATGGGATGGTGAGGGAAGTTAGTGTTCAGCCATGATGGTCCAACCATCGTGGTGTGGGGGGGGGGGGGGTGGGGGGGAGGGATGGTGAGGGAAGTTAGTGTTCAGCCATGATGGTCCAACCATCGTGGTGTGGGGCAGGCTTGATGGACCAGCAGGTCTTTTCCTGCCCATCAATTCTGTATGTTCATAAAATCAAATCTGTCCAATCTAATCGTTGTGCATGTCCTCGTATGTCAATTACAGAACAGCACGAGCTGCTGGGGGCAAGAAGACAGGCAGTCTTCAAACTTTTGAATTTAATACTTTGGGTGAAGAATAAGGAGAGGACATATGTATGAAATAGTAAAACTTTAAAAAGGAGTAGAGGAGCAGAGAGACTTAGAGGTTCAGATAAAAGTAGGAGGACAAGTTAACGAAGCTATAAAAAGCATTTGGGATCCTAGGTTTTACAAATATTGGTATACAGTTAAAAAAAAAAGTAAAGAAATAATGCCAAACTTATATAAAACATTGATTAGGCTGTAGTTAGAATATTGTGGCCCGTTTTGGGGGCCCTACTTTAGGTAGGTTGCCAGGATCATGGAAAGAGTGCAGAAGAAATTCACTAAGGTAATACAAGGAATGACAGGCTTTAGTTATGAGCGCAACTGATCGCTATTTTCATTAGAATAAAGGTTAAGAGGAGATCTGGTACAGGTATACAAAAATAATGAAGTATTTTGACTGGGTAAATAAGGAAAGACTATTTCCACTGGTCACTAAATTGGTAAATAGAGGGCATAAATTTAAGATCATCACCAAAAGAAGGTTAGGAGATTGTTCTTTATTCTTACGCAGAGGATTTGGGGCACAGAATGCCCCAAACAGTGATGGAAACAGATTTAGGGAAGTGGATAATTATTGAAATTTTTTTTTTTTTTTTTTTAAAAGGGTATGTGGAAAGGGCAGTTCTTTCAGAGAGGCTGCACAGGTGCAACAAGCCAAATTATCTAGTTTTGTGCTGTAAAATACTAAGGTTCAAAGATTCTAGCATTCCAGTTTGTTAATTTCAGAAAAGTTCCAAGTTCAAATTGCACACAGCATTCAATTAGTAGCCTGTATCAGTTTATTGTCAATTTTTTTGGCCAGGAGCATAGAGGGAGCACTACCTGCAGACAACGCCAGGTTCCACATGTACGCTGACGACACCCAGCTCTACCTCTATCGGCCCTCCACTGTCTCTAAATTGTCAAACTGCTTGTCTGACATCCAGTACTGGATGAGCAGAAATTTCCTCCAACTAAATATTGTATTCGGCCCCCGCCACAAACTCTGTTCCATAGCCACCGACTTCATCCTTCTCCCTGGCAACTGTATGAGGCTGAACCAGACTATTCTCAACCATGGTGTCGTATTTGACCCCGAGATGAGCTTCCGACCACATATCCGCGCCATCACCAAGACCATCTACTTCCACCTCCATATCATCACCCGACTCTGCCCCTGCCTCAGCTCAGCTCATCTGCTGCTGAAACCCTCATCCATGCCTTTGTTACCTCTAGACTTGACTATTCCAATGCACTCCTGGCCGGCCTCCCATTTCACCCTTCATAAACTTAAGTTCATCCAGAACTCTGCTGCCCATGTCCTAACTTGCACCAAGTCCTGTTCACCCATCACCCCTGTGCTCGCTGCCCTACATTGGCTCACGGTTGAGCAATGGCTTGATTTTAAAGTTCTTATTCTTGTTTTCAAATCCCTCCATGGCCTTGCCCCCCCCTATCTCTGCAATCTCCTCCAGTCTTGCAACCCTCCAAAATATCTGCACTCCTCCAATTCTGGCCTCTTGAGCATCCCTGATTTTAATCGCTCCACTATTGGTGGCTGTACCTTCAGCAGTCAAAGACCGAAGCTCTGGAATTCCCTCCCTAAACCTCACCCACTTTCCTCCTTTAAGACGCCCCTTAAAACCTACCTCTTTGACCAAGCTTTTGGTCATCTGCCCTAATATCTCATGTGGCTTGGTGTCAAATTTTGTTTCATAATGCTCCTGTGAAGCACATTGGGATGTTTTACTACGTTAAAGATGCTAGATAAATGCAAGTTGTTGTTGTTTTTGAAGAAACAGTACAGGGAAGAAATGGCAAAACCAGAATTTTATTTTGTGTTCGACAATCCTAGAGTCGTGTTAATAGCAGTTTTGGAGGCACACATGCAGCAAGGCTGCCCCACCATCTTAACTGAAAAATGGGGTATGCCAAGAACAGCAGAACCAAACTCTTGAACAAAAGTTGAATAATGCTAGGTGACAAATTAATAATGCCGCAATTTAAAAAAAAATTATACAATGATGCTACAAAGAAACTACCTGATTTCTCGGTCATGTATTGAAGAGGAGTGGTTCACCTCCAGGGTTACCCCATAATTCTGTAATGACTGCTTTATCTCTTCAAGGCCACCAGTCTGCTGCAAGTTCCCACCACTCTAAAATGGAACAGGTGTAAAATAGATTAAACAGAAGATTAATTCATACTATACATGTTGTGTCCAATAGTAGTATGATATCAGTACTGTAGTATTAGCATTAGCACTACTGCATGCAAGCTTCCAATAAAGCAGGCTTATTTATAGAATCATTAAGTATGACAACTAACCAATTGTTTTTGGCATTTTCTCAAGCTATTTTCTCCCTTTCCCCCCCAATTATGTCCTTCTGTAGCATTCACTCTCCACAACTGAGGAGGTGAGTGATCTGCTATAAGGTTTCTGTCAATGTCCCTATGAAATCATCTGCTAGGTAATGTACAAAAATAGCCCAGGACTCTCCTGCTTTCATATTAGATATGCAAATTAAGTGCAAGTTTTTCAAATGACTGGACCATGCTTGCAGATCTCTTAGTGACCAGTTAAGGGGAAGACTGGGGAGGGGAAGAGGGCAAGGATGATTACTACATCCTTACTCCAGGGCACATACCAGCTACAGTTAAATCAAGGACAAAATCTGCTCTTAGGCCCACAAATAGAGATAAAAATCCACTGACAATTCTTCACTGGTGAAATTTGTTTCCTTCCCCCTTCCCTAGGATATTTCTCTTTGCTCACCACCTCCTCACACCGATACAGCTACGATTGTGAACAGTAGTGTGTGGGATGTAAAAAGATCTCAAATATTTAAATTAACATTTATTCTGTTTGCAAAGAATTTGAGGGAACACAAATACACAGTATATGAATTATAAAACCTACACAAACCAGCATTGTTAGCACTCATGTCAGGGACAGTGTTTATGCTCCAACATATTGCAGCACCCTCTAGTTGCAGTTCTTATACTGAATTTATTTCTGGCTTGCAATCAAGACAATGGCTTTTTAACAGTAACATTATGATCCACTGTAAGTTACATACATCATCAAGTGAAGTCAGTAGATGGATAGTTTTCACTTTGCAAGGTCCTTTTACAAGCATCTCACAGAATCTCAAGAAGTTGTATAGCTATAAAATAAAATGCCACAAAATCAGTATGAAGTGTAGTTTTTGAAAATTGTAGTGTTAAATTTGTCTTTCATTAAATTAAAAGCAGTACACTTCAATATTTTAGTTTACTTTTATCTCAACAGATTAATGTTTTGAATAGATTTGGAAAGTATTTAGGCTAGGACTGGTATTTCCCAACTCAATAGCCCTCACATCCTTTCATTTATCAGTGGTTCAGATTACACTGAGCTATCACGTTTGGCCCTATAGTCACGTCTGATAAATGGGGTAAAACTGCAGGCTGTAATACAAAACAGCACTTTTCCTAACCCACCTGCACTGAAAATAGTGGCATTTGGCAGATTGTTAGTAAAAGAAAGTCAGTATCAGTAATCTGGTCAACAAATTAAGGCATAACTTCAAGTACACAATGAAGCACTCCATCTCTAATGGGTACAGTGGTATACTTATCACCTGATGAACATGCCTGATGTATGGATCCTCCACCCAGACTTCAGTAACAAACGGATCCAAGTATGGTTTGAACAATTTTTCATAACTAAACCCAGTAGCATCTGCTGGAATTTTGATCTGTTCATGATATTTCCCTTCTGAAATACAGAGAATTAGCAAAAGGTTGTACACAAAAAAAATCATAGTTTTTTCTATAACATTTTTAGTTACACACCTAGCACCATAATTGATGCATACAAGTCTTTATATTTTCAAGGAGGTATTCTGCACATACATATTACAACCTAGGCAATAGAATTTTAAAATTCTACTTCACATAATTAATTTGAAGCAAATACTAAACACACCGGTTGGTACACAGCAGTTTCACTTTAACATGGTACTTTGGAGGCGTGGATTTTATATGCTAAAACTGTTTAGCAACAATCTCACACACAAAATAAAAATGTAATTTCCAAATGTCAGATTGCAATTCTTTATAGCAGTTTCATTTTTAATGTCAATATTAAAAAAAAATTTATTGGGAAAAAATGTGGACCCTATATATAGCTATCTCTTACGACTATTAATTGGACTCTCATTTGCAGGATTCATTGGTTTGTTATCAGGAAGAAATCCATCTTCTTTTGGAAGTGTTAAGAGGTAACAAAGCTTCTAACATTCCCTCAGCTGATTTCTTTTATAAAGACCATTCTACTAGACTAATAATCCAGAGGCCTGGACTAATAATTCAGAGAACACGAGTTCAAATCCCACCATGGCAGTTTGAGGATTTGAATTCAATTTTTAAAAAATCTGGAAATTAAAAACGCTGGTATCAGTAAAAGCGAACATGAAGCTGCCGTACTGCCATTAAAAAGAAACAATTGGTTCATTAATCTTTAGGAAAGGAAACCTGTTGTCCTTACCTAGTCTGGCCTATCTGTGATTCCAGTCCCATACCGATGTAGTTGACTCATAACTGCCCTAGCTCAGTTTTATCAAACAACTGCAAATAATTTTCCCTTTTTTTGTCCCGTATTAAATTGTTACTTATTTCCTTTGGTAGGAAGAATAAGGAGGCCACATACTCCTTGGAAAATAAGTATCTAAATGGGGTAGAGGAACAGGAATCTGGGGGTACAGATACACAGATCACGAAAAGTAGCGACGCAGATTAATAAGGTCATAAGAAAAAGCAAACAAAGCACTGGGGTCCATTTCTAGAGGGATAGAATTGAAAAACAGAGAAGTTATGTTAAAAATTGTATAGAACCTCGGTTAAACCTTGGAATACTGTGAACAGTTCTGGTCTCCATATTATAAAAAGGATATAGAAGCACGGGAGAAGGAGCAAAAAAAACTTACTAGAATGATACCAGATAAGTTATACCTATCATGGAAGATTGAACAGGCTGGGGGGGCTCTTTTCTCTAGAACAGACTGAGGAGTGACCTGATAGAGGTTTTCAAGATTATGAAAGGGTTTGACAGGGTAGACGTGGAGAAGATGCGGGTGAGACCAGAACCAGAGGCCATAAATATAAGATAGTCACTAATAAATCCAATAGAGAATTCAGGGAAACTAGAGAGTGGTTAGAATGTGGAACTCACTATCACAGTGAGTAGTTGAGGCAAATAGCATCGATGCATTTAAGGGGAAGCTAGATAATCACAGGAGGGAGAAAGGAATAAAAGGATATGTTGATGGGGTTAGAAGAAGAAGGGTGGGAGGAGGTTCATGTGGAGCATAAACACCGGCATGGACTTGTTGGGCCGATTGGCCTGTTTCTGTGCTGTAAATACAATGTACTTTCTCTGCCACCTGAGTAGGCAGCCAATCTGCTCCTGACCTCTTGCAACACCAGTCTTATGCTGTATGAGACAAACTCAAGGTGACTTCATTGACATTTTTTTTTACTCCCTGTGGAAAGTAAATAACCTCTGCTCAACACCACACTGAACACTAGTCAATCATTCAGTGCGTTGGAATTGTGGGCAAAAACCCTCCACCTAGCATTGTGCAACAAAGCGAACCAGAACAACGCACTGCATCATCCAGGTGTTCCACTTTTTTTCTCTTTCCCTTATTCCCCCCCACCCCCCAAATCTCTTTGAAGGGGGTAATTCATGTTAGCATTCAGTTCCATGGGGCTGGCAGCTGCCCAGTACCACAATGAAGCATCCAATCTTCACGTGTGAGCCTAGACAGTGATTGTTAACAATGTATCTGACAGTGGGAACACATCACAGCTGAGGCCAATCGTATCCTTGACATAAAAACATGTGCTTTTTCCATGAGGAATGGAGAACCTGGCTGCCAGTTTTTCCCCTCTCACTAATCAGGGGACCCGGAATCCAATTGTAGTTCGTCTCTTCCCCAGACGAGATCAGTTAATTCAGCACAGACCAGGAATCGAATAAAGGATTTTCCTGGTCTGTATGGCTCAGTACTATACTAAACAATGAATTGCCTATTCTAACTTATGAAGCATTTGAAACATTTACAATTTGATGCAAACAGAAAATGTAGTCTTCAAATCATTACATCTGACATACAACAAAATGTCCCGAATATGGGACATGTAAAATGTTACTACATTTACAAAATATCTTCTCAGCTTAGTTACCTTCTTTCAGCTTATTCAGCTGCATTTTAATTTTTTCTGCTCGATCCATGTAGTTCCTAATTTTCTGTCGATAGTAGACTTTTTTGGTGTCATCTTTTGTAGCTATTAAAACAAATAAAATTCCTTAATTAGCCTGCCAGTTTTTTTTATATACAGGCATAGTTTTGTATCCAACATTCTTTCTTCCTGCCCTTTCTTGAAGTCATTGACTTATGCTAGGATATGGTACATGGGTTTTGTTGCCCTCTGGTACCTCACCCAAGTGGCCATTCTTCATTGATAGTTGGAAGGCCGATGACCATGTGGAGGGGGGGCATCATATCGGAGGCCACTCTTGTCCTTAAACATGGACTTCCCAGAACGGGGTCACCATTATAATTATCCGGAGCTAGAACGGTGGCTGCTATTCCCCTTCCAAGCCCAGGGATGCTGCAGTCAATTGTTGTGCAGCACAAATTGGAGTTCAAACCCAGGACTTTCCAGGTTTATATGGTTCAGTATCACATCTAGGATGGATTTACCCAATGAACAATCAGAGCAACAATGATGAACGGTGGTACCAACATTATTTTGTAACTCAAATATAATGTGCATGAATAACATGATCTCATCATCACCAGAGTCATACCAAAATAAGTATTTTAATAGAGTTTATATTGTACAAATGTGATAAATAGAGTAACAGAGTTATAAACAGCAGAGTAGAGGAAAATAATTCAAGTATTGAGGCCAGAAGCATGTAACCTACTTGCCCTTTGGATTATTTTTCCTGAAGTAATTTGGTGATTTATTCTCCCACATCACACTGTTCTCCAGTTAGTCTACATGTGTTCACTTCACTTAGCTAGTGTGACACACAATATTTTACAAAAGCAAATACACGTTTTTCATAACCATGTAACAACAAGCATAAAAAAGTATCTACATTTACAATAAAGCATTAAGCAAATAATGTTCTTGACTTTTGAGATCAAAGTTTTGGCTAAGTAACTTATAACATAATAGTTATCGTCAGACATGGAGACTTTTTCATGTGGTTCACCCAGAGATTCAGTGATGCATGATTCCCACAGCCATGTAAAATACACAAGGCTTTGTAGTCGGAGGGTCAACTGCCAGTGGATCACAAATCACCAAGTGTGCTTTCAACACATACACATATATTTTTCTGCTGAAGACATTGACCTTTGCTGAAATACTCTTCCACAGACACGGTCAGCATTCTGATACCTGTGAGAGTCCAGAATGAGAGTGTTGGCAGGCATTTCAACCACAGAGGGCATCAAAGTTGAATTCTCACCGACATCCACATATGCACTTTCCAGCAGGGCTCACCAGTGAGTAATCAGAAGCAGAACGTTGGGGTGATATGTTTCCTTCCCTAGTCCATGGAAGCTGGGACAACTGTATTACTCATTCTTTATATTAGTTTTATTTTAATTTTATGTTATCCCTGATGAGTCACCTAATTCAGCGGAGACCGGGAATTGGATCTGGCATCTTCCATTCTGTATGACTCAGTAACACAACATGTGCAATTACCCACTCAAACATCGGGGGAGCTTAACGTGTTATTTGTTAAAGCTATGGGGAAAGAATGGTTGATTTTTGAATGTTCCAGAGATCCTGATAGTTCAAAAATGTGGTTGCTGGATCTAATTTCTAAAATAAATCACTGAGGAAATGTTAGAGGCTTTGTTACCTTTTAACACTTCCATAAGAAGATGGATTCCTTCCTGATAACAAACCAATGAATCCTGCAAACGGGAGTCGTTGTCTAACTCAATAGCTCTCTTCAGCACAGTCACAGCCGAGTTCTCCATTCCTGTCAGCACACTCTGCGACATTGCAGCAGAATCTATAAATGATAGTTAACACAACCTTATATAGCGTCTTTAATGTAGAAAAATGTCCCATTGCACTTTAGAGGTGAAAAATTAAGACAAACAGATACCAAACCCTGGCTGGACAGTTAGAATAAAAGACCAAATGTTTGATGACAAAGACAGGTCTAAAATCAGAAAACCTATTGTTAAGAAGGTTTTTGAAGCTGGAAACAGAAGAAGAGATGTGAAGATGTTTAGGGAGGAGTTCCAAAAATCATAGCTGAGGCAGCTGAAGGCTCTGCCGCTCACAGTAGGAACAGAAGGTTGCTGAGGCAGGGTGGGCTAAGCCGTGGAAGAATTTGAAGCGGAGAACAAGGATTTTAAATTCAGTGCACTGGGGATGGGAGGCTGTATAGGTCAGCGAGGATGAGGATGGTAGGCAGATGGGACTTAGTGCCGGACAGGACATAGGCACCTGAGTTTTGGATATTTGGAGTTTGTAGTGGGTGGAAGTTGGAAAGCTGGCAACAAAGACATTGTAGAAATCCAGTCCAGAGATAACAAAAGTATGGTGGGATGAGATAGGGGTGGAGGTGGGAAATAAGCATCTTGGTTATAGATAGGATTTAGATTTTGAAGCTCCGGTTCAAAAAAGGATGCCACGATTTTGCAAGGCCTGATTCAACCTGACCTCATAGCCAAGGAGTGGGGTAGAGCCAGTAGCAAAAAAGCAGAGTTTATGGCTTTGTTCTTCTTGATGTTCAGCTGAGAGTCTAACAAAACAGAAGCGATTGTGGGGTCGAGTGAAGTGAGGGTCAATTAGAACTGGATGTTAGCATTCATATGGAAGCTAAACCCTTGCCTGTGGATGATGTCATGGAGAGGCAGAAACTTAATAAGAGGGCACCAAGGATACATCCAGAGGTGAATACAAGGGCAGGAAGAGAAGTCATTACTAGAGATGTGTAGACTGGGTTAGAACAGCTAGGTGTGGAACCACTGAGGAGAAGTTGAGAATAAGCGATAAAGGAGCGTGGCATGGTCCATCATATCAAACGCTGTAGAGAGATCAAGGATGATGAGGAGGATTAATGCATCATGGTCACAGTCATAGGATGTCTATTGTGACTTTGACCATGCTGGTGCAATAAAGGCGGCAGAATCAAGACTTAAAGCATCAAACCAAGAGTTTTGTAAGACATGACCATACAGCTGGGAGGCAATGATATGTTCAAGGACCTTAGAAAGGAAAGGGCAATTAAAGATGGGGTGGCAGTTGGTGGGATCAGGTTAAGGGTGGGCATTCTTGAGGAGCTTGGCCACCAATTGTGGGTGAAAGGAGAAGGGAATGCACAAGATGCCAGAGTTAAAAGAAACAGATTTCAAGGGGGGGGGGGGGGGGGGGGGGGGCTGTAGGAGATTATAGATATAGGGAGACGCGAGACCATGAAATGGATTTAAACACAAAGTGGTTTATTTGTGATAGAGAGTATATGGGGTTGGAAACATATCTCAGGGCCAGGGTTGAACAGGACGGTGAGATTGTGAACAGTCTGGTTCAGCTTGAATGGGGAGGGGAATGGAATCGGTAGCAAGAGTATGGCGTTTGTGATGGGGGATGCTTCGGTCTTCTCAATTCTCAACTGGAGGACAAACAGTCTGACAGCACATAAGCAGTAGATAGATCGGCGCAGGTCATGGAGAGGTAGAACTGGGTGTCGTCAGCATACATATGGAAGCTGACCCCATGTCTTTGGATGATGTTGCCAAGGGACAGCATGTAGATGAGGAATTGGAACGGACCAAAGATAAATCCTTGGGGTCTTCAATGGCAATGGTGTGAAAATGGGAAGGAAAGCCATTGTTGGACATTCTCTGGCTACGATCGGATAGGTAAGGGTGGAACCAACAGAGGGTAGTCCCACTGAACTGGACAAAGGAGGAGAATGGTATGGTCGACCACGTCAAAGGCTGCAGAGAGGTCGAGAAGGACAAGGAGGGTTAATGCACCATGGTTACAGTCAGAGGATATTGTTTGTGACTTTGATGCGAGCATTTTGGTGCTGTGGTAGGGGTGAAAATCTGACTGGAGGGATTTAAACAGGAGGTTCATAGAATCATAGAAACTTACAGCACAGAAGGAGGCCATTCGGCCCATTGTGTCTGTGCCAGCCGAAAAAGAGCTATCCAGCCTAATCCCACTTTCTAGCTCCTGGTCCGTAGCCCTGTATGTTGCGGCACTTCAAGTCCATATCCAAGTACTTTTTAAATGTGATGAGGGTCTCGGCTTCTACCACCCTTTCAGGCAGTGAGTTCCAGACCCCCACCACCCTCTGGGTGAAAAAAGTTCTCAACTCCCTGCTAATCCTTCTACCAATTACTTTAAATCTATGGCCCCTGGTTATTGACCTCTCTGCTAAGGGAAATAGGTCCTTCCTATCCACTCTATCTAGGCCCCTCATAAGTTTATACACCTCAATTAAATCTCCCCTCAGCCTCCTCTGTTCAAAAGAAACCCAGCGTATCCAATCTTTCCTCATTGCTAAAATTCTGCAGTCCTGGCAACATCCTTGTAAATCTCCTCTGTACCCTCTCGAGTGCAATCACATCTTTCCTGTAGTGTGGTTACTAGAACTGTACGCAGTACTCTAGCTGTGGCCTAACTAGTGTTTTATACAGTTCTAGCATAACCTCCCTGCTCTTATATTCTATGCCTCGGCTAATAAAGGATGGTATCCCGTATGCCTTCTTAACCACCTTATCCACCTGTCCTGCTAACTTCAGGGATCTGTGGACATGCACTCCAAGGTCCCTATATTCTTCTACACTTCTCAGTATCCTTCCATTTATTGTGTATTCCCTTGCCTTGTTAGCCCTCCTCAAATGCATTACCTCACACTTCTCCGGATTGAATTCCAATCTCTCGATTGAATTCCATCAATTCCAGGTTGCGGGAAAGATGGGCACAGATTTGGGAGTTGACAACACGTTAAAGGACTTTGGAAAGGAAAGGGAGATTGGAGATGGGGCAGTAGTTTTCAAGGACAAAGAGGTTTTGTGTGTTTTTTTTGAGGGGGGGGGCAGGGGCTGATGACGGTAGTTTTGAAAGGGAGGGCGGCAGTACCTGAGGAGAGGGAATCATTTACAATGTTAGCCAACATGGGGGCCAGGAGAGAAGAGTTTGGTGGTCAGCAGCAATGTTCCCTCGAAGCTATGCTGCCGCGCAGCTGACTGCCAGTCCCGCGCAGCCCGGTGAGTCTCATGGATGAGATGAGCTCAGAAAGGACATTGTATTTGTTTCACTGTTCAAAAGATTCCTAGAAGTAATATCATAGCATTATTAAGATTTATGAGCAAATTTAAACTAACTTTTGTGGTTTTTGTGTCTCCGTACAAACAGCTCTAACCTTTAATCAATAGTTATTCTGTCTCTCTAACCTCTGTAATCTCTCAAACCTCTTTCTATACTGACTTGCTGTCTCTCTTAACCTTCTCTTCAGTTATTCGGTCTGTAACCTCTCTCAAGAAATCAAACAGGGAATTCAGAAGGAACTTCTTTACCCAGAGTGGTGAGAATGTGGAACTCGCTACCACAGGGAGTGGTTGGAGCGAATAGTATAGATGCATTTAAGGGGAGGCTAGATATGCATATAAGGGAGAAGGGAATAGAGGGTTATGTTGATAGATTTAGATGAGGAAAGACGGGAGGAGATCGAGTGGAGCATAAAAGTCGGCATGGCCTGGTTGGGCCGAATGGCCTGTTTCTGTGCTGTATATCCTATGTAATACTATGTAATTATTCTCTAGTGTGCCTGTCCCAGATATTCTCTAGCTATTATGTATATCTGTATCTCTCCTGCTTAGTTATTCTGTTTCTCTCCCAAGTTCCTCTCTCTCTAACCTCTCTAAAGAAATATAAATGCTAGTTTTTAATAACACCTTTCACATCCACAGGACTTCCCAAAGTGTTTCACAGCCAATGAATTACATTTGAATTGTAGGCAAACATAGCAGCCAATTTGGATACAGCAAGATTCCTAAAACAGCAATAAGATAAATGAGGCTGAGGGATAAATGTTAGTCAGGACACTAGGAGAACACCCCTGTTCTTTGAATATTGCCATGGGATCTTTTACGTCTACCTGTACAGATAGATACGGCCTTGGTTTAATGTCTCATCCAAAAGACGGCACATCCAATAATGCACCACTGCCTAAGAAGTGCACTGAAGTGCCAGCCTAGTGCTCAACATCCAGAATGGGACTTGCATCAACTCAGATTTTGGATTCAAGAGTGTGACCACTGAACAATGCTGTCACACTAACATCTTCCTATAGAGATTTGATGTTTCTTTAGTTATTAGGTCTGTAACTTCTCTGTCTCTTCAGTTATTCAGTCTGTAGTTGAATGCTCTTCCGTTATTTGGTTTGTAGTGCACTCTCCAATAATCTGGTCTGTAACCTATCTGATCGATTATTCGGTCTGTAATCTCATTTGGTCTCTCCTGCCATTTGGCGTATAGCCTCTCTCTCTCTCTCTCTAGTTGTTCGGTCTGTAACCCCTCCCTTCAGTTATTCTGTCTCGTCTCCTCTCCAGTTATTCTCTCTCACTCTCTCTTCCCACTTATTCTGTCTGTAACTTCTCTCTTTCTAATTATTCTCTTTAACCTCTCTCTCTAATTATTGTGTCGGCAATCTCCCTCTCTCCAGTTTATTCTACTTGTAATCTCTCTATTCACTTATTCTGTATGGAATATCTCTCTCCAGTATTTTTTCTGTAATTGCTCTCCCCAGTTATTCTGTCTGTAATTTTAATATCGCTCTCCAGTTATTGTCTGTATTTTATATCTCCAGTTATTGTCTGTAATTGTTATATCTCTCCCCAGTTATTGTCTGTATTTTATATCGCTCTCCAGTTATTGTCTGTATTTTATATCTCTCTCCAGTTAGTGTCTGTATTTTATATCTCTCTCCAGTTAGTGTCTGTATTTTATATCTCCAGTTATTATCTGTAATTTTTACATCTCTCCCCAGTTATTCTCCTGTGCCTCTGGTCGCTCCCCTTTCATTGTTTTGTGCTGTTTGTTTCTCTGTCTCAGTACTCACTGCAGACCCGGAACCCAGTAGCTCTTCTGTTTCCTGGTGCCACCCCAGGAAGCGGTGTTCTTCTTACTGCTGTTCGCTTGAACCAGCACCATCGACAGCTCGGTACAGAGCCACAGGCCGCTCCTTGTCATTGGTCCCTTAAATGATCATAATAGATTTACATTTAAATAATTGCATTAGCTGCACAGAATTGGGGATAAACTAAAAAAACAGTTGAACAATATCAAGAATTTACAATAAAAATGAAAACAGAAATGCTGGAAACACTCAGCAGGTCAGGCAACATTTACAAAGTGCGAATCGAAGCAGCGCTGACTGAACGTCCGACGGCGGACCCTGCATTGGAGACCGAGCCGCGGGGCGGAGTCTGCACTCGGGGCGGGGCCTGTGCTCGGGGCGGAGTCTGTGCTCGGGGGCGGAGGCTGTGCTCGGGGGCGAGGCCTCCTGTTTCAACTGGATTCTCACGACCGGCGAGGAAGGTTTAGTTTGATTGACGTGCAGTGCGTGGAGCCGGGATCTCCGGAGATTTAGTGACTGGGCCCAATCCCTGCCGAGCCGATCGTTTCTGCGTTTCGCACCAAACTGGCCTCTGCTGCCGGCAGCTTTCGGGCTTCAGGCAATGGCTGCCTTGTGTAGGAACGTTAATCGTCTGACGGTAGGTTTGCAGGGTGGACGATGTAACTGAGGTCACTGTCCATCCTCCGACTCGAGGCTTCCTTCCTGCAGCGCGGACGTGTAATGGAGCCATTTAGTTGGCTCTGGGCAGTGTACTCCTGGTCCTCTTTTATTGAACCAAATTAACTGTAAATTAACTGAAAATTAACAGAACTTTTTAAATAAAACTTATCAAATTAAATTATAATTACATTGCCCGGGGTGACGATACACTCCAGTCTCCGCGGCGCCCACCGGTCTCGGAAGGCCTCAAGTGTGCCAGCGGACACCGCGTGCTCCATCTCCAGGGCCACCCGGGCGCGAACATAGCTGCGGAAGAGAGGCAGGCAATCGGGTCGAACGACCCCAGTGTACTCCTGGTGCAGTTGTATCTTTTAACATTTTTTTCTTTTTGGAGGCGGTGGCGGAACAAGTGCGTCTTCAGTGTGAAGACGGGACTTCGTCTCCACAAGGACTGTGCGGTGGTCACTGCCATGGACAGATGCATCTGCGACAGGTGGATTGGTGAGGACGAGGTCAAGTAGGTTTTTCCCTTGTGTTGGTTCTCTCACCACCTGTCGCAGGCTCAGACTGGCAGCTATGTCGTTCAGGACTCAGCCAGCTTGGTCAGTAGTGGTGCTACCGAGCCACTCTTGGTGATGGACATTGAAGTCCATTCTGTCCCCTTGCTTCTTCTAAGTGGTATTCAACATGGAGGAGTACTGATTCATCAGCTGAGGGAGGGCAGTAGGTGGTAATCAGCAGGAGGTTTCCTTGCCAATGCTTGACCTGACGCCATGAGACTTCATGGGGTCCGGAGTCAATGTTGAGGACATCCAGGGCCACTCCTTCCCGACTGTGCCGCCACCCCTGGTGGGTCTGTCCTGCCGGCGGGATACCCAGAGATGGTGATGGAGGAATTTGGAACATTGGCTGAAAGGTATGATTCTGTGAGTATGATTATGTCAGGCTGTTGCTTGAGTAGTCTGTGGGACAATTTTAGCACAAGTCCCCAGATGTTGGTCCGTAGCCTGGCTTGCTAGGCCATTTCAGAGGGCAGTTAAGAGTCAACCACATTGCTGTGGGTCTGGAGTCACATATAGGCCAGACCAGGTAAGGATGGCATTAGTGAACCAGATGGGTTTTTACGACAATCCAATAGTTTCATGGATACTAGCATTTTTTTTTTATTCCAGATTATTTAATTAACTGAATTTAAATGGGATTTTAACTCCCGTCTCTGGATCATTAGTCCAGGCCTCTGGATTACTAGCCCAGTGACATTACCACTATGCTACTGTCCCATGAGCTTATGAGTTTAACTCGACTAACTATGTCAACATCATGGCTATAAGAGCAGGGAGAAGGCTGGATACTCTTGAGTGTCTTGAAAAGTAGCTGCTTTTGTGATTTCTTCCAGCACGACGACCAATAATCACTCCTTCATTTTTCTTTCTGTCAAATGTTCCATTTACTAGGAAGCTAATGTTGAATTCAATTTGTTGCATCATTTAATGTAAATGAATTACTTTTAGGACTTGCTTTTAATCTATTTTTGCAGAACATAATGGAACAGTTTTTGATTCCATTATCATGGCCTGGATTCATACGATTGAAATTTACTAAGACTCGTATTCCAGAAAAGGTGAGGGCATGGATTTCTGCTTTATTTCCAGTCTGTAGTCAGATTTATTCATAGATAACCCATTAAAACTGCAGTCTTGCTTAGCTTAGTAGTAAAACCATCATTACACCCATTACTGCATGAATGCTTGAGTCGTCTTCTGATGTTCCCTTTTCATCTAACAGTCCTGCTTTGTATTCTAGTCTTTTCTGTTTTTATTTTCTTGTTCAAGTTAACTGTCTACATCACCTGGTGTCATCAGCAAATTTTATAGAGGTACATGGGTGGGGAAGAGGAGGAGTGAAATAGAAGGCTACATTACAAGAGTGACTACACTTCAAAAGTGGGCAACACGGTGGCATAGTGGTTAGCACTGGTGCCTCACAGCGCCAGGGACCCGGGTTCGAATCTGACCTCGGGTGACTGTCTGTGTGGAGTTTGCACATTCTCCCCGTGTCTGCGTGGGTTTCCTCCGGGTGCTCCGGTTTCCTCCCACAGTCCAAAAATGTGCGGGTTAGGTTGATTTGGCTATGATAAATTGACCCTTAGTGTTAGGGGGGGATTAAATATGTGGGGTTATGGGGATAGGATGGGATATGTTAGGGGGAATTAAATACGTGGGGTTACGGGGGTAGGGTGGGATATGTGTACTGTGGGGATTAAAGCAGGGACAGGGTACTGGATTTGGATGATCAGCCATGATCGTATTGAATGGTGGAGCAGGCTCGACGGGCCGAATGGCCTACTCCTGCTCCTAGATTCTATGTTTCTATGTTACTTCATTGGCTATAAAGCACTTTGGGACCACCTGAGGTCATGAAAGGCACTATATAAATGCAAGTCTTTCTTTAAGGCTGAAAGTAGAAAAGAGTGTATGGGGGAGGTTGTGGTAGGGGAACAGAGTGAGAAGGGTTGGTGGAGAGTGTGTTTGGGGAGGGGAAAGGGGTCAGGGTCAGAGGAGACTGGTGGGGAGGAGAAATGTATGCGGGGTGGGGGGTGGGAAAGGTAGGAGAAGACAGAGAGGGGGAAGGACAGATTTCCCCAGTAAACCTGTAAATATAATAAATCCTCCAGGACTCCTCCCCTGATCACCCAAGGGTAAAAACTGCTAGAGCCCACAATTCTTTTCTCCTTCTCTTTCCCCCCCCCCCCCCCACACCCGTCTTATCAAACTTCCACATATCTACCTCCTGTCTACTATATGTTGCCTACTATCTTACTGTGTATCCTGGGCTCTTAACTAAAGGAGCATATAGTAATCATAAAGATTACTCATTAAGATTTTACAAAAAATGGGCGGTCGTACAATTTGATCCCCAAGACATTGGTTAAAAATCCCACAAATATATGCAGTAAAACAGAATTTGAAATAACAACAGAAAACGCTGGAAAAACTCAGCAGGCCAGGCAGCATCCCGTGGAGAGAGAAACAGAGTTAACGTTCCAGTTCTGACGAAAGGTCTTCGACCTGAAATGTTAACTCTGTTTCTCTCTCCATGGATGCTGCCTGGCCTGCTGAGTTTTTCCAGCATTTTCTGTTGTTATTTCGGATTTCCAGCATCCGCAGTATTTTGCTATCGTAAAACAGAATTTGACTTGGTTATAGTAAATCCTTCATAAGTTGTGCATTATATGGTTTAACATCCCTATCATTGAGAGAGAATATTCTGCAACTTGCTGTGAGCAACACCATGGATGATCTGTGGTGTATGTGCACACACACATCAAAGTATATTTGCTTTGCATAGAGCACAATTCAGACAGAAAACAATTTTAAAAGAGTAAGAAACACAGTTAATTCTTGCCTTTCTGCATTCATCAGAGAATGGCATTTGGAAAAGTAGGGTAAGTAATAAATTCAAGTCTGCATGGATTTGTTAAAGGCAAATCATGTTTGACTAACTTGATCTTTGATGAAGTAACGGAGAGGGTTGATGAGGGTAGTGCGGTTGATGTGTATATGGACTTTCAAAAGGCATTTGACAAAGTACCACATCATAGACTTGTACTAGAACAATACCAGGGATGAGGGACTTCAATTATGTGGAGAGACTAGAGAAGCTGGGGTTGTTCTCCTTGGAGCAGAGAAGGTTAAGTGGAGATTTGATAGGTGTTCAAAATCATGGTTTTGATCGAGTAAATAAGGAGAAACTGTTTCAGGTGGCAGAAGGGTCAGTAACCAGAGGTGACATGAGGAAACATTTATTTTACACAGCGAGTTGTTGTGATCTGGAATACACTGCCTGAAAGGGGAGCAGATTCAATAATAACTTTCAAATGGGAATTGGATAAATACTTGAAGGGGAAAAAATTCTGCAGGGCCCTGGGAAAGAGCGAGGGAGTGGCACAAGTTGGATGGTATGGCCTCCTTCTGTGCTATATCATTCTTTGATTCTAACTGTCCACACTTTCACTAGAGAGCTGAAATTCAGTATATCAAGTTTAGGATTCAAACCAAATCCCCACGTTGGGATTGCCATGTAACTAATTTGATGATTTATCTGCATAAACAATTTTTTTGTGTAATCAGTATGTCTTACTGGTTGTAGATGTTTGAAGTGGACCCATCAGATCATGAAAAATACAATGGTGATCCAGACCAGCCACACCAACTGCACATCATTACCAGAATAAAATGTACAAAACGGCGTCCATATTGGGAAAAGAAGATTGTCCATGACCTTGGATTAGACAAGGTGAATTATCTTTTGTGTGATGTGTGTTTATATTAAACCTCTTGTTTGCTCGTAATACTGTAGTATGTGGTCCATCCCCACAAGGCAGCCTTTTTTTAATTTTTAGCTTTATTAAATCATTTTAGGAATTCTTAATTTTTTTTGAGCCTCATGTGGTTCCAACCCTCTGCTCTGTTGCATTTGATTCTCCTCTCTTTGCCATTCAACCGCTGTGTCCAACCCAAACTACCTCTTTGCCCAAACTGACCTGCTGCCTTCCTGGCCGTTCAACCCTGCAACAGCTTTCTTTCCACTTAACATTCCTCAACCTTCTGGCCATAAAATCCATCTCCTGCTCCCTCATACTGGCACAGTGACGAGCACTTGTTAGTTAATTTTTAATTCCTTTTGTCTGCTTAGAAATGTTCACTTTTTACTTGTGCCTGATTGGTGG
Source organism: Squalus acanthias (assembly GCA_030390025.1). Taxonomy (NCBI): domain Eukaryota; kingdom Metazoa; phylum Chordata; class Chondrichthyes; order Squaliformes; family Squalidae; genus Squalus; species Squalus acanthias. The sequence goes on along the minus strand of CM059431.1, from coordinate 56,108,093 downwards.
GAGAATAGATATGCAATGTCTTTTGGCTAGTTTCCGTTGCTGGTTTTGTAAGACGTTAAGCCAGACCAGTGTGACACAAGATACTTGCGAATGAGTAAGGCCATTGGCCCATCTTCTTTCATCCATCCAGAAAGACCTTCCACTCCACCCCTCCCTCCCTCCCCCATTGCTGCATTTAATTGTTTTTTAAAATGATTCCAAGGTTTTCTCCTCTACCACTCTGCCCATAAGTCCATTCCAAGTGTTGATCATTCACTGTGTGAAGAAGAACATTGTGCTGTCAGTCCTAAAGTTACTCTTTACTCGTCCTGTTCCCAGTTTATTTTGTAGTAGTATTCTAGATTAACTTTTTACATACCATTTACTATCTTGTATACTTATGTAAAACATAGCTCAGATGCCTTCTTTACAAGCTGAAAAGCCCAAGTTTCTCTAATCTTTCCTCATAATTCAGATCCCTTGACACTAGTGATCAGCCTCATGGCTCTTCCCTGCATTGCCTCCAGTACCTGAAAAACTGTCTTATTTTTCAGTCACCAGAACTGGACACAGTACTCAAGGTGCAGTCTGACCAGAGTATTGTATGTTTTGATCATGACTTCCTCTGACTTGTACTGTTTTGGCTATATTGTTCAACATTCTGTTAGCTTTGTTGATTGCTGCTCTACATTGTTTGGACATGTTGAGCTTTGAGTTTAGGTCTCTTTCAGCCTTATCCGTGGCTATTTCAATACCATTCATGGAGTACGTGTTACCCATTTTTCTTTGTGCACAATACCCTACACTTAGTTGCATTAAATTTGTCTGCCATTGTTCGGCCCACTTGCATTTCGTTTAGCTCATTCTGGGCTGCCTCCTTCATTCCACTGACCCTCTGAGTGATACCATCTGCAAATTTAACCAATTTGTATTGAGTTTCTGAATCCCAAGTCGTTGATACAAATTAGAAACACCAGTGGTCCGAATAGTTGGCTCTAGGGCACCTCACTTGGTACTTCTCCCACTGAGATTACTCCTCCAACTAGGACCTGTTGTTATCTCCCCTTCAACTGACTTCTTATCCATACCCAAATTTTGTCCTGAATCCTCACCCGTTTGAGCTTAATGAGTAACCCTTCATTTGGAACTTCTTCAAATGCCTTTTGGAACTCAATGTTGAAGGATTTTCCAGTTTACTTAGGTGTTAACTTTATCAAATCAAGATGGTTGGTCAACCAGTATCTTCCCTGTCTAAAGCTATGTTGACTGCTGTTTATTAGGTTGTTTTACAGATAATCTTCAAGTTTACTCCTGATTGATTTAATATTTTACAAACAATTGAAGCAAGACTAATGGGTCTGTCTGTTTTGCCACTTTATTTTGAATATGGGTCCCAAATTAGCCTGTATCCAATCTACTGGTACTTTCTCAGTGTCCATTGACTTCCTCATAAGTGTCAGTGCCTTGTGATTCTCCTTGCTAGTCTCTCTCAGTATTCTGATATAAATACCATCTATCCCTGGGGATTTATTTGTTTTCAGCCCTTTCAGCTTGTCTAGGACTTCCATCTTCTGCATTTTGCTTCAGTACTTTTTTGGAGAGGGCATATTGTTCATGACTTCCCTTATGAATACTTTGAGGAAGTAATTCAGAATATTTACCATTTGTGCTCGTGCTCAGTTTCAAGCCTGTTTGCATCTTTTAATATTTTCATCTCTTCTCTGGCAGACCTCTTGCGAGTATAGTATTCTAAGAAAGTTTTACTGCTTTGTTTTGCTCTGCAGCTACACTTTTTTTCTAGGTCTCCCTATCTCACTGATCACACTTTAAACTTGTTTTTGTATGATCTTGTATTCATCTGTGAATCACTTCTTCCTGCACGATTTGTAGAGGTAATTATTCCTCTTTATTTCACTTTTAATGTGTTAATCAATTTAGTGGCTTACTCCGATGAATACAAGGTCACGCTTGTACAGTCTGAGCTTGTTGATCTTGTGTATGTACCTGTCTTGCATGTTCAGCACTATTCTTTTAAAAGTGTTCCATTTATTTTCTGCTGAAGTGTTGTTAAATGTCCCTTTCCAATTCATTTGTTTTAAATCTTCACTCATCTCTTTGTCTCTAGCCCTTTTAATGTTATAATCCTTACTCCAACAACAACAACGTATTTATATAGCGCCTTTAATGTAGTAAAACGTCCCAAGGTGCTTCACAGGAGTATTAAAAGACAAAACATTTGACACTGAGCCACAGCTAGGTTTTAAGGAGCATATTAAAGGAGGAAAGAGAGGCGGAGAGGTTTAGGCAGGGAATTCCAGAGCTTGGGGCCTAGGCAACAGAAGGCATGGTCACCAATGGTTGAGCGATTTATAATCAGGGATGCTCAAGGGGGCAGATATCTCGGTGGGGGGAGGGGGTGCGGTGGGTTGTGGGGCTGAAGGAAATTAGAGATAGGGAGGAATTTGAAAACAATGATGAGAATTTTAAAATCGAGGCGTTGCTTAACCGGGAGCCAATGTAGGTCAGCGAGCACAGGGGAGATGGGTGAACGGGACTTGGTGCGAGTTAGGACACGGGCAGCTGAGTTTTGGATCACCTCAAGTTTACGTAGGGTAGAATGTGGGAGGTTGTAATTCATGTTAAACTTGACCCCCAAGGGTGCTACAACTTCCATTTCTTTTGTTAGCTGAACCGTTAAATACCAAATCAACATGAGCACTGCTTCTCATGGCTTCCCTTATACACTGGTTCATGAAGCAGTCATGCACTAACTCTGATTCTAGACTACTTGGGTTTCCCCAATTTATACAGGGTTGATATGAAATCATCCATTAAAATAACATTCCTGTTTTCTTGAACCCTTCTCATCTCTTCCTAGAGCAATCCGTTTTGTTTTTGCTTGGATTTTGTTTCCCAGAGATTTATATCCAAAGCAGTCCATTCTGTATCTATCCCCTCCTTTGCTTATAAAAATAGCGCCAGCAACACTGGCCCTGTGAAAATATCAGGGTTTTGCTATCTACAATTGTATCTTTCCAATCATAGGATAATAAAAATGTAAGCCTCTTTTGTGTGCCTAACATTGATCATTCATCTCTTCTACTCCTTATCCAAAACTCATTTTGCATATTTCATACCCATTACTGTCATTTTTAGTCCACTAAAAATAAATAGTTATGGCGTAGTGATAAAACCTAATTTGTGAAATTGCTTACTGTGCAACTGCAGCCCAAAAATAAGCACACTAATTGCAAACTTAGTTTAGGGTGACCATACATCTCCGTTTTCCAGGGACAGTTCCCGAATGACGTACTGTGTCCCCGGGCAAACAATGTCCCCGGTTCACGAAACTAATCATCGAATACCCTAACTTTTAATTTCTCGTGTTGGAATATGACATATACACACTGTTCTGTTCACCCAAACTTGATTACACGTTTCCTTCCCGGGCACCCTATGTAAATCACGCCCGTCGGGAGGCCAGCCCTGAGGCGGGCTTGGCGGTGTAAGGAGCTGGTCAATTGAGCGCTACACGCCGTCAGCAAATTTGGTTGCGCTCCTGACCCAGCCTTGCTCGACAATGAAACCCCCAATTTTTTTCCCCCTCTTCCTTCGCTAAGGATGTACCAAGTTGAATCGCAGGCGGTTGCGAACCGATTGCTCGGTGGGCTTCTGATTTTGTCATCATCCTACCCCCACCTCGAAATGGTCGCAATTCTGAAGCCGAGTGGTCAGTCGATGACGGTTACGCCCAATGATTCTGTTAATACATGACGTGTTTAGTTTTGAAAAAAATGGTTGGCGACGCTCTAGCGCAGCGGAAACAAAAAGACAGGTGTCAGCAAGAGCCTGCTGCAGTGTACACAGTAGGTACGAAATACAGACATTCCTGAACATTGTTGTTGTATTATTTATAAACGGTGTCAGAATGTGCTCCAATAGTGTGATGTCACATCTGCGGTAATTATATGCACATTTGTTTTGCATTTGTAGTGTATATAAGCAATTGTTAAAATATAGGCTGCTATAATATTTTGCCTCGCTACGCTGCACAACCTACATTTTCCGTCCTGGCTACTTTGCTGTGCTTCCCACCCTGTGTCCCCAGATTCAGTTTAGAAAATATGGTCACCCTAACTTAGTTTGAGTTGACTGCCCACAAGATGACATACACCCACATTCAATATATTCATCAAAGTTGCTTGTCTGCTCTGCTGAGCCTAAAACTGGCACATCCAACCGTAAGTAAAAATACACCACCCTCTTCGATACTGAGTCAGAAGGTGTTTTCTTCATTTCTTGGTTTGTGCTGTGGGAGCTATAATAATTGGTCTGTTACAATTGGCCTCAAAACCATAGGGAAGATAAAACAATAGTCAGCTTTGCCGTTCCTGATAATTATCCAGTGCCATGTGTTAGCATAGCCTCATTCAGCCCATCGGACCTGTACCAGCTCTTTGAAAGATATATCCACTTAGTCCCATTCCCCCTTGCGCTTTCCCCATAGCCTTGCACATTTTTTCCCCTTCAAGTATTTATCCAATTTCCTTTTGGAAGTTACTATTAAATCTGCTTCCCTTTCAGGCCATGCATTCCAGATCATAACAACTCGCTGATTAAAATTGTTCTCATCTCCCCTCTGGTTCTTTTGCCAATTATCTTAAATCTGTGTCCTCTGGTTACCGACCTTCCAACCAGTGGAAATAGTTTCACCTTATCTACTCTATCAAAACACTTCATGATTTTGAACACCTCTATTAAATCTCCACTTAACCTCTCCTCTCTAAGGAGAACAATCCCAGCTTCTCTAGTCCCTCCACATAACTGAAGTCCCTCATCCCTAGTATTCTTCTATTTCTTTCACCCTCAATTTCAAAATTTGTAGATGACCCGAAACTTGGAAGTGTAGTAAACAGTGAGGAAGATAGTAATAGACTTCGAGGACATAGACAAGCTGGTGGAATGGGTGGATAGATAGCAGATGAAATTCAGTGCAGAAAAGTGTGAGGTGATACATTTTGGTAGGAAGAATGAGGAGAGACAATACATGCTAAATGGTACAATTTTAATGGGGGTGCAAGAAGAGAGAGACCTGGGGGTGTTTGTGCACAAATCTTTGAAGATGGCAGGACAAGTTAACAAAGCAGTTAATCTAGCATATGGGATCCTGGGCTTTAGAAATAGAGGCATAGAGTACAAAAGCCAGGAAGTTATACTAAGCCTGTATAAAACACGAAGGCCCCAGCTGGAGTATTTTGTCCAATTCTGGGCAACACACTTTAGGAAGGACGTGAAGGCTTTGGAGAGGGTACAAGAGAGATTTACTAGAATGGTTCCAGGGATGAGGGATTACAGTTATGTGGATAGACTGGAGAAGCTGGGGTTGATCTCCTTTGAGCAGAAAGGCTGAGGAGATTTGATAGAGGTGTTTAAAATCATGAAGGGTTTAGATAGAGTAAATAAAGAGAAACTGTTTCAAATGGCTGAAGGGTTGATAACCAGAGGGCACAGATTTAAGGTGATTAGCAAAAGAACCAGATATGAGGAAACCCTTTTTTACACAACGAGTTGAATGCATTGCCTGAAGGTGGTGGAAATAGATTCAATAGTAGCCTTCAAAAAGGAAATTGGATAAATACTTGGAGAAAAAATTGCAGGATTATGGGGAAAGAGGCGAGGAGTGGGACTAACTGGATTGCTCTTCGAAAGAGCTGGCGCAGACTCGATGGGCCAAATGACGACCTCCTGTGCTGTACTATTCTATGATTCTATGTACTTGCATTTATACAGCACCTTGATCATAGTAAAAAAATCCCAATGTGCTTCACAGGAGCGTAATCAGACAAAAAAATGAGTATAAAAACTTGTATAGAACCTTGGTTAGATAACATGTTACTATTGCTACCTCCAATAACTCTCAAAAGCAGTACATCCTTCAGTGACAGTAAGATTATGTTTGTTCTATTTTCCAGAAGCTTATTTCCATACACATAAAACATTAGCAATCCGATAAATCAATATTGAATATTTCTCATACAGCTAAGTTTCTGGATAGTTAAAATAAATCAGCTTACTAGTCATTCAGTGCATGCTAACCTAAAATGGATCGATTTATATTTTAAATTACTAATGCTTTTCACTTGCAACATTTTAGGTGGGTCAAGTATACAGCATTTGCTGCCAAAGAACATAAGGTTAATTTTTTTTGAAAAACTGGAAGAGGAAACTAGCAATTTCAAAATGTCTAGGTATTTTCATAGTAGTGGCTGGTATTGGGGGAGATGAGGTTTTCTGTTGATTTGGTCATTCAGCACAAAATCTACCTAATTAAAGAGCTATAAGTAAGGTATTTAGGACTATGGTACGTTAAAACGATGTATACTGTTACCGGAGACTTCTTGGTATATGTAGGCAATTTTGTGCATTCTCATTGCAATACTTGAAACTTAATTTCTCATATATGCCTTTTTAGAAATTAAATTTGTGGATGCAATTCAACTGAATTAGTTATCTAATGTTTTAATAAATGATAAGTTTCAAACGTAAAATTCTCTCCTTTTACCAGTCAAATCAGCCACGGATCCATAAGAACGTTCCATCAGTTAACAATAAACTAAAAGTCATCAAGCATCTTATAAGGTTTGTTTTCTCAACTTTGATAAACTTTGATTTCTCAAAGCAATTTTAAAATTAGATTTCAAATTTAGTGAAATGTTTTAAATGTCTTTGCAGAGTGCAACCCCTGAAATTGCCACAGGGGCTTCCAACAGAGCGGGAACTAGCTGACACTTACCTGAAGAGCACAGGGGAATTGATTATAAGACGCCACCTGCAACCATTGACGCAAAAAGTCACTGAATCTTAAAAACTGCTGCTTGTGTCCATCACTTGTATGTGAAATAAATTTCAATTTTATGTTTCCAAAAAGTCAAATTTCAAGTTTATTTTTAAAATATCTAGTGGAAATACTACCTACATCACCTGAAACGTTCGCAACCATCTTCAGCCAGAAATGCCGAGTGGATGATCCATATCGGCCTACTCCTGAGGTCCCCACCATCACAGAAGCCAGTCTTCAGCCAATTTGATTCACTCCACGTGATAAAGAAACGGCTGAGTGCACTGGATACAGCTAAGGCTATGGGCCCCGACAACATCCCGGCTGTCGTGCTGAAGACTTGTGTGCCAGAACTAGCCGCGCCTCTATCCAAGCTGTTCCAGTACAGCTACAACACTGGCATCTACCCGACAATGTGAAAAATTGCCCAGGTATGTCCTATCCACAAAAAGCAGGACAAATCCAATCTGGCCAATTACCGCCCCATCAGTCTACTCAGAATCATCAGCAAAGTGATGGAAGGTGTCGTCGACAGTGCTATCAAGCGGCACTTGCTCACTGATGCTCAGTTTGGGTTCTGCCAGGACCACTCAGTGCCAGACCTCATTACAGCCTTGGTCCAAACATGGACAAAAGAGCTGAATTCCAGAGGTGAGAGTGACTGCTCTTGACATCAAGGCAGCATTTGACTGAGTGTAGTATCAAGGAGCCCTAGTAAAATTGAAGTCAGTGGGAATCAAGGGGGAAACTCTCCACTGGCTGGAGTCATACCTAACATAAAGGAAGGTGGTTGTTGGAGGCCAATCATCTAAGTCCCAGGACATTGCTTCAGGGGTTCCTTAGGGCAGTGTCCTAGGCCCAACCATCTTCAGCTGCTTCATCAATGATCTTCCCTCCATCATAAGGTCAGAAGTGGGGATGTTTGCTGATTATTGCTGATTTACCATCGCCAAATCCCCCACCATTACCCTGGGGGGAAGGGGTCACCATTGATCAGAAACTTAACTGGATCAGCCACATAAATACTGTGGCTACAAGGGCAGGTCAGAAGCTGGGTAATCTGCAGTGAGTGTCTCACCTCCTGACTCCCCAAAGCCTTTCCACCATCTATAAGGTACAAGTAAGGAGTGTGATGGAATACTGTCCACTTGCCAGGATGAGTGCAGCTCCATCAGCACCCAAGAAGCTCGACACCATTCAAGACAAAGCAGCCCGCTTGATTGGCACCCCATCCACCACCTTAAACATTCACTCCCTCCACCACTAGCGCACTGTGGCTGCAGTGTGTACCATCTACAAGATGCACTGCAGCAACTCGCAAGACTTCTTCGGCAGCACTTTCCAAAACCGCGACCTCTACCACCTAGAAGGACAAGGGCAGCAGGTGCATGGGAACGTAATCACCTCCAAGTTCCCCTCCAATTCGCACGCCATCCTGACTTGGAAATATATCACTGTTCCTTCATAGTTGCTGGGTCAAAATCCTGGCACTCCCTAACAGCACTGTAGGAGTACCTTCACCACACGAACTGCAGCGGTTTAAGGTGGCGGCTCATCACCACTTTCTCGAGGGCAATTAGGGATGGGCAATAAATGCTGGCCTTCCCAGTGATGCCCACGTCCCATGAACGAATAAAAAAACCACATTCTACATTAACTCTGAAAACTACACTAGAATTGTTGCAGCAAAACAAAAATAGATTACAGCATTTTGGTTCACTGCTGTACAATGAATTATATTCTACTTCAACATTGGATTTCGGAATCATAATATTTTGGATATTAAACTCCCTTCAGTGCTAAACCTCCCAGCAAGATAAAACCAGTTTAAAATTTTTAATAGTTCATGTGTAACTACAGGTACATGAAATACCACAGTTCAGCTCTGCACATTATAGAAAGAGCAGCCTTCTCTAATACTAGTTACATTGTTTTCTCTTCACCAGGCCAGTAAGTTGTAATTTATCCACATTGGATTTCAGTTGTCTAATCCTTTCCCTGCCATCCAGATTCAAAATTGTTTGAATAGTAACAGAAAATACTGGAAACACAACAGGTCAGGCAGTATCTGTGGAGAAACATAGGGTTAACATTTTCAGGTTGATGACCTTTCATCAGGACTGGTAGATGTTACAGCTGAACAGCTTTTAAGCAGGTACAGAGCTGGGGAAAAAGTAGGCAGGAAAAAGGAGAGGTCTGTGATTGGGTGGAGGACAGGAGATGATTAAATGACAGAAATAATGATGGTGCAAGGCAAAAGGTGATAGAGAGAAATTAGAGAAACAATAGATGTGTCCAGACTCCCACTTTGACCTCTGTCCTTGCCTTCCAATGAAGCTCAAAACAAGCTAGAGGAATAGGATCTCATCTTTCTACTAGATACTTTACAGCCTTCCAACCTCATCATTGACGAACAACTTCAGACCTTAACTATCGCTCCCATTTTCTCTCCCACAGCAGGTGCTAGTAATGTAGGATGGATGCACCAGAGCTACTGGGAATGGGGGAGGTGTGGGCTGGGGATTCCCCATTGGTGCACAGTGGGCAGGGTGGTCTGCTCCCCCGATGTCTATCTGCCTTCCGTCATTCTGGGCCATGGGAGTCTTTGTTTTGACAGATTTTCCATGCTTCCCTATACCCTTGGCTGTAATTATTCACCTATCTTCTGGACACTTGTTTCTCCAACATCTCTCATTATCTCCTGCCCTCCATCTAATCACAGACCACTTTTTTCCTTTTCCTACCTACTTTTACCTAGTTCTGTACCTGCTTAAAGCTGTTCATCTATAACATCTTTCAGTTCTGACAAAAGGTCATTGACCTGAAATGTTAACTGTTTCTCTCTCCTGTAGAATTCGCAATATAATCGCGATTTTATAAATAAGGAGAAAACACATAGTTTCGTTCAAACAGCTTTATTTCAGCAGAATGCTGTCAGGTTTTCAAAGTGGACACAAGCAGCCTGTAAAATGGCCGCCACTGCCTCGTGGCAGAACATTCTAGACTTTTCGATAAGCAGACAAGATGGCGTTCCGATAAACATTTGTGCGAGATCGATCAAGACTCAGCACATTTGAGATAATACACAAGACATTATGGGTTTGCAGTATACACATAAATACTGAAATCAGGTCTCCCAGGTGCGAATAAGGGCTATTGTACCAAGCGATCAAGAACCCATCCAAAGACATTAATATGCAAAATCCCCATGACTCTACGATGAGAGAGCCGTTTGCGGGTAGTTACAGAAAACATTTGGAAGCCCCAAAAACCCCTCCAGGGAGAATACCGACCGGTTACACATTGGAAAAGTATTAACAGGTACTCAGACAGTTACGAGTATCCCCGAAACCCATTAAAACGGAGATCACCCTATACAAGAAATTTGGGCGCAAAACCCTAACAAAAGAAAAGACATTAAGGTTGGGCGGGAAAAGAAGAGTTTTCGCACTATAACTGTAAGCTGCAACCGTCCATCTTTCTCTTATCCTTTCGACTCCTTGCCGCTTGCCTCGTGTCTCTGCCTCTTGCAGCTTTTAAAGACTGTTGAACTTTACAATCCGCCAGGATCAGCCTCGTGGCTTGCCGCGAAGATCTGTGTGGAACTGGGCTGTGAAGCCTTGAAACGGGCACACCATCCCGAGAAGTCGGTAAACGGTGTTGGAACCGAAGGCCCGAGATGAGATGAGATGAGATGAGATGAGAAGAGAAGAAGACGACAATACATCTCGTCACGGTCAGTAAGCCCCGACCGCGCTCGATAAATCGGTAACTGCTACCCAACTGGCATCGGAAGACTATTCTTCGAATTTTATCGCATCAGTGCGAGGGCACAGGAAGACTCTTCTTTGAGTAGTATCGGAACTCCGAGGACAACACAGATCTTCATGACAGCAGACGGTCCAGCCTGCTAGCCGGAGCAGAAACGAGTAAACAAGTGGGGTACAGAGACCCCTGATCAACACGTGGGTGATCAGGTGCTGCGGTGAAAAACATCCGATCAGAGTTTTCGGAATTCTCCGAGTTATCACGAGTGGTGAGCATGAGTCTCGATCCTACAAATCTAGCTTAGAGCAGGTATTGATAGGGGAGGGTTTAAGTTTTAAGGATAACTGTAATGTGTGCCCCCATTTACGATGTGTCGTTCGTTCCTCGTTTCCCTGAAATTAGTTACATAACTGCGTGTAAGATTGCACTGTCATTAATCTGTGCTTATGACATGTATTTCGTAATCTTGAATAATATGCAATAAAGATTTTCCATTTCGTACCATTCAACCGGATCTACCTGAGTTTTCTCTCCATTATTGCTCTCGCATCTAAGTCCAGTGTCAGAACCGTAAGGGCGAGTGGGTCGAACCACTCACAGGTGTCTAGTGCTCCCAGACTGGCTGGAGACCAGAACAGGCAACAAGGCCTAACCCCGCACTAGCACCCAGGCTGAGCACAGAGCCACACGTGTCAGAAACCCTTACACTCCACAGATGCTGCATGGCCCAAATATTTTCTGTTTTTATTTCAGATTTCCAGGATCTGCAGTGTTTAGCTTTTTGCTCAAAAATTCTTTTGTTTGAATCAAGTACTTGGAAAGTAGTCTGTTGTTGCAGCTCAATTTTTTTCAAAGCTGTGTTTCAAGCAAATGAACGTAATGGCCCAGATTTTGCTTGAACGGGGCATTTTGTGGCGTGTCCAGTTAAGACTTTTTCTTCTCACCCTTCAGCTCAAATTTTTTGCCCTGTAGGTTGCTGCAAGTACAAGCTGATAACATCGTGGCGAGGGCATCTTGGTGAACGATAGACTTTATTTCCTTAACCAATGAGATTTAAGGACTGAGAAAGAAACAGGAACAGAAGAGGAGGAAATAGGCTGAATTAGTCAAATCAGGTACAGAAGAAAACATTGGATTGAGAGGAAAAAAAGAGACAAAAGAAAAGTAAGAAAAATTAACATTCTAAAATAACAATTTACTACCTGTAGGAATGAGAATCCAGTTTAAATTGTTCCCTTTCTGGGTCGGAGTGAGTGGCATTGCAGAAACATAAATCATTAAAAAAGGGTGCTTACGCTGTTAAGTAGCAGCCCTAACTTTCTGCAGTGAGTTTAATTGGCAATTAATGTGCAAATTCAGCAATTTCATAAAACTCTCAGGGAGATCAAGCTGCTGTTTCCGCGAGGCTAAAGGCGGAGTGGCGCAAATTTTACAGCAACTTGGAGATTCGCAATTCATGGGGTATCTCTTCCTCGCCACAAGTTGCTGGATGATTGACACATCAGTAACATTGTGCGCATTAAACTCTTATGGCAGCAAAATCTGGGCCAATATTTAAAACTGAGTTAGTGTTTGTTTTGCATTTCAATGTGTAGTCAATATACCATTGCTAACTCTTCCATCCATGCATTGAACAGGGATGGATTGTCCTCTGGTTCACATGCCCAGATTTATAGATCCAAGGAGTGAGTGCGTTCTGAAATAGTTACTGGAACACTACCACAAAAGTGACTATTTAAGTTAGACATGCATAGTTGCACCAGAAACAATTTATGCAGAATGGTAATGTGCAATTGTCACAATCTGAAAAAGTCTGCAGAGTGTGTAATTGTTACGATACTGGACTAGTAATCCAGAGAATGAACTCAAATCCCACCATGGCAGTTTGAGAATTTGAATTCAGTTTAAAAAGTTTGGAAAAAGAAAAAAAAGCTGGTAGTAAAAATTACCATAAAACTGTCAGCTTGTAAAATCCCAAATGGTTCACTAATGTCCCTTAGGGAAGGAAACCTGCTATTCACAATGGGTGTGGCCTATATGTGACTCCAGTTCCACACTAATGTGGTTGACTCTTAACCAGTTGTATCAAACTGCTACTGCAATGGTTCAAGAAAGTAGCCCACCATCTGCTCAGGCCTTGCCAGCAATGCCCACATCTTTAAGAATGAATATTTAAAGATATATATATATATATATATTGTATAATAAACTCCTAATAAGTTGGCTGCAGGAGGATAGAGAGAAGGGGAATACACTGATCAATTCCCATTCAGTGTTTCATAGGAACAGGAGTAGATCATTCAGCCCCTCGAGCCTGTTCCACCATTCAGTGAGATCATGGCTGATCTGCAACCTAACTCCATATACCCGCCTTTGGCCCATATCCCTTAATACCTTTGGTTATCAAAAAGCTATCAATCTCAGATTTAAAATGAACAATTGATCTAGCATCAATTGCCGTTTGTGGAAGAGAGTTCCAAACTTCTACCACCCTTTGTGTGTAGAAGTGTTTCCTAATTTCACTCCTGAAAGATCTGGCTCTGATTTTTAGACTATGCCCCGTAGTCCTAGAATCCCCAACCAGCAGAAATAGTTTCTCTATATCTACCCTATCTGTTCCCCTTAATATCTTGAAAACTTCAATCAGATCACCCCTGAACCTTCTAAATTCTAGGGAATACAACTCTAATTTGTGTAATCTCTCCTTATAACTTAATCCTTGACGTCCAGGTCATTCTGGTAAACCTACGCTGCACTCCCTCCAAGGCCAATATATCCTTCCTAAGGTGTGGTGCCCAGAACTGCTCACAGTACTTTAGGTGTGGTCTAACCAGGGTTTTGTATAGCTGCAGCATAACTTCTATCCCCTTGTATTCTAGTCCTCTAGATATAAAGGCTAGCATTCCATTAGCTTTTTTGATTATTTTTTGTACCTGTTAATGATCTATGTACCTGGACTCCCAAGTCTCTTTGGACATCCACTTTTTTTTTTAGCTTTTCACCATGGTGAAAGTACCCTGTTCTATCCTTTTTAGGTCCAAAGTGGATGACCTCACATTTGCTTACATTGAAATCCATTTGCCAGTTTTGCCCATTCACTTAATCTATCAATATTCCCACATTACAACAGTGACTACACTCCAAAAAAGTACTTCATTGGCTGTAAAGCGCTTTGAGACATTCGGTGGTCGTGAAAGGCGCTATATAAATGCAAGTCGTTCGTTCTTTCTTTGTAATTTTATGCTTTCATCTACACAGCCTGCAGTGCCATCTATCTTTTTGTCACCGGCAAATTTGGATATGATTTTCTGTGCCATCATGAGTCGTTAATACTGTGAATAGTTGAGGCCTCAACACAGATCCCTGCAGGACACAAGTCAAATCCTGCCAATTTGAGTACCTACCCATTATCCCTACTCTCTGTCTCCTGCCCCTCAGCCAATTTCCTAACCAAGTTAATAATTTTTCCTCAATTCCGTGAACTTCTACCTTAGATAACAGTCTCTTATGTAGGACTTTATCAAATGCCTTCTAGAAGTCCACATAAATAATATCCAGACATTCCCCTGTCCACTACTTTAGTCATCTCTTTAAAAATTCAATCAGGTTTGTCAGGCATAACCTACCTTTCACAAATCTATGCTGGCTCTCTTTGACCAACTGAAAATTTGCGAGATGTTCAGTCACCTTATCCTTAATTATAGACTCTAGCAATTTCCCGACAACAGATGTTAGGCTAACTGGTCTATAATTCCCTGGTTTTCCTCTCTCGCCATTCTTAAATAGTAGCGTGACATATGCAATTTTCCAATCTAAAGGAACGGTTCCTGAATCTAAAGAACTTTGGAAGATTATAGTTAAGGCATGTGCAATGTGCTCACCTACTTCCTTTAAAACCCTGGGATGGAAAACATCTGGTCCTGGGAATTTGTCACTCTTTAGTGCGATTATTTTCTTCGTTACTGTTTTTTTTTACTACGTGAATTTTATTGAGTCCCTGTCCCCGATTCAATATTAGTTTCCTTGGGATTTCTGGCATGCTATCCTCTTCTACTGTAAATAGTGACACAGAGTAACTATTCAACATGTTTGCCATTTCCTTATCATCATTGACAATATCACCGCATTCAGTTTTTAAGGGGCCAACATTGCTCCTGACTACTCTCTTTTTCCTAATGTAATTGTAAAGATTCTTCGTATTGATTTTGATATCCCTTTTTGTAGATCTTGCTAACTGTTTTGTGACACTCTGCTGTTCTTTGTATCTTTCTCATTTGCCAGGATCTGTGCTATTTTTCTTTGTTTTATGCTGTCCCTTACCTCTTTAGTTGTCCATGGCTGGTTTTTTGGCAAGTAGAGCTCTTGCCCCTCAGGGGTATAAACTGGTTCTGTATCACATTGCCCGTATTTTCCGACCCCCACGAGTGTGTACAGACCCGTAGGGGCCTTGCAAGTGCCGGTTTCAGGCATGCGAAGCGCATGCGCTGAAAACCGGTTCCGATCGGTCAAGACCTTGACAGATCATCCGCCTGCCCGGGAGACGGGCCTCTGCGAGCAGAGAGTTCCGCTTTCTGCACAACCTCCGCCTGCTGAAAACCTTTAAAAATCTTACGCCTGGTAAAAGCAGACGTAAGGCCTGCTTTTACCAGCAAAAGAGTTTATAAAAAAAGTAAAAAAATAACATTTCCATAATTTTAAAATACTTTTAAAGTTTATTTTTAGCCCCGTACAAAAACTTTTAAATTTTAAAAAAATATTTAGTAATTTAAAATACATGATTAAAAAAATGTACTTAATGTTTGTTTTGAGTGATCCCCATTCATACTTTTGACAGGTCTATGCGTAGAGACCTGTCAAAAGTGTGAAGGGGGATTCCCTTCTTTGATTGGTTCCCCATGGCCCACGCGATCCCAGGGACGCTTGCGAACTGCATGCGCCCCTGGGATATTTGGGCCTCTGCGCGCGCGCGCACACTCCAGGAGGCGCCCAGGATCGGAAGTGTCGGGACGTACGGAGCCAGCAGTTAAGTTCGTAGATTTTTCCAGATCGGAGGCATCCGCACGCAGGAAGCCTCCGATCGGAAAATCCGCCCATTAAATTCTTTTTTAAACATCTCCCATTGATCTTCTGTTGTTTTACCCATTAACAGATTTGCCCAGTTTACTGTGGACAGTCTCTGCCTCATCCTGTTGAAGTTGGCCGTACCTAAATCTAGAATCTTAGTGGCTGTTTCGCGTTTTTCCCCTTTCAAACGCTACGTTGAACTCGATCATGTTATGATCGCTATTGGATAAATGTTCATGCCAGTTAGGCTGTTAATTAAATCTGGCTCTTTACTCATTACTAAATCTACTATGGCTTGCCCCCTTGTTGCCTCTAGGACATATTGTTGTAGAAAACTATTCCGGCCACACTCAAGAAATACACTCCCTTTCTGACAGGTGCTAGTCTGCTTGGAATGCACCTCCACAGTTGCCAGCAATAGTTCAGCACATCATCCAAGTGACTATTTTGATAATGAGATATCACAACCACCCTATTAACCTCATATAACATTCCACAATTGGTAGAGTCACTGTACAGCAATTACACACCGGAACGATGACTGGTTATGCCTTTTTCTCAATAGATGCTGCAGCACTACTCCAGCTGTGATAGCCAAGAACAACTAATGAACCAAGTATCTTATCTTACTAAGTTGTATAGCTCAGCACCATAGAGAGTACATTTACCTACACAACCAACAGCACTTAGGAAACATACTGAAGGACAACTAGCACCTGTATAACACTACTCTAGGAAGCAATATGTGACTGCAACAGAGGGGAGGGGAAATAAAAAAATGTTCTGTCCTCATTCCAATCTAGTTGTTCCTCATAAGTTAGGGAAGGCAAGTAGACAGGAACAGGTTTGGCAGTGATGTCCTCCATTATCAAAAAAATCTTCTGCCACTCACTGGCATAGCTTCCATAGGAATAATGGCAAACTTGGTTGACATACCAGACGGCAAGCAGCACTTCAGACTCTAGCCCAGAAAGTCAACAATTCGAGTGCAAAAATTGACGAAGTGAATTATTGTATGTCCTTCACATTTATTAAGTATGGTGAATATATAAACATTAATCTAGTAATAGTGATGCAAGTGCTGTGCATTAGTCCATCTGCTATAGAAAAATAGACTTACAATGCAATTGCAGCAAAATAGATGAATTTCAAACATTCATGGAACCATATTCTTAAAAAAAACTATGTTCAACAGTCAATATCCTACAAAGTCAGTGTTTTACAGTGTAATATTTGAAGTTTTATTACTCTACAAAAATTAATAAAAGTTGTATGGCATCTGCTGAAATTAAGTTAACAATGGGTAGGACAGGAAAAGAGATTGTTTAAATTATTAGTTTGGATCAAGAAACATGCTTTTAACAGTCTAATCATCATCTGAATCAGAATCATTGTTCTTTCCTCTAATTGCCTTTTTCTCCAACTTTGTGATGCTTCCACTTTTTTTTTGCATCTGGAAAGGTGGTTCCGTCAAATTTCCACTAAAAAAAAAGACAGTCAAACTTTAGTCATCTTTATTTCTTTGTAGCGGAAATATGTAGAAAATGCTATTTTGCACTTCTTGGAAAATTGCACCTGCATTATAGTGAACAGAGGTAAAAATTACAGTAACATTTACTTTAACTAGCCTGGTCTGTAAAGCAAGAGATTCGCATCAGAAAATTATAGTACTGGTCTCTAGGAGGAATTGTGTAGCAAGTAAACGATGGAATACCTCTCCAATTGTTTGGAGCCGCATGCACGGAATTTTGAATGGACGATGTGGCCCCAAAAAAATTACAGGGAACACTGGGTAGTACGCTCGCATTGGAGTCAGAACATTGTGGGTTCAAGTCGCACTTCAGAGACTACAGCACATAATCTAGGCTGGCACTTCAGTGCAGTACTGAGGGAGTGCTGCACTGTCGGAGGTGCTGCCGGATGAGATTTTAAACCAAGGTTCCATCTGTCCTCTCAGGTGGACATTAAAGATCCCACAGCGCTTTTTGAAGAACAGCCAGGAGTTCTTCTGGTGTCCTGGCCAACGTTTATCCCTCAACCTACACCACTAAAAACAGATTATCCGGTTATTATTTCATTGCTGTTTGTGGGAGCTTGCAGTGTGCACACTGGCTGCCGCGTTTCCTACATTACAACAGTGACTATGCTTAAGAAAAGAGTACTTCATTGGGGTGTGAAGCTCTTTAATAGTGGTTGAGAGGGGAAGGGAAGAGCAATACAGCCCAGCCTTGCACTCACCAAGGAGTGGGGGACTATTTTGACACAGTATTCTATCTAGGCCTCTTCGCCCAATTCAGCACTGGCATTTTTAGAGCCAAGTATTCAACCAGTTTAAAGTTATACATTGAGAAATACATTAGGAATGTTCTCTTTGGAAACCACAAACAAAAAGTCAGTTGAGAATTTTTTGTTAGAACATTATTGCTGTCAATCCAAAACAATTAAGATTTTAAAAACATTAATTTTTTTGTCTCCCAAATTGAAAATTACATTTATGTACCAATGCACCCAAATCAGAAATTCGGGAGCCTACCTGTAGTCAATGATGGCAGCACAACCCAGTCGCCATTCCAAAGTCTCAGTAGTGAAGTTATCTGTGCAACCAAGGTCATCAAACCCAACTATGTAATCTTTAGCTTTTCCATCTTTCACCAAAACCATTGTTGGAATTATTTTGATTCGTAATCTCTCAGAAAGGAAAGGAGCCTTTTCCGCGTTTAATTTAATGAACTTGGTTTCGAAGTGCTTTTTAGCCAGAATAGCCAAGTGCTTGTCAACTATCTTGCATCTGTACAAAAAAAACATTGAATTTATATAGTTTTGAAGTGCATTCACTGTCACATAAAGAAATATTTAGCACAGGAGAAATACAAAAGCAAAGGTCATGATGAGCCTGTACAAAATGATGATTCAGCGACATCAAATACTGGAGAGGGGAGAGATGCTGTACAGGATGATAGCGGGGGAGCGGGTGGGGGGAGATGAGGAAATGCTAGAGGAACTAGGAGTATCATCTTCCAAACTGAGAAGATTGAGGGAAGATAGTTTATCGATTACTTCCATTGATAGGTAAATTGAAAACAAGGCCATGATCTCAAGATAAGCATTAGATGCATAGAGAAACCTTTATCATGCAATGAATTATTGGAATGCTTTGCCACAATAGTGATTGATGTTAAATCAATTACAGTTTCAATTACCGGATAATTACTTAATATAAAATGATATGTGGAGAAAGTAGGACGATGGCCTATTCTGTATGATACCCCTCAGGGGCTAGCTTTACACAGTCCCATTTTCCCTGGGGCACCCCACTCATAGTGGATCATGTTATAAATCATCCACAAAAATCTCATGGGTAATGGAGGTTAGAAAGTCAGTGCTGCCAGGTTTTTTAACCTTTTCACTCACATGCATTATTCTAGTGCTGGAATAGCTGATCTTCAGCTCAAACCTCCTCTTGCACCCACCTGCTACTTCAGGCACTGCTCCATTTGTCTCAGTGGAACTGTCAGGTTACTATTTAGCATTAAATTCAACACATGCTCCACTCAGCAGGCATATAAGCACTTTTAAACAGAAAGGTTTTCAACTGCCGTTGACGTTTGTAGCTATGCTGAAATTAGTACTGTGGAAGCTGCTACATCGCTGGAAGTAGACACTCTTGCGATAATGCTGACTTCAAGTGGGTACTGGTGGAGGGGATGGGGCCATGCACAGGCAGTTGGGGAGGGGGGGCGGTGATTGGATTTGGGGAAATATTTTTGACCTGGACCAGCAGCTGGAGTCATGAGCATGAATTAACAGATCAGCTGTTCCAGGACCAACTGATCTTGCCAGCAGCAATGCAACAAAGAGCAGCGCTGATAGGATTTATTCATCATCCACCAATTTCCATTATCTGGTGTGGAGATGGGAAACTGGGGGTGGGGGAAAGAGTGTCCACTTTTTATTTTGAGGGATAATAAGGTTGCATTGTATTTTATTCTGTTTTGGCATTAATTTATTTTGGTTCAATAATATAGAAGCCTTGGCAATCTCTCACCTGCCTGACACTCAAATAATGGCAATTATAATTACCCTCTGTTTCCTAAATTCAAAACACAAACTACTTCTGTTTTGTTGTCCTGCTAGAATAATGTGGTTCCTCACCTAAGTGTGGTATCTCTGTAGAAGTGGCAAACCACATTTTTACTCTCTTTAACCTCTTGAAAAAAATCTTTTTCACTTGGAATCTCCTTGTATTCGCCATGGCCCTTGGAAAGCCATTCCTGCAGATGAATTAAAAGAAACATTAGAATAAAACCTTTAAGTGCCTTGTATCAAAAAAAAGCATAAAACTATATTTAAAATCAGTTATATTAGAGCAAGTCAATTTGAAAGCAACGTTCCGTTCCCACAGCCCACTTGGGGGGAAAATAAATCAGTAGTTTAAAAACTGAAATGTCCACTGTCGAGAGTTTTTATACTGTACTTTCCATTTCAATAGCTATTGAAACTCAGGAAGAATCTCATCAAGAAAAGATTTTACTTTAAAAAGTTAGTTCCTCCCTTAGACAGTGTACAGCATACTAAATTGAAGCATGCAAGAAAAAGTCCCCCACTCCACAATTCAGGACAATAAAATTATTGTAAAATTTCTTTAACACTACAAAATACTATTCCAATTTGCTAATATGGTTCAATTTGGTACCAATACACGGCTGTGTTTGCTTAGTGAAAGTTTCCACCTGTTTCTGATGCTGTGCTCTTTTCATTGATTCAAGCCTCCTTTCTCGGAGTTTCTCTAGTTCATCTCCATCCAGCTTTTCAAACTTTTCAAGCTCCATATCCAGATGTTGTTCAACTATTTCTGTTGTCTGCAGCATTTGCTGCTCAAGGGCTTTACTGAGCATAGCCACTGAGGGGTTACTTGCCATCCTTGTGAATTAGGATTACGCTGTGCACAATTCCTAAAAGGAAAATACAATTTTTATTTATTTAAACAAAAATTAAGCATATAATAATAGTACTGTTTAAATTTATTACTGTCTAGTAACAGTATGTAACCAAAATTAGGTAGCATTTTTTTCTAATTCCACAGTTCTTCATTAAGAGTTCCAACCATCTAATTAAGTCTTCTGTACAGTGCACATTAAATGTGTTCGGTGCACAACAAAAAAAACCACACTTTTTTCATTTAAAAACATTATTTTCATAGATGTGCAGATATTGAAGTTAATGTCCTTCCTCCCCACCCCCCCTTCTTCCTGGCCCAGTCCCTTCAGTGGGCATACTGGTGTCCCTTCAGCCTTTACCATTCTTTTCTTTATTTGATTCTTTCCACCCTCAGCTGCTCCCTTTTTTTTTAATTCTCCCCTCCTTCAGCTGCTGCTCTTCCTTTATTTATTTCCAACAGGGCTGCTCTTCCCCATTGAGTGGTGGTTCTTGTTCTCTCATGGAGTACTGCCAGGAAAAACCCCCCCAAAAAAGGAACTACTAAAAAAAAGGGCAAATTCAAAAAAGGAGACTGAGGCAATAAACAAGATACATGGAGAAAAAAAACATTTTTACAACACTCCCAATTGTCAGACTGAACTTTTCTTTCACATTTTCACCACAAGGATAACCTGTTACAAAACACTCCTAAAGCCTCCTTCACTAATTAGAAAAAACACTAACACGTCAACACTAAAGCCGCTATTTTTCTATGACTATCAAATTAAATGATAGGAGAAATTTTAGGTTCAATATACAATAATCAAAATGTATTGTATTTTAGGTTCACATGGATCTGCAACATTTTAAAGGGATGGAATTCAAATTTTACCAAAAACTAGGATTTTGATTTAAATCTATGACATGGGGGTTCTTTCCCCTATTTGTGTGGATTTTTGATGTTTCCTCTCACATTGGAGAGGGGCTACCAATTAATCATGGAGCAATCAATGATGAATATGCCAATAGACTTGAAGCGTAGTGAAGTCTGGAGAAAAGAATCCTACATTTAACTAAGTTAAATTAAACTGTTTAATATTTTAAAAACAGTACCTTAACCAGAATTGCAACTATTAAAGCATATTCCTAACCTTGCCTTATCCCTACCAACCTGATGTGTTCAGGTTAGTAACCACACCTATTTCTGGAAACGCATGGAGGCCAATTTGGACAAGGACAGAATCAAATATTATTAGCCCAAAGCAGCATTAGGAGCAAGACTAATCGTTTGAAAAATGCTGTGTGAAAACTGCACCAAAAATGTCTAGACGGCCCCGGGACACGGGCTGCACTAATGACCAAAAATTCAGATTCGAACAGGTATACAAGTGTTAAACTAATGAGAATTTGAAAAGTGTAACCTAATGAGCTTCTATTAGTGCTTCAGGGAGAGGGAGACATCAAACTTGCGGTGCCATTTGATGGGTTGGGTTGTAATGGGAGAGTTTCTGTGGGCACCGTGAACGGACAACGTTTCAACTGCCATCGCTCCGACATCTCCACGCTCAGCCTTCGCCCGCTCTAACGTGTCGGCAAATTTCAAACCGCGCCCGCTCAGCACAGGCCTCAGCGCGAAACACAAAGCCCCGCTCTCTGTACATAAATACGCCGGCCACACTGCTCATCACCGGCTCTCGGGGAGTACGGCTGCCGACACTCGGCTTCCCTTGGCCCGCTACTTACGCTGCTTTATTCTGCCCTCACTCGCACCACCGACTGCTTCCTGCGTCACCGCTGTCAGCCGCCTATCTGTGCGGGTTAAAGGTCACCCCGCCCGCTTCCCTGGCAACAGCTGGCGGAGCGGGTCACACAGGAACAAAGGGCCAGGCCCTCGCTGTCTGCCCGTCCTTTCGTGCTATCTTTCTTTTAATGTGTATCCGAATCTCTACCGCAGTATATTGATATTGCATTACTTACGCGATTATTAAAAGGTGGAGTTAATGCCAAAATTACGAAATCCGCCCTTTTCTTAGTCTATGTTAATCTCCGTTTCTACTGCAAAAAATCTGGCAACATGTTTGAAACGCTGCCCTTAAAAGGGGGATATTACAACATAATGTAAAATATATTAGTACAAGGGGATGTGTGAAATGTAAAGTAATATTTTTTTTCCACGCCCATGCACGAATCTGACGAAAGGTCTTCGACCTGAAACGTTAACTCTGTTTCTCTCCACGGAGGTTGTCTGACCTGCTGAGTTTTTCCCAGCGTTTTCTGTTGTTATTTCGGATTTCCAGCATCCACAGTATTTTGCTATTGCACGAATTTACTGTTGGCTAATCAGGGGGGAAAAAATCACTGAGCGAATAAAGGAACACTTCTGCATTAAGAGAAAACGCTAAGAATTTTTGAAACTTGCGCGAAAAAAACCTTCAACAACTTGCATTTATGTAGCCCCTTTAATGTAGTAAAACGTCCCTACGAAACAAAATTTGATACCGAGCCACATAAGGAGATATTAGACCGCGGGTTCGGTAGGCTGGCAGAGGGCAGGGCTGTACCCGGTAAGGTGACTAGAGTCGGGGACCTGCTCGATGGCGGAGGAGCGGGCTGGATGGCGCCGGAGGAGTTGGCGAGGCGCATGGGTTGGATCAACGTCCGGCTCGCGGTCAAAGCCATCGAGTCGCTAAAAGTGGCATTGGACCCCGACTCCACTAGGTGTATCGAGGAGGCTCAAGCACGTGGGGCGATCCCGTCCGAGCTGACCCCCGTTCGGACGGAATTCCTTATCGGCGCCCGGCCCCGAATCCTCCCTCGGGAGCCGCCGCCTCACCACTTGAGCCTTCTCGGAGAAATGCCCTCCGTGCCCTTTCAACCCGCACGGAGGCGTTTCCTGTACGGGCTGCTCCTGCACACTCTCCACTTTGCCATCTTCGTCTGCCGTCCGGACACGCCTTGGCGTACCATCTTGCCGTCCGGCGGAGGCGAAGGTCCCCAATGGAGGGCTCTCTACGCGGGAGTCTTCCCTTGTTCTATTGGGGACTTGGCCTGGAGGGTGTTGCACGGAGCAGTCCCGTGCAATAGGTTGATAAGTAGGTTTACGGACTCCCAGGCCGCTTGCCATTTCTGCGGCCTAGAGGAGTCCGTTTTTCACGTATATATAGAGTGTGAGAGGTTGTAGCCCCTCTTTCATTACCTGAAGGGGCTGCTCCTCAATTTCTGGTTGCACTTCAGCCCCACGCTCCTGATCTACGGTCACCCGGTGCGGAGGGGAGCGGGCAGGTCGGAGGACCTCCTCGTGGGACTGCTCCTGGGCCTGGCTAAGAAAGCCATTAATTGGTCCAGGCAGCGGGCGGTCGAGGGGGTCGTTCGGCCCGATTGCCTGCCTCTCTTCCGCGGCCATGTTCGCGCCCGGGTGGCCCTGGAGATGGAGCACGCTGTGTCCGCCGGCACGCTTGAGTTTTTCCGCGACCGGTGGGCGCCGCGGGGGCTGGAGTGCATCGGCACCCCGGACTACCAAATTTTAATTTGATTTGTTAAGTTTCCTTTAAAGTTTTATTTCGTTACAGATAATTGATTGGTTTACATTAAAAGAGGAAGGAGATATTAGGGCAGATGGCCAAAAGCTTGGTCAAAGAAGTAGGTTTTAAGGAGCATCTTAAAGGAGAGAGAGAGACAGACAGGTTTAGGGAAAGAATTCCAGAGCTTAGGGCCCAGGCAGCTGACCCGCCAATGGTGGAGTGATTAAAATCGGGAATGCACAAGAAGCCAGAATTATTTTTTTATTCGTTCATGGGATCTGGGTGTTGCTGGCAAAGCCAGCATTTATTGCCCATCCCTAATTGCCCTAGAGAAGGTGGTGGTGAGCCGCCTTCTTGAACCGCTGCAGTCCGTGCGGTGAAGGTACTTCCACAGTGCTGTTAGGGAGGGAGTTCCAGGATTTTGACCCAGCGACGATTAATGAACGGCGATATACTTCGAAGTCAGGATGGTGTGTGACTTGGAGGGGAACTTGGAGGTGACTTGGAGGTGATGGTGTTCCCATGCGCCTGCTGCCCTTTGTCCTTAAAGGTGATAGAGGTCACAATTTGGGAGGTGCTGCCGAAGGAGGCTTGCATCTTGTAGATGGTACACACTGCAGCCACGGTACGGCGGTGGTGGAGGGAGTGAATGTTTAAGGTGGTGGATGGGGTGCCAATCAAGCGGGCTGCTTTGTCCTGGATGGTGGCGCGCTTCAAGTGTTGTTGGAGCTGCACTCATCCAGGCAAGTGGAGAGTATTCTATCACACTCCTTACTTGTGCCTTGTAGATGGTGGAAAGGCTTTGGGAAGTCAGGCAGTGAGACACTCGCCGCAGAATACCTAGCCTCTGACCTGCTCTTGTTGCCACAGTATTTATGTGGCTGGTCCAATTAAATTTCCGGTCAATGGTGACCCCCAGGATGTTGATGGTGGGGGATTCGGTGATGGTAATGCCATTGAATGTCAAGGGGCGGTGGTTAGACTCTCGCTTGTTGGAGATAGTCATTGCCTGGCACTTGTGTGGCGCGAATGTTACCTGCCACTTATCAGCCCAAGCCTGAATGTCGTTCAGGTCTTGTTGCATGCAGGCATGGACTGCTTTATTATCTGAGGAGTTGCGAATGGTACTGAACACTGTGCAATCATCAGTGAACATCCCCATTGTTGACCTTATGATGGAGGGAAGGTCATTGATGAAGCAGCTGAAGATGGTTGGGCCTAGGACACTGCCCTGAGGAACTCCTGCAGCAATGTCCTGGAGCTGTGATGATTGACCACCAACCACCACAACCAAAATCTTTTGTGCTAGGTATGACTCCAACCAGTGGAGAGTTTTCCCTCCGATTCCCACTGACTTCAGTTTTACTAGGGCTCCTTGATGCCACATTCGGTCAAATGCTGCCTTGATGTCAAGGGCAGTCACTCTCACCTCACCTCTGGAATTCAGCTCCTTTGTCCATGTTTGGACCAAGGCTGTAATGAGGTCTGGAGCCGAGTGATCCTGGCGGAACCCAAACTGGGCATCAGTGAGCAGGTTATTAGTGAGTAAGTGCCGCTTGATAGCACTGTCGACGACACCTTCCATCACTTTGCTGCTGATTAGGAGTAGACTGATGGGGCGGTAATTGGCCGGATTGGATTTGTCCTGC
This sequence comes from Squalus acanthias, assembly GCA_030390025.1. Classification (NCBI taxonomy): domain Eukaryota; kingdom Metazoa; phylum Chordata; class Chondrichthyes; order Squaliformes; family Squalidae; genus Squalus; species Squalus acanthias. The sequence goes on along the minus strand of CM059431.1, from coordinate 56,082,357 downwards.
TTTTTGTGGACAGGACATACCTGGGCAGTTTTCCACATTGTCAGATAGATGCCAGTGTTGTAGCTGTACTGGAACAGCTTGGCTGGAGGCGCGGCTAGTTCTGGAGCACAAGTGTTCAGCACGACAGCCGGGATGTTGTCGGGGCCCATAGCCTTTGCTGTATCCAGTGCGCTCAGCCGTTTCTTGATATCACGTGGAGTGAATCGAATTGGCTGAAGACTGGCTTCTGTGATGGTGGGGACCTCATGAGTAGGCCGATATGGATCATCCACTCCTCACTTCTGGCTGAAGATGGTTGCAAACGCTTCAGCCTTGTCGTTTGCACTCTCGTGCTGGCCTTCACCATCATTGAGGATGGGGATATTCATGTAGCGTCCTCCTCCCGTTAGTTGTTTAGTAGTCCACTACCATTCATGACTGGATGTGGCAGGACTGCAGAGTTTTGATCTGGTCTGTTGATTGTGGGATCGCTTAGCCCTGTCTATAGCATGCTGATTCTGCATTTTAGCATGCATGTAGTCCTGTGTTACAGCTTCCCCCGGTTGGCACCTCATTTTTAGGTACGCCTGGTGCTGCTCCTGGCATGCTCTTCTACACTCCTTATTGAACCAGGGTGGTCACCTGGCTTGATGGTAATGGTAGAGTGAGGGATATGCCAGGCCATGACGTTACAGATTGTGGTGGAATACAATTCTGCTGCTGCTGATGGTCCACAACGCCTCATGGATGCTCAGTTTTGAGCTGTTCTGAATCTATCCCATTTAGCACAGAGGTAGTGCCACACAACATGATAGAGGGTGTCTTCAGTGTGAAGATGGGACTTCGTCTCCACAATGACTGTGTGGTGGTCACTGCTACCAATGCTGTCATGGACAGATGCATCTGCGACAAGCAGATTGGTGAGGACGAGGTCAAGTAGGTTTTTCCCTCGTGTTGGTTCTCTCACCACCTGTCGCAGGCCCAGACTGGCAGCTATGTCCTTCAGGACTCGGCCAGCTCAGTCAGTAGTGGTTCTACCGAGCCACTCTTGGTGATGGACATTGAAGTCCCCCACCCAGAGTACATTCTGCACCCTTGCTACTCTCAGTGCTTCTTCCAAGTGGTGTTCAACATGGAGGAGTACTGATTCATCAGCTGAGGGAGGGCAGTAGGTGGTAATCAGCAGGAGGTTTCCTTGCCCATGCTTGACCTGAAGCCATGAGACTTCATGGGGTCCGTAGTCAATGTTGAGGACTCCCAGGGCCACTCCTTCCCGACTGTATACCACTGTGCTGCCACCCCTGGTGGGTCTGTCTTGCCGGTGGGACTGGACATACCCAGGGATGGTGATGGAGGAGTTTGGGACATTGGCTGAAAGGTATGATTCTGTGAGTATGACTATGTCAGGCTGTTGCTTGACTAGTCTATGGGACAGCTCTTCCCAATTTTGGCACAAGTCCCCAGATGTTGGTGAGGAGGACTTTGCAGGGTCGACTGGGCTGGGTGTGCCGTTGTCGTGTCCGTAGCCGGTGCCGAGGTCGATGCCGGGTGGTCCGTCCGGTTTTATTCTTATAGAATTGGAGGAGCGCAAAGATATCAGGGGGTTGTCGGCAATGTTCCCTCTTTTTTTTGGGTGCGTGACTCCTTTAAGGGGCTGTTCGGCCCTACATTGAGAAAGCCAGTCCCAGGCTGCGTGGGACCAGCAGAGACCGCGCAACTTTTAGGGAACATTGGTTGTAGGGCTGGAGAAGGTTACAGAGATAGGGATGGGTGAGGCCATGGAGGGATTTGAAAACAAGGATGACAATTTTAAAATCGAGGCATTGCCAAACCGGGAGCCAATGTAGGTCAGCGAGCGCAGGGGTAATGGGTGAACGGGACTTGGTGCGAGTTACAATACTGGCAGCAGAGTTTTGGATGAGCTCAAATTTAGGAAGATGAGAGGCTGGCCAGGAGAGCATTGGAATAGTCAAATCTAGAGGTAACAAAGGCATGGATGAGGGTTTCAGCAGCAGATGAGCTGGGGCGGGGCAGAGTCGGGTGATGTTACGGAGGTGGAAGTGGATGGTGATGGAGCAGATATATGGTCGGAAGCTCATTTCAGGGTCAAATATGACACCAAGGTTGCGAACGGTCTGGTTCAGCCTCAGACAGCTGCTGGGGAGAGGGATGGAGTCGGTGGCTAGGGAATGGAGTTTGTGGTGGGGACCGAAGACAATGGCTTCGGTCTTCCCAATATTTAGTTGGAGGAAATTTCTGCTCATCCAAGACTGGATGTCAGACAATTAGCATGACAAACCAGTGACAGTGGAGGGGTTAAGAGAGGTGGTGGTGAGGTAGAGCTGGGTGTTGTCAGGTTATTTGTGGTACTTGGACGTTTTGTTTTTGGATGATGTCGCCAAGAGGTAGCATGTAGATGAGAAATAGGAGGGGGACAAAGATAGATCCTTGGGGGACTCCAGAGGTAATGGTGCGGGCAGTGGGGAAAAAAAAACCACTGCAAGTGATTCTCTGGCTACGACTGGATAGATAAGAATGGAACCAGGTGAGGGCAGTCCCACCCAGCTCGTTGATGGAGTAGAGGCGTTAGAGGAGGTTGGTGTGGTCAACCGTGTCAAAGGCTGCAGGCAGGTCGAGAGGATGAGAAGGGATAGTTTACGATGGTCAGTTATATAGGATGCCATTTGTGACTTTGACAAGTATTATGGCGGGGCAGAAACCTGATTGGAGGGATTCAAACATGGAGTTGCAGGAAAGATGGGCACAGATTTGGGAGGAGATAACACGTTCAAGGCCTTTGGAGAGGAAAGGGAATTTGGAGATGGGGCGGTAGTTTGCAAGGACAGAGGGTTCAAGGGTGGGTTTTTTGAGAGGGGTGATGATGGCAGATTTGAAGGGGAGGGGGGACTGTACCTGAGGAGAGGGAACCGTTAACAATATCACTAACATGGGGCTAGGAAGGGAAGTTGGTGGGAATAGGGTCGAGGGAGCAGAATGTGGGTCTCATGGACAACAACCTGCATTTATATAGTGCCTTCAACATAGTAAAACGTTATCAAACAAAATTTGACACCGAGCCACATAAGGAGATATTAGGGGAGATGACCAAAAGCTTTGTCAAAGAAGTATGTTTTAAGGAGGGTCTTAAAAGGAGGAAAGAGGTAGAGAGGCAGAGAGGTTTAGGGAGTGAATTCCAGCATTTAGGACCTTGGCAGCTGAAGGCACAGCCACCAATGGTGGAGCAATTAAAATCGGGGATGCACAAGAGGCTAGAATTGGAGGCGCACCGATATCTCAGAGGGTTGTAAGGCTGGAGGAGGTTACAGAGATAGGGCAAGACCATGGAGTGATTTGAAAACAAGGAGGAGAATTTTAAAATCGAGGCGTTGCTCAACCAGGAGCTCGGAGATGGCATGAGGGGAGGTAGGAAAGAAACTAAAGAAAGATGAGCGTTCAGTGCTCTTGCATGGGGGAACTTTGGCCTGGTGGGCTAGAGGGAGAGAAGCGGCAGAGGCAGCTGAAAAAGGCAACTTAGACGTTTTGCAGGTTGTCTTTATTACACAGGCTCCTCGGCATGAAGTGTACTCCAGCTGTATGTCAATTATTAATCTGCAGTATGATATTGAGAAGGAAAGTTATTTTTGAAAACCTATAAACTTTATTTAGATAACCTTAAATGATAAAAATCTGAAAAAATAGGCGATCCTGTGAATATATTGTGCCCAATAGCATCTGAAGAGAAAATATAGGCTGATGTTTTGGGTAAAAATCCTTACAATTGAAAATGAGGCAAATAAACCCCTTTGCAAGACTGAACAAAATGAAGATGGGAAGGAATAACAAGTATACCATGAAAAATTCTGTTGATTAAGTCAGGCATAGATATAACAGATTCTCGGGCTATTCTTCCTCCTCCTGTGTTCTAAAGCCACACAGGGTCTTTCTGAGGACGCAAAACTTCCATGCCTTGTTGAGGTACAGGAGGGCAGGATAGAAGGCCGGAGGGGGCGAGGGTCATGAAACTAGTTTTGTGTTTGTTTTTAATTGCATTGGAGAAGGTGGTCATCAGTGAGTGAGTCAAACATCTTAGCTTCCTCCAGGACATCAATTTCTTCTAAAGTTAAACAGAACAGATCTGCAAGAAATTCAGTGCTGAACAAGGCCTTCCATTCCTCAGCAGTGTTAACATTAGGACAAATGATAAAATGGACAGCCAAGGAGATAATTGGGTTCTTTCTGGATGTCAAGGTGTCCAGGGCACCCTAGAACTCATCTTGACACCAGTGATGTTGTTTGATTCATCAACTATCATGTTAAGGGCACTATCTCCCACATCTGCTATCAAAGCTTCATGCAGATTCAGAGCCAATGAATTTTTATTGCACTTTGTACAATGCAAATTAAATTTTTGGAGAACTGTTTCATGCTTACTGAGGAATGGCACTAGACAAGCTAAATGGTCAAAGGTAATGTTTAGCATTTCTGCAATCTAAACTTCCCTGATGTAAGGGCATCAGAACATAGCACTATGCTTTGTGGTGTTCTTGTTGCTGAATAGTCGGGGATGATGGATACTTCTTTGTCTTTGCATGGTCTGGCAAATCTTTTTCTCAAGCACGGAGAGTCACTTTACACACCCTGCAAAATACTTGAAATAGTTCTCCGGGATGGTCAGCAGTCAAGTTGAAGCGAAGAATAAGAAACAAGAACAATGCCCAAGATGCAGCTGTGGAATGACATTCAACGTGTCCCTTTGGCTTCTTCCCTAACCACTGATTAGTCACTGTTTTGGCTAGGGCCTTTGCACCGTAGGAAACGAGTAACTCTTGAGACTTGTAAAATTGCTTCATTTGAGACACATAGGCAGGGTTTTTCTCACCTTTACCACCAATCGGGGCAGTCATAAGAGAAAAATTGGGTGAGTTCTCGTCCTGACAGAAACAAATGGGTAGGCACATTATTTAACGATGTACTGGGTCAGACCTGCACAACACCTGCTTTAAGGATGCCTATTTTAAATTGGCGCCTAGGGTTGCTAGGTGGCAGTAAATATCCAGGAGTTCATGGAAAGACGAGTGGATTTTTGGATATTTTCAAACTTATTCTTTTTTGTTCCCCCCCCCTTTGGCATTTAGGTTTTCATGAACTTTTGTGCTAAGTGATGAAAATTATTTATTCTTCCCACTCCCCTCAGCACCGTGACTGGCACCAATGGAGTTCCGAATGGGAATCGCCTTATCTGAGATGTATGGTAGAAGAGGAGAACTTACGAAGGATGTCACATAGGTCAGGCTGCACAAGGGATGCTCTGTGCCCACTTGCCAGTACTTGCACATGCCCGTCCACAGATAGTGACAAGTCTGACAGACAATTAGTGGAGGTTTATCTTCTCAAAAGAAGCTGGGTCTACTACTGACTCTGAGAGATCCTGTTCTAACATCTGTCAATTGGAACGTTTCTGGGTTTAGATGTAATATTTGATCCTCAACAGCGAGGAGACTGTGGCTGCAGGAAATTGGGATTCCCCTCATTGCCAGAATGTCTAAGAACCATTGTTTGCAAGGCTTGAAATTAGTGCAAACAGATTCAAAAACCTTCATTTCCAGTAGAAAAGAACTATCTAGCTCTCAGACTGATATGGGATAGGTCCTCAAGCAGAAATACAGGAGTCAAAGATATCCAGGGAAGTGAACAGGTTTAACTCCAGACATCCCCAAATCCTGATTATCTCTTCAACCACCTCTGAGGACATCTTCCACTTGTGAGGGTGAATCACGAGGCCACAGAGCATCTGCTGTTAATTTGTCTACCCCTGCTAAGTTGAGCAAGGAGAATTACCTTGCATTTAGGCATCCTCAGGCCAGATGAAGAAAACACACCATGTAGCAGGCTACATAGGAACAGGAGTAGGCCATTCAGCCCCTCGAGCCTGTTCTGCCATTCAATGAGATCATGGCTGATTTGTATCCTAACTCCACCTGCCATGGCTCCATATCCCTTCATACCCTTGGCTAGCAAAAATCTATTGATCTCAGATTTTAAAAATTATTAATTGAGCTAGCATCTACTGCTTTTTGTGGGAGAGTGTTCCACACTTCTACCACCCTTTGTGTGAAGAAATGTTTCCTAACTTCTCTCCTGAATGGCCTGGCTCTGATTTTAAGGTTATATCCCCTTGTCCTAGACGCCCTCAAAAGTGGAAAAAGTTTCTCTCTATCTACCCTATCAATTCCTTTCAAAATCCTAAAAACCTCAATCAAAACACCTCTTAACCTTCCATATTCCAGAGAATACAAGCCTAGTTTATGTAATCTCTCCTCATAATCTAACCCTTGGAGCCCTGGTAACATTCTGGTGAATCTGCGCTGCACTCCTTCCAAGGCCAATATCTCCTTTCTAAGGTGCACTGCCCAGAACTGTACACAGTACTCCAGATGTGGTCTAACTAGGGCTTTGTATAGCTTTAGCAAAACTCCCTCCCCTTTATATTCGAGCCCTCTAGTTATAAATGCTAACATTTCATTAGTCTTTTTGATTATTTTTTGTACCTGACTACTACATTTTAGTGATCATGTACATGGACCCCTAAATCTCTTTGGAACTCCACTGTTCCTAGATTTTCACCATTTAAAAAATATTTGGATCTACTCATTTTTGGCTCAAAATGGAGGACCTCACAGTTACCTGCATTGAAATCCATCTGCCACAGTTTTGCCCACTCACTTAATTTATCGATATCTCTTTGTAATTTTATGCTCCCTTCTACACTACTTACTATGCCAACAATCTTTGTGTCAACGGCAAACTTGGATATATGGTTCTCTATTGTGTTATCTAATTTATTAATATAGTGAATAGTTGAGGCCCCAAGCAAAGATTCTTGTGGGACACCATGAGTCACTTCCTTCCAATTTGAGTACATACTCATTATCCCTATTCTCTATCGCCTAACCAATCTCCTAACCAAGTCAATAATTTGCCTTCAGTTCCATGAGCTTTAATTTTAGCTAACACTCTCTTACCTGGAACCTTATTCAATGCCTTCTAAAAGTCCATATAAACTACATTCATAGACATTCCCCTATCTTCTACTTTAGTTACTTCCTCAAAAAATTCGATTAGGTTTGTTAGACATGATCTACCCTTTACAAATCCATGTTCGGGGGAATCAAGGGATATGGAGATCGGGCAGGAAAGTAGAGTTAAGGTGAAGATTGCCCATGATCTTATTGAACGGTAGAGCAGACTCGAGGGGCCGTATGGCCTACTTCTGCACCTAATTCTTATGTTCTTAGCTCTCACTAATCAGCTCAAATTTCTCTAAGTGCTCAGTCACTCTGTCCTTAATTATAGATTCCAATAACTTCCCCACAACAGATGTTAGACTAATAGGTCTATAATTTCCTGGTTTCTCTTACCTTTCTTAAATAATGGAGTTACATTTGCAATTTTCAAATCTAAAAAGGGCCAATTCCTGAATCGAGCGCGCTTTGGAAGATTATGGCTAAAGCATCTGCAATTTCCACACCTACTTCCTTTAAATCCCAGGAGTGAAACCATCAGGTCCTGGGGATTTGTCAGTCTTTAGTGCCATTATTTTTTTCTAATACAGTTTTCCTGTTAACGTTAACTTTAGTGAATTCCAGTCCTTGATTCATTATTAGTTTCCCGGAATGTCAGGTATATTATCCTCTTCCTTTACTGTGAAGACTGACACAAAGTAATTATTCAACAAGTCTGCCATTTCCTTATTTTCATTTGCAATATTACCCGCATCTGTTTTTAAAGGGCCCACATTACTCTTTTTCTTCCACTTTAATTGCAAGATCTTGTGTTAATTTTGATGTCTCTCACAAGTTTCTTTTCGTATTCCCTTTTTGCAGCTCTTACGATTTTTTTTGTCTTCCTTTGCTGTTCTTTATATCTATCCCAGTCCCCTGGATCTACACTACTCTTCGCACTTTTGTATGCTGTAGCTTTTGTCGCCTTGCCTACCGTATGCATACCGGTTTGTTCAGTACTAAGGACTTGATATGCTCTAGAGCCAACTGTATCATCTTCAACTTCAGACAGTTAATAGTTTTATACAAACTGTTTTATATCCCCTTGTATGTGAGCACTCCATCCTGCTACAGATGCATCCTCTACCACCATCAGCTGTGGTGCTGAAGGCAGATCCTATAGCTGAAGATCAGGCTTCAGCTTGTATGTTGGTCACCAGGGAGAAAAATTCTACAACGGACCCAATTATAAGAACAATTTCTTATGTTCTTATAATTGGGTCCGTTGTAGAATTTTTCTCCCTGGTGACCACCATACAAGCTGAAGCCTGATCTTTATTGGCTGAGATGGGGGTGCTTTGCATGGAGACTGATTAAGTCACTTCAGCTGAACATGCTCAATGAAGAGGCACATTTTGGGAACTACAAAGATGCTGCTGCCATTAGGGGAAGTAAATAGGGGCATTGAATACAAAAGCAAGTAAGTCATGCTAAACATGTACAAATCGCTGGTTAGGCCTCAGCTAGAATATTGTGTATAATTCTGGGCACCACACTTTAGGAAGGAGGTCAAGGCCTTAAAGAGGGTACAGAGGAGGTTTACCAGGACAATACCAGGGATGAGGGACTTCAGTTATGTGGAGAGATTGGAGAAGCTGGGATTGTTCTCCTTCAAGCAGAGAAGGTTAAGGGGAGACCTAATAGAGGTATTCAAAATTACAAGGGGTTTTGAAAGAGTAAGTAGGGAGAAACAGTTTCCTCTGGCAAGTGGGTCAGTAACCAGAGGTTATAGATTTAAATAATTGGCAAAAAAACTAGAGGGGAAATGAGGAGAATTGTTTTCACACAGAGGGTTGTTGAAATCTGGAATGCACTACCTGAAAGGGTGGTGGAATCAGATTCCATAGGAACTTTCAAAAGGCAATTGGGGTGTGGAACTAAATTGGACAGCTCTTTCAAAGAGCCAGCATAGGCACGACGGGCCGAATGGCCTTCTGTGCTGCAAGATTCTCTGATTCTACTCATCAATAGCTTTTTGCTATAATCCATGACCTCACCTGTAGGGTGAAAACTAGGTTCCTGAGTACTGAGAATTGGGCTAGCGATAGAAAGACTTTCTAGTGGGTAGTTTGGAATAACACCCCCCAAAAAAATTGTTCTGTGGGATTTCTCAAAATTGACTGAAGCCCAGCTCCTGAACTGTATCAAGTGTCTGTCAAATAGCTGTGCACATAGGCTCCAGAAATAAGCCATGTATGGTTCTGGTCTTGCTCATGTAGCAGTTTTCAGTAATAAGATCAATAGTTGGCCTCGAGGACAGATGGGAGTAACTGCCCTCAACATCAAGGCAGCATCTGCTTGAGTATGATACCAAGGAGCCCGAGGAAAATTGATATGAATAAGGCTCAAGGGGAAAACTCTCCAGTTGTTGGAGTCATATCTGACTGTCCAATCATTGCAGCTGCAGAATATAACTGCAGGAGTTCCTCAAGGCAGCATCCTCAGCCCAACCATCTCAGCTTCTTCATTAGTGACCTTCTCTCCATCATAAAAGGTTAGGAGTGGCATGGGTCACTGATTTCACAATGCACAACTCCATTCACAGTTCCCCTGATAATGAAGCAGCCTATGCCAGCTGACAGCAGGACCTGAACAGTACCTTGGACTGATAAATAACAGGTATCACATAAGTACCAGATGATGAGCATCTTAAACAAAAAACCTATCCACCTCTGCCTGACCTTCAACAGCACCACCAATTACTGGATCTCCCACCATCAACATCTTGAGGTCACCAGTAACCAAACATTTAATGGACCAGCCATAACAACACTGTGGCTACAACAGCAGGGAAGAGGCTGGGAAATCCAGGATGAGTGGCTCATCCCCTGATACCTCAAAGCCTCTTGACCACCTACAAGGCACAAGTCATGAGTGTAATGGAACATGCACCATTACCTGGTTGAGTGCAATCACAACAACACTCAAGAAGCTCAACACCATTAAGGACAGAGCAATCGGTTTGATCACCCATGCCATTGTACTCAATATCCCCAACCCCCCCTCCACCGCTAGCACTTTGTGGCAATGGTACATGCTATTTACAGGAAGCATTACAGCAACTCACAAAGTTTACTTTGGCAGCACTTTCCAGTCCTGTAACCTCTACATTGAGAAGGACAAAGCAGCAATATCATAGGAACACCATCACCTACAAGTTCCTCTCCAAATCACAAGCCATTCTGACTTTGACATATATTGTCATTTCTTCACCATCACCAGATTAAAATCCTGGAATTCCCTACCTAGCACCATCACCACAAGGACTGAAATGGGCCACACCACCTTCTCAGGGTAACAAGGGATGGGCAATAAATGGTGCCTTGTCTGAATCACTTAATATCCAGAGAACAAATAACATTAAAAAAATTAAAACGCAATTCCCCAAACTGTTTGCGGTACTAAATATTACTAATACAAGGTAACAGAATAAATACAGGAAAGGGTTAATACATTTCAACAAATTCAATTTTAACCATTGTTTAGGATAAGTAAACTGCAAACTAAAATGTAATTTCAGGAATGAGAAAATCATACTGATATTTCCTGACTTATGGAATTTACCTGTCGTCTGCTATGAATGCAAGAGGAGGATCAAATCCAAGTGTTTCGATACAGATTTGACGCTGAGGTAGGAGGCAAATTAAAAAAGAATGTAAAATGGCATTTCCCCTCACAGTTTAGGCATTTGTTTTTTTTTCTGAACTACTGGAAGAAAAACATGTCTATTTTCCCCTTCTTAAAATAATTAGCATAAAAATAGGATTGAAACAATATTCGATGATTCTCTACATCTCTCTATGCGCAAGTCCTGGCTATTTTACATCACTTACTTCTTCCGCTGGAATGATTGATACGTCGTACCGAAAAGTGGAGGCTGCCATTGCAACCAATCAGAGTTCAGGTCTTGGTGTGCGTCAACACGTCATTGCGCAGGCGCAGATCTACGCAACTACCATATGTCTGAAAGAGATTTTAAAAAGTGACAGAGTGAGAAAACAGTGCGAATAAGATGGGAAAGAAACAGAAAAACAAGAGCGAGGACAAGTGAGTGTTGAGCCACCAACAGTCCCGTTTATTCGCAGTAGAAAAGACAGGCTGTCCAAGAGGGAGGAAGCATGTTGCTCAAGCTGTTGACTGTCTAGGCCGCTGCCTGGACCCGCTGAGTGCTGGTGCTCGAGTGCAGAGAAACCCATGTTCCTATCACGAACGTGACGCAAGAGCGGCAGACTGGCGTGCTTCTGATTGTGGTTAACGTTACTTCGTTCTGTAGAAATGGGAGAATTCAAGGCCCTTTCCTCACTCTTCCCTCTCTGACCGTCATTTACATTTTCTAATGGAACTGATGATTCTTATAGTGGTAATTTTAGAAGTGGATGTAGTGTACATGATGTGATTTTTTTCTTAAGGGGATCAAGGGCCATATACCTCTCCAGAAAATGTTACTTTTGGCACTTTATTTGATGCATTTTGATGCAGACTATATATAAGTCTACATTACAACTATGATTTTAAGTAGGTTAACACCTCTGTTAAAGTAGCAGACAAAGAAATGCCATATAAGCACATTAAGCATTCACCCACTCATTTTGCCAACAGTAATTTCTAGGCTCTGGTCTTCAAATAAATCATTGATCATATAATAGTGTCATATATAATCTAGCTCTTCATTATGGGAACAGCTACAGATCTTTGTCAGAAGATGGCTGCCTATTGCCTTAGTCTTACCTATTTGCCATCTTCTGCTTTTGGAGCCAGGACCTTTAGTGAGTATACTCATTATACTCTGGATTACAAAAGTGGGTGTACTTAGTGAACCCTTCTACATCCACGCATATGTCAAGTGTAAAGTCTTTAGGATGAGTAAAAGTAAGTGTCTAATTAGATATTTTCCCTGTCAAGAGGTTCTAGTATTAATTAAATTTACATAAGTATTACCTGATTGGCAGGAATGGCCCAGCACATCTTCTGATCCACATGTGGCACTTAGGTGCAAGAAACTGCACTTATCATATATTCATTCCCCGTGTGGAAAATAGAAATTAGCCACAAAAAAGCAGACCACTTTCATTCTGATCTAGTTTAAAAAATTGAATGAATCACAATATTAATTAATTTTAGTCACAATACCATATCTGGCAGCAGTGCTCATTACACTTTTAAACAAATTGGTCATGAAGCAAACTCTACAACACCATTATGACCACCACAAACACAGACCTGCAGTATGCCTCCAATTTCTTTACCAGAAAAGAAACCAAATACTGTTATCTGGAATGGATGGATTGCTCAGAGTTTATGAAACAAGCTGTCGAGAGAGGGAATGAGACCAAGGGAGAAAGAAGAGCAGTGAGAAAGATAGCAATATAGTTGTGTGTGAGAGAGAAGGAATGAGAGAGTGATGAAAGGACAGTGAGAAAGACTGTGTAGGTGTGTATGTAGATCAGGAAACCTGAAGCAAGAGAGGAGGAGGGGGTGCGTGAAAGAACAATCTAGATTTCAAGAAACAAAGCAGACCGAATGTGCTAAGTTTCAGGAAAAATTGTCGTTGTTTATTTGTGCCAGTTGTAGTTTACAGTGACATTATTGAACTTGCTCGAATATATCATATTTAAAACTTACGGCTTTTTGGAAGGGGGTAATTTCTTTTTCTAGCTATTGATAATTTGAAAATGTTGCTGCTCGTGATGGGGTATTATCGTGTAATTTTCCTCTTAAAGTTTGGTGAATAATTTGGGTCTTGTCTCCACAACAATTGACACTACTTAATGGGTATATGATTATCACAGTTTATTTATGCTGGATTTCTAATCTCCAGTTTCGTGTTTTTATCATTGTTAAGTATGGTAACAATTTTTTTGTGGACAAATTTTTGAAGACTATTTTAGTTCAGAGAGCAAAGCTTTAAGCAACAGCTTTTTTTGGTGTGGTGGGGGAATGAACTTCAGTATCAGAGAGAGAGTTATGGCAGAGATTTCTGCTGCTGTCTTTGCCTTTTTGGAAATCAATATCTCTGTTACTGTATCCTTCTCAGATTTTCAATTATAATCTTTTTAAATTGTAACTATTGTAGAATGTGGCATTAAAGACTACCAGGTGTCAGCCGTGGCTCAGTGGTAGCACTTGTCTCTGTGTCACACTCCAGAGACTTGAGCACAAACCTTGGCATACCTTTCAGTGCAGTACTGAGGGAGTGTCGGAGGTGCCATATTTCGGATGAATCGTTAATCTGAGGCGCCGTCTACCCTCTCAGGTGGACGTAAAAAAATCCCATGGCACTATTTGAAGAAGAGCAGGGGAGCTCTCCCCGGTGTCCTGGCCAATATTTATCTCTCAATCAACATCACTAAAACAGATTATCTGGTCATTATCTCATTGCTGTTTGTGGAACCTTGCTGCACACATATTGGCGGCTGTATTTCCTACATTACAACAGTGACTATACCTAAGAAAAGAGTACTTCATTGGCTGTAAAGCTCTTGAATGAGAGGGGAAGGCAATAGGATCACAGCTAAGACTTGCCCTCACCACACATGCAGTTTCCAGCCTGGGTCATCGGATAGCATTCAGTAGTAGAAATCCCAGCTGATATTTCTACTCCTTACCTAGGGGTGCTGAGGTCAATTGTAGTGATCCTGCTGACGCCCGGATTGAGATCAACAAACTCAGCACAAACTGGGATCAGGTCTGGAACCTTCCTGATCTGTGTTTTTTAATTTCAGATGAGGCAATAAATGAACCAATTTAGCTATGAGAGCCCATGCCTTCTTAATATTGGCACTTATAAACTAAAGCACTTTGCAATTCTTGCACAAATTATGGTCAGATATTTTGTGAAGCAGATTCTTTCAAACTTATGATAGTCTAATTCACTTTTAGATGGAAACCAGAATTGCCTCTGATTGGTTACACTGGAAAGTAGAATAAGCGGGCTGGGTGTGGAGGGAGTACATTAGAGTCTGGGTTTGTCCTTATTATAATTCCTTTGATTAGTTGTCCATCTATGAGAAGCACTGAGTAATGCGTTCCTCTAAGAAAGAGTGAAAAATGTGCAAGTTAACCTGTGCTATTCACCTGTGCTATTCTCCTGCACTTTGTTACCATTTATTGATATTGGCAGTAGCCTGGGAACTGCTGACTTTCATTTTGGTTGTAAAATTATGTCTCTTATGCAGGTTGGGCAGTGAAAGAGGAGACGTTTCATAGAGCTTCTTGTGTAAAAGAAAATGTTTCAGCGTACTTAAAAAAAAATAAAATAGTTAAAGATGGGCTCTGAGCAGGAAAAAGGAGAACATTTTTTACAGGGGAGGGGAGGCCAAAGGTATAACTGAAAAGAAAGGTATTTAGGAGGCTTTTGAAGGTATGGAGAGAAATGGCAAGATGGTTTTAGGACTGAATTCCAGAGGGATGTAGTGACAAAAGAATGGCTTCCGCTAATAGAGTGGAAGAAATGGGTATTGGAAGAGCATTTCAGTGTCAAAGGAGTGGAGGTTGCATGGGGTGGGGACATACAGCTGGAGAAGATTGCTCAGATAAGGCAGAGCAAGAGCAATGGAGGGATTTGAAAACGAGCATTATGAAATTCACTCAGTGGGAACAGAGAACCACCAACAACAACAACATGCATTTATATAGCACCTTTAACGTAGTAAAAACGTTCCAAGACCCAAACCAGCGGAGCTTGTCAAGGATGTGGGCTATGACGTTCTGAATAAATTGGCGTTTAAGGGTGGTGCCATGGACCTGATGAGTGAACATTGGAGAGTCAATCCTTGATCATGCAAGTGTAGATTAACCTTTTTTTTGCAGCGATCAGGGAGATGACGGCAGTTTTCGGAGGAAGAGAAAAAGCACTCTTGCCAACAGACCAAATAGGAAATTTAAATAGGTGTTAAATTGGATGCTGAGGTTGCACAAATTATGCATCTTACTTTTACTAAAAAATTAACGTGCATTTTAGAATAATGTATCCATTTAAAAGTAGTTCTAGAGTGCACCTTACTAAAAATCACTTGTTCTAATTATGACCTATGCAATATTTGAGAGCTAATAAATGCACAAAACGTATGTTGAATCAGTGGCCAAACCCAAGATGCCCACAAAGCATGATTGCTAAACAGTCTGTTTCATCCCCCTTTAAAATGAGTAAATCTGATAACTCTAGAGGGTACATAAAGTTGTGAAAATACTCAATTTATATTAAAATTACAAAACTGGTGATCAACTGTAACCTATTGAGCGCAAGCAAACCACTTTAAAATGGACTTTTCATAACCATACCGTGTGTATAAAGTAAACTGGTAAATTGTGTGCTGTGTGGTATTGTATGCTATGTTAAGGCATCCTTTCAAATACTCGCATGTGATTTAAGGAGATTTCCACAGCAAAATGTAATTTACTGTTCCTAAATGAGCACTGTGTAATGCACAAGACTGAAGCAACTAAACTTCAGTGATAAGAATTCACTTTAGATTGAATGATTTACCGCAAGGCAAAGAAGTACAGTACGTATGACGCATTCCCTGTTTCCCATTGATTTCAATAATTTCAGCCAATGAGCTACATTGCGACCGTAGACCCTCAATAAACTGTTAGGGAGAATCTATTAAGTCAGTGTGTATCTTGTATTGTATGATTCGGTGTATGAACATTTCTGATTGTTTCAGTTACCGGAAGTTCGTTTACCATAACTGACATAGATGTACTTAGAAGAAAATTGGAAGAAAATGTCATTGTTTATCAAACTTTGCCCAAATTGTTGAAAGGGACCCCTCAAAATTGTTTCTGCTTTGTCTTATTTTGATTTGTCAGATTGGCTGCATATTCAACAATCTTATTATCTAAGAATACAAATGAATTACATTGTTTATGGAGCATCAGCAGTTTAATGTCAGCCATGGCTCAGTTGGTAGCACTCTCGCCACTCAGAAGGTTGTGGGTTCAAGTCCCACTCCAGAGACATGAGCTCAAAAATCTAGGCTGACACTCCAGTGCAGTACTGAGAGTGTGCTGAACTGTCGGAGGTGCCGTCTTTCGGATGAGGCGTTAAACCGAGGCCCTTTCTGCTCTCTCAGCTGGACGTAAAAGATCCTATGGCACTATTTCGAAGAAGAGCAGGGGAGTTACCCCCGGTGTCCTGGCCAATATTTATCCCTCAATCAACATCACTAAAACAGATTATCTGGTCATTATCACATTGCTGTTTGTGGGAGCTTGCTGTGCACAAATTGGCTGCCACGTTTCCTACATTACAACAGTGACTACACTTCAAAAGAACTTCATTGGCTATAAAGCGCATTGGGGCATCCGGTGGTCTTGAAAGGTGCTATATAAATGCAAGTATTTCTTTAAATGTAGTAACAATAATTCATATGGAAGTGTAGTTTGATACAGAAATTCTTAATTTGACAATTCTCCATATGGAAATGTAGTTTGACACAAATTCAGAATTGGAGCACACCTCTTAACATTTTTCTTAACAGTTGCAGAAACAGCTGCTGTTTCTCCATTTAGTATGCAGTGTTAATTTTGACTTGGTCTCTGCTTGGTTAGTTCTTCAAAAAAAACTATTTTTGCCTGATAGCATTTATTTATTTTCAAGCAGCTCCATTGTCTTCCCTTCATCTCTTTCTAGTCCAGTCAATAGGATTGCTTTTCAGCGCAATATACATGTTTATAGATGTGACAAATCCATAAAATATGCAGGTCACACAAAGCTGGAACTTGAAACTAAGACTCTTGAGGTGGGGGTGAAAAATTGGATAGGGACTTGTAAGGCAAGTTCGCTATGCATTTTTGTGTATTTTCCGACATTACTTCCATCGGACACTGGAAGCACCCATCCAAAGACAGGCTGTAGTATTTAAATGAAGTGATAATGATATTGTAATGTCATACATTATACATCAACATTACTGCCTCATTTACGCTGGATGTTAATCACACCTGTATAAGGCGGGCAATCAGTGTTGCTTGATGGCAACTTAAAGGTGGAAGTGGATTTGAAGGGCTACAACAGATAGTGGCCAAAGTGCTGTAAAAAAAAGTTTTGCTTAATTTTCTTTTGTTTTTCTTTTATCCTTGATCCTTCTGTTACCAGACTCAATTTTTTTGTCTCTGCCCCATTCTAAAGAGGTCACTCTGGGCTTTCCATTGGGAATACCCATGGAACTTTTTTTTGGGGAGGAGTAATACAAGGATGAAAGGTCATCGACCTGAAACGTTAACTCTCTTTCTCTCTCCACGGATGCTGCCTGGCCTGCTGAGTTTTTCCAGCGTTTTCTGTTGTTATTTCGGATTTTCAGCATCCGCAGTATTTTGCTATAGTAATACAAGGAAGCCAGGCTACTCGGGCACCACAGAAGGTAAGAAGCACCCACTCCAGAATTTCCAGACCAAAGTGCTCTTCCTAGCTGCTGATGCAGAAGCAGAGCTTGCAAAGTTGGTGAGCTATGCCACATACTGGAGCTGCAGCCTATGTCCACTGTAGCCATTGCACTTCAGTGACTAAGAAAGTCACCGCCTCACTGAATTTTGATGCTACAAGGGTTAATCATGGGTTTTTGCTGGGGTGTACCATTATTCATTTTGCCTTGATGATCCACATGGTCTTTTCCTTTTTCCTATGTTGATTTGAGTATGCCTGGTAACTGACCAACATTCCTCCCTCAAACATTGCCACCAAAACCCGCTTACCTGGTCATTAATTCATTAGCTGTTTATGGGACCTTGCTGTATGCAAATTGCTGTTGCCCTTGCCCAGATAACTATGACTACACTTAAAGAAAAGCAATTAATTGGTTGTAACATGGCATGTCCTGAGGAAGTGATTAGGAACTACATAAATGTAAGCCTGCCTTTCTTCCTTCTTTATGTAGCATTGGATTTGAATATACAGAAAATCAAGGTGGTTGGCATGATGCAAATTGCCCTTTATCGGTTCTTCCACCATGCCAAAAGCAGGTGTCCATTGTACAGCTGATGGAAGGCCTTACACGGAGGCTGGTTATGAGGCAATATGCTCCAATAAGCAGTGCGGTAGGCGACTGCTGCTGAAGAAATTTAGCAGCCTGGATAGAAAGTTGGTTAACAGGAAACAAAAGGTTAGGGTTACTGGTTGTTGCTTGATTGGAAACGGATTGGAAGTGGCCTAACTTGGTCCACGTTTGTTATCAGTATAGATGATTTTGATATGGGCATAGGGTGCAGTTTTCAAATTTGCTGACGACACAAAAATAGGGGTTTGGCAAAAAGTAAAGAGGACTGTAAAATACTTCAGGATAATGTAGATAAATTAGTGGAATCAGAAGACACAATTTAATGTGGATAAGTGTGGTAATACATTTTAGGAAGAAAAACAAGGAATGGCAAGCTGAAAGCTGTCGATAAACCGATTCCTAGGGTTCAAATACATGATTCCCTGAAAGTGCAAGTAGGTGTACTTGATTCCTTGAAAGTAGAAGTAAGCCATAAAGGCCAGTATCATTTGGGGTATTATAAATAATGGTATAGAGTAGAGGTAATGATGAATTTGTAGAAAGGAAGAAAGAACTTGCATTTATTTGGCCTTTCACAGCCTCAGGACATCCAACAGTATTTTACAGCCAATAAAGTGCTTTTGAAGTGTAGTCACTGTTGTATAGGAAACACAGCAGTCAATTTGTGCACAGCAATGTCCCACAAATAGCAATGAAATAAATTACCAGATCATCTGTTTTTTAAGTGTTGGTTGAGGGATAAATGTTGACCGGGTCACCGGGTAGAATTCCCCTGCTCTTCTAATAGTGCCGAGGGATCTTTTACATTCATCTGAGAGGGCAGATGGGGTTTGGTTTAACATCTCATCCGAAAGACAGCACCTCCGACAGTGCAGCACTCCCTCAATACTGCACTGAAGTGTCAGCCTAAATTTTGTGCTCAAGTCCGCAGCACTGTCTGAGGGGCAGTACTGAGAGAGCGCTGAACTGTCGGAAGGGCAGTACTGAGGGAGTGCTGCACTGTCGGAGGGGCAGTACTGAGGGTGTGCTGCACTGTCAGAAGGGAAGTACTGAGGGAGTGCTGCACTGTCGGCGGAGCAGTTCTGAGGGAGCGCTGCACTGTTGGAGGGGCTGCACTGTTGGAGGGCAGTACTGAGGGACTGCTGCACTGGGAAGGCTTCTTCAGCAACAGCTCTCAAACCCGCGACCTCTTCCACCTAGAAGGACAAGGGCAGCTGGCACATGGGAACACCACCACCTCCAAGTTCCCCTCCAAGTCACACGCCATCCTGACTTGGAAATCTATTGCCGATCCTTCATCGTCGCTGGGTCAAAATACTGGAACTCCCTACCTAACAGCACTGTGGGAGTACCTTCACCACATGGACTGCAGCGGTTCAAGAAGGCGGCTCACCACTACCTTCTCAAGGGCAATTGGGGATGGGCAATAAATGCTGGCCTTGCCAGCGACGCCCACATCCCATAAACTAATTTAAAAAAAAGTCTCTGGAGTGGCACTTAAACCTGCGACCTTCTAACTTGGAAGCAAGAGTGCTACCATTGATACAAGGCTGTCACCTAGAAGGTGATGGTTCGACCACAGTTAGAGTATGGTGTGTAGTTTTGGCTGCCCTATTGTAGAAAGGATATTGAAGGTGTAGAGAGCACATAGCATAGATTCACCAGGAGGATGCCAGGGATGAGAGTGTAGTTATGAGGAGAGATTTGAGATGTTAGGACTATTTCCATTGGTTAAGAGGTGATTTACTAGAGGTTTTTAACATTTTGAAAGAGTGAGTAGGGAAAGACAATTACTTCTGGGGAATTGGTGATGGGGGTGGTGTCATCAGTTTAAAGTTATGATAGAGTGAGGAGAGAGGTTAAGAAAAATTATTTTAATTGAAGCATTGAATGCTTTGCCACAGGAGTAGTTGAGACGGAGACCATTGTATCTTTTAGGGGAAAATTTAGATAAATATTTTGAAGCAGAGGAAGATATGCATGTCTATATGGAGAGAACAGGGCAGTGGAATTAGATTTGGATTGCTCTAGCAAAGAAACTGTGGACTGGATGACTTCCTTCTGTGTTGTAATCTTCTATGGTTCTAATACAATACCTGAAACAAACATGTCTCAATGTTCAAGGGCACTGTTGATGATTAACCAGGCAGCATGGTTCACCTAATTTAGTGTCGTCAGCAAATTTAGATATACAGCTCTCTAATCCTTCATCCAAGTCACTTTATATAAATACAGGAAACTTTCGTTTATCCGGCACCCAAATAACCGGAATTCTCGCTTAACCGGCAAAAATCATCCTCCGAAAACTCCTCTCAAATAACCGGCAATGTTGCCGAGTCGCAGTCGAGTCTCCGCGAACGCCGAGTGCTCCGAAAACTCCTCTCAAATAACCGGCAATGTTGCCGATCCCGAGTCCGAGTCCGCGAACGCCGATTTAGTCAGTAGGGGTACTTTTCAAAAGTGCCACTACTCGGCCTCCTGGCGCTGTCGCAAGTCCGAAACATTGCAGTAGCATGAGTAGATTCTCCCGCGCTGCCTGGAGTCTCTTCGGATCGGCCATTTTGCTGGGTGTCTCCCACGATGCTGGTAGTCTCTTCTGATCCACCATTTTGCTGGGTGTCTCCCACGCTGCTGGTACTGTAGTCTCTTCTGATCCACCATTTTACTGTGTGTCTGCCACGCTGCTGGTACTGTAGTCTCTTCTGATCCACCATTTTGCTGTGTGTCTCCCACGCTGCTGGTACTGTAGTCTCTTCTGATACACCATTTTACTGTGTGTCTGCCACGCTGCTGGTACTGTAGTCTCTTCTGATCCACCATTTTGCTGTGTGTCTGCCACGCTGCTGGTAGTCTCTTCCTAGCCACCATTGTTCTGTGTGTCTTTCCATCTTCATCGGCAATTATCTCCTCCATCTTGCATTATGGAATTCCCAAAAGCTGGTCCAAGCAAAAGGAAGAGAGTGGTCTTAACTTTAAAACAGAAAATCGAGATATGCCAACGACTAGAAAGGGGAGAGAAGCGTATCAACATTATGAATGAATTCAAAATCGGTTCGTCAACAATCTACGACATCAAATCGCAGAAGGATAAGCTGCTCAAGTTTTATTCAAGCTCGGAGACATGCAAGAGTGTAGAGAAACGGCGTACGCTTCGTAAGCCTAAGCTTGAAGAGCTGGATACCGTGCTTTATGAATGGTTTTCTCTTAAGCGTTCAGAGGGTGTTCCAATTTCCGGACCCATGCTCATCGAGAAAGCGAAGGAATTCTACGATAGGATGGAGCTCACTGACAAGTGTGCTTTCTCCGATGGATGGCTGGCTAACGTGCTTCAAGTTACGGCACGGGATACGACGACTCGATATTTCCGGGGAGAAGAAATCAGCTGATCACGAAGCCGCAGAAGAATACTGCAATTATTTCAATCGGATTGTGCAGCAACATGATTTGTCGCCAGCACAGATCTACAATGCCGATGAAACTGGCTTGTTTTGGAGGTTTTTGCCAGAATCAACGCTTGCTGGGGCTAGTGAGGCTAATGCTTCAGGTTACAAGAAAAATAAAGATCGTGTAACCGTGCTAACATGTGCGAACGCTGCTGGATCTCACCGGGTTAAACTTCTTGTTATCGGGAAGTATAAAAATCCCCGTGCATTTAAAAATGTGAGGCACTTACCTGTTGAGTACAAAGCTCAAAAAAATGCTTGGATGGATAAGGAAATCTTCTCCGATTGGTTCCATCATATTTTTGTTCCATCTGTGAAGGAACATTTCCGCAGAATAGGGAAACCTGAAGATAGCAAATGCATTTTATTGCTTGATAATTGCAGAGCCCATCCGCATGAATCCCAGTTGGTTTCGGGAAATATTTTCACCATTTATTTGCCACCAAATGTAACTTCTCTCATCCAACCCATGGACCAGGGCGTTATCCAAAATCTGAAGTGTCATTACAAGAAAGACTTCCTACGTAAACTGCTAAGCCAAGATGAGAATATTCAAGATTTGCAGAAGGAATACAATATTAAAGATGCCATCTATAATGTTGCATGTTCCTGGAAATTGGTGAAAGGTCACACTCTGAGGCAAGCCTGGCGCAAATTGTGGCCTTCTGTAATGTTTGCTGAAGGTTCTTCTTCAGAGGAGGAATTTCATGGGTTCAGTGTTCGTCCCAAGAAGAGTACAATAATGGAAATGGCTGGAATGGTGAAAAATGCAGGCCCAGCAAACCCTCTACGTCACCTCAGTGAAAGTGATATCGAGCAGTGCGTTGATGCAGATAGAGAAGTTGGTGTTGTGCATATGCTAAGTGATGATGAAATAATTCAGAATGTTTTGAATCCAAAGAAAGAAAAGGAAAGCGAGATGGAAAGTGAAGAGGATGAGATTTCTGAAGCAGAGAAGATTTCTTGGGCTAAAGCTGCAGAAGGATTTTCTACAATCCTCAAATTTGCTGAAAGGCAGAATTGCTACACTGCACAAGAAGTTATGCAACTCCATATTCTGCATTCCACCTTTCTACAGAAAAGGCAAGAGTCCACTAAGCAAACCGACATCCGCAACATGTTTAAGAAAGCTTCCAAAAGAGTCGCAGCAGCGGAAGTGCCTGAAGAATCGGTGGAACTGCGTGATCCTGATGACCCAGCTGGCACGGATATTTCTGATGAACCAGATGACTCGGAATAAGTGTACAGTCAACTACAGTACTGTAGACAGTCGTTTATAAGTTTTGTTTTACTGTTAAGTAATTAAAGAGTTATGGATTACCCTCAACTGGCAGTACTGTACTTAATCAAGCATCGTCCACTATCCATTTAACACAACATTCTGTAGGTGAGTACCCAAATACTGTATACTGCACATTTCTTGATTTTTTTAGGTTAAAAATAGCCTCGGTAGATATAACTCTCCGTTATCCGGTACTTTCGATAAACCGGCACCACGCCGGTCCCGTCGATGCCGGATAAACGAAAGTTTCCTGTATAGTGAAAAGCTGAGGCCCCAGTACACATCCCTGGGGGACACCACTAGTTATATCTTGCCAATTAGAGTAGATACCCACTAATCCTACTCTATCTCCTACCTCCTAACCAATTTCCTATCCAAGCCAATAAATTGCCTCCAATTCCGTGCGCGCTCATTTTTGTTAACCATCTCTTATGTGGAACCTTGTCGAATGCCTTCTGGAAGTCCATATAAATAACATCCATAGACTCTCCCTTATCTACCACGTTAGTTACCTCCAAAATATTTAACTACATTTGTTAGACATGATTTACCCTTTACAAATCTATGCTGGCTCTCTCTAATTTGCTCTAATTTTTCCAAAGGCTCAGTCACTCTGTCTCTAGTATCAGTAACTTCCCCACAGCTGACATTGGACTAATTGGCCTATAATTTCCTAGTTTATCTCTCTTACCCTTCTTAAATAATGGAGTGACATTGGCAGTTTTCCAATCCAAGGGGACAATTTCTGAATCGAGAGAGTTTTGGAAGATCATGACTAATGCATCAGCAATCTCCTCACTGACTTCTTTTAATACCCTGGGTTGGAAACCATCGGGTCCTGGAGATTTTTCTTTCTTTAATCTCATTAGTTTCTCCATCACCATTTTTTAACTTGTATTTAATCTAGTTCGTTCCTCCCCTTGATTTATTTTTAGTTTTCCTTTTATCTCTGATATTTTATCCACAGTCTCTACTGTGAAGACTGATACAAAGTAGCTATTTAGTAAGTTTGCCATTTCCTAATTTCCAATTACAGTATCACCTGTGTCTGTCATTAAGGGGCCCACATTACTCTTAGCCACCCTCTTTCTATTAATATATTTGTAAAAATCTTTAGTGTTGTCCTTTATATCCTTCAAGCTTTTTCTTGTATTCACTTTTTGCAGCTCTCACCACTTTCTTTGTATCCCTTTACTGTTCTTTATCTCTCCCAGTCCGTGGGATCTCTACTGTTCTTTGCCTTTGTATAAGGCCCTTACTTTTAGGCTTATACTAACTCTCACTTGTTGACCAAGGTTGTTTAATTACACACGTAGACCTTTCACTGGAGGCTGGGGTTCCTCCCACTCTGCTCCAGATAACACTGGAAGCCAATACCTCAACTGGTAGGGTGGTCCTAGCTGGACAAGCAGCTCCACCAAGCTGGGAGGCATTATCTGGTTAAACTTTACCAGTATCCTTCTGTACACTTGTGGGGTGGCACCCAAGTCTCAACAGTGCCAAACTGCGCCTAAGCTCTTTGGATTTGGCTAAGTGAATGTGTCCCTATGAGAAGACAATGTGCATTCCATATTGGACAAACAGAAACCCAACCGACGGGTTATAGATTTCTCAGTGGTTTGATTTGGAAACTCTTAAACATGGTGATGGGTTTCTGCATGTTACAGATACTTGACTCTCACCAAAAAAAAAGGTAGTTTCACTTAGTGGTCAGGTTGAAGATGAGAATGGTGTCTTTGTTTGATTGACAGGTCTACTACATATTTGTAGATCAATGTGGAAACACCCTCATTGCATTTGGAACTTGTTCACAACAGTTACACAAAAGGAAGAAAAGTACCAGTGACAGGAGCTTTTTTAAAGTGTAATTTTGTGTACTTCAGTAAGATTATGAGAGCAGCCCAACATCTTTGATACTTGCTGCACCTAGTATTAAATACTTTGGTACCCAGATAGCAATAATTTCTTCACTTCATAGTTTTATTTTAGGAAGAAAATATATTCCATGTAAAAAATGCTTGAATCTCCAAGCAGCATTAAGGTAAGTAGAACAGTCTGAGGGATAAAACAGTCACATTTGGAAAATGTAACCTTGTTCCTTCATCCACATTATCCAATACAACTGGATTTTGATTGGTTATATACTGTTTCTCACAGAATACTCTGACTTTTTAAATTTATTAATAACAACGAATAGGAAATACAAATGGTTGTAAACAGCTAGTCAGTAAAAATGTCAATGCCACTCGGTGCTTTAGGCTGTAGTTTTGACCAGTAGATTTAAATTGTGGCATGTGCTGCAAGTGGGTGTCAACAGTGTTCAATGCAGCACAGTTTTGCCATTTCAACATAAGAATTACCACTACAGCTGGTTAATAAATATTTATTAGTTGATCTCTCATGACATTGCCTATAGATGAAAAAATTGTTTCCCTCTTGTAATTGTGTCTGCTAGTCTACAAACCTTTTTGTATTTCTGTTTATTTGTCTTTGCTCTTTGTGTCCTTGAAAAGAAAGCAAAAAATAATTGTAGCTATCTTGTGTGTTCTTACAGGGATCCAGTTAGTTCATGCTAACCATTTTAGCACCATGGACAAAACAGCCTTAAAGGCTTACTATAGTATTACATTCAATACAGTTTTACAGTTGCATAGCTATAAGTTTTAATAAAATAGATAAGTCTCTATTTAGATAAAATGGTCATCTGAACTTCTAATACAGTTTTCCCAATTGCCTTTTAATGTATGACACCTTAACATGATACCTTTATTTGGTGTATGGTAGTACATACTGGGTAAAGGATGACCATTCACGGGTTCTGTATGGCTCATGTATGTCTTTCTTATTGCTTTGTCTTAACTGAAGACTTAATTTGAAAGCCTAAGCTGCGATGGTAATGGCAAAACCAATTTTAATTTCCTAACCCTGCTAATTGGCATAGTGGCTGTACAAATGTTGTAAATTTCCGAAATGAAGTATTTTGCCATGCACAAATAGCTTGAAGCTCCCTTATGATTATGCATACTGGTATTGTCCATTGGGGTCTATATACTTCTATTGCTTCGAAGTAGTAATACTTCAAGTTTACATTGTGTAAAGAAAATTGTAATAATTGGTACAACAAAGTTTAAATGTACGTGAATAGCACAAGACTTAATATAGATTACACCATTGCATCCATCGAGTAGGAATTCAGATCGTGTTGCAATGCCTCTTTATTGACACATTTTGATTTTTAAAAATGATGTATGTATTTTTGTTCCTAGTGCCAAGGATGATATTGACATTGATGCATTAGCAGCAGAGATTGAGGGAGCGGGAGCTCCCAAACCTAAAGCTGGAGGCAAAAAGAAGAAAAAGAAAGAAATTGAGTAAATATTCATTTGCATTTTCATTTGGGTTTGGTTTTGTTCTGGTGGTGTTTACCTATGTACAAAATGGTTGATTTTCTGCTTGTTCTCAAATTTCAGGGAAGATGATATACTAAAAGAACTTGAAGAGCTTTCTATAGAGAACCAAGGAACAAAGGATCAGAAGGAAGCAGCGAAATCTTCAGCAGCAAAAGTAAAGGTTTAGCTTTCCAATTTTACTGTTTTGATTTAAATATTTCCAGAATCCTAATTCTTTCAACTTTTGCCTTGGAGTAAAGAGTTATTCAAACAAATTGTGCGACTAAGCTGCACTGCTCTAGAAAAATGACATTTTGTACGTTGCCTGAGCTGAGTTTCAGATCCCATATCATGCATATCACAAAGATCACTTGCTTCCTCCTCCATAGCATCATTTGTCTCCGCCCCAGTCTCAGCTTATTTGCTGCTAAAACCCTCAACCATGCTTTTGTTACCTCCAGACTCGACTATTCAATGCTCTCCTGGCCAGCCTCCCATCGTCCACCCGCCATGAACTTGAGCTCATCCAAAACTCATATTCTAACGCACACCAAGTCTCACCCATCCATCACTCTGCTTGCTGACCTACATTGGCGTCCATCCGAGAACATCTCTTATTTTTAAATTCTAATCTTAGTGTTCAAATCCCTCCATGGCCATGCCCCTCCCTATCTCTGTAACCTCTTCCAGCCTCACAACCCTCCCAAGAACTCTGCATTCCTCCAACTTTGGTCTCTTTTCTCCCCTCCCCCCTCCTTCTCTCCCTCCCCCCTCCTTCTCTCCCTCCCCCCATCTTCTCTCCCTCCCCCCTCCTTCTCTCCCTCCCCCCTCCTTCTCTCCCTCCCCCCTCCTTCTCTCCCTCCCCCCTCCTTCTCTCCCTCCCCCCTCCTTCTCTCCCTCCCCCCTCCTTCTCTCCCTCCCCCCTCCTTCTCTCCCTCCCCCCTCCTTCTCTCCCTCCCCCCTCCTTCTCTCCCTCCCCCCTCCTTCTCTCCCTCCCCCCTCCTTCTCTCCCTCCCCCCTCCTTCTCTCC